>OV277869.1:14925521-16262188 GCA_922989275.2 Gari tellinella | reverse complement strand
TGTGACGTCGCACTGATTTGTAATATCTAAGTTTGTTGATGATACATGTGTAGGCATTGGTGGCTTTAATATAATTTTATTTGAAATTATTAGCCGATCTAAATGTCCTGTATGAGATGATCATAGGTAATTTGCAATGTTATCTTTGGAGTAGAGGGTTATAATGAAGAAGGTATATTTATAGGAAAGCAAAAGAAATACATGTAGTTACGAATTTGGTAAAAAAAACCTGAGTGATGAGCAAATACAATTGAAATATACGTGAACAATTTTAAACAAAAAGTGTCAACATCCAAACTTTACTTAAAGATTGTCAAATTGATTAACTTTCATATATTCCCCTACCAAATTTAGCATTTATAAAGACTATAGCATTGGTCCTGTGCATATATACGGGTCTTTGTTATTTGGTGACCCTTCACCAAGAAATCCTTATTTAGCCCTTCCACTTCCAAATTAGACCTGACCATAATTTGGAAACAGTTTGGATCCAGATCAGATGCCGAGTAACTCGGCATCTGATCAGGACCCAGACTGTTTAACACCCTCCTTTATGTTTCTTCAAATTTAGACTGAAAATAAGATGAACACTAACTAACATTAACGTTGCACACGACATATTCGTAGTAGGCGAAGATTTAGTGGGTTTAAGTATTAGGCAAGTGCAGTTTAAAGCGCCTTTTCCACCTTATCTGGCAACGTAATCTTAAACAGCCTTTCAGTGTTTTCAACGCCCTTAATAAAACCAGCATTTTAAAACAGACGGGGCTTTTCAATGCCCCATTCATGTCAGTGGTTATCCATTATGTACAAGGTGATCATAGGCTACAAGTATGGAAAATTGATGGTCAACACAGATTACAGGGGCCCTTGTCACTCGGTGTATACAATTTACCGAATCGCGAGATATTTTTGCGAACGAAATTAAATCGTTTTGACCATAAAATAACCTGACCATAGGCAAGACACATAATGGATTTGACAGTAAACTGGTGAAATGGCGATCGGTCCGGTCAGCCCCTATGGGAACAGGGGGTTGACGGAAAAGTATAACTGTCAGACTGGACAGGAAGCCACGTGAGATGTTTGTGCAGATAATCCATGGAGATAAAATTTCCGACAGTCTCGCAAGACCACCTCAGAAAGTCTCTAGACCTTTTAAGAAAGTAAAACGTGGGAAATTAGAGCACATGTACTGTAAAACCTAAATTTTATGCTTATATGATTAATCCTTTGTTAAAATAGCTTGCTTTCAGTATTGATGACAGATGGTTGCTTAGAGCAGGTTGAAAGTAAAGTAGAATGCTCCTTAAGGAGCATTCTACTTTACTTTCAACCTGTGTTTAGCTACCATCTCGAAATATACAAAAGCTACTATCGGGATAACAAACAGATAACCACCGGCGCCTGATCTGGTTCTAAATTGTTTGCAATTAACATCACTATTTAAATATTTTCAATTTATAATTATATTAAAAATGCGTTTATTGAGATGGAGAAACGATTTCTCTACTGAACACTAAGAGGCGACTTCATTCGAATCGGCGTCTGATCAGAAACCAACCATTTTGCAAGTCGTATCCATATCTGTTTAATGCTTTGGGTCTTACGTTGAGTATATAAAGTTGGGACCCGTTTCATAAAACTTCGTACGACACAAACGGTCTAACTAATTCTGTCTTGTGACATCTTTTTGGAATAGTCTTTTCAAGACGATTCCAAAGAGATGTCACAAGACAGTATTAGAGTGGAGAAATTGATAAAAAATGAGACTTTTATAATCTGACTTAGGACAATATTAATAAGTTTGTCGTACGAAGATTTATGAAACGGCCACCAGATGTAAAGAAATGAAAACATGCGACATAAGTTGACGGCAAAAGGGTCCGTACTAGCAATTCGGTTACAGATAAAATATACACAGAAGACAACAGGGAATGGTGGAATTTATGTTAATGCCAGAACAGATTATGAACAAACATTATCATCCCAATTATCACAAGAGACGAAACAATAGCACTTACAGTCGAACCTGATTTTTTCGAAGTCGCTTAAGTAGAACTTACCCGTATATCAAAGTTAAAACTTTGGCTATGAATTACTGGTATGTTCGAGTTACACGTGCACGAGTTATCGGATTTTAACTGAAGAATTACCTGTAATTTCAACTTAAGAGAATTCGAGTTTTCGAGATTCGATTGCATCTCTTAGCCCTTACCATGGTGAATTGTTGTCTGCTTCAAATATATTCATCTGCGAAAAATGCAAATTCATATTTACTATTTTTTAATCGAAGAAACTATGAATATGAGCGGCAATCCGTTTGGATCCAGATCAGACGCCGCGAAACGCGGCGTCTGATCTAGATCCAAACAGTTTGAAAATAGTAGCAAAGTCGCTCGATCATGATAAGGTTAATTGTCTATATTTAAACACTTCATCTCGCAAAATTGTAAGATTTACTTAATCGTAAAACTACATGTAGCTATTTTCTTAGCGTTAAATGATTCGGAATCATGGTGGTTCGCCCTGTAACCAAGTAACTATTCTCATTTGTATTCATTAGTTGGACATGTTTTCACGTGCTGGGGCCTAGACTTGTCGTCTGCAACTGTCATGGAAAATCTCGCTTGCCAGGCGTCAAAATGCGCGCGCTGGGGATGTATGTTAATTACATGTATTGTAATTAAGTAATAGACTCTGACACTCTCGCGAGGTGCCATGTATCAACAATAATTACAGTAGATTAACCCCATAATGCAAAGAGTTTAAAGAGTAGATCATTTGCGAACAGTGTAAATATAGATGAGACATCGCAAATTATAGATGTACATTGTATGTATTATGTACATTTCTGTTTTACACATATTTTAATATTTCTTAAGTCAAAATACCACACAATTTAATTTCTAGAAATACAAACATACTACAATTGTTTAGAATTCAGTCGCTCTGGTTTAATTTTTGTTAACACTCAAGTAGGTTTAACTCATTACCCCTACACATTTCAAAGTGACAATTCCAGTTTCCAATTAGATCTAAGTACAATACAGTCCAATTTTAACTACGATGTACATATATATTTGGAAATGATTCTAACAATATATTGCCAAAACAAGACAAACAGTGCATACCCTGATCAAAGGGTTCCTTCAGAAGACCCTCTGATTAACTCATTGAGCCCTAGTTACGCATATATGCGTCCTTTACCAAATGTGTACCTGTAAATAGTACACTTGTCCTATGCAACCAGTGAAGTCCCTGATCAGAGGGCTGTTGCAGGAGCCCTCTGATCAGGGACTTCCCTGTTTGTCATTTTGCAATTTATTAAAACAAAAAAACCTAAGTAGTCTGAAATGGACCAGTACTTATTGCAAACTGGAATTGCCCATTGGAAGTTTCAGGGGATAATGAGTTAAGGTTACTCGTATACGCGTCAGGGACCCGTTTTATGAAACTTCGTACGATTGAAATGGTCGAAAGTCAGATTCTAAAATTATCACTAATTATTTGTTTCTCCATCTAATCCTGTCTTGTGACATCTTTTTGGAATCGTCTTGAAAAGACGATTCCAAAGAGATGTCACAAGACAGGATAAGATGGAGAAATCAGATATTATATGCATTTCAAGGTTTTGACTTACGACCGTTTTTGTCGTACGACGTTTCATAAAACGGGCCCCTGTAGTAGTTACGTTGATAATGTCTACATTAACATGAATTGTGCATTTGCTAGTCTTTGTATAACAATGCGATATTGTACATTAATGCACCAAAAAACAATCAACAATTGTCATCTGCGCTTCCCAATATTGTTTTATCTGAAATATTAATCTCGTTAGCTATGAATGATTTCGTCTGCAACAATTGTCATCTGCTGCGGATCTTATTAGATATACAGGTTATTTCTAATTTTTCTTTTCAAAATACAGTCAAAGTACCAAATGGATCTTGGTGGGATATATGCCTAGTTACAATGTAGATCTACATGAAACAGTGGAGAAGACGTTATTCTTTCCCGTTAAACGAAAACGAAACGCAAACGCATTGCATTAAAATGAAAAAATGACAACTTTTTGACCATCCTGATTATTTATTTTAACCTGGGTGGCAAACAGCTTGAAGCCTGATCAGACGCCGGGTTACCCGGCGTCTGATCTGGCTCCAAACTGCTTTTAATGAAAATAATAGTTTTAAAGTGAACGCTTTAATTTGGAAAGAACTGTTTGGCACTCGTATCAATATTTTTTTAGTCAATATTTGTCTAAAGGAATGATTTAATATACAATTGCAGACTACAAAATTTAGCAGACAATATTTGTCTAAGATATTGTTAAAGCAGACGGTTAAAGTAAGCGTAAAGGGTCAAAGGGAGAAGAATAACGTCTCCAGCTACTGTATAACATTTGTTTTGATTGCGTCACGTGATTCGGATCAATCACGAGCCTAAAGATCTGTGCAACAATTACATTGAGTAAATAGGTCTGATATCATAAGGATATTGACAGAAATCTGAGCCAATATTTTGCCAATAATTCTTACCCTTCGGTTGCCGCGCATGAACTTTAGCGCACTCTATTTGGTTCTAGGTCAATCATCGAGTAAATCAGCATCTTGATCTGGAACTAAACTGTTAACCATTCGTCTTTAAGTTTATTCAAGTTAAAAGTCTATAAAATCATAATTTTACAAAATATACAGACGACAATTTAAAAGCAGACGAGATTGGCAAACCTGACACGCAGAAGCAGTTTTGACTATTGTTATCATTAACGTGGTTGTTGTCCGTTTCAAAATGGACGTCTGCAATTTGCTCAATGGAATTTGATATCTATTTAACAGAGGCGACATGCTCTCTTTTGGTTCTGATGAGTAGCCGAGTTAGTCTTGAAAATAAAAAAGTGTCTAGAAAATGTTGATTTATTCTAAGCTGAATGTCATATTGATATGTATGTAGTATGGATACTGACAAGACGCTGATTTACATAACGTTTGGCAAGGCTTCTTAACTGCGTGCGTATATGTGTTGTGAAATGTTAAAAGCAGTTTGGTTCCAGATGAGACATTTAGTCATTCGGCGTCTCATCTGGATCCAAACTATTGGATATGTATCGTACTTTTATTCATTAACAAAGTTTAGTAGTTCGGTGTTGGATCAGAATCAGATTTAATTGACACCCGTATAGCCATTAACTCATTACCCCATAGCCAGTTTCTAGTTTTGAAATAGATGACCACTTAAAGCAGGTTGAAAGTAAAGCAGAATGCGCCTTAGGGCGCATTCTGCTTTTCTTTCAGCCTGCTTTAAGCTACCAGCTGCTAGAAAATAGAAATTATTTCTCATATTAAAAATATTCACAACTGTATAAATTGGAACTACTTTCTTCAGAGGAGGAATAAACTAAAGGTGTCAAAAGGCGTATTTATGGGGTAATGGGTAAAAATGTAAAATACTACTACTACAGGCAGATGACAATATTGCTACAGTCAAGGAAACATTTTCAGCATAAAACACAATACACGGCTACCATACAGAAGAAAGAAGAAAGCTACAATAGAGAATACGTTGTTCTCTCCCGTTTTAACGCAAACGAAACGCAATCGGGTTGCAATAAAATGTAAACAATAGATTTTTTTTACATTTCTTACGATTTATTTTATTAATATATGTATATAAACTGCTCTTTTCTAATATTTTGACCTCTAAGGGCATTTTTCAAAGAGAGATCAAAATATTAGAAAAGACGTTTATATATTAATACTGTTTTAATTCCCTATCTGGAATATTGTTATAATTATTGTTGATTTATTTTAGTGTGAGTGGCAAAGAGTCTGATTTTGCTCGAAACTGTTTGCAATGAAAATAACGGTTTTAGCGTTACAATGTAACGCGTGTAATGGGAAATAATAATGTCTTCTCAACTATACGAGATAGAAACAAAGAACGCCATAACTGTTTCCGGACCTTGTGATAAATGTCCAATTCATTTTCATTGTGTATAATAATTCATGTCATCTGAAGGTCTCTTGATGGCGTAATTATACAGGGCGTATGAAATTTAAAAGTTAAATCTTCAACATGCAACGAGCGAATTTGTAATACCTGAGTAACTCGGCGTCTCATCTGGATCCAAACTTTTTGACTGTGTGATGATATTTATTGAATATAATATGTGGATTAATAAATTCTGAAATAAGTTTCAGAAGACAATATCTGCAGATGATATTTATGTCACGTGCTAAGGTTGAACTGCTTGACATGCGCACGGGGAGATGATTTCACAACAATTTATTCCTGACATTTATGGTTGTAAACTGCTTTAGAGATTTCACTGGCCTTAAACATCCCAGGAATGAATTAAAGACAAAGCGCTTTACATGTAACTCTGTCCCTATCAAATTATCATCTGCTGAAGAAAGATTTTGTCGTCTGGCATTTCATGCCTTATTCAATTTTTTAGAAATTTTGACTGAAGAAGTGCCAAAACTGTTTGGATCAAGATCAGACGCCGCGTAACGCGGCGTCTGATCTGGATTCAAGCTGTTTGTCACTCGTCCTTAATTTATTTTCTGTCAAAATGTCCGTCATGTCACTTTGAGAAAAACAACAGACGACAATTTTAAGCAGACGATATTGCAGCAGTAAAAGCGTTAAACATAATTGTCCTTTTTAGGAAATTGCGACAAAGGTCATTGCAAGGCGGGAGTCGTTGTTGGGAGAGCCGTTGTAGAGAGGGAACACTGTAATTATTTTGCTAACAGTTTTGCGCATTCTTCACTTTTCTCTGTTAATCCATACCAGTGAAGCCAGCCCTTGCAGACCTTTTAATGATAGGATAATGGTTGAAGTCTAAAGTCGTATATAGTCTGTGTGTTCAATTGTTGTTGTTATCTTGATTTTGGTGAAAGTACTTGGCTGAAAGTAATTACCACTCACACAACAAGTTCACCCGTTCACCTTCCCCCACAAAACCAAACATTTGTTCACAAAAATGTGAAAACAATACACGGGGTCACACAAATCAAACCATTTCATAAAGTTTATTGAGTATAAGTGAAATCGGAACCCCTAAATTTCCTTCTTTTGACCCCTCATTTATCTGTACCATTGATCATGAATGGCGATGTAGGGGCCATTTGAACTTGAACACGGTATGCAATTCTCGTCTGCAAAAATGTAGTCTGCAGTAACTCTTGAATCATTTAATAAAGAATTTCTTTCAGAACATGTCATTAAAGTGTCAAACAGTTAAGATCAAGATGAGACGCCGAGTTACTCGGCGTCTCCTCTGTATCCAAACTGTTTGCAACAGTGATAACAAATTCGCTTCCAGCGTGTAAAAAGGTTAACCTTAAGCACTCTAATGGCTACATTCTGACAACCATTGCAAACAGTTTGGATCCTGATGAGACGCCGAGTAACTCGGCGTCTCATCAGGATCCAATCTGTTTGACCCGGCAATTGTATTATCTAAAAGAAAACACAATTTTTTTCATTTTGAAATGTGGTGCATTTGGTACATTTTTAAGATGAAAATGTGCTTAAAGTGCCTAAGGTTTATTGAAACCAGATAGCATCGCTGTAGAACATATCCCTGATTGCACTTGGATGTTGAAATCTGACATTTATTAAACAGGGTTGATCCAAATCACAGTTCGAGTAACAGACATGTGCACACCATGTATAAAAGTCAAATTAATTTGTTCTTTCCATCCCCTTCAATTTTGTTTAAAATTTAATTTCTGCAGACGATATTAATACTGTTTGAAGCAGAACATAAAAGTTTCCATGTTAAAGAAACCCTGTCACTTCGCAGCGAAGGTGTACTACTCGCGAGCGACCCAAAACAGCAAATTTGTTGAAGAAATTACCCGCAAAGTTTCGGGTTGATGGCTAGGGTGTCATTGAAAAGCGGCGGGGTATATTCAACCCGTTGGAATGTTTCTATCGGACCATAATTATGTAAACCATTGATCGGAAATTTGAATTATTTTCCATGCACATCGGATCTGATTAGTATTGCACGCATACAGTGGAGAAGACGTGATTATTTTCCAATAAACGCGTTTACGTTAAAACTATTATTTGCAGAGCAAACAGTTTGCCACTCATATTAAAATAAAGGTCCAGAATTGTCAATAAGTTGTCATTTTCTACGTTTTAATGCAATGCGTTTGCGTTTCGTTTGCGTTTAAACGGGAAAGAATAACGGTTTCTCCACTGTACAGTGGAGAAGACGTTATTCTTTTCCGTTTACATTGAAGCTCGCTTATAACAAACTTGGATATAACGAAACAATTATTATTCCTATCTCTAATTAACTTATAGTAAAGTGGACCTGATATGACGAAATTTGGATATAACGAAATAAATAAGACGGTCCTGACGACTTCGTTATAAGTGAGCTTCCACTGTAAATACAAACGAAACGCAAATGCAAGGCAATAAAATGTAAATCATGACATTATTGTTTACATTTCTGACTAAACACGTTTATCTAAGTTGCAAACAGTTTGGAGCCTGATCAGACGCCGGGTTACCCGGCGTCTGATCTGGCTCCAAACTGTTTGCAATTGAAATGATAGTTTTAGCCTCAACGCGCTTTGATTGGGAAAGAATAACGTCTTCACTCTATCAAATTTTGATAATGCTCAGATGTGCACTTATAGTATATGCCGTTATTCTGGTACAATATCGCCTGTTTCATAAATGTCGTCTAAAACAAATGGTTCCAACTGTTTACCACTCAACTTAAAATAAATCGTCAAAACTTTCAAACTCACTCATTTTCAATATTTTATTGCGTTTTTCCTAGTTTCGTTTACACTGACATTGAAAAACGTATTCTCTACTGTAGAGGTTGTACAAAAAGTTCCCTAAAGTACTGGCAAGTTTGATATTGTCTTTTTACAATAAAAACTAATTCTACACTCTCCTCATTTATAATTGTGTATTTCATTAATTGAAAACACATCGCTCCTTCTCTACAACGACACCAAATGGGAGACACAAATTGTCTGCGTTGTTCGGAGGGAGTCGGTAATAGAAGAGAAATTAGCTTACATTTGCAAACAGCTTGAATCCAAATCAGACGCCGCGTAACGCACGCGGCGTCTGATCTGTATCAAGCTATTTGTCACTCGTCAATACATTGTTTCTGTCAAAATGTTCATTATGTAACTTTGGGCAAAACAGCAAACGACAAGATTAGGCAGACGGCACTGCGGCCATGAATAGGTTGGACAAAATTTTCTTCTTTGTGGGGAGAGCGGCAAGCGTTGTTCTAAGGAGGGAATCGTTGTTGGTAAGGCCGTTGTAGGGAGGGAGTACTGTAACTTGTTTTGTTATTTCTTAAGACGAATCACCCAATGGTTTCAATGGGGCAGTTTTAAAACTTAACCACTCCAACAAAGTATAGACTCTTTGGTTTAATCACTTTTAAATAGTTTAAAATTAAGGGTGAGTGTTTGCGCTTAGAATTAAAATGGAATTAGTGTTCACACATCCGTTTTATGTTAAAACGAAGACTAAAGCTCTCTTGTAAGGTATAGATGTGCGCATGCGTAACGGACTTATTCACCTTGGAATTTGGCAGAAGTAAAATGCGGGCTTCCACTAAAATTAACAATGAGACCGTTATTTCTAAATTTACAACGACGTTAACATTAAATTAAACATCTGACTGAGCTTTTGAAGCTATGAATTCGTGTCAAAATCATTGTTTGAAGAAATGTTAAAACCAGTACAAGTGATATCGGTGTTCTGATGACAGTTTTCATCTGTTTACCCCTTTCAAGCGCAATACAAAATACAGATTAACGAGCTCAAAATGGAATTAAAACTTTTATCCATTTGGTAATTCTTGTAATTCAAATATTTGACAGACTATAATTCAACCAATATTTCGTCATCGTCTCGCATACTTTGAATGGCTTGTTTTCTTCTGTAACAATGCTATCTGCAGCTACATGTAATCTATAGGTTGTCTCCTTTCCCGTTATTTTATCTCTTTAAGGCATACTTGCCCTAACAAACAGTTACGATCCTGATGAGACGCCGGGTTACCCGGCATCTCATCTGGATCCAATACTGTTTGCAAAGAACATAACAAATTCTTTCATATAATTCTGAAGTTCAACATAATAACGGTTCATCACATACTTACGAATGAAACAAACCTGTAAGTACATTTTGTACGTACAAATCAAACAGCTCTATAAATAAGTGCCCCGGTAAATCAAAGCCAGTTTAAAATATAACTAAATTACGTAATTGAATTGCAATTTTTGAGTAATGGAAAGATGCCTATCGCGAAAACAAGCCGTCCTGCGTATTCTCAACTGGTGCCTAATTTAATGGCTGTGTCGTGTAAAATTGTGTGATGCGGTTATCAACGTAATCTTCCGCCATTCAGCCTATTCCTTTACTTCGAGATAACCGTCTAGAAACGAATGATTGCGACGATAATATAAATAAAAATACATATCACGATGTTGGAACTATCAGAAAACAGGCAGGGACTAAATGATGAACAGCAAAAGACAATTATTGCATACTGAAATGGAACTACTTTTTATCACTGGTCGCACACGACGAATAGGATGGAAGTTTAATAGCATGTTAGACATTTTTGTAACCTTGCGCGCGCTGTATTCAAATAGGTAATCCATGTATCAAACAGTTTGGATCCCGATGAGACGCCGAATAACTCGGCGTCTCATCCGGATCCGAACTGTTTGATATAGATAGTATGTATCTTCAAAGAAAAAGTTGATAACGCCTGCTCTTTGAATTTATGCAGACGTCAAGCTCTGCAGACGAGAATGATCTAGCGCGCCAAAGGTTAGAACAGCTACATGTGTTGCCTGTCAGTGTTAAAAGCACTGATCCTAAATGGACCAGATGTAACGAAATGTACATTCCCTAACCATTACTTTGCTATAATAAATATTTTTATAAATTTTGTCTGCATTTATTTTAAAACAATCAGAGTGCTTTCATTCAGATTGGAAAAAAACAACACCAAAACGATTATCAAACAGATTTTATTCTAATCAGACGCCGATTTAATCGGCGTCTGATCAGAATCCAAACTGCTTGCATTTTCAAAACGCAAGTAGTAATCCGCATTTTAATGATAATACACGAAAGTGCTGGGTTATAGATATGTATTTATTATACTTATTTTCATACATGGCGTGTCTGTCGTGCTATTGTAAACGGGAACTCCAACCTACAAGGCGACAAATACCAACCCAATACAACAATTCAAAACTATTTTAACATTCTGACGATATCGTCTAAAAGAAACTGAAGATATATGTTTTTCAAATCTTAGAATTATTGCAGAGGAAAGGCCGAAAAGTGTTGCAAACATAACCTACTTTACATAATATTAAATGTATGGATTTATATACATGTACATACTGTATGAGCAGTGCCATGACCAAACATGTCTTATTGCATTGCAATATTGTACAGAACAAGCACCGTTGTCATCCCAGGCTATGAACTACAATGCTTACATTTAAGATGTTTATAGGTGTCAAACAGAGTAGATCAAGACCGGCTGCCGCTGGCCTTGATCTACACTGTTTGCATTTAGAATAAGGCAGATTTTCTCATAACACGGCTCGTATGTGTATATACAATGTATCATGAACTATGCTGAGACTGAAATAAAGCGTTTAAAACTATTATTATTGAATTTGACCATGACTTTTTATTATACTTCCAGGTAAAATACCCTGCGGATGTACGACACTGGACTGTCAGGCGGAGGGCAAACACAGGTGCGACGCCGAGTTCTTCTGCTATGTCGAGACCAAAGGACAGGAAGTGACGCGTGGTTGTATCAACGACAAGACGCCATTGCTGTGTGAGAACCGGAAGCCAGCAAAACTGTCATATGGTCATGGCAAGAACTGGCCACTACTACACTGTTGTAATAAGAGGATGTGTAATCAAGACATAGTACCTATACAACCAACGGAAAAAGGTAAAGATAATACAAGTCAATATTAAAACAAACTCATTTAAGCATTTATAGATAGTGTCATCTAACTCAACTTAAGTATTATTATTATTACTATATAGCGCTCTTTTCACACAGGAGTTGTGCGTTCAAAATCGATTTATATGAAGTTATAAAAATGTACCTGCAAAGCGAGAAAAGACAAAAACTAAATTCACAATACACATGATATAAGTGTATATCAACAAACAGTGTAGATCCAGATGAGAAGCCGCGTAACGCGGCGTCTCATCTGAGTCTACATTGTTTGCCTTTTCATGTATGAAATGTTTTGTTGTAAGGGAAAACACTGCAGTGTCTTTATTGCACTCCTGTTTATCCATAATGATATCTTCAAGTAGGCACATAGCGAGAGTTTATTGGATGTCTAGGCACAAACATTGCTGACCCCTTCATCGCCATGATGTCATAAGCTTTAACAGTTTGAACCCTGTTCACGCACATGCCCGTCCTTTGTAAAAAGTGTACCCGTGAAGAGTACACTATATAAAGGTTGTTCTTTGCAAAAATGAAAAGCCTAAATGAGCATGTGCTTTTTGTCATTGCAATACAGTGACACACCAAAGGTAACCCGCCATGATCTAGTATATATGTTGGGGTTATTCGAATTCAGTCGCTGTATAATAAGAGAGTTACATGTAACCAGTGAGAAGATAATCTGCAAGGATAATCTCCATAGACGCTCTAAATTAAGGGAATTCTCTAGGCGAGCCTTGGCTGGAGGTGTTTTCCCTCATGAAATTTGCCTGGATCATATTAAATGATTTCGGCCATACGGCCCAAATCTAAAAATGACATAAAAAGGTCAAACATGGACTAGGCTAAATTGGAAACAAGAATTGTCAATAATGTTTGAGTGAGAAAATAGTTAAATACACATGTACGTGTCGTCTTCTTTAATTGATCTAGCTCCTAATTTAGGTAAATTGAAAGTAATATCGTAATAAGTGTCAAACAATTTGGATTCTGAACAGACGCCGATTTACTCAGAATCTGGGAATTCATATTGGGGAATTTACACGCTTTTGTAGGGAATTAATGTGTTCTATGAAATATAAAACAAACCCCCTTGCACCTGATAAATATGAATCAGTCCATTTTCAACATTCCATATTTCTCACTTAAAATCCACTGATTTGAATTTATAATGGTAAAAATAAAAATATAAACACTCTATCCTGCTTTACGGCGGTGTTTTAATTGCTATTTCGAGGTGAATGAAGTTTTAAGCCTTTTTGTTCTAAAAACGAATATTCAATTACCAGGCTCTAAAACTCAAAGTAACACTCATAAATGTATTAATGAATTACAGTGGAGAATCTGTTATTCTTTCCCGTTTAAACGCAAACGTACGCAAACGCAAAGCACTAAAACGTAGAAAAGAACAACTTTTGGACAATTCTGATAATTCTTGTTTATCTTGGTGGCAAACAGTTTGGAGCCTGGCTCCAAACTGTTTGCACTGCAAATAATAGTTTTAGCGTACACGCGTTTATTGGGAAGAATAACACATTCTCCGCTGTACAGTGTTCCCTCCCTACAACGACCCTCTCAACAACGACTATTTCCTTACAACGACCCTTGTCGCAGTTCCCTAAAAAGGACATTTATGTTCAACCTATTAACGACTGCAAAGACGTCTGCTGTTTTTTCTCAAAGTTACATAATGGAAATTTTGACAGCAAAAATGTTAATGACGAATGACAAACAGTTTGAATCCAGATCAGACACTGCGTAACGCGGCTTCTGATATGAATTCAAGCTCTTCACAAATGTCATTCCCTCTAACGACTCCCTCCGAACAACGCACACAACTTTTGTCTCCCGTTGGAGGTCGTTGTAGAGAGGGTGCGCTGTAAATGTACTGTAGCGATGTTATTCTTTCCCAACAAACGCCTTTATGTTAAAACTATAATGCCTATTACAAACAGTTTTGAGCGTATTCAGACCACGGGTATATGTATGTAAACCTGCCCCTGAACATGCTCAAACCTGTTTGCCTCTCAGATTAATATAAATCGTTAGATATTTCAAAAATTTGTAATTCTTTACATTTTATTTCATCGCGTTTGCATTTCAACATAAAAGTGTAATGACTTCATAACAGTCTTCTATTTATATTAATTTCACTACATTTTCTACCACTCAGGAAAGGTCATTTTCATTCAATTCGTAAACTATTATTATGTAAAAATTATTTTCTACTTTATTATCGGCTGTATTTCTTTGAAAATATATTTTGTGCGATTAAGTATGTGACAACACGAATATTTGCAGTTTTAAACACATTGGTACAAATGTCGAACAGTTTGGATCGAGACCGAACACCAGTTATCTCAGTGTCTGATCTGGACCCAAGCTGTTTGTAATTGTTATGAAAGTATCACTCTGTTACAAATGGGTTAATGCTAGTTTCTCCATGTTATCAGATGACAGAAATGAAATAGACAACCATGAACCCTATCACTACATGCATGAGGTTATATGCTGGAAATAATTATCATCTGCTTTTATTTCTCAAATTAAATTTGACAATAGTAAACTCTCAATGCGTGTCAAATATTGTGGATCAAGATAAGACGCCGCGTCACGCGGCGTCTGATCAGAATCCAAACTGTTTGCTTATAACCTTTGTACTCCAGGTAAAGCAGTGAAGGGGGTTAAAAGGGTATACATGTATAGACAAAAACCGTTCACAATGCATCATTGTTACTGAATTATTTTTCTGAACAGGGTCGGATCTAGAAGTTCACAGTGGATCAAAATGAAAAATTAACATGATCGTACATTGTACACAATGTACATGTATGTAGAAGAAATATTCGAGTGTCTGAACGCAAATTTAAAAAAAAGAATTATTGGGGATGTTACATTTATGATAAATGAAGGTAAATTAAATACTGTACTTGGCAGCAGTAATGCCAACAGCTCCTATAAGAGCTCTCTGCCTTACTTTTGCTCAGCATTTAACAACAACCCGTTTTTAAAGGGGCATGCCCTTCTTAACCTATATACTTTGGTAGTCCTCATAGAAATTGCAAACAGAGTAGACCCAGATAAGTTTAAAAGACCGTGTATGATATTGATCTATTCCTTTCAAACGTCAGTACATGTAATACAATTCTCAACATATAATATATAGCTCATTTTGATTATTCTGCATCTTTTTGCGGGGCGATGATAAAATAGATTTAGATCCACCCTTGCAGAAAATCGCTTGAAAGTGTTTGACCCTTTTCTTTCATTAAATCGTCTGCTTTGAATATATCATCTGTAAAAACTTTTCAAATTAAGATGTGTGCACTTTCCGAACGAAAGAACTACTTACGGCAATAGTTAAATAGTTTGGATCCAAACCAGACGCCGCGTTACGCGGTGTCTGATCTGGATCCAAGATGTTTGCAAAAACTACCCAAAACGTGATCTGCAGGCAGAATAGTATTATTGAATCGCTAACGGGTTTTTATATTTAATCTTGATAGTGTCACATAGTTTAGCCTAAAAATCTCATTGTAATGCACAAATGTAGGAGCTATTTCCTCAGCATCTAGATTATTTATATCCGTTTATCCATTAACCCCATCATTTCCTTACCCCGAGGGCACTGGTTATTTGCAAACAGTTTGGATCCTGATCAGACGCCGCGAAAAGCGGCGTCTGATCAGGATCCAAACTGTTTGACACTCATTCAAATATTTCTTAATTCGAAATGCCTAAATTTAAATTTGATAAATAAAAGCAGACGGCAATTGTTTGAAATTGATGACGCCATGGCAGTGAAGGGGTTAAAGCAAATAAAAAACTAAAAGTGCACTGTTCATTGATAGCGCATAGTACACCGTGTCACGGTCAACTTGACGCACTGTTCAGCACGGTGGGGAATACGTTTTAATTTTCCGTGTAAACGTAATGCAATTAAACACCTTAAACCCGAACGACGAGTATATACGTCATCTACAAACAGTCTACCTGTGAAGTACCCTTGTCCTATGCAAACTGTGTACATATATATTGCAACATGCCAAACAGGGCAACCCTGATCAGAGGACTCTCTAAGGTATCCTCTGATCGGGGTTTGCTCTGTTTGTCATTTTACAATATATTATATAAATCCATTCAGAATATGAAAAAATGGACTAGACTTAATTATATACAGGAACTGTCCATTTGAAGTCACATGGGCGATTAGGTTAAACGTAGTAACTGGCAGGTTCTTAAAGACGATGTGTGTCAAACTCCGGTGTCTGATCAGGCACCAAATTGTTTGCCACCTAATTTAAATCCAGTCGTTATTTATTTCAAAGAGGTACACTTTTCAATATGTTATTGCTTTACGTTTGCGTTGCGTTTTGTTTAAACGGAATTAACAACATCTTCCTCATTGAATTGCTATAAAGTTAAAAACAGTAGTAAGATCGCCGTTTCGTGGCTTTGTTAATTCTATTTTAAAAACAATTCAGCCGATATTCTGCTTTACTTTCAATATGCTTTCAGAGGTCAAATGTCTTAAATACTAGAAAAAGGCTATGGGGGTAATGGGTTAAATTGGAAAGAATACAGTGGAGAATCTGTTATTCTTTCCCAATAAACGCGTGAAATATTCGAAAACAGTTTGGAGCCAGATCAGACGCCGGGTAACCCGGCGTCTGATCAGGCTCGAAACTGTTTGCCACTCAGATTAAAATAAATAGTGAGAAATGTCAAAAAGTTGTTATTTTCTACCTTTTAGTGCTTTGCGTTTGCGTACGTTTGCGTTTAAACGGGAAAGAATAACGTTTTCTCCACTGTAACAACGTCTTCTCAACTGTATTTACTGGCCTCTTAACCCTTTCACTCTCAATGACGTCATAAAGCATATTTGCAAACAGTTTTGATCCTGATCAGACGCCGCGTAACGCGTCGTCTGATCAGGAGCATACACTGTTTCCCACTTGTTTTGAAGTTACGTCAATTATACTGCCTTAAATGTAACTTTGAAACGATTTTGCAGACAAAAATATTGAAGCAGACGACAAAATGGCAATGAAAGGGTAAAAATCTCACGATAAATTTGATCATGCAAGGGTTAATACAAGAACGACTGTAAGTTCAAAGACTATAACTCATCCCCATTACCCTTTGTGTCAATAGGGGTAAACGCTGGTAATTGCTTCGGAAAACAAAATGCATTAAGAAGGGCATTTGAGGAACAAAAAGAAACCAGAGCCGACACTAGTAAAGCCTAAGTCGACAAAGTCATTTAGTCAAATTAGCAGATCTGGAAATTAGTTTTGCGCATTTTCTCACGTAGGGCGTTGAGCAAATTTTCGACTTTCTTCTTTGTGTCATAGAAGGCAGACGTTATGTCTAATTACGTTTAAAAGCATCCTCACATAGTTTTTGCCCTTTTTTCAAAACTTAAGATGTAACGTTTGAGCACTTTATCGTGTAAACAGCGATGGTGTTTGCATTTGCAAACAGTTTTGATCCTGATAAGACGCCGATATATACGGCGTCTGATCAGGATAAAAACCTTATTGACGATCCGTATGATAACATTCTTACTGATCACATTTGACCATGTTTGACCATGTTAAGGCAGGTTTAATATTAAACTGAAAGGGAAATCGGTATTAACTAACTGTTTTACAAAACAACCAGTTGGTTTACCGTTATCATACTGATCGCGAACTAGCTAACGTGTGCAAACATTCTGGATCCAGATCAGACGCCGCGTACGCGGCGTCTGATCTGGATCCAAACTGTTTGCCACTCATATTCAATTTGACCTCAGTTATAAAAGTGGTAAAACTGATTTTGAGGGCGATGTATTTACAGTAGACGACATACTAGCACGGTAAGGGTTAAAAAGCAATTTCGTTTTGTTCTTTAATTTGCACAGTCAACTCTTACAAACACGGTCTCTTAAAAGTAGAATTGTTTTATGTGCTTTAGGTCCGTGACTGCTTCAAGCAAGATGAAATAACACCAGGAAGCTTCTTTAAGAGCTTTCTGCGTTACATTAATTTGCCTATAGCCACCACCTGTCTTTAACAGCTCAATATGCTTCGTGTTATTACAAAAATCGTGTACAATGTACAATGCAGATGTAAATTATGATTTTAACTGTAATTTTCAAAGTGTTTGGTTTATCAGGCTTTTCGTTTTAAAACTGAGTAATTTACTAAGTGGCAAATTTAATGCTTTTAATTTGCATACTTACACTCAATATGTGAAGGCAAAATCTTGTCTTTAGATTTTTATCTGAACCACCTATTCTCGTAATTGTATTGCAATGTTATTATTTAACGGAATTAATACAGAAAGGTCGAACAATGTTACTTGGATATTTTAATCAGAAACCGCCTTCATTTAGGGCCCCCCATAATTTCTTTCTTACATGACGGTCGGTCAAGATTATAAAAATCCACCATGAGTGTTGATGTAGGATAGGAATTTCTTCCCCGAGGGCCAGAAAATTCATGCAGAATGATGGATTTTTTCTCCCATTTAAATTATTAAAACATGATACATGTACAAATAACCAAATAATTGCAGTTTGTGTGCACTTTTTACGCCAAAACATGACGTTGTTTATAGTAACGTCATCAGAAATGACGTCATTTAGTTACCCGCGTCATGCAGCGCTTGTGGTTAAGCTCGGCAAGCAATAAAAGACGTCACGTGGTATGGAGATTAGAGTGATTCCCCATGGGGCAAATCCCTATCCCACATAGGCGAAAATGGGAGAAAAGTTGTTCTGTAATTTCCCAATATTTGGTCAGGATCAAGCTGATGTACGATCGGCGTCTGAACTGACTCCAAAATGTTTGCGCTAGAAATACGGAGCTCCAGATAAGGGGAGTATTTCAAAAACTGAAATGTCTCAATTAAACCCTATGACGTCACTACTCATTAGAATCGTCTCTTCGATACGATTCTGATGAGTAGTACCGCCATAGGATTTGGTGCTGGAATGAGTGAGACAACATTAGATTTGTTCAATTCTCCCTCTTATCTTGGGCCCTGGATATACTTGTTTTATCACTAAATCCGTTTAACGTCCACCGTATAAGTTAAGCCCTTTTCACATCAGCCGTACGGCAGCATTGGACCGATTTTTAGGGGTAAATCGTTAGGTTTCGTATGAATGTTTAAGGTCGCACGGCAGTCTCGTACGCCAAAAAAATCGTACGGCTGATGTAAAAGGGGCGTTAGCTGTAAGAACATTATACCTTGTCACCTCGTTGCTAAAGGCTTGATTTTAAAATAAAGTAATTTATCTTTTTCAGTTCCTGAGAAGGAAGAGAGCGTGGAGGAAATAGATGACTCAAATAATCCGTATGTGCGACATGAATATGACCGTGAGAAGCAGCCATGCAATAATTCCAACGGCAACGATAACTCCAGACTCAATCCGATTTACATAGCAGTTCCAGTGGCCGGTGTTTGTGTACTTTTAGCCTTGATAATATTTGCAATGTATCTATTGCGCAGAAGAAATGACTTCTATTCAAATTACGAGGCATACAGATACCATGAACATATTGCAAGACTTGCCAATCAGCAAAATGAAGTGAAACAACAAGGTTGTGATGCAAATTTAAACAGGTGCACGGACAGCGAGAGATCGTCACAAGGGAGCGAGACTAAGTTATTTTTAAACGCATGATTACGTCATTGAGGTAGTGTTGGTTACTATTATAATAAAGAAATGGAGTTGTCCCGGAAGTACTGACTTATGCATGCGTCAAACGCAAGTTCTTAACGGGAGACTCCAATTTCAAATGCTGCACGACCAGGTCGACCAAGTACCTGAACAGTTGCAACATATAACATCTTCGTGGTGTTTCAATAGATGACTAACCCTTTACTGGGAGAAGGTGCTCTCCGCGCAGTGCACGTCGAATAACTATCATTGAACATACAGTGGAGAAGACGTTAATACATGAATTATGATATCATTTTGACGTCATATACAATACATGTACAGTGGAGAATCTGTTATTCTTTCCCGTTTAAACGCAAACGTACGCAAACGCAAAGCGCTAAAACGTAGAAAAGAGCAACTTTTGGACAATTCTGATATTTCATGTTTATCTTGGTGGCAAACAGTTTGGAGCCTGATCAGACGCCGGGTTACCCGGCGTCTGATCTGGCTCCAAACTGTTTGCACTGCAAATAATAGTTTTAGCGTAAACGCGTTTATTGAGAAAGAATAACAGATTCTCCACTGTAGCGTAGAAGAGCCGTAGTTTCCAATAGAAATTGTTATAAAACTTAGATCTATATCAACTGCAAACACTTTCGAATCTGATCAGTGGTCGGGTGACCCGGCGTCTGATCAGAGACAAAACTGTTTGCCACTCAGTTTCAAATAAATCATTGGAAATATTAAAACCATTATTTTCAACATTTTATTGCAATGCTTTTGCGTTTAGGCTGCGTTTAAACGGGAAAAAATAACGTCTTTATCACTATTAATGGTTGAAGATACAGTCGAACTAAATGGTCAATCTTTGAGGAACCGTTTTTTAAAGCAGGGGAAAGAGAAAGCTTTCTGCTTTACATTTTACCTGCTTTAAATTTTTATCTTCTTGATAGACATAAGTTTGGCGGTAAATGTATTCGCGAAAATATCTAGATCTATATGGCACTATGCATATAGTAGCTTGTATACAATACTAGTAAAACAATTGAACAATAATCCATGCATTTCTAAAATGCAAAGAATCCTTTAGCATGTGCAACTAGAAAACGGTAACATTTTACTAAAAGTGCTATCTAGGTTTGGTCGTTTTGATTCAAAGTACTCGGGATAGAAAATGGTATACGCAAATGAGTTATTGCCATATGTTGCTACAGTGGATAATCTGTTATTCTTTCCCAATAAACGCGTTTACGCTCAAACTATTATCTGCAGTGCAAACAGTTTGGAGCCAGATCAGACGCCGGGTAACCCGGCGTCTGATCAGGCTCCAAACTGTTTGCCACCAAGATAAACAAGAATTATCAGAATTGTCCAAAAGTTGTTCTTTTCTACGTTTTAGTGCTTTGCGTTTGCGTACGTTTGCGTTTAAACGGGAAAGAATAACAGATTCTCCACTGTATTAATGGTACCTGTGTATGCATATAATACTATATTGGCCACGTTTGAGGGAATGAAAGCACCGGCAATTGAAAACAATGTAGTTAAAGATGAAAACCCGTAAACCCTTTCAATGACGCTTAAAAGCCGTTTTGGCAAACAGTTTGGATCCTGATCAGACGCCGCGTAACGCGGCGTCTGATGAGGATCCAAACTGTTTGACACTCGTTTGGAAATTTCGTCATTCATACTGCCTTATATCTATCTTTGAAACGATATTGCAGACAACCATATTGAAGCAGACGACAGTATGGCGGTGTAGGGCTAAAAAAACTCACGGCAATTTTGGCAATGAAAGGGATAAATGCGGTTGATAATCTTGGTCTACATTATTTATAATTTTTCAACGCAATGTTTCCTCACGACGATGCTCAAATATAAATTTTTGTGGCTACCTTCTCTTGTACTAAACTTATCTTCATGTTATGAATTGTGCCATAATGACAATAAGTATGCCATCATGACGCCATGCACATCATTCGGGTCATTTGACGGTTTAGCCTAAATCTAGAGTCAACTCCAAAACGGTGCAGGAATCACCATGGTATCCAAGCATTTTAAAATGTATAATTCTATAAACCAGCTTGTTGTTACTCTTGCCTACCATTTAAGACGACTCGACTAACATTTTCAAATAGTTTGAATTAAGATCAGACACGGCATAACGCGGTGTCTGATATAAATAAAAACTGTTTGGCACCTGTATTTAGATGCATGTACATGAACATGCACTTTTGAACATGCGCTAGTTTTAACTTGATAAAGGTAGCGAACGGCATTTTTAAAACGGACAATATTGCGGCGGGAGTGTGTTCCGACACGAACCACCTGTACAGCGGAGAAAACGTTATTCTTTCCCAAAAACGCGTTTGTAAACGCTAAAACTATTATTTCCATTGCAAACAGTTTGGAGCAAGATCAGACGCCGGGCAACCCGGCGTCTGATCAGGCTCAAAACTGTTTGCCACTCATATGAAAATCAGTAGTCAGAATTGTCAAAGAGTTATCATTTTTCTACATTTTGGTGCTTTACGTTTGTGTTTCATTTGCGTTTAAACGGGAAAGAATAACGTTTTCGCCACTGTACAATTAAATGCTAAAACATCATTGGGGCTAAGCTCTGCTTTGGCATTCATAGCAGTCATGGCATTATGCAAGGATAATGCGACCGTGCGATTTGGCTCCGTCTGTCACATTTAAAGCCTTATCTTGCTGCAATCTTGTCCAGCGCTTATAAATCGTTTGAGTTGAGTCTGAGTTAGTTCTCAATCAAATGTTTGAGAATGATTTAAGACGCAGTATAAGCATGGACACTGGTCTGATAACAAATGCCAAATGCAATTTGTTCAATTTCTATAGTTATACAAGTTCTATTCGTAGAAGACTTAAAACCGAGTTACAAACAATTTGGATCCTGATCAGACGCCGAGTTACCCAGACGCCGAGTTACTCGGCGTCTGATCTGGATCCAATTTGTTTGTCTGCAAATGCCAGGTACATATAACAGTTAAGTCGAGATCAGCAGGATAGGGTTTAACTCATTGGGTCTCAGGGAAATTAGTGTATGATACATATTGTAAATAGTTTAGCTAGCTGGATTTTGTCTCATTTACGGCAAGTCAAAAGCACGGGTGTCAAATCAGCTTATCAGAAAGATAATCTGGCCATTGCCGACTGACTGTATGTATATAGTTAAAAACACAACTCAGTCGACGATTTTATTTAGTTTTATATATCATAATTTAATGAAGAAATATGATGTTTGAATATTCATATACAATGAAGCTCGCTCATAACGAAATCGGATATAACGAAATATTGGATATAACGAACTACTGGATATAACAAAACAAAAACTATCCCCATCTCTATTTAATATATAACGGAATTTGGATATCACGAATTGTACTAGGCTGTCCCGAAGACTTCGTAATAAGTGAGCTTTATTGTACAGTGAAGCCTGTCTAAACCGGCCGCTAAAAGTAAGCCACTTGTATACTTAAAGGCAGGTGGCAGCATATTGCAGGACAAAGTTACAGAATACTCCATATTGGAACTGTCTGCATTTCTAGTGCCCTGCATTATGCAGCCACGTGTAATTTATGGGTTTTGCTCTTCCATCAAGAGTGTTCGGTTTAGAGAGGTTGTTTATCTGTATGCATATATATACTTGCATATACAAAATTTAATGTATAAACCTGTTCCTATTCTTATGTGTTTCTTTTCCAATTGGAAACGTACTATTCACTGTATATTCTCAAGGAACGTACTAATTTGACGTCCTACGTCAGCCAATTTTATTACTGTACGAACGATCTTGCCATCTGAAAATAAATATCCATCCCATTTTGAAGGATTGTAATAAAAGTTAATTAAACAATTTGCAAACAGTACTTTCTATTCATAAATCTGGAGGATGTGTGTAAACTTATCTTCTTAAATAGCAATTTCAAGGATATCTTATTCATGCGTATAGATGTATTGTTATCGCTGTCCGTGTACATTTGCAATCATGTTCTCATATGAAAAGGTAGAGTTAAATATAGAAAACTACGTAACGTCTCAGAAAAATGTACAATTATTGTAAAACTGGCCATAAACTGCCTATGTAATACATTAATTAAACTAAATAAAAACACTATTAACCTCTCAGTATCTACACAACTTTGATTTCTGTCTTTGCGAACAGTGTAAAGCCTGAACAGACGCTGCGTTGGAAATGCGGCGTCTGATCAGGATCTACACTGTTTGTATCATATGTAACATCTTACATTACATTCTTCTTATGGCGATGCAACTATACAATTATATACTTTCAAAATATTAGAAGTATATCAAAAACCAAAAGCAAAGAGTCTAACAGTTACTGAAGCAAATCTACAACACCCGCCTCTAACTCTTGATTACTCCTATTTTAATAGTAATGGCGCCATTTATCATTTGTTACCGACTTAAACTATCACGGTCGCATTGATTTACCCACTTAAGAAACACCTTTTTCTATTTAAATGATGCAATTAGTGAGAAGATAAACCTTTAATGAACACTACCCCCTCAGGACCTTCTGTTCAGGCTCACATTTTTACTACCGTATGTGTCGCCATCGCTAGATTATATCAGTACCCTCGGCGCTTTGATTTCGAATAACTCTTTTTGTTTTATATTGAATCTGATTGATGTTTTTGAGCCTTAGGATAGAATTTATTCAGTGAATTACCATCGAGAGTGAAACAAATTGAGTACATTATTTAAACTAGTACAGCTTAAGAGTGATATTGTTGATAGAATAATTTTAACTTAATTTCTTTGCATGCTGGGTATTTTTTTTCATCTGAAACAATTATCGTCTGCTACTGTTCTCAAATATAAAAATTACGTTTCAAAACAGGGTCAGAGTGAAAAACAGTTTTGATCCTGATGAGACGCCGCGTTATGCGGCGTCTCATCTGGATTAAAAACGTTTGCAAATGTTTACACAATTTCGCCGCTAGAAAACTAAGAGTTAAACCAATGTTATAACTACATATTGTTACTGCTCACTGGGTGCTCACTGAAGCTGTGAAGGTTAGGGATTAGCTTAAAGCCAGATGAAGAAAAAAAAGCTTTTTGCTTAGCTTTCATCTTGTTTTAACCTTTTCACCATCATCCATCGGCGACGAAGATCGACCAAGCAAACATTTTGTATCCTGATCAGACTTCCTGGTAAATCGGCGTCTTATCAAAATCCAAACTGATTTGCAAGTGTGCCAATAATGCTTCAGTACAAACTTCAAACTTTTATTGTAGAAGACTAATTCTAGCAGACTATAATGGTTCACTGCGAAAAGGTTAGAACACACGGGTTTAACTTTCACACGATTCTTCTGTATGCTATGCTTAAACTTTCCTATCAAAGCCAATGTCATTTGGAGTTGTTTTAAAATTTATACCCTAATTTTTAGCTTACATTTGCAAACAGTTTGAATCCTGATCAGACGCCGTGTAACGCGGCGTCTAATCAGGATCCGAACTGTTTGACACTCATATTCATGTTTCATAAGTAAAAAACGCATAAAATTCCAATTTTAAAAGTAAAAGCATACGATACATTAACGTTTAAGCAGACGACAACATGAAAGCGCCTGTGTTAGACGGGTATTTCCGTTCTAATGACAGTGGAATGGATAACAGTAACTGTTGAATGTGCTGCCATTGGGTCAAACCTTTTGGAATTTGGGCGATACTTTCTGTTAAAAAATATATTAAACCCTTTTACTCTCAATGACACATTAAAGCGGATTTGCAAGCAGTTTTGGTTCTGATCAGACGCCGCGTCACGCGGCGTCTGATCAGGCCCCAAACTGTTTGACACTCTAACCAATATTCACTAAGTCCTACAAATTAGATATAACGTTGAAACGTGTCTCGCAGACGACAATACTGAAGCAGACAACAATAAAGCGGCGAAGGGGTAAAAATCTCCCGAATAATTTGATCATGAAAGGGTAAAATCATGTCTGAGAATTGTTGCAGAAGACAAATTGTTCAGATATCAACCAGGTAGTATATAATTGTAATTAATGCCTTCGTGATCAGGATATAGGTTAGATCTAGTTCATTATTTGCTGTTAAATATAAAACGGTTGTAAAAACAAATAATGCTATTTACAGAGACACGGCTGGATTATCCCCCGTTTTGAAAGTCCATGCTTTCCATCAAAAGGGAATACAGAGTGACCTCCCTTTGATAAATTGAAACATAATTCTGCGATGGACTTGGCTTCATCGTTAAGTTCTGTTAAAAAGTATAAACCTCTTTTTGAATATGTTTATCATCACGTTCAGCACTCTTGTTTTGTCAATTTACATATATACAATTTTGATCAAGATCAGGTTCCGTGTAACTAAGTGGCCGATCAGGATCCACACTGTTTGACCCTCGTGTCATATATCTTAGTACACACACTTAAAAAACTCAATACGACAAATTAAGTAGAATACGATGTAATAAAATGTTTTTGTTTGTCAGTATTTCTTCAAACTACATGTACTTAAATTTGATTTTGAAATAATAGCTTAGACGATAAGATAGCGTCGAATGTGTAACGACAGACGATACAAAATGGCAGTAAAATGGTGCAACCCCCCCCCCCCCCCCCATTTCGTCGACTACTGTACAGTAATACAGTGGAGAAGGCGTTATTATTTCCTGTTTAACCGAAAACAAAACGCAAACGGATTGCAATACAAAGTAGAAAATTACAACCTTTTGACAATTCTGACTATTCATTTTAAACTGAGTGGCTAATAGTTTGGAACCTGATGGGGGCCTCCGTGGCCTAGTGGTATAGTCACTGTGACTTACATCACTAAGCTCCTCACCGCTGTGAGTTCGAATCCCAGTAGGGTCGTTCGGATTTTTCATGTGGGGAAGCCTTCCAGCTGGCTTGCGGAAGGTCGGTGGTTCTACCCAGTTGCCGATTTATGCCTTAACAGTGCATAAAGGACTTCTGGGATCTTCCTCCACCTATGATTAGCTGGACGTCGCGATATGACTGAAATACTGTTGAAAGCGACGTAAATCAAAACAAATCAAATTGGAACCTGATCAGACACCGGGTTACCCGGCGTCTGATCAGGCTACAAACTATTTGCCATGGAAATAATGTACATTATTTAACATGAACGCGTTTATTGGGATATCAAAACATCGTCTCCACTGCACATATAGTTTGTTATTATTGGTTACGGTTTCTACTTTATGTTTTCTTTCTTGCATCCAAAACGATGTTTATTAAAACGCCGGTATATAGCCTCCACTAAACAGAATGATTTTCTGCTTTACTTTTATCTTGCTGTAATGCTTTATACGCTAACAGCGAATTTATGATAGCTCTTGAAACAGTTTTAATCCATATGAGATACCATGTTACCCGGTGTCCCATTAGGATCCAATGGATTTTGACACGGTGCCCGTAATTCTACCATAGTAATCTAATTTTAGAACAGCAGCAGACATCAACTGTTGCAGACGAACTATTATTTAACGTTTATAGAGTAAAGCGACCACATCCATAAGCGACAAAACGCATTCTTCTGAGTGGTCTATATATCGAGTTTTACTGTTCTTAAACCCCCTATCCTCCACCCTACCCACTCACCCCCATTTCTTCATAGTGTAGAATAGACTATAGTCATTCGTTTCCACTGTTTGAATCTCATTTGAACGAATCGACATTACATGTAACTTCAATTTAACCCTTTAACCGTCATATGCGCCTAAAGTCGACCATGCAAACAGTTTGGACACAGATCAGACGCCGCGCTACGCGGCGTCTGATCTGAGTCTAAACTGTTTGGCACTAGTACCAATATTGTGAATTTCTTAAGTCAGCAAAATCAGAACAAAAATCAGTCAGAAAAAATGACTTTAGAATACATGTAAATCTGCAGTCGACAAAATTAAGCAGACGATATTTTATCATATAAAAGACGGTGAAAGGGTTAGAGTTTTGATACTTTGTTAACGTGTTATATGTGATTATATATTACAGGAGAATATGTCTCTATGTTATACTATTAATGGTTGTGTCTTTTGTCGGTACATGGTGTGTAAATTGTTTTCACATATATGGCAAAATGGGACTTTTGTATATCTGTTTTTTGGTTAAAGGTGTAATTGATTTTTTGAGTGTATTAACTCGAGGTACATGTAGTGTTGGAATTGGGAAATATATAAATGATTGAGTGAGAGAGAGAATGAATAGAGAGAAAGAACAAAAAAATTCAAATTGCGAGAAAGAATTACTAGGAACGAAAGAGAGAACGAACGAGTAAGAAAAAGAGTGAATAATGAATTTGAGGCATAGAGATAGACAGATACATAAATACAGAGAGAGAGAGAGGTAGACAGTGAGACAGATATAGACAGACAGATACACATAGACTGACAGAGCGACAGACAAACATACAGACAGACATACAAGACAGACAGAGACGACGACAGAGACAGACAAATAGGAAGACAAACAGAGATAGAGAGAGAGAGAGAGAGATAGAGAGAGGGAGAGAGAAGCGAATCGTTAGAGAGATAGAGAAAGTTGTTTGGAAGTTATATCAGATTTGTTTTAATTTTATTATGTAGTTAACACGTGTACATGTACAAATGAGTTATGCTGTACTTTACAAGGTGATAAGGTATCAATAAATAAAAAATAATAAAAAATATATTCCCTTTTGTTATAATGCATTTCCATCTTGTATGTAATCATAAGTTACAGCCAATCATGTTACAGTGAAGAAAACGTTATTCCTTCCAAATAAACGCTTTTAGGCTTAAACTATTTCTTCCCGTCATTGCAAACAGTATGGAACCTGCTCAGACTCCAAACTCTTTGCCTTTCAGAATAAAATGAACATTCAGAATTTTCAATTAATTATCATTGCTACATTTTATTGCATTGCGTTTGCGTTTAAACGAAAAAAGCGTCTTTACCCCTTTAAGCACCCATTTACTGAAATAGCCTGGAGATCCCCTATGACCAACTACTATTTTAGGCAGGAAATTGATTAACCGCCTTTGTCACATAGACGTGCAATACATTTTATACTCATTTTCGAATCACCAAACTAATGAATTACTACGCAACGGACAGTAAAACAGTTAAGAGAACCTAGTTTGACAAACTTTGATCTCCACAAACGAACGATTGAAACCTTTTCAAGTGTCCTATTTTTCTTCTTCTCTAGAGCCGTCCCGCAAATCAGACCGCACATTAGGCTACGTAGAAATTTTGTATTGACTGTGACTGAACAAATCCGTTTTTCAAATTTTCTAATGACGTCATGTTACAAAAATGACGTAATTCCGAAAACGAAACCAAATTTCAAATGATGTTTTCAATCAATAAGAACAATTCTATATTAGATAATATTATTAATTTAAAATTTGAATATGTTAACAGAGAAGTCTATTTACAACACATTGATGTTATTTTGCTTTATTTTAATATTTTTGGAGTTTTATCTATGGATGAAAAAACCTAATAACACTTATGACGAATCGTTTCCCTAAAAGCTGAGGAAAAAGTCAAAGTTATGGCATGTGAAGTGTTGCAAAAAGAAATAATGGTTCAATAAAAACTTTATCATTCTATCTGAAAAATATATGGTCAAGAAAAAAACATTTATTCAATAATTTAAATATAATTTTCTATCTGACAAAATATTTGTTTCTTAAACAATATTTTTTTTTAGAATCAATATTTTTTAATGAACATATATATTTGAATTTATAGAAAAAAATAAAAAAATATCGAATCAATATTTTTCACGTTTTGCAACGGATGTTAAAAAATATATTGTCTTAAAATAGCATTATGGGATACTAACGGTTTTTGTAAGGGCGGTTTTCATTGGCTGACAGCTCTAGTCTAGGTACATGTAAGTGTCTATCGGAACGACGTTCGTAAGGATACAGCTCTGGGGCCCGTGTCATGAATTATCCTACACCTATCGTTAATTTTCGATATCGTGAATTTACCTTTTTTGTCAATTTACGACAAAATTGCCTTTTATGAAACAAAAGTTGCGTCCGATTACATGAATAGTTGACGTGAGTATACGAATTGTTATCCGCACGACTGTCGTGCCGTTAGGCACTTTCGTTTTACAATTTGAACATGGCCGTTTCGATCATCATGAAAACATCAAGACATGAGTATATTGACAATATGTGAGACACATATCTTACATCTAGCTATCATTTAGAGAGAGGATCACAAGCCATCCCGCGTCGGGCGCGGAATAATGTCCGAATGTTTGCAATACTGCGATCTTCCGCAGACAAACCTGAGACAGTCCTAGGAACTCGGTAATTACTAGGGGTCCCCCGTGAAAAATTTGTTTTTAGACGGTCTCTAGCTGATGCGTTCTGATGGGCGTTTCGCACATTCAAAACACGTAAACTACCTACTTATATCTATGTGAATAACTAGGTATATTTTACTAATATTGGCAAGATTATTGTATCTTCCCACCGTGTTCCTACGGGCCTGGAGTGGACCATTTGGTATACATAAAACAGTTAATGAATTGGACGAAGATAAACTTGGCTTTTCTATTGAAAGCAACTGAAATATAACGTTCAAAGAGTTTGCAGATTTGTTTTCGCAAGTCATTCATATTCAAAACAACAGTCCATGTTTTCAATCATAACTTAAGTCAGCCCAATTTTGCCTATTTAGGATTGTTCACGGTTGCAGTCCCTGATCAGAGGACCCTTTCCGGATCCCTCTGATCAAGGTCTACACATTCTTCATAGGTCTATTGTACTTTTCACATGTACACTGTTATAAATGACGAGTGAAGTCGTCGTTAGGGTTGAATGTGTTCAGCCCAGGACTGACTGTTTATCAAAACTTACATCGAATTTCGTGTATCAAAGGTTGATATATGTACTAAATATAGGCAGTGTTAGGCCCTCGAGCCTAACGTCCGGACTTTTGGCTCAATGGTTATAACGCTCGCCTTGCAAGTGGGAGGTCCCGGGTTCGATTCCAGGGCCCGGTCACTATATATAGTACATGTATCGGAACAACCGTCGTACGAATAAGCTTTCATATATGCACGACTTGTTTAGGAACGACCGTCGTGCGAATAAGCTTTCTGATCCGCACGACTGCCGTGCCCATAAAAAATCCTTATCCGCACGACCGTTATGCGAATAAGAAACGTTATCGACTCGACCGTCGTGTCAATAGCCTCTGAAGCGCTGAACGATTTCTCGTCCAATGAAATCCGAGCTTACAACTTTCGCCTCCAATTATTGAATGAATAATTTTTCCCATGTAACTTGTGTTGCAAAAGTATTTTATTTGTTCAATAAAAATATTTATGTTTAATAACATATATTGATTCAAAAAATTTTTTTTTTAATTTATTGCACAATTTTTTTTTTATTGAACACATATTTGTCAGATAGAACAACTAATTTTTTTGTTGAACAATTATTTTCATTTATAGAATAAATAATTTTTTATTGAACCATTATTTCTTTTTGCAACACTTCACATGCCATACAAAGTAAGAACGTTCGGTTATTTGTGTCAATTGGTGTTTATGTGATGAATAGAATATCAAATTCGTGTGTTTTCAGCATTGAAATATTATTGTTGCTCGCCAAGACTCGCAGCATATTATTTAATCCAATTCGTTCAATAAATTCAATACTGAAAACACACTCATTTAATCCTCTATTTATTAAAAACAACATATACATGGTAAACATTCATTTGAAATGCTGAATAAAACGTGACCCGGAAAGTTTCTTTTTGAACTTTTTCAGTGTTTTGTACCGTATTTACCTTTATTCACTTTGTATAGCCATGAATACGCATTATGAGGCGTCCGATCAGATGTATGCTGATAGGAATTTAAAATATAAAACAAACGAAAATGAAAATTTAGACCCCTTAAATAAAAATGGACATATCCAATATATAAACATGAAAGACTCCACCAGAAGCAAATGGGTTAAATTGGATCTTCCAAACAAAGAAATAGAAGTAGAGAAGACAGTATTTATTCCCGTTTAAACGCAAACGCAATACAACAAAATGTAGAAAATAATTTTTTTATTAAATGTCTAACTATTATTTTAACTTGAGTGATAGTTTAGGGCCTTATCGGACACCGGGTTATGCGGCGTCTGATATTGTTTTAAACTGTTCCAATTGAAATAGTTGCCTTGGCATAAACACCTTTATTGGGGAAGAATAACTTATAACTTCTCCTCTGTACATATTATTATTATTATTATACCTGATTTATATAGCGCTCTTTTCACACAGGAGTTGTGCGTTAAAACGAACTTCACATACAATTATATAAATGTATCTACAAAGCGAGAAAGACAAATAACTACATTCACAATAAAAATGATACAATATTGAGATGCATGGAAATATGGAAATTCTTTCAATATTTTAACCAAGATTATAAAATTCTACACGCCAAAACTATTAATTCATTATTTTCTGTGATATCGAGTCTTTCCGCATACATGTATATGTTACAGCCAATCTGTGTAATCAGTCACTTCACGAAATGACTAAATTGAATTTTAGCTTTATTTATTACATAGTGATGATTGGTGTATTTTAATATTTACATACTACACTATTGAAACAATACATGCATATTAAATGTGATACAAATCAAGTCTTCTATGCTTCTGAAATAAGTTTTACATATCAAGTATTGAACAATATTATGCATATTGAATGATATGAATGAACCACAGCTGTTAGATTAATTGAATATAAGTCATTTCATACATTGCCTGAATCCTGTAAAAGGTTTCTAGTCAATTTGTGTAAAAGTGACAGCCAATTTCAGTCATTTCATGAAACAGTAATTTCAGTAATGATTGAATTTTGTTTTACACAGATTGACTGTAACATATACACGCTTAAACGCCCAAAAAATCAGTTCATTTCTTAAGAATTTTTTTACCTCGTTTTCGATAAATGTGACGTCATGTGTACGAACATGTTTAAGTTCCGCGTCATTCTTTGTGGCATTAAAGAATTCTTGTTCTACGTCAAATTTCAAATATTATGGAAATGATTCCGCCAAGGCACTCGTCTGATCGGCTGTTTCCGCTAAGGCGCTCGTCAGATCGGATGTTTCCGCCAAGGCGTTCGCCAGATCGGCTGATTCCGCCAAGGACGTCTCGTGCTGCATACGTCGCTCTGTATAGCATCGTCACCTGGAACATAATGTGTATTTATCAAATACAGCGCTTCCCCTCTACAGTGGCATCCATTTGTGTGTGTTGTTGGGAGGGAGTCGTTATAGGGAGGAGAATTGCCTTACATTTGCAAACAGCTTGAATCAAGATCAGACGCCGCGTAAGCGGCGTCTGATCTAGATTCAAACTGTTTGTCACTCGTCATTACGATTTTTCTGTCAAAATGTCCATTATGTAATTTTGAGAAAAACAGCAGACAACAATTTTAGCAGACCACATTGCAGCCGTGTATAGGTTGGGCATAGTTGTCTTGTTTATGGGAGAAGCGACAAGCGATGTTGTTAGGAGGGAATCGTTATCGGGAAAGCCGTTGTAGGGAGGATGCACGTCTACCAAATATCAGTTTTAAGCAAATTGGTCTCCGATCACGATCCAAAACTGCATGACAATCGTATCGATATTTCTCCAACAATGTACGACAGACGTTATTATTTCTTACAAATGCGTTAGTTATAATAGGTGGCGATTCTAAGATTATATACCATCCATAATTAACGGTCGCTGTTGAGGGGTACATGTAATATACTGTACAAACTTTTGATTGTATGTGGTTCGGATACGCCCAGCCTCAGGTAATAGAAATAATTCCGAGTTTTATTGGTATTTTATATTCAGATATGGATAAGATGGACAACAGAGTCTACAAGGAAATTGTCATGTATATTATATTAACAATCCATTGTATCATGTAACAAAACACATGTTAATGTTTACGTTACTTAATAAAATGTTTGAATCTTGAATCTAGAAAACACTTATTTCCACTGCATACAGTTTGGAGCCTTATCAGACGCCGGGTAACCCGGCGTCTGATCAGGCTACAAACTGTTTGCAAATCAGATTAAAATAAAGCATAATACATTTAAACAAGAAATTAAATAGAATCTACATAATTATTTTCTACATTTATTTCATTACGTATTAGATGTCAAAATGGGAACGAATAACTTAAACGTTATATCAAAATTCAAAAGTGTTGCATAAAAATAAAAAATATATACTTTGAAAAGAAACTGCAGACACTTAGCGAATCACGTGAATTAATCACGTGATGAAAGCACGACAAAAGCCGAAACAGCCAAAACGATGCGTGGAATGTTAAAAGAACGCTACGGGATCAAGTTTACATGATTCCGGCATTATAGCACCGGCGAGAAGGAGCCGAGTGGCTCCTGGGTACTTAGCACTGGCATGCCTCAACCGAGGCGCTCTAATTGCAGTTGAAAGAAACTATTTGCGCTACACTGCGTATGTTGGCACCGAGTGAGTTTAGCTCATGTCTTTGGTGTATCAAACACAGATAAAAGCGATTTAAATAAACGTATTTGAGAACTTCAAGACGTCTATACTCGTATCGTTGTCTACGGTTAGTCGAAGAAGTTATACAGTGGGGAATGTGTTTATTCTTTCCAAATAAACGCATTTACGCTAATACTATTAGTTCCACTGCAAACAGTTTGGAGCCAGATCAGACGCCGGGTAGCCCGGCGTCTGATCAGGCTCCAAACTGTTTGCCACTCAGATAAAAATGAAATTGTAAAAAATATCTAAAAATTAACATTTTCTATGTTTAAGTGTTTTGCATTTGCGTTTCGTTTGCGTTTGAACGGGAAATAATACATTTTTCTCCACTGTATTATGTACTTCATCGCTGTAAACTTGCATGACGTCCCACCAGACTTTGCACCAATCATTAGAGCTATAAAAATAACGTTTTTGTATTATGCATAATTGCGTACATGTACAAATGTAACTCCTTAACTGCTGACTGTCCAAAAGAACTTTTCATTTTCTAAAATAATTACCAGTTTACAGTGAATGTAGAGGGATTTGTCCTAAAATATGTTAAACAATTATTTCAAACAGTGCATATCCTGATCAGAAGGTTCCTTAGGAGCCCTCTGATCTGGGTCTACACTGTTTGCAACTTGTTATATACTCTTAACCATCACATTAAGAGTTAGCGTATACGCACTTGCACACCGACAGTTCGTGGAAGCATTTTCGACTCCAGGGAACTGTATTTTCCTTAACATGGAATAATTTTTATCTGTTTCAATACTTTTTGCAGCATATATTTAAAAAATCAAACTGTTATGCCTTTCTTATTAAGAAACTTCAAACGAGTGTTGAACATCTTGGAGTCTGGATATTGGATCACCGATTTACTCGACGTCTGGTCTGGATCAAAACTGTTTGACAATGCCAAATGTATTTGCTAGGCACGACAAGGGTCACCATTGTGTTCATTACATGTAGCTCCTATCAAAATAAAATAAAGATGACTTTATGACTGAATGGTGTACATTTATTTTACAGAATAGTACTTTAAAAGGAAGCGATTTTTAAAGTACGTACGATCCTAAAACATCTTTTCTGTGCAAAATAATTTGAGTCAGAATCCAAAACTTTTTCCCTACTCCGATTAACCCTTTCATAACAAAATATGGGTGGGGGAGGGGGAGTGGCAAACAGTTTGGTGCCTTATCAGACCCAGTGTTACCCGGCGTCTGATTTGTCTTCACACTCGTTGCAGTGGAAATTATAGTTTTAGCGTTATATAACGTGTAAATTGGGAAAAAATAACGTTTTCTCCACTGTATCAGTGTTTATGCTGCCATGATTAGTGTATAGTGTGTGTTTTGTCAGAACCAAACATCTTCCGTACGTTGTACATGTATGAATACAAATGCTTATGATATTGGTATGGTCTTATTTGATTGACTATTAATAAACCCAGTCATAACGACGTGTATATTTTCAGACATGTAACCTATAATGAGTATATTTGTCCTCTGTAAAATGTGAAGATCCAGACCAGTGTATATGCACTATTTGTCCTGTTGTGATATATTACAGAAAAAACCCTTACAAGTCATGAATGGACCTGAATGAATTGGAAACTTGCATTCTCCCTTACCAGTTTCAGAGAGGAAAGGGTTAAATTATATAAATATGCTTTATATCTGTGTTCCGATCGTCCAGTCTAAGGAATTTCGTGCCTTACACTTTTGTCCCAATCTTTAAAGGAAAGGAACATTCAGATAAATAAAAAACAACCCAAAATTTGATTCCAAGAGAGACAACTAAATGTTTTTGAAACAGTATTTATTTTGTTTCATTACCTCCCTTCTAAGATTTAGCGTTTACACATACAGTGGTATTTACATGTACCCTTAACTTTTTACCTGATAGCTTATTTCTAGTATTGAAAATAGGTGACTACTTAAAGCAGGTTGAAAGTAAAGCAGAATGCGCCCTCAGGCGCATTCTGCTTTACTTTCAGCCTGCTTTAAGCTACATGTATCATGTGCTTGAATATAGACAATATTCCCTATAATATATATTCGTGACTGATTGAATTCGAACTATTTTCTTCAGTGCACATACCAATTATAAAGTATGTATTACATGTAGTTCTAAAGTTATGGCCAACGTTAAGATTTTGGATCACAATAACTCGTTCTTGCTAAGAAACAGACGAGCTAAAAATGAGATAGTCTAGACTTAAATTGATATTTGAAATTAGAATTTTCAGGGGTGAATGAGTTTAGCACTCAGATATCATAACCCTTAAATACTCCATAGGTAGGTGGTTTTCCTTTTTCACGCATGTAATAAGTAATATATGTAGTAACAACAGCAGCAATAGAAGTAATAGTATATTTTACTTTTTATCGCATAATTTTGTAGTGAACTGTACTATACTGTACTGTACTGTACTGTGATATATACATTATCACACTGTGCGATATTGTGTTATTACACCTCGCTTTGAGTTACAATGATTATTTCCCATAGACCTAAAGTGAACATTTTTCATGTCTTTTACATCTATCCAAAATAGACTGTCACTCTTTATGATTTTTTTGTGACGTCACTCTCAGTGATAGTATTTTTTTCTCCACTCTTAAGGTACTGTCAACCATGATATGATTTTCGCTATGGTAACATAAAATAAAGTTTTAAAGAGTGGTAACTCCTAATCAACTTTTGGCATTTTCTGTACAAGTTGCTTCCCTTTGTCACTTGATAAACGATTTGCCATCATTTCGGCAGAGGGTATTTGCCAACTAGACAATGAAAAGACGATGATGTGTCTTCAATCTTCTAGTCATAACGTTCATCTTTCTTTCTTGTAATATAATTATAAACAATGTGAAGTCGTATCCGGAGACGTCATTTCCCGCGTTATGTACATGTCCGCGCTAAATTGGTATTCACATCACATTTTATAAAATACGAATAAGACGATTCCAAAGCCAGGGTTGATAAGCTCGGTGTAATAAAATAAATATTAGATGTCAGTTTGCGTGACATTCAAAGTGTCAACCCTCGAAAACAAGAATGTCACCCTCGTCTACGCCTCGGGACGACATTCTATTTCTCTGGTTGACAATTTGAATGCCACACAAATTGCCATCTAATATTTATATATTGTACTGTACTGTGGTATAATGTACTATATTGTTCTCTATTGTAATATGCAATATATACTGTGCTTTATTGTGCTGTACTGTACTGTACTGTGATATATACACTATCATACTGTTTGAATTAATTCATTATGTTGGTAATTCACAATTTTAGACATGTTTTTCTTCTGTTCACAACACAAAACTTTGATTTACTATTGACGGTTTCGACCACTGCTGTGGTCCTCGCACGTCTCTGGTCATGCTCGACTATTTCCGCCACGATCGGTGGCGAAAATCTGGTCGTATACCCTCGAGAGCTGATGGGCCCTCTCACAGATCATGTAAGTCAACACAATCATAAGATAGACTGGGAGGGGGCAGTAGTGATTGACAGAGAAAGTGACTATAATACCAGGACAATTAAGGAAGCGATACACATACGGATGAAGAACCCGGTTATGAATAGGGACAAGGGGGCCCATCAGCTCTCGAGGGTATAAGACCCGATTTTCGCCACCGATCGTGGCGGAATAGTCGAGCATGACCGGAGACGTGCGAGATCGTCATTCTGAAGATGACCACAGCAGTGGTCGAAACCGTCAATAGTAAGTTAAAGTTTTGTGTTGTGAACAGAAGAAAACATGTCTAAAACTATCATACTGTGCTATATTGTGCTGTACTGTACTGTGGTGTAATGTACTATATTGTTCTCTATTGTAATATGCAATATATACTGTGCTTTATTGTGCTGTACTGTGATATATACACTATCATACTGTGCTATATTGTGCTGTACTGTACTTTACTGTTATATATACACTATCATACTGTGCTATATTGTGCTGTACTGTACTGTGGTGTAATGTACTATATTGTTCTCTATTGTAATATGCAATATATACTGTGCTTTATTGTGCTGTACTGTACTGTACTGTGATACATACACTATCATAATGTGCTATATTGTGCTGTACTGTACTGTGGTGTAATGTACTATATTGTTCTCTATTGCAATTTGCAATATATATTGTGCTTTATTGTCCTGTACTGTACTGTGATATATACACTATCATACTGTGTAATATTGTGCTGTACTGTACTGTGGTATAATGGACTATATTGTTCTCTATTGTAATATGCATTATATATACTATGCTTTATTGTACTGTACTGTACTTTACTGTTATCATCATCATCATCATCATCCAGTTTAGTTTAACCAGGCCATTGATTAATCCTTCTTATATGGGTGAGGCCTGGCTGTCCAGTCTGGAACGAAGTCTCCCTCTCCAAGCTTGGCGGTTTTGTGGGTTGATGTTTTCCAACCCTAGAGCTTCACGGTCTCGTTTTACAAGGTCCTCCCAAGATAGCTTTGGTCTACCTGGACCCCGCTGTGTTGGGATGTTCAGGCATCTGATTTGAGAGATCCAGCTAGAGCTTCTCTCTACATGGCCAAGCCATTTCAACCTATTTGATTGCAGGGTCTCCGCAACGCCTCTTATATGCAGTTGCATTAACAAAGAGTCAAACGGGACATCTTCATCTGGCTTGACCAGGCAGATCCATCGTATCATCGCTTTGTCATTTCGCTGCATACGTCTGAGTGTATTTGCTGATACAGCCCATGTCTCAGATCCGCTGAAAAAGTGCTGCACAGTTTTAAAATTCCGTGAGTATATATATATATCTCTACAGAGATCTTTAAACATTGGAAAAAACTGTAAAGAGTCTGAAAATCGGATTTGGTATAACCCCTATTTTGTAAATGATTTCATGAAACACGTGAATATTTATTTTAAGGAATGTTTGAGATTATCTTTTTATATCGTCTGCAAATGTCATTAACTCGGAACCGCCGCATTTCTAAACAACATGCCACTTTCCTGGTTCCAAAATTATTTGTGGAAGAAAAAAAAAGTGAAAGCAAAATCTACTAATTTCATTATCATCATATTTACTTCAGAGTGAATGTTTATTCACTATAGCAGTTTATTATTTTAAATCGTTTCACTGTTTCTTCTGATAAAGATCTCAAAATTAAATTAATCGATTTTTCGGTTTTAAGAAACTGATTATATTCTACGATATTATTCGGTGTTTCTTACTTGCGCGGATGAATTTTGAAAAATCGACGCTGACTAACGATGATTTCAAAGATTAGAACAATAAGCTAGAGTTGTCATCAGAAGATTCATGTGCAGCTCATTCGCCCCTCACACATTAAATACAATGTTACCAAAAACAGTTTTAAAAAAGATAAGTCGTTTTAGAGTATTTAGATTTTTTATCGTTATCTTTATTACAAAAGAGAAAACCATAAACACATCCCTGTCATGGTTTGCTTAGGATATGTGTAATATGCTCTCATACGTTGTCGGTAAATGACGAGTATACTCGTCGCTACGGTCAAATACCTGAATACATGTTAATACATGATGTGAAAACGAAAAAAACTGATCACTGAATTTTGATATTATATTTAGGTCAGTCATGGAAATACCGAATTGTTCTGCAAAATCAAAATCATTTTTTTCAGCCAGAGAAATGGAATTTAAAACTGACACTTTAATATAAAAGAAAGTTTGATGGGTAATTGCTCCTCTATGGCTTAAAAACATTGAAATATTCAATATCACCCTTTTCATTTGATAGAAACTATTTATTTATCTTTCAACTCCATCTAGTATCTCATAATGCAATCACTCATTATAAATTTCTTAGCATGATCGAATGAAAAATAATATATCTATTAAATATTTGCATGACTTAAAATGAAATATTTCTTGTAACCCCGAATGAAAACAATTTATTTATGCTTTTCGGTGGATTACTAGGAAAAAGCAGTGGATTATCACTTGATAATTTCACTGTTCGTAGCAATGGGATTTTCGTCGCCCGTGCTTGTTTATGAATTTTCCCCGTAGGACTCCCCAAGGATCGTAGTCAATCGGGTCCTATCGTTTCATTCCGGCAGCCCGATTTGTCGCGAACCACTAAACGGAAGAACACGAATCCAAGATCTGAAGTAACGACGTAATTCCGATGGCATCAAATCAATAAAAAGTGACGTGACTGTACACCAATATGCACGAAAATGTGTTCGATAATAAACTTGGGGCTCCAAACAGTTTAAATCATGTACTTTCGCCTTCAATTGTTGAACATTTTCGTTTAAAAAGTGGCTTAAACGCATAAATAATTGGAATAACGGTGTTTTTTTCAGTATAAGCTCAAATTAAATCCATTTCATGAACACCAGACTGTAATATTTTCACTCGTGGCTTCGCTATTCGTAAAAATATAGTCTGATCTCTACTCAATGGATTAAAGTATCTTATACTGAAAAAAACCCAGTTATCCTCTATATATTGAATGAATGATTTTGATAAACATCAAATATATTTGTTTTGTCGTAATCTAAAACAAAACAAATATCATGAAAATATATCTTGATAACATTGAGCGGCTTGAATTTTATTAAGTTTGCTCTTAGTAGACGCACTTCGTTAGTCGGAAATACAGATTAAACTCATTTCAAACTTTCTACTTGATTGGTAATAAAAAAAACAAAAGTTTGTATTTTGTACACGTATTTGTTAATGAAATATTGATAAAGATTATCTTAAAAAAATATGTAGTAATTGCATTACATGTTTAAGCTACTTGATTATATTTTCATTGTTTGATATTTGCTCTGTTTGGATGAATGTGAAATTTTGCATGTTAGGTGACCGTTATTCTATTATATAGAATGTATGTATCAACGAGGTACGTTTATGTACAAGTTGAAATAAAATTATGTTCTGTTCTGTTCTGTTCTGTTCTTAAAGTTTATAAGAATGTTGAGTTGCGTCTGAAGTCGTTTTTAAGCCTTGGATTGGTCAGATTTGAAACAAGGCTGATCTGACCGATCAAATGCTTGAGAACAATATCAGATTTGACTCAAATTCTTTATAAACTTGGGCCCGACATAAATCAATTCAGATGAAAAAGAAATAGCAACAAACGGTTTGTCACGTCATAGTCCAATGATGAGTTCGGTAAAGAAATCGATGGTCGTCGATGGCCATCGCTTGCGAGTTAGCTTCCGGTCTGAGAAACAGTGGAGAAAACGTAATTCTTTCCTTGAAACGAAAACGCATTGCAATGAAATAAAGAAATTCACAACCTTTTGTCAATTTCGACTACCAGTTTTAATCTGAGTGGCAAACATTATCTGGCTCCAAACTGTTTGCAAACCTGATCTGGTTCCAAACTGTTTGCAATGAAAATAAAAGTCTAAACGTAACCGGGGTTATTTGGAAAGAAACTGTTTTTCTACTGTACTATGCACGCTGCACACGGGGCCACAAACTGCTACAGTGGAGAATCTGTTATTCTTTCCCAATAAACGCGTTTACGCTAAAACTATTATTTGCAGTGCAAACAGTTTGGAGCCAGATCAGACGCCGGGTAACCCGGCGTCTGATCAGGCTCCAAACTGTTTGCCACCAAGATAAACAAGAATTATCAGAATTGTCCAAAAGTTGTTCTTTTCTACGTTTTAGTGCTTTGCGTTTGCGTACGTTTGCGTTTAAACGGGAAAGAATAACAGATTCTCCACTGTAATCCAAACAGCAAACAATGGTAATTGAACAAGCTACTGGGTATATCGGTATTTTGTCTTTCATTTTACAGAAACAGAAACCCTTAAGTACAAAAGTACCACATTTCAGAGCATCCACTTCTAGGATGCATGGCGCAGTAGAGAATACGTTATTCTTTCCAGTTTAAAACGCAAACGTTTTGTAACAAAATGTTTAAATTAACAATTGTTTGGCAACTCTGACAATCTGTTTAAATTTGTGTAGTAAATAGCATGAAGTCTGATCAAAAGCCGCATCATCTTGCATCTGACCGTTCCCCAAACTATTTGCAATGGAAATAATAGATTAAGCGTAAAAGCGTTTATCGGAAAAGAATAACGTCTTTTCCACAGCAAGAGTCTTCAACACTTTCTCCTTCGCGTTTGCACAAAACATTACGGTATTACTACTCATTTTAATAGTTGTATCTCTGAGACGATTCTAATTGCATGCAGTGGTCAAATAATAGAGACGATATACCTCAAAGAGACAATTCTATCAAGAAGTCATACCATAGGTTTTGAGGCAAACATAAAGATTTAAGCTTCAAAAATACTTCATTTATCTGGATTCCGTCACTGTAATAAAATATGTATTAGAAAAAAGGAGGAAGCATATCATAAAAACAACACTTACCCGAAGCCGCAGCTACGCAGAAAAGAACAAGAGCGATCATGGTTGGAGATTCAAACCTTGGTATGTGACGACTCTTGTTCATGAGCGCTTATATACACAGAGAGACGGGTATAGTCGTGTTAAGGACCTGGGAAAGTCGTGGTAAGTTTTTCCTCCAGTTACCATTTCTAACATTCTCAAGGACTTTCGATGTTTATAATTAACTTAAGTTGGATATGGCAGAAATATGACGTATTTCATGGAGTACCTTGTTAACCTCTAGCTGTGAAATCGTTATTCGTTCCCAATAAACACGCGTGCTCAAAAAGGAGTACATAGCTCTCTCCCAACAACGGTCCTTCCAACAACGATTCCCTCCTTACAACAATACTTGAGACTGTTTCCCAACAAGACAATTATTAGGCTTTCACTACTGCAATAGGCCCCTATCTTCTGTTTGTCGTTTGCTGTTTTTTATCTCACAAAGTTACATAATTATTAGTGAATGTTTTGACAGAAGCAATATAATGAACAGTGACAAACAGCTTGAATCCAGATCAGACGCCGCGTCACGCGGCGTCTGATCTTGGTTTAAGCTGTTTTCAAATATAAGCCAAATTATATCCTCCTTATAACAACTCCCTCTGAACAACACACGCAATATTTATCTCCGATTTGGTGTTGTTGTACATATTGGGCTGATCTAGATTCAATCTGTTTGTCACTTATAATTATGGTTTTTCTGTCATAATGTCCATTACGCTAGAAACACAGCAGACAACAATCTTAAGCAGACGATATTGCAGCAGTGAAAGCGTTTGACATACTTGTCTTAGGATCATGGGACTGCGCTGTTGTTAGGAGGGAACCATTGATCAGAGGGCTTTGAAGAGAGGGAGCACTTTATTTCCCTCTTCCAAAATTCACAATCTTTCTCTCATCACACACAAATTTAGATAACTCTCAAAGATAAGCTCAGAAACACATCTGTCAAACTTCGATATCTCGAACTCGGTTAAGTCGAACATACCCGTATTTGAAAGTTAAAACGCGGCTTAGCCGCGTTTTAACTTTCAAACACGGGTATGTTTATCTAAACCGAGCTTGAAATAAGGCAAATCGATGTTCGAAATATCGGACATTTCGAGTTAAGCGTGTTCGAGATATCGAAGTTCGGCTGTAGTTGAAAAGTACGTTTAAGATTTTAGGCTGCACGTATACACATTCTTAATTTCTGTCGATGGAAATAATCTGAGTCATTCTGTTATTAACGACTGGGCTAAATTAAATTTCAAATTTAAGGAGCAGAGTATCAACCTAATATATGAATAGCTTTAGTTGATTGGGTGTTTGATTTAAATTTTATATCAATATCAGATTAAAACTCTTCCGACTGGGGTGGGGGTGGACAAAAAGTGTTTCCTCCCTACAACGGCCCTTCCAACAACGACCCCTCCATACAAAGACCCTTGCCGCATTTCCCTTAACATTAAACTCATAAACGTTTGTTCTGATGCAATGCCGTCTGCTGAACATTGTCGTCTGTTGTTTTTCTCAAAGTTCCATATACATGTAAGAGGACAGTTTGATAGAAAACATATAATTATGAATTAAAAGCAGCTTGAATCAAGACCAGACGCCGTGTCACACGGCGTCTGATCTGGATTCAGGCTGTTTGTAAATGTAAGCCATTTATTCTCGCTATAGCGACTCTCTCTGAACAACGCACTCAATTTGTGTCTCCCATTGGATGTCGTTGTAGAGAGGGAGCACTCTGTGTATGTCCATTGTTTTTATTATATACTCAGCCAAAAAAGAAAATACCCACATTTTAATTCTAAATTATCAACGTCTCGTACATAAGCTGTATTCAAATTGTGTTCTATAGAAAGAGGCAGATAACAAGAAATTAGTGTTGCTAAGACACTGGCACATTATACTGAAAATAAAGGGTCTATAACTCTTTTTCCTGAAAACAGCATTTTTGCCTAGAAATGTTTTCCATAGAAGAAAAACAATAGTGCTTATTTTCAGCAGCTAGAACTTTTTCTTAAAGAAAGTAAAATCACATTAGACGTTCATTCATCACAGTACTCACGGCGTAATTGAGACTAGAAAGTCTTATATTATCAAATTACCTCCCTTTGAATTAAAATAAGAATGAATTTTAAGTGTTTCATTTTCGTTGCGTGTATCGTTTAATCTGCATGTTTTTACAGGAATGCACTGGGAAACGCATGAGCCTTTTAAATCCCAAATAAAACCTGAGTTGATGTGGTACTTTAAAAAATATGGAGCTTTAAAATTTGCTTAATGTAAAGTCAATGTAAAACAGGGGTACTTATTTTTTTGGCTGAGTATACATTGAACCGGTGTAACGAAGTATTTTGACCCCCATCGAAAAGTGACCCCCCGGTCAAAATTCGACGTCGTAGAATGACCTCCCATCGTCGAATTATGACCCCCCATCGTCGAATTATGACCCCCCCCCCTGTCGAAATATGACCCCCCTTCAAAAATCCTTGATATTTTGTTTAAAGTCAGTTTTGCATATGTTAAAGTTGTTTTAAACCTAAGTTTTGAGTGAATAAATTATATTGATTGAATTGTAAGTGTGTCTGCCTATCAATGGACAACCTTATGGGTATCGAACCCAGAACCGTTTACCCTTTTACAAGTGTACATTTACGATCTACCAATTACTCTTGTTCGATTATTGATTTAATTTCGACGTAGCAGGCTGAGTAAACCCCAATCACACATGTACCACGCCTCCGAGAAAGAGTATGATAAGAATTTACAATACGCTCGTATTGACATTCATTCCAAGAAATCTTCCTATCTTGCCGCGGTTTCTTTGGTTTAACCAACTACCCCACAGCCTTTTTCTAGCTTTAAAGACAGATGCCCGCTTAGAGCAGGTTAAAAGTAAAGCAGATTGCGCATTCTGCTTTACTTCAGCCTGCTTTAATGTACACTTTGCTAGGATATAGAAACTATTTTCTTATGGTATATATCCATGACTGTATAAATTTGATCTTTTATCTCCAGTAGAGGAATAAAAAGATCAAAGGCGTAAAATTCGTATTTATTAGGTAATGTCTTAACATATTTTCATAGAGGATGTTTTGATTTGTCGGAACTTATCCCTTTTGTCAAGAAATAAGAAGAATGCAGGTCGGTTGTTTTAAGTGGGCTTTTGTGTCTTTTATCAACATTTGCTATGTTGTGCGTTTATAGTTTACCATGTTGAGTGTAAAGTTAATTGCATTTACTAAACAACAAGCAAACAAACAAACAAACAAGCAAACAAAAAGCGATCAAAATCGGAAGCTGTGTTATGTTGCCTCATTGCACATCACACCATTCAGTGTCGTAGAAAGACTCCGGTCAATATTCTAGCTCGTATTTTGACACCTCGGCCATTATTCGATATCATGTTTAGTTTGACTCGCCGGTCATTATTCGATGTCGTAGAATGACTCCCGGTCATTATTCGATGTCGTAGAATGACCCCGGTCATTATTCGATGTCGTAGAATGACTCCCCGGTCATTATTCGATGTCGTAGAATGACCCCCTGATATCATTCTATTGCATAGAATGCCACCCCTGCCCCGATATGGCAATTACCGTATTTGATGTCAAAATAAGACCCATTGTCATTTTTCAATGTCGTAGAATAACCCCGCCATGGTTGCGATCAGCTCCCTGAGGGTAAATTCATATCAGATTGCTAATTACCTAAATCATTGGATGCTTCTATGTTGTACAATATACTGTCAATAATCTAATCAATTTTCATAGTCACATGCCGCAATGTTTCTGTTGCGACACATTGTTAGATGATGAATGTCATTGGAACCGATGTAAATATTACAAATACATGTTCTTTAAAAGGGGGATACATATTTGTACTCGTTCACGTAACGTTTATTGGTATAGAGTAACACTGATAGACTGTAAACTACGCTCAATAAATTGTCACATATCTTCAAGAATAGAAACAGGCTAAGGAGTAAAGGGTTAAATAATCAGGTCTGACATAATGCATCTAACAGACAATGTATTTGAAACTTTAATGATGTTATGTCCAACAGTAACATTTATACATTTTGTCTTGGTAATTAGCAGTAATTCAATTAAGAAGTATACAGGCAAAAAAACATGCCATTTCATATAACAGGTTTAATATGTAGAAAGCACTTCAAAGAGCTTTGTACAAAAAATTTGGTCTGTATTTACCCTTTGCTCCATAGGCAAGCTTGCAAATTAGCTACGTTTAACTGTGATTAAGGCAGGACAATGCATACAGCAATATGAATTTTATGCAGAAAGCTCATGTATGCTTTCTGCTTTACACTCATTTTGTTGTTAGCTGACGCCGGTAATTAAAACTATTATTGGATTTTATTATCTTAATCTTATTTGCAGATGTAGGTGCAGGCGGCCTGAGGCGCTTCTGTGGAGGAAAGGGTTAAGGGCTCACTTGCTTACAAAAGTATACTTCCTTACCCAGTGGGCACTATAAAAAGGCTGTGACTTTTCAAACTGTAAACTTGCATCCATGTATTCTTAAGTTTAGAATCCTTGATTATTTAGTTGACAAAGAACTTGTAAATGATAACCTATCGGTTATATATGATATGCTTATTAGTTATTTTTCAGTAATGTTTTTGACTGTTATCAAAATGTAATGTGTGATGTAATGCATTACCTTGCCAACGTACTTGTAATTTAATACATTACAAATGTAAACGTAATAATAATTGTTATTTATTTATGCTTTTCGGTGGATTACCACGAAATAGCAGTGGATGATCACTTGGTAATCCACTGCAGTTGATTATCACCAATCGCTTTTTATTATGAATTTTCCCCGTAGGGCTCCCCAAGAATCGTAGTCAATCGTGTCGTATCGTTAAATTCCGGCAGTCCGATTTGTCGCGAACTACTCACCGGAAGAGCACGAATCCAAACTCGGGAGCAACGAGTGACGTCATTATACCGCCAACTGTCACGCGCATGTGTTCGACATAAAACGTGGGGCTCAACACGGGATAAATAATGTCCGTTCGCTTTCAATTTTTAAACAATTTCGTTTAAAAAGTGGCTTAAAAGCATAAATAAATAGAATAACTGTGTTTTTTCAGTGTAAGATCGAATTTAATCCATTTCGTGAACATCAGACTGTTATATTTTCACTCGTGGCTTCGCCACTCGTGAAAATATAACGTCTGATGTTCACTCAATGGATTAAATTTCGATCTTACACTGAAAAAAACAGTTATCCTCTATATAATACACTCTTTAGCAATGTAATTGGTGACACTTGTAATGTAATGTATAACTTTCTCAAGTAATTCACACCATGCCTGTTCCCGCTCCACCGGCCTGCATACTCCATGACTGAATTACTACCTTAACTTATTTATAAATAAGCTGTCCACGAATTAAACCACAGACCCGCAGCCACCTTGTTTCCGTACCATCAGTATCCAACAGATAGGCACAAGGTTAACGTAACCCATCGGGAACAGCATTTAGCCTAGTATACTGTACGTTTCCATGGCGAGCTTATCATAAGTCTGAATTTTGACTTGTTTATCATCTAAATTTTATATATCTTTTAACTTATTCACACCTGAAACTTCAAGTGGACAATGCAATTTTTTTCTAGTTATGTCAAGTCAACTTTTGACTAGCTAGAGTTGTTTTATACAATATATTTCAAAACTGACATATATTGCAAACATATCAGAGAGCTCCTTTGGGATTAGTCTGATCTGGGTCTACACGGTTTACAAAGGACAAATGTACTATTGCTAGGTAGACTGTTTGTAAATGACTAATATACTCGTCGCAAGGGTCCAGTGGGTTAAACTGTGTCTGTTAATTGCTTAAGAGGGGTGGGGTCATTTTTCGATGGGGGTCGATATATTTCAGGAGGGGTCAAAACACTTCATGAGGGGAGTCATAGTACTATGACCGGGGGGTCAAATGTCGACGTCGAATTATGACCGGGGGTCATTGTACGATATCGAAAAATGACCGGGGGTCATTCTACATCGTCGAATTTTGACCGGGGGGTCATTTTTCGATGGGGGTCAAAATACTTCGTTACACCGGCATATTCGAGTAATGCCGACTTTGCAAACACTTTGGAATCAAATAAAACGCAGCGCAACTGTTTGACACGTGTATCAATATTTCTTCAGTCAAAACGCCGACCAGAATGGAGCTACACTGGTTTTTTCTCAATAGATCTGTTTGTCTGATGACAAGGCTCGTTAGCAATTTCTGACTTTAAACATGTAATACACACACATGACTAGTTGGCTGTGCGATACAGGGGCCCGTTTTATAAATCTTCGTACGACAAAAGTTGTCGTAAGTCAGATTATAAAAGTCTCAATTATTATTTATTTCTCCATCTAATCCTGTCTTGTGACATCCTTTTGGAATCGTCTTGAAAAGACGATTCCAAAAAGATGTCACAAAACTTGAATAGATGGAGAAATCAGAAATTAAATGAATTTTAAATTTTAGACTTACGATCGTTTTTGTCGTACGACGTTTTATGAAACGGGCCCCAGATCAATGTTTTCATCTCAAGACCTACTTGAGAGCGCCTTGTGCGAATTAGGGACCCGTCTTACAAACGGTCGTTAGTCATAACCTTTAAACCACATGTAATTTTTGATTTCTCAATCTATTCCTGTTTTGTGAATCTCTTTGGGATCGTCTTTTCAAGACGATTCCAAAGAGATGTCACAAGACAGGATTAGACAGAGACATACATAATAAATGAGAATTTTAGAAGCTCACTTACGACAATATTTGTCGTACGACGTTTCAAAAGACGGGTCCCAAATCGGTTGTTTTCCATCAAGAATGTCGGGAGCAGCATAAAACATCTAGAAGCGAACCGCCTGCTATTATATGTATGTTATATAACCACCTAAAACTAAATAGTTAGCTTTATTTTAAGGAACATTGAAACGCTATAGCAGACAAAACTATTGAATCAGACGACAAAATGGCGATAAGGGGTAAAAACATCAGGATACGTTTGATCATGAAAGGGTAAGGAATCTTTTGGAAGATGGAAAATAAGCCAGACATGTGTTACTTATATCTTTCTCTGTTCTCTCACCTGCTTCTTACAAAATCAAGACATTTTCATTATATATGTGGGGGAAGGTTAGAGTATTTTCATTTAAACATTTCATGATCAAATTTATCGTGAGATTGTTACCCCTTCACCGCCATATTGTCGTCTGCTTCAATATTATTGTCTGCAATATTTTTTAAAACTTAAATTTAAGGCAGTATGACTGACGTCATTTCAAAACAAGTGGCAAACTGTTTTGATCCTAATAATGCTCCGTGTTTTGCGGCGTCTGATCAGGATCAAACTGTTTGCAAAGGCGCTTAATGACGTCATTGGGGGTGAAAGATTTAAGCGCATGTGCAGAATAAATGGTCAGCTGTACGGTTCGAACCCCTGTATGCAGGAGATTGATGATGCCACAAACCACATACATGTACATGTAGCTAAAGAGGAACAAGTCAACTTTACTTTCAATTTTATTCTAGTATACCACTGAATTTAGTATACAAAATGGAAATCAGAGCGAAGCATGCCGGACCATATCGGAAGATTCCTTTCCTGGCATTCATGCATTAATGATTCCATTGATCCAATCCACGTACGACGAGATGCGTGTATATACGGACGGGGCGGACGTTAAACAGCCGCTCGCACCCCATGACGTCACACCGACCAACACGGATACGCCATCGCTTTCACGAGTGCATTCCATTGGTCCTCCGCTATCCCCCTGTTAATTTTGATAATACAAAATAAACGTATTTATGCTAAAACTATAGTTTCCATTGCAAACGGTTAGGGTAAGTATTTGGCACACTGGGTAACCCGACGTCAATTCAGGCTCCAAACTGGTTGCCACTCCGATTGAATAAATAGACGGAATTGTCAAAACTTGTTAATAGTCGCGTTTATTCCAAAAAAATGATTGCCATTAAACTCCGTTAGCCGGCGTCTGGCCTGGCTCCGAACAATTTGCCAAAATGAAGAAAAACAATCATCAGAAATGAAAAATGTTCTACATTTTGTTTCAATGCGTTTTTATTTTGTTTGCGTGTAAACGGGAGAAAATAGCATTTTCTCTATATTGTACATGTATATACCGATTTTTTCATCTGGCAAGGTGGAGCTAACCTTTGGCAACGATAAACTAATTCACATTTGATTTTAGGGGTGAAAGGTACATTTCCGTATTATATACCGTTATTGTCCGGTACTTTAATTATGCAGCCATATTAAAAGGGTTTATACGACATAAAATGTTACCTCTCTACAACACCAACCAATGGGAGACAAACAGTGCGTGTGTTGTTCGGTGGGAGTTGTTATAGGGAGGGAAAGTTAAGACTTGGCTTACATTTGCAAACAGCTTGAATCCAGATTCAAGTTATTTAACTCCGATAAATTCCGATAATAAAATGAACGCGCTGCCGCCCCCAAAGTTGAAATGCAATGGTCCTCATCTAAACTCCACCCTGCAAGGTCAATAAAATCAGCCTATAATCATGCTTTGTCAAAACAATCCCAGAATGTCCAACAGTCAGGATTCAAAAGAGACACCGTGTTACTTGGTGCTTCATTTGGATTCCAAATGGTTTGTATCAGTCATACAAAAATATATATCGTAGCGTGGAAAAGGGGTAAAGCTTATGGTTTAATCTAACGTTATTAATCAAAGCTTCAGAACGTTCTCAGTCTCAACTCAAACGCCATATTACCCTGGGCCCAGAACTAACTTTCAGTATTAGAAAGTCTGTTTTCGCTGTATTATGATAACCAAATTCCCCATATCGACATGTACATGTACAGTGGAGAATGTGTTATTCTTTCCCAATAAACGCGTTTACGCTAAAACTATTATTTGCAGTGCAAACAGTTTGGAGCCAGGCTCCAAACTGTTTGCCACCAAGATAAACATGAAATATCAGAATTGTCCAAAAGTTGTTCTTTTCTACGTTTTAGCGCTTTGTGTTTGCGTACGTTTGCGTTTAAACGGGAAAGAATAACAGATTCCCCACTGTACACAGTGAAAAGGAGTTAGTATTTCCGGTTGAAACGCCAAGGAAACGCCAACGCATTGCTAACCCAAACCCAAACCCTAATCCTAACCTAACCCTGTATAACATGTTGACAAAATCAACGTTTTGACTATTTATCTGACTATTTATCTTAATCTGAGTGACAAATCGATTGGGGCCTGATCAGACGCAAGTTAATCCGGAGTCTGATCTTGGTCTTATTGTTTGCAAGGGTTTGCGGTTGCGTTTAAACGGGAAAGACTAACATCTTATTCACCCCATCTATCAATTGTTATCAACGGTCCTCGTACATGTACATATGTTGGAACTTCACTATATAAAAATGGCGTGAATGAAAAATATCAAATTAATGAAGAATTTTCACCATGAGAATATTAAGATCTTCATTTTTATTATTATTACATGCCGAATATTTCAGCCGGATTTCGCAAATCGTTTTTTTCTGACGTTTTATGAAACGTCGTACGACAAAAACGGTCGTAAGTCAAAACTTAAAAATACATCTAATTTCTGATTTCCGATCAAATCCTGTCTTGCGACATCTCTTTGGAAGTGTCGTTTCAATACGATTGCAAAGAAATGTCACAAGACAGGATTAGATGGAGAAATATATTATTATCTATAATTTTAGAATCTGACTAGGTTTAATAAAACGGGCCCCTGGATCCTAGGTTTACAAAGCGTTTGAGTTTAGTCTGAGATCTTTCTCAAACGTTTGATTGGTTATATTTGAGTAAATAGCTCAAATCTGACTAATCAAATACCTGAGAACAATCTCAGACGCCACTTTAATGCTTTATATTACTGGGCATTGGTCCATTACGGTTATAAATTGTTTGAGATCATTCTCATGCTTTTGATCTGTCAGATTTGAGCAAAAGGTCAATCTTGGCCAGTGGAATACTTGAGAACGATGTCAGACTGAATTCAAGTGTTTTATATCCTTTGGATCAAAACCAACGTATACAGTGGATACATGTAATGTGTTCGGTCACAAAATACTGAAGGTGTAGGTGTCTTCCAGGCGGATGATGGTCTTGATATACGCTGTTTGTAATGCAGAATGTTTAGACACTTACATGTATATTTGCAATGGATTATTTTTCAACAATATTGTAAAAAAAACAAATAATAATCCGGAACGAACAGTTTGGAGACGGGTCAGAGACCGATTTATTCGGCGTCTGGTCAGGATCAAAATCTCTGTGACACTATGGGCGTGTTCGATTATCAGTCCGGAATTGACGGGATTGACGGAATCGAAATCGAATGGTCCGGAATTCAATTCCAGAACTGTTCTATCAATTCTGCCCGAGGAGGTGGTGTGAGCAGAATTGTGACGTATCATCATGGTTCCCGGCATAATTCACGAACGTTTCGACAGCAAAGTTGTAATAAGTAGGGAACCAGACTACCATATTTGCAAGGGTTCAATTCCGTTTCTATTTGATTTACTACATGTTATTCCATGGAATCGTTCCAAACAGTTCTGGAACTGATAATCGAACACGCCCCAATATTAAAGTTAATCCTCAACATTTGAAATATCATATTTTAAAAAGGGCGTCTTTTATACATACAATGTATATATATTAACTCTTTCAGTGCCAATGGCGCCATAAGGCAACTTTGCTAGCAGTTTGGAATCTGATCAGACGCCGCGTTATGCTGCCACTGATAAGGATCCAACCTGTTTGACAATCGTATCGATATTTCTTCAGGCAAAATGCTCTAGATCTGACTTGACAAGTTATTGCAGACGGCAGTATGAGTGCAGACGATAATTTGGTGGTGAGAAGGTTAAAGAAGTCGACCAAACTTGGAAGTGAAAGAGTTCAAACGAACAATGTTTTACATCATGTTCCTATATGTTTGCTTACGTTACAGGCACCGGTGCTGGCGGCGTTGTAGCAGATATGCGAGGCCAGTATACTGGTGCTTCCCCAGATACTTCGACATTCTGCTGTAGAGATGGTGAGACCTGTCGCTTTCTGCAGGATTGTCGCTAAGGGTTCTCCTCCTGAGACAGAAAAGATAAAATGTTGAGCCCGAACACGTTTCGGGGCCCGTTTCATAAAACTTCTTACGAAAAAATCGATCGTAAGTCAAAACGTTAAAATGCATTTAATTTCTTATTTCTCCATTTAATCCGGTCTTGTGACATATTTTTGGAATAGTATTTTCAAGACGATTCCAAAAAGATGTCACAAGACAGGATTAGATGGAGAAATAAAAAAAATATTAAAACTTTTATAATCTGACTTACGACAACATTAATTTTGTCGTACGAAGTTTTATGAAACGGGCCCCTGATCTCCGCGAATCATTCTGTTTGCGTTGCTTCAGAAACGCGATTATGGATGTTCCTTTCAGCACATTACTCGTGTTAACAACCTCTAATATTGATTAAAGACATCCTCAGTCCATTGGTGGACTACCCCCATTGTTCTCGATAGGCGAGAAAAAAAAGCATGCAGCTAATGCGAGCGGTTATACCAATCTCAGTTAACCTGTTGAGGCCCAGATAAACTCATGCTCTAGAGGCTTTTCAATGCTTATTTCTAACGAAACTATCAAATATAAAGGTCGGGTCTCACATGAGACGCTTCGATAGTTCAATGTGCACAAAACTCGTGCTGTTTTGCAAAGAAATTGTCTAGCAAGACGTTATGACCGAAAGGTCGTCAGGGGATGTCTTTAAACATACATGCGTAATAATTAAATTAAGAAATAATAAATTCATACCAGTGTTTTATTGTGCAGTTAAACACGGGTAGGAGTTGAGATGCGTATTAATTTAATCACGAGGCCGTAGGCCGAGTGATTTAATGACAATCATCTCAACGACTTCATGGAATTTGTCATACTAGACATTTCACGGTAAATTAGTTCTTTATTTATAGAGTATCGCAAATCCTACACTAAATACTATCTTTTCCCATTGATAATAAAAAAATGTTTATTAAATTTAAAGTGAGGTTACATGTAGTTCCAGATTGTCAATGTTGTCCTTTCAAAACATTGAGTTAAATCGGTTTTATTTCCTTATGCTCAGGCATCCTCATACAAACGGAATATCACCAAATTTAATGCTGACAAATGTCGAGTGAGGCCCGGTCGTGCGCGGTGGTGTTCTCTCCTTTTTCTCTCGTCTAAAAGTTTTCGATTTAAATGCAACTCTCTTTATGTGAATTCACTTTGAATTGATTTAAAATAATATTGGAAGTGTTTCTTGACCTATTCTGGTCAGTTGTGACGGTGAATTTGAGGATTTGGGTGAATTAAAACTTCTCGTTGACGGTAAGCTACCCCTCCCATCAGGTGAACACAATGGAAGTCTTCTTCCGGTTGGAGAGGACACGTATCGCAGATAAGTAGTTGGAGCCATAGGTGAGAGTTATCGTCTTCAACCCCCTATTAATGGTTATGATAAGAGGCTTTGCCAAAATCTGAATCTTCAATTCGAGAAAGTCTGAATGAGAACGGTCTTTCTAAAACAGAAGGAGAGTGAATGAGAACTGTCTCGCTCAACTCCGACTGTTAAGGGTGTATCAAACCCATAAGCGAATTTTTCAAAGTATCAAACTTTTTTTCTATCACTGTATTTTTGGAAGAGCTATTTATGATGAATTAAAAAATGAAATAATATATATATATAGTGGTGTCCTTTTTTTAGCTACAGCGATTTGAAAAAGGTATGTCAAATTTGGACCTTTTTTTTATATAATGTTACCCATTCAGAGTACAAACTTCAGTAAAGTCTATTTCAAAACAAAACAAACATGGTAATTTGGGTTTTCATTATTTATTTCATGTCTATGGTGGTATTTTCACATATAGAAATCAAATTTAGACAAAGCAGGCACCAGGTTTGAACAATATGGATCCTTGAATATCAAAAGTATACTTTGTATAGGGCATGATTTTATTAGATTTTTTATTTTATTAAAAAAAGTAAAAAAGTAGGAAAATGAAATAGTTCTAGTATTAAACTTTCCCTATATTCTACCAGATGAAAGCCCATGCTAAGGCAGTTCAAAATATGAAAAGAAATTGAAAGGTCAGTGTTGAAAATTTTGAGTTATTAAAGAAAAAAGAGTTATCTCCCGTTACAAAATTTACAAAAAAGTGCCATATCGATGATATTTAGAGCTTTATAAATTTCACATTTGGTGCCTGTTTTCTCTTAAATTAGTTTTTGTATGAAGAAATACTACCATAGACAGCAAATAAATAACACAAAATCAAATTATCATATTTGTTTTCGTTTGAAATGGATTTTATTGAAGAGTGTTGTTTGAAAAGGACAAAATAAGAGGAAGTGGGTGGGGTAAATTTTACTTTGCCGTAGAGTCAAATGTTGTTCACCAAAATGTTCATTTTTTCTATTTTTTCATTCATCTTAAATAGCTCTTCAAAACAAAACCATCATAGAGTGTTTTCATATACTTTGAACATCTCCCAAATTCATGACTTTGATACACCCTTAAGCAAAGGGATTCAATCGAAGTCGTCCGTTGTTTACATTCGACATACTTCCCAGTTATAGATAGCAGCCGTGTTTTAAGCACCAGCCTTACACGGAATCAACAATTTATTTGATCTGTCACCGTGCATGTCTTAGCTCCGTGCAGAATTCATGACGCTGACACTGAGACAGTGGCATGTCAAATATTTGTGATTGAGACTAAGTATGGTAAACACATGTAATGAACGTAACACATACATAACTTCAAATGGTAAAGATATAAGATCTGCTTAACATCACCACATGTCTGATGAGCTTCATGATAGTGTACTAGACGCAGTTACAGGTGTAACCACGGTCTGTTTTGGTCAAAAGTCTACATCAGGTATTTTTATCACTGTAATGGACTATTATTTGAGGTTTCTTGCGATCATCATCTATTACATTAATTTTGATTCATGAATGAAATAACAAGAAATTGTATCAAACATTAGGTAAAGCTACTGCTGAACAAGCGTTTGCCAAACATACTAATTGGAGCATGTTTGTCTGTTGTATGCCTTTCTTCCCCTGTAGCTATATAATTAAATCTGATATACTGAACAATTGCAATGAAGCATTGAAATAGAGGCCTGAAATACCGACCGACCAGACCCTATCGGCCAACGTTTAATAGGGTCAATGGCAAAGGTCAATGTCACCAATCTTGGCTCATGACTGCTATGGAAACTTCCAGAAAGGACCAGAATAAAAAATAATACAGAACACTTATTTGAATCTTGACATCATTTGCATAATTTGAGGTCAGATAGAATTGTTTTCGTTCCATTCACTGTGAATCCCTTGGACTCGCGGTTTGCACTCCGGGGTTATGATATCCAAGGGAAATAACTCAATCACAAGATCGTAAAAGATATAGTTTGATATGTGCAATTGAGGAACAGTATTGTCAGTGATATCTAGTATTCAATAAATGTCATTATTGTAGTTGTAAACAACAAGGCATGGTTTTGAAACGACCTGAAATACATTTTACTTACCTTTAGAAAAATGAGGTCCGACTGGACCCCAGACGGGTTTTTAACCCTTTCCCCCATAGAAGCGACTTTTAGCGTACTTAATTTATTCCTCCGCTGAAGAAAATAGTTCCAGTTTTTACCCTCATGAACAATTACCATTACAAATATTTTATATAGCCTAGCAGATTTAAGCTTAAAGCAGGCTGAAAGTAAAGCAGAATGTGCCTTAAGGCACATTCTGCTTTACTTTCTACCTGCTTTAAGTGGTCACCTGAATTCAAAACTAGAAACAGGCTTTTTGGTAAAGGGTTAAATAAAATATACGCGAATTGACCTACTTAGTACTTTTTTCACACAAGTGTCAAAAACAGTCATATAAACAATGTCTAAAAACGTCATAAGCGCCATTAGGCTGAATATTTTTTTCTAGCAAAAATAAAGCCGTTGGGGTCCAATGGACCCCAAAAGTCCGGATGAGGGTTAATTTGCATACATGTACACTTTGAATACTCTCCTTATCTGAAGGTAATAAAGAGTATCATTAATGTATCGAATCGAAAATAATCGAACTGATGTGCAACTATCGTGATATGAATCGAATCAATCAGAGCTTGTATCGATGCAGTCCTAGTACCTAGATCATAGGGGTCTATTGCGCTTTCTAGTTTCTACACACTACATATATACTAACAAGGGGTGCAACTCTCTGACTGGACATTCGTACACCACAAGTATAAAAGTCTGTAACTCTATCAATTTACATGGTATACGCATAATTCGTTCGACTATTGAAAGCTAAGACATTTGTCTACTAATTAATACACTCTTCTAAAAATTTCTTACGCATTTCGACAATTCCAAGAACGATTTTCTCCAAAGCTGACGTCTTTTTTGGATTCTCCACTGACGCTCGTTCACCCGGGTCTCACTATATCACAGCGATAACCTGGTGATGTACAGTTCAAAACATGGCATGATTCAATAAAACGACCACAGTCTATCACTAACCTTCGGGTTTTAAGTCCTCAGCGTCAAAGTGTTGTTGTAAAATTAGCGATATTTCCGAGTTACTTTCACTTCGTCGAGGAGTAGACATTTTGACTGAAGAGCTACAAGTGAGGTGGAAGAAATTACCCTAAACGATAAAACCCCTACAAACCACAGAAAACCCTACATTGGGGGTATTTTACTGCCGCAACCCCCACTAGAACAATAACTGTTGTTTTTTGAAGGTGAAATATGTGCATATAATGCAAAATTATTAAGTTTCTACACTATTGTACCTATATAATATAATTACTTGATAACGGGAGATTTTAATTACCCCGCAATACCGCGAAAAAATCTGAGGGAAACATGTTTGATTACTGTATTAAAAAAACTGTCTATTCCAAATAGTAGACAGACTAACCAGATGGAGCGGAACAGACACTCCCAACATGTGTGAACTTATTCTAACTGAAGATGCAAACAACATAGCAAAATACTGAATATCAGAGTCCCCTGGGCAAGAGTGACCACTGTGTAATTCTTTTTGACTTCATCTGCTGTACACAAACAAAACAAAAACCGAGAGAAACCTACTACAAACCCAACAAAATAAATATCCACCACTGATCAAAATTAAGAATAACAAAAAACAAATACCATGTCACTGGAAAAAGACACCCTAGCTAGATGATCAAAATGACAAACACTCTTTAAAGACGCTTCATCGGAACAAAAAAGAGAAAGACAGGAAACTATATAACAGAGCACGGAATAAAGTCACAAAACTTGTCAGACAAACTAGAAAGAGATATGAAAATAATTTAGCAGCCGAATCTAAGACCAATCAATTTTAAAGCGAGTTTGGTAATATATAAACTCGAAGAGTAAAACCAAGACTGGCATCAATGAACTGAGAAAAAATACAGCTGACCATAAGTCGACAAAGTCTAATGAATAGGGGGTAAAGGCGAACATCTTCGCCGATTTCTCTTTAGTAGTGTTTTTATAAAAGGAAGCACCTGGTGAAATACCCAAATTGCCAAATAGAGACACAAAGACACCATTGACAGAAATTGAAATATCACCAATGCATGTAGAGAAACTCTTGACAAATCAACCGGTGCATACAATTTACACCCAACATTTCTCAAACAACTAAGCAAAGAACTGTCAAAGAACTGTCAATACCATTGAATATCATTTTCAAAGAATCCACAATAAAGAAGGACATCCCTATTGATTAGAAAAAACAACAAATTCAGTGCAATTTATAAAAAGGAGACAAAATCAATCCAGGAAACTACAGACCAGTCAGTCTGACATGGGTCATTTGCAAAGTAATGGAGAAAATAGTCAGAAAACTCATCATAGAGAACATTGCAGTAATCAGATCATTTCACGGGCAAGCAGTAGGGTTTAATGGCTGGGAGATCCACGGCGCTCTAACTGTTAAATGTTATGGACAAAGGGACAGAAGCAATGAACACTGGAAACGGGATTGACTGTGTATACATGACTTTCCAAAAGACCTTCAACACAGTGTCCCACAATAGACTAATAAGTAAGCTAGAGTCGTATGGAATTGGAAAAATTATGGTTGAATTGACAAGCTAGTTTTTATCCTGGGGGACACACACAGTAACAATCAATGGAATCGTGTCAAACTGGCATAAAGTCCCTTCAGGAATTCCACAAGGATATGTGATTGGACCCCTCATGTTCATAATATACATAAATGATCTTTCTGACAATGTTAAATCAACAATATACTTATTTGCAGACGACACAAAATATTCAATATCATCAAATCCCCAGAAGACAAAGAAACACTACAAAATGACCTACACAAAATATCATATTGGACAGATAAATAACTACTAAAACAACACCCACCAAAGTGCAAAAGTATGCATATTAAAAGACTGCTGTAGCTATATAAGGTCATAATCGGGGTGATCACCAAAATGAGTTTCTGTTTTGTAATTTATTTTTCTTGTGGGAGGTATCCCTGTTGCTAACCATACACTTCATCCTAGCAACGTCTGTTCACCTTGCCATGTGTGTTAGTCCTCCAACTCTTTCGCTTTCGAAAATTTTAAAACCTTACCTTCATAACAGCTTTCATTCTAATTCAGAAGCAGAGTTTTTCAGCATCTGATCTGGAAACAAATTGTTCTTTTATACGCCGTCAGAGGCGAAAGACTTGAAGGATTAACAATCATACAAATTCCCTCATTCCCCGCATGCAGTTCTATGTACACTGTACTGCTTTTTTTCAACTGAACTGACATTAGTCTTTAACGTACAACTAACTTGGATCCAGATCAGACACTGAGCTGCTCGATAACTTGGAAGGGTAAAAACAGAATGCAGGAAGACATTTTGCAAGGGGCATAAAACTATACCCGCATACCTTTTCCCATTGATGGATGCAACGAAAATAGCCAAATTCAGTCCCATATGGACAGAAGCATACCGCTGCGTTTTAAAGACTGTCAAAGTGTTACCGGTGAAGAAAGTCATTAATGTTTTAGTGTGTGGTGCTTGATAAACATAAGTAAAGAGGTCTGAAGGGTTTGTTTTTGTCGAGATGTGAACATCATAGTGGTTTGTAGTGGAATAACTTCGGCCGATGCTGAACACGTTGGACGGGGAAGGGGATTGGCATATAAAGTGTGTTATGAAGGTAAGGTTTTCAAGATTTAAACATTGACAGTTCCATTTTCGTGTCATTAAATTCTTTTAAAGCGTCATAGAGGAGTAAAATGATTTTTGGTTTCCAGGAAATGACACATTTCCGTGCTAAATTGTTGTCTGACTCCAAACTAATTTTGGCGATCATCCCGAATATAACCTTATACTTACTTAGCGTTACTTAGCGTTGATTTCCAGCTCAGGTTCCTCTATGCTGGACTTTTCTTTTTGTGCACGTAGTACTTTAGTATTTTTGTTTTAGATTTCGGGTCTTATATTGGTCTTATACATGTAGTTGTATTTACTTTCTTAGTTTTTCCAGTAGTTATCTTATCTATTTTTGAATGAGTTGAGTGTTTTTGTATTTACCACCTCTTCTGTTAAGCTGTACCAAATGTTTGCTGTTCTTATACCAAAACTGTATTTTCTGATATCTAGCCTTGCACTTTGTGAGTATGACTTTTTATGATTTCCCCTTAATGAAGTTCTTATAGTTTGATCTTCTCTCTGTTTTAAAAAGTTTCCTTCTTTCTTAAAATGCATTCTGACTAAGGTTTCGTATAATGGTTAGAAAATGTTCTCATCAAGATGATGGAAATTTTGCCGAATTATTGTACTCATACGTTTTTTTTACTTTTTCTGCAATGTGTTAATTAAAGTTTAATTTGTTATCTATTATTACCCCTGTGTCATTTTCTTCTGTATTCTTCTTCTGTATGTTCCAATGTGAAGCCCATTAGCTCGTATGAGAAATTTGTATCTGGATTTTTCTTTCAAATATGCATATTTTTGCACTTTTGTGGTTGTAGTTTTAGTCCACTGTGATATTTTGTGTAAGTCATTTTGGAGTGTTTCTTCGTCTTCTGGGGCTTTGATAATATTGAATATTTTTGTGTCGTCTACAAATAAGTATATTGTTGATTTATCATTGTCAGAAAGATCATTTATGTATATTATGATCATGAGGAGTCCAATCACATATCCTTGCGGGATGCCATGAGTGACGTCATGCCAGTTTGATCATATTCCATTGATTATTACTTCTTTATAAACAATGCTTCGAATAAAGTACTCAAGTGTGTTGACTGACTTAAATCACTAAGCTCCTCACCGCTGTGAGTTCGAATCCCTGTAGGGTCGTTAGGGATTTTCATGTGGGGAAGCCTTCCAGATGGCTTGTGGAAGATCGGTGGTTCTACCCAGTTGCCGACTTGTGTCTGAAACAGTGCATAAAGGGCTTCTGGGGTCTTCCTCCACCTGTAATTAGCTGGACGTCACGATATGACTGAAATACTGTTAAAAGCGACGTAAACTCATAACAAATCAAATCAAGTGTGTTGACAGTTCTTTACTTAGTTGTTTGAGAAACGTTGGCTGTAAAGTGTCTGGACCGGGTGATTTGTCACGTTTTAGTTCTCTCAAGAGTTTCTCTACATGTATTGGTATTTGCCATCATTGTGTTTCAGTCTACGAGTATTGCGGGGTAATTGAAATCTCCCATATCAAGTAATTATTTTATATAGGTACAATAGTGTAGTGTTTTATGGTTTTGGGTAATTTGTTCCACCTCACTTGTAACTCTTCAGGCAAAATGGCTACTCCTCGACGAAGTGAAAGTAACTCGGAAATATCGCTAATTTTACAACAACACTTTGACGCTGAGGACTTAAAACCTGAAGGTTAGTGATAGACTGTGGTCGTTTTATTGAATCATGCCATGTTTTGAACTGTACATCACCAGGTTATCGCTGTGATATAGTGACTAGTGAGACCCGGGTGAACGAGCGTCAGTGGAGAATCCAAAAAAGACGTCAGCTTTGGAGAAAATCGTTCTTAGAATTGTCGAAATGCATAAGAAATTTTTAGAAGAGTTTATTAAATTAGTAGACAAATGTCTTAGCTTTCAATAGTCGAACGAATTATGCGTATACCATGTAAATTGATAGAGTTACAGACTTTTTTTTATACTTGTGGTGTACGAATGTCCAGTCAGAGAGTTGCATTAGTATATATGTAGTGTGTAGAAACTAGAAAGCGCAATATACCCCTATGACCTAGATGGGACGCTACTTAGGTTCTACTCCAGATCCAAACATTTTACAACGATCATCACTAATTCGCCTGTACACACATAACGTGCAGAATGTCAGACTGGTATATGTGTGCATATTACACCTACCATTTGTGGCACCCCACCCGGTGATGGTGCATGTTGAGCTGACCTCGTCATTTGTTGTCTGGAGTTCGATTGCCGTGAAGGGTTCTCGTATGGAGCGAGATAGGCGGATCAGGGAGATGTCATTCGGATAGGTACCTTGACCCTTGTTATAATCCTTATGCTGCAATAATGTATTATATTTGTATCATAGGTAAGCTCAGGTTTTAACATTGCCTTCATACAATAAACACATTTTGTCTTAGAACAACACACGCCCATGTTAAGCAATTTGAAGCCGCATCAGACATATATATTTCCTCGACGTATGATTTACATGTAGCTTCAAACTGTTGGACACTGAAATTCAAATAAAATTAATGTTTTTGCGGTGCAATGTCTGTAAGTTTTGTTAAGCATTGCCATGATGATGTAATAAACAGTCTTGACACATTTACACGGCATTTTCTGCTTGCAAAGAAAGCAACTGCTTTTATTTATCAAATTTAGAAATTAACTCGATTGAATTGTGAATATTGATACATGTATATATCTACATTCGTCCCATGTTTATCCATTGAAGAACATGACGTTAAATTCGTGTAAACTCTATTTCCCAAGAGGGCGGGACTTATGGATAAATTCCATCAGACGCCGCGTCAGGGTCCAAAATGTTTGCAAATAACCATTGTACTCGGGGTAAGGCAGTGCAGGAGTTAAAGGTCGTTTGCTGGCTATGGAAACTAAAACGTTTTCATTAACCTTTTCCCCAATAGAAACGCCTTTTAGCGGCTATGATTTATTCATCCGCTGAAGAAAATAGTTCCAATTTAATCAGTATTGAATATGTATTTTAGGGAATATTTTCTATATTATAGTACATGATTGCTTAAAGCAGGCTGAAAGGAAAGTAGAATGCGCCTTAAGGCGCATTCTGCTTTACTTTCAACCTGATTTAAGTATTCACCTATCTTAAGTACTAGAAATAGGCTACCAGGTAAAGGGTTAATATCTTGTTAACTACAACATCAAATATCACCAAACTTTGTACATAATTTAAGACCGACAATACCATACAGAAAATATATTTTTAATTTTTTAAATGGTCAAAGTATTTGCCATTGAACCCCCAATGTAAATTTAAGCCATCAAAAGAGTGGTGTAAGTCCAATAAATGGAACAGTATACAGTTATTTCATGTGTGTTTGGGGAACAGTCAAAACTATTGGCCCGAGGTATCAGGGAAGACTTTCGAACTGTTGCCCGAGGCCGATAGGCCGAGTGCAACAGTTCGAAATGTCTTCCCTGATAACGAGGGACAATAGTTTTGACTGTTCCCCTAACACACATGAAATAACTGTTTTATTACCTAATATTTTATATAGGGCTAACTAGATTTTCAAAAAGAATTAATCTGAGCCAAAGTACAAATAAGATTTGTTATTTCCAGTCATCATAAATTATTGGATTCATTTCAGTCGAACAGTGGCTATGCCACCTTTTAAGCATAAAATACGGATATTTTCGACAGAAGCGGTTTATAAAGAAGTGGGTTTATGGCATTTAGGCATATCTGTAGAAATGCAGGTAAATTCTACTTATGCGAGTTCCAGACATCAAGGTTTAACTGTATAAGCGCGTGAGTTTTCAGTGACATGATGTCAATTTCAAGTGTCAACTTTTAGGGTCAATTGAGTAAAACTTTGTCAGATTATGTATGTTTTCTTTCTTATATTGGATCTAGACTGGAAATAAATTCGTTACACGGCATTCCGGCAGGGTGTGGAAATACCGTGTAACTAATAATATACATTTTGAGTTTTTGACAGACTGATCAGCGTCGTCTTGTAAGCGCTTGCAAGTTTATATCCGCACATTATTGTAATGTTCGGGTCCGTGTTATTTTCTGTATAAAGGATAGCGACGAAACTTGATTTGTATCATTTGCTATAAATAATGATAAAGCATGAAATAAAGTATTAATCCTCCAGACACCAATCAATGATAATTATTCAATACTGTTTCATTACAGTACGGCAATTCCGGGTACGGGGAAACTTCTCAATGACACTGATTTTAGAACTTCTACGCATCTGTTTCGCGCATGGAAACAGTTCGTCCTAGAGGGCAATAGTTAAAACTATTTCCCCCAGATTAGGCAATGTCAGAACAACACAGCAAAACAGTCAACAATAACGAATTACAAGTTATATAGAGCATTAGGTAATAATCTCCACTGCATAAAACTAGGCTGAGGGTATGTCTCAATATAATGTTTAGCTGTCAAACTTGAATCAAAACAGTAAACCCTTTTATAACAACCACTAAAACGAGTACATTTGATTGTATCGAAGGCATGTGACAGCTTTAAGCAGGTGACAGTAAAACATAAAGCTCCTAAAAGAGCTTTCTATTTTACTGACACCTCGCTTTGAGCAGTCACCTATAGTAAACACCAACATATTACAACACATAAGTTTTACTGTTCTTATATGAAAAATAATTTCAAACAGATAGTCAAATCTGAATCCGCCGAACATGATGTCTGGTTTCTAATAGTCGTGTTCAAAAATAGTAAATTTATGAGTTTCTCATTTTAAAGTTGAAACAAAACTTCCACATAAAATGAGTGTTTCAAGCATGAGGATCTGATAAGAGTTAACAATTGAAGTTACCTGAGGAGAAGAGAATGTGCACTAAAGCACGTTCTGCTTCGACCTCAGCCAGTTTTCAAGCTCAAACTCTTCTGTATTAAACTGTATCTGTTTAGAATGGATAAGTAAAGGTAGATAACTTTTAGAAAGGAATGTACATATACTTTAGATTACCAATTTATCTCCCTTGTATTCTGTTTGTAATTATCTATTGTATTGATGTAGGTTCGTGGTAGTCTCCGCTCTACCTGCAGCTAGCCTTCAAAATGAAGGGAAGGCACTTTTTAGATCACGGGGTTAACTCCCGTGAGGCGTTATTTAAGGTTCCCATAGTAGATAGATGTAGATTAACTGCGTGCGGTGAGTTTGTTTTATAAGATTGTGGTGTGATGTGCCCTGGATGCCATATTACTCTGTATACAAACCTTTTTTTTTCGTTTTTCTTCTCAATTTTTATGTCTTAACATCCATACGTGTATGTGAACTGTAATGCCACTACTATAAGGCATTTTTGAGTTAACAAAGACCCCCTGAACATCTAAGAAAATCTTAGAAGCACTTTTTACATTGTTAAAACAAGTTAACCCTTTGCCCCAATGAGTTTGTTTTTTTTGGAGCTTCTAAGCGTGTGAATGGTAGAAGCGGGTTGACAGTGAAGCAAAATGTACATTTTTGCTTTACTTTCAGCCTGCTTTAGGCAGTCACATGCTTGGAAGCAGGAAATATCTCCTTTCATATATGCTCTTTAATACATAAATTGGAACAATTCCATCCAGTGCAGGCATATATCAAATGCGCTAGAAGGTGGTTATATAAAGGAAAGGGTTAACAGTTATATTATCTACTTATTTGGTGGTAATCCAATGCCAATAAAACTTTAGAATCTTAATCCACTGCCCTATAATCTGTTTAATAATATGAATACATTTAACATGAAAACGGGCTGAAAGTGAAGTGGAGTGCAATGTAATTTGCACTCTGCTTTACTTACAACTTTTAACCAGGATATAATATACATAATATGTCCATAGTCAAGAATACATATGATATATATATATATATATATATATATATATATATATATATATAATAAAAGGGTGGAAAGGGAAATGGAAGGTAACATAACTTGCCTTCTGCTTTACTTTTCAATCTACAGCAAGACGTATACTCACACATCTGGTTTTAAGAGAATAATTTCTACTGAACAAATCAAAGACTAGAACCAGTACTTATCATTTCTCACATCAAGAAGACATTGAAATCAAAATTTAAAATATAAAGGAAAAAGAAACATATGTGGGGCAGTGGCTATGGATACTCACCTCTCATACTTCTGTATATGTTTGTTTCTGTTTGTGTCATATATGTTGCATGTGAAATACTTTATATAAAATTGTACAAGATAAAACACATACCAAAGCTGTACGGTGTGTTGAGGATGGCGTTTCCCCGACCTTGACACACCTATTACGGGGATAATAAAGTATAAAAAAAAAAAAAAAAAAAAAAAAAAAAAAAAAAAAAAATGAGTGTTAGTCCGTTTGGACAAGATCAGACGCTGCGTAACGCGGAGTTTGATTTAGATCCAAACGGGTTGACACATATTTGCAAACAATTTGGATCAAGATCAGACGCTGCGTAACGCGGCGTTTGATTTCGATCCAAACGGGTTGACACATATTTGCAAACAGTTTGGATCCAGATCAGACGCTGCATTAAGCGGCGTCTGATCTCGATCCAAACTGATGGCACATTTTAATCAGGTCGCGATCGGCAGGATAAGGGTTAATTAGAAATACAGCTTCTTGGCCGTAAATAATTCGTCCAAACTCTTTTCCACTAATTAAGGCTTTCCTGCTTATATTGGCCGTTTTTTAAAAATTAAAACCTCATTTTATGGAATGTTTCAACAATTTGTACTGAACTATCTTTAGATCATTGTTCTCAAATAAGAATGCTTTAATAGTCCTTACTGTATAGGCCGATTTTATTCAACTGGCAGGGTGGAGCTAACCTTTGGCAAAGATAAACTAATTTACTATTGATTTTAGGGTTGATAGGTATAGTTCCGTATTATATCGTTATACGCAGATACCCCCGCAGAGCTATTCAAAAAGCGTCCTCTTACATTTGATACCGGACACTTTTTTTCTGTTACCGGACAGTTTTACTTTCTGTTATTGTATACTTTTTACGGGTGTGGTGCACGTGATGAGCATGCTGTCACCTGTTCAACTCTTGCACTTCCCGGGAATGGACGATATAACCATTGTAATGCTAAGTACCACTTGGCTTACATTTGCAAACAGTTTGGGTCCAGAGAAGACGCCGCGGATCAAAATCGTTTGGCACTTATATTTAATTTTTATTCAACTTGAAAAGCATAAGAAAGATTTGGAGTTTCTCCAAGTTGAAGATGATATATTTGAAGCAGACGGCAATTCAGCATGATAAGGGATAACGAATAGTTGCAAACAGTGTGGATCCAATATCAAACACATAGTAACTCAGCGTTTGAACAGGGTTCAAACTGATAACGCTTGTATCAACATTCATGGAGTGAAATCCCGAAACTTTGCTTTTGAAAATAAATGCAGACGTACATTTCAAAGCAGACGAATATGACAGTGGAATGGTAAACAGTGCGATAAATTATTGTGCCTCTTCGAGGGGCGGTTGGAGAAGGACGGGCGGGGGGGGGTCTCTGACCCTCGGTTCGATTATAAAGGAACGTATAAGGAATGATATCGGGCTAAAATGATTAGGTTCAAATATTTATTGACCTAATGCAAAATTGCTTAAAATAAAATGTCGCCTAAACTGATAAATAGAGAATCTACGGGGAAAAAAGAACGCTTACCTTACTAGCTGAGTACACATTTTGAGCGTAGACAAACAAATATGTAGTTAATTTAGGGCATGATCCAGCACACATGCTGCACGGTATGCTCGTGTAAGTTAGAAATAGGACCAATGAAAAATATAGTTGGTTTACGTGTTTTTCAATATCTAATAAGTGGTAAGATTAATTTGCTATATTAAATTGACAAAATCGTTATTGACTCGGTGTTAGATATGTATTACAAATCTTCGTATAAGTCAGAAACAGCTACTCGTTTCGCTTCAAAAGTGTCCTGTAACAACGATGAGAAGACTGTTTTGCTCGGACGAACAACAAAGATGTCATCGGCTTTGCCTCAGACATTTTTTTGTTCATCCTCGCGAAATAGTCTTCACACCGTTGTTAGAGGACACTTTTGAAGCGAAACGATTACTGTATCTATTACATAATAAAAGACCATGCTTCCAGCCACAAAGTTGAAATGCAAACGTCCGTATCGAAACTCCGCCCTGCCAAGTCAATAAAATCTATCTATAACAGTTTTATTATTCTAAACATGTTATGACCCACTAGCCCTCACAATCTGCATTTTCCTAGTCATTAATAGACTATATAAAAGACAAGTGGCAGCTTAGAACAAGGTGGAAAAACCGCCACGATTATTCTACAGGAATTTGTTGTATACTTCCACCTTGTATTAAGCAATCACCTGTCTTAAACCCCTTATAATGAATGTAATTAAGTGGTCGTCATAGAGAAGTGTTACTACATTTATTTTTGCTATATTTAAAAGAAGTTGGCAAAGCATGAAATTCACATGTCAGTCTTACCGAGCCATCGGTTTACTCTACATTTGTGTTTACACTGCCCTTCTTATTTTGTTTGCCATTGGTTTTTTTGTATATATTTACTCTAGGGCGAGAGTCAAATGTAATGTTTTAAGTATCTAGAAACCTTCTTAATTCTCTTGTTGATATAAAATTCAAAATTATATTTAAACTAATGCATATTTCCGACCGATGGGATTTGTTTGTTATAGTCAGATTTCCATAAATAGAAACGTGCAATCACGGTTCAGTGCACGAAATCGATTTAAATCCGGATGTTTCGTGTTTTCTTCTGACATTGCCGGCTTATTTATAGATTCGAACTTCCTAAAACTTTAAATGGGATGATCATCATACTCGATGATGTCCGTACAGCCAGCCAATGATACGGAAAGCAGTATTTATTGTGTATAATGTACAGTAGAGAAGACATAATTCTTTTTTCGTTTAAATGCAATCGCAATACACTAGTCTAAACTGTAGGATATTACTTTTAGGTTTTTTTTTAAATCTTTTTAATCTTAGTGGCAAACATGTTAAAGCCTAGTCTGTCACGTCTGATCTGACTCTAACGTGTTTGCAATGGAAATAACAGTTTAAGCATATTCGTCAAATCAGGCGGTCTCGTGCTGCACGAGGATCATGCTTATCTCAAGTAGGAAAGTGTTCGAATATGTAAACGATGTTACCCTGTTACCTATTTACCATTATAAACCAATTTGTTCTAAAAACAACTCGGCCAGGTCAGAAAAATTGGATAAAATACTGTATAGGTCGTTTGGTGGCTATAAAAACTAACGTTTTGCCAAATATCTCATTTATCATACAAATATGAGAAAAGTTGTGAAAAGAAAGTTTCATTGCTCCCGTATACCATTGCGAAAATGAATTTTCCCAATTTTTAGAACTTACAATAAAATATATTATTTTCAAAAATGCCACCTTTTTAGCAGTTTCTTTGCTTTATTTTTAGTGGGAGGAGTGGAAGAGCCATATATATACCAAAACAGAAAAACACATGGTTTTGTTACTAAATTTACTTACAAAGGTCATGGCATCATCTATATAAGGGCAATGTAAACACAAATGTAGAGTAAACCCATGGCTCGGCAAGACTGGCATGTGCTTTTCATGCTTTGCCCATTACTTTTAAATATAGCACAAATAAATGCAGTAAAACCTCTCTATGACGACCACTTAATTACATTCATTATAATGTGTTTAAGACAGGCGATTGCTTAATGCAAGGTGGAAGTATACCAAACTTGCATGTACAATAATCGTGGCGGTTTTTTCACATTGTTCTAAGCTGCCACCTGGTTTTTATATAGCCTATTGAATGACAAGGAAAATGCAGATTGTGAGAGCTAGTGGTCATCTCAAAGTAAATTGCAAAACGGACAATTCGAGGATAGATCATGCTACTTTAGAATAATAAAACTGTTAGAGTAAGACATTCTTATTTGAGAACAATTATTTAAAGATATTTCAGTACTAATTATTGAAACATTCCATGTAATGAGGTTTTAATTTTAAAGTCAGCATGAAAGCCTTAATTAGTGGAAAAAGAGGTGGAACGAATTATTTACGGTCAAAAAGCTGTATTTATAATTAACTCTTAACCTGCCGATCGCGACCTGATTAAAATTTGCCATCAGTTTGGATCGAGATCAGATGCCGCGTAATGCAGCGTCTGATCTGGATCTAAACTGTTTGCAAATATGTGTCAACCCGTTTGGATCGAAATCAAACGCCGCGTTACGCAGCATCTGATTTGGTCCAAACGGACTAACACTCATTGTATGTGGAAGTTTTGTTTCAACTTTAAAATGAGAAACTCATAAATTTACTATTTTTTGCACACGACTATTAGAAAGCAGACAATATATTCGGCGGATTCAGGCTTAACCTAGCTGTATGAAATCATTTATCATATAAGAACAGTAAAACCTATGTGTTGTAATATGTTGGTGTTTACTACAGGTGACTGCTTAAAGCGAGGTGACAGTAAAATAGAAAACTCTTTTATTAACTTTATGTTTTACTGTCACCTGTTTAAAGCTGTCACATGCCTTCGATACAATCAAATGTACTCGTTTTAGTGGTTGCTATAGAAGGGTTTACTGTTTTGATTCAAGTTTGACAGCTAAACATTATATTGAGACATACCCTCAGCCTAGTATTATGCAGTGGAGGCAATTCCATTTATTGGACTTACTCTACTCTTTAGATAACTTAAATTTACAATGGGGGTTCAATGGCAAAGGCTTTATTTTGACCAGTTAAAAATTTACAAAACATATTTTCTGTTTGGTATTGTCGGTCCAAAATTATGTGCAAAGTTTGGTGATATTTGATGTTGTAGTTAAAAAGATATTAATGAAAACGTTAGTTTGTATAGCCACCAAACGACCTATACTTACTTGGATGATTTCAGCTACGCCAATGGTTTCCTCGTTGTCGTCAGTTCTACTTCGGTCATATTCGTTTATCTTAACGGAATAGCGATTCGTACTGTAGAGGAAAAGAAGCAAAACATATTGTACATATGAAATGATACCATGGCCATAACCCAATTCGCTGCCTGACCCTGAACACGATAGTAGTTTGCAGACAGTAATTCGGTTTCTAATCAGGATCTAAACTATTTCACATTCATTATAAAATACAATATGACTTTAAAGTAAAGTAAAGTACCAGTTAAAGTCTACTTTCAGTCCGAATGACCGCTCAGCCGACTGTACATTTACCCCCTGATCATTGAGCCATCTTGCCTACAATATTGAGCACTGCTAACATATGGCGCTAAAGCAGCCGCAGTACCAACTCAGACCCTCACTTTAGACAGTTTATTTAGAATTTACTTTTGAGTCTTAAAAACAGTCGACACTTGTTTAACGTTTTGAGCGCCAAAGTCGCATAAAGTCGACTTTGAAACAATTTGAATCAATTTGCACATGTCCCATATATGGGATTGTGGGCATACATGGGTTAACCCTTTCCCCAATAGAAGCGCCTTTTAGCGTATTTAATTTATTCCTCCGCTGCAAAAAATAGTTCCAATTTAATCAGTCATGAATATATTTTATAGGGAATATTTTCTATATTCTAGCACATGATAGCTTAAAGCAGGCTGAAAGTTAAGCCGAATGCGCCATAAGGCGCATTCTGCTTTTCTTTCAACCTGCTTTAAGTAGTCACCTATCTTCAATACTATAAATAGTCTATCAGGTAAAGGGTTAATAAATAGTAATTATTCTGCAGATTCCTTACTGTAATGAACATTTTCTAGAACAAATGTATAACATTATTGTCTACACAGTTCTACAGTGGTTAAACAAATACAGAAACAGTGTTCTGTCCCTACAACGGCCCGTCATATAACGACTCCCTCCTTACAACGACCCTTGCCGCAGTTCCATAAACAGGGCAATTATGTTTAACACTTTTACTGCTGCAATATTGTCTGCTTAAAAGTGTCGTCTGCTTTTTCTCAAAGGTACATAAAATTGGACAATTTTATTTATTTATTAAGTTTGGAAATAAATATATTTATCTGTGACTGATAAATCTACCAGCTTGTTACAAGTTGTCACTCTCTTCCACCATTTTGTTTTCCCGACATTTTGTTCTACCCTCATGCTGGGATGGGTTGAACTAGAGTAGCAGTGAAGAGTCACTAGAGCAGTCCTGAACCCTATACGTTTATTTGCAACTCTAGTTACTATAGATAACCCTAGTACGTCAGCTTAACTCGCTCTCTAATAAGTTAAAAAAAGCTTGCTTTTTCCGTTCTTAAGTAATGCATGGAAAAAAACAAAAGTATTCTGATTCGATTCAATCCCTGACAGATTTAAAAAGGCGAAAGAAATAACAGATTATATCAATACGTCATCAATATAAATTATGACGTAACTATCGGTGGTCACATGACTTCCGAAAATAGTTTCAGATTGCATATACGGAGGAGTTTTAACAAATGGATATATTTGATTATATGGTTTAACAACATGGATCTTGACCCAAATAATTTAGGTATATAATAAAAATTGGAACTAGTTGTGTAACCCAGATCCGATACGAGAGGCGTAGCCTCGAGTGTGGTCTGGATTACACAACCAACTGATACAAGACCGCTGTTTACGCAATGGTGATATTCAGTTTTTTTGATTTTTTCCCTACAATTTTGCATTTTGTCCGTCCATAGGCAAAGCCGAAATACATATTAACCAATCCCCGATCATTATGGCGTAAATAACGGCCTAAGACAGTAACTGCCATGCTATCGTCAGAGTATAACTTTTGTCTGTTTTTACTTATAAAACTTTGAATATTATTCGTTTTGGATTTAAGGACACGTTGATGTGAATGTCAAACAGTACGGATACTGGTCAGATGCCGCATTATATGGTGTCTGATCAGGATCCAATCTGTTTGAAAAAATGAATAGTGTTGGCCTTGGCAGCGAAGGGGCTAAAGGCAACGAATCAATATAAACATGTAAATAACAAACTAACAAAGTTAAATATTACATTAGTGTTTTCTTCTGACTTGTCCGAGCTTTTTTTTTAGAGTGGAACATTCTAAAAATTTAAAAGGGATGCATATCGTACTCGATTATTTCCCTACAGCCAGCAAGAGATACGGAAAGCTGATTTTATTGTGCGCAAACGCAAACGCAGTGTACTAAACTGCGGACGTTTACTTTTAAAAATATTATCTATTTTTTTAATCTGAGTTGCAAATAGGTTGGAGCCTGATAAAACGCCGGGTTACCTGAATTACAACCTGTTTGCAATGGAAATAATAGTTTAAGTATATAAGTGCGTTTATTTGGAAATAATAAAATATCAGTAAAGATAGCGCAGCGGCCTCGTGCTGCACGAGGATCATACTTATCTCAAGTAGGAAAGTGCACGATTATATATTCGATTTTACCTTGCTAACCTATTTACCATTATTAACTATTCTGTTCTAAAAATAACTCTGACAAGTCAGAAAAATCGAGCGATAAATATTACATTTCTAAATATATATATATATGTGAAAGATTTCTTACGATTCCGTTGTACAGTGAGCGGCAGTGACGATCCAATTTTCATTCAAGATGGAGCCGCCGCAACTATGAGAACCTAATCTCAAAAGCGACACCTGGTGTGGATGGTCACCCTGGTTTGCGTCTGTCCCACCTACAATTCTTGACACCGAGTTGGCTTTAAACAAAAAATAAAAAAGGTATCTGCAATAGTTGAACGCATTTAATCCTAGAGACGTGTGAATTCATACTCCCGGTAGAAACTGTCAATATGAATACACTGTACTTATATAGAATCTGTTGTGAGTCGATGTTTAAGACAAGCTGATCTCAAACGAGTCTTGAATTGAAATGTAATTAAGTGTTTCTATTCTAGACGAGTTTGAGATCAACTTGTCTTAAACATCGACGAGTGACAGATTCTTTTTCTCACACAATACAAACGATTTAAGCTATTTCTTAAGCAATATGCACTTTTTGGAGCCCCGGTGACGTCAAAACGCCGTTATAAATAGTGACGTTATATAGTGACGTCATCAAAGTGATCTTACACATGGTGGAGATAAGAATATTCGTCATCGTTTGTCGCTATAGAAAACGGGGGTAGCTATGTGAGAAATATTAATACATGTACATTGTTCCCTCTCCACATAGGCCAATCGAACAACGATTCCTTCCTTACAACAACGTTTGCGGCTGTTCCTTTTCAAGGCTGTATTATCGTCTGCTAAAGATTGCGGTCTGCTATTTTTCTCAAAGTCACATAAAGTACTTTTTGACAGAAAAAATAACAATGACGAGTGACAAACAGCTTGAATCAAGATCAGACGCCGCGTTACTCGGCGTCTGATCTGGATTCAAGCTGTTTGCAAAAGTAAGCCACCCCACCCCTTATAACGACGCCTGCCAAACAACGTACACTTTTATTGTCTCCCATTTGCTATCGTTGTAAAACTGTACATTGAAGACGACGTTGTTCTTTCCCGTTTTAACGCAAACAAAACGCAAACACATCGTAATAAAATATAGAAAAGGACAAAATTTTCACAATTCTGACAAGAACTATTTGTATTTATCTGATTGGAAAACAGTTTGGACAATAATCAGACGCAAAGTTAAAAACTATTTGCAGTGAAATTAATAGTTTTTGCACAAACGCGTTTATTGGAAAAGCATCTCTTCTTCCCCACTGTAATACTTCGTTGCCCTATGTAACGGTATATACCCAGCTCAGAGAATTTCGATAGGAACCGTCTAATCCGGATATTCCCTGTTTGCTATTTGCATTATATAACAACAAGAGTAAATAGCAAACATGCACGAGACTTAATTTCAAACTTGTATTGATATTTCAGGGTCCGCCTAAAGACCCGAAACCTCCCATAATCTATCCAAAACTCCCCAAACCACTTAGAACAACCCACACTACTTGAGAACAACCCAAACTACATACGAGTACTTTAACTCCTCGATATCTAATGAAATAAAGCTTTTAAATAATATTACATTTACAAGGAAATTTTAAGTTACGTACAGGTAAATGAGTTTTCTACAAGTGAAGTTTGGAACTGATCAATTCTACAATGTATTCTTGCTATCATAATTTAGTCAGTTATGAAAATGCCGAAACGCCATTTTCGCACGTGAGAAGAATCATTTACAAAAATTACATCGTTATAATTGTATTGGTTATTTATGGGAAAGCCGACTTTCAGCCAAAGAAAGTTAAATTGGAAAAAAAATAAAAATAAACTTTAATAAGAACGAACGATTGGAGTGAAATGCTTTGATAGAAATTATGATATCAGTTCTCAGTAATTCCCGTCTTTCGGTTTACTGAAACACCTTAGTCAGGGCTCAAGATAAGGAGAGGATTTCAAAAACAAAAATCTGTATTTCTGCATTAAATCCAATGGTGCTATTACTCATTAGAATCGTCTCGAAGAGACGATTCTAATGAGTAGTAAAACCATAAAAGTTGGTGTTTAAAAGGTGAAAAATATCTGGATCCCTGCTTAGTGCATAGATATAATTCAGAAAGTCCGCTGCTCGTACTCAAGATACAATGGAGAAGAGTTATTCGTTCCCGTTGATGCATCGCAATAAAAAATAGAAAAATAATAACCTATTAGAAACTCCGACTCTTCATTTTGTTCTGAGTGTCAAACAATTTTGAGTAAGGTTATCCGGTGTCTGATATGGCTCAAAACTGTTTGCAATGGAACTAGTAGTTTTAGCGTATATGCGTTTATTCTCCAATGTAAAAGGGAGTAGACTCAAAACATCCAACTTTATTCTCACTCATTTCAATCGTCGTCTCTTGAAGACGATTCTAATGAATAATCACACCATAAAGACGATGCTCCCCGAAGAGACGATTCAAATGAGAAGTCCTACCATAGGGTTTGAGGCAGACATCACAACTTTTAGTTTATGAAATATTCTCTTTAGCTCGAGCCCTTCACTGCTATGGTGGCATGACAATCGGTAATATCGACTTATCGCAACGGCTGCAGTCACGACAGTCGACTATCGATTGAAAAATCATACTGTCGATGCTATTTGCGATAGTTTAATCTACTATCGATAGCCAGAATTTTATCGCTTTCACGAAAGAAACGTTGTATTAATTAACAAGTAGGCCTATTGTACCAGATTTGAGATATGTCGTGTTTGACTTTGTTCGACGAATGTGTTTATTCTCTCGTTGAATCTTTTCCCCTTCAGCTTGTTTGCAATACTAAACACAGATGGCAGCTTTAAGCAAGTTAAAGATAAAGCAGGATGGACCTAAAGGCTACGATAGAAAAACTTTCCTTATGGTTCATAATAGTATTATGTACAATAAACTATCGTGATAGTTAATCCAAATATCGATATCCTATCGCGGTAGTGATTTTAACTATCGATGATTACAGTACTGAACCTCATTAAATTAACAATTGTTGCGATTCGCTTGCAATTCGATGGCAATTCGCGTGCAATTCGATGGCGATTCGCTTGTGAATATCTTCCAACGCAATTAACGCGTTAAGTTTTGTTGAATTGTGTATCTCCCCAATATTCGCAAATATGCCTTCGTTGATGTTTTTCAATTCCATTTTTGTCACAACCGCTTCGGAAAAATCGCGTGAAACGACTCAAGCACATGGTTTGCTTTTTGAAGCGCCCGATTCGATGGCGATTTGATGACAATTCGATGGCAATTCGCTTGCGATTATCAATTTAATTTAATAAGGTTCAGTACTGTATGATGATTGCAATTTGGTCGCAATAAGCAGCCCTAACAGAAATGAAGAGGAAGCAAATCATAGAAACAATAAAAGATAAAACACTTACCCGAAGCCGCAGCTACGCAGAAAAGAACAAGAGCGATCATGGTTGGAGATTCAAACCTTGGTCTGTGACGACTCTGTTCACGGGGGCTTATATACACACACAGACGGGCTTAGTCGTGTTAAGGACCTGGGAAAGTCGTTGTAAGTTTTTCCTCTAATTGCCATTTCTAACATTCTCAAGGACTTTCGATGTTTAAAATTAACTAAAACTGGATATGGCAGAAATATGACGTACTTCATGTAGAAACGTGTTAACCCCCAGCTGGGAAAACGTTATTTGTTCCCACTAAACACATTGCACCCTTTGCTGCCAAATCAGGCCCCAAACAGCTTGGCGCAAATTAGGCTTCAAATTGTTTTCCTTTAAGATTAAAGAAAAAAGAATCATTTTCAATAACGTGTCTGATTCTATACAATGTATATATATTATCGTATATCTGCATTGTGATTGCGCTCAGTTTCAACTGATTACTATTTTCCTGCATGGTGATGGTGGTTGGTTTATACAGTGGAGAACACGTTATTCATTCCCGTTTAAACGCAAACGAAACGCAAACGCAAAGCGCTAAAACGTAGAAAAGTACACATTTTGAACATTTCTGATAATTCATAGTTATCATTGTGGCAAACAGTTTGGAGCCTGATCAGACGCCGGGTTACCCGGCGTCTGATCTGGCTCCAAACTGTTTGTAATTGAAATAATAGTTAAGCGTAAACGCATTTATTGGGAACGAATAACATTTTCTCCACTGTACATGGATCCAATTAACCCATTCCCTCTCAATGACGCCATAAAGCGCGTTTTGCGTTTACAAACAGTTTTGGTCCTGATCGGACCGCGGCGTCTGATCAGGGCCCTAACTGTTTGACACTTGTTTCGAAATTTCGTCAGTCATTTTGCCTTAATTCTAAATTTGAACGATATTGCCGACATCAATACTGAGGCAGACGACAATAAAGCGGTGAAGAGGTAAAACTCTCTACTCATTTGATCATGAGAGGGTTAAATGCAATCGAATCGCAAACGCAATGCAGCAACATGTACAGTACTGAAACTTATTAAATAAACATTTTTTGCGATTCGCTTGCAATTCGATGGCAATTCGCTTGCAATTCGATGGCAATTCGCTTGCAATTCGATGGCAATTCGCTTGTGAATATTTTCCAACGCATTTGCCTATACTGTGTATCTCACCAATATTCGCAAATATACCTTCGTGAATGTTCTTCGATTCTTTTTTCGTCACAACTGCTTCGGAAAAATCGCGTGAAACGACTCAAACGCACAATTTGCTTTTTGAAGCGCCCGATTCGATTGCGATTCGATGGCAATTCGATGGCAATTCGCTTGCGATTATCAATTTAATTTAATAAGGTTCAGTACTGTATAAAATGACAACTTTATGAAAATGTTAACGACTATTTTGTTTCTGAATAGATAATTGGATAATAATAAAACGCCGGGTAACCCGATGTATGAAGCTCAAATCTGATTTCAATGGACATAAGGGTTGTGGCATAAACACGTTTATTGGGAAAGGATAGCGCCTTCTCCTCTGTACAGCATCTCATTATAACGGTGGTATTGGTTCTAGCAAGATCCTTGTTAACCCTTTCACTCTCAATACTTTCGTGAGATGTTTACCCCTTCACCGTTTCATTGTCGTCTGCTTCAATTTTGTTGTCTGCAATTTCGTTCCAAAGTTTAAAAATAAGGCAGTATGATCGAGGAAATTCCAAAACGAGTGTCAAACAGTTTGGATTCTGATCAGACGCCGCTTTACGCGGCGTCTGATCAGGATCCAAACAGTTTGTAAACGCGTTTTTAAGCGTCATTGAGAGTGAAAGGGTTAGTGTGGCCGTATGGACCCTAAAAATTGCGTTATTATGCATATAGGCCTCTATTCTTATACGCCCACCTCTAAAGGTGGTCGTATATTGGCGTGGCCCTGTCCGTCCGTCTGTTCGTTCGTCTGTTCGTTTGTTTTCCGGGAAACTATCAAACAGATATTAATGAAACTTCACACAAATGTTATATGCATACATATCAGATGCTGAGTCGAGTTTGAGATTAATTCGATTTGTCGTTACAGAGTTATCTGCCATTGATGTACTGAAATATGCTATAAAAATGTCCGGGGTTTTCTCGGAAAACTGCTGGAAGGATAGTAATGAAACTTCCACACAAATTTTATATGCATCAAGATCTGAAGCGGAATGAACTTTGAGGTTCATTTGATATGCCGTTACAGAGTTATCTGCACTTGATATACTCAAATATAATATGCTATAGAAGGCTTATTTAACAATATTTACACCTTACATGTAGCAACTACAATTTTGAATATATTTTGATTATATTTGCTCACTGTATAATTATATAAGTAAAATATTCATGAAAGGGGTTGATTGTTATTGAAATCGGATTTTTGTGTGAAGAGTTATCTGCCCTTGGTGTACTCAGATATGGTAGAAAAGGCTTTATTTTAGTATTGTTTATGCTCTAGTGTCTACAAATTGGAATATATTTTGATAAAACTATATATTTGTTTGCCGGTGGGCGTATTATGTACCGTTTGCGGTGCTCGTTCCTTGTGTTTTACTCTTCCAAAATCCTCCCCCTCCAACTTCACACAATGCCCCAACTCACACTCTAATAAATATATAAAAAAAACTGTAACGCTGCGTCTGATCAGGATCCAAACTATTTGACACTCGTTTTGAAATTTCTTCAGTCATACTTTTAACTTTGAATCGATATTGCAGACAACAAAATTGAAGCAGACGACAATGAAACGGTGAAGGGGTAAAATTTTCACGAAACATTTGGCAGTGAAAGGGTTAAGTTACACGTGCTTAGGTTCTGTCAATGTAACTTCACTAAGTTACACCATGAGAAAATTAGACTTAAGAGTTTTAGCCAGAGCTATAAAAAAGGGCAGAATTTGTAGAAAAGTCTCAGGGGCAAACTTTTCTGAAAAGTACATATTTTAATATAAAAGCTATCGAAAGTCGACTTAATATACCACTATAATTAATTTAAAAAAAATTAAATTAGCTTTGTTTATAAAGAAACTATACAAGGTATTATACTGCGCTCTAAAATTATAACTGTCAACATAAACAGGGCGGAGGCAAAAACGGTAAGGGTTCAACAGCCTGCCAAATCGCACTAACTAAAAACCTACAGAAGTACTGTACAATTGCGAACCTCTTCATTTGGTGAAGTGGTCTTTGAAGGAGATGTTACGGGTCAGCTTTTAACATCTCATCTCTAGAGATTGGACTCTCCAGTTCTGATGTAAGAGTCCAAGTCTCACAGCCATATATATATTAACTCATTGAGCCCTAGTGACGCATATATGCGTCCTTTACCAAATGTGTACCCCGGTCACACAGAGCCATCGGTGATAGATCGGTTGTTTTTTTCGCCAAACTAGGGAGGGGACCGATGGAAAGCTATTTACAACCGACATCACCTATTGGCCACCTGTTTTCCACCTATCAATAGCTATTTGGTAAAGATGAGTTTCGTCGGGGAAAAATCACCGATGGGGAATTTTAAACATGTTTAAAATTCTCGATCGGTGAAAATATTTTACAAATAACCGATTGACAACCTGTCTCCTACCGATATCACCGACGAGTCACCGATAAATCACCGATAAAGCACCGATGAACTAATACTTACCACCGATGAAAAAAGATGAGAATTAAAACGCGGGATCTCGTCGGTTTTCATCGGTTGTTAATGGCAGTTCAATCAGTGATCAATCGGTGGGCAATCGGTTGCCGCCAGCATTTCATCGGTGTTTTATCGGTATTCATCTATTATTGATAGGTTGTTGAGCGCTTTTAATCGGTGGCCCATTGGAGTTCATGAAACGCCAATCGGTGGCCAATCGGAGGCGGGGTGGCGTTTGACCGATGAACAAATATTCATCACCGATACCCGGTCACACAGAAAGCCTGAAATTAAATCACTTATGACAACCGATCAAAACAGCAAATAATTGAACCGATTGGGTACCGATTTAAGCCCGACCGTCTGTGTGACCGGGGTGTTAAACAGTGAATTCCCTGATCAGAGGGCTCCTGCAGGAGCCTCTGATCAGGGACTTCACTGTTTTACATTTTGCAATTTATTACAAAAAACAACCCTAAATAGGCTAAAATGGATAGGCCTTTATTGCAGACTGGAATTGTCCATTAGAAGTTTCAGGGGATAATGAGTTAAGATAACGAGTGGGAACATAGTCTCATCTTGGTGCAGATTGAGATGTTCCTGTCCTTTGAAATTGGCTTCAGATTTGAAAGCGGAGCTATTGTGTGCGCAAATTGAGCCAAAGCTCCAGATTTATGAACTTCATTCGGCACAACAGATACTAGGTACATGTACTTAAAGACATTTCATGACCTCTCTTCGGTGATAATCGCTAGCCTGGCAATTTCCTTGCAAATCTCATGATTCGTATGCTTACATGTACTACAGTAAATCATTGAGGCGTTTCATGTGTGGCCCGCACCATATATTTGATAGTTTGGTTAGTAAAACCCATTGAAAAGCCCCATTGAGTGTGATTATGTAAGGGCCTCTCTAGACAACTTGGAGATTTGTGACAATGGCTGGGCACGCTTTGCTACTGTTTAACCGTTACTTTCACACCAATCGAGAACAATGGGGGTAGTCCATCAATGGACTGAGGAAATGTCTTTAAAGGTTGTTACTGTCTCTATCCTTTGTCCACTGATCTTTATGTCATCTGCAAGTTCTTTTGCGCTGTTAATCATGATTTTTGGTATTCCCAGCGCTAATCCGCATTCCCAAACATATGGGATGATTGGTTAGGTCTATAAGATATTGCACTTGAGTTATTGCAGATTATTCTTCCAGTCCACCAACATCGTCTACAACAGCGCAACTTTGTGATACAGTGGAGAATCTGTTATTCTTTCCCGTTTAAACGCAAACGTACGCAAACGCAAAGCACTAAAACGTAGAAAAGAACAACTTTTGGACAATTCTGATAATTATTGTTTATCTTGGTGGCAAACAGTTTGGAGCCTGATCAGACGCCGGGTTACCCGGCGTCTGATCTGGGTCCAAACTGTTTGCACTGCAAATAATAGTTTTAGCGTAAACGCGTTTATTGGGAAAGAATAACAGATTTTCCACTGTATGATACATTTCTTCCAATATTGATGGTTCTCCCGTATTTGCCAAGAGCCTCAGACATAATCCGCTCCAGGAAAATGTTTAAGGGAGTTGATGACAAAAGGCAACTAGTTGGACGTCAACTATGGTTCTGAACCATTCACCATAGTTCTCACTAATGTGCACTGCGCTACATGCTTTGTCATACAGCTGTTGCACAACCTCGACCTGGGGCCTGTTTTATGAAACGTCGTACGACTAATATTGTCGTAAGTCAGATTCTAAAAGTTTCAACTATTATTTATTTCTCCATCTAATCCTGTCTTGTGACATCTCTTTGGAATCGTCTTGAAAAGACATGATTAGATGGAGAAATCAGATATTAGATGTATTTTTATGTTTAGACTTACGACCGCCTTTGTCGTACGATGTTTCATAAAACGGACCCCAGATGCTCAAAGACACTGTACTTACTCATGGTCGCCCATAATGCAGCATGCCAAACTCTGTCAAAATAGCTTTTTGAAATGTATGAAAAAATATGATGAACATTTGGCTGATGTAGCAGGTATTTATAACAAAGAATTCTGAGGTTAAATATATGTTATGTGGTGGTACGTCCAGCTCTGAATCCTCCTTGCTATTCTGCAATGATCTCGTGTGATTGTGGTTTCAGTCTATTCAAGATGAATTGTTATGACCAGCAATTGTGAACATGGAGTCGGCCAGACCTCTAATTTCCATATTTTGTTGCAGACTTTGTCAATTCAGTAATAGCATAACCACCATCTGCCTGTACTAATTCTGTCAGAATGTTATCATCTTCTTCAGGTGCCTTTTCTTTATTTAGTGCTTTGACGGTCCGTCTAAAGACCCCAAACCTCTCCAAACCGTCCCAGATCACTTTTAGAATCAACTTTTCCATATTCTAGCAGATGGTAGCTTAACGTAGGCTGAAAGTAAATCAGAATGCACCTTAATGCGCATTCTACTTGACTTTCAGCCTGCTTTTAGTGGATACCAGTCTTCAAAACCAGAAAAGGCTATTGGGAAATGGGTTAATATTAAGTAGTAACTGTATATAGCTATCTTAAATTGTGTAGGAGTTGCTCCCCTTGAAATGAAAAACATCGTTGATTTAATTTTGGTTTAACTTTATTTTTTCATTACTTTAGCCTTAATTCGCCAATTTTAAGCCTTATGTGATTATATATTAAGGAATTTAAGTAGTTTTGGTTGTTTTTATAAGTGATTTGGAGAAGCTTTGCGTGGTTTGGGGAGATGTGGGGTCTTTAGACGGACCCGTGCTTTGACGACTACCTCTTTGTATTCTCTGATGATTGAAAGAGGGTCCTCTGAGACTGTTTCTGGGCAATTTAATACTGCTGTGTCCTCAAATGTCTGATTTTTGTAGAGTTTATAGCAGTATTCAGCCAATCTATGTTTAGAATGTCCTGTTCCTCCGTGAGACACTTTCCTGACATGTCTGTCATGGTTGTTGCCCTAGCCAGTTTCTCCTTCGTGAGGTATTTCACAAACTGGTAGCATTTTCACCGTCATTTCTTGTCAGGCTGTTCTCGATGTTGTCCCAACATTTGCATATCAAGTTCATGTTGGCCTCCTTGATCATTGTCTTGACTTTGCAATAGGCCGTTATGTATTGCACTGCACTTTCTGGTACACCGGAATATCCTTCTTTTTTATTGCTATATCGCCGTTTCCTAAGAATCGTGCTAGCTGTTTACAGTCATAATGTATTTTAATACAACTGTGAATTGTCTAAATACATCTCGTTAGCATCAAGGATGGTTACAGTAACAAACTATTAACCATTTTTCTGTATAGGGAGCTTTGACATTTTCAGCGTCATACTTGTTCCTTATGTGATTTGCATTTTTGAGTGTGTATAGGCGCAGCTTTAATGTCATCATCAACAACTGATGGTCTCAGCTCTTGCGATGTTATATTTATGTCTGTTTGGAAGAGGTTCTTGATCAATATATTATCAATCTGGTTATGTTGTTTGTCGTTCGGGCTATTCCAAATCAATCTCCTTGATGGTTTGTGTGGTGCAGGGTATTAGTCAGTACCAGGTTGATGTAGGTGGCGATTTCATTGAGCTTGAGTCCACCACTGCCATTGGCATTCCCGATCAGACGTTACCCGGCGTCTGATCTAGCTCCAAAATTGTTTTAAAAGAAATACTAGTTTTAACTTTAACGCGTTTATTGGCAAAGAATAACGCATTATCCACTGAAACAGAATAACGTCTACTGTATGTGTTTAGATCTGGCATACTTTTTCAGATTCTTGTGGAGTTCAGGATTCCGACTATCGATGCTTATAATGCCGTGTAACTTTCCGAAACAGGTCGCCCCATGTACCCGGAAACCTCTGAAAACCGGAAAATGTCTTCGGTCGAAAACATATTCTACTTGCTAACCAATCCTTTAAAAAGGTATTTCATTTTAAATGTGTGTGGGATTTTTGTTTATAATATCTAGTCCTCCGGGGATCATTGATTTCGCGCATTTATAGTTGAACATTAAATTCCGCTTAAGCCGATGCCGGGGACGTGAGCAACACGGTACTATAGTATTGCTCATAAACAGACTAAGTTAAACAGAGCCTACAATTTTTCATATCTGTTTTGTGTTCAGTGCTTCAGAAGTTCTCCCCTTATTCAGAACATATAAAGCTCAAAGGACACAAGCCTGTTTAATCAGAGAGTAAAAGTACTGCAGAAAATTTCTAAAGGAGTTTTCTGCATTACTGGGGTAAAAGACGATTCCAAAGAGGTGTCACAAGACAGGATTAGATAGAGAAATAAGTTATAATTGAGACTTTTATAATCTGACTTACGATAACATTTGTCGTAAGAAGTTTTATGAAACGGGCCCCTGTTGATTTTGAATTAACTAATCATCTTATTTAAAGATTGGCCATTTACATTATTTACTCGTTGAAGAAACCTCTCTTATCCGGAAACCTCTCTTAACTGAACATTTTGGTACGGAAGGGTTTGGTTTTTGAAGGTTCTACTGTGCTAAAGTTGAGAGTACGTCATTCAGAGAGTACATGAGAGTACAGTGGAGAAAACGTTATTCTTTCTCGTTTAAACGCAAACGAAATACAAACGCAACACATTAAAATGGAGAAAATGACAACATATTGACAATCCTGATTATTAGTTTTAATCAGAGGAGCAAACAGTTTGGAGCCTGGTCAGACGCCGGGTCACCCGGCTTCTGATCTGGCTCCAAACTGTTTGCAATGGAAATAATAGTTTTAACTTAAACGCGTTTATTGGGAAAGAATAGCGTTTTCTTCACCGTACGTCATTCTTTCCCAATAAACGCGATTACGTTAAAATTATTATTTCCATTACAAACATTTGAAGCCAGATCAGACGCATTGTAACCTGGCGTCTGACACGGTTTGAAACTGTTTTCCACTCAGATTAAAAACAAAACCATTAAACTTATCTAAAGTGGTCATTTATACATTTTACTGTAATGCGTTTGTATTTCGTTTGCGCTTAAACGGAAATGAATAACGTCTTCTCCACTATATTTTAGAAAATGTATAGGCAAGTTATTGACAGTCACCGTGAAGTCTTTAGAAAGCAATTGACAGTGTTCATGAGAAAACAGCAAACTCTTCACAGATGCTTTGCTTTGTTGGCAAGAACATTTCGGTCAATACCATATATTACCATTTCTTAATATAACATTATGAACTAGTTTAACCGCATTTTCCGCCCAGTAAAACGAACATTTGGAATACATTATATACATGTAGCTTTACGTCGCTTTGTTTCAGTCATATCGCGACGTCCAACTCATCAGACGTGGAGGAAGACACCAGAAGCCCTCCATGCACTGTTTAAGACACAAATCGGAAAATGGGTAGAATAATCGATTGTTCGCAAGCCTGCTGGGAGTCTTTCCAACATGAAAAATCCAAACTGCCAAGACCGGGTTTCGAACACAGCGGCGAGGAGCTTATTGATTTTAAGTCCCAGTGACATTAATCACAATGTCACGGAGGCCATTAAGACTACACACTGATGATCAACATACGTAATACATTTAATCCCATATTAGGAGCTTTCTGTTTTCCGTTCGCCTTGGTATAAATTGGCATCTGTCATTCATACCATCAATTATACCGCGTTTTGGTGGATCGTGATGGTAGGGATTGCCCAATCGCTTTGAAACCAGTTGGCTGAGGGTCGTGGTATAATTCTTTGACAGGTTTTTATCTTTATTTTTTATAAACTAAGGGTTTAACTCAGCCTTGGATTATACAATACTAAACCAAACAACACGGAGAGTATAGTTTAAATCATTTCGTATACGATCTGTGAACTGCTCTCCGGTTCTACACTGAAACATAAAAAACACACAAAAAACGACAAAGAAATCACTATTTTCTATCATGGCATTGGTCTTTTAATTACTTTACTCATTCTAAATTTGATTTTACAAACAAATTATAACAATTTTTATAATCTTGGTAATAATATTAAGAATTTCCATGTTTCCATGTAAAATGTAACTCAATAATGTATCATGTTTATTGTGAATGTAGTTATAAATTTGTCTTTTCTCGCTTTGTAGGTACTTTTATATAATTTCATGTGAAGCGCTTTTGAATGCACAACTCCTGTGTGAAAAGAGCGCTATATAAATCAGGTATAATAATAATAATAATAATTTAGTGGTCTTAATATAGGGGTTTTAACAACGATATCCGTTGCGAATAGTTCGGAGCAACATCAGACGCCGGGTTACCAAACTGTTCGATACTCAGTTAGAAATGCATTCTAAGAAAACAATGTACAATGTAAAATATCTAATGTTTCACATTTTATTGCATTGTGTTTGGTCCGCGGGGGGGGGGGGGGGTGGGGGGGGGGGGGTGGGGGATAACGTCTAGGTTCGAGTTTGAACCAAAGCTATCTCTATATGAGTAAGCCTACCATGAGGCCTGGGTTAAGTCTGATACAGCGGAGACGATGTTATTCTGTCTCGTTTCAATGCATACGAAACGCAAACGCATTGCACTTCAATGTATAAAGTTACATTGTTTAAAAACAATACTCACAATTCATTTTAATCTGAGTGGCAAACAGTTTGGAACCTGATCAGATGCCGGGTTTCCCGGCGTCTGATCTGGCTCCAAATAGTTTGCAATGGAAATAACAGGTTTAGCGTAACGCGTTTATTGGGAATGAGTATCGTCTTCTCCACTGTATAAACCATTCACCTATTCAAAATGCGCATTTGCTCCAAAACAATCCCGGGTGCCCATTCCAAATAGTTTGATACCAGAGCAAACAATGAGTTTGCAACCTAGATTTTATTTTTTGCCATCATTTTCATAAACCTATCTTTTTGAACATTTAACTGCAGTGCGTTTAATAGACTAGTAGTTTAGTTTAAATGAGAAAACAGGTATTTCTCACGGTATGAGAAATTACAAAATGCCAACAGATGGACATGAATCATTATATTATTATTCGGTTATTTGGTCATTGCGTGATAGATTACAATAGGGGAAGATGGTAAGCTTTCCAAATAAACGCGTTTTGGGGCAAAAACAATTAAAGCCACTATTACAAACAGTTTGGAGCCAGATCAGACGCCGGGTAACCCGGCGCCTGATCAGGCTACAAACTGTTTGCCACTTAGATTAAAAAAAATATGTTTTCCTTCAAAATAACCCCGGTTACGCTTAAACTATTATTTTCATTGCAAACAGTTTGGAGCCAGATCAGACACCGGGCAGACAGCTGCTAAAGTAAAACTTCTGTTTTACTTTTATCCTGTTTTAAGTAAAAACACCGAAACAAACATGACTTTAATGAATGCATGCATGCATTCGGAATGAATATAACGAGGGTCGCTCAAATAACTTGAATAACAACTTACACTATTTAAGAAATAATAAATTCATACCAGTGTTTTATCGTGCAATCGAACACTGGTAGGAGTTGAGATGCGTAGTAATTTAATCACGAGGCCTTTAGGCCGAGTGGTTTAATTACAGACATCTCAAAGACTACCCGTGTTCGATTGTTAGATAAAACACTGGTATTAATTTATTATTTCGATTTTAACACATAATTTAACCTAAATTTGCACCGAAGCAGCGGCGCTCATTTCTTGGCGTACGCATTTTCGAAGTCATACATGTATGACGTCACGTTAGAACGTTTAGCGCGTGAGTGTTCTACTGAAAATTCGTACACCGAGACGGTCCTTCTTCGCTTATATAGGGGTGTGGGCGAGGTGTGTTAGAATATGATAGTTCGCACTGCAGTAGAGAAGACTAAATATGCGTTACGTTTAACTCTTTCGCTGCCCAGTGATGAATTCAGTAAAGAAATCGATGGTCATCAATTGCGAGTTTGCTACCGGTCTGAAATACAGTGGAGAAAATGTAATTCTTTCGTTCAAACGCAAACGCATTGCAATTAAATATAGACAATGACAACTTTTTGACAATTCTGACTACCAGTTTTAAGCTGAGTGGCAAACAGTTTGGAGCCTGATCAGACGCCGGGTTACCCGGCGTCTGATCTGGCTCCAAACTGTTTGCAATGAAAATAATAGTTTAAGCGTAACCGGGGTTATATGGAAAGAACATGTTTTCTCTACTGTACTCTGCACGCTGCACACGGGGAACCAACTGCTAACCAAAAACAGCAAACAATGGTACATGTATGTGAACGCGCTACTGTTTTATCGTCTGCTTTTACCCTGTAACCGCCAAAATATCGTCTGCATTAGAAGTGTCGTTTGCAATATGTTTAAAGTCAGTTTTAGGAATGCTTTGACTGTAGAAATATCTATACGAGTATCAAACAGTTTGGATCCAGATCAGAATCTAAACAGTTTGCAAAGTCGCCTTTTTGGTGTAATTGGCAGTGAAAGAGTGAACACACAATTTCTAACATAACTACCCCTGTTTTCTATAGCGAACAACGATGATGACGTCACTATAACGTCATTATTTATAACGGCGTTTTGACGTCACCGGGGTTCCAAAAAATGCATATTGATAATCGTTGGTAATGTGAGAACAAGATCCTGTCACTCGTCGATCTTTAAGACAAGTTGATCTCAAACTCGCCTAGAAAAGAAAAGTTATTAAGCTCACCTAAAGCTTAATAACATTTCAATTCTAGACACGTTTGAGATCAGCTTGTCTTAAACATCGACTCATGAAAGATCCTATATGTAACGTTTTTTAGTTTTCAATAAGGTTTAGTCCATTTTTGACAATACAAAATGTATAGATTTACTTTTTACAAAATTTATTTATTGCAAAATGTCGTCTGCTAAAATATGTCCTCCCCGTTTTGCGGCGTCTTTTCTGGATTTAACCCATTACCCCATTGCATGTTTCTAGTTTTGAAGACATGTGATCACTTAAAGCAGGTTGAAAGTAAAGCAAAATGTGCCTTAAGGCACATTCTGCTTTACTTTCAGCCTGCTTTAAACTATTATCTGCTAGAATATAGAAACTATTTCTTATGATTCTTATTTATAACAGTATTAATTAGAACTAAATTTCTTTAGTAGAGGAATAAATTAAAGGCGTAAAAGGGCGTATGTATGGGGTAACGGGTTAAACTGTTTTCAAAGTCAAATTAAGTGACGTATAACGATGAAAGGGTTAACCCATCCAGTCCCACTGACGAGTATACTCGTCATTTACAAACTACCTACAGTTGAGAAAACGTTATGCTTTCCCAATAAACGCGTTTACGCTAAATCTATTATTTCGATTGTAAACAGTTTGGATCCTGATCATACGCCGGGTAAGCCGACGTCTGATCAGGCTCCAAACTGTTTGCCGCTCAGATTAAGATGAATAGTCAGAATTGACAAAAAGTGGTAATTTTCTACATTTTAGTGATTTGCGTTTGCGTTTCGTTTGCGTTTAAACAGGAAAGAATAACGTTTTCTCTACTGTACTTGCAAAGGGTTTACTTTTCCTATGCGAAAAGTGTACTGTAAAACCGGTTTTATTCACGAAAATATAATTTACGCGTTAATTCGCGAATGTCTCTAGTTTTGAAAATAGGTGACTTCTTAAAGCAGGTTGAAAGTAAAGCAGAATGTGCCTTATGGCACATTCTGCTTTACTTTCAGCCTGCTTTGAGCTACCACCTGCTAGAAATATTGCATGATGTCGCGAATTAATACAAAATCGCATTACGCGAAATATTCATGACGCAAAAAATACCTGTTTTACAGTATATCGAGATCTTTAGGAGCCCTCTGACCAGGATATGCACTGTTTCAATATGTTTTAAAAACCTACCCGACTAGTCAAAATGGACTTGACGTTATTGGAAGCTGGAATTATTCATTTGAAGTTTCAGAGCAGAATGAGTTGAAGAAGTTTATCTTTGCATTCCGTAACTACGTTTATCACATAAACGTGCAAAATATAGAGGTCCGTAAAAATCGTATGGCCCACTAGGCATATATATATAGAGGTTCTAGATTGATGGACACAGTTTCAAGAGATAATGGAAATTTGCTCTTGGAAAAAGTTGATAAATCAAGAACGAAGTTTAGAGCTTTTGAGTTTATATTTCATCGATTACTTTAAGAGCATTGAAACAATAACAGTCTACGACTATACAAAAAGCATTTATGATAAATCACAATTAATTTGTACTTATACTTGCATTGTAAATGAGAACAGTTTCAGTATAAGATCTAGATCTAGTCACCATACAGCTTCTCTTTCAAAATATTTATTACAATAACAATTTCAAAAAGTACTGCAGCTTTGTAACTTCAGGTAGATTTTAGTGTTTGGTAAACAGAGTAACCAAAGATCAGACAGAGTCTCCATAGAAGGAACTGTCTGACCCTAGTCTGAACTGTTTGCAGATGACTTGTATCAGTCTGCAGTCTAATTATTTTTAGAACAAACTTTTTCAGGGTGGCTAGATCGCTGAAAATTTATATGTACGCATTGAAAACTAGCTTGAATGATATAGATTACTTCTGTTGATCAATGTCATCTTGATGAATGTATTGAATGTGTTACCTCATGGACTTGTTAGTCTAAAGGTGGAAATAAAATCTTATCTTATCTTATCTTATCTTATCTTTTATACTAATTTTTGAATCACAAAAATACTGTACTACTACGCCGACTTTAAATCAGTTAAGAGAATCTAGACAAAATAAGATCACCACTAGGGATTTAAAACATTTCCAAGTGTCCTAAAAACATTATCCCGAGCAGTCCCGCAAATTTAGGCTGCAAATCAGGCTACTTAGAGCTCTAGTATTAACTGTGGGTCAGACTGTTTTCTCAAATGTAGACGTTACAATAATGATGACGTCATGTTCTAATAACGACGCAATTTTGAAAACGTAACTAGATTCTAAATGTCAAATGATCATTTTAGTCAATTAGAACAATTTTAGATTAGATATGAGTTCAAAATTAGAATATGGCACCAGAGAATTCTTTTCACAACACATTGATGTTGTTTTTCTTTATTTTAGTTTGATAGGTGTTTTTATCAACGGATGAATAAATCCGAATAACACCTATGACTAATCGTTTACCTAAGAGCCGAGAGCAAAAACGAAAGTAAGACCGTCCGGATTTTCATGTCATTTGGTGTTTTTGTGATAAATAGGATATTTAATTCGTGTGTTTTCAGTAGTGAATTTATTGAACGAGTTGGATAAAATAATATGTTGCGAGCCTTGGCGAGCAACATATCATTTTATCCAACGAGCAACATATCATTTTATCCAACGAGTTCAATAAATTCACTACTGAAAACACACTCATTCAATAGCCTCTATGTACATGTATCTACAATCACCCGGTTCTACATGTATATACAAGGAAATCAATATCGATCTCTAGATAATCGTAAATCTGATTAGCTCGGAGAGGAGTGATTTATATACGGGTAATACAATGTCTGGGAAAGGAGGTATTATTATTATTGTCTTTGTCTTGCTTTGCCATTATTCTTAGTATTATTAGTATTACAGGGGGAAAACGTTATTCTTTCCCGTTTAAACGCAAACGTACGCAAACGCATTATACTAAAACGTAGAAAAAGACAACTTATTGACAATCCTGATAATTTATTTTAATCTGAGTGGCAAACAGTTTGGAGCCTGATCAGACGCCGGGTTGCCCGGCGTCTGATCTGGCTCCAAACTGTTTGCACTGCAAAAAATAGTTTTAGCGTAAACGCGTTTATTGGGAAAGAATAACGTTTTCTCCACTACTCCCCATAGTCGGTTGTGGTGTATAAGAAGCATTATCATTATCAGTACTGTTATTATTATTATTAATATAATTGTTATTATTGTTATTATACATGTAATTATTATTATTATGAGTATCATCATTATTATTCATGTTTGTTTTTCTTCTTCTTCTTCTTCTTCTTCTTCTTCTCCTTCTTATTACTATTATTATGATCATTATTGTTATTTATCTCTTTGACTAATGTCCGTAAGACAAATTATCTTTAAATTTTGTAGGTTGATTTATTAAGGAAAACAGTAATGCAGCTATGTTGAGCCGAATTATTCACACTACGAATTCTTCACACCTGTGAGGAATTCGTAGGAATTTCATACGAATATGTCACACATTTGTGAATAATTCGTACTTACTCTCAGCCCCCCCTGACAGTAGATACGAATTCTTCACATGTCGATTTTTTTTAAAAACGAATGTAAAAAATTTGTGCATACGAAAACGTCACACTTTCCAAAAAGCTTTTAGCCACCAGATGGATAGGGGGACATATTAGGTTTGCTTTACTTGATAGATGTCTTATATTTCACATAATGACAAAACATATGTACTAGACTGCCTGTTTAAATTGGGTCATAAGGTAAAAGGTCAAGGTCACATGGGGTACAAATGTCACATTTTCGGCACACGATATAATTAATTATAGACACATAAAACTGAAAAATAGCATGGTAGTAATAGCACTTTGGTGACCATATAATTTACTCGATTCCGTCGTATCGGATATTATTCGGTCCGTCTGTACGATGCATTCTAAGAACTTTATAAATGTATGGACCGGTTTCTGTGTCACCAGCTGAAGGCAATGATGACACGTCGGGGTCGGTCAACTTACTGTAGACTGTCTTCCGATCGTCCGACTGTCATGGTTTTGTTTTTTACTGAAGTTTTAAAGGTGAAATTTCATTTAAAGAGTTTAATGAGTAGATGTGTATTGCAAACACAGTTCATAATTATTGTATAAACACCGTGAGAGGTATTCCCCTTTCTACTATTTTCCGAGAGATTCTGCTGATTTGAGTATTAAAGAACACACCCGAAGTGTTGTATGGACATACACATGTAACTTCTTGGCATTTAGCTCACCTGGCACGAAGTGCCAATGTGATCTATTGTGATAACCCTATTTCCGTTGTCCGTCGTCGTTGTGTTCGCGAATTGTTCTTTAAAGACCTCATTGGAAACAACTGGGCCAATTTCATGAAAAAAACTTCATAGGATTGTTCCATGTATGGTTCCCCTTTAGATTTTATCAAATAAAGGTTATGCAAGAAAGTGTGTTACAGCATTGTGACCAAGAATGAGTCATCTAGCGCTGATTGAAGTCCCATTGTGTTTTCAGACCTTTTCATAATGTCTGAAATACAATAACGGTTAATAATAATGTTTGAACATTCTAATGGGCCAAACTGATCTATGAAATGATGAAGACGGACCTAAATCACCAAAAAGGGCGATTTAAAATCATAACAAACCGAAAATAGAGCATCTGCCATAAACCTTACCACACGGTTTAGTATCACGTGATACAGCCGGAGTCAACATCACCGTGTGCAACCGCAATTACCTTCGACGGTCGATCCATCAGTCAGTTAGACTATCACACTTTTTTGTCCGCTCTCTAACTCGAATATCTTTTATCCGATCTTCCACAAACTTGCTGAAAATGTTCATTGATATGAAATCAAGGTTTAGTTTGATTACTACTAAAATCGCATAAGGTGTTTTTGAGTTATTGCCTGTTAATTTATAAAAAATGACTGTTTCAGTCATTTTTGCACTCTAAAACAAACAGTTTTTATCGGATATTCACCAAACATGCTGAAAATATTTATTCATATAAAATTCAGGTCTAGTTTGATTATTACTAAAATCGCATGTGGCAAACCTAAGTTTTTGCCCTTTATATATTAAAAAATGACTGTTTTCAGCAAGGTTTGCTCTCCAACACAAACACGTTTTATTGGATCTTCACCAAATTTGCTGAAAATATTTATTGATAGAATATCAATGTTTAGTATGATTACTACTAAAAGCGCATAAGGTATATCTAAGTTATTGCCTGTTTATTAATGAAAAATGACGGTTTCAGTCACTTTTTGCACTCTAACACATACAGTTTTTATCGGATATGCATTAAACTTGCTGAAAATGTTTAAGTATATAAAATTTAGGTTTAGTTTGATTATTACAAAAATCGCATGTGGCATATCTGATTTTTTGCCCTTTATGTATTAAAAAATGACTGTTTCAGCATTTTTCAGCAATAACTCAGACATGCCTTATGCGATTTTGCTAGTTATTGAACCTGACCTAGATTCTATAATAATAAACATTTGTAGCAAGTTTGGTGAAGATCCAAAAAGAAATGTTTGAGTTAGAGAGCGGACAAGGCTGAAACAGTCATTTTCTGCAAGCTCAAGGTATACATTCTCTCTATAGTTTATTTGACCGTTTACCCACAGTGAAAGATATGTACACGTTGTTATTGAATCTCATAGTGTTTAACCCTGTGCCTACTTTACGGAGTTTACAAACTATTTGAATCTAAAAAGACGCCGCGTAACGTGGCGTCTCATCTGGATCCAAACTATTTGACACTCGTCTTAAAGTTTGTTTAATTAAAACAATGCATAAATCTAAACTGAACATATTTTGCAGACGACAATGTCGATGCAGACGCCTGTGCAGCAGAATAAGGGTTATCCAGATGTTCCAGCTAAACATGTAAGCGAGAGTAATCTGAACCAATCTAACATTTTCTCACTCATTTCAGCACGGAATGCTATGGTGTTACTACTGATTAAACCGTCTATTCGAGACACTTTTATTGAGTATGACACCATTGGGTTTAAAAGCAGAAATAAAGATTTAAGTTTTCGAAATACTTCCGTTATCTGGAGCCCTGTATTTACAGAGTTGTCCTTCTTTCCATTCACAAGGGAGGCTTTTTAATTGGTGCTAGCACAAAAATATAATAAATAAAATTTAAAAAGCGAATTGCTTAGATAAAACCGGTTTTTGTGAAAGAATCACGTCCCACGTAGTTCAAATGGGACCACAAACAACCGTTTTATGCAGGTTTCTCAAAAGCACAATGCGGCTTTAATGATGAGATGAGGGATGGTTTCAGGAAGATGAATTAGGCTAAGCTCATTTGCTTACAAGTAGCGCATGAGATCAAAACCACCAACATGTTTTTCTTTAAGTTCATAACAGAGGTGATTATCTCTGTCCAATAAACTAAAGCCCTTAAATAGCGTTAACATAGGTAGGTCTTTGGGGTTACACAAATGATACAGTTTGACCATCTACATGCACTTGTACATGATTGGTTTCTAGTATTCTAGCTTGAACAATAAGGCCATGAGTAGGTGGGATAAGTTTAGATATGAGAGCTTAGTGAAAACTTGCCCAATTTTAATGTCGCCATTACAGTAACCATGGGCTGCAAGAAGAGCGACTCCGACCATCATGGCCCTCTTGTTTGAGGCTGATTGCAGATCTGAACATTTACACATGTATACACAACAGATGAATGTGTTACGCGATACTCTGTCATTCAATAAGTAGCAACAGCGCTATCTTTGGTATCTGTTGCAGATGTTGTATAGGAAATATTTAAGTATTTTTGAAAATTCGAACAAACTGCCGCGATAGTCCTTAAATACCGGACGGGCAACGGTTTTAAGACGGGCGACCATCATCGCCCGATATTGGTTATCGTGGGTTCAATATATGAATGAGGTTTACAAAGACGCACTGATTTCACTTCTTTGTTATGTTGCTCACTTTCTTACATGGAACCATACTACCGATTGCCTTATCGTGTAGTCCAGATCATGGGCATTCAGTAAAAACGTGCAATACTGTGGGAGACCGAAAGGAAACCGGTGTTATCCGGATGCCAGTCGGGTGCCGGTGTAAAGACGAAATGTGCCCCCCCCCATTCTAAAGAATGACACATGAGGACAATTTTTGACGTAGACAACTGTCCTTGGGACTTGCTTTGGCATAATACATGTAAATTGACCCGGGAGGTTAATTTTCTGAGTCGAAAAATATCCCGAGGTCACAATTCTGAGTGGTAGGGTCACTTTTCGTCATTACAACGGCCGGTATATGATAGACAAACGCCGGATGGAGACGGCCTTGTCCGACTTCTGACACGCTTGTATACGTTTGTATATTTGGTCAAAAGCTTTCTCGGGTCCGATCGACGTGTAAGGTGCCCGGAATCGATCGATATTGGTTATCGTGGGTTCAATATATGAATGAGGTTTACAAAGACGCACTGATTTCACTTCTTTGTTATGTTGCTCACTTTCTTACATGGAACCATACTACCGATTGCCTTATCGTGTAGTCCAGATCATGGGCATTCAGTAAAAACGTGCAATACTGTGGGAGACCGAAAGGAAACCGGTGTTATCCGGATGCCAGTCGGGTGCCGGTGTAAAGACGAAATGTGCCCCCCCCCCCATTCTAAAGAATGACACATGAGGACAATTTTTGACGTAGAAAACTGTCCTTGGGACTTGCTTTGGCATAATACATGTAAATTGACCCGGGAGGTTAATTTTCTGAGTCGAAAAATATCCCGAGGTCACAATTCTGAGTGGTAGGGTCACTTTTCGTCATTACAACGGCCGGTATATGATAGACAAACGCCGGATGGAGACGGCCTTGTCCGACTTCTGACACGCTTGTATACGTTTGTATATTTGGTCAAAAGCTTTCTCGGGTCCGATCGACGTGTAAGGTGCCCGGAATCGATCGATTTTAAGGCGATGTCGTTTCTATGACCGTCGTTGAAACTAGCTTTTAACTCCAACTTAAAATCAAACCGAGGCCCAGAATTCTGAGTTCATACTATGTTAACAGTATTTCAGTCATATCTCGACATAAAGCTAATTGCATATGGGAGAAGAAACAGGATGCACGTCATAAACTGTATCAGGTAAACAATTGCATCTGGGTAAAAGCACCGAATTTCCGATAGCCAGCTTGAAGGCTCCTCCAAATGAAAAAGCCCAAATGTTCAGATTGGGATTCGAATCAACAGCAGTAAGGAGCCAATTGAGTGTAAGTTATAGTCACTATGAGCACTGGACCACGGCCACGGGTCCCATCTCTCCCCATCCCGTTAAGAATACCAACAATCTACCAGCATTCGGCAAGCAACCTGTCGGTTGTCTGCCTATTATGCCTCAAAGGAAGCCGAGAACTAAGCATAAACTCAACGGGACTTAAGTTTGATCATTGGATAAAAAAGGCTATACTTATCCACAGATAATTCCTCGGATTTAGGTCGGCTGTTAAAGAGCATTTTTGATCAAATCGTAAACACTGCATGTAAAAGTGGATAACACAGTTTTAGCGCACCCGCTTCTTAACAATGCATCCCGAGTTCGATCCCGGGTCATGACAGTACGTGAAAGGGTCGCCTGTTTTCCCTAGTACTCTAGTGTCATCCCACAAAACGACGCAATACACCATCTTTTGCGCTATGGAAAGTGATTTGCCTAAGCTGTTAGAACTTGTTTCATAAAGAAATGTTAAACGAAAGGTGATGTGTGAAGAATCCGTAGGTACCAACAGGTCGTTCAAAAAGGGGGTACGAAAATCTCACACTGCCATTGTGTGACATATTCGTACGAAATCTTCACACATTGGTCACACGAGTGGAAGAATTCGTACCCTTTCGTACGAATTCTTCACACCTCTAATTACGGTGTGAAGAATTCGTAGTGTGAATAATTCGGCTCAACACAGCTAACCTTCGTGCTGCACTATAAACACCATTTATTCAAACAAAAAATCACCTCATATTTGGTGTCGCTAAAGGGAAGTTCATTTGTATTCTAACATGTTCCCCAAAAGCCTTTTCATTGTTCTGAAGACAGATTGTTGCTTAAATCGGACAAAAAGTAAAGCAGAATTCTTCTTATTGAGCATTATGCTAACTTTCAGACTGCTTTAAGCTACCATCTGGTAGAATAAAGTAACTGTTTCTTATAGTGAATTGTCACGGCTACTGAAGTGGAATTGTTGTCTTTAGCGGGGGAATAAATTGAATTCGTAAAAGTGCGTATTTACAGAGTAATGGGTTAAAATAACTTTTTCACTGCCAACGTCTCCCAAAGGCGACTTTGTAAACAGTTTGGATCCTGATCAGACGCCGTGTTATGCGGCGTCTGATTAGGATCCAAACTGTTTGACACTCGTATCGGCATTTCTTCAGTCAAAACAGCCCGAATTCTGAAAATATTGCAGACGATATTATCAATGCAGACGATATTTTTGCGGTAAGAGGGTTAAAGCAGGCGATATTACTTGGCAGTGATAGAGCTATTATACCTATATTAATACCTGTATCATAATAAATATTGTTTGCAACAACTAAAAACGTACCCCGAATGTTTGTTTGACTTTTGTAGATTAATACATGTATTACAATGGCAAAGGCGGTATTCTTTCCCATTTAAAAGAAATCAAAGCGCAATAGAAGCATATGCAGAATATTATATTTTTCGGAAATATCTAACGATTTGTTTTAATCTGAGTTGCAAACAGTTAGGATCCTGATCAGATGCCGGGTTGCCCGGCCTCTGATCTGGCTCCAAACTAGTTGCAATAACTATACAGTTAACTCATTGAGCCCTAGTGACGCATATATGCGTCCTATACCAAATGTGTACCCGTGAAGAGTACAGTTGTCCTATGCAAACAATGAAGTCCCTGATCAGAGGGCTCCTACAGGAGCCCTCTGATCAGGGACTTCACTGTTTGTAATTTTGCAATTTATTACAAAACACAACCCTTAATAGTCTAAAATGGACCAGCCTTTATTGCAAACTGGAATTGTCCATTGGAAGTTTCAGGGGATAATGTGTTAAGGAAATGTTATTATTTCACAATAAACATGTTTACGCTAGAATTATTAAACACATTGCACATAAATTGGAACCCGATCAGACGCCGGGTAACCCTGCGTCTGATTAGGCTCCAAACTGTTTGCCGTTCACATTAAAATACAAAATTGTATATAGTAAGAAATGTCAACAAGTTGTCTTTTTCTACGTTTTATTGCAATGCGTTTGCGTTTCATTTGCGTTTAAACGGGGAAGAATAACGTCTTTGCTACTGTAATCGGCTTCGAACAAACGCGTGTTGTGAGAAAGAATAGCGTCTACTCCACTGTATAAACCTATACAACTCTCTTATATAGACTTACTCGTAAATGTTCAGGTCTCATCAATAATTTATACATTGTACAGCGCTCCCTCTGTACAACGACACCAAATGTGAGACAACAAATATGTGCGTTGTTCAGAGGGAGTCGTTATAGGGAGGGAACTTGGTTAACATTTGCAAACAGCTCGAATCCAGATCAGACGCCGCGTTACGCGGCGTCTGATCTGGATTCAAGCTGTTTGTCCTTTGTCATTATGTTTTTTCCTGTCAAAATGTCAGTTATGTAAGAAAAACAGCAGACAACAATTTTAGATAGATGATAATGCATCAGTGCAAGCATAAAACATAAGTTTCGTGGGAACAGCGATCAATGTCGTTGTAAGGAGGGAGTCATTGTAAGGAGGGTCGTTGTAGGGAGGGAACGCTGTAGTATCCTTTTGTATTGTAGGGATCACGTTATTCGTTTTTCTTTTACCCTTTTCCCAATACAAGCACATTTAATTTATTCCGCCGCTGAAGAAAATAGTTCCAATTTAAGCATAATGAACATTTACCAAAAAATATTTTTTCTATATCGCAGCAGATGGTAGCTTAAAGCAGGCTGGTAGTAAAGCAGGATGCGCATAAAGGCGCATTCTGCTTTACTTTGAACGTACTTTAAGTGCTCACCTGTCTTCAAAACTAGGACCAGGCTATGATAAAGGGCAATCGAATGAACATTTAGGATGGATACCTACTTCAGCATGTTCGGATATGGGTCTATACTGTGTTTTTACGCTGTCAGATTCAACAATTGATCTATACTTAGTCTGCATTGATTGTACAGTTGTGAAGACCTTGTTCTGTTCCAATAAACGAGTCTATTTCAAAATCCACATGTCAATTGCAAATACAGTGCTCCCTCTCTACACCAGCCCTCCCAACAACGACTCCCTCCTTACAGCGACCATTGTCGCAATTCCCTAAACATATAATTATGTCTAACGCTTTTACAGCAGGAATAACGTCTGCTTAAAATTGTGTTCTGCTGTTGTTTCTCAAAGTGGACATTTTGATATGATAAATATAATGACGAGTGACAAACAGCTTGAATCCAGATCAGACGCCGCGTAACGCGGCGTCTGATCTGGATTCAAGCTGATTGCAAATGTAAGTCAAGTCTTAATTATCTCTCCCTTTAACGAATCCCTCCGAACAACACACACAATCTGTATTTCCCATTTGGTGTCGCTGTAGAGAGGGAGCACTGTAGCTTTGAGCCGGATCAGACACCGAGTAACCTATCGATCGAGCGATCGATCAATTAATCAATCAAACCAGCAAGAAAATAACTACTCATTTGATGATATATATAAGATCAGTCATGAGTCGATGTTTCAGACAAGCTTATCTCAAACGAGTCTAGAATTGAAATGTTATTTAGCGAGCCTTGTCGAGCTTAATAACTTTTCTATTCTAGACGAGTTTGAGATCAACTTGTCTTAAACATCAACGAGTGACAGATTCTTTTTCTCACATAAACCAACGATTTTAAGCTATTTTTTTAAAAGCAATAGGCATTGTTTTCGAACCCCGGTGACGTCAAAACGCCTTTATAAATAGCATTACTTAACGTTATTTATATAGTGACGTCGTCAAATTGAAAAAGTTTGCCAGAATGGTGTATCTCACAAATATTCGCAAATAGGCCTTTGTTAATTTTTTCGATTCCATTTTTGTCACAACCGCTTCGGAAAAATCGCGTAAAAATATTCAAGCGTAAGATTCGCCTTTTGAAGCACCCGATTCGATGGCAATTCGATGGCAATTCGCTTGCGATTATCAATTTAATTTAATAAGGTTCAGTACTGTAGTTATGTGAGAAATATCTGTTTCTATATGTTGTAGCTGGTAAGAAGAAGAACGCCAGCAAGGCTGCGGAGACGAAGAAGGATGACACAGGGAAGGAGGTTGGTTAACAAAATAAACTCAGTAGGGGAGGTGCTATTCCCTCCCAAAAAACCCTCGTGATGAAGTGGAGAAGACGTTGTTTAATGCAAACGAAACGCAAACGCAATGAAATAAATCGCAAAACATCCAACATTCATTTGCATTTTTCCTTTATTAATTCTATTCTGACTGGCAAACCGTTTGGACCATGATCAGACGCCGGATTACCCGTCGTCTGATCTGGCTCCAAATAGTTTGCAATTTGAAATAATTGGTTTAGCATAACGCATAACTGGGAAAGAATAACCGTCTTCTCGACTGTACTAAGACACACGTTGCCCATTGTAAACAGGTTGTTACATGTACCAGATCAGTCGCCTTGGAATTCTTCGTCTGATCATGCCATGGCACTACATGTATTATTGAAAGAGATTATAAAGTCACTTTCAAAATCCTGTAATTTTCTACATTTTAGTACCCTTCTGTATAAAATAAACGGCAATGTTTTTCTTTCCTTTTAATTGCAAAACAAAAACACAATCGCAATTCAATACAATGTAGAAACTGTCATTTAAACAATTATTTAAGTTGATTGTCTAACTGTTTGGAGCTGGCCTTGATGACGGCAATGGACTTGAATCCAAATGGTTTGCAATTCTCCACTGTGTCACGACATCGCCTACTTCTTGCTGAAGGTTAAATTATTTAGGGTTCGTGCTAACAATTGGGCAATATTTTTCTTAATATTATCTCAACAAGGCTATATTGTGAAGTGCTAATCGTAAAATACTAATAAATTTCGTTAAAATCCTTCACTATCATAACACCATATACAGTGGAGAAAACGTTATTCTTTCCCTATAAACGCGTTTACGTTAAAATAATTATTTGCAGTGCAAACAGTTTGGAGCCATATCAGACGCCGGGTAACCCGGCGTCTGATCCTGGCTCCAAAATAGTTGCCACTCATATTAAAATAAATGTTCAGAATTGTCAATAAGTTGTCATTTTCTAATTTTTAGTGCTTTGCGTTTGCGTTTCGTTTGCGTTTAAAATGGAAAGAGTAACGTTTTCTCCACTGTACTTGTCAAACCAAGAGAACAACATAATGTCTTAACATTACTCTACAATTCAGTCAATTTGGCTTCTGAATTGTCAGCATTTGTGTCAAGCAGTTTTTATTTTGTTCAGCCAATAAATCATGAATACAGTAAACCCTCTCTAAATCGGAACCTCTAAATACTGGAATTCTCTTTAAACCGGACAAAAACGTTGGTCCCGTTTCCTACCCTTCTTTTTTAACCCATTACACCATAAATATACCTTTCTATGCCTTTGATTTATTCCTGTACTGTATTTTTGCAGATGATAGCTTAAAGCAGGTTGAAAGTTTAGCAGAATGCGCATTAAGGCGCAATCTGCTTTACTTTCAACCTGCTTAAAGTGATCAGCTATCAGCTAAATCACTTAATCAAATATATATTTCTTTTATACGGCCTATCCTTGAATACGCTTCAGTCGTTTGGGACGGTTGCACTGGTTACGAAAAAGATGCGCTAGAAAAAATACAACATGAAGCTGCCAGAATAGTCACTGGTCTAACGCGATCTTGTTCATTAGAAAATTTGTATATGGAAATAGGCTGGTTGTCACTAGCAGATAGACGCAAATACCACAAACTTGTTTTAGTCCAAAAGGTAAAATTAGGTCTTACACCTGGTTATTTCAATGATCTTTTTCCACCTTCAGTTGAAACGTCAACAGATTATAATTTAAGAAATTCAGAAAATTTCAACGTGGTAAGCAGACGAACAGAACTTTTATCTCAATCGTTCGTTCCGTCTGCAATATCTCTTTGGAATTCACTCCCTTTTGATATCAAAGATTCACATTCTCTGTCAGCGTTTAAACACTATCTAAATAATGCCCTTTTCAAACCTTTTATTGTACCAACTTACTATGGATCTGGTGAAAGAAAACTCGCTGTTATCCATGTCAGACTCCGTAATAACTGTAGTAATCTGAACCAAGACCTGTTTCAAAATCATCTGAGAGATCAAGGAACCTGTGAATGTGGTTTTGTAAATGAAGATGCTGAGCACTATTTCTTCCAATGTTATCTCTATGTAAATGCAAGACTCAGACTCTTCCGTTCAACCCACAAGTTTCATCCTCTTAACATTCATTTACTTCTTTCTGGCTCTATCAATCTCAGTGACGACGAGAATCGATATATATTTTCCTCTGTTCAGACATACATTAAGGATACAAACAGATTTGCGCCCTCCTAAGTTGGCGTAGCTAACCCCTTACCATTAAGACAGAACAAACATCTATCCCCTCTTTCGTTTCTTATTTCTTTCTTCTTCTTAAATTTAGGATATAACCAAAATGATTATTCAGTTGTCTATTTCTGGAACCTCTCATAACATTTTTCATTGTTCTTTTCTTTTTCAATGCTATTTTTGTTTTCATATTTATTGTCTTTCAACAAAATATATAATGTAAAGCAACTGTAGACACGCACACGTCATAATAATGATGTAAACTTATTAGAAGGGGAGGGCTGTTACTAACGTTGTAAGAACGTGTAGCCCGACCCTTTTGCACATATATTTGTATGTAAGATAACATTATTTGTAAATTTGAATTGTTATATTAACCTTTGTACAAATATTGGGCAATAAAATATGTTTAAACATCAGCTATCGTCCATACTAGAAACAAGCTATATGTTAAATCCACTCTCAATCGAAAACCCTCTTAACCGGAAATTTATATTGTCCCAGCACACGTTCGGTTTAGAGGGGTTTCTCAGTATTCAAAAGTGACTAGACTTAAGTGGCAACAGGACGTTTTGATATAAAGTTTCAAGGGGGGGGGGGGAGAGAGTTGACAACAGTACAGTAAACCGTCTCTATTACGACCACTAAATTGTGTTAATAATTAGGTGTTTACGACAGGTGACTGCTTAAGTCAAGGTGACAGTAAATCAGCAATTTCATTTAGGAGTTTTCTGTTTTACTGTCAACTTGCCTTAAACTGCAACCTGCCTTTTATACGGTCAGTTAGCTTTCATGTTAGTGGTCGTAATATGGAGATTTTACTGTATACGGATTCACCCTTTCACTCTCAGTGACGCCAAAAAGCACGTTTGCAAACAGTTTGGATCCTACTCAGACGCCGCGTAACGCGGCGTCTGATCAGAATCCAAACTGTTTGACATTCGTTTTTGACAATTCTTCAGTCCTACTGCCTTAAATTTAACTTTGAAGCGATATTGCAGTCAACTATATTGAAGCAGACGACAATGCAACGGTGAAGGGGTAAAATCTCACGATTAATTTGGCAGCGAAATAGTTAAACATCTACAGTACATGTAAACCCCCTCAGTAGCGTGTTCAGTTACCACTGTTTGCTGTTTAGGGTAGCAGTTTGTGTCCCGTGTGCAGCGTGCAGAGTGCAGAGTGCAGTAGAGAAACCATTTTCTTTCCAAATAACCCCGGTTACGCTTAAATTATCATTTTCATTGCAAACAGTTTGGAGCCAGATCAGGCTCCAAACTGTTTAATACTCAGATTAAAACTGGTAGTCAGAATTTTAAAAAAAAATGTCATTTTCTATATTTCATTGCAATGCGTTTGCGTTTGAAAGGAAGAATAGCGTTTTCTCCACTGTATTTCAGACCGGTAGCCAACTCGTAATCGATGGCCATCGATTTCTTTACTGAACACGCTACTGGTACGACTACTAGATAACGTTAAATATTACCTAGTTAACGCAGGTGGCTGCTTAAAGGTTAAATTAAAACGAAATACTCTTTTATTAACTGATTATCCCCTGAAACTCTAATGGACAAATCCAGTTTACAACAAAGGCTGGTCCATTTTAGACTATTTAGTGTTATTGATTTTATATAATGTATTGCAAAATGACAAACGCCGAGTTACTCATTCAAGCTGTTATAAACCATCAATTCCCCCCAAAACTGCTAGTCCACCATTTGATAGCACTACAGTTGCATTTATATTTGTTTGAAAGGGAAATATTAACGGTTTCATGCCTGTAACCATGTGACAAACTTCTTGTACAAAGTCTACCCAATTAGAATTAGTCCGGTGGCAGAGACCGATAAGCGTGTTTTGCGGGCCGTACAAAGTTTTTTTGCTGTTTCTATACATCTGAGGTGTGCTCTTTAAGAATCTGAATGATGCCACTCTGGCATCATTGGGCAATCCGCACAATATGCAAATTAAGGTCGCCATTACTGAAAATCTTGTTTTCGTCAATATCTCAGAAACTATGCATGGTATCAACATAATAGTCTAGGGGATAATTTAAGTGAATATTTTGTTTTTTATAGATATACAACGGTGGACTGCTACAATTGCAATGGTAGTTCGGCAGACTATATTCTTAACTTTCAATACGTTTGAAATAGATATATATTTAAGCAATGCTATATTATAGAAAGCTGCAGATCCGCCTAAGCAAGATACACCACAGCCAACTACAAAGGGCAAGGAAAAACCAGCATCTAAAGCAGGTACGGATCCGAAGTCGTGTGTCAACATTACTTTTAGAACGCTCTGCAAACATCTGCAGGAACTCTCAGTTTGGATTTATTTAATTTTAGCTGTTGCTAATACAATGTAGAAGACTTTTAACTTCTTTTCAAGTTAAAATGCAAACGAACGACAAACGCAATGAAATTAATGTAGAAAGTGTCTAACGATCTTATTGTAATCTGAATGCCAAATATTAAAGAGTTGCCCGAGGTCTGATCTTGCTCTTAACTGTTTACAATGTGCATACGTTCTTATCTGCAACGTAATCACACCTTTTCCATTGCAGTACAAGATTGTTACTTTTGAACGAGGAGTACAGTGGAAAAAACGTTATTCATTCCCGATAAAACGTGTTTATGGAAAAAGTATTTTTTCCTTTGCAAACAGGTAGTATTATTTCCATTGCAAACAGTTAGGAGCCAGGTCAGACGGCGGATAACCCGGCGACTGCTCAGGCTCCAAACTGTCTGCCACTCAAATTTAAAGAAATGGACGGAATCGTCAATAAGGTTGTTATATTTACGTTTAATTGAAATGCGTTTGCGTTTCGTTTACGTTGAAACGGGAAAGAATGACGTTTTTCCTCATTGCATGTTTTTATATTGTAAACAGGTGGATGATTTAAGGAAGCTAAACTTTAAGAATAAAGCTTCTCAAGGATAGTGAAAATATTTGTCATGGATATATGAATATCTGTACAAAGTGGAACGTTTTTCTTCAGATGTGAAATGAAATTAATGCGTTAGAGTCTCAATTTCAGTAGGTCCTGATGTGAGTTGTCGCCACGTGCGGTTTAATCTGGATAAAAACTGTTTGCAAATGTTAGGGCTACGTGTTGTTACGTTCGATTTCCGATTAAGTTGCGGATTGTAACGGATTATTTACGAGTTGTTTGCCAAGAAGTCCATCCGTGGTATATCGTAGTCTATCGTTAAAAAGTTTTTGACTTGTCAAAAACAATGAGTTTCGTCTTACGGAGGCTTACGGATGTCGTCGAGTTTTGCGGATGGTAACGGATTGTTTACGGACGTCTGCTATGTGTTTGCGGATGTTAACGAGTTATTTCCGGACGTTTGTGATTGACTACGGTTTGGAGATCCGTAAGGACTCGTAAGAAACATCCGTGTATGTGAACGCACCTTTATGAGTTGTTACGATTTACCTAAGAGAACTGACGTGTTTGACCTTTTCAGTACCAAAAAGTATTCAATTTCAAATGTGTCATTATTCGACAACTAGCATGAAGTGAGAGAACATCGATATAACTGAAAAAATAGTTCACTTAAATTTGTGTGGTCTGCTTGGCAATAGTATGCCTGTTTGGACGGAAAACCTCCACGATACACTAACTGAGGCACTAATCGCAACATCTCTGGTATATAATCGTTTATTAACGCGTTTAAATGGGTTAAGATTCGTTAGGCGTTAAGCGTTCGTTAACAGTTCGTTAAAAGTTCACTATGCGTTTCTTACGCATAGATTAACGCGTAAATGGGTAGGAATAGCGTATTTACCACTGTACATATATATAATAAATTATATAAAAATAATAATGTTAAGAAAGAAAAATATTTAAGCTCGGTCGGGAATCGAACCCGTGCAGAGAAGTCAAAACAATGTGTGTGTGTGTCCTTACCTGTGATGTAACCACTGGACTACTCGGGAAATCTTACAAACCCTCTTTTTTATCCGATTTGTATTTCATAAAACCATGGATATCACGTTCATGGTGGCCGTCCAGAAATATATCTACTTGGAGATGTTATGAAATCTTTATGATTTGTATTTTTCTTGCAAAATAAAAAGAGACGATTCGAACAACTCGCTTTACTTTTCTTTACTCCAACAGAACCGGTCTCAGTTCGAACAAGTTGGTCTGTTCAAACGCTAAATACTGAACACTAACAGTAGATACCCCATAACTCTACAAACCACCCGATAACAATACCAACTACAGAACACTAAAATTAAATACCCCACGACACTACAACTACCCGATAACGACTCTAACTGCTCTTTCTATCTCTCTATCTATTTATGTCTGTATGTTTGTCTTCATGTCTGTCTCTCTATCTGTCTCTTACACTTTGTCTCCCTCTGGTTCGATGTATCTTTGTCTCTCTATGTGTTTCTCTGTTTCTCTGTCTCCTTCTGTCTCTCTCTGTCTGCCTGAATGCCTGTCAATGTCTGTGTCTCTCTCTCTGTCTCTCTATTTCTGTCTTTTTATTTCTGTGTCTCTATCTGCCTCTGTCTATAACTCTCTCTCTCTCTCTTTTCTCTCTCTCTCTCAACCTCTTTCTCTGTCGCTAGGTGTATCTCTCTCTGTGTTTTTCTCTCGGTTTGTCTATCTGGTTGTTTCTGTCTCTGTCTCTCTGTCTGTGTGTCTCTCTATATATCTCTGTTGTCTTTCTGCCTTTCTTTGGCTATCACATTGGCTGTCTGTCTCTGTTTGGTTGTCTGTCCTTCCTTCTCTCTATGTGTTTCTCTTATCTCTGTCTCTCTGCCTCTGTCTATAACTCTCTCTCTTTCTCTCTCTCTCCACCTCTTTCTCTGTCGCTCTGTGTGTATCTCTCTCTCTCTGTTTCTCTCTGTGTCTGTATCTCTGGTTGTTTCTGTCTCTGTCTCTCTGTCTGTGTGTGTCTCTCTGTTTCTCTCTGTTGTCTTCCTGCCTTTCTTTGGCTATCACATTGGCTGCCTGACTCTGTTTGGTTGTCTGTCCTTCTTTCTCTCTATGTGTTTCTATTATCTATGTTTCTCTGCCTCTGTCTCTCTGTCTGTCTCTAGCGTTGCCTGTCTGTCACTCTGTCTCACTCTTTATGTCTGCATGTATGTTTCTTTCTCCCTATGTCTCTCTCTGTCTCTTTATATTTGTTTCTCTCTCGCTCTCTCTGTATTTCTGTTTCTGTATCTCTGTTTCTCTCCTTGTCTGTCTCTGACTGTCGCTCTATCTCTCGCACTGTCTCTCTCTCTTTCTGTGTGTTTGTGTTTCTGTTTCAATTGTTCTGTCTTTGTCTGTCTATCTCTCTGTTTTTCTCTCTCTTTCTTTGTCTTTCCCTATCTATATCTGTATGTCTGTCTTGTCTGTCTTGTCTGTTTCTGTCTGTTTGTCTGTCTGTATATCACCCTTCGTTCTATATATCTCTGTTATCTCTCTCTCTCTCTCTCTCTTTGTCTGTATGTATGTATGTATGTCTGCCTATCTCTCTCTCTCACTCTCTCTCTCTCGCCCTGTCTCGATCTGGCTCTCTGTCAGTCTTTCTATATATATTTTTGTCTCTCTGTCTCTCTTTGGCTCTGTGTGTGTTTCTCTCTCTTCTTCTATGTGCGTCTCATATGTCTTTCTTTCTCTCTCTCAATAACCCTATAAGCACTTCATAGTAATCTTACATAGCTGTCTTTTAATTATCCTTTTTGTATTTCATAAAACCATGATGTGGACGTCAAACATTGTGCTAAAATCAAACCCGATAATACCTAAACCGATAACATTATTTACCGAAAACTCATTTCAAATACCCCAAACTAACATTAATAACCAAAAACTTACTTTAAATACCCTAAACTAATTTTAAATACCCGAAACTAATTTTAAATACCCGAAACTAACGTTAAATACCCTAAACTAATTTTAAATACCCGAAACTAATTTTATTTACCCTAAACTAATGTTAAATACCCGAAACTAACTTTAAATACCCTAAACTAACATTAATAACCCAAAACTAACTTTAAATACCCTAAACTAATTTTAAATACCCGAAACTAATTTTATTTACCCTAAACTAATGTTAAATACCCTAAACTAACTTTAAAGGGACTCGCAACCGGATGGTGTACTTGTCAAAATAAAATAAAATACTCAAATAAAAGCAAATTTGTGGCATTATTTGGCTTCTGACATTAAAAAAATATATCAGTCCAAAAAAAGTCTCAAGAATCGTCACCGAATCTTAGATTTTTAGATATTTTCCATCATTTTTCTATACCGACTAGTAGACGGTATAGTTGTTGTTGTTGCTTCTCTACACGGGCTCAGACATAAACACGAGCCGAATTACGAAGTTGTAAGCACTTTCGATCGCTACACATTGAAATACGTTAAATCGATCCGAGATAAACGGATAGTTCCGTGGTCCATTGGTCTAAGCGGTTTCCCCTATTTTGCCTTCTGTCCGCCAATGCCGGGCCCCGGGTTCGAATCCCACCAGAGACCAATATTTTTTTTTATTGAAATACATTTTTTTTAAACAGAATTTCTTATCCTAAACTAATTCTTTACCATTGACACATATTTACAAATTACTATTTTTAATGCACCATCTGGTTGCGAGTCGCTTTAAATACCCCAAACTAACTTTAAGGACCCAAAACTAATTTTAAATACCCGAAACTAACGTTAGTAACCCAAAACTAACTTTAAATACCTTAAACTAATTTTAAATTCCCAAAACTAATGTAAAATAACCCGAAACTAACTTTAAAAACCCGAAACTAATTTTAAATACCCGAAACTAACTTAAAATACCCAAAACTAACTTGAAATACCCTAAACTAATTTTAAATACCAGAAACTAATTTTAAATACCCGAAACTAACTTTAAATACCCTAAACTAATTTTAAATACCCGAAACTAATTTTAATTGCCCTAAACTAATTTTACATACCCGAAACTAACTTTAAAAACCGTAAACTAACGACCCAAAACTTATTTAAAATACCCGAAACTAACTAAAATACCCAAAACTTACATTAAATACCCAAAACTAACATAAATGACCGAAAACTAACTTTAAGGACCCAAAACTAATTTTAAATACCCGAAACTAACAAAAATAACCAAAAACAAACTTTCAATACCCAAAATTGACTTTAATTACCGAAACCTAACTTTAAATACCCAAAACTAACATAAATTACCGAAATTAATTTAAAAGACCCAAAACTAACATTTATTAGCGAAAATGAATTTCAAAGACCCAAAACAAATTTTCAATACCAAAACCTAAGATTGATAACCAAAACCTAACTTTAAATTCCAAAAACTAATAATAATGACCCAAAACTAATTTTAAATACCCAAAACTAACACAAAAAACCCCCTAACTTTCAATACCCAAAACAAACATAAATGATCGAAAATTTAATTTAATGACCCAAAACTAACTTTAAATACCCAAAAATAATATAAATGACCCAAAATTAATTTTAATACCCAAAACTAACAAAAAAAAAAAAAACTAACTTTCAATACCCAAAACAAACATAAATGATCGAAAATTAACTTTAATGACCCAAAACTAACTTGAAATACCCAAAACTAACATAATTTACCGAAATTAATTTTCAAGACCAAAAACTACCTTAAAATACCCAAAACCAACATTTATTACCGAAAACATACTTTAAATACCAAAAACAAACATTGATTACCGAAAAATAACTTTTATTACCCAAAACTAACATAAATAACCGAAATAAAATTAGATACCAAAAACTATTATTAATTACCGAAAAATAACTTTAAATACCCGAAACTAACATTAATTACCGAAAACTAACTAGTAATACCCAAAACTAACATAAATTACCGAAATTAATTTTCAAGACCAAAAGCTAGCTTTAAATACCCAAAACTTATATTTAATACCGAAAACTAACTTTAAACACCAAAAACAAACATTAATTACGAAAACTTACTTTAAATACCCAAAACTTACATAAATTACCGAAAACTAACTGTTAATACCCAAAACTAACATAAATTACCGACATTAATTTAAAAGACCAAAAACTAACATTAATTACCAAAACTAGGTTTAAATACAGAAAACAAACATTAGATACCGAAAACTAACTCTGAATACCAAAAACAAACATTAATTACCGAAATCTAACTTCAAATACCAAAAGCTTACATTAACTACCGAAAACTAACTTTTAATACCCTAAACTAACATAAATTACAGAAATACTTTTAAGACCGAAAACTAACTTTAAAAACCCAAAACTAACATTTTTTACAGTAAATTAATTTCAAATACCCAAAACTAACATAAACTATCGAAAATTAATTTCAAAGGCCAAGACTAAATTTAATACCCAAAACTAACATAAATGATCAAACTAACATGAAACACCAAAAGCACATTAAAGACCAAAAACTAACTTTAATTACCAAAACAAACTTTTAATACCCAAAACTAACATTATTTACCGAAATGTTCGTCTCTCTGTATGTGCTCTTTCTTTCATAATTGTCTTTCTCTGTCTCTGTCTCAGTTTATCTGTCTGTCTCTTTCTATATATGACTTTGTATCCGTCTGTATCTCTACTTGTCATTCTGCCACTGTCAATGTCAATCTCTGTCTGTGTATGTCTCTTCTTTGTCTCTCTTTTGTGTCTCGTTCTCTCTCTCACTATGTCTGTCTAAGACCTCGTGTCACTGTCAGTCTCTCTGATTCTCTCTCTTTCTCTCTGTCGATGTCAATGTCTCTCTCTCTCTCATATCATCTAGTCTATCTGTATATCTGTCTGTCTCCCTATCTCCCTGTTTCTGTCGATGTTTCTCTCTGTCAGTGTGTGTCCCTCTATCTATCTCTATCGCTGGCTGTCTCTTTCTCTCTCTGTCTGACTCTATCTCTCTGTCTATCCATCTCTTTCTCTGTATATATATTTCTGTTTACGTCTCTCTGTCTCTGTCTAAATGTATCTTCTACCCCGCCCCCTCTCTTTTGTCTGTGTCTTCCTGTCTCTCTCTATATGACTTTGTGTCACTGTCTCTCTCTGGTTCTTTCTCTGTCGGTCTCTCTCTGTCCTCTGTCGGTCTGTTTGTGTCTCCATCTGCTCTCTGTTTCTGTCGTTCTCTCTCTCTCTCTCTCAACTCTCGGCTTCTCTCTTTCTCTGATTGTATGTTTGTCTCTCATTTTTGTCTTTCTCGCTGTATCTGTCTGTTTATCTCCCAAATTTTGTCTGTTGCTGTCTCTGTCTCACTTCTCTGTTTCTCTTTTGTCGGTCTCTGATATATCTGTTTGTCTCTCTCTCTCCCTCTCTATGACCTTTTGCCACTTTCTTTCTCTGTCTCTGTCTACGTCTGTCCCTCTCTCTCTGTCTATGATTCTCTCTCTCTCTCTATGAGTCTCTCTCTGTCTCTCTCTCTGTCTCTCTCTTTAATTCTCTCCCTTTCTATCACACACCCCATCTCTCTTTCTCTCTCCTCTGTCGGTCTGCTTGTTTCTCACTGCCTTTCTTTACTGTCTCTATATATCTGTCTGTCTCTCTTTGTTTAACCCAACCTATTTTTGTCTGTCTGGCTCTCATTCTGTGTGTGTGTCTCTCTCTCTCTTTCTCTCTCTCTCTCTCGCTCTCTCTCTTTCTCTCTCTCTCTCTCTGCCGGAAACTACCGGGAAAAGCTGTATATATGATTTAAAATAAATAGATAATGTATTAGGCTTTTAAAAAGCCTAATACATCATCTATTTATTTTAATCATATATATATATAGACACCGAGGGACAAAGAGAAAACAGACACACTCACTATATATACAGTGTGTGTGTCTGTTTGTAATACCACGGATGACTACGAACACGTTACGGTCGGTTTACGGATCCTTGCGGACTGTTTACGGATCCTTGCGGGCTGTTTACGGAGGATTACGTGTTGTTACAACCGGTTTACTATACTTACCGGGTCGTAACGATTGATTTACGGAAGAATAACTCCGAGGACAATCGTAAGAAAATTTTTGACACAAAAGTATGGCATCTTCTTCCACGAATCCTTACGGATCCTTGCGGGTTATTTACGGACACTAACGGATCATTTGCAGATGCTTACGATTGACTACGAGTTGGCGATCCGTAAGGAATCGTAAATAAATATAAATGTATGTGAAGGCCCCATTAAGTGGGAAAAAAAATAGTAGCGTGTTTAGTTATCATTGTTTACGGGTTCGGAAAGCAGTTTGTGCCCCGTGTGGAGCGTGCAGAGTACAGTAGAGAAGACATTTTTAAAATAACCCCGGTTACGCTTAAACTATTATTTTCATTGATATCATTTTGGTAACCCGGCGTCTGATCAGACTCCAAACTGTTTGCCACTCAGATTAAAACTGGTAGTCTGAATTGTCAAAATGTTGTCATTTTCTATATTTCATTGCAATGCGTTTGCGTTTGAACGAAGTAATTACGTTTTCTCCGCTGTATTTCCCAATAACGTGTTTACATTATACACACATCTATAATTTCAATTGCAAAACAATTTAGAACATGATCAGACACCGAGTTACCAGGCGTCTGATCATGCTCAAAACTATTTACCACTCAGATTAAAATTTTATTCAACATAATTAGCGAAATATATATTTTTTTCTACGTTTTATTGCAACGAGTTTCAGTTTTGTTTGCGTTTAAACAGGAAAGAATAACGTCTTCTCCACTGTAACCACTTCGTCGATGACGTGATACTTGGTTTATCGTGTTTGTCACTCACCAGCATGTCTACTACAGTGGAGAATCTGTTATTCTGACGTCATTGGTGACGTCATACAGTGGAGAATCTGTTATTCTTTCCCGTTTAAACGCAAACGTACGCAAACGCACGCAAACGCAAAGCGCTAAAACGTAGAAAAGAACAACTTTTAGACAATTCTGATATTTCATGTTTATCTTGGTGGCAAACAGTTTGGAGCCTGATCACACGCCGGGTTACCCGGCGTCTGATCTGGCTCCAAACTGTTTGCACTGCAAATAATAGTTTTAGCGTAAACGCGTTTATTGGGAAAGAATAACAGATTCTCCACTGTATATTGTAACCTTACATGTCTGCAATTGTTAATCTTTAGCAAACGGCGAGATTGAGTTGTTGACTATCTTTCAATGAAGAAAGCGTTATTCTTTCCCGTTTAAACGCAAACGAAACGCAAACGCATTGTAATAATATGTAAAAAACTGCAATTTTAAGAAATAATCTGCCTTTTATTTATATGAGTGGCAAACAGTTTGGAGCCTGATTAGGCGCCGAGTTTCCCGACCTCTAATCTGGCTCCGAATTGTTTGCAATGGATATTTATCACATAAAACCGACTCTGGGAGTGTTATAAAGCCATTCAATAAACTATGGTGAAATATCAATATTTGGGCTCCGGCCCTACCTGTTCGTCCACGAGCGCTGCATGGCGCTGGGCGCCAAATGACGTCATTTGCCATGGCGTTACTGTAAACAACGTCAAGTGTTGGCGGAAAATACATATGGCGGAGAGACAAAAAACTACGGATTTAGTTCACTTAAAAGGGTTTTAAAATGTTTATGTGATAAATAGGATCTATTATTCGTGCTCATTATTTATCATTCTTAATAAACTCGTTGACTAAAACAAATATAACGCTCGCCAAGGCTCGCGTCATATTGTTTTAGTCAACTCGTTTATTAAAAATGATAATTAATGAGCACTCATGTTAGATCCTCTATACATGTAATAGGTTAAGCATATTTGCCTTTATTGGCAAACATAGCTTTTTCTAAACTGTATTACACCACATTGTTGCAATTCTAGAAGTTTAGATTTCTCAGGGTACGACTTACGACTTACGTCTATATTATTTTCCAATGAAATAACATTTGAACTGTTTATTTTACTTTTTGAACATTCCAGGAGCAGCAAAGAAGGGGACAAAGGCTTGAGGAATGTAACAGTATATGGATATTGGATACTATTTTGTGACTGGTAGCACAGAACATGTCTAAACTCATGTCACGTAACGTAAAGAGTTTCATTATGAAGGCTTAAAAACTTGGATGTGGAAAGCGAACCGTCAAAGAATATTTAACCAACTTTGACATTAGAAAGACAGGATGAACACATTATGAACATTAGTGCCACATAAAAGCATATTTTATACACAGTAGACCTGCGAATAGTTGTCCTTCTAAAAATAGTGTAGACCAAGATCAGAGGAAACCTACAGGAATCCTCTTATCATGGTCCATACTGCTGGTCATTTTCCGATTAAAAAACAGTAAACAATAGTCAACATAATACTATACTTAATTTGAAACGGAATTAGTCAATTTAAAGTTCAATGGGCTTTGTTCGCAGGATAATGATTTAGGAAATTGTTTATCTGGTTAACATAATAAATAGATTTACCTTGTATTTTGAATTGTTCTGATGCGTCGAGCTGTTTCATAATTATATTTACGACAATCTAGTCTTTCAGATGCACTTTTTAGCCGTATACAATGGAGAAGATGCTAGTATTTCCCGTTTAATTTCAACCCTTTCCCTTATAGAAGCGACTTTTAGCGCATTCATTTTATTCATCCGCCAAAGAAAATGGTTCCAAATGAAATAGTCATGGAAATGCACCTTATGAAATACTTTCTATATCCTATCAAATGGTAGCTTAAAGAAGGCTGAAAGTAAAACAGAATGCGCCTTAAGGCGCATTTTACTTTACTTTCAACCTGCTTTAAGTAGTCACTTGTCTTCCAAACTAAAATCAAGCCATGGGGTAAAGGGTTAAAACCAAACGCAATGCAAACACATTGCAATATAGTTTTAAAAAGGACAATATTTAGACAATTCTGGATATCTATTTTAATCTGAGTGGCAAACAGTTTGTATCCTTATCAGACGCTGTGCAAACTTCTGTCTGCTTTGTCTCCAAAGTATTTTGCAATACAGCGCTCCCTCTCTACAACGACAACCAATGGGAGACACAGATTTTGTGCGTTGTTCGGAGGGAGTCGTTATAGGGAGGGAAATTAGTTTACATTTGCAAACAGTTTGAATCCAGATTAGACGCCGCGTAACGCGGCGTCTAATCTGGATTCAAGCTGTTTGTCACTCGTCATTAAGTTTTGTTTTTCTTTCCAAATGTCCAATATATAACTTTGAGAAAAACTGCAGACGACAACTTTAAGCAGACGATATTGCAGCAGTAAAAGCGTTAGGCATGATTGTCCTGTTTAGGGAACTGCGACAAGGGTCGTTGTAAGGAGGGAGTCGTTGTAGGGAGGGCCGTTGTAGGGAGGGAACACTGTAGTAATAATAGTTTTAGCGTTAACTCGTCTATTGGGAAAGTATAACGTCTTTTCCACTGTAACTGGTTACCCGGCGACTGCTTTGACTCCAAACTGTTTGCCACCCGGACTTAAATGGATCGTCAACATATTAAAACAGCTACCATTTTCACATTTCATTGCATTTTGTTTTCATTAGGTTTCTCCAAAATGAAAAACAAACAAACTAACGTATACACAACTGTACATCAGCACAAGAAGGAAAATGAGCTGTGTTATGACAAATATTATTGCATTGCAAACTGTGTAAATAAAGGCCAGTCGCCGCATCAAAGACGCGGCGGTTGGTCTTGATCTACACTGTTTTACATTGGCAGTGTAGACAAAACTCGGATACAGAGCCTGGGATGACAACAGTGATTTGTCTTTACAGTGGAGAATCTGTTATTCTTTCCCAATAAACGCGTTTACGCTAAAACTATTATTTGCAGTGCAAACAGTTTGGAGCCAGATCAGACGCCGGGTAACCCGGCGTCTGATCAGGCTCCAAACTGTTTGCCACCAAGATAAACATGAAATATCAGAATTGTCCAAAAGTTGTTCTTTTCTACGTTTTAGTGCTTTTACGTTTGCGTACGTTTGCGTTTAAACGGGAAAGAATAACAGATTCTCCACTGTACAATGTGGCAATGCATTAAGGCTGGCATTAAATGTTCTTCGAAGTAAAACAGGTTTACTGTAAATTTAAGTTAAAGTAAAGTTTTGACGATCATTCATTCTGCCGAGTACAGCTAAACGGGTATTCGGGTATTGATAGTAGATAAAAAGATTACTTAGTGAAACTAGTTAAAATATTGATGACATTAGACAAAAGTAAGTGCGATTGATCACGACATGCACTGTACACTCAGCGCAAAAAGAAACGCACACTTTTTATCAATAATCAATATATTATTTTTATGTAGAAGGAACATATTTGTGAATTACTATTAAATCATTATTGAATTGGTAGCATCACAACCTGCACTAAACGGTGCGGTGTCTAAAACAGGCTGTAGTTAATTATTTCGCTGCCAAATTAATGGTGAGGTTTTTACCCCTTCACCGTTTCATTGTCGTTTGCTTCAATTTTGTTGTTTGCAAGATCGTTTCAAAGTAAAATTCAGTGTAGAATGACTTAAAGCAAATCGATACGAGTATTAAACAGTTTGGATCCTGATCAGACGCCGCGGATCCAAACTGTTTGCAAACGCTTTTTGTCGTCATTAAGAGGGAAATGGTTAAAAGGCAGAACAATCTTTTTTGAGTGTTTTTTTCTGAACTTGTTGCAGAATTAAATGAATATTGAGATATGGTCTTTCTATTCTTATTTTCTTAAAAAAAGGATCTTAATCTGCGCCTGAGCACGATGTGCGTTTCTTTTTGCACTGAGTGTATACTTACAAGTAGAGAAACACACTTAAAATACTGAACTCATCCGTACTGAGCAAACGGTCAGGTTTAAACCCACTGAACCCTGTAAAAACTAATAGATAAATCCAGTTTCCCATTAAATCTAGTCCATCTATGATAATTCAAGGCGTTTTTGCAATAAATAGCAAAAATTAAAAACAGTACAGACCCTGATCATAGGGCTCCTGCAGGAACCCCGAATCCGAGTTTTCAATGTTTGTATACAGAGGAGAATTCGTTATTCTCTCTCGTTAAAACGCAAACGAAAAACAGTAGCAATACACTAAAATGTATAGAACTACATTTTCTTGACATTTTTCACGATTTTGTTTAGTCTGAGTTGCAAACAGTTTTGTGCATGATCAGACGCCGAGCTACGCGGCTTTTGACCATACTCAAAATTGTTTGCAATGGATGATAGCCACAGACAAATTTTAAGCAGATGTCACAGCAGTTAAAGGGATAGGCATACTTGTCTTTTGGGGGGGAACACCGGCAATGATTGTTGTAAGGAGGGGACTGTTGTTCGGCGGACCGTTGTACAGAGGAAGCGAGTTATGTGATCCTTTTGTGCATTATACCATCGTGTAGGCGAAGAATTGTTCTTTAAAATGATATATCACACATGCATTTTTCACTCATTATAGTGAAGTTATTGATCCAGTATCAAAACTATTTGAACACCCCTCGTAATACCTCTTTTTCGATAAGCTTCTATTACTCTGACGTCTTTTTGGATCAGCGTGACACAATATATCCTGGCAGCACGTTCATGTTTAGTTTTGTGTATGTGGCATAAAATGATTCTCGTTCTGCTTCAAATATTTTATAATCTTGATATAAAATGATTCAAACAACTATCTAGCTGTTGGTGGTGTATAGTGAAGGCAGATAATAAAACAAATGGTTACAGGACATTGTATTCAGCCCTGTCTTCATTAGCGCGAACTCTAGCGAAATTCTTGCGCGAACCTCTCTATTCATGGCAAACCACAGGTGGAGTCCAAGACAGAGAGACAAAAGCATGCAATGTTGAAGCCACGTGAACCTGTAGTTCGCCTAGAGCAGATAGTTTCGCGGCGAGAGGTTTGGTATAGTTCGCGCATTTGAACGCAGGGCAGGTCTCGTTTTTTTGGAAACAGCCAATCAGTCTCTCGCCAAAGGAACTCATCAGATCGGCTGTCTCCGCCATAAACGTGTCGAACAGAAAACAACGACCTATTTTGCCTATTCGACTGGTAGTGTGCATTTAGCTGATACTATTTGTTTGAAAAAAATAGCTAAATCTGACGGTTGAACTTGGCTTTGAAAATGTTTAAGTAGGTAAAAAGTTTCAGATTGATTAAGTAACGTATAACAGATCAAGTGGCGTGTGTTTCGCTTGGAAACGTGTTAGGTCCATAGCTGTATGGCAGCCTAAAGCAAAGTGAAAGTAAAACAAAAAGGTTCTAAAGTAGCTTTCTGTTTAACCCTTTACCCCATAGCCTGTTTCTAGTTTTGAAGACAAGTGACCACTTAAAGCAGGTTAAAAGTAAAGCAGAATGTGCCTTAATGCACATTCTGCTTTACTTTCAGCCTGCTTTAAGCTAAAATCTGCTAGGCAATATAAAATATTTGTAATGGTAATTGTTCATGAGTGTATAAACTGGAACTATTTTCTTCAGCGGAGGATTAAATTAAATACGCTAAAAGTCGCTTCTATGTGGTAAAGGGTTAAGTCATTGTTCCCTCAAACTTCAAATTGACAATTCCAATTTGCAATATTTACATTCGCCCAACTCAATTCCATTGACAAAAAGGGTGTTCATCTCGTATAAACACCAATTCTCGAGAGGGCGGGACTTGTGGAAAAGTTTCGAAGAGGAGGCGGAGCATATGCAGTATTCATTCGCGAATTAATCTTTGGAACTTGGGACAGCAAACATTTTTTCTTAACCGATCTATGCCTTCCTATTAGTGGGAACCATGCGTCCCGACTAATATTATTCTTTATTAATGAGATAAATTGCAAAAACATTGACATATCTTATAAACAACAATTATTATACTGCAAAGTAAATTCCTTACTTTTCATTGGTCAACGAGCCGTAGACATAACACGAAGTACCCTGTGAGCTGACAGGGTACATAGAAATGCAGCTGTTTCATTGGCTGACAGGTCCCTGAGTCTTGCTTTGCGGAAAATAAGATGGCCGATTGCTCGACAGGAGTGAGTGCATTCATTCGTGCATCCTCCGTTTTAATTCCATTTCGGCTAAGAACCATTCGCTATTTGGATCTTTCAACAGTCGCATTATTTCTGGGAAAGTTTGACGACGAATATGCCCATTTTTCTAATGAATAGCAACGTCAAAAACATATGACGTCACAAGTTTACGCTCAACGTTATCTGCGTTGGCGCGATATTGTTATAGTTTATTATAAGCGCTGTACACGACAAATTCCGAAATCTTTCGTTTGTACAGTGAAAACTTTGCAGTATAATAAATTCGTTATACAGTTTCTTCACAGTGTACATGAGAATTTCTTCCCGGCTGAGGTAAATCATGTAACCCTCGCCTAACGGCTCGGGCAACATGATTTACCTCAGCCGGGAAGAAATTCTCATGTACACTGTGAAGAAACTGTATAACTAATACTGTCTGCATCCTTTTATGCCAAAAAAAACCCCGATATATTTATCTTACTTTAAAAATGACGTCACTTCCTAAAGCGTCAAATCATCATTTACGCGCCAAACTGTCAAAGTTGTTGATCTTAGAATATAAACAATGGAACTTTTGTTTTGCTTTCGAATGTACGCAGCAACAGTTATTCGGTCATGGCTGTTCATGGTAGGGTACACATTATTCGTGTTATCAACCTCTTATAGGGATAAAACATACTTGCATACTTACAAAATGTTAATATTATTTTAAGACAGAATATTTTAACCTTCTTTTGGTGGAATAGACTTAACAAAATGTTACAATCATGTCAACAATTTTTATTTTACTTGTTTCTTCTTTCTTATAGCATTTATTACAAATCTACTGAACATATTATTAATTAAAAGAGTGGCGAAATATGGCCGCATGGAGAAAATCTTCCTTTGATCCTCAGTTGCTCCAAAACATAAGGAAGTCGCACTAAATGAGGGAAACTCCAGGCTGCCGAGGACAGGACGGTGTCATGATTTAATTAAACATATTCCTAAATCTACATGTACTAGCTTTATACGTCTCCAATATTTATATGTCTCCAATTTCCTACAATATATTGTATTGAGTTTCCGCTTGTGTCTCCATTTTTCCGATTTCCAGAATAATAAGTCTCCCTCTGCTATTTTAAGTCTCCCATTGCTAGTCTCCTGTCTCCATTCTTCCGTTATTCTTTCCATTTTATGTCTCCAGCTGGGTCCACCTGTTCCGAGCGGACCCAGCTTTTCCAAGAAATAATTGACATAGCTAGCACTCCCCAGAATTGGTCCTCAACACGGAATACAGTGTATTCTATGTGCCATAAAAAGGGAAAGCCAGCCATATCCTACCTAAGTCAAAAGTTGCAATAATTCTACTTCCGTTTTATACCTAAGCAATTGATCCTATTATTTTGTATGGCACCATTCAACCTCCAGCAGCCCAGAATTTTCCGCAAAACTCCTGTTGCGACACCTAAAATTATACAATAGTAAAATAAAACACTAGACATTTAATAAAATTTTAACAAGACAGTCTTTCCCTGGATCTATATCAGCTTCCAGGTGTACATGCTGACTTTTCATGTTCTTTTCTCTCATAACTTAAATATGCTAGAGTCTCTATTAGGATTATACCCGAATTGGGTCTGCACTGCATTCTGCAAAGTTAAAACTCTAGATGGTACGTAAACTGTCACTTCCTGTGGCCTGTCCTCAGTTTGGTTCATTCACTCCAGGCTCGTTCAATATGCATCCAAATGAGTGTGTCTCAGCAGTTCAGGCATGCCAGTATATGTCAGAAATAAACTCAGGGAGACATATTGTAGGTTCCCTGAAAACAGATACTTAAAGGCAGTATTATGATTCAGATTGAATTTGCATTCGAGTATCATATAGCAGTTACAAATGAAAAATACCTTAGCCAAGAGTAACACATACATTTGATAACTTGGGTGTGGCGGGAGGGTTACGAAATTTATGTAAACAGCAGAATTCTAAGAAAGTTCCAAAAGCAAGGGATATTATTCACTTCCTGTTCAAGAAGTGCCATATTAGCAAGGGAGACAAATGTGTAATAAACACTTATTGTTTATAGTATTGGTAATCTCCCTTGCTCCATCCAATTCTGCTAAAATAACCAAGCTTACTTAACAGGCACTAGCAGTAAGCCATATTATTTTAAGACAGAATATTTTAACCTTCTTTTGGTGGAATAGACTTACAAAATGTTACAACCATGTCAACAGTTTTAATTTTACTTGTTTCTTCTTTCTTATAGCATTTATTACAAATCTACTGAACATAATTAAAAGAGTGGCGAAATATGGTTGCATGGAGAAAATCTTCCTTTGATCCTCAGTTGCTCCAAAACAACTGTCATAAGGAAGACGCACTAAATGAGGGAAACTCCAGGCTGCCGAGGACAGGACGGTGTCATGATTTAATTAAACATATTCCTAAATCTACATGTACTAGCTTTATACGTCTCCAATATTTATATGTCTCCAATTTCCTACAATATATTGTATTGAGTTTCCGCTCTTGTGTCTCCATTTTTCCGATTTCCAGAATAATAAGTCTCCCTCTGCTATTTTTATTCTCCCATTGTTAGTCTCCTGTCTCCATTATTCCGTTATTCTTTCCATTTTATGTCTCCAGCTGGGTCCACCTGTTCCGAGCGGACCCAGCTTTTCCAAGAAATAATTGACATAGCTAGCACTCCCCAGAATTGGTCCTCAATACGGAATACAATGTATTCTATGTGCCATAAAAAGGGGAAAGCCAGCCATATCCTACCTAAGTCAAAAGTTGCAATAATTCTACTTCCGTTTTATACCTAAGCAATTGATCCTATTATTTTGTATGACACCATCCAATCCACAGCAGCCCAGAATTTTCCGCAAAACTCCTGTTGCGACACCTAAATTTATACAATAGTAAAATAAAATACTAGACATTTAATAAAATTTTAACAAGACAGTCTTTCCCTGGATCTATATCAGCTTCCAGGTGTACATGCTGACTTTTCATGTTTTTTTCTCTCATAACTTAAATATGCTAGAGTCTCTATTAGGATTAGACCCGAATTGGGTCTGCACTGCATTCTGCAAAGTTAAAACTCTAGATGGTACGTAAACTGTCACTTCCTGTGGCCTGTCCTCAGTTTGGTTCATTCACTCCAGGCTCGTTCAATATGCATCCAAATGAGTGTGTCTCAGCAGTTGTGGCATGCCAGTATACGTCAGGAATAAACTCAGGGAGACATCTTGTAGGTACCCTGAAAACAGATACTTAAAGGCAGTATTATGATTCAGATAGAATTTGCATTCGAGTGTCATATAGCAGTTACAAATGAAAAATACCTTAGCCAAGAGTAACACATACATTTGATAACTTGGGTGTGGCGGGAGGGTTACGAAATTTATGTAAACAGCAGAATTCTAAGAAAGTTCCAAAAGCAAGGGAGATTATTCACTTTCTGTTCAATAAGTGCCATATGAGCAAGGGAGACAAATGTGTAATAAACACTTATTTTTACAGTATTGGTTATCTCCCTTACTCCATCCAATTCTGCTAAAATAACCAAGCTATCTTAACAGGCACTATCAGTAAGCCATATTATATTAGAAATTACAGCAAATGCATTGTAAATATAAGAAATGAACATATTTTTTCGGCGTTCAAGCGAAATGAACGACAGAAAATTATAGGCAAATTTACCATGAAAAAATTTCTGTCGTTCAATTCGCTTGAACGCCGACAAAATCAATTCATTTCTTAAATAAAGACCGGTTTATCTTAGACATTTTAGTTATGGTCACTGTTATAAATTGCAAAATGCAAAACAGTGAAGTCCCTGATTAGAGGGCTCATGTAGGAGCCCTCTGATCCGATACTTCACTGTTTGCATAGGACAATCGTACTCTACATGGGTACACATTTGGTAAAGGACGCATATATGCGTCATAGGGCTCAATAAATTCATATTCACATTACTGTAACCAATCTTCTTAATCAGAGAGCTACTACGAAAGAGTCCTCTGATCCGGGTCCTCACTCTTTGTGTTATTGTAATGAAATAACACTAACCATTAAACCGACTTTTGGTGTAATTCTGTGCCGTTTGTCAATCGGAGTCGGTTACTCAGTTCTTCCTTTTTCGTGAAGACTTGATTATTCCCGCCAAAATAAAAATATTGTGAGGTAAATTTGATTAGCAGATTATCGTTGTTTGCAGCTTAAAATAGCTGAGTAAGGCGCGTGCATGGAATAGCAACGACCGACTGCACGTTATACAGTAGAGAATCTGTTATTCTTTCCCAATAAACGCGTTTACGCTAAAACTATTATTTGCAGTGCAAACAGTTTGGAGCCAGATCAGACGCCGGGTTACCCGGCGTCTGATCAGGCTCCAAACTGTTTGCCACCAAGATGAACAAGAATTATCAGAATTGTCCAAAAGTTGTTCTTTTCTACGTTTTTGTGTTTTGCGTTTGCGTACGTTTGCGTTTAAACGGGAAAGAATAACAGATTCTCCACTGTAGATGAATTTGGTGCGCTGAACCGTGACTGAGCTTTTCTATTTATAGAAGTTGTAACCATTCCATGTTTTGGGTAAGTTAGGGTTCCAACCTTAACTTGATATTTAAAATAAGAGACCTATATGTCATCGTGGTCGAAGTAGTAGAGTAGTGTGTTACTGGGTAAGGTCATGAGTTCGATACCCAGTGAATCCTTTTTTTTCTTTTTCTTTTGTTTGGAAAGGCATTTTATACTACACATGACGATATCCACAATGGATCGTTAGTAATTGTTCAGTATTTAAATAAAATATATTATTCAATTCCTTATTACATTTCGGTAGAACCGCATTGTCCACTGGAATTGCCCATTGACATATAACTTATATAGCGTAACCTTAAAGGTATTCCTAAGTTACCTTACACATTGATCCCTAACGACAAGTATACTCGACATTTAGAAAGAATGTACTCTACTTGTCCCCTGTAAATAGTGAATATCCATATCAGAGGGCTCCTTAAGCAGCACTCTGATCAGGACAACACTGTTTGTCATTTTTCAAATGCCATACATTAATTAGACTTAATTGGAAACTGGATTGTCCATTGACATTTCAGTGATAAATGAATTAATGCAATTGTTTTCTGGAAGTGAGAGACTGGCCACATAGGGTAACATTTTACATACATTTAAAACTTTCAATAGTTCACAAACTTTAACGTTTAAGTTGTCCATGGCACATTTTGCATATATGTTTAACAATTCAAATAAGTAATTGTTTGAAAACAAATGCAATAAAACAAAAAAATAATAAGTTTAAAAGAAAAATAAATCCTATTGGGAATCGAGCCCACAGCCTTTTACACTATTACAAGTACCCTAACCCCGCTACCTACTACTCTAACTCGATTATTGATTTAATTTCAATACAAAATGCATTATATCCTTAGTATACCATGAAAGGTAGGTAACTCCTGAACAAATTCATGGTTTATGACGCGTTTTACCTCTACGGGAGGACTCGTCCTAAAGGTCACAGCTCACGGGTCAAAATCCGACTATACACAGTGACGAAGATTTGTAAACAATATTCCTTGTTTGGATTTATAGGCGGTTTAAATCAATTATACTGCAAAGGACATGACTTCGTGAAAAAGACGGGCTCCACTAACCGTCCGCCCGTCTATTGCACAAAGACTTGCCCTAATGCAATCTTACCTATTTTAGGCACGCCCTACGAAACATACAAGGAAAGGGTAGTAGGTCAAAAGTTTAAAATATATCTCATATCTGATTCCTCTATCTAATCCTGTCTTGTTACATCTCTTTGGAAACGTCTTTCCAAGACAATTCCAAAGAGATATACAATACTTGATAGGATGGAGAAATAGTTGACAATTTTAGAATCTGACTAACGACAATATTTGCCGTACGACGTTTCGTAAGACGGGTCCTGGGGCCCGTTTCATAAAACATCTTACGACAAATGTTGTCGTAAGTCAAATCTTTAAAATACATATTACTTCTTATTTCTCTATCTAATCCTGTCTTGTGACATCTTTTTGGAATCGTCTTTTCAAGACGATTCCAAAAAGATGTCACAAGACAGGATTAGATGGAGAAATAAATTATAATTGAGATTTTTATAATCTGACTTACGACAACATTTGTCGTAAGAAGTTTTATGAAACGGGCCCCAGAATAGTAAGATATGCTTTGGACCTTATTGGAAACTTGAAACTGTCCATTTGAAGTGTCAAAGGACAATGAGTTATCACTGAAATCAAGTATTAATTAATTTGCTTTCAGGAAAATAAATGAAAGGAAAACGGCTAGAATGTTTTAGGTTTGTGATGCAAATTGTGCAATCATTTATTGATCAACCCACCACCAGTAACTGAGCGAATCAGCATCCGAGAACATCGAACCGTAGGGACTTGTGGTCTTTATACTCTACAGGGTATATTCTTACACATCTTGCAATGGCCAATCGCGGAAGGCTGCGTATCACAAGAACATCAGGGGACGTGTTGCCCTGGAATATCTGTAACGAACATATACAGTAAAACCTCTCTATTACGACCACTCAAACGAGGACTAATTGATTGTTTAAAAGACAGGTGACAGCTTAAAGCAAGGTTACAGTGAAACAGAAAGCTCCTATAGGAGCTTTCTGTTTCACTGTCACCTTGCTTTAAGCGGTCACCTATCGTAAACACCCTAATAATTAAAATAATTTAGTGGTCGTAATAGAGAGGTTTTACTGTACTTCAATGTTCCCTCTCTACATTGGCCCTCCCGACAACAACTCCCTCCATACAAGGACTCTTGTCGCATTTCCCTCACAAAACAGTTACAGCGCTCCCTCTCTACAACGGCCCTCCCAACAACGACTCCCTCCTTACAACGACTCTTGTCGCAGTTCCCTAAACAAGACAATTATGTCTTACGCGTTCACTGCTGCAATATCGTCTGCTTAAAGTTGTCGTCTGCTGTTTTTCTCAAAATTACATATTGGACATTTTGAAGGAGAAAAACTTAATGACGAGTGACAAACAGCTTTAATCCAGATCAGACGCCGCGTTACGCGGCGTCTGATCTGGATTCAAGCTGTTTGCAAATATAATCGGATTTCCCTCCCTCTAACGACTCCCTCCGAACAACGCACACAATTGTTGTCTCCCATTGGATGTCGTTGTAGAGAGGGAGCGCTGTATATCTAACACTTTTTTACTGCTGCAATATCATCTCCTTACAATTGTCGTCTGCTGTTAATCTCAAAGTTATATGCAAGTGGATATTTTGATAGAATGAATATAATGACAAGACTTAGTGAAACCAGCTTGAATTAAGATCAGACGCTGCATTACGAGTACCTCCGACAACACACGCACTATACTTATGTCATAAACGGATGTCGTTGTAGAGCGGTAGCACTGTTGTAATAATTGTCAGGCAATCATAATTCATCATGACGTTTCTTTGTTCTATTTATCCCTTCACTGCATTTTAAGAATACAATTGCTGTTTGAAAAAACTTGGGTCCTGATCTGACGCCACCTTACGCAGCGTCTAAGCATGGTCCAAACTGTTTGTCAATTATAACGATATTACTTCAGTCTTTGACTTGCAGACATTGGTAGATCAAATTGTATGATAACTACATAAATACTTATCAACTTCATTGTTAGTATATGATGATATGATATGATGAGGGGATAAGATGATTTCAGGATAATATTTTCGGCTAATCACATTCGATACAAAGTAACCCGTCGGTCTGTTCTCCTCTTGGGGATAGTCTCGGTCAATAAACAAACACACCCCTATGCCATTTAAGCCCCAGAACCACGACAAGGAAAAATGGTCTCAGGATGGGGTTACATTGATACATATGTCAATAATTCAGTTTTAGATCACATTCAGATTAAAATACGCTGTATAAACATTTCACATACAGTGTATATGACATTTTTTAAACCATTTTAATGAAGTTTGAAACATTTGGGTTAAATTGCGCTTTTGCTATGGGTCGATATTTCCAATATTTCGTTTTCAAAAACAGATCATGCTACGCACAATTAGGAGTTTGGATGTTATTCTATGGTTAACAAATAGGCCGATGTTCTTCAAATGGCAGGGCGGAGCTAACCTTTGGCAAATATACACTTATTTACTTTTGATTTAGGGGTGCTAGGTGTAGTTCCGTATTATATCGTTATTGTTCGATACTTTCAACATGGAGACACACAATTCATGCGTGCATCCATATCCATGTGAAAAGGTATGTACAGTGCTCCTTCTCTACAAAAACACCAAAAGGGAGAAAAAGATTGTGTGTGTTGTTCGGAGGGAATTGTTTTAGGGACAGAAATTTAAGAATTGGTTTACGTTTGCAAACAGCTTGAATTCAGATCAGACGCCGCGTAACGCGGCGTTTGATCCGGATTTGAGTTGTTTGTCATTCTTCATTATATTCATTCTGTGAAAATGTCCACTAATATGTAATGTTGACAAAATAACGGCAGACGAGAACAGTAAATTCCGATAATAAAAGAGCGTGCTTACGCCACCAAATTTGAAATGCAAAGGTCCGTATCGAAACTCCGCCCTGCCAGGTCAATCAAATCTGTCTATATATGATAAGATAGACTTAAAACATACCAACACTTTTAAATTTGCAACGAAAACAACAACGGGTAGGTAAGTATTATAAATAGGTGCACTAGGTTAACTTATATTTAATACATATGACATATCTGTGATTCTGTATAAGTGTTTAACTATAATAATCACTAGTATGCAGCGATTTGTATCAATAAACAAACCATATTGAACGCAAACATACAATGCTTTACTACGTATTAATTACATCCCTTGAATGTCAATATTTTTTCTGAAGCTGTGTATATTTTGCAATGGTTTAATAATCAATTTACAAAAAAGACAGCCAATTTAAGGATCGATTAGAACATCTTAAATAACCTCTTTTTTAATGAGCACTTTTATACTCATGTCCTTGACGTCTCACCAAGTTGTACAATAAATATTTTCCAAAACGACACTCAGTGTGAAACAAATAGTGTGTATTGTTCCGAGGGAGTTGTTATAGGGAGAGAAGATTATTACCCTTAGAGGAATTTGCATCTGGGTTAAAATCTAATATTGATTCAAGCTGTTTGTCACTCTTCAGTATTTTGTCTGTCAAAATGTTTAATGTGCTACTTTAAGAAAAGACAGCAAATGACAATTTTAAGCAGGTTATTATGCAGCAGTTAAAGCGTTAGACATAAATGTTTCATTTGCGGAACAGCGGCAAACGATGTTGTAAAATGGAAATTGATTTCTGAGGACCGTTGTAGGGGGGATGAACTGCAAAAGTCCATCTATTATCAGCATTTTTAGCCAAAATGACGTAGATTAAAGGCCAGCCGCCGCGTCAAGGACGCGGTGGCTAGTCTTGATATACACATTTTTGACACCCATACGCAGCAAAATCACTTTGTGTAGCTGTATTATATACGGCTTTTGGCAGGCTAGACTAACTCAGATACAGAGCCTGGGATGACAATGGTGCAAGGTCTGTACAATGTTACAATGTAATAAGGAAGGTTTTTATCATGGCATGGCTCATATGTATTGCGTTCGTCTAGTTCCCTTTCGCTTGCTTTCATCCAAAACGAATCCCTATTGTACCAGATTATGTTAAGCACATTAGTTTTATAAATCAAATTATCATAGAAAACTTACCATAGCAGCTGTTCCATCGGATATGTACGAGAAGTGGATACAATCACTACTGATACGGACCTTGAACGTTGTGACATACTGGTCTATTATTTCGCTTGTTTGAGGTTTTATTTTAGGATCTCGTCCTTTTAGTGCAATGGCTGTTATGATTTTTTGATTGAGGAAATCAACCTGTACCGAAAAACGATCATTTATTACTGGTATGAATAATAACATGAATATCCATTAGAAATATTTGGCTTTATGAGACATTAGAAAAATGAATTACAGTCAGGATTATTTGATCAGTTTACAGCATCACTGTCATGACGTCATAAGTTAATGAAATATTGTCTAAAGTTAAGGTATTTCGTCTTAAGAAAAAATATTGAAATGGCTATTAAACAGTTTGCGTCCTATTGAGACACTGCGTTGTTCGGTGTCTGATCAGAATCCAAACTATTAACAAATATCTGCTGTACTCGGTGTAATACAATTAAGGGGTAAGACAATTTGTGACACAGGTGGTTGTTTACGTAGACACCATTTGCCTTTCTCATCCCAAATAAAGCAGCCACCTTTCTTTCAATTTGCATTTGTTTAGTTCTAATGGCATTTGCTTGAAGCAGGCTGAAAATAAAACAGGATGCTCCTCTGATCTTGGTCTAAACTGTTTTCAAATGTATTAAGTATGTTTTAAGCAGTTCATGGTGTTGAAAGAATACAAAAAGGCTAGATTAACAATAACTATCACTAAATATGTTTTTACCCGTAGAAACACATTTGTCAAAGAGATTGGATGACAAGTTTTTAAAACAAAATATTGTACCCGAATTATTTGAAGATTGAAATGACGAATCCAAACTGCAATCGGCATTGCACAATGTGTTAAATGATACTGCTTAAATACAGTTGCAGCATTAAAGATGAAAGTTCTGGATACAATTACATTTTTTAAAAATAAAAAAAAAACGATAATTCAGGAAAGGAAATGACACTTAACCCTTTCAATACCAAACTGTTCGTGATAGTTTTACCCCTTCACCATTTCATTGTTATCTGCTTCAATTTTATTGTCAGCAATGTCGTTTCAAAGTTACACATTAAAGCAGTATGACTGAAGAAATTTCAAAACGAGCGTTAAACATTTTGGTTCTTCATCAGACACTGCGTTACGCGGCGTTCGATCTGGATCTAATTTTTTTGCAAACGCGCCTCTAAGCATCACTGAGAGCGAAAGGGCTAAACCCGCAACCATAAGTGCACTTTTTAGGCAATGCTCTACAATACTGAAATCTTATAAGTTTGAAAAGGAGTTTGACAGAGATAAGTTTTTCCGGACAATACTATTTGTATTTCATAAAATGACAAAACGGAAATGATAAAGAACGGAGTAACGTAGAAAAAGCACAGTCAATGGTGCACACTTACAGGGCCATTTCTCCGGATTTTTCCTAAATCTTCGGATTTTTTCTGGTACATGGTAGCTTAAAGCAGGCTGAAAGTAAAGCAGAATGCGCATTAAGGCGTTTTCTGCTTTACTTCCAGTCTGCTTTAAGTAGTCACATGTCAACAAAACTAGAAACAGGCTATGTGGTAAAGGTACAATTCGTAAAATCGCACTTCATAATGCAAATTTGGAAATCTTAGGATTTTTCATGCCAACTTATGGCAGCCCTGCACTTAGATAGTGTTCAATAATAATATACATGTACAATCGAATAACGCTCCCTTTAAGAATGACAGAGACAAGTTCAGGACCAAAACCCATGCATTAATCTTATGGTAGGAGTTATACTTCAATAACGAAGAGTCATATCAAAATTAAAATCGCATGCAGTACCCCCCGCCTCTCCCCCGGATACACATCCGTATATAGTTAAGGAACGATACTTTATTACATATAAATGTAAAGGAATGTTACGTCAGTTGTTCATATCATTATATGTTTCATTATTGTCCTGTACACTGTCACCCCAAATATAACAAAGAATGGTTTTTGTTTGTTTTGATTTTACGTCGCTTTCAACAGTATTTCAGTCATATCACGACGTCCAGCTAATGATAGGTGGAGGAAGACCCCTGAAGTCCTTTATGCACTGTTTCAGGCACAACTCGGCAACTGGATAGAACCACCGACCTTCCGCAAGCCAGCTTGAAGGCTTCCCCACATGAAAAATCCGAACGACCCTACTGGGATTCAAACGCACAGCGGTGAGGACTTAGTGATGTAAGTCACAGTGACTATACCACTAGGCTACGGAGGCCTGGCAACAACAAAGAATGGTAAGCTTTTGTTTACTAACTTGTACGTAATCATCTGGAGTCATGTCATCCACTGCGATCCATCCGCCATCAATATACCCTGTCGCATTCAGCCTTGCATGTTTAGCAGACGCGCTTGTTGCAGTTCCGTTATACGCATTGATACATTCTGAGCTCTTCAACTGGCACCAGTATGAATATTCCGAAAGCTGACAGTCTCCTACCCCACCCACAAGATAGTTGGCACATGCTGTCATAAGAAATACAGTATATGTTAAAATGACTTTAGGAGCCCTTCGATCATGGTCTACATTGTTTGCATAGAACAAGTGTGCTCCTCACAGGTAAAATGTTTGCAAATGACGCATATATGCGTGACTAGGGTTCAAAGAGTTAACACACACCAAGGACATATTACTCTTGAACAAATGGTAGGAGTTAAACCATAATCAAATTGGTCCAAAAACTAATGGTCATAAACACATGAAATAACGTTCTATTACTTAATTTATTCCTATCGGAAACTATCATTTTTATATCTAGATGTATGTATATTGATGCCTTCATTTAAAAAAGAGACATTTTCAAAAACAGGCAAGACTTGGGCAATATAATTGTGTCTGTATCAATGTCAGAATCTATAAAAAAAAAAATTGATCTGAATATCACGAAATGACGTCAAATCTACATCTAATGACATTTCATTTAAACTATATTACTCTTTAACGTTAGATATGTATAAGGTATTCCATTGAACGGCATACAGTATTCGCACTATTAAAAAACAAAACATGAAATAATGTGTTGAACTTTCGTCAGGTAACAACCAAATCATCAACAGGAAAACCCCAGTTCTTAAGGAAATAATCGCTAAGACCAAACTAATTGTATTTTTGCTCACGGGTTTTGCGTATTTATAAAACAGTTCGTAATAGAGCTAAACAGTTAAAACGGTTTCCCCTTAATTAGGAAACGTCATAGTAACACAACAAACATTCCAAAAATTAAACTACAAGTTATATAGAGCATTAGGTAACACTGTACATTGTTTACCTTGACAGGCATCAGAGTCCGCAGAACAGGCACCTGAAATAAAAAGTATAATACAGTGCTATCTCTCAACAACAACATTCTATGGGTGACACATAGTGTATGTGTTGTTCGGAAGGAGTTGTTAAGTGAGGGAAAATGTAACACCCGCAGAGTGCTGAGCAGGACTAGGTTTATATTTGCAAACCGTTTGAATCCAGATCAGACGCCGCCTAAAGCGTCTTTGTGTTTCTTCTGTCAATATGTCCAAAAGCGGAACTTTTAGAAAAGTCGTCAAACGACAGTTTTAAGCGAGGATCTTGCAGCAGTAAACAGTTGGCCTGTTTGAGGAACAGCGACAAGCATTGTTGTAAGGAGGGAACCGTTGTTAGTATGGTGGTTGTCAGGACGGAACACTGTTTGGACGGTTGTTGTATTGACCAGAGGTATAAACAGATTGTTATATCGGCGTCAAATGACTGGTTCCTGTTGTTTTACTTTATATAGCTCCAGGTAAAACGGTTCTCAAGCAGTTGATTTGTAAAAGTTGAGCTTAGACTAATTGCTTGAGATCGAACTCAGACTCAACTCATATGTTTTAAAAGTACTGGGCAATAGCTGTCTTATTATTATTGTTATTATACCAGGTTTATATAGTGATCTTTTGCCACAGGGGTGCGTTCAAACGCGCTTCACATGAAATTACACAATTATACCTACAAAGCGAGAAAAGACAAATAACTACATTTAGATCTAAAATAAACATGGTACCTTATGGATTTACATGGAAACAAAGTCCAAACAAGGGAATTTCTTTCAAAGTAATTACCAGATTATACAAAATAATTTAGCATTAGTTTGTAAGTCCTTGATTCCTCATTTCAATGGCTTATCGCAAATAGTTTTATACAGGTACATCCAATATCTAACCAGTAACTTTAAACTAAATAAAATTGAGATTTTTTAACACTGATAGAACAGCTGAAAACAGAAGTTGCAATCTTGAAAGAAGAAACGATTAACAAATGATTGTTATTCTCGTTGTACGAAATTCGCTTACAAATCTTATCACTTAATACTTCCTAACGAATTTCCGTTAACTCGGAGAGGGCGAAATGAACACTAATTCCATGTATGTTCTAACTGGTTTCACGTGAACTGTACAATCAGTTTGTACTTAGAGCAACCTTGCAAGTTTCAATCCCCACTTTGTATAATGCTCGTAAAATATATTGATCATCAATTTGGTTTACCACCGTCTATGCTTAAAAGCGGTTGAAATGTCGTCGTGTGAGTCTTACAACGTTCTATCTCACATGAGGGTTGTTTTGAGGAAATTTGAAAATTCTTTCGACTTTACCTGATGAATTGTGAATGCAAAGGGTTCCATTTATAGTTTTTTGACGATTGTAAGCATGGTTTTTGAGATAGATCTTACTTTCGGTTTGAGATAGATCATTTCTCAAACTCTTCCTTCTATTTCACTCATTATTACAATGTTCTATGTCCATTTTGTGGAGATAGAACATTATTAACAATACAGTTTTAGACAGTTGCATGAACAATTACATTATTACAATGTTCTATGTCCATTCTAAATATTCCCCATAGGGGATATTTTTTGCTTATTTTGATTTTCCTCCCTGCCAATAAATACAGGTCGCTGACAAGCAGACAAAACAGAATACTTGTTAAGAATTTGGTTTTGTTTGTTGTTGTTGTTGTTTACATCCGTACATGCGACCTCGGTTTATAAAGTCTCCCTTAGCGACTTGGCTTGGTGGGGACTTCTTTAAAGGGGTATTCAGTTTTACTTTCGTATTGTTTTAAGCAGCCATCGGCTAGTAAGTTAATCACTTTACTTTGAACTACACATGTAGTTAAAGATACATGGTTATTTCGCCTATTACACTGTACGCCAATAACCATGAATGTCGCCGCCATTTTGGAAATTTCTGTCACGTGATCCAATTGGAACACAATGACTGGATAAATTGGACATAGATCATTGTAAGACTAAACAAAACGTTAAAAATGGAGATAGAACATTGTAATACTGGCGATAACTTCCAATAGAAAGCTCGGATAAACATTTGATTTGCACCCGGAGATAGCTCTTGAAAATAGCTTTCCAACGGTATATAGAACTCTATTTGTTTACAAAATGGACATAGAACGTTGTAAGACTCACGCGACGATGTGTCTGAGATCGTTCTGAAGCCTTTGATTGGTCAGATTGAAACATTCTTAATTTTGTTTTAGAATATTTTCAAAATTGAAAAATAGTTTAGACTTAGATTAGTAGGGTCGTCCAATTTTGGTTTCCCTGTTAAAAAAGGCAAATTGAACCTTAAATAAGCATTAACCCTTTCGCTGTCAATGACGCTTAATCTCGCGTTTGCAAACAGTTTGGATCCTAATCAGACGTCTGATCGAGATACAAACTATTTGACACTCGTTTTGAAATTTCTTCAGTCAAACTGCCTTATTTTTAACTTTGAAGCGACATTACAGACAACAACATTGAAACAGATGACAATTAAACTTTGAAGGGTAAAATATCTTACGAAACAGTTTGCAGTGAAATGGTTTAATAGCATAATGTCGGTCTAAAATGATACTTTACGTGGAGCGACAATTCTCCAGTATCGATCTCATTTACCATTAAATTAACTTATATACACAATATTTCAGAGAAAATAAATAAATAATCTCACAATTCACAAATATTGATGTAATACTTGAACACAATAACATCGGAAATGTTGTTATATCGCTCAATTTACTGATATGGTGCTCTCTCTCTAGAACGACACTCCCAACAACGACTTCCTCCTTGCAACGACATTGTCGCAGTTCCCTAAATATGATCATTATATCTAACCTATTCAAGACTGCAGTGCCGTCTGCTGCTTTCTCAAAAGTTACATAATGGACATTTTGACAGAACCAAGAATGGTGATAATTGTTTGTACTGGTTCAATAAAACATAATTACAGCTGTACTATTGAAATAATCATTTTGAAGGAATGTGGTAAATCATAAGTATGAAAGCGTGTGACTGACCAAAAGTGATTAGTTATGAGTGAAATATTCTCATTTGCCCTATACAATTCCATTAAAAAAAGGGTTGTTTAATTCGTATATATGGAGATGCAGGACTTGTGGATAAGTTTCACAGAGGAGGCAGGACATATAGGATCTGTCATGAGTCGATGTTTAAGACAAGCTGATCTCAAACGAGTCTAGAATTTAAATGTTATTTAGCGAGCCTTGGCGAGCTTAATAACTTTTTTATTCTAGACCAGTCTGAGATCAACTTGTCTTAAACATCGACGAGTTATGGATTCTTTTTCTCATATTACCAACGGTTTTAACCATATTTAAGCAATATGCATTTTTTGGAACCCCAGTGACGTCAAAACGCCGTTATAAATAGTGACGTTATAGTTACGTCATCAAAGTGATCTTACACATTTTGGAGATAAGAATATTTGTCATCGTTGTTCGATATAGAAAACAGGCATAGTTATGTGAGAATATGCGTTTTTCATTCGCAAATTAATCTTTGTAACTCGGACAGCAAAATATGGCGTAATTTTCAAAAAAAAATTCTTAACCGATGTATGCCTTCCTTTTAGCGGAAACCATATATAGGGTACACATTATTCGTGTTATCAATCTCTAATATGGATTAAACAAACATGCGTACTAACAAAATGTTCATTTAATATTAGAATTACAGCAAATATAGTGTAAATATAAGAAATGAACTAATATTTGGCGTTCAAGTGAAACAAACAACATAAAATTATTGGCAAATTTACCATGAATCGCTAGCGCAATGCATGGTATTTGCCGAAAATTTTCTGTCGTTTATTTCGCTTGAACGCCGTAAAAATTAGTTTATTCTGAAATATACAGACATTTACACATTGTAATTTAAATTCTAGGAATAAAGCCTAGTAGGTATACACAGTGTAAGTGCGTATGTGTGAGAATGTATCCTAGGCAACAGGAAACTTCGTACGACAAATGTTGTCGTAAGTCAGATTATAAAAGTCTAAATAATTATTTATTGCTTCATCTAATCCTGTCTTGTTACATCTTTTCACGACACTTTCAAAGAGATGCCACAAGACAATATTAGATTGAGAAATTAGAAATTAAATGCATTTTAAAGTTTTTACTTACGACCGTTTTTGTCTTACGAAGTTTTATGAAACGGACACTAGATATATAAAAAACAAAACGAGAGAAGTACAGCAGATACTGGGGCCCGTTTCATAAAACTTCGTACGAAAAAATCGATCGTAATTCAAAACTTTAAAATGCATTTAAATTCTTATTTCTCTATTTAATCCGGTCTTGTGACATATTTTTGGAATCGTCTTTTCAAGACGATTCCAAAAAGATGTCTCAAGACAGGATTAGATGGAGAAATAAAAACATATTGAGACTTTTATAATCTGACTTACGACAACATTTGTCGTACGAAGTTTTATGAAACGGGCCCCAGTATCCTAATTCATTTTATAACAAAGAACAAAATAACATAATTCAGAAATGAACTGAACCTTTTCGGCGTTTCAGAGAAAAAACGACAGAAAATGTTCGGCAAAGTCCATGAAACGTGCTATGGTAAATTTGCGGATACTTTTCTGTCGTTTATTTCGCTTACACGCCGAAAATCAGATTAATCAAATTATATTTGCTGTAATTTCTAATATTAAATGAACGTTTTATTAGTATGCATGTATGTTTAATCCATATTAGAGACTGTTAACTCAAATAATGTGTACCCTGAAAGGAACAGCCAAAACGGCATTACTGAAGCAACGCAACAAAATGATTCGCGGATAGAAGACCCATAAGCCCCGCATCCTCTGCGGAAAGGCATACACAAGTCCTGCCCATTGAGCAATTGCGTTTATATAAATTAAATGTCACTTTGTTCAATGGAATTGAATAGGACGAATGTAAATATTACGAAACAAGACAAAACAATTGGATGACATGATATGTTAAAAAGTGGGCTTCGTGAATAACGTTCGAAATTAAGCGAACGCGATTTGTAAAACTTTTAGTGACATTCACACGACTATAAATAGCAGCTTGGTCGGTAAACAATATACTCTCGAACCGACTTCGTGTCCGACGCAGTATAAAAGTTTGTCTTTGTGTTACATATGGAAAAAATGTGTGAAATAAAACTGTAAATCCAGAAACTACTCATTTCTTACTTACATTACAATTTTCCCAACTCATATATATATGAGACATGCCCGGTTGTGGGGCTGTTTTCGAAATCAGACCTTTTATGTGGGGTATACTTAAAATACGGGGTCTATACAGTACCCCACAAGTTTGGAGCCTATTTGCACATAACAAATGATGTTCTAATTTTAAAAGCATATAAGTCTGGGTCTCACAATCAGGTTTTATATCGAGATCTTGTTTGGATTGTCTCCCCTTGACCTTGGTGCTTTTACGGGGTATATATAGAACACATGTATATATTTTGAAAAAAGAACCCCGTATCGCGGTTTCACATTGGGACCCCGTAACTGACCCGATGTATGTACATATAGAAAGAGATTGATATTGAGAGGAAAAAGAAAGAAAAACGATTCCAAAGCCGTCTCACACACAGACAAACGCACCCCCACACACTCGTTTACCAATATATAACATGGAACATATTCGACATAGAAAATACAGTAAGACAAACGAACTATGGGAATGGAGAAAGCTGACTGGTGGAAAAAACATGGTTTACTATTCGTTTATACCAAGTACAATGCTTTTAAACTGGAACATTTCAGAACACATAATTTTGGAAATATCAAAAGTACCACTTGTATAATAACGTTCAGTGTTTATACGAAACTGATTTGAATCCAAACCAACGAGTAAGTTGCAGGTTATCTACGCGGTATGCTTCACAAACAGATTCACTATAAAACCCCTTTAGAATTGACCAACAGTGTCTACTGCCATATCACGTTAAACACTACGGTTCTCGTACGATCACCTCAGTTAAGCAACGTGGAGCCCGGTCAGTACAGTATTTGGATGGGTGACCGCTTGGTAATACCGGGCGCCTCAGGCTTTTTCCTATTTGTCTGTTTTTTTGTTGTTGATTTTTTTTAAAAAATTATTTTTGTCTTTATATTGGACTTTTTTGCAGTTTAAACACATTCAACCCTAGAGACGAGAATACTCGTCATTTACAAACCGGGTACCTGAGAATATTACAATTGTACTAAGTCGGGCGATGGTTGCGGGCAGGTTTCCGTAGTCAGTAACTTGGCGTCTCATATGGATCCAAACAATATATAAACGTCAATGATATGGTATGGTTGTTTGACCAATTGATCCCTGATAATGTGTTCATTCGCCATTTTCCGTTATCAAGCCATGTGCACCGTTTGCATTTGAAACGTGTACACTACACTGCTTGTAAATGACGAGTTAACTCGTCGCTAGGGTTGAATGTGTTAAACTGGAAAATGTCCAATCTAAAAACAATTAAAAAAGACAGAAATATAGGAAAATTTCTTCGGCACTCGTTATTCCTAGGAGGTCACCCATCCAAGTACTAACTGGTCTCGAGTAATGGTTACATAATGATAATTTTGACAGAAAAAGCTTAATGATGAGTGACAAACAGCTTGAATCCAGATCAGACGCCGCGTTACGCGGAGTCTGATATGGATTCAAGCTGTTTGCAAATGTTTACAAATTTCACTCCCTATAACGACTCCCTCCGAACAACGCACTCAAGATTTGTCTCCCACTGGGTGTCGTTGTAGAGAGGGAGCACTGTACATAAAAAACCAAGTTATTCTTTCTAAATAAATGGATTTATGTTTAAAGAGGCTCGCAACCAGATTAAGCATTAAAAATAGTAATTTGTAAATATAATGTATGTCAAATGCTTATAAAACTGGGTAAGAATTAGTTTAGGATAAGAATTTCTGTTAAAAAACATGCATTTCAATAAAAACAACATTTTGCGCTCTGGTGAGATTCAAACCCGGTACCCGGCATGCAGGACAAACAAGCAAAAAAGCATGTGTTCTGCACCCCTCCCAGCGTAACTTCGAGTGTGCCTGGTCCCTCCCAGTGTCTTTCCGAGAGGTATGGCTCCCTCCCATCGTCTCTCCAAAGCCCTCCATACGTCTTTTCGAGTGTTTCTGAGCCCTCGCAGCGTCCATCCGAGAGTTCCTGATCCCTCCCAGTGTCTTTCCGAGTGTACTGCACCCCTCCCAGCGTCCTTTCCTGTGTTCCTTGTCCCTCCCAGTGTCTTTCCGAGAGGTATGGCTCCCTCTCATTGTCTCTCCGAGAGTTCCAAAGCCCTCCCAGCGTCTTTTCGAGTGTTCGTGATCCCTCCCAGCGTCTGTCCGAGCGTCCATGATCCCTCCCAGTGTCTTTCCGAGAGGTATGACTCCCTCCCAGGGACCTTTCCGAGTGTTCCTTGGTCCTCCCAGTGTCTCCCCGACTGGTATTGCTCCCTCAAATTGTTTCTCCAAGGCCTGCAAAGCCCTCCCAACGTCTTTTCTAGTGTTTCTCAGCCCTCCCAGCATCCTTCCGAGCGTTCCTGATCCCTCCTAGCGTCCATTCGAGTGTTCCTGGGCCCTCCCAGTGTATTTCCGAGAGGTATGGCTCCCTCCCATTTTCTCTCCGAGGGCTCCAAAGCCCTCCCAACGTCTTTTCGAGTGGTTCCGAGCCCTCTCGGCGAGGTTCCGAGCCCCCTCAGCGTCCCTCCGAGCGTTCCTGATCCCACCCATCGTCTTTCCGAGTGTACTGCACCCCTCCCAGCGTCCTTCGAATCTTCATGGTCCCTCCCACTGTCTTTCCGAGTGGTATGGCTTCAACCAATCGTCTCTCCGAGGGCTCCAAAGCCCTCCCCATGTCTTTTCGAGTGTTTCTGAGCCCTCCCAGCGTCCTTCCGAGAGTTCCTGATACCTCCCAGTGTCTTTCCGAGTGTACTGCTTCCCTCCCAGCGACATTCAGAGGGTTCCTTTGCCCTCCAAGTGTCTCCCCGAGTGGTATCGCTCCCTCCCATTGTTTATCCGAGGCCTCAACAGCCCTCCCAACGTCTTTTCGAGTGTTTCTGAGCCCTCCCAGCATCCTTCCGAGCGTTTCTGATCCATCCCAGCGTCTGTCCGAATGTTCATGACCCCTCCAAGCGTCTGTTCGAGTGTTCCCGGCCCCTCCCAGTGTCTTTCCGAGTGGTATGGCTCCCTCCCATTGTCTCTCCGAGGGCTCCAAAGCCCTCCCCACATCTTTTCCGAGTGTTTCTGAGCCCTCACAGCGTCTGTCCGAGTGTTCATGACCCCTCCTAGCGTCTTTTCGAGTGTTCCCGGGCCCTCCCAGTGTCTTTCCGAGTGGTAAGGCTCCCTCCCATTGTCTCTACAAGGGCTCCAAAGCCATCCCCACGTCTTTTCCGAGTGTTTCTGAGCCCTCCCAGCGTCTGTCCGAGTGTTCATGACCCCTCCTAGCGTCTTTTCGAGTGTTCCCGGGCCCTCCCAGTGTCTTTCCGAGTGGTAAGGCTCCCTCCCATTGTCTCTACAAGGGCTCCAAAGCCATCCCCACGTCTTTTCCAAGTGTTTCTGAGCCCTCCCAGCGAACTTCCGAGCGTTCCTGGCCCCTCCCGTGTCTTTCCGAGTGTACTGCATCCATCCCAGCGTGCTTTCGAGTGTTCTTGGTCCCTACCAGTGTCTTTCCGAGAGGTATGACTCCCTCCCATTGTCTGTCCCAGGGCTCCAAAGCTCTCCCAACGTCTTTTCCGAGTGTTTCTGAGCCCCCCCCCCCCCCCCCCCCCCCCCACACACACACACACCTCCACCCCAGCGTCCTTCCGAGCGTTCACGATTCCTCTCAGAGTCTGTCCGAGTGTTCATGACCCCTCCCAGTGTCTTTCCGAGTGTTCTACAACCCTCCCCGCCTCCTTCCGAGTGTTTATGTGCCCTCCTATATGTCTTTCCGAATGGTATTGCTCCCTCCCATTGTCTCTCTGAGAGCTCCAACGTTTGTTACAGACACCTCACAAATGACAATTTGTGTGCGTAAATATATTTATATATATATTAAACGAATGCTAAACTCATTCCTGTGATTTAAAGTGATGTAAATAAAGCAATATAGCTATTTATGTTAATAACCTGAACAATCAATGTAAAATGAATACATGAATTTCCGTTGAATGCTTTTCTTCAACAGAAATTGTGCTGTTCCTAAGTATACCTTACGTAAAGTTAAGAATGCGATATCATTATGTTATTTAAATAAATACGTGCGATTTTCCATCATTATTAAAGGTAAGTCCTATGGAGTTATCTCAACAAATTTAATTGGGAATCCTTTTACAGCGATAATGATTTTGTTGGAAATAAAGTGAAAAGCTACGAAAAATTATTGCAGATGTTCCAAGTATTGACGGTTGGTTTCTGGATGTTGTGATTTTTCATTATACTATGATTAACTATCAATAAGCTCGGAGGGAATTCTATTTAACAAAAGTACCATCTGAGAGTTTCACGTGTTCAATGTCAAGCACATACCCGACTATGTGAAACCAATCCTAAGTTTCTTTATTCGCAAACTTTGTTAAATAATCCTATCACTTCAATCATTACATCAGCACCAGCCAGGAGCGAGAGAGTTTATTTCTATTTTAGGGTATTGATATATAACTGAGTTATTATTAAAGCGGTTAAAGGTTTGTAGAGTTTAAAAGAATATTGTTCCTGTTATATTTTGTTATTTATTCCATATTCTAAACCATACCTACAGTAGTGGTATTTTAAGTCCCTCCAACTTGTCATAAGACAAGAGTTATTTTACATAACATTTATTCCTTTTTTTGTACATTTCGTACATTTATTTTGCATTAAGACCAGAACAAATACTATTTCCATCACTAAATAAATACAATTTGCCAACATATATACTACATTTTGTATAAAATTACAATGTAAAGTTTTTCGAACCTCCAGTATAAAATGTACTTACCTGCTAATGCCAGAAGCACAAATACGATCAGGAAGAGAGGCATTCTCGGCGATGTGCTGTGAAGTGATGCCTGGGTCATCTGCAGGAGCTATTATATAGTGCAAAATGAGTCATTGATGTTTATCATTCTAACCAAGCCTTTGCTTATGCAGTGGATCCCCTCCAAACCGGAACCTCTAAATACCGGAACTCTCTCTTAACCGGACTTAAACTTTGGTCCAATTTCCAACCCTTCTTTATGTTAACAACGCCTTTTAACGTCATTGATTTAGTCCTTTACTGAAGAAAATATTTCCACTTTATACATGCTGGCTGATGATAGCTCAACGTATGGTAAAAATAAATCGGAATGCGCCTTAAAAACGATCGCTGCAGTTTTGTCGTTTTTTCAAAACATTAAGATTTTTTTAAAAAGTTTGTGTGTTGCTAGTATATACCCTTTACTGCCAAAATATGAAAACAAAATAGGGGGTCCCCGAACCCGATTATTTTAAAAGAGGGCCTTTTGGGATACACCAGTAATTAGTCCAGTATAGATGCTGTTTCATATGGACTGTCACAAAAGTTCAGATTAAGGCTATCCAGCTCTGTAATTTGCCTGATGTATTGGGTTATAATCCCATTTCCTAACATACAAAAAAGTAATGAAATCTATAAAGATTTTCAGCACAAATGGCATATACAGAAAGTAAAGTCTTTGAAAAAAGAAAGAATAATTCATATAGTAATTTTTCAAACTTTTTTCTTTCATAACGGAAACATTCAAAGTAGTGCTGATGCAATACATTACTAAAATCAAACATGAAAATAATAGGTATCCGAACTAATTTTGCTTAAAAATACAAATGTCTGCATAGAGAGTAACACATGCAAATCCAATTACATGATGCTATTTACAAATGCTGTACGATAACCACTATAAAATGCCAAAATTGATCAAAATTCCATACTGTTAAATCGTGGACAGTATATCACGAATCAAGCACAAACAGTTTATCACTAATCATGGTCGCCAAATGCAGGTTTGACCGCATAATCTAGCTTATTGAGATAGAAAAAAATACATATTTGTATAATGGTCAAAGGGAGGCAACTCATAAAAGATTTTACATACGTTTTTACCATGTTAAATTGAAATTGCCGCGATAGTCCTTAAGGTGTATTCTGCTTTACTTTAAACCTGCTTTAAGTGGTCAGATATCTTCCATACTAGAACAAAAATATTGGCTAATGGGTTAAAACACCTTTGAACCGAAAACCGCTCTAAACCGGAACTTTATGTAGTCCCATAACATGTCCGGTTTAGATGGTTTCACTGTATTCGCAAACAGTATAGTGCCAAACGTTTGAGTTACGCCGAAAACAAATATGTTTGTCATTCGTAATCATTTTTCATTCGTTTACACCTGTCCAATACAAACAGTGTATATCCAGATCAGAGCGCTCCTGTTGGAGCCCTCTGATCAGGGTCTGCACTGTTTGTCACTTTGCAATATTTTGCAGAAAACACCCCTAAACTATCATAAATGGACTAAACTAAATTTGAAAATGGAATTTGCCAATAACAGTTTCAAGGGTGAATGAGTTAAGGGTTAACTCTTTCCGCCCTGAAATTTTAAATGAACAATTCCAGTTTCGATTTTTGTCTAGTCCATTTCTGGCTTTTAAGAGTTGTTTTTGTCAATTTTGGCATTACTGACAAACAGTGAAGACCCTGATCAGAGGGCTGCTTTCGGAGCCCTCTGATCTGGGCCTTCACTGTTTGCACAGGACAAGAGTACTATTCACATGTACACTGTTTTAAAAGACGCCTATATGCGGGATTAGGGTTCAAAGAGTTAACGTGTGGATTAGCGTATCTCCTTAGTCATAATTAATAGTTTTATGTAAGTTCACATATGTCTTCTGTTACATTTTTTCAATTCATTTAAAACCTGGCATCAAAGTTGATTTTGAGTTACATTTATTTAATTGTTAATACTTTAGAAGCAGACAATATTTAGGATAGTTAAGGGTTAACTTACTGCGTCGCAATATATGATGGATCTGCTACTCTGAGTCATAACTAATCTTTAACGCGCTATGTAACTGCATATGTGTCCTCTGTTACCATTTTTAGAGTGATTCATCTGTATTTTCTGTCTTAAATTATAACCAGAATGCCAAACAGTTTACATCTATATGAGAAACCAAGTAACTCGGTGTTTCATCTAAATCAAAACTGTGTTTTAACAGTTATTACAAATTCGTCCGTAACGTGCAGAAGATAATACACATACAATGTTTTTGGGTATCTTTCTATTAAATCGCTATCTTAATTGGATCTATTATTGTTGTCATTCGAAACAAAGTACCTGCACGTGTTTGTGCATTTAGGCGATGCTGAGTATTGCATCAGAATATTATGAGGGAGTTGCCTCACTAACGTTGGCTGGGTACAGTGGAGAATCTGTTATTCTTTCCCGTTTAAACGCAAACGTACGCAAACGCAAAGCACTAAAACGTAGAAAAGAGCAACTTTTGGACAATTCTGATAATTCTTGTTTATCTTGGTGGCAAACAGTTTGGAGCCTGATCAGACGCCGGGTTACCCGGCGTCTGATCTGGCTCCAAACTGTTTGCACTGCAAATAATAGTTTTAGCGTAAACGCGTTTATTGGGAAAGAATAACAGATTCTCCACTGTAATACAGCGAAACCCCTCTAAACCGGAATCTCTAAATACCGAAATTCTCTCTAAACCTGACCGAAAAGTTGGCCCCGTTTCCAACCCTTTATTTTAACACATAACACTATAAATATGCCTTTTACGCCTTTGATTTATCCCTTCACTGAAGAAAAAAACATTCATTAATATGTATTACCAGAAATATTTTCTATATTGTAGCAGATAATAGCTTAAAGCAAGTTGAAGGTACATGTATAACAGAATGGGCCTGAAGGCGCAGTCTGCTTTACTTTCAACTTGCTTTAAGTGATCTGCTATCTTCCATACTAGAAACAAACTATGGGTTTAACCCCCTCTAAACCGGAAACCCCTCTAAACCGGACATTTATGTTGTCCCCTCACATGTCCGATTTCGAGGGGTTTCACTGTACATCAGAAGGTTAGTAGGAAAGGTATAGCGTTGCATGAGGACAATGTTCCGAAATCAGTATATGTGATCTTATTTATCAATGTTGTTCGAGGGTTGTTAAAAAGAAATGATACTTGATCATTAAATTCAATATAATAAGTGCAAAATGCATGTATAATATATCATTTTAAAGAGCAATTATTTGCCTACACGATGGTATAATGCACGACAAGATCACATAACTCGATAAAGTCACAACATGAACCTAAAGTACCCCTACTCCTAATGTTTTATATAAATGTATTGAACTGGCACCGAGGTTATAAAACTTAAAACGAACTATGTGCTCAAAACTCAGTTTTGATCTCATGCTCTAGTTTTTACATAACATGCATTGACTTATTTCTGTTTCCTCATTTGGATATATCTTTACCGTAGAATTATGTATGAAAATACTTGTTGTATATAAAATGTTTACCGGATAATTATGAATTGAGAAAAGTTCTGAGTTTTGAGGACAGAGTTCGTTTTAAGTGTTATAACCTCGGGGCCTGCATGGCCGAATCACAGAAGTATATGAGTAAAAAAACTAAACTAAACTAAGTCAAAATGAGCAAGCTCTTCGACAGTGTAAAAAGATATCTGTAAGAACTTTTTTCTCTACTTTGAACTGTGTTTCGAGATGCTGCATGTGTTAAACATTGTCAGTAAGATATCGTTTTTGAGGAACTAATAATAGACCTTTACTTATACAGTACTTCCTTTCTACGACAACATCCAATACTAGACAAAAATTGTGTGTTGTTCGGAGGAGGTTGTAATAGGCAGGGACAATTATTTATCTAATACCATTAAAGTTCAGAGCACGACTTTGCTTACATTTACAAACAGTTTATACACTGATCAGATGCCGCGTCACGCGGCGTCTGATCAACGTTCAAACTATTTGTCACTGGTCTTTATATTTTCTTCTGTCAATATTTCCAAAAACTTGATACAAAACAATAAACGACAGGTTTGTGCATAAGATGTTGCATCGGTGAATGCTTTAGACATAAATGTCTTGTTTGCAGTGGCTTATATTGCTGTAGGGAGAGAATCGTTGTACGGAGTGTCGTTGTAGGAGGGAGCACTGTGATAACTCGGCCCGATGACAAACTGCTTGGATCCAGATCAGATGCCGGGTAACCCGGCATCTGATCTGGTTCCAAATTGTTTGTTTCTGGGACTGCATTTCTGCAAATTGATCAACATTATTTGTATCATGATGATAGTTTATGCCATGGACATCTGATGAAACACTTGAATATTTGGAAAACGTTGTTAGTCCAAGAAAAAAACATTTATTAGCCTAATTGCTTCATAGCGTTTCTGCTTTTTTCTCCTTTGGATCCTGATAAGATGCAAATGTCTGCATCAAAAACTGTTTGTGTCGGGCTTTAGTAGTAAAAGCAGTCCATTTTTTATGTCTAACCTTCATTTTTGAAGAAATTTCTCCGTTTCAAAAACCGAATTTAAGATATTATTTCGTTAGATAACGTTATTTAAGTATCACAAGTGCCTCTATTACTGGTCGATTGATCTATTCTCAGAAATTATTTTGTACTGCAAGAACTACTGTCTACTGATACGTTTTGAAGTAGGATAGTAACCTCTACTGTTTGATACTAAAAGTAAATGACCAAAGGATCTACAAAGACACCGAATTGGAGACGCTTATTGTGTGTTGTTCGGATGGAGTCGTTATAGGGAGAGACAATTAACACATTTTCAAACAGTTTGAATCCAGTACGCGGCGTGTGATCTGGATTCAAACCGTTTGTCACGAGTCATTATATTTATCCTGTCAAAATGCCAACGTATATGTTTATTTAGAACAAAAGAAAAAATACTATTTTTAGCTGACAATATTGCAGCAGTAAAAGCGTTAGACATAATTCTCCTGTTTAGGGAACTTTGCTAGGGACGTTATAAGGAGGAAGCCGATATGGGAGGGCTGTTGTACGGAGGGAGCACTATATAAACATTATCCTTACTTTTACTGCCTTTTATTTCGTTTGTATATACAGTCGAAGCTCAATACTTCACACCGCTTTGTGTTCGAATCCCGGTCTTTGGATTTTTCATGTCGAGAAGCCTTCCAGCTGTCTTGCGGAAGGTCGGTGATTCTATCCCGTTGCCGAGTTGTGTCATAAAGATCATAAATGGCTTCTGGGGTCTGTAATTAGCTGTACGTCGCGATATGATTAGTCTAGATTGAAATACTGTTAAAGCGAAACAATAACAAATCAAATTAATACTTCAAACTCGTTTAAATTGATCGTATCAGTATTGCGTAAGTGTCATTTCGATACGTAGAATATCGCTGAAGTCGAGCAACAACGTTGTAATTTTGAAATATGGTTATGTTTAAAGGAATGCGACTTCGAAGTATAGAATTGTCATAGATAAGACCAGTTAGAGCAGACAATTAACCCTTTACCTGATAGCATTGTTTCTAGTATTGAAGATATGTGACTACTTAAAGCAGGTTGAAAGTAAAGCAGAATGCGCCCTAAGGCGCATTCTGCTTTACTTTCAGCCTGCTTTAAGCTATTATATGCTAGAGTAAGAAAAGTATTAAATATGACACATATTCATTACGGTATAATTTGGAACTATTTTCTTCAGCGGATGAATAAAATAAATGTGCTAAAAGTCGCTTCTATAAGGGAAAGGGTTAAACGTGTATACATGTACATGGTAGATTACTCCGCTCTGTAAGGCAGAATTCCGACAAAAGCAGATAAACACAAATTGTCTAATATCATGGTATTATACCAAACAATTTGATGGCATTTCGTCGAATTCAATCAGGTTAATTGCAGCGCTTCTAATGCATTAAATGTAAATTAAATATATAGCTGATATATGCTAACTCTGAAACAATATAAATTCAATAATACGCAAAATTAATATACAATCGGAAAAGTACATGAAGTCTGTCTTTGAGGGAATCGTAAACCAATTGCTGTTTAGTTTGACATTGAAATTAGATATACATGTATAACTAATACATTTAATATTTAGCAGACATACGGTATGCTAAATCTGAAAAAATATATTAAATTCAATAAAATTAAATTTATTATACAGTCGGCTAATTGCATGAAGTCTGCACTTTGAGTGAATCGTTAACCCGTCTTCTGTTTAGCGTGACATTTGGTTATAACAAATGCATTTTTATCGGCTCGAAACACAACACAACTATGAGACTTAAACGCGAAAATGCGAATTTGACGACTTTTTTATTTATGTCATCTTTAAAGTCCAATTATGTTATAAGACTATCTGTACGGTATCTGCAATATAACCCTTGTTGAAACAGACATAAACCACCAAAACGAGTACAGTAAAACCTCTCTATTACGACCACTAAACTTTGTTAATTATTAGGGTGTTTACGATAGGTGACCGCTTAAAGCAAGGTGACGGTGAAACAGAAAGCTCCTTTAGGAGCTTTCTGTTTCACTGTCACCTTGCTTTTAGCTGCCATCTCTCTATTATACAATCAATTAGCCTTCGTTTTAGTGGTCGTAATAGCGAGGTTTTACTGTAATTTAAAACCGTCCCAAACCGAATGTAAAAGTTTCTGTTATAAATAGTACACCGCTACAGTTGTCACGTGACACGACTGGGCGCGCTATCCATTATTACTGATTGTAAAGGAAAGGGTGATTAGTTTCCGAGTGTGAAGACTAAAACATGTTTTGGTAGATATTAATAAGGATTTTTTAGTGTCCGCGTGTCCTGTACTGTAGGTATATACATGGCAAGTTTGGATTATTTCAACACTGGATAGCAGTGTTGAGCCGAATTCTTCACACTACGAATTCTTCACACCTGTGAGGAATTCGTAGGAATTTCATACGAATACGTCACACATGTGTGAATAATTCGTACTGACTCTCAGCCCCCCCCCCCCCCCCCCCCCCCCCTGACAGTAGATACGAATTCTTCACATGTCGAAATTTTTAAAAAAACGAATGTAAAAATTGTGTGCATACGAAAACCTCAGACTTTCCAAAAAGCTTTTAGCCTCCCAGATGGATAAGGGGGCATATTAGGTTTGCTTTACTTGATAGAGGTCTTATATTTCACATAATGACTAAACATATGTACTAGACTGCCTGTTTAAATGATAAAAGGTCAAGGTCACACGGTGAGAAATGTCACATTTTTCAGCACTCGATATATTTAATTATAGACACATAAAACTGAAAAATATCACGGTAATAATAGCACATTGGTGACCATATAATTTACTCGATTCCGTCGTATCGGATATTATTCGGTCCGTCTGTAAGAACTTTATAAATGTATGGACCGGTTTCTGTGTCACCAGCTGAAGGCAAAGATGACACGTCGGGGTTGGTCACTCTTCCGTAGTCTATCTGTCCGATCGTCCGACTGTCATTGTTTTGTTTTTTACTCTAACACCTGTTCCACTGAAGTCTTTAAGCTGAAATTTCATTTAAAGAGTTTAGTGAGTAGACGTGTATTGCAAACAAAGTTCATAATTCTTGTATCAACACCGTGAGAGGTATTCCCCTTTCTACATTTTTTTCCGGGAGATTCTGCCATTCCGAAGCTTTTGAATTTAAATTTTATTAAGGACTATTGCGGCAGTTTTTTCGAATTTTCAAACCATTCAGATTTTTTTCAAATTCTGCATGTTGCTAGTATATACCCTGTTGTGCAGAAATATGAAATAAAAATAGGGAGTCCCCGAACTGGTTCTTTTCTTAATAGCTTTTTTTTTGTGGTAAACCCCTAATTATCCAGAGACACGTGCTTTTGATCATAAAATCTCAGAACACCCCTCTTCAGCTTTGTAATTTTCCTCAGATATTGGGTTATTCATATGTTTTCATAAAATAGAAAAGGATAGGAGGAGGTAGCAATAAAACATGGAAACAACGTTTTATTCGTCAATAAAGGGAACACATCAAATAGTTATTTTTCAATTTTTTCTCCTACAGTTCTTACATTCAGATTTTGCCAACATTTTTTACAAATATTGAAAAGGCTTAATTTACTGAAATCACTAATTAAAGTTATGGGTACCCGAACTATTTTTCTACAAAATACAAATGTCTGCATAATGAGTAACGCATGTCTATCCAGTTACATATAGGGCTATCTATAAATGATACATGTTAACCACTTTTAAATGCTAGAATGTGTCCAAATCCACTGTTTAATCGTCAACAATATATCACTATACAAGCATTATTAGTATATATTATTTATCTTGGACGCCAAATTATATGACCCCACAATTAAGCTTTTTTGAGGTAGGAAATAATACAAATTTCAAATATAAACTATAAACTATAAACAACTACAACGAACGGGACCCGTTTTTATTAAATCCATGCCAAAATTTCAGTCAGTCTTTGGTCTATGTCCCAATTGTGTCCTTCACTCTACAGATGTATCGACCATGCCCATGACATAACAGTACTTAAAACCGACAGTATGGCCACGATTTTTCAGGAATATCGCGCCAGTTTCCATTTTTTACAGTCAAAGGGAAGCAACTTTTGCAAAACTTCTGATGAGGTGTCTCCCTTTGCCTAATTCTCTATAACATAGTTTATATTTGAATTTTGTATTTTTTCTACCTCAAAAAGCAAAATTGTGCGGTCATAGCTGCATTTGGAGACCATGTTATGTGATATATACTAATAATTCCTGTAAAGTGATATATTGTTGACGATTAAACAGTGGATTTAGACACATTCTAGAATTTAAAAGTGGTTAACATATATCATTTATAGATAACCCTATATGTAACTGGATTGACATGCGTTACTCTTTAAGCAGACATTTGTATTTTTTAGAAAAAATAGTTCGGGTACCTATAATTTTTATTAGTGATTTCAGTAAATTAATGCTTTATCAATATTTGGGAAAATTTTGTCAAAATCTGAATGTAAGAACTGTAGGAGAAAAAACTTTGAAAAATAACTATTCGATGTGTTCCCTTTATTGAGGAATAATATGTTGTTTCCATGTTTTTATTATTACTTGCTCCTATTATTTTCTATTTTGTGAAAACATGAAAAATCCAACATTTAAGGAAAATTACAACGCTGAAGAGGGGATTTCTGAGATTGTATGATCAAAAGCACGTGTCAAGAAAGTTATTAAGAAAAGAACCAGTCCGGGGGCTCCCTTTTCTGCACAACAGGACATATACTAGCAATATGAAAATTAAAAAAAAAAAACATGTTTTGAAAATTAGAACAAACTGCTGCGATAGTCCTTAAATACCGGACGGGCAACGGTTTTAAGACGGGCGACCATCATCGCCCGATATTGGTTATCGTGGGTTCAATATATTCATGGATGAGGTTTATAAAGACGCGCTGATTTCACTTCTTTTTATGTTGCTCACTTTCTTACATGGAACCATACTACCGATTGCCTTATCGTGTAGTGCACATCATTGGCATTCAGAAATAACGTGCAATACTGTGGGAGACCGAAAGGAAACCGGTGTTATCCGGTTGCCAGTCGGGCGCCGGTGTAAAGACGAAATGTGTCCCCCTCTAAAGAGTGACATATGAGGACAATTTATGATGTAGAAAACTGTCCTTTGGACTTGCCTTGGCATAATACATGTAAAATGACCCGGGAGGTTAATTTTCTGAGTCGAAAAATGTCCCGGGGTCACAATTCTGAGTGGTGGAGACACTTTTCGTCATTACACCGGCCGGTATAGGATAGGCAAAAGCCGGATTGAGACGGCCTTGCCCGACCTCTGACACGCTTGTATACGTTTGTATATTTAGTCAAAAGCTTTCTCGGGTCCGATCGACGTGTAAGGTGCCCGGAATCGACCGATTTTAAATCGATGTCGTTTCGATGACCGTCGTTGAAACTAGCTTTTAACTCCACTTTAAAATCAAACCGAGGCCAAGAATTCTGAGTTCATACTATGTTAACAGTATTTCAGTAATATCTCGACATAAAGCTAATTGCAGATGGGAGAAGAAACCGGATGCACGTCATAAACTGTATCAGGTAAAAAATTGCATTTGGGTAAAAGCACCTAATTTCCGATAGCCAGCTTGAAGGCTTCTCCAAATGAAAAAGCCAAAGTGCTCAGATTAGGATTCGAACCAACAGCAGTAAGGACCTAAGTGAGTGTAAGTCATAGTCACTATGAGCACTGGACCACGGCCACGGGTCCCATCCCTCCCTATCCCGTTAAGAATACCAACAATCTACCAGCATTCGGCCGGCAACCTGTCGGTCGTTGGCATATTATGCCTCAAAGGAAGCCGAGAACTAAGCATAAACTCAACGGAACGGAACTTAAGTTTGATCATGGGATAAAAAGGGCTGCACTTATCCACAGATAATTCTTCGGATTTAGGTCGGCTGTTTAAGAGCACTTTTGATCAAATCGTAAAGGGTGGATAACACAGTTTTAGCGCACCCGCTTCTTAACAATGCATCCCGAGTTCGATCCCGGGTCGTGACAGTACGTGAGAGGGTCGCCTGTCCGAAGACGTTGGTTTTCCCTAGTTCTCTAGTGTCATCCCACAATACGACGCAATACACCATCTTTTGCGCTATGGAAAGTGATTTGCCTAAGTTGTTAGAACTTGTTTTATAAAGAAATGTTAAACGGAAGGTGATGTGTGAAGGTACCAACAGGTCGTTAAAAAAGGGGGTACGGAAATCTCACACTGCCATTGTGTGACATATTCGTACGAAATCTTCACACATTGGTCACACGAGTGGAAGAATTCGTAAGAATTCATCACACGTCTGATTACGGGGTGAAGAATTCGTAGTGTGAAGAATTCGGCTCAACATAGCAGGAACAAATCGCAGTAAAAGCTGATATGCTTTCTAAGGTAATGTTCAACAAGAAGCAACTAAACTGTTCTATATATAAGTATCAAGGAAAGTCTTTAAAAGTAGTTGGATTGTTCGAAATACTTAACTCAATAGTTGTTGCTGAAAATAGCTGTTTTGGCGGCTAGTTTGGATTTCAATAAACCGTGGAACTATCCTTAAACCGTTTACAAAATTTGTATTCGCGGATTCTACATTGATGATTGCTTATAAAATACCATTGGAACATGGAAAGACACAAAACAGTATTTGCATAATCTGGCAAATCAAGAAAATATAAGTATTATGTTAGTAGATATAAATAAGGGAGGTATATTCGATAACAATTTTGGATTATTTCAGCAACAACTATTACTATTATGACTAATGCCACATAATTAGATCTAGTATATATCTAATCTTCGTATTGATCAATCCATGTTTCGTCTATAAAGCTATTTGATCATCTCCTTTCTCCTACTGGAAACATTGCGATAGCCTTTTTAGACCGTTTAAATGAAAATGAGACGCAGAGTAACCTTGCGTCACACCGGGCTATAAACTTCTCTAGTAATACATTGTTTTTGTCAATGTTAGTCAATATACATTAAAACTCCTCCATATATATGTGTTTTGCAGAATAAAACCGTTTCGAGGGAAAAGGGCTGATTGAGCCATTTGTTCGGTTTTATACATGCATTTTCCGCACTGTCATCGTTTTCCGTTTTCTGTAACCCTTTTAGCCATCATATCGTTAACTTCAATGCAGTACAGCCTTCCCTCTCTACAACGACCCTCCCAACAATGACTCCCTCCTTACAACGACCTTTGCCGCAGTTCCCCAAACAATACAATTATATCTAAAGCTTTCACGGCTGCACCATCTTTTTAAAACTGTCGTCTGCTGGTTTTAAAATTTTTACATATTGGACATTTTGATAGGAGAAGCAAAATCACGAGTGACAAACAGCTTGAATCCAGATCAAACGCCACGTTACGCGGCGTCTGATCTGGATTCAAGCTGTTTACAAATGTAAATTAATCTCCCTCCCTATAACGACGCCCTCCGAACAACGCACAATTTTTGTGTGTCCCATTGGATGTCGATGTAGTTTTAGCTATGGTCTCATTTTTCGCGAATGACTGATTTTAAGTGACAGTCAAAAAGATTGGATTCAAACCGTTTGTGTTGCGAATAATTTCGACCTTTTTGGTGGAAGGATGTATCTATATCGCCACGTTGACTAATGAACACATCTGTCTATTGGATACTACATTAGTTAAAACTGAATTATCTCAACTAAAATGGTTGTTTCCATGCTTTGTGGGGTTTGGTCTAATTTGATTTCCATTAAATAGAACTGTAGAGATTTACCTGTACTATTTTCGGAAGTGCCGTCGAAACTCGATGCTGCGAACTCACTTCAGGTAATGACTCAGAGCCCAACGTCCGTTTAGAATGCGAACAACCCTTAATAGTACGACAGCTAATAAGGTTCTGCAATACTCTCCGATAATTATTCATTGCGATCCCATATATTTCCCATGTATTTTTTACGGGTACATGTACGAGCGACTTATATACGAATCTAATCACACACACAAAAGTATAATTACTAAGTTGAAATGCATCAATTTAACCACATACAAAAATAATATTTAGATATAATAGTGTAAGCTGCTATGTTTGATTCATCAAGCATAACAAGTTGGTTTATTGAAGAGAAAGTACACACTACAGTTGAAGGGCAAGCCATTTAGTCCTTGGCTCGCCATTTTGGAATTGATCTTCGTTATGGCGGACTGCAGTCGAGGCTTGTTCACATAAATTCCCAAAGATATCATACAAATAGGTCGTGTTTGTGTAAATTGTCACGAACGTAGGCCTCCTATGGGCTCTAATTCATTACCTGAACAAGTTATAGTTGTACAGTTGACTTTTGATATCTCGAACGCACACAACTCGAATTATCCGATATTTCGAAATATGAATTGCCGTATTTCAAGTTCAGTTTAGGCTGACATACATGTACCCGTGTTACGAAGTTAAAACGCGGCTCAGCCGCGTTTTAACTTTGAAATACGGATATGGTCGACTAAACCGAGTCGAGATATCGCAGTTCGACTGTATATACAAAGCGAATAAAGTCATGGGTAGATTAACCTTTTCACTCTCAATGACGTCATAAAGTACATTTATAAAACAGTTTTGATTCTGATACTCCGCGTTACGCTGCGTCTGATCAGTATCAAAACTATTTGCCACTTATTTTGCAATCATTCTGTCATACATCCTTATACATGTATCTATCTTTGAAGCGATATTGCAGACAACATTATTAATGCGGACGACAATATGGCGGTGAAAGGGTAAAATAAATATGAAAGAAGACTCAAGCAGGAAACGCAACACAAACAATGCACCCATCTCTAAAGCAGAACACACACACAGCCATACCATAACAAACACACACACAACCACACACACACACACACACGCAATACCATTCCTTCATCTACACACTAAATAGAAAACAACACGCAATACAAACATAAAGCTAAGTAAACATAGGAGCCCGCCTTGGTACGGTCAGTAGCAATCAATAATCAATTATAAATTAATTAATTATTAACAACCACTGGGGGGTTAAACCTGGGTTTAGGGGCGCCCAACCTCACTATTATCTCCTATATTCACCTATAAAGACGAACAGTGTACATAAAATATAAACCCTGTTCCACAACCTTACAATCAAAAATACCGCCAGCACAGTAAGTAAATACATGTAAAACATCAGTCTAGTTTCGAATAAAATATGTTTAACTAGGATTGTTTCTAAATTATATTGCAATGTAACACACAATATCGACCCTGATCAAAGAAATCTTACTGAGGCCCCTTATCAAAGTTTCACTGATTGTAATTTTGTAACATAGTGTGCACAACAACCCTAAATAGTAAAAACATTGAAATTACTTATTTGGGATAAGTAATTGTTCTTTTGAAAGGACAAGGTTCACGAAGCCTCCGATTTGGCCCTGTAAAAAAATAATTTTTGTTTTTTATCTTTTTTTTTCTGTTTATTTGTCAATAACAGATACTAATACTCCATGAAATACACACAAACGACCCAAAGTCACGTTTTGACAATCTTATAGTTTCTTGTAAATGAACCTATAGGCCAAAAATGACAAAAAAGCAGATTTTTGGTACAATTCTAGGTATAAAGCATAAAAATAAATTATGAAGGCACGCGTGCGACACTTCAAAATTTGGATATGTTACTTCGACTTACATATTTATTGTGTACTTTAAATATCTATGTGTCGCATTAGTGCCTTCATTGTTTATTTCTATGATTTATACCCCGAATTGTACCAAAAATCTGCCTTTTTGGCCTTTTTTGGCCTTTTTTGGCCTCGTGGTCCATTTACAAGAAACTATAAAGTTGTCAAAACGTGAATTTGGGTTGAACTTTATGTATGATATGAAGTATTAATATCTGAAATTGACAAATAAAAAGAAAATATAGCTAAAACATAAATTGGGAAAAAAATGTTTTTTACAAGGCCAAAACGGAGGCTTCGTGAACCTTGTCCTTTAAGGTGTCAACGAGTTAGTTATTGTGAAGGGATGCGCGTTTTCTCATGTCGCGTCTCAAAACACAAAACGTCTATTAACAATGTCTTCGAGCGACTCCACCATGATCCTCCACAGTAATGCCATAAATGATTATTCAGTTATAATGGTGAATACAAATGACAGCGAATGCAAGATTTAAGTAAAGCAAAAAACTCTTAACCCTTTCATTTTCAATGAAGCTTAAAAGTGAGTTTGTAAACAGTTATGATCCTGATCAGACGCCGCATAACGCGGCGTCTGATCAAGATCCAAACTGTTTGACACTCGTTTTGAAATTTCTTCAGTCATGCAGCCTTATTTTTATTTTTTTTATCTCTGAAACCATATTGCAGACAACAAAATTGAAGCACGCGACAATGTAACGGTGAAGGGGTAAATTCTCACGAGCATTTTTGCAGTAATGGTTAAAGGAGATTTATAGTTTCCTTCAATCTTTCTTTAAGCAGTGACATGTAAGAAACACGGTTGAATATAGATGGTTTGCAGTTATGGCTATAGAGGAAGGGGTTATGTGCCAGCAAAGTTAAGCTCGTAAATTCAAATCAATAGCAGAAGTTGCATTATTCATCAACCGGTCATTCTGGCAAGTATGATGTGTGTTATGGTCATATCAACTTGCTAACCGAGCGCAAGACATAGTAAGCAATGTTAGTAGGTGAGAGATAGGTTGCAAAAGTAATTGTTACCGCAACAATGGCGCGGCCTCAGACTAAGACCATTTCTGGTGAACTTTCTGTGCCAAGTTACATGATATTGTGTTTGGCCTTTCTAATTCACTCACATCATTGCGTTAATGACATTAACTATTTCAAAGCCAAAGAAAGGCTTGATATGAAAGGACTTGTTTGTAGTGAAGGAAGCAGCTTATTTGAAAAAGCGTGTCCAAGCGACATAAGCTGTGTGTTTGAGTGCAGTTTTATTGCCGCCTGTCTCGTAGACACTTTTGTAGAAGACAGAAATCTGTGTATTGGGTGTTCGTGTAACTCGTTACGAGATGAAAGTACACTGACACTTCTTGACGGGGCCATATCGTACGCTCACAGTAAGTATTTGTTTCCGTCTCTTTCAGAAGTCCAACGTAGTCGTAGTGGTCTATCACGGCATTTCAATATTAACCCTTTCCCCCATAGAAGCGCCTTTTAGCGAATATGATTTATTCCTCCGCTGAAGAAAATAGTTCCAATTTAATCAGTCATGAATATATATTATAGGGAATATTTTCTATATTCTAGCACATGATAGCTTAAAGCAGGCTGAAAGTAAAACAGAATGCGCCTTAAGGCGCATTCTGCTTTACTTTCAACCTGCTTTAAGTAGTTACCTATCTTCAATGCTAGGAATAGGCTATCAGGTAAAGGGTTAAAGCCATTATAATTTCTCGTTTGAACAAAATGAGTCAAAACTTAAATGCAAATTATTTTTAGGCAATACTATTTTTTTGATATAGTTCTCACGTTTAAATCTATTTTAGTGAGTTGAAAACAGTTCGGAAGAGACGAATCAGACGCTGGATTAACCAGCGTCCAATCAGGCTCCAAACTGTTTGCAGGTGACAGTAACGTTTAAGCATAATGAGTAACAAACTATGTTAAACTAAGTACATTACTGCTTCTCTACAATAACACAAAATGGGAGACAAAGATTGTGTGTTTTTCGGTGAGAGTTTTTATAGGCAGGGAAAATTAATACATTTGCAAACAGTTTGAATCCAGATCAGACGCCGCGTAACGCGGCGTCTGATCTGGGTTCAAACTATTCGTCACTCGTCTTTATGTTTCTTCTGTCAAAATATCCAATACCTAACTTTGAGAAAAATTAGCAGACTATAATTTTAAGTAGACGCTATTGCAGCAGTTAAAATGTTAGACAAGTTGGCGGCAACCATTGATGTAGGGAAGGAATTGTTGTTCGGATAGCCGTTGTAGGAAGAAAACACTGTATAACGCCTTTCAAACTATGTAATGAAGTAAGTCATGTTATAGTATTGGCCTTTCACTTCGATTGGTAAACAAAGTGGAATTTAACAGTAGTAGTAGTAGATCTTTAATACCTTCAATAATGGAGAGCTACATAGTACAGACATTGGTAACATAACATAGAAATACAGACACAATGACAAATACACATGTACAATATATACAGTACAAATTACAACAAACGCACTTTTTATATATATCACATGCACACATACATATACACAGTTGTACAACTGGTATAGAGTAGGAGTGCATGGCTGTTGAAATAAGCAAACTGAAGTTTTTTACACGGGTAAAGCTTTTAGAGGAGTTATTATTTACAGTCAGACCTGCATTAGACGGCGACAACACAGATACGAGACGATGAGCCATTCCAGATATAGACAAAAGCCCCCACCGGAATGAAGCGAAGTAGAAAGCCCAAGGGCCTTCTGCTTCACGTTAGACCTGTGCATGCAGCCACAAGCTCAAAGGATGTCCATGCCCGGCCCGACTGTAAATAAAACGATTGTAGTTAGAACAATAAGTGAACACTCCCCCCTCTCTCTCACACACACACAAGTTAGAAAAGACATCACTTGACAAAATGAAACACAAGAAACATCGTTATCACTTGATATGAGAAATGAAGAGTAATATCAGCGATAGTGAGCATGTCAGCTCTTGTCGAAACAAAAAACAAGTCAAATCAGGTCACTGGCATACTGACGGAAGTGTTCCTTTTTACAGTGAATACGGTATCTTTTTTATTTATTTCTTTAGCGACTGTACAACATACACTACCAATAAATAATAACAACTATTGTGTAGTTTATGCTATATAATCGATAAAAGTCATGAGCGCATGATACTTGAAAAGATTGGTGATACATGATATTTACATTTATAAGTAAACATGTGGAATGAAAAATTTGTCAACGGCACAGTAAAACCTACCTACATCGACAGTCGGAGTGATGACTTTAAAGATAGACGGCATTTAAACTAAGGGTGGGGGCAACACCGTCTGTGTTACTTTCACCGAGATATGCCAAGTTTGAATACCGATACGTCAACTGATAAGCCTCACTGTGCCAAACATACCTAATTGATACGGAAGAGAGTACGTTGTTCTAGCAACCCCTTATATACAGCTATTGGGTTGGCTACCTTAAACACATTGACCGTAGTCAGTCGTGAATACCGTTTTCATCGGTTTTATTTCTACATGTATTATTATTTCAGTTTCACCATACAATGACAGAGTTTTAAACAATTTACTGCAGACCTGTTTTGTGATAGGAAATTATTTCCTAAAATATACAAAATCTGAGATAAAGGTGACTGCATAATAAACTGATGATACTTGTCTATTCCCATGCTTTTGACCAGTTTTGAGTACAATGCATAACGTAGATGTTCATTGCGTGAACAGTAGAAAATTTTGTGTAACACCAAGTTCTCCACTAAACAACAGCATAAGTTGCAGTTTTCTGGAAACTCCGATGCTACTACTTTAGCGACAATGTACATTGCACTAAAGCATGCCGACAATATATCTGGGTTACTACGGGCAAAATACCAAATATGGATAGCGTCTAAGCCTGGGTATAGGTCACTCACATGAACAGTCGGTATCAAGTTATTTAATATGTGATCCAGACCAGACATGGCGTTAAGTCTGATAAAGTTATATACTATTTGGCACTCGTTTAAATATTTCCTCAGTCAAAGCTTCAAAGCTTTAAATTTTTCATAAAATTTAAGTCGGCACATATTTTAGCCCATAATATTTTGTCTGCCAAAAGGTTAAAACGGACGTAAAAATTGGAATTAAATGATTATATATTGCAATACATTTAAACAGCATAACATAAACGCTTGAAAACATTATACATTTAATTCACTTGATCTGGTGTCATACAACAGTTACATTGAAACCCCTCTTAACCGGACATGTGTGGAGACAGCACACATTTCCGGTTTAGAGGGGTTTCCAGTTTAGAGGGGTTTTAACCCATTACCAAATAGCTTGTTTCTAGTATGGAAGACAACTGACACATTAAAGCAGATTGAAAGTAACGCAGAATGCGCCTTAATGTGCATTCTGCTTTACTTTCAACCTGCTTTAAGCTATCATCTGTTAGGATGTATAAAATGGAACATATCTTCTTAACTGTAGGAATAAACCAAAAACATAAAAATGCGTATTTATGATGTAATGAGTTAAAATAAAGAAGGTTTGGAAACAGGACCAAGTTTTTGTTCGGTTTAGAGAGGATTCCGGTATTGAGAAATTCCGCTTCTGAGGGGTTCCACTGTATCTCTTTTCAAAATTGTAAACTCCCTTTCTGGTAGTAGATATCAGTTTAACAACAAGCTGTCGCTTCTGCCTTCCACCAGTACCTCCGAAGTTTACTAAATGCAGCATTCAATGAAGACGTTTGAAAATGGACTCTTATACAAAAAATTAGTAATTCTCAAAATATTGGGATATTTTGAGGGTATGAAATGAAAACATACACTTTTACGTCAATGTTCAATGTTTCTGCTCACAAAACAAAATATATTTCGAACATTGCTCGTACACTTGTATTTTTCAATCATCATAGATGGCCCGACCATGTTTGAGGGAAGATGCGGTTCTATAAAGAGCGATGATATTTCAGTGGACTTCTACAGCAACAAACTATACAAGGTGTTTCCAAACATAAGACTTGGAAATAGGCCATTCTGGGCACCAGAAATGGACATACCATACACATTGAAGGTGATTTATAGTCGAAGATGGATATCTCAAACTCGTTTGAGTCGGATTTACATTTACTTTTGAAATTAACTGTGGCTCAGCCACTTTATGTTTGTTTTATAAAGTAGGTGGCATATAATATCTAACCCTTTCATGATCGAATTATTCGGGAGAATTTTACCCCTTCACCGCTTTATTGTTGTCTGTCAGTATTGTTGTCTGCAAGACACGTTTCAAAGTTAGATTTAAGGTTGTCTGATTTGATAAATATCGATAAGAGTGACAAACAGTTTAGGTCCTGATCAGACGCCGCGTAAGGCGGCGTCTGATCAGGACCTTAACTGTTTGCATACAAGCTTTAAGGCGTCATTGACAGTGAAATGGTTAACCCGTGGTCTGACCAGGCTCCAAATTGTTGCCACTCGGATTTTTTTAAAATAGATAGACAATTCAAAAAGAGATATAGTCTACATTTTATTACACTGCTTTGCGTTTCGAATGTTTTTGAACGGAAAAGAATAACGGGTTTTTTTTCTAAGTGTAAACTCCAGCTGCACATAATTGTTTTCGGTGCGTCTAATTCATATTACCAAATATTTATGGAGTTAGTCAGCTATACAGTTACAATAACTGCTTACCACTTGGTGATCAAAAATAATAAACGTTGTTTTTCAAGAGAAGGACAGTTATGTTTTTTACATTTGTTTTAAAAATTAGAGGATATTGAATGGATGTGTTTTCAATATTGCACTTATTTCAAAAGTTGGATTATATGATATTAAAGTTTTTGCGGGCAACACATTTTATGATTTTTTTTCTCAAAAAATTCAGTACTCAAACACAAGGTGTGTTTATCACATGACAAGAAATGTGACACAATTCTGAAGGTTCTTACTTTCAGTTAACCTCCGCTTTTTCGAAAACGATGTTTTGTAATAGTTATTTGGTTGGATTTGATCCATAGATATCAAGAGTACCAAAATAACACAAAGAAAAACAACATCAAATGTTATTGAAACACAGTCTGATAACTAATTACATTTTTCAATTAAGATTTAAATCTTAATATTTTTTCTTATTGACAAAAAGTGTTATTAGACATTCAGGTGATTTTTTTAATTTCAACATCATGATGACATGACCTGGTGGTTTTGTAAGTTGCATGCTGTGTCACTGTTATTACTACGTAGCCTTTTGGTTGGGTGGATCAAGAGAAAGAAAACTGTTACAGAAACTAGACATTTTTCGACACTTGAAAATGTTTTTGTGACTTGTGGTGTTCCAAAGTTTTACAGTACATGTACTATAGTAGTTAGGTGATTCTAAGTTACTAATTATAGTATTTGCACACTGTGTCATATTTCTGCTCGTTTGTGTATATATAATATAATTAAGTGGAATAAAATACACTTTCTATTCTTTCTCTAACATAAGTGCTTCGTATATTAATACATTTGCTGAAAATTGGGCATAAAGTTGCATTGCTATAAACTTAATTGACTGAACGATCGCCTACAGTGAAAATACATTATTATATCCCAATAATAAAATGTTTATGGTTAAGTAAGCAAGTGTTACAATTGTAAAATGTTAGAGTTAGATCAGTCGCCGGGTAAGATAGTATATGTATAAACGTACTTTGAATAGGCAAAAGAAAGTGTTCCTTAATAATTTGTAGTAACTGGGACGACGACAAATAACCATTAGTTTAAGGCCTTTCGCTACCGGAAGTCGGTCTTGCGGGCGAGCGGATATGCGTCTGGACGACACAGACTTTTTTCGTACGTGTTTATACTAGAAAATTTATATAAAGGAAATGTTGATATAAATTAGAATAATCCTTCATAGCGCAGTTAGTATAGTGGTTGACTATAGTGGTTGACTAGCAATCCAAAGGTCATAGGTTCGAGACCCATCCTATCCAAATATTTTGTTTTAGTGTCCGATTTATTGACTTGTCAATCCATAACGCAGTAATCAAGAGACATGTTATGTTTAGTCTTCGTTGATTAGTACTAGTGATGTTTACGGTCAAAGTTATATGTCCACTTACCTGTACGTTTTAGTTTAATGACTTACAAGTCAATTAAATCGGTATACATGTAAACGATTTGATCGAACTATAAAGCCACACCTTGAAGCTTATCAATACGCTAACCTTTTCAAGATCGATATTGCCCATTATAATTATGTTAAAACAATATAATAAACCTTGTATGCAAGTCCATGAATAAATAATAATGCATTTTAATGACAAAGTTTTAATTCTAAGATAGGTAACTGTATATAAACAACAAATATCCCACATTTTAATAAGAAAATATGTTATTACAACAAATCCTGACTGTAATATTTTCTAATTTTTTCAGACTGACTAGTTCATCAACCATATATTTGAATAAAATGAAAACCAATATACATTGAATGAGTCAGTTTTTTGTAATTCAATTTTTTAGCATTTTGCAAAATTTAAATAGCTGATGAACACCTTTATTCAAAATGTTTTTAGCTTTTCTTGTAATGAATGTTGTGGAATACTTATTGGGCGAGAATTATAGTCATTAGCTTTATTCATTTTTAAGAAAAATAAAATCATCAAAATTCTAGGTTTTTGTCAGAAAAAAGACCTTAAAGACAAACCACACGATAAATTTTGCCTATATTCACACACATTGTTTCTTAGGCTATTATCATTCTTCATGACAATTTTCATAACAATCGTATGGAAACTACGCGCATATGCGAAGTACCTTAATTGCGATCATATGTTTAACTTTTACCTACTAAATACACCTTTAATGCGTCTTATTATGCATACATTTAGAAAAGTAGTTCCAAGCCAGTAAGGCTAGAACATGTAATACAAAATACAATTCCTTAAAACAGGCTGAAAGGAAAACGAAATGGCCCTGAATGAGTATTTTGCTCTACTCTCAACCTAGTATAAGCACTAGCCTGTTTATAAAATTTATACAGGCTTTGGGGTAATGCACTAAATATGCCACGTATATGCCATTTTAAGGTAACTGTTTATGTAATATGTTCTAGATTGACTTCAAACAGAAAAGGCTAGTGAACAAAATAACCACAAAGGGACGGAAATGGAACAATGTAGACGAATATGTTAGAAAATATTCCTTACTTACAAGTAGTGATTGTGAAACGAAGGATTTCCAACAGGTAAATGTTTTGTTGTTTGTATATTGCTCATTCACTCCTGATTCTATTTCCAATTGAATATCTTCCATGTAGGATTCTTTAGAGTTAGTTTCTGCAATATATAAGAAAATGACAACAGTACAGATTGTAATATATGTTCTTCCGTCTTGGTCTGCACTGTTTGTATAGGACAATTGCACCTTAACAGGTAGACTAGTATACTCGTTATGGTTCAATGTGATCAATGAGCATCGGAGATGGTCATATTAATTTTAGTCAACGAATTTATTAAATATGATAAGCAATGAGCACGAATGTGAGATTCTATTTAACACATGTGGTTTCCCGCTACATGCTGCGCTTGTGGGCTAACAGGCTGGACCAGGGGCCCGTTTTACTCAACAACTTACGCAAAAATTTTGCGTAAGTCAAAATCGTTTAACTCTTATTTTTCGATCATAAACGTTTGCAAACAGCAAATAACCAGATCAGAGGACGCGCTAAAAGCGCGTCCTCTGATTTGGCTATTTGCTGTTTGTAGCAAGTGATAATAAAAAATTTAATTTAAAATTTAAAATTTTGACTTACGCAAAAGTTTTGCGTAAGTAGTTTAGTAAAACAGGCCCCGAAACACGATATTTCACTAGTGGAATACGATATTTACATAATGGCTTTATGCCACCCGAGACTGCGAATTTTGTGAAAATGTTCGGCTATTCATTTAGTAGATATTAATGTTACACAGTAAAGACAATTTACGTTAAAAGATAATAAGCTTTAATATACGATCAAGACAACCGTTGTGTAAATTTTGTTCAACAATTTATTTTTTCAGACGGTTTATGGCAACAAGGACGGTAGCTCTTTGGCGAGCAGACCTTTACGCATCGAACCAATCAGGTGTCTTTACATAAAAGTGGAGAAATTGGTGAATCATCCAGTCATACGGGTAGAGCTTGTTGGTTACTAAGCGCTATAGTAAAGCGATTTCTTTAGTGAATATTGAAGACAAATCTCAACGATAGAATGAGTGAGAACAATTTGATATCAAGCAATAATTTATACCCGGCTATCATGAATGCATGGTTGGCAGTCACTGTGGTGAAAACGCGATTCTTTCCAAATAAATGCGTTTATGCCTAAATTGTCAGATATGAATCCAAAATGTTTGCAACTTACATGAAAATGATAAGTAAGATTTTTAAGGAAATGTCATTTCCAATTCTTTATTGCATTGCGTTTGCGTTTTGGTTGCGTTCATCTCTTCTCCACTGTAAGAGGGGATTCTTTTGTGAACATTGCAGACAAACCGCAATTAGAATGACTGAAAAATGTTTGTATCGAACATTAATTAATACCTGAATATCATGAATGAATGTTTTAACAGTTCATTGCTTGAATGTTTGCTGCTCAATCTGTCCGCTTTTAATGATCATGAATCTGAACGAAATGTTATAGCCCTTTAATCCTTTCACTCTCAATGACGTTATAAAGCGCATTGGCAAACATTTGTGATCCTGGCGTCTTATCAGGATTAAAACTGTTTGCCACTTGTTTTGAAATTACGTAAGTTATACTGCCTTAAATCTAACTTATACGATATTACATACAAAATTATTGAAGCAGACGACAATATGGCGGTGAAGGGGTAAAATCATCACGATTAAATTTTATCTTGAAAGGGTTTACTGCCAATGGGACAATAACGTCGACTCTATGAACCATAAGGTGGGATCTGATGAAGATCAATTGTTGGACACTCCTGCGGTATTAGATATTGCTCAGAAATTTTATTAACGAACAAAAGCTAAGAATTACATTCTAAAACTTGGCATCATCCGGTCACTCTCTCTGTAAACAAAGGATTTGATATATTTAAATGTTTGTACATGTTTTTATTAACGAAAAAAGGCAAAAAGTCATATTCTCAAATCCGGCATCAAACGGTTTTATATGTGTAAACAAAGAATTATATATATAAAAATATAAAATAGTTATACAAGCGTGAGGACTATGAAATTGTATGCTGCAATGGGGATACATATGGGCCAACTTCGTTATTCAGGATGGCATCTAAGATGGTCCTGAATTTTGGATGGTGGCATTAGTCCTAATGACTTGTGCCTTCTTTGAGTTATACATATACTCTTGATAGTCATATTTTGGCGTCTCTGTTTGATACGAAATGTCCTGGTATCTGCTGGATAGTAGTCCTATGTTGTTTGTGTGATCCAGGTTTTCTAGGCCTGTGGTAATTGTCCACTGCAAACAGATGGTTCACTCTCCTCTCTGTCGCATTCCCCATGGTCCTGTCAAATACAATGGAGAAGAGCACTGTTGACAGAATGCTTGTTCATAGCATGACACACAATATTGGTGTAAAAAGATCAGGGGCCCGTTTTACTAAACAACTTACGCAAAGTTTTTGCGTAAGTCAAAATCGTTTAACTCTTATATTTCGATCATAAACGTTTGCAAACAGCAAATAGCCAGATCAGAGGACAAAGCGCGTCCTCTGATCTGACTATTTGCTGTTTGTAGCAGGTGATAATAAAAAATATAAATTAGAATTTAAAATTTTGACTTACGCAAATAATTTGCGTAAGTTGTTTAGTAAAACGGGCCCCAGGTGCAGTCAAACATAATATCTCAGTATCTTCCAGAGTGATTCATGGTTAAGATGTCAAATGCCTTCTCAATCCCGACGAGTACCACTAAAAAGAGATAGCTATTCAAATTATTAGACTAATTCAATATGTGTATAAGAACCAAGATGTGGTCAATGAATAATCTACCTTTCCCAGTGACACTTGCCTGAACTTGATGGTATATGGTCTCAACTGCAATAATAATACTTTAAATAAGACAATGCTGATGGGCGAAATAATTGTAATACCTCTCCAATAATTGAAGTTTCACATGTCATATTTTGGCAACTTTACCATGACTCCTTTCCTTCCGTTATCCAGTATAACATTGATGTACCCTCTCCTTGGGCCCGTTTTACTAAACAACTTACTCAAATTATTTGCGTAAGTCAAAATTTTAAATTTTAATTTATATTTTTTATTATCACTTGCTACAAACATCAACTAGCTGCTTAACGATGGCCATTTTGAAAGCCCTCTTATATTTCGGACCTTTAGAATGCAAACAAAAGTAGGCAACCTATTTATTTGTATTTTAAAAATATATATATATATATATCTTATTTTAAAAACAATTGAGTTTTAGATTTTACCCAAAAACATCACGAAAATACTTATGAGCCTAAAATACTTTCGAAGAGTGTACGGGCTGGTTTGACCGGGGAATATGGCATATATACTTCGGCTAACGTCTCAGGCAATAGACATCTCCACCGGTCATACACGCACGTACATCCTTCTATAAAAAGGCCGGTGTAACTATTAATGTAAAGTGTTTTTTAGACATTAAAATGCACTGTGTTATTTTGTGTTGTACAGAGGTGGAATTTATGAGCTAATAAAAGTGGAAATGGGTCTTTGCGTGTTGTAGTTATTCAACAATGGAGAATGCCTTACAAAAAAGTATGTACAGTCACTGTGGATAAGTCGTTATTCCTTCTCAATAAACGCTTATTTTCTAAACAAGTATTTTCCATTTGAAACTCGGCGTCTAAGCAGGCTTCTAACTGTTTGTCACTCTAATAAAAATAAATCATCATATCTATGGATAATGTCTCATTCTAATACATGTACACATTTTTGTATCCAACGCGGCTCGACATGTATCAATTAAAGATGAATAAATAAAGGATTTTATTTTAAAAAGAGTGACCCATTTATTGCACAGACTAACGTATGCCACAATTCCTGTATTACTTTCATAGAAAACCACATATACAACTAGCTTATTAACTCATTAACCTCCATAAAGACGATTCCAGATTCTGATAAGTCCATGTTTAACTATAAATGGCTTATATTTTACAATGTATTTTAAAATAAGAAGCAGTGAAGATCCTAATGAGAGGACGACTATAGGAGCCCTCTGATTAAGTTCTACAGTGTTTACAGAGGGCAAGCGTACTCTTAACAATTACATTGTTTGTAAGTGACGCCTTTACGCATCGTTAGGGGTTAATTAGTTTACAGCTTTATAATGACAAGAACTTTATAATACAGATAACCCACAGTGCGAAACATTGACAGTGATTGGTTAAATACAGCTTGTTAATCTCACATTATATCTACTCAAAACTTGCTAAGGGTCAAGGGCATACCTTCATAGGTTTCAATGCATTGACCCTATCATTTTCTCATAGTTTAACTTCCAACATTATTTTTCGATTCCTTCCATATTTAGAGATATGTATGCCACGGGTTCACTTTATAGTATAGTATATAGTACTGTATATTGTGATACCATTTATTCTTGTTCAGGTCCTGTAAGCGAAACCCGAGGAAATCATCAAAATGTGAAATTTCTGAAAGTTCACAAAACATTTCAAATCATTTGAAGTCTATATTTTTATATTCTTAGAGGTGTTTTTCGTTGGAAAAAAACAGATGTTTTACCTTTCAATGTTCAATTGTACATATTACTGAATTGTAACTCAAAACACAATTTGTAACTTTTGCTGTTTTCCGTGAAAAATTGATATTTTATCTTTTTCACCAATGCAGTTGCATAGGACATTTACATGTGTAAGTCAAATAAGAACCAGTAGAATGGATCTCTAGCTTCAAATCCTGAAAAGTTTGTTGAAATTGAACAAATCTGTGGAAAGTTATAAAGTGAGAAAGTGATAGAATCGATGCATTGATTCCTATTTTGGAGACAAAGATTATGTGCGTTGTTCGGAGGGAGTTGTTTTAGGGAGGAAATATATCGGTCATTTGCAAACAGCTTAAATGCAGATCAGACGCCGCGTAACGCGGGGTCTGATATGTGTTCAAACTGTTTGCCATTCGTCATTATGATTTTTTGTGAAAATGTCCATAATGTGACTTTGAGAAAACGAGCAGACGACAGTTCTAAGCAGACGATTTTCCAGACGTGAAAAGGTTGGACATAATTGTATTGTCTGGGGAACAGCGGCACGCATGGTTGTATGGAGGGAATTGTTGTTTAGAAGGCCGTTGTAGGGAGTGAACACTGCATCCTGTTTAATATACAACTGTCACCCTGTCATGGAGGTCTGCACTGAGATAAGACGGCAACTCCTTAATATTTTAAGGCCTCAGATTGACAGACAAAGGCCTTATAAGGGTCCTTGATTGACATTAAACACAGCATGTTATTATTTGCCATGCCATACCATCTTCTCAGCCGCATATATTTTATTTATCCTGTTTCCTATACAACTGTCACCCTGACATGGAGCTATTCTTTGCGATAAGACGACAACTCTATCATATTCCAACGCCTCAAATTGACAGACAAAGACTTGTAAGTTCCCTTGATCGACATTCACAACAGGGTTATATTATTGAAATGCGACTGTCAAACGAGTCTTTGACCTATGCAGTATTACAACATTGGAGTAGCCGTTTGTATCTTCCTATAAACACGTTTATGCTAAAGCAAGTACAGGGCTGGCATTGCTCCGTATTTACCGAAATCTTCGGATTTCTATCCTTGCAGATAGTACAGTACTGTTTAAGCTAAAGTAAACACAAAGTGCACTGCCAGTGCACTGGGTTTAAACTGACAGTGCACTGAGAGTAAACTAATTTTGCATTGACAGTGCACTGGGATTTCAATATCAAACTGATAGTGCACTATCAGTTTAAACCAGGTAACTAGCAGTGCACTGGGGAATGACTACAGCTTTGAATTTAGAGCTGCAGTTTTTATTATACATGAATACCAGTTTACGCATACATGTATAATATATGCTTTTAGACCTTTTTCAATATTTAAACATTGGACAAGACTTCACAGGTGTAATTTTTATGTCATGAATATTCTGCAAAAACATTGTATAATTTAACAACCAAAATAATTTATTATTGCCTAAAATCAATTCTCCTAAAATAGGAACTCTGTCACTTTTAATCAAGCAATACAAGCAGACGGTAACTAAAAGCAGACTGAAAGTAAAGCAGAATGTGCCTTAAGGCGCATTCTGATTAAATTCAACCTGCTTTAAGTCATTCAAAACTTCAAAACTAGTAACAGGCTAATAGGGGAATGGGTTAAATGTGCCAGAAACTAAAGAGAGTACATATCCATATAACATGCTGTAATGTTGTCGTACCAGTGTTAATTCTATAAGCTGTAGCTTCAGCATTTTAACCCATTACCCAATAAACGTGACTTTTTACGCCTATACTTTATTCCTCCTCTGAAAAAAATCCCTTTTATATGACAAAAATATTGTATGTCCTAGCAGATAGTAGCTTAAAGCAGGTTTAGTTAAGCAGAATGCCTCTTAAGGTGCATTATGCGTTACTTTCAACTTGCTTTAAGTGATCATCTTTCTTTCAAACTTCAAACAAGCTATGGGGTAATGGGTTAAGGAAACTAATCCGTCCCTCATCATGGATCCCCATATCACAGCTTGATACTTATACTTTCTGATAAGGGCACCCTTATCAAATTGCTTATCAATTATCACAGTAGGGTACTAATTGATAGATATGCATCAATCTAGGGGATTAAAAATAGTTGTTGCAATTAACACTTACCCTACTGATCACGACTTGGTTGTTAAGTGAAAAAAGTGGATTTAGATCAGCCGCTGCATTATATTGCGTCTGATCTGGATCCAAACTGTTTTACATTCGACTCAGATACTTTCTGAACAACAAAAAATGCACAAATCTTATTAAAAATTTTTTTGCATACAACAATATCAAAGCAGACAATATTACTGCAGTAGAAGGGTTATAAGCATACATCAATTTTATCTGCAGAATAAAATTATTGCAAACCTGATCAGAATGATCCTTCAGGAAACCTCTGATCCGGTCTACACTGTTTGCATAGGACTAGTATGCTTTATAAGGGTACACTTTTTAAGACAAATATATACTTTTAAGATATTTTTATCCTTTAATTTCGAAATCTTAGGATTCTCCATGATCAACTTATAGCATCCCCTTATCAGATGGCAGCTTAACCCATTACCCCATAGCTTGTTTCTAGTGACATGTGACCACTAAAAGCAGGTTGAAAGTAAAGCAGAATGCGTCCTAAGGTGCATTCTGCTTTACTTTCAGCTATTATCTGCTAGAATATAGTGGTTCTCTCCTCCTGATAAATTTCACTATACATTTAACCTGTACTTAAAGGCACACTGTGAATTGCGATATGCAACAATAAATTATGCATATTTTTCAGTTTCTTAATTTTAAGTCTCAAGTTCTGATGAAGTAATCAGCCTTTGATTTAGAGATGGCAGAAAAGAGAGTTTACTGCTCCTTTCAAACTTTTAACAATCAAGGAATCAGCACTGATATCCATTAACCCGTACCCCATAGCCTGTTTCTAGTTTTGAATACAGTTGACCACTAAAAGCAGGTTGCAAGTAAAGCAGAATGGGCCTTAAAGCCAATATCTGATAGGATATAGAATATATTTATTTCCATCAGTGGAGGACTAAATTAAAGACGTAAAATGTGTTTTTATGGACTAATCGGTTAAATATCATTCAAGTTATTCAAATGAAAGTATTTATTTTGATAAATATTCATAATTATTGTATAAATTGAGACTATTTTCTTCACTGGAGGAATAAATTAGAGGCATAAAAAGGCATATTTATTGGGTAATGGGTTAAGGCAGGCTGGAAGTTAAGCAGAAGGCACATTCTAATATACTTTCAAACTGCTTTGAGTGGCCACCTGTCTTCAAGACTAGGCAGTGGATATGGGGTAATAGGTTTAGACAAGTGGCTGCTTAGTACAATAAAAATGTTATGCATGGGATCTCTCTGTGTGGCTTTCTTAGCGGTTTAATCTGCCACCTGCCTAAATACCCAAAATACAACTTTTAACATTTATTTAATATAAGAATATTCCAGATGGGGAATGCAATTAGTACTAATTCATAAAACAGCTCTTTTCTAAAATTTCGATATCTAAGGACCTTTTTCATGATTACCATTGTGGTAAATAAAGGTTACAAATGATTAAATATCCCTGGAGTAGAGGGTCAAGGTGTCCCTTATCTTCAACTGTCATGTAATAACCAGTGGATTGTCTCTGTGGAAATGTTACATAATCTAACGACCTCCCAGCGGGATGGCAACAGAGTTTATTGCTTTTTAGGATGGGCTTTACATGCATGGTTTCAATAGGATGTCTTATCTATTGAGGCTGTACATTTAAAAAGAACTGTATAAATTAAAGTAATATTTTATTGCTGTTAATTCAAACTTTCGAAAATAATAAGAAAATATTTGATACATTATAATAATGCACTAGTTGCAAAAAAATCAATGTCTTAAAATAAGTCCTTTATTCAGATAATTATTCTGTTGCACTTTTAGGTAAAAGCTCTATAGCCAGGTGGCTGCTTAATGCAGTATGAAAGTCATGCAGAAAGCGCCTTGAAGGTTTTCATGGGTGACTCGCAATCTACATTCCACAACCACCTGTATTAACCCATTACCCCATAAATATGCCTTTTTACGCCTCTTCTTTACTGGAGAAAATAGTTCCAATTTATACAGATATGAAAATGAATGATAAGAACTATTTTCTTTATTCTAGCAGATGGTAGCGTAAGCAGGCTGAAAGTAAAGCAGAATGCGCCTTAAGGCGCGCATTCTGCTTTACTTTCAACATGCTTTAAGTGGTCACCAATTTTGAAAACTAGAATCAGACTATGGGGTAATCATTCCGGGTAATGGGTTACAGGCCAAACCCGTGATATAGTCGTTGAAGTGAGGATTAGCAATGCAAAAAGTGTAGATCCAGTTGAAAGGCCATTTGATGGACTCATTTGGATCCAAATTTTTTGACATTTAGTGTTTTGAAAATAACTCCAATAAAATCCACAGCGATGTGTCACTTTTTAACCAATTTCTTGATTGAACAATATTTTTACATCTGATCAGGGTCTGCTCTGCTTTATTATATATATCTGATTCTTCACTGTTTGCTGTGTAAATAAAATCCTTTGTTTTTATATTTCAATAGAACAATCAGTCAATTATTCAGAATGGGTGGAGTATTGACCAGAGAAATGCTTAATAGCCTGAACCAGTACCCTCAGCCTTAATCACAGCTGGAATCACTTTATACAAATGGTCAATGTATCTGTTGCAAATCTCTGGAGTCACAGTTCTCCAGAATTCCAAAATGCCTTCAACAAGTTGCCCTTGATTTCGGTTTTTTTTGTTTTTCCTAATATAATGTTTCAATTTTGCCCACATATTGTCAATTGGATTCATGTCTGGGGATTCTGGAGGAGTGATCCAGTGGTTAATTCCATGTTCAGCCATGAATGATTTTTACCCCATAGCCTGTTTCTATTTTGGAAAAGAGTTGACCACTTAAGGCAGGTTGGAAGTTAAGTAGAATGCACCTTAAGGTGCATTCTGCATTACTTTCAGTCTGCTTTAAGCTATAATCTGCTAGAATATAGAAAACATATTTCTTATAATTCTTATTTGTACCAGTATAAATTAGATTTTTTTCCTTCAGTGGATAAATAAAATAAAGGCATAAAAGGTGTATTTATTGGGTAATGGGTTTAAAGTTTTAATTTCTGTTTACCATCAATACATCACCCCCCCCCCCCCCCCCCCCCAAACAATGCAGAAAAAACTGCAGCTCTAAAATAAAGCTGAAGTCATTCCCCAGTACACTGCTAGTTACCTGGTTTAAACTGATAGTGCACTATCAGTTTGTTATTGAAATCTCAGTGCACTATCAGTGCACTGTCAGTGCACTGTCAGTGCAAAATTAGTTTACTCTCAGTGCACTGTCAGTTTAAACCCAGTGCACTGGCAGTGCACTGGGGTGTATAGTTTAGCTTAAACAGTACTGTAGCTTAAAGCAGGTTTAAAGTAAAGCAGAATGTACCGTAAGGCACATTCTCCTTTACTTTCAACCTGCTTTAAGCAATCGCGCTTGAAAATAGGAAGTTTGGAAATCTTAGTATTCTAAATGGTAAACGGTTGGCAGTCCTGCTGAAACTGTTTGCCATTCAGATAAAGTGTACTTCTTAGCATTTTTAATAGGTTTTTTAACTGTTATTTCAAAGCGTTTTCTTTGAAACGAGAAAGAGGTACGTCTTCTTCCCGGTTTATGTATCTGATTTGCAAACAGTTGGTGCCTGATCAGGCACCAAACTGTTCCTTCGCAATGGGAACTGAATATCTAGCATAAACGCGATTATTGTGAACCAATAACGTGTTCTTTAATACATGTCTCCTGTGACTTATATAACTGCCAACCTGTCGTGGTGGTATTCACTGAAATAGGTTGGACACTGCTTAATAAGTTAATGCCTACAACTGACAAACAAAAGACTTCTAAGTACACTTGATCGACAGTAACAACAGGGTTTCATTATTTGAAATACACATGTCAAGTGAATTTGCCTTTGACCTATGCATTATTGCTATATTTGACAATACATTCATCCATTTTCGCCTTTATGGGATAAGGACTTGCCTAATAGAGAGTCACTGTATCCTATATGTCACGTGACCTCGAGTTTCTGTCCCGCTTGTCCACAAGCGCTATATAAAACTGGTCACCAAATGACGTCATTTTGATGACGTTACAATTCACAATTGTTCCAATGTTTTGTTCAGTCATATTGTTTCACACGTGTTTTTTTAACCGAAAGTGCAGACAAAAGAAAGTTTATACATGGTGATGAAATGGTAAAATCAGATAAAACGTAAGAAGTTCAACTCCTTTCCAGTCAATCAGAACATCAAGGGTACAGCGTTTATGCTAAAACTATTATACCCATTGCAAACAGTTTTAAGTCAGAACAGACTCCGGTAACCCCTTAAAATTAAAGTATATCAACAGTAAAATTTTGTCAAGAAATTATATTCCACACTTAATTGCAATGCGTTTACGATTCGTTGCCTTTATCCGGGAAAAATGACACTCGTTATATGTTTTTTGATTAAAAAATGCATACACCTTGATTTGATTTTTTTGCAGGCACCAATTTCAAATCGGACGATATTACTACAGGATTGAACCCATTCACTCTTATTTGCGTCATAAAGCGCATTTGCAAATAGTTTTGATCCTGATCAGACGCCGCGTGTCGCGGCGTCTGATCAGGAACAAACCAGTTTGCCATTTGTTTTGAAAGTACGTCAGTTATACTGCATTGAATCTAACTTTGGAACGTTATTTGCAGACAACACTTTTGAAGTTAAAAACCTCACGATAAATTTGATTATTAGTGGTCGTAATAGAGATGTTATACTGTACTCTAACCGGGAAGGCTTAGCATAATGTTCCTTTGTCAGGTGACAAACATACGCTAAATTTCACTATGTCTCGAATACATATTAAATGAAGCACTCATCTGCGTCACAATTATCGTCTCTTTTTGTAAATGCATTATATGCGCTACCGGTATGCTTAACTCTGAATTAGATGAAGATTTATGTCTTATCTACGTTGGATGATAAGGCTGGATTGGAAAGGGTCTAAGTCAACGCCTGTATAAGTATACCAGAGTTCTAGTTATTCTGTCCCGGTTTTTACACAAACAAAATGCAAACGCATTGCAATAAAGTTTAGAAAATGACAACTATTTGACAAATTTCGTCCATTCATTTGAATCTGATTGACAAATCTTGTGATACTGTGGACATGGTGTTATTCTTTCCGAATTACACGTTTATGCTAATGCAATTATTTCAACCGCAAACAGTTCGAAGCCAGACCAGACGCCGTATTACCCGGAGTATGATAAGGGTACAGACTGGTTGCCAGTTGCTCGTTAGAGATTTCCGAAAATAGCAATTTGCTCCATTTAATAACAATGGATTATCAAAATCCACTGTATGACGTAATAAATGACATCATAACAATGAATAACGTCTTCTACAGTATGATACATATAGGATCTTTCATGTGTGTTCATAATTTATTGGATTCATAAAACGAGTATTTTAGAAAACGATAAAAACGAGGATTGCCGAGTTTAATCCTTTTCTAAAAGACGAGTTTTATAAATCAAATTATGTTTCAACACGAATGTTAGATTCTATTTATAACATAACCTGACAATGTGTTTGTTTCTTTTACCATCTCGACACTTATTTCTAGGGTATTAGCTTCCTTATAGGTCAATGGATGGGCCGCCATAGTGAGTAATCATGCAAAACGTAGTTCCAATATTTATTACGGTTTATTCAGAATAGATTTAAGGAACATCCCATCTTTAGCCACTCGATTGCCGACAAAAATGTCATTTGACGTCATATTTGTTTAGATATTTAAACAGGGTGTAAGAATACACATTTTAGTAAGACACACATTTACATAGTTAAATAACTCGTATACCAGATGTTATTCACGCTCGCACGGTAGGTTATGTTATAAAATCGCTTACAGAAGGATGGGAATGTACACAATGTGTTAGTGACGGGTAAAATGTAAGATTATTATATTATCATAACTATCAGATAACCTACATGGGGTAGGTAATGACACATGGTAAATTAACTTCCTATTCGAGATACCTGAACGAAACATATTTGTTGACATCATATCTGAAGAGATAATATTCGATGATTCAGCTTTTAAGGTCATGTCGGTGTACACAAGTTTTCATTTCCAATAAGCTGGTTTATGCTAAACAATTATTTCGTTGCAATAAGTATGGAGCCAGATCAGTTTTGCTTGTCATTAAGATTTAAGTTTTTTAGCATTACTTATACGTTTCCTTAGTGTTTAAACGGGTAAAAAGACAAAGCAAAGAGTTCAGATAACAAATTACTCCGTACATACGCCATTTTTACGCATTTAATGAACTCTTCCATGAAAGAAACAATGAGTTTGCAGGATGGCTACTGTCCTGCATTAAACAGCCACTTGTCTTATTATAAGTCATTATTTAACCCTTTCAATCCTAAATTTAATTTCTCTTGTCGGTATTAATAATCCTTTAAGACTCTTCTGGTACAAGTATTTTTAACCAGTCTACTGTTACAATTTTTGTATGGCAACAAAAACAAATGAAACTATTAAACAGTGCAGACTCTAATCAGAGGGCTCCTGTAGGAGCCCTCTGATCAGGGTCTACACTGTTTGCATTTGTAATCAGTAATCTCTACCGAGGGATGTATGGTTGAAAGGGCTAAGAGGTGTTAGAAAATTGATTATGTTTTTGAACCGATAAGATTGTCCGCTATGAGAGACTTCCCGTATACTCATTATCCCCTGAAACTTCCAGTAGACAATTCCAGTTTGCAATAAAGGCTAGTCCATGATAGACAATTCAGGGGTGTGTTTTGTAATAAATTGCAAATTGACAAACAGTGAAGTCCCTGATCAGAGGACTGCTGCAGGAGCCCTCTAATAAGGGACTTCAATGTTTGCATAGGACACGTGTATTCTTCAGTGGTACACATTTGGCAACGGACGCATATATGCGTCACTAGGGTTTAATGAGTTAAGGAACCCGTTCTGTTCAGGTCTCAAGGTAATGATCTATTTGATAATTGCTACCTTTTGTCTTTGTCATACTGAAGTAGATACGTTGGAAATGCTGAATTTACTGTCCACTGAATTGATCTAATTAAATACGTAGCACTGCTCAATATGTGCAGACACGTTATGTGTACACCACCCACCGTGTCTTAGAATACCTCAATATCTACAACCAGTAATGCTTAATTAGTTTGACCTACAGTGGCTGAGACATTATCAATTCCCAATACACGCGTTTATATAAAGGCGCATAATGTATATCAAAAGTAATGCGAATGTTTTACCCGGCGTCTGATCTGGCTCCAACTGTTTGTTTTTCAAACAAAGATGAGTTGACAACTGTACACGTATCACTCACTCACTCATGTCGAGCCGACATCCTCGGCTAGACATGTAAATGTATAAATACAATGAAGAATCCGAAGTAAATTAACACTTTGCTAAAACTACACGAAAACCAGACAATTGTTTCCGTCGAAGACGGTAATGTTTTCTCTTTTAACCTCCTAGTTGAAACGATTTAACCAATCAGTAATGGTCAGAAATCTTGGTTAATGACCTCTTGCTTGAACTTTATTGGCCAATAGGCCGAAATGATCTAGAGGTCAGAGACCACCAAAACATTTTCCATAGACCTCCATTATAACATTCAACTTCAAGGCTGTGCTGACCAAATTTGAACTGACATTTTAAGCACAGAATTATACACTGGGCCGATTTGAGTATTATCCTGAATTAAGTTTATACTATGTATACTGTTCACTCTAAAACTTAACTTGAACTTTCGAAGGAATATCTTATTTGAATTTTTACTCTTTGCATGCTAGCGGCAGATATATATTTGCATAGCGATTACCTTTGGAAACAGTTTAGATAATAATGAGACGCCGCGTAACGCGGGGTCTCACGAGGATCTAAACTGTTTGTCACTATGGTCCTATTTTGAGAAGAAATTTAGAACATTCTAATTCCAGAACAGTAGCAGTCGACAATTATTGTTGCAGACGAAAACAATACCCAGCATGCAAAGAGTAAAGGCTGTATATAACAAGTCACGCCTTAATACTGTTCTCTGTCTATACACAAACAAATCGGCAGTAGCTGATCTGAATCCACTTGGTTTACAATGGGACTGCTCGTGGAGCACACATACATTTCCAATAAGCTGGTTTATGCTAAACAATTATTTCGTTGCAATAAGTATGGAGCCAGATCAGTTTTGCTTGTCATTAAGATTTAAGTTTTTTAGCATTACTTATACGTTTCCTTAGTGTTTAAACGGGTAAAAAGACAAAGCAAAGAGTTCAGATAACAAATTACTCCCTACATACGCCATTTTTACGCATTTAATGAACTCTTCCATGAAAGAAACAATGAGTTTGCAGGATGGCTGCTGTCCTGCATTAAACAGCCACTTGTATTATACTTAACATTTCCACTGCCACAGTTTTTGTGAGATGTTTACCCCTTCACAGTTTCATTGTTGTCTGCATCAATTTTGTTGTCTGCAATATCGTTTCAAAGGTAAAAATTAAAGCAGTATGACTGGAAAATGTCAAACAGTTTGATTCTGATCAGAAGCCGCGTTACACGGCGTCTGATCAGGATCCAAACTGTTTGAAAACTTGCCTTTAAGCGTCATTGAGAGCGAAATGGTTAAGGTGGAAACGACGTTGTTCTTTCCCGTTTAATCGCAAACTGTTCCTCTTTATTTATTGAACAAGAGTCTAGCGCATAACATATACATACCTTTACATACATGTATCAATATAATGACATAATGCCACGATAAGCTATACTCAATTCCAAAAGAAACTGTGCACTTTGTTTTCTGTAGTTATTTATTGACTACTTTCTTGGTACCAAAATGTAGATCAGTGAACGAACAATATGGCAGTTATTTCAGATTTTGAGATGCGGTCGTTACAAGTGGATGTTTTTAAACGAGAAAAGACGAAGTGTTAAAATCAAAGTTGCAAAATAACATATTTAAATGTTAAAATTGTCGAAACTGTTCACCGGTACATTGAAATACAAAGCGATTCTCAGAAAATCGATAGCATTTCTATATACACTGACTCTAACCACGATCTAATCCATCTATTCTTCGGGACCCTGTTTATCCCTTCCCCCTGTGTCAATCCTCATTAAAACAACTTTATACGACTAATGGTTCGATTCTAAATTCCATGTTAAATTGTTGAATATGTTTTGTTCTTAATCTAAATAAAACATTTACCATTATCATTATCATCATACTTATAGAGACACAAACTACTTTGTTCATTTGGTGCTTCCTTTCTTGAGCGACACTCATAATACATGGGCGTGTCCTGACAGATGGCCCGGTTTGTGAGATATAGAATTCTGTATTACTCTTGTGATTATATCTGCATTACGTTTGTCCTTCATTAGTCAACGGCCTGTACTTATATGAACCTTATATCGTTTTACGGAGTGTCGTTGAAGAGAGACAGCACCGAACTGAGAGAAATTTTCATCAATGCTGATTACGTATTGCATTATTATAAGAATTATACGATATATGATAGTGTAGCTATAGACAGAGCATTATGTATATATCCAACGGTGCAAGGAAAGAAACACAATAAGCAAGTTTTGCTTTCGTTTCAACCTAAACTTTATTGTATGTTTGTAATATGCATGTAAATGTCTGAAATAAAATATGTTTAAACTAAAGTTGCAAAATAACTCTGATAGTAAGACTTTGTTCAGTTGGAAATTTTATGTCGGTTAAGTTGTAATCTTATGGTATTTTTGTCAGTATACACATATTTGCTCATGATGCAAGCGGCAATGAGACATCGTATAGACCTTACCTGACGTTTAATAACGGCGTCGGAAATGAAACGTTGTCCTACCCCTGCGTTAAGGCCTTTGCAAGGTCCTTAATGTATTTGCTCCTAAAACCCCGGGTGCAAGCATCATACCGACTAAGAATAATATTAGACCTATCAGAGAAAAGACCCGAGTCCAATGCTGTCGCCCCAATCGGAAATGATGTCATCCTCGCTGCAAACGAGCAGCCAAATGACGTGCTTCAAGATCTGTCCTACAAAGGGTCCCCTAGGCCGGATCGGTGTCCGAGTTTGCCGGAGCCAACACAATATGATCATTCAGCTGACACCGTACTGTCTTGCCGAACTAGACGCTGTTTGAAAACGACATCGAAGTAACGTCAACGTTACAAATTAGTTTGTTGAACTGCTGTTCTAGGTATCTGTGCGCTATCTGTGGCGATTTGTCACTCGACTTGTATGTTGAAAACGTTTGAGCAACCGAATGATTGTGTTTCTTTGTTATCTTAACCTTCTACTCATTTTAGTGACGTTGAAGTTATGAACAAGCATAGCAAAGACTCTTATTTGCCTATTTGCATTCATTCTCAGCAAGTTCGTTGTGTACCGATGTGAAGTAAAATGTGTTTTTTTCTTTGTACATGTATAAGGAATACGAATGTCACTCATGCACGTTTTGGTGACATGTGCATTTTCCTTTGGCTGCACGTGCAAAACATGCAACATAACGTATTTCCCAATTAACTAATATTTCTTCATACTAAGTTAAACTCTTTGTTATCGACGAATGGCAAATACATGGGATATTGTGTGATACATTTAAAACCGATACGTTTTCTAGATTTTTAAATATTTGAAAATGAAAAGTGCACAGTTTCTTTTGGAATTGAGTATATATATGTTTTAATATCATTTGTTATCAAGTTCAGAAAATGTGACATGGCTCAGAACATTTGTCTGCTGTTAACGTGCTCTAAATTTACTTATTTGTTACTCCGTTAAACAGTCGTTGGTACAAATCATTAGAATTTCTTGGTATTCTTAATGTTCTGTCCGCGGTTTAAACATTGTCGAGATGTTATTTGTTCCCGTTTACACGTAAAAGAAGCACGTTAAATACAATGTAGAAAATTTGATTGTTAATTCTAACGATTTCTTCAATCTGAGTGGCAGCCAGTTCAGACGCCTGGTTACCTGATCTGACTCCATACTGTTTTCAATGGATAAAATAGTTTTAACAATAATCCGTTTGTTAGGAAATATTATCGTATTCTCCATTGTTTCTGCAGTAAATACATACTTCAGGATATCCAGTCTACCTGTCCTACACTAATCCACTGCTCTTATCTATAGACTACCCAACATTTGTTAAGGATGCAGGGTAATCACCTTCATAAGAAAGAATGCATACAATTTTACCCTATCTCTTTCTCACAAATAACTTCCTACATTTTTGTTCGATTCCTTTAATACCTGAAGATATGTGTGCCAAGGGTTCACTGTAATAACTTTCATTCTTGTTAAGGTCCTGCAGGCGAAACCCGAGGAAATTATCAAACTGCGAAATTTCAAACATTTCACCATTTTTTTTTTATTTCATTGAAGTCTATATTTTAATATTCTTAGAGGTGTTATTCCTCGAAAAAGCAATGTTTTACCTTTCAACGTTCAATTGTACCCATTATTGAATTGAAAAGCATGTTCATTAACTCAAAAACATAATTGTAACATTTGCATTATTTTGTAAAAAGTGATATTTTATCTCTTTTAACAATGCACCTGCAAAGGACATTTGCATGTGTAAGTCACATTAAAACCTGTAGAATGGATCTCTAGCTCAAATTCCAACTTGTTGAAATTGAACATGACTGTGGACAGTTATAAAGTGAGAACGTGATCGGATCGATGCATTGGTTACTAAGGAGGTTATACCTTTGATCCTTAACAAACTTTGAGTAGTATATTATAAGTGGGTGACACTAAAACTCATGATTTCACTCCTGAGATTATAGTTTATCGCTGCATACATGTGTACTGTACAGTCGCGCTATTACCTAAACTTATGTCAATACGTTATCAGTGTGTTTAATACGATTGCTTTTTAAAACAGGATTAGGGTAAAACCTAAGGCTTCTACAGGAGCTTTCAGCTTACTTTGTTCCTGTTGTAAGTCATTGATTGTCGTTAATGTCATAAATAGGTTTATTTAGTTGGAATTATTAGCTGCACTTTATAGAAGTTGACTTTTTAAAAACAAGTTTGAAGCGTGCAGGAATTTATGACATAACATTGTTGCTTTACTAGTACGCGCTGAAGTACAATGCAGACGGTGTTATTCTTTCACGTTTTAAGGCAGTCGCCATACAATAAAACTCAGGAAATTACATTTGTTTTTACATACCTCGCGATTTTTTTTATTCTGACTTGAAAACAGTTTGGGGCCTGATCACACGCCTGGTAACTGCTCTGGTTCCAAAATGTTTGCAATGGAAATAATAGTTAAGAGTAAATGCATTTATTGGGAAAGAGTAACTCTACTGCATATGTAAATACATTTGTAATTGTTAACTGCTTTCTTGACACAAATCTAGGTCCAAGGTGTTGACTATTGAATGTTTAAGTTCGATAACGGATAACTGAAATTTCATTGTGAGGTACCTTTTATGTGTATGTGTGTTGGACCTCCAATTCGGTTTTTATGCTGACGTCTGGAAAATCACCCTAAAATAGTTCTGGTCAAAGCGTCGGCTTTTCACGGTGGACTAGAATCTACAGAAGTAAGAAACTTACATGTATAGTAAAACCTCTCTATTACTTCAAAAACAAATGTTATTGTTTAGGTGTTTACGACAAGTGACTGCTTAAAACAAGGTGATAGTAAACCAGAAGGCTCACCGGGAGCTTTTTATTTTACTGTCATCTTGCTTTAAGCTGTTACCTCTCTTGTATGCAGTCAGTTAGTATTCTTGTAAGTTGTCTTAAGAAAAGTTCTTCTGTATAAGTTATTGCTTATACATGTACATATATCTGTAACACAGTCAAAACATTAAAACCTTGTACTTACAAAGTAAAATATATTGTAAGAAGGATTTTTTATTGAAATTGTAATATATGTAAACAAAAAATCATAGATTACCTTTATTTACTAAGGTTTTATTACATGTAACATTTGTGAAAATCAAAATATTTACATTGATACAAATGTAGCGATGTCTCTCATTTTATCTGATTTCCGTAATTTCCAAACGATTATAATAGTTTAGGTTAAAATTTGTATATTTTCTCTGGACATGGACATCTTGAGAAATGATAACGTTTCATGACGTCATAATGTGGCTATTTTATATACCTTGTTCCCGTATTTTACGTTACATGTAAAATGTCACTCACTATCTTGTCATGGCGCATACAGTTTATTTAAACATGTCAAAAATAGACGAATGCCTCTAATTTGAAATTGTAACATACATGATAAACACTCTCTTTATATATTTATGTGTACAAATGTTACTTAAATCATCTAACAACTAGGTTACTGCAGCTGAGAAAACGTCATTCTTTCCAAATAAACTCATACACGCCAAAAAAGTATTTCCACTGCAAACTGTTTGGAGTTTGATCAGAAGCCGGCTAAACCGACGTCTGACCAGACTCCAAACTGTTTGTATAAGCGAGCATAGTAAATACTTCCTATATCCTAGCAGATGGTAGCTTGAAGCATACTTTACTTTCAAACTGCTTTTAGTTGTTAAAAAAAGAAACAATTAACGGGAAGAAAAGTGTATTCAAATCAATTTTAGAACTGTTGTTTATAACTTTATTTGCAAAATGGCCAACGGTGTAGACTCTGGCCAGAGAGCTATGTTTGTAGTCCTATGGTCTTTTAATACGCTGTTTGGATAGGAAACATATAGTTCGTATTTTAATTATGTGCTAACCCTTTACCCCATAGCAGATTTCTGGTATTGAATATATGTTACCACTTAAAGCAGGTTGAAAGTAAAGCAGAATGCGCCTTAATACACATTCTTCTTTACTTTCAGCCCTTTTTAAGCTAGTACATGTATCGACTAGAATAAAGAACATATTTCCTATAATACCTATTCATGATTGTATAAATTGAAACTATTTTCTTCAGAGGATGAATATATTTAATATGTACTCGTCGCCCAGACTCAATGAGATAACTGACATAACCCATTTCTCCATAAAAACGCGCTGAAGAAAAATATTTTCTTTATACAGTCATGAATATGTAAAGTAAGAAATAGTTTCTATCCTACAGATGGTATATTAGAGCAAGTTGAAAATAAAACAGAATGCGCCACTTATCTTCAAAACTAGAAACAGGCTATTGGGTAATGGGTTTGATGGACAAAAGACGATAGCTCACGATGTTCGCTTAACCTGTATCTAAAAAGCGCCAGTTTGTTAACATTTACAAACAGTTGGGTTCCAAATCAGACACAAACATGTAATGCGATGTCTGATATAGATCCACACTGTTTGACAGTCATTTTCAGCTTTTCTTCAGTCTTGAAACATTAAGAAATACTGTTGATGCATTTGAAGCAAACGGCAATGCAGCTTGATAAGAGTTTAAAAGAAAAACACGCTTGATTAATGATGATATTGAAAGGTTAAATATCAACGTTGTTTTGCACATCAAAACGACCAAGAAATCTGACAGACAACTTCAATTACACATCAAGCAGTCATGTGCATTCAGAATTGTTATAAGTAAATTTATCAGAGGGACTGGCTTACAAAACGACGTACGACAAATTGCCTGAAGTCATATTCTAAAATTCCAATTACTATGTATTGCTCCATCCAATCCAGTACTGCGGAAATTAACAAAAGGTGAAATTTCATTCTACATTTAATTTTCTTGGAGATGTTATTCGTTGGTAAAAACAATGTTTTACCTTTCAATAAACTTATTGTACTCATTGTTGGATTAAAAGCATGTCCGTTAACTCAAAAACACGTCATTACAAACATTATGAAAAAGATAACACAGTAAGCTTACGGTGAGGAAGTGATAGACTCGGTACATTGGTACATGTACCTATGTAGGTGTATACCCGTGGTGCTTAGTTAACGTTAAGTAGTATATATATCAGGGGTGGTATTTACCGTAGTATAATGCTAACTGAAAAACATATTTAAGAGACATTCTATTACTGAATGTATTGTTCTATGACATATCAGAGTGATAAACAAAACAAAAAAGCTTTTCATTTATATTCACAATCACATTTACAATAAGGTTCATAGATTTATCAATTTCAAGAATAATGTGTTTATAATTACAGTGAAACCCCTCTAAACCGGACACGTGGGGGGGATTACATAAATGTCCGGTTTAGAGGGGTTTCCGGTTAAGAGGGTTTTAACCTTAGCTTGTCTCTAGTATGGAAGATAGCTGATCACTTGAAGCAGCCTTAACCCTTTACCTGATAGCATTGTTTCTAGTATTGAAGATATGTGACTACTTAAAGCAGGTTGAAAGTAAAGCAGAATGCGCTCTAAGGCGCATTCTGCTTTACTTTCAGCCTGCTTTAAGCTATTAACTGCTAGAATAAGGAAAGAATTTAATATGACACATATTCATTACGGTATAATTTGGAACTATTTTCTGCAGTGGATGAATAAAATGAATGTGCTAAAAGTCGCTTCTATACGGGAAAGGGTTAAGGCGTATTCTGCTTTACTTTCAACCTGCTTAAAGCTATCATTTGCTAGAATTTAGAAAATATTTCTGATGATACATATTCATGAATGTATTTTTTTCAGTAAATGAATAAATCAAAGACATAAAGAGGCCTATTTATGGCGTAATAGATTACAATAAAAGGGTGGAAACAAGACTGGTCAACGTTTTTGCCCAGTTTAGAGAGAATTCCGGTTTTTAGAAGTTCCGGTTTAGAGGGTTTTCACTGTACATGAAGCATGTTGACACCATTATTTTTGTTTATAAATGAGTCATGTGAAACCTGTTTGTTGTTCAATTTATTTTGTTGAAACAATTATTGTTTTAAATGAAATGGTGACACTTTTAAATTTTCACTACATGGTTATATAGGGATAGTTTATGAATTTCAGTATTGCATGCGCTTGTCCGTACCATACTGAACCTTCGTCTAGTTTGTCGTTGTCGCCTGTAAAACTGGTACATGTAACATTCAGAACTATGTCTGTTAGAATGCAATAGAACCGAAAGTATGATAACAAACCTAAGCATTAAACTTATAAAACCACTACACTGCCTATCTAAAATGTTTACATATCGGTATTGACTTTTGAGTTAAGGCTGGCGTCCACTAGAGTGCGGACAAGATTAGGAAGGTTTGTGGAATCAAAAGAGCTTCCGCGTCGGGTACGAAACAACGTCCGATATTTTGCAATATTGTGACTGACACAGAATGTCCACCGAACATGCCGATCGTAGTAAGACAAAAATAGCCACTTGATAATTTGTCCGCGGCGGTTCCTCGCTCCTACTTATACTATACCGCACCGGCTCCGCACGTTCCTAAAGGTTTCGGGATACCTTGCAGGACAATGCAGACTGGTCGCTTAAATGTCAGGAAGTTCATTTCCGCGTCCAAATTTTGCTATCGACCAAAATTTCAACGCGGACAATTTTACCCTTCCGAAGGTGCGTAAATATTGGGAAATGTTTAGGAATGATACGGACAATGCAAACAAGCTGTCAAGAATATGCGGAAGGGTTGTGGATTCACTAAATTTGTATTCAGCGTCTTGTCCGCGCCTTAGTGGACGCCTGGTCTTACAAGAATGCATGCTACCTTAAAAAATACATTAACACATTTGAGCTATTACCAAACGGCGATTAAGTCAATCGAACTGTTTGCAAACGTAAATCAAGTCGCGCCCTTGTAGATAAGTATCTGTACACTCATGTTACGTAAAGGAACATGTCAATATTACGTTTAATTTATCAACAACTGGTCCGGTGCACTTACACACGAAATAAGAAGGGCACTTCCGTTTCCTTAGTTGGCGATACATGTTAGATGAAAACGAACGTGCAGTAAAAACCCACGATGATATCCTAAGATAACATACTGTTTTACAATGTAAGAAATATAAAACATAATGCCAAGGGATTCTGCAGAAAGGTTCTGCATTATTGTATCATGCATTTAACACTTGTATAATACTCAAGTTTATTGAATGGTTGATGCAAACAAATTGAAAAGTGTTTTGAAATCTTTTTCTATGTTTGGAGATACTGGTATGTAAAATGTGCTCCGCCACTTAACTCTTTGCATGCCTAGTAATGTGTTCGCCTCCAATAATTGTCGATTACGACTGTTCTATTAACTTCTTTTTCTAAATTTCTTATCAAACACAGGATCAGAGTGTCAAACAGTTTGGATGCTGATGAGACGCCGCATTATGCGGCGTCTCATCAGGATCCAAACTGTTTGCAAAGATAATCATAGTTTCACCGCTAGCATGCAACGAGTTTAGAATGTGTCTTGTTTGAACACTGGACAGGAGAGTAACGATAAGTTGTTTTAATCTTTAGCGCTGGGCAAAACTTGACTAAAGTTTATAAACAGTCTTGATCCTAATCATCCGCCAAGTAATTAAGGATATGGCCAAGTTCTGAAACCGTTTGACAGTTCAATCAACGTAAATCAGCCGGGTGAATGTACAGTCAGCTGAGCGGTTATTAGGGTTGAATTTGCTTAAAACTGTATTTTACTCTACTTTAAAACGTCTAAAAATGAATTTCCGAAATCGTGTTTCTAGCAGCCGATATCAAGTTGCGAAATCGTTAATCTCGTCTAGACATTGGGGTTACGTATACGGATAACTATAATCAATGATCGTGTTTATATTTACCGTTTCACTTTTAATTACGTCAAAAAGGGCATTTAGCAAACAGTTTTGATCCTGATCAAACGCCGCGTAACGCGGCGTCCAATCAGGAGCAAACCTATTTGTCACTTGTTTTGAAATGACTGCAGTTATACTGCATTAAATCTAATTTTGAAACGATAAATACAGACAACAGTTTTGAAGCAGACGACAATGTTCCGGTGAAGGGGTAACAACCTTACGATAAATTTGATCATGAAAGGGTTACCCCATACTGGTTATACAAATGTAAACATTAGCAAACAGTTAGGTTGCGGTGGTATATGAAAATTTCATAGCAACATCCAGGTATAAATTGACAATTTGACTAGTCTTATCAGGACTGTTTGCTATTTCGTATGGAATGATACACTGCAGTGTCTTTAGATCATCTTCGTATATTCTATACTTGGCAAAACTGCTAAGTACCCCAGCAACTATGTTGAAAATTTCTTTTTCATGGATCGTGATTACGTAAAGGGCTTTTCAGATTTTTATAATATATACATTTTTTAACTCTTTTATGAAAAACATTAAATTGTTTGTGAGAAAATAATGCTTTTATAAGTTCAATATCAAGGCATAGTGCCATTCAAAAAGCTACATTTTTGGAGCAATATCAGTAATGTGTATGGCCACCATTAGCTCTAACTACAGCCATGCACCGATCCCTCATAGACACGATGCAATTCCTGAAGATGTTATGTCCATGGATTGTGGACGTCTTTGTTTATCTGCTACACTTCCGATTCTGCGGTACCATGCCAGAAGCTTGATCATGGATTGTGTCGGCGAGCACAAATTGATGAAAAGTCCTCTACTTGGTCAGATAATGCTGGTATCATACCATAACAGACGAGAAATGTGATGAAGTTGATAAAATGGAAGACGTTTTAAATAACCTCAGCATGGGTCAGCCCGCTCTGTAAAAGCCCTATGGTTCTATCTCGTTCTTCAAAAGGCATCCGACCCATTTTTTGTTTTTTTCTAACTGTCGAAGTCAACATAGTAATTTTTTAAGTGACAATTGTGAAACATAACACCTCCCGTGCTGCACGTGCTACTTACCCTGGTTCAAGTCTGTGTACCGGCTACACGAAACGGCTGACTGAACACAACTAAAACCGGTTTCAGTCGTTCAAGAAACTCCATGCACACGTTTTGGCGTGTAAACAAAATTTATTTGATTCAAAACTAAAAAAACAAAGGACATTTATGTTGGGGTACTTAGCAGTTTTGCTGAGTATATAATGAAATCTACATGCAAATAAACAAGGAGATTCCACAGCAATACGCAGACTTAAATGGAGGAACTACTTTGTCTAATTGGGGCTTTCACTCGTTGGTATTTCGTAAGATATGCAATATGGACAAGCGCTGCAGTTTCTTTAGATCACCTTTGTTTATCAATTATGAAGTCTTCTTGCAAACAAACAAGAGAGGTCCATAACACATTTTAGGCGATTTATATTATTGTCTGATTCTAAACTGTCGGATAAGAAATAACTCAAAACCAGTTAACTAGTATCGTGCTAGAAAAACCATCTGCTTCGGATATACAAGTATTGTCTTCAAAAACATAACGAATCCGTTGTTTTCTAACGCTGTAAAATTATAGAATATAAGTATCCAATAGGTTTGATCTGAACCATTACTGTTTGGAAATATTAGTCGCTCTCAGCATTATAAGGGTTTAATTTAATGTTCAGATAGTACTCCGGTACGTGCGTCAATACGTTTGGGGTTTGACCAAACGTTAAGTAACTCATTATGTAATTGAGCAAAAGGTAATTGATAAATTATTTAGTTTAAAAATATTTCATTTCTGAACCAATATAGTTCATACAAGCTTCATCTCCATTTTAATATAAACAGAAGCATTGTGCAACACTTTTGTTTCAACATTGCATTCGGTCGTTCCCATTATGTCACAAACATGTTCACTTGGTAAACAACAAAAATGTTATTTTCTCATAATATGTTTCATATGCAATAAGGTAATTTAAATGTTTCAGTTTCAGTTTTATTAGCATATCAGCAATATACATTGCCTTTGGCCATTAACAAAGATATAAGGAAATATGGCAAATACAAAAGACATATACATTAAGTACGTAAATCGCAAAGCAGCAATACTATCCAGGGTATGTTTACGTAAGTTCATACTCTCTTTGATATACTTAGCAGTATTCAATAGAATTTTAATAGTACTAGTAGACATTAGATTATTAAATTTGTTGATAGTTGGCCACTGTATGTTACCTAAATATTGTTTACGAAGTTCATAGTACATAGGCCAACACAGTAAGCAATGATATTCGTTTTCTATACGATTTTGATTACAAAGCTTACATATTCTGTTCACTCTGTCTATACCGGTAAAACGACCAATTTCTATTTCAAGTTTGTGAGAACCTAATCTAAATCGAGTAAACATTTGGCGTAACTCATCATTGGAAATCTTATACAAATATTCTTCAAAGCAAAATGACCTTTTAAAATTACAATATGTATCTAGTTTTGACATGGTATGAATTGATACATGCCAGTCCTGAATATACTGGTCTCTTAAACGACGTTTGACAGATGGTACACAGTTGATACTATTATCGAATTTAAGCCGTATATTCGTAAAACCAAGATTGTCAATAATAGAGTTAATTCTTTTGGCCCAACATGGACCGTTAACATTGTTACACTGATCAATAAAGGTCTCGTGCATAGGTGAGTTAACATTACACATAATTTTATACCAGTACTTAATAGCTCTTTCTTTACAAATGAGTGACAATGGAAACCGTCCTAATTCGCCATAAACGGCATCAGTAGGAGTTTGCTTTTTCACACCGAAGACGTATTTACAAAATCTTAGGTGCAGTTTTTTACTTCTATTAGGTTATATACACCCCAAATTTCTGCACCATATAACAATATTATATATTTAATACTATGGAATGTATGAGAATTGAGACAAAAAGGTAGCTTCGTGAATATTTTAACAATTGTTTGATAATAACAAGGAAAACGAAAATGTAAACAGTACAAATATTGCAAATAGATTAAACAATTAAAACCTAGCGACGAGACTCATCGTTTACACAAATCTAGATCTACCTGTTTAAAGATCAGTTGTCCTCTTGAGTAGCCGTCTGGGTAGGGTCTACCTTGTTTGTCAGTTTTGTCAGTTTATCAGATTGTAAAACATGCCAATAAACAATCTAAATGGAATAAAATTAACTCTTTCCCTGTCAAGTTGAATCGTCTGCTTTAACACTCTTAACCTCCCAATCGTCTGCATTGTAGGTGTCCTCTGTAATATTTTTAAAGTCAACTGTTTGGACTGCAGAAATATCGTTACGAGTGTCTAAACTGTTTGAAAAAGTCCCCTTTTTGAGCCGTTGGGAGTGAAAAGTTAATTGGAGATAAAAATTTCCCGTTTGACAATTATTGCGTAAATTGGTTAAATGAGCTAATGAAAATTAAATATTATACTTTCAGCTTGTGTGAATACCATCGAAACGTTGAATTATTATAGCAATGTCTGTAGAATTGACGGCTGAGCGTAAACTAAAAGAGGAACGTGATGAGGATGTTTATGAAAACTCAGCCTTCGAAGGCGAACTAGATGAAAATGGCAAAATGGTAGGTTTGATTATTGTTAATAGAGTAACTGTTATACTTTCTCGTTTAAACCATGGATAGTTTATATATTTGAAGACAGGTGACCACTTAAACCAGGTTGAAAAAAAAGCAGCATGCGCCTTAAGGCATATTCTGTTTTACTTTCAGCCAGTTTTAAGCTAACAACTGCTAGGATATAGAAACCTTTTCAATGGTACATATTTATGACTGTATAAATTGGACATAATTTCTTCATTGGAGGAATGAATCGAATGCGATAAAAGGCGCTACTATTTGGAAAGGGTTGACACATAACTAAACGCAAATGCAATAACAAATTAGACATTTTTATTTTAAAAATACAATTCAGTTACTAACCCCTATCATTCTAAACACGACCTGGCTAACAAAATGCCAAAAATAAATACAGTAAAACTTAACTATTACGACCACTAAATTATGTTAATTATTAGGGTGTTTACGATAGGTAACCGCTTAAGGCAAGGTGACAGTGAAACAGAAAGCTCCTATAGGAGCTTTCTCTTTCACTGTCACCTTGCTTTAAGCTTTCACCTGTCTATTATACACTTAATTAGCCTTCGTTTTAGTGGTCGTCATAGCGAGGTTTTACTGTAATCAAAAACAACTTATTATTAGATTTTACCACAAACGATATGGTGGTAACAGATGACAATTCAACATTATACGGGTTACTACCACTCAAATGCATGCTTGTGTTGGAGCAGTCTATTCAAGATGAAAGTAAAGCAGTAACGGTCTGCGCACACTTACAAAATGAAAAGTGTGTGTGTTTTAAACTGAAGAAAAGTTAATACGAGTGATGAGCCGATTGAATCAAGATCAGACAAAGCAGTAAGCTGTCCCAGATCTTGATCCAAACAGTTTGCAGCTGTTGGCCAAGTCTCGGTAATCATGCTAATGATTAAATGTTTTCAAATTCATGGGGTTTAATCGCACTTCGACACAAAAAGTATATATATAACAAATATATTGTAACCACTGATGAGCCGTGTGGCGAAACGCGTTTGAAAATACAAGGAATAATAGAAAGCGTGTTTTGTTGTTTTTATCTTAACAGTTATATATATATATATGGTTTCAATTTCATCTTAATATTGCCTTACAGAAAAGCATTGATGATATGGAAAATGGTATAAAACACAGGCCTGATAACGACGACGATGGTGAAAACAAGGTTGACTACAATGCCTACCAGACCTGGCTACTGTCTGTTCAACAAAGCATCTCAAAGTCATACACGTCACACGAGAAAGCCATATGGATGGTAATTGGCATACTGCTAATACTAGCTTATTTTGGTTACTTCGGCTATGCCATGTATTACAGGTGAGAATAGCCATACCGCGGGGTAAACGTCATTTTGTTTCGTTGCTAAACCTTATTGCATTCAAATAGTGTACAGACCTAGTACCGTTGTCATCCCAGGTCCCGATTTATAAAGAACAATGAGCTTATGCTCAAATCTGACAAATCAAAACCTTGAGAACGACATCAGACTCAACGCAAACTCTTTATAACCTTTGACCCTGGCTTTGTATCTGAGTGTAATCTACAGTGCTAAATAACGTATACGTATAATACCGCTTCATAGAATGCTTTAGATGCACGTGGGTGTCAAACAGTGTAGATCAAGACCAGTCTTTGACACCGTGGCTGGCATTGTTCTACATTGTTTGAAATACTATACGGTAGGGATTTTCATGACTCGGCTCAAATGCAAGTGCACATAATAAAATGAAAAGATTCATGTATATGTTCATAAAAATACCGACGTTTTAACAGGATGCCTGATCTGTCTTCTGATCTAATATCACATTGGTTGGACATAATTGTTCTGTTTGAAGAAAAAACGACAGAAACAGTTGTATACAGGGAATAATCGTTATTTGGAGGGTCGTTGTAGGAAGGAATACTGTATATTAAAATATTTTTCGCAATGCAAACAGTTTGTCGCAAGATTAGACGTCCGATAAACCAGCCGTTGACCAGGCTTCGATCTGTTTGCAACGTGCATTTATTCTAAGAAATACATATGCTTCTTAAAACGAAAAAAGATTACCCCGACTCTTCATTTATATTCATTTACAAATTGTAAATCATGCATTGTAGGTTTGGAGACGAGGGGTCATATCGCCTGCTTGGATACACCATATTTGCTGTAGCTTTGTATGTTATTGTCAAACTACTTAACATGTATAAAGACAACCTTGATCGCTGGTGGGAGAGTACCAAGTCTGCCAGACAGTCCAACTCCTGTAGTCGACTGAGTATCTTCATCAATTGGTAAATATTGGTGTTATTATCCGGTTTTTCTGACATGACCGAATTATTTTATAACAGAATAGTTTATAATGGTAAATAGGTAATCAAAGTAACATCGGATGTATATTCGTACTCTTTCCTACTTGAAATATAAGCATGATCCTCGTGCAGTACGATACCGATCTGCTAACTTTACTGATATATTATTCTTTCCCAAATGAACGCATTTATATGCTTAAACTATTATTTCCATTGCAAACAGGTTGGAGCCAGATCAGACGACGGGTAACCCGGCGTCTGATCAGGCTCCAATCTGTTTGCCACTCAGATTTTATAGTTAGAAATTTCAAAACTTTAGAACTTTCTACAGTTAGTGCTTTGCATCTGCGTTTAAAAACGAAATAATAACATATTATCTACTTATATTACACACAATAAATACAGTAATCTGTTAAACTCATCGAGTCCAATGTTCACCTCATTTTCAGTTTTAGAATGTTCCAATGTAAAAATAACTCGGCCTCTGCAGAAGCAATCACATACATAATTATTAATATATATTGGTGTTAACCTGTTACCCTATAGCTTGTTTACAGATGTTAAAAACATGTGGTTATTTGAACTATCACATCATAAATATTCATTTGAGCATACTTTATGCATTAATGTTTAATATACAAACAAATCTATGTTTACGTCTTTGAATAATCTTTAGAGCAGCGCAAAACCACGTATAAACGGATCTCTTGATGTTTATATCTAAATCTATAATAACAGATATGAAATTGAGCTATTTCCCGGATTGCCTGGCAATGACGAAATACTAGACATGTTATTTACATGATATCAGTTTATGTACCCGCCGAACTTGCTGTAATCTGACCTTGTCCACCCATTTATATGATACAGGAAACCACATCCTTCTGTAGTAGTTAGATGGTAGATAACACTGGTATTTCAAATTGCAAATGTTTGCGGATTCACGATTGGTCAAACAAACCGCTATCTTTTAGCCTGTCGTCTGCGACACCACTGGTATTTACACACAATTTGAACCTGCAGATCCGATTTAGATCTTATGGAACACCAACATAACCTACTTAAAATGTAAACAATCATACCTGTAACGTTGGCCTTGTTCAGTTTCATAATATTTCACGTCCAGTACTTATCAACTGAGTGACCGTGATCCAGGGGTATATATATATTGTAATAATAATAACCCTTTCCCCCGTAGACACGACTTTTAGCGTATTTAATGTATTCCTCCGCTGAAGTAAATAGTTCCAGTTTATACTTTCATTAACAATTACCATAACAACATTTTTATATAGCCTAGCATATTTAAGCTTAACGCAGGCTGAAAGTAAAGCAGAATGTGCCTTAAGGCACATTCTGCTTTACTTTCAACCTGCTTTACATGATCACCTATATTTAATGTTATAAACGGGTTATTGGGTAAAGGAATAATAAGTAATGTCGGCATGATGCCGGAATCTATCGGTAAAAGCTGTATATATGAATTAAAAAAAAAAGATGAAATTAGGCTTTTTAAAACTGCTTTATTTAATATAAATAATGCGCAACATCAGACGAATGTATTTGCGCCTGATGATATGATGAAACGCGTTGCGCATTATAAAATAAAACAGTTTTAAAAAGCCTAATCTCATTATTGCATTTTTAAATCATATATGATATGTGTAGAAACGTTTTAAAGGTCTCGAGTTCAATCTCACTTACAGTCATTTCTTTTCCTTTTTCCGTCTTTTTTGTAAAAATGTAAATGCCAACTACAATGAATGAAAGAAACCCCCCAAAAAGTATGCAAACATGTAAAACAACCATTCCAAATATAAAACTGAAAAACAATCAAGAACAAGGTGTTTGTCTACAGTTAGATTCGAATCCACAACCACATGTTTACATCCGCACAATACATGTAGTTAATGTTCGAGTCCGATTTGTTTTTCGATATAAAGGATAGCGGCTAAACTTGATGTGTAATAACGAACTCGTCTCCTTAATAATAGTATTGTAACAAATAATTGTAATAAAGTATCGTTGTAATAAAGTATCGTTATCAGGGAAGACCTTCGAACTGTTGCCTTAGACCTATCGGCCTCGGGCAACAGTTCAAAAGTCTTCCCTGCTACCTCGGGCCAATAGTTTTGACTGTTTCCCCAAACATACATATATACTGTTTCCCCAGGATTAGGAAATGGCAGAATGACACATCAGAACAGACAAAATAACTACTAACAAGTTATATACAGTGCTCCCTCCCTACAACGGCCCTCTCAACAAAGGCTCCCTCCTTACAACGACCATTGCCGCAGTCCCCTAAACACGACACGTATTCAAAACGCTTTTATTGCTGCAATATCGTCTGCTTTTAATTGTTGTCTGCTGTTTTTTTCAAAGTGACATAAAGGACATTTAGACTTAAAAAACTTAATGAGCAGTGACAAACAGCTTGAATCCATTTCAGACGCCGCGTGACGCGGCGTCTGATCTGGATTCAAGCTGTTTGCAAATGTATGCCGATTTCCCTCCCTATGACGACTCCCTCCGAGCAAGGCACATATTTGTATGTTTCCCATTGGGTGTCGTTGTAGAAAGGGAGCATTGTACATGTAATAAATGTTATTTCCAGGTTTCTGAGGGTGGGTGTACTGATCGCCGTTGTTGTCTATGTGGTTCTCGACATAGCTCTAGATCAGCCTGGGAACCTCGTCACTGTCGGTGGACTGGCTATTTATATACTTATATTTTACGTTACCTCCATCAACCCCGCAAAGGTAAACATTCTGCTCTAAAGAATAATTCTTGCAACACTAAGTAACTATTGTAGGTTATTACGTTCCCTTGAAACTCTTTTTAGTTACCAAAATTTGAATCAATCTACATGGAACTCTGGGTAGTTTAATTAATAATTACTCTAGTTAAGAAAACAGTGTATACCCTGATCAGAGGAATCATATAGGAGCCATCTGATATTTGTCTACACTGTTTGCAAATGTAATGAATATATTTTACAAAGGTCCACGGTGTTGAAAATGTTAATATAGTGTAGAAAACTTTATTCTTTCTTAACGAGTTTGTGCTGAATACACGATATTATTTCTTTTGCAAACAGTTTAGAACCAGAAACTCGGCATCTGATCAGGTTCCAAACTGTTTGCCACTCAGCCACTGTTTGCCACTGTTGAAAATAAATCGTAAGAAATTAATAGAAAATGTAATTTTCTGCAATTTATTATTATGCGCTTTTAGGATTATTCAAATGGTAATAGTAACGTTGTTTTTGCCACTGTACGATTAACAGTGAAACTTGAATCGCGTTACAGGGAAAGTTTGTTGTTGTTGTTGTTTCTATACGCCCATTCAAAGCCATGTAATGACCCTTCATGCATTCCTTTACTGTGTCTGGTCAGCCTCGGTTCACTGTTGTCATTGACCCTTTCATTGTAAAAATTGTCGTGAGATGTTTATCCCTACACCGCCATATTGTCAAATTAATTACTGTCTGCAATATCGCTTCATAAGTAGATATAACGCAATATGACTGACGAGATTTCGAAACGATCAGCGTCTGATCAGGATCCAAACTGTTTGCTATTGAAGCCTTTTGCGTCAATGAAAGTGGAAGGGTTAAATGCAAGCCGGTTGGTTTCTGAATCCCTGTATTCATCTATCCCCTTTATCGATATGTACGACTGCAAACTCGTCTTTTTAAGGGCGGCGCTAAATTTAATTCTCTAATTTTGCATTGCAAGTAAAAGACAGATTTATTCCAGAATTAAAGTTTAACAGAAAGCTCAGAAAGGAATTTTTGATTTTCTAGCATTCTTTATTTATCTACCACCTTTTATTTATGTGTATAAGACTGCAAATTAACATGACTATGAAGAAGGTTTTTAAAACATGAACTGAATGTTTCGGCGTTTAAGCCAAATAAACGACAGAAAATGATCGGCAAATTTACCATGAACCGCTAGCGTGATTCCTGGAATTTGTCGATCATTTTCTGTCGTTTATTTCGCTTAAGCTCCGAAAACAATTAGTTCATTTCTTATATTTACATTATATTTGTTGTAAATTCTAATATTAAATGAACATTTTATTAGTATGCATGTATGTTTAATCCATATTAGAGGTTGTTAACACGAATACTATGTACCCTGAAAGGAACAGCCATAACCGCATTACTGAACCAACGCAACACAATGATTCGCGGAGAGTATATCCATAACCCACCTCCTCTGCGAAAGATATCCAGAAGTCCCGTCCTTTCGAACGAATTAAACGTCATTGTTTTCGAAGGAATTGAATAGGGCGAATTTAAATATTTCTGTATGATATACTTTCCAATTCAAAGGTGAAGTGGCACACTGTGTTTTGGGGAATCGCTCTGCAGTACGTATTTGCTCTGATCATTCTGAGGACACAGTGGGGCTATGATATATTTGAATGGCTTGGAGAGAGGGTGACAGCTTTCCTGGACTACACTACAGCTGGTGTCATCTTTGTGTACGGGGAGAAATACGTGGACCATTTCTTTGCAATGAAGGTACTGTACTTTGAGTTACACCTACACTTGCAATTTACATACAGAACGACGTTTACTTTTCGTTATAACTTATAACCTCATAGTCTAGTTTCTAGATTTGAAGACGTGTGAACAGTTAAAGCAGGTTGAGAGTAAAGCAGAATGCGCCATAAGACACATTCTATTTGACGTTCAACCTGATTTATCCTACCGTTTTCTAGCATATAGAAAACAGTTCTTATATATTATATTTACTACTGTATGAACTAGAACGATTTTCTTCAGTGGAAAAATAAATTAAAAGCGTTAAATGCGTATCTATGGTACAATGGGATAGTGCAAGTTTGTTGCTAATGGCAGGACCACGGTAAATAAGACGGGTCATGTTGGACAATGCAGATTTACTTTTATAAAGCTTTATATGCGATCGAACACTTTCATTGATACTGCATTCCGGGGTCAAGATATAGGGGAGTATTTTCAAATCTAAAAGTATTATGTCTGCCGAAATCTTATCGTACGGTTAGTAAAAGACGGTGTAATGAGAGGTCACACAATAGGATTTGATGCAGACATCAATGACAAACTGTTAGATACTTTTCAGTCACTTCCTGTTGTATTCGTTATATGTTCGGTTTGATTTAATTTCAATCATCAGAGAATATTTACAATGAACATTTTAATACAGGGTACTTTTAAAAGTATGATGAAAGTAAGGCAGATACTCCTTTAGCTGAAAGAGATGACTACTTTGAAAGGTTATTTGTAGTGTCTTGTTTAAGTTCTTGAAAAAGTAAACATATTGATTGGACTGGTTCATCAGGTTATAAAGCATTTAAGTTGAGTCAGAGGTCGTTCTCACGCTTTTTATAGCAAAACCTTTAATCTGACCATTTAAATGTTCAATAATGATCTAGGATTCAACTCAAATGGTTTTTTAATCGTTATACCTTAGAACGTGAAGTTCAACGATATACACTACAGCCACGCTAATGTACATGGTATCACCCATTGCTATTATTGCTATTAACGATAGTTGTAAACCCAGGTGGTACAGTGGAGAAGACGTTATTATTATGTTAACGCGTTTTTACTTTAACCTTTTTATGATCAAATTTATCGTAAGATTTATACCCCATCACCGTTTCATATTGTCGTCTGCTTCAATATTGTTGTTTGCAATATCGTTTCCAAGTTAGATTTAAAGCAGTATAACTGACGTTATTTCAAAACAAGTGGAAAAAAGAAGTTTTGCATTATATCAGCAGACGCCGCGTGACGCGGCGTCTAATCAGGATCACAACTGTTTGCAATTGACATCATTAAGGGTGAAAGAGGTTAATAATATGTCCCTTTCCACCACGGCGGTAGTGGCCCAATGGTTAACACCTTGGACTACGGTACCAGGGGTCGTGAGTTCGATCCCCCGCCGGACCAGCGGTCTGACTAGGGGATTTTTTCCGAATCCCTTATGATGTACAGGAATGTCCTTGAGCAAGACATGTACCGCGAATTGCTCCTCTCCACCCAGGGGTTAAAATGGGTACCTGTGAGGGTCTGAGCCGGTACTGCGGCTGCTTTAGCGCCATATGTTAGCAGTGCTCAATATAATTGTAGGCAAGATGGCACAATAATCAGGGGGTAAATGTACAGTCGGCTGAGCGGTCATTCGGACTGAAAGTAGACTTAAACTGGTACTTTACTTTTTTTTTTTTTTTTTACTTTAACACCAGATTAGACGCCGGAAAACCGATGTTTAAACGGTAAATAATTTAACATCTTCACTGTAGCTTAATAGTAGTTTCCGCTTTTACTTTAACTTACATGAAGTTGTCAACGACTGAAAACTTGATGCTTCTCTTGTACTAAGTAATACTAATGCAAACAATGTGTTAATGCGAGTTTCTTCTACAGGTGCTGTCCATTGTCATCTTTTTCTTCACCTTCATCAACATCATGTACTACCTGGGAGTTATGCAGGCGGTTGTTAAGGTCCTCGGCAGGTTCCTCTCATTCTGTATGCAAACCACACCGGCAGAATCTATAAACTCTGCTGGTAATATATTTGTTGGAATGGTTAGTAAACAGTGTTATTTTGTCGTAATGTTATTGACAGTACATAACTTATTCATATTTATCACTTTTATAATTTACAATATATACAGTGCGCCCTCTCTACTAAAACACCAAAGAGGGAGACACATATAAGTCGTTCGGAAGAAGTTGTTGTAAGGAGGGAAAATCACAACCTTAGAGTGTTGATCATGACTTTGCTTACATTTTCAAACAGTTTGAACCCAGATCAGACGTCGCGTAACGCGGCGTCTGATCTGGGTTCACTCTGTTTCTCACTCTTCTTTATTTATGTTCCATCAAAATGTCCAATACGTATCTTTGAAAAAGAAAACAGCAAACGATCATTTTAAGCAGACACTATTGCAGCAGGGAAAGTGTTAGACAAAATTGCACTGTATGGGGAAATGCGGCAAGCATTGTTGTAAGGAGGCAATCGTTGTTCGGACGCCAGATGTGGGGAGGGCCAGATGTGGGGAGGGAACACTATCAATGTCGATGACTTTCATCGCCATAATTATGAGACTAAAGTAGACTCTGCAAACAGTTTGCTCTAGACTAGACGCCGCGTAATGCGGCATCTGAACAGAAACTTAATTGTTTTGGCACTCGTATCGAACTTACTGAAATATGTTACATGACTTTGAAGCAAAATTTCAGACAATATCAAAATCGTGAGAGGTAGTGCTGAGCTACGAATTAAGACGCCAAATGTTAAATGTGATGTAATTTCATAGTCGCATTTAATGAATAAAAACAATAAAAAAATATGCAAAGGTACTTTATATCGGCTTGGTAACACATCACTTACCTTATCGATTACTAGTGGTGAAAATAATTCCAACAACTTGTCACTCAGAAAAATGCAATTTCTGAATTCTATGTTTTATACATCATTGAAATTGTTCTTCATAATATTTAAATAGAAAAATAGCCGTTTCCACTGTTGCTTAAACAATTGATCTATTTAACTTTACGGTAAATCTTCGATATTTCGACCACTAAAATAATGCTAATTTATAAGACAGTTGACATCTTAAAACTAGGTGAAGGTAAAACTGAAAGCTCAAAAAGGAGCTCTTGTAAGCAATCACCTGCATTAAAACATACTAATCAACTCAATTTAGTGGTCGTAGGTTAGAGTTTTACTGTTTATACAGATTTCAAACAGTTTTTTGTTTCTCAGTTAACCGGATCAAAGCCGTTTGCAATTGCAACTGTATTTACAATTGATAAAATAAAGGTAAGTTCCTGTTTTGCTTGAATGTGTTAAAAACTATAACTACTGTCTTCCGTGTGTTATTTCCCTTTCCAGACAGAATCTCCTCTAATGATTCAACCATTTTTGGTAGACATGACCAGGTCGGAACTACATGCCGTCATGACAAGCGGGTTTGCGACAATAGCCGGAAGTGTGCTGGGAGCGTACATTAGTTTTGGGGTATGTAAAGTTTCTTTGAACGTGATGACCTATGATTCCTTTACCTTTAAGTTGCAACTTTTAGACAATGTAAAAAACGGATAAAAAGTTTCAAATAATTCTGCATTTCTTGCAGTTCGTTTGCTTAACCCATTACCCCATAAATACGCCTTTTAACGCCTAGAATTTATTCTTCTACTGAAGAAAAATAGTTTCGATTTGTACAGAAATAAACAATGATCATTAGTAATATTTCTATATTCTAGTATGTGGTATCTTAAATCTAACATTGAAAGGAGTCTTGCAGACTGTATTAGGCTGTATTAGAAGATGACTCATAAAGGTCATTTCTGTCGTCCAATCGTTTTCCATTAATAAACTATTTTTAAATCCTTAAAAAATGTCCCCTTCTGAACTACTTATTTTGTTGAAGGTACCGGCTAACCATCTGATATCTGCTAGTGTTATGAGTGCTCCAGCTGCTCTGGCCATATCAAAACTCTCCTACCCGGAAACAGAGAAAAGTAAAGGATCGTTCAAAGATTTCTCAAGAATGGAAAAATCGTAAGAATTGTTTTGACACAAAAACATTTCAGTTTAAATTCAAACGAAACGCAAGCGCAATGCCATAAAATGTAGAACTTTGCAATTTTTTTTACTCATTCACCCCTGAAATTAAAAAAAGGCAATTCCAATTACCAAATGAGTTTAGTCATTTTAACTGTATTTATATATGAAGATTTACAAAATTGCAAAATAACAGTGCAGACATTGGCCCACTGATTTGAGTCTACATTGTTTTAATAGAGGAAGTGTACTTTTTTATTTTGGTCTTTAGGGTATGATGCTTTAAATATCTTACGATTTATTTTATTCTGAGAGATGGACAATTTAGAGTCAGGCTAGATGCTGGAATATTGCAAGTCCGATCTGGCTTCAAACTGTTTGGAATGGAAACATTTGTTTTAATATTAAACATGTTCATCGGGAACAAATAACTTCACTTTGAAACACTTTATCCAGTTTTGTGTATAAACAATATAGGTGATTTTCCGACTTTTAAATATGTTTTTACATCATAATGATTCTTTTAAGACTTGTTAGATATATTTGATATGACTTTAAATTGTAATCGGTCACAATGAATGTTGCCGTATTGTTTTTGTTGTCCATTAAGTTTTAAATTGATGAAGTGAGAATCCGTGCATTATTTTATCTATGTTTTAACAAGTTGTTTTACGTACACTGTAATTCTACAACAAATATATTAAACACATTTTTGTAACATTAAATTAAACTCCTTTTTCAGGAAAGAGCATAACATCGTTGAGGCTGCATCAAATGGCGCCTCGGCTAGCCTGAAAATGGTTGGTGCTATCGCTGTTAATGTTCTTGCTTTCCTGGCACTACTCGCCTTCATGAACTCAACACTCACATGGTTTGGAAACAGAGTTGGGATAGAGGATCTTACTTTTGAGGTTTGTGTTTGATAGTATTTAGCCAATTACTCAAAAGATACCCATATTTACACATTTGATTTATTCCCCCACTAAAGAAAAATGTTCCAGTCCTGAATGTGCAAAATACAAAATAATTGCTATACTCTAGTAGGTAGTATATTGAGACAGGCTGAAAGTAGATCAGAATGCTAATCAAGAATGATTCTGATTTACGTTCAGTCTGATTTATACAATGCTAAAAACTAGCTTTATATGAGAAAAGGACTAAAGAAGAATTACACTGCATTGAATGTAGTTTATTATGTAGGTATTGGATATATCATGAGTGTGGCTTAACTAGGACAGCAATATTTATGTAATGAACTCGTTAAATAATGAATTTTCCTGAGAGAAATATTGAAATGGAAATGCCTTTCGTATACATGTATTGCCTATACGTTATAACATTGGATCTTACTTTTTTCAACTCTTTTCAGTTTATATGTTCATACGTTTTATACCCAGTGAGTTATTTTATGGGAGTGGAAACTGCTGACTGCAGAAAAGTAGCAGAATTAATAGGTAGGTATGCAATTAGTATCACAGTGTATGACAGATGACATATTAATAAAGAACAAAAGTTGTATAGAAAACTGCTACAGAGTTTTATTTAACATATACTCCTTGCATAAAGAAACGTCTTGTGAATTTCGTATTGTTGTAACCTATCTACGACAATGACACACTTCAGCCATAAAAGCACGATTAATGTCGAATATAGTTGTTCTTCATGGACATCGATTGAAACAAATATTATGTTAGAGCATCTCTGGAAGTATTAGATTTGTTTGTAGCATGTGTTTAACTAATGACTGAATCATTTGAATACCTGTTCAATAATAAGGTGGTTGCATTAATATAATTAGCATTACGATCGATCAGTTGAATTCTTAACTCATTATCCCGTAGCATGTTTCTAGTATTGACCACTTAAAGCAGCACTTAAGGCACATTGTACTTTACTTTCAGCCTGCTTTAAGCTATCATCTGCTAGAATATAAAATATATTTCTTTCAAGTCATATTCATAACTGTATAAGAAAAAACTATTTGCTTAAGAGGAGGAATAAGGTAAAGGCGTAAAAAGGCGTATTTATGGGGTAATGGCAAATTCTGTTTTACTTTCAGCCTGCTTTAAGGCACCATCTGCTAGAATAAAATATATATTTATTTCAATGCATATTCATAACTATAAGTAAAAACTATTTTGTTAAGTGGAGGAATAAGTTGAATGCGTACAAATGCGTATTTATGGGGTAATGGGTTAATCGTGTAATTGTGTTTTACAGGTGTGAAGACCTTTACAAACGAATTCATAGCATACGGTAATCTGAAGACCTATATCGATAACAGAAATGAATTCAATAACTACACTGAGTTCTTCAACACCACAACTGACTGGTACTACAAAAATGATGACGTTGTTTTAAACATCACAGGGGAGGTCTTAAAAGGCGGGTTTCTGTCGGTAAGTTTTTAGGAGTAAAACGTAATTTCCCCTTAAACAGACATATGAGCCGTTGTGTTTAAAGGCAGATTAACAGCATTGCAAAATGTCAATAATGACAACCGTCACGTATTGGTGTATACGGCTTTGCATTCATCAGTATATACAGTGTATGACACCTAAAGTGATAGCAATTTTACACATTCAGCAAACACCGAAATAGAAATTGCTAAATTCGGTAAACGTTTTTGCAATGTAATATTGCTGATATTCATGTATATTCCAAGACAGAATTATGCCCATTGGAAATAGTTTAAAGCCAAGTGAGGGTATCTCGTGATTAGTTTGATGTTCAGTAAAGTATGTTTTTCTATTTGTTTATGTCATTGCGTGCACAATCAGTGTCGTTTAATGAGAAATAATAACACGTGTACCACTTTAGGAGAAATCTCAATGGAAGTGCGCCTTGATACAGAATAAAATATATAAGATACGATGGAGAATTTATGTTACTAATGTAAAACAGAAGGCTTCTGCGTATGAGTTGATTGTAGAATATGCTGTTTAGAAGATGGTAAAATAGAAAAGAGGAAATATTTTAAAATATGAAACTGTGTTGCTGTACGATAATCATTATCAAAATGAATTATAAAGATTGATCTATATAGCGAATGCCTTTGAAAACAATCAATCTTAAATTAGTATGAATGGCGACTATTATCACCAAATAGTAGCCAGAGTGGGTCTGAGACTGGGCTTATACTCAAATCTGACTAATAAAATGCTTGAGAAAGACGTCAGACTCATGCAAAAATTGTTATAACTTCAGACCAGTCATTTACCAACTTTAATAAATACATAGTGCTTACTCATGCACATAGCAGAAGCTTAAAGAGAGTAAGGTATTTTAAATACAAAGACAGTGTCTTATACAAGAGGCGATTTGTAGATTGTATATAATGTATTTTCTCTTGACTATGGCTTTGTACAATTAATAATTTCAGCTCAGGTACAATTTGTTATTTTCAGCTCAAATCTGAAATAATTGCTACCTACGCATTATGTGGATTTGCCAACTTCGGTTCCATTGGAATAACTCTTGGTGGATTAGGTGCCCTTGCTCCAACAAGAAAATCTGATTTAACACAGATGGTCGTGAGAGCGATGATTTGTGGCAATGTTGCGTGCTTCCTGACAGCGTGTGTAGCAGGTAGGTAAACGATACAGTTTCCCTGTCTACAATTACAACCAATTGGAGACAAAGATAATGTGTGTTGTTCGGAGGTAGTTGTTACAGGGAGGGAAATAAATACACTTAGATTGATTTGCATGACGTGGCGTATATTTGCCAAAACGGTGGCATTACTAATTGCATTGCATTAGATTTTCAATGGGAAAAAATAACGTGTTTTCCGCTGTAAAACAAGCGCATACGTATTCTTAACCCCCTCACTCTCAATGACCTAATAAAGCGCATGTCAATCAGTTTATATCCCGAGCATACGCCGCGTAACGCGGCGTCTGACCAGGATCAAAATTGTTTGCCATCTAACTTGACATTACATCAGTTATACTGTCTCAAATCTAACTTTGTAAAGATATTGCAGACAACAATATTACAGCAGACGACAATATAGCGGTAAAGGGGTAAACACCAGATACATTTGATCATGAAAGGGTTAAAACTGATCTCAATAAATAATTTGAGCCAGATTCGATGTCGAATCGCGTGAACAGACTAACACATTAACTCCAAAGTTAAAATACACTCGTCAGTTTCAAACCAGTCATTATTTACACTTTGTTGCATAATAGCGTTTCCCATTGTAAACATTTTACACTCTAAGTACATGTAGATACATAATTGAGAAATCACTTGTTGTTATACACACCTATTCTTTTCTTTCAGGACTTCTGTACAAACCATTCTGAAGATTTCCAGGAAGCTATATAACGCCGGCGGCGTCCAAAACGCCCATTCTTCGTGGGGTTTTATAATTATGCACAGCGGTGATCATCCAGATTTATATGTTAGCCAAGCTTATTAATCCATATACATGTATTACCGCCCTTGCCTAAAACCTAGCCGCAACCGGCATTAAGCACAACTACAGTGCACCCTCTCTACAACGGACATCCAAACAACGACCCTCTCCTTACAACGACCATTGTCACTAGTCCCTCAATAGAACAATTATGTCCCACCTATTCACGGGTGCAATGTCGTCTGCTTAAAATTGTCGTTTGCTGTTTTTCTCAAAGTTACATAATAGAATTTTGACAGAAAAAAACTTAATGACGAGTGACAAATAGCTTGGATCAAGATCAGACGCCGCGTTACGCGGCGTCTGATCTGGATTCAAGCTGTTTGCCATTGTAAATCAATTTCCCTCCTTAAAACAACTCCTTCCGAACAACACACACAATTTGTGTTTCCAATTGGGTGTCGTTGTAGGGAGAGAACGCTGTATTATGTAAAAGGTCTTGGAAATGTTTGTACTGATTGGATCAGCAAACAGTGTAGACCGAACTATACTAGGATCATTCGGTTCCTTGTCCATGTGTTTTGGTCGCATCTATTTGATTCTGTTTGTTAATATTATTTTCTTTGTGTAACCTTAGTTACTTGCATACACTGACAGATTGAGAATACCTCTCTAAACCGGACGCTCTTTGGAAACCAAAACTCGTTTTATAAGTGTCCGGGAAAGAAAGATTTCACTGTAAATTTACTCTCAAATACGATATGATAACGATAATGGTCTATATAACACAATCAGTTATTTCAAATGGTAATCTGTTAAACAATTTTGATTTTGATCAGGCGACGCCTGACGCGACGCCTGTTCAGGGTAAAAAAAAATGCAAATAATAATTGTTCTCTGGGTAAGGCGCGGGAGTGACTGGTCCATATAAAGACACAAGACCTCTCTAAACCTACCTCAATTCCTCTTCAAAAAACAAGTTTTCCATACTCTAGCAGATGGTAGCTTACAGCATACTGAATGTAAAGCAGAATGTGCCTTAAGGTGCATTCTGCTTTACTTTCAACCTGTTTTAAGTTGATGCCTGTCTTCAAACCATGAACCAGGCTTTTGGGTAATGGGTTGATTTTTAGTAGTAATTATAAATAGCAATCTTAAGTTTTGTGCGAGTTGCTCCCCCTGAAATGAAAAACATCCTAGTTATAATTTTAACTTAACTTTATATTCATTATTTTAGCATTAACTCGCCATTTATAAGCTTTATGTAATTAGATATTCAGGAATTAAAGTAGTTTGGGGTGTTGTTTTTTTTAAGTGATTAAGAGAGTTTTGTGGAGGGATGGGTTTTTATACGGAAACTGGAGTGACTAGTATCATCATTCAATGGCAGAATCATCGACAAAAACTGACATTTTCAACATTGTATTGTTTTCCGTTTAAACGCAAACGGAAAACAATACAATGTTGAAAATGTCAGTTTTTAGACATTTTTAGACATTTCTTACATTTCAAATTTAATATGCGTTTATTGGGAAAGAATAGCATCTTCTCGACTATACAAGATAGGCTGTAACAGTGCAGAATACTTATTATTTCCCATTTAAAAAAAAATGAAACGCAAACGCATTGCATACAACTGTATAAAAGTTCATTTGTTTGAAGTTTTTAATGATTAATTTAAATCAACATATCAACTGTTTGAACACAGACCAGATGCCCTGTTATCCAGCGTCTGCTTTGGCACCAAATGGTTTGCAATTGAAATACTTGTTTAACCCTTTCCCCCATAGAAGCGCCTTTTATATGAGTTATTCCTCCGCTGAAGAAAAAAGTTCCAATTTAATCAGTCATGCATATATATTTTAGGGAATATTTTCTATATTCTAGCACACGACAGCTTAAAGCAGGCTGAAAGGAAAGCAGAATGCGCCTTAAGGCTCATTCTGCTTTACTTTCAACCTGCTTTAAGTAGTCACCTATCTTCAATCCTAGAAATAGGCTATAGGGTAAAGGGTTAAGCATATGTACGCGTTTGGGCAAGGTAATGTCTTTTCGACAAAATTTGTCATTGAGCATTTATTGGACATAGTATGTGTTAATCTGGTGCTAGGATATAACACAGCATGCTTAATTAATGGTTTTCAACTGTTTACTCAATTCCTAAGACGCTTTGTTTTACGTTTATCAATCGAGAGTCTTTCGCAAAATAAAGTACATGTATGTATTGTTTTATTCCTATGATATATAAATGTTTTGTTTGAAGGAATAAAGCAAATGTTTCTAATCTATGTGTGTCACTATTTTTACTTACCAAGTAAATATATTGGGTAATGTGTCGAGAACAGTCGGCTTTGCAAACCTTTTGGATCTTGGCCAGAATTTTCAAAAGAAGACCGAGAATCAAAATTAAAATATACATGTACAGTGAAGGATCACCAACACGGTTTGCAAGTATATGTATACATAGAAAGTTACATTTACTATAGGAATAAACAACATCTTTTTGCCGTTCACGACGGTATGAATGCATAAGGTTCGCATGGGGTATGTTTCGTAAACGCCCGAAGGGCGTTAACGATAAACTTACCATGCGAAGCTAATGTGTTCATACTGCGTGAATGGCAAAAAGATGTTGTTTATTCCTTATATTTATATTTTTATTTTCTGTCTTGTCCATTTAATGTGTATTTTGACCAGATGTGTTTTCATGTATATGAATATATCATATACCGACCAAAACGTTTGATAGCTGTAATCCTGGATGTAACAGCCATTCGATCTCTATAATATGCGGTATGAAAAGTAGTCCAAAATACATGTTTCAGAGTTAATTACATGTACAAAGTCAAGCTTTTACCCAGTAAACTGTCGCTGTGTGCTTAACGAACACTTATAAGACATTAAAAATAAACAACACAACTTAAATATCTATTATTAAAGCATATTTTAAAATTTATGTCGCGCATGTTTATTTCAGCTTAATTACACGCCATAGCAACCATTAGCTGGTAGGTTCATTGACGGATGACCTGCATATTTCTAATACGATTTCATAAAGACTTTACAGGGTGAATGTAAATATAATGCAATGTGTCATTGGAAGTTATAATTTATTAGGTTAATCACAATAAAGCAAAAGCAATCATGTTCTAACTGAATAAACGTGTAAGATCCATTACTTACATTCCAAAAAGTTAAGGGTCAGATCAGACGCCGCTTAACCGATGTCTGGTAATGCTTCAAGCTGTTTTTCACTCAGATTAAAATAAAACTTTCACAAGCTTTCATTTTTCATATTGTATATGCATTGTGTTTGCGTTTAGTTCCGCTAAACTCTCTCCTTGCCAAGTTTTATCGTCTGCTTTAACCCACTTACCGTCAAAATATCGTCTGCATTGATAGTCTCGTCTGCAATATTTTAATGTCACTTTTAGGGCTGTTTTGACTGAAGAAATGTAGATACGAGTGTCAAACAGTTTAGATACTGATCAGACGCCGCATGACGCGGCCTCTGCTCAGGCTCCAACGTGTTTGCAAAGTGGCCTTTTGGCTTTCTGGCAGTGATGTTGTTGAACGGGTAAAAATAGCGTTTTCGTCATTGTTACTCTTTATCCTGAAGTAATAGTGTCTGCTTTGGTATTAAAATCTGAACAATTTGTCAAATAAAGATGTCTGCATTTAGGTTCTAAGTTGCACATTCAAACGTACAGACGAAAGTCAAACAGCTGTTAATACCATTTAAGTCGCTATCAATTAGGAACGGGTTTACACTAGATACATTGTACATATATATCCATGAAGCAGAGCTCTCACATACTACATTAACCCACAAAAGAATAATTGAGGAAAACAAGAACTGCATGTACATGTATGAGCAGTTATTTACATGAATGCTGTCCGCATACATGGAATAATTTTATGTCAATGCAATAAGAATAGTCAACCCTGCATTACGCGACTATTAAAACGAGACCTGCAGAGTCGACTACAACCGACTGCATGACAGAAGCAAAGCAGAAAAATTCTCATAAGCCAAGCTGGACCACTTCCGCCTCGACTCAATCACCATCCGCTCGAATTACATGTATCACCAGGCTTCTTCCTTACATGGCCACTGATACATATATATTACTAGTTGACGGTGCGATACAGAGTGATGTATTAAGCTCGAGACGATTTTGGCGGAAATATCCGATCTGACGATCGCCTTGGCGCGAGTCTGATCGGTTGTTTCCGCCAAAAACGTCGAGAGCTAAATGCAACACTCTGTAGCACACTGCCAACTGGTGATGTGTTTATTATATGCCTTGAATACACACCAGAAACAATTAAATAGTTATTTAAATCATTTTATAGCCAACATTTATTAGTTATTTGAAGCAGAACAAGATATTTTGTTTGCCGCAATGAATAACGCGGTACTTGTACACGTACGTAAATGACGTCACGTTAAATCGAAAGCGAGGTCAGAGTAAAATACAAAGTGGCTGATACAAGGTGGCTGATACAGACTCTTGTATTTTACTGTGTAAATACACGCCGAATCGCTCGATATCATACAGAGGCATATAATAAATCTCTGTCTGCATAGAGTTCTATTAAGATATTAACTGATTGTTGTCGGCGTTTAAGCAAATTAAACGACAGAAAAGGATCGGCAAATTCCATGAATCATGGTAAATTTGCCGATCCTTTTCTGTCGTTTATTTCGCTTAAACGCCGCCAAAGATCGGTTCATTTCTTATATTTGCATTATATTTGCTGTAATTTTTAATTATATTAAATGAACATTTTATTAGTATGCAGATATGTTTAATCCATTTAAGAGGTTGTTAACACGAATGTGTACACTGACAGGAACAGTCATAACCGCATAACCGAAGCTGCGATTCGCGGAGAAATGATCCATACGCCCCGCCTCCTCTGTGAAAGATATCCACAAGTCCCACCCCTTGAAACAATCGCGTCTATACGAATTAAACGTCATTTTTTCAATGGAATTGAATGGGGCGAATGTAAATATTATATACCAAATGCAAACATACAATGGATTTAATAAATGTATGCAAATACGCATGCAAAATTATAAATAGTGAAACTCCCTTGCCACAGTTCCCTCAACAGAACAATTATGTTTTACGTTTTTACTGCTGCAATATCGTCTGCTTAAAAAAGTGTGTCTGCTGTTTTTTCTCAGTTACATATAAGTGGACATTTTATAGAAGATATATAACGACAATTGGCAAACAGGTTGAATCCAGATCAGACGCCGCGTTACGCTGTTTGCAAATGTAAGCAAAGTTTTATTTTTCTATAACGACACCATCCGAACAACACACATAATATGTGTCACAAATTTGGTGTCATTGTAGAGAGAGAGCACTGTATACACATACCAGAGATGGGCGTATAATCCGGTAAACGGACGACTGAGACACTTTTAGTGTCTTCCTATTCAGTGAACCGTTCAACTTACATACACCAGAATTCTTCCTACCATACCTCATCATCTCATCATCCTTCATTAATCATCGGCGCTATATGACCTTTTTTGTATCGCAGTGCCGTAAAACCCAACTCAGCCATCTATCCATCCATCCATCAACTTACGTATATATGGGTATGTAGACAAAATGTACATGTCACACAACAGTCATAATTACATGTATAACACCAGTCGACACGTTCCCGTTCAAACGCAAACGGATGGCACTAAAATGGAGAAGAGAACAATTTTTTGACTGGTTTCACTACTTATTTCAATCTGTGTTGCAAGCAGTTTGGAACATTTTTAGACGATATCATGGCTTGGTGTTAAAGACAAATAACTCAAATGACATGTAGTACTCGTACAGTCGAAACTCGATATTTCGAACATGCGATAGATCGACATACACATACAGTCGAAACTCGATACTTCGAACACGCGTTAGATCGAACATACACATACAATCGAAACTCGATACTTCGACCTCGCTTAAATCGAAAGTACCAGTATTGCATAAGTTCAATTTCGATCAGTCTATCTCGCTTAAGTTGAACGTACCCGTATTTCAAAGTTAAAACGTAGCTTAGCCACGTTTTAACTTTGAATTATGGGTATGTTTGAACTAAGGCGAGTTCGTATTATCGAGTTTCGACTGTATTTTAGAGTTTAAATTCGACTTAAACGAGATCGACATATAGACATCCAACTAATGAAAGACTGGTTCTAACTATTTAAGCGAGTTTGAAGTATCGAGTTTCGACTGTATTATAACGAATGTAAGAATAGATGAGACTGATGACTTACATAAGGACATAACTTTGTAGCTACAATGATAACAGCATTCACGAAAATACATGAACTTTGGATTATCCACCAGTTTACCTCGAGTTTATAGTCATTCGTTTACATGTAGTTTAACTTAACTGCCCAAAGTATCGTCTGCTAAACCGTCAAACAGTTACGCGACGTCTGATCAGAATACAAACTGTTTGCCAAATCAGCGAGGTTCTCATTGACAGTGAAAGAGTTAAATGTAGTACAGAGGTCCGTTTCATAAAACTGCGTACGTCCAAAACAGTCGTAAGTCAAAACTTTAAAATATATTTCATTTCTGATTTCTCTATCTAATTCCTGTCTTGTGACATCTCTTTGGAATCGTCTTGATAGACGATTCCAAGGAGATGTCACAAGGCAGGATTAGAAAGAGAAATGAATAATAATTGAGACTTTTACATTCTGACTTACGACTTTTTATGGCGTACGAAGTTTTATGAAACGGGCCCCAGGTCTTCGCTTTGAAAAGTTTAAATGGCAAAACTTGAAAATACAGGCTTGATATCAGGAGCATATCATGACCAGGATTTAAACTGTTTGACACTCAAATTTATAATTCTAACGTCAAAATACTTAAAATTATAATTTAGAAATAAGACCAGACGACAATTATCTATGACGTCATTGCAGTGCAGGTGTTAGTGTGTTTCAACCCATTTTAAAATACATGTACGTATTTACCGTTCATAACCAAAAGCGATCAACGTGATAGTGTTGTCAATCCCATCATTGCACTTTATTGAACCAAATGTCCTCAAAAACACTAATCCGGTTGATGTGATGGAACTTAAGCAAGCTTTCTGTGGAGGACACGTAATGCTTCCCCGTGTAAACGCAAACGCAATGTAATATATAAAACTAAAACCTTTTTGAAAATACTGAATATTTATATGTAACTTTCAATGAGTGGCAAACAGTTTGGAGCTTGATTAGACGCTTGGTTTTATCATAAATTGAGGATATGACATGAGTGCTCATTATGTATCATTTTTAATAAACGAGTTGACAAAAATAATTACGCGAGACTTGGCGAGCGTCATATTAATTTTAGTCAAAGAGTTTATCAAAAGGATACGTAATGAACACTAATGTATACAGTCATTATCACATACAAATTTTAAACATGTGCCTTATGTGGACGACCAGGTTGGGCCAGAGCCAAAACAACTATATTTCACTAGTTGAATACGAGATTTATATAATGCCTTTATGCATATCTCAGACCGCAAGTTATACGATAAACGCATATATTGGGAAACAATAACATCATCTCCACTGTGACAAATGCAACATTACAACTGCTACATCTCGAATGGATACCGTGGTGACACTGGACTGCTCGAATTTCAACTAGATCGAAACTGCCTCATAGAATTGATAGATAGACCAACTTTAAGAATTACAGCAGTTGACAAATATTTAGCGCTTGCTAAAGGTCATAGATAACACTTGTAAACATGCTATTGCCATACATATAGCAAGTGTTAACATCATTGCAAATGCTGTGGACTTCTCGCCAGGATTAAAATTGCACTTAAAAGTCTTCCTGCAGCAACTTGGTAAGTAAAATGTTTTTGTTGGTATGTTGTTTTTGTTTCAAAGTAAAAAAAACAAGTCAAGTGTTAAATGTGTAAATAAAATACTTATCGCAGTGACAAGCCACAACCGACACCAATGTTGAACATACAAATGTATAATTATGCTAAAATGACATAAACCCTTCATGATGATCAAATTTATCGTGAAATTTTTACCACTTCACTTCATATTCTCGCATGCTTCAATATTGTTGTCTGCACTATCGTTTCAAAGTTAGATTTAAGGCAGTGTTACTGACGTTATTTCAAAACAAGTGGCAAACAGCTGTTATCCTGATCAGATCTGTTTGCAAATACTCTTTATGATGCCAATGAGAGTAAAAGGGTTAACTTACAGTACTAAACAGTTGTCGTACACGAACAAGTAACAAACAAGACCTAAGTCATTGTTCATTTATTTTTTAGGGAAAATAATAATAATATGAGTGTCAAATAGTTTGGCTTCCAATCAGACGATATATTACGTGAAGTTTGTTCTTGATATACATATTGCCTCGCCCATTGTCTCCTGATTGATTATATAACTATGTATATACTGAGACAAAAACTGATGAAACATACACTGAAAACACCCTGAGATTTTAAATGGACAATTCCTGTCTCTTAATTAAGTGTAGTGCATTTAACTATTTAGGGTTGAATTTTGTAATACATTGCAAAATTACAAACAATGCAAATCCTGATCAAGGGACTCCTTTAGGGACCCTCTGATTTCGGTAACATTGTTGGCATAGCACAAATATACTTATAATGGGTATATTGTTTATAAATGATGAGTATACTCGAAGCCAGGGCTTAATGTGTTAAGAAATCAGTGAGAAATTCTCAACAGTTTCGAAATGATGGCAAACCTTTCAGACGTTACGACGAATTCTCCGCCAATGGCTGATCTGCAAGTAACTACAACATTTGATAACGCTGCTTACAGCGGGAAATTCTCGAATAACTCAGTAAGTACATGTATGAAGGTTATCTGACTATTAATACTTTCGTTATGCACTACGTTAGCATCTATATCGATTTCATATTGCTTTGTTCTCGACTTGATCACTCCCAAGTGAGGACGTGTTTCTTCATTTTGTCCTATTTTTTGGCTAACCCTTTTCATTACAAGATATCAATACACTGTTATTGTTTGATGGTCATTATGATGTAGATTTCCTTAAATACAGTTTAATAAACACAATATACCACAGTAAGGTCCATTAACCACTAAGTGCCAAACTGAACCATCTACATGCATCCTCCAAGCACAAAGTATCTGCTTTAGTACATTTACTGTAGTGACGTCATGCGTTTTATATATTTGTCGTCTACTTTTATTTTTCAATTTTTTGTTTCCATGCATTTATTCTACAGAACCATCAATACCAGTGCCAACTAGTTTGAATCATAGTCAGAGGCTTAACGCGGCGTCTGTTCAGGATTCAACTTTTCCTAAATAATTATTGTACTCGAGTCAAGGCAGTGAATGGGTAAATGTTGATGTCTGACCATTCGTATCGTAGTTAGACAATTCAAGGCAGTATGAATGCACATGTGTCGATGCGATTGTCAAACAGTTCGGATAACGAGGCATCTGATCAGGAGAGATGTATGTTAAGGTATTGTCAGTAACAGGAGTGTAAGCGGTAAATGGCAAATTTTGAAGAGTGTAGAAAAAAGAACACTTACTAGTTTTCTCCTTTACTTTTAATTTGCTTGAGAGTAGTGAATCGCCTTCCGCTTTTTAATTACCAAGTATATTCGTCAGTAGGATTTCTTTTACATTTTGTATGTTACGACGGAAAATACGTTTTTTTCTGTATTACATTATACGTGTAGATACGTCTGAAGTCAAGGAAAATGTATTTTCTAATGCTTGTACAATTTATGGCACAACTATTTGGCAATCTATTATACTATAACAATTTAAGATGTTGGTCATGTGTAGAAACTGTTTATACCGTAATATGTTATGAATGTTAGAATAGGAACTTTATCCAAACACGCCCACTTCCATTAAATCATCACTTTAATGTTGTAGTTTTCAAATAAATTTAAACAATATCGAAATTAATATCAAATACCCTGATCGAGATCAGATTTGGAATAAATCGAGACTTGGTTCTTTTAAGCCTTTCACTCTAAATGACTCATTTGTAAACAATTTTGATCCTGACCAGACGCCGCGTTTCGCGGCGCCTGATCAGGATCAAAACTGGTTGCCACTTGTTTTGAAATTACGTTAGCTATATTGTCTTACATCTTACTTTGAAACGATATAGCTGACATCAATATTGAAGCATACGACAATATGGCGGCGAATGGGGTAAAAACCTCACCATAAATTTGATCATGAAAGGGTTAACAAATGACTGACTTAAAAGTCGCGCTTGAATTTAGAAGGGGCAAATGTTGTATTTGTTTTATACAGATAGCGAAGGATGATATCAAAATACCCGTCCAAGGAGTGAATGAAGAACTCGATATTGAAGAGTACAATGCCTTTCAAACTTGGCTTATAAGTAAGCAAAAGTCCACTTCGGAATGGGTTGCTTTCCACAGGAAAACGTTGTGGATGTCCACCGGAATATTCTTAATATTAGCATACTTTTGCTACTTTGGTTATGCAATGTATTACAGGTAATGTATAAAACATTATACATATATTACGTCCGTAGTGTAAAAAATTACTAAAATCCCTATACAATGAAACCCCTCTAAACCGGACTACTTTTGGACAACATACATTTCCGGTTTAGAGGGGTTTCCAGTTTAGAAGGCTTTTGTCCCATTATCCTATAGCTTGTTTCTAGTATGGAAGATAGCTGACCACTTCAAGCAGGTTAAAAGTAAAGCAGAATGCGCCTTAAGGCGCATTCTGCTTTACTTTCAACCTGGTGGCTATCATCTACTAGAATATAGATATTTTTCTGATGTTACATATTTATGAATGTATTTTCTTAAGTGTAAGAATAAATTAAAGGCGTAAAAGGCGTAGTTGTGGTACAATGGGTTAAACTAAAGATGGCTTTGAAACGGGATGTTTTGTCCGGTTTAGAGAGAATTCCGGTATATAGACGTTCCGGTTAGGAGGGGTTCAACTGTACACGTATTACGTTCGCATCAGGCCAGCAGATTGCTGATTAAAGAATCCCGAATCTGGCATTAAACATATCGGCACTTGCAAACAATTTTGATTTTGAAAAAACGATGAAATACTAAAATCATCAAAAGAGTTAATAGTGAATAGCAAATACATTTTCGTGCTTTACGCCGGTTGGTAAAGAACACCGACCTTTGGTTATGATTTTAAAAAAAAAGTTTCGAAACATTTTCCCTAAACATGCACCATTACTCAAACGGACGGTTGTAGTGAATTATTTAAGTTGGTGCTTTGTGCTATATATCCACATACTTAAAAACCCTTTCCCGTCCATTATGACGTAATCGCGCGACAGTCACAATCATTACCAAAGTATTGTCTGCTGAAATGTTTCGTCTCTTTTTAACTGTAAAGTTTGAAATTTATGCGACTTTGATTTACATTGACATGAGTGCAAATCAGTTAGGATCCTGGTCCAACGTGCGATCACGAATCATCGGATCAGGATCCAAATTGTTTGCAAAGTTTGTCGGCAGTGAACGAGTGAAACTGTCGCCGTTCTATAGCAACTCCGCTTGTAGTGTTGACTTTTTTTGTACACGTAAGTATCCGAATTGAATATTTACTATGATATTCTCAAGAATAGTTATATCGTAAGCAGCGTTACCAAACGTTGTACTTACGTACTGAGTCCAAGGTTATAAAACGTTTGAGTTTAGTCTGATATTGTCTGAAATTGTTCTCAAGCATTTGATTAGACTGAATTGATAAACTTTAATTGTACGATAAAAGTTTCAGAAATGAGTGATACTTTTCAGATTCGGTGATGAAGGTTCCTGGCGCCTGCTCGTTTATACATCATTTGCTGTGATTCTCTACGTGTGGGTGAAACTGCGTAACATTTACAGCACTCAGATAGGCCAGTGGTGGCAGACATCATACCTCATGCGTCATTCCAAAGCCCGCGGCCGTCTTTCTTCATCAATTAAATGGTAAGAGTAAAACGTTTGAAATATCTAAACTATGGTTCATATGCATATGCAGCAATCTCAATAGGACTCCCGTGAGCCTAAGACTTAACATTCAAACAAACATTGATACGAAACGGTGATATTCAATATACACTCGAATAAAACGTTATTTGCCCCCGCAAACGAAACGCATCTAGGCATTGCAATAAATGGTAGAAAATGACAATGTTTTTAAATGTCTAGAAATCTTTTTCTAATCTTAATGGCAAACAACTTAAAGCCTGGTTGAAGGTCGGGTTACCCGGCGTCTGATCTGGATCCAACTGTTTGCAACGGAAATAATTGTTTTAGCATAAACGCGTATATTGGAAAAGAATAACGTTTTTTTCCAATGTAACACTAAAGGTTCGCATTTGCATTCAATGGATCAAATTTTCGATGAAAGCATGTTTTGTCGAATTGAAGTTAAATAGTTACGGATTTAAGCGTGTATTTATATATTATTCATTTTATTCTGCAAACAGGAAAGTCAAATATTCGTTTAAATTTGGCAGTGTAAGTTTTGTCATATTTTAAATGAATTATAGAGATTTACTTCTTTTACGCAGTTACAATAATACACGTTGAACACGTTGTAGTTTTCCAATAAAGGCATTTATGCTAAAATAATTATTTCAATTGCTATCATTTTGGAGTCAGATCAGACACCGGTTTACCCGGCGTCTGATCTGGCTCTAACGTACTTGTTATTCAGATTAAAATGAATTCTCAGAATAGTCAAAAACTTTCATTGTCTACTTTTTATTGCAATTCGTTTTGCGTTTGATTTGCATTTAACCCATAACCCATTTAATACGCTTTTTTGCGCTTTTAATTTTTTCATCCACTCAAGAAAATAGTTCCACTTTAAATAGTCATGAATATGTACCATAAAATATATTTTCTTCATCCTAATAATTAATACCTTAAAGCAAGTTTAAAGTAAAGCAGAATGTGCCTTAAGGCACATTCTGCTTTTCTTTCAACCTTCTTTAAGTGGTCACCAATATTCAGTACTAGAGACAGGCTATGGGGCAATGGGTTAAACGGAAAAACATGTTATCCAATGTAGTGTGCTTATTTTATTTTCCACAAGGTTCCTGAGGATTGGTGTTACTGTTGGAGTTGTTGTATATGTAGTTTACGATATAGTCCTGGAACAACCTGGCAACTTGCTTAGCGTAGCTGGTCTTGTGCTGTATATTCTCATTTTCTACGTCACTTCCGTTCATCCGGAAAAGGTACTTATGATTTTGTTTATAATTTCGTGGTTAATGTTTCAGTCTATAACTGCTATAAGATCTCTAACTTATATCGTTATTGAATATAACTTTGTGGTGTCATTGCCATTTGATCTATACTGAATAAAGACTTTGAAGTAAAAAATTAGTTCCCTTTTATTTAGCGCCTCATAATTTGAGTGTTAAACCCTTTCATGATCAAATTTTCGAGAGTGTTCTACCCCTTCATCGCCATAGTGTCGTCTGATCTATACTGGATAAAGACTTGGAAGTAAAAACTCCATTATTCTCAATTATATAGATTGGTAAATATACTGAGATAAAAGATATACCTACAAGAAAGTACCTAAGTCAGGGCTTTTACAAAATAATGCATTACATATTTAAATTGAATGTAGACCCAATACAGTGTTCAGGGAGTTCATCTATTTATTAACGGTAGTAAACTAAAATACAATGTTCACATTGCTTTTTATCTACAGTGGAGAATCTGTTATTCTGTCCCAATAAACGCGTTTACGCTTATTGTTTAATAATATTTTATTGTTCAATTAGTTCACATATTCACACAAGCATCATGTAATTTGTTTAATATAAACAAAAGGGTTGGGCCACAAGTTATTGCAACATTAGATTCGGCCCTTCCCGTACTGTCACAAACATGTCGGTAAACAATATAAATGTTACTTTCTTTCGATATTCTGTCTTCAATTAGTAAAAAGGAAACTCGGAATGGAGACAATAATGATATTGAGACAGAAAAGAGCATCGTTAAATTGAAACATTTGTTTGACAATAAAATTAAATTAGAATAAGGTAACTGTAAAAAAGGAAGAAAAAAAAAAGAAAAACGAGAAAAATGAAAATTTTTCTCACATTTCCAACTCTGCATTTTGATCCCAGGATCCCCACCCAAACTCACCGTTATTCAAACCATTTACAAATACATTCGTCAAATAGCATTAAAATAAACATGGGGATCTCTGTTCTCAAAACTATTAGTATACAATAGTAAACTAAAATACAGAAGTTTGCACATGTATAGAATTAACTGACAAATCGTTGTGTGGACTTAATAAACCTTTGAATTTCAATAAATAAAAATTCATTTTCTTCCAACGTTAGTCCATCAATACCAAACAACACCTTTTTAGTGCTAAGAGGCAGAAATGTACGTGTGTTTCGAAATAGCTGAATCCTTTGGTCTTTAAAAAGTTTACATCTAAAAAAGAAATGTTCAGCATTTTCGTGGTCATCGCCACAACTACATATTGGATTATCTCGCAAGTGGTTATTATAAAGATCATGGTGTAGATTACTACAATTATTTCTTATTCGAGCATGGTGGACAGAGTAAAAACGTGAGCCACTTAAATAAAACTTAGGTACAGTCTGTCGGGTATATAAATTGGAAATAGCAGACTTGAAAGCCCCTAGAGAAGTGATGTTTCGAAGATCCTGATCTAGTTCGTTCCATAGTTTGATCGAAGACGGTAACGTGGATCTGCTATATATTTCTGTTCGACGGATAGGAGTAACGAAATTTTCTCTAGATCTAAGATTATAGGTCGTTGCTTGATCAACTGTGTGAGGGAAAAGTTCATTTAGGTAGTCTGGGAGTAACCCGTATTTTTGTTTAAAAGTAAGTATATATTTTTGTATTTTTCGCCTGTCTAAAAGTGACATCCAACCCACTTCTTTAAGTAGCTTTTCGATTGAAACCGAACGGGTGAGACCCGTTACAACTCTTGCTGCCTCGTATTGTAATTTTTCAATACTTTGTTGTTCCTGGAGTGCACAGTTATCCCAGACTATAGATGCGTATTCTATAGTTGGTCTGAGATAAGATAAATATATTATGTTTAAAGATTCACGATTAAGTTTAAATTTAAGAGCTTTCATCGAACCTAGTATTTTAGAGGCCGAGGTGATCAAGTTGGAAATGTGTTTATGCCAACTACCATCTTCGCTAAAAGTAACACCTAGATGTTTGTGAGAGTCTGTAAATTGTAATACTGTATCATCAAAAATGAGTGTTGGTCTATCAACATGTGCTAAGGAAAAGAGTATTACTTCAGTTTTACTAGGGTTATAATTTCTGGCCCTTTGGAATCATTGATTTCAGCGCATTTACAGTTTAAATTTGAATTCCGCTTAAGCCGGTGCTAGGGGGCGTGAGCACTGTTGCATATTTCAGTATTGCTCATGAACAGACTCAATTAAACCGAGTCTGCAATTTTCAGTATTTGCTTTGTTTTCTGTGATTTCAAAGGATCTCCCCTTATTAAGATTTTTAAAATTTACCAGCCATTGTTTCGACCATGACAAAAGATTTTCCAAATCGGAGTTTAAGACGGTTTCAATATCTTTTACATTTGACGACGAAACTGCAAGAGAGCTATCATCAGCAAAGAGCCGTGTTGCACTAAGGAAAGACTCGGCGATATCATTCACGTAAATAAGAAAAAGTAAAGGACCGAGCACTGACCCTTGGGGTACACCAGCGTTTATAACTTTAGTGCTGGAGAAAGAAGAACCAACAAAAACTCTCTGATTACGATTGTATAAATATTCTTGAATCCAATTTAGTATTTTCCCAGATACTCCATTTTGGCGTAATTTAAAAAGCAACCCATTATGCCAAACCCTGTCAAATGCTTTTGAAATGTCACAGAAAACCATACACGTTGATTGGCGTTTGTCAAAACTCATACAGATTTGATTATAAATATCAGCGAGTTGGTAAACTGTTGAATGACCGGGTAAAAAACCTGACTGATATTTGTAGATCAGTTTATTATCATGTAGGTAATTATATAAATATTTAAAAATAACTCGTTCCATGACTTTACCCACACAGCTGATCAAGGATATAGGCCTATAATTTGAAACGAGAAACTTTTCGCCTTTTTTGAAAAGAGGCATTACATTTGCCAATTTCCAAATAGAAGGGTAACAACTTTCTTGAAGGGATCTATTAAAAAGGATACATAAAGGTTTAACTATTGTTTGGTCTGTTTCTTTTAGCATTTTATGGCTAATTTCATCATGACCACTTGCTTTATTTATTAAAAGATTTTGGATGACGTCATTAATGTCGTGTTCTGTAATGGTTACATCTCTAAGTACTGCTTCTGTATGAAGTGAAAAATGTGGAAGAGAAATATGTGTGTCATCTACAGTTGATATAGAGCAGAAATATTCGTTTAAAATGCTTGCCTTGTCTTCATCAGAAGAGTAGTAGGTATTCATATCATTAGGATCTTGTAGAATATTTATGGTTTCGTTTTTAATAGAATTCTCTTTTACAAGCATTTTTACCATTTTCCAATAAAGCCTTGGATTGTTTGGATTTAAATCTTTTAGCGTAAATTCTAAATTGTTAAAGAAAAGGACTTTAGCAAATTTTTTCATATTGTTAACCTTATTTCTAAGTAGCTTGTATTTATGCCAGTCAGTCGGTTTGTTTGTACGTAGTCCTATTTTTTTCTGTCTGTCACGTTTTCTGGATATTTTACGAATGTCGGAATTGTACCAGGGTTTGTCGTTTGGTCTAATCGTCACTTGACTTGTTGGAATGCATATCTTCGCAAGTTCAACGAATTTTTGTGTAAACTGTTTGGTTGCGTCATCAACCGTCCCGAGTCGGAGAAAGGACCAGTCTGTAGTTTGAATTAAATGGTTGAGAAGAATTAAATCAGCGCGTTTATAATTCCATATCATTCGTTTAAACGGTGATTTTTCGTTCAGGTCACTTTTAACATAAATATAGGTACCAAAATGATCACTTACTGTCTTGGGCGTTTCGTGAGTTCCTGCATTTAAATACGTTATATTGTCAGAAATAGCTATAGGGTCTATGAGGGTGCTTGTCGTGTCAGTAACGCGTGTTGGTTCAGTGATTACATTTGTTTACGCTAAATCTATTATTTGCAGTGCAAATAGTTTGGAGCCAGATCAGACGCCGGGTAACCCTGCGTCTGATCAGGCTCCAAACTGTTTGCCACCAAGATAAACATGAAATATTAAAATTGTCCAAAAGTTGTTCTTTTCTACGTTTTAGTGTTTTGCGTTTGCGTACGTTTGCGTTTAAACGGGAAAGAATAACAGATTCTCCACTGTAGTATTGCTGATGAACTGAAATAAAATGTCCTCATGTTAACTCTTCATTGTTGTGTACTGCAGGTGAAATGGCATACAGTGTTCTGGGGTATAGCGCTACAGTATCTGTTTGCTCTGTTGATACTGCGGACATCATGGGGCTACCGTATATTCGAGTGGTTAGGGGAAAGAATTACTGCTTTCATGAACTATACTACAACTGGGGTTGTGTTTGTATTCGGGGAATCATACGAGGACCATTTCTTTGCAATGAAGGTACAACTCTCTATTAACCTTAGACATACATGTACTACTGTAATGACAGTAAAGGGTTCTTATGCTTGTAGATCCTAATCTTATGAATGTCACAACACGTATGTTATTTGAAAATATAATAGAACAATGGATACCTTAAAATGGGGTTGGGTAAATATTGACCATTTCTGATTGTTTAGTTATAATCATTTGCACCACAGGTACTTGACACATATATCTAGACCTATTACCCATTTCTTTGTTTACTAGACTTCTGTTATAAAAACAAGGTATACAACGGGATCCAACAGGTTGTCTAAACTATCTACTTAAACTGAGGACCTAAACTGTTTGCAAATGCGCTTTATGACGTCATTGAAAGCAAAAAGATAGACTGTGTTTCAAGCATGCAACTTGTGTGTTACGATGCAGAATATTTAATACGCATGCTTAAAGTTATAATACTTAGCGTCTTTTCCGTTACATTTCCATATATCAGAATGATGACGTTTAAACTTTAGGTGATGCCCATCGCTGTGTTTTTCTACACGATAATCAACATTCTGTACTATCTAGGAGTGATACAGGCGGTCATCCAGGTATTGGGAAGATTCCTCGCCTTCTGTATGGGAACAACACCGTTAGAATCTCTGAACAGTGCAGCAAACATTTTCCTAGGCCTGGTAAGAACATTCAAGATTGAAATATTTTCTGATTGACGGTTCATCTATACACACAAAGTTGGCCACCGGTTTTGCATCCACATGCCTTACACATCTTAAACAAATCTTACAAAATGTTATTGCGGTACTTGAACAAGTATTTTGTTACATACAATGTACAATATTTACATCCTTTTTAGCGAATTTATGTCGAACTTTAGCTATATAGCTTTTATTTCCTTTTTGGTACAATTTTATACCTTTAATGATTATATTTTATTAAGTACAAACGTGTAATGGTGATACATAATTGTTTTGACGTTAAATGGTTTAAATATTCATATTCTATGAACATTTTCACCATCATTGCAGCAATTCCAAGCGTTTCCTGTTTTCATTATCGTATTGACTTGTTGTGTTCAGATAAAGTTCAACCCTAAGTATCTCTTGTGATATTTATTGTTCGTTTGGATTCTCCTATTACAAGCATTGTGAATCAGTCTTCTGTTGAATTTTTTATATGACAATAAAAAGCAATGAATATATATATCCAATAATGCAGACCCTGATCAGAGGGCTCCTACATGAGCCCTCTGATCAAGGTCTACACTGTTTGCATATGTAATCAGTAATCTCTACAGAGGGTTGTATGTTTGAAAGGGTTAAGTACAACAGACAGCTACTGTATGTATTTTGTGTTAATTCATGGGTCTTCGTTTGAGTTCGTTTTCTCTCTCACTTCCACTATGGCGTCATTACTCGTCTAACACCTAGTTCCATCGGTTTTGATTTTCCGTTTTCTTTTATTTAGAATTATATGCGTTTTGAAGTAAAAAACATTGATATGAGTGGCGCGGCGTCTGACCAGAATTTATTTGCGGGCTCCTATGTTCACTTTGCTTTTTGTTTGTCTTGCGTGTTGTTTTCTATTTAGTGTGTAGATGAAGGAATGGGATTGTGCGTGTGTGTGTGTGTGTTTGTTAGGGTATGACTGTGTGTGTGTTCTGCTAGAGAGGTGGGTGTATTGTTTGTGTTGCGTTTCCTGCTTGAGTCTTTTGTATTTATTTCTAGTTCTGTCGGCATTGGCAGTTACCGGGTTAAATTGTAGTGGTGCTTAATTATATATAGTTCATTAAACTGATTGAGTTTACTTGTCGTTTACAAACCTGACCTGTTAAAGAGTTCAGTTGTCGCAAAAAGTGTAGACCCTAATCAGAACCTTTGATTAGGATCTACAATTTTTTATGTATGCAGCATATTAAGCAAACAACCCTTATTAGATCTAAACGAAGTAGTCTTAAAAGGAAACTGGTATTGTCCATTAAGTATTTTAGGGGCGAGTAAGTTAAATTTCGTTATTTTCTTTTATTTCCAGCTTGACGGGCCAATCATGTTTCGACCTTTCCTGAAAGATATGACTAATTCGGAAATACATTCCATTATGACCAGTGGCTTTGCAACTATCGCAGGCAGTGTTCTAGGGGCATATATAAGTTTTGGGGTGAGGATTAAGGACAAAACGTTGTACGACACAAACGCTCATATTCTTAAATTCATGATTATCATTTATATCTCCATTTATTCCTGTATTGTAGCATCTTTTTAGAATCGTCTTAAAAAGACGTTTTCAAAGAGATGTCACAAAACATGATTAAATTGAAAATTCAGAAATAAGATGCAAATGTATTTTAAAGTTTTGACTCACGACCGTGTTTGTCTGACGACGTTTCGTAAGATTGGTCCCTGCTTCTGTGACGAGGTAATGAAACTTGTGTATGTTACTTTTTAAATGTAAGAATCAAAGTTCAATTAAGAAATGAACTGATATTTTTCGGCGTTCGAGCGAAATAAACGACAGAAAGTTATCGGCAAATACCATAAATATAGCAAACTTGTACTTCGTCATAGGTATGGGGGGGGGGGTTGAAAAAATGATGGAATATATAAATAAAAAACAACCAAATAATCAGTGTTTTTCCCTAAGGGTGTCTCTTTTTATACCGATTATATTTGTTTAATGCCATATGCAAAATTTTTCCTACGATATTTGGACTTCAATTTCTATAAGACGCATTCTGCTCCACTTTCAACCTGTTTTAAGAGGGCACGTATCCTCAATACTAGAAACAGCCTATGGGGTAAAGGGTTAAGATACATGTACATAATGCATAGCCTGTTTTATAGGTACCTGCCAATCATCTTATATCGGCTAGTGTGATGAGTGCCCCAGCGGCCCTTGCCATCTCCAAACTGTCTTATCCAGAGACACAGAAAACTACTACAAAACTCAGCGACTTCTCCCGGTTGGAAAGGGCGTAAGTTTATTCGGTAACTGAGCTAATATTACAATTATCAGACCGTTGTTGCTGTATTTGCATCTCGTTCTAAACTGATAACCATTTCCCCCGTAACCTGTGTCACATTTTAAAAAAGTTGATCACTTAAAGCAGGTTGACAGTATATACATGTAAATGCACATTTTTCTTTACGTGCAGCCTGATTTTAACTGTCATCTGTCAGGGTAAAGAACATATTATGTTTACGACTGTATAATTCAATATAGTATGTTCTCATTAATTTTGCTTAGCTGTGATTGGCTGTAATATTTTTTTCATAACAAAATTAAATTAGGTCATGCCTTGTCGGGACTACTTGCGCTTAGGCCAACTGTTCTCAGCGTTATTGACGATGACATTACAACAAAGCAATGTCCCGTTTTGTCAGTAAATGTATATAGCGCAGAGACTATAATATACGGCTTGAATGTGTTACATAATGAACTCTCGGAACAGATTCTTTTTTTTAATTTCTTTCTTAATTTCAGTAGTGATATCAAATTATAAGAAATAATTGGGATATTTATTGTGTTCATTTGGGGTGTGAAAAAACTGGTCACACGACTGGTCGCGATTTCATACAGTGTGGCCAGGGTTTTTTCATTCCTCCATGAGTACAATTAATATTCGAATAATTCCTAAGATACATTGAATCAATTTTCTTTAGTGAAGAAATAAATTGAATGCGCTCATAGGTGTTTCTATGGGAGAAAGGTTAACTTACTTTATCACTACTGTACAACAATATTGAAGATGTGTAATTAACGGAGAAATGGTCATGACTCATATTTCTGCTCATACGTGATAAACAGATTAGAGGCTATACTGCTTGCCGATAGGAATTTAAATGTAAAACTAAAATTTAGACCAGATATCTCTTAATTTAAAAAGAACTAATCCAATATATAAACTTGGAAATTCCACTGGCCGCAAATGGGTTAAACACACCAAAGTCTCAACAATAAATATGAAAATGTTTACAGTTGTCTCTGTCAGTCTTCACTATGTGCTTGTTCATAATTTCATTATCATTAGCATGTACAGCAAGTTTGCTGAATTGTCCTATACAAAATTGTTACAAATAAAGGACTTATTTCAACATGAAACATTAAAAAGTAGCAATTACTCTGTCGCTTAGAGCGTGGTGATCAAATGTCGGGTGACCTGTCTTTCTACAAACTCTGCACTGGATATACTTGATTTTTGCACAAAAACATTTCTTCGCAAGAATGACGTCTTCCACATTGCCATGAACTTTTATTAATTTCTCTATCCAGACCGGAAAACAATATAATCGAGTCAGCTTCAAACGGAGCAACAGCCAGTATAAAGGTCATCGGAGCTATTACTGCCAATGTTCTGGCATTTCTTTCGCTGCTAGCATTTTGCAATGCTTCTTTGACTTGGCTTGGTAATCGTGTTGGAATCGAGGATTTAACGTTCGAGGTAAATCGACCGTATGTTATAGCCTATTTTCAAAGTATAATTATAGAAATTCGGATCTGTTCGAAATCTGAACAAATACTTCTTTACTATATACATTCTATATTCTTGCCAAATGATTAAAGAAAAAGGCACAGTGCTCATAGCATGCATCTTTTAAATATATAGTATAAACAACATACAGATGCTCCTAAAGGAGCATTCTGCATAATCAATGTCCTGTGTGATAGTCAAAACCCCCTCACAAATCTACAAATTATGTTAAATAGATGCAAAACAAACCCAATCCTCCGAACATCCTTACTCGATCTGCGTTTCAGTATTGTTATTATATAGGTTATATATAGTTGGTCAGTGCTGGAGTTTGAAACACATGCCATCCATATTAGGGTTATGATGACATGTACGTTATTTCGCGAAGTTAAATTGGCATAAACTGCAATGTAATATACTGGGGTGGCGTTAAAACATTAGTGACAGTTGTACTGGAAGTTAGTTTGAATGTTTTTCACTATTCATGAGAACAATTACCTCTCTTGGTTTGTCTCTCGTTGATCTAAGTTATTAATAAAGTTGATTATGAAGGATCCTGTATTACAAAAGACACAGGTACTTGACACATACTTTATTATCTATGAACCCCCTCCCCCCTTAAAAAAAAAAAAAAAAAAATTTTTTTTTTTTACTATACTTCTATTATAGATACAAGGTAAACAGCGCAATTCGACACCTAGTCTTTACTATCCACTTTTACTGATGCTAAAATAGACTCGATCGCCGATATTCTCTTGTGGTATCCTCGGGAAAGGATTAATTTATCAATATCTACTTTTTATTTCATCAAATTCCGTCAAATAACGCCACAGTACGTGAATTATAACGAAAATAAGCATAAAAAGTTTTCTGTCGTTCTCTTGGTACAGAATTTATTGCCCAAAATAAGGGGTAATCTAGTCGGTTTGCACATTTAACGGCCTTTACGGCTGGAACTTTCACCTAATTTCATTAGAGCAAACGCGTTTGTGTCGGAACATGACCCTCTTCACTATCAGCTATATGAAATATACATGTAATTTGGCATGAAATTGACAAGTGAAAGACTCATTTCATTGTGAATGCCATTTTGAATACCGGAATGAATTGAATGAACGGAGCGATCTCATTGGTCAAAATTAAACAGGTAAAGTTTCTTTTAATTTTGCATTCTATGTAAATTATATAAAACTGATAATATTTCATTTAAAGATGATTTATAATATTTGGTGAAAGTTCCAGTGGCATAGGCCGTTTATTGTGGACAAATAACAGATCACCCCTACATGTACATTCGTTGCTATGTACAATTCTGTACCAAGAGAACGACAAAAAACTTTTTGATGCTTATTTTCGTTATAATTCACGTACTGTGGCGTTATTTGACGGAATTTGATGAAATAAAAAGTGGATATTGATAAATTAATCATTTCCCGAGGGTACCACAAGAGAATATCGGCGATCGAGTCTATTTTAGCATCAGTAAAAGTGGATAGTAAAGACTAGGTGTCGAATTGCGCTGTTTACCTTGTATCTATAATAGAAGTATAGTAAAAAAAAAAAAAATTTTTTTTTTTTTAAGGGGGGAGGGGGTTCATAGATAATAAAGTATGTGTCAAGTACCTGTGACAAAAGAGAGGTAAAATGGATCATATATTTATAAGCAATGCAGAGCATTCCTTTTCAATATCGGTGTAGTACATATAAAAACGTTGTTATCATAAAAACAAAATAATCTGTCTATAATAAAATTTCAAAACTTTTGTGTTTCTGTTGGAATTTATGGCGCTACATGATTTTATAAGGCACAGTAGTAAAATTAACTGATATATTTGTTATTCGTCGTTATCATGCAAAATATATGTATACCTGGTAGTACCAATTTCCTAATTTATCCATGATTTTAATATATTTTCAGATGATATGCTCCTATGTTTTGTTCCCCATTAGTTATTTTATGGGAGTAGAAACTGGTGACTGTCGAAAGGTTGCCGAGTTAGTAGGTATGCCATTAGATAAACCTGGGGGCCATTTTACTAAACTACTTACGCAAATATTTTGCGTAAGTCAAAATTTTAAATTTTAATTTATATTTTTTATTATCACTTGCTACAAACAGCAAATAGTCTGATCAGAGGACACGCTTTTAGCGCGTCCTCTGATCTGGCTATTTGCAAATGTTTATGATCGAAAAATAAGAGTTAAACGATTTCGACTTACGCAAAATTGTTGCGTAAGTTGTTTCGTAAAACGGGCCCAAGAGGTCGTTCAGACATTGCGCTTGTATCAGTATAGACTACATGGACATATATCAGTAATCAATATCAGTTTTCAGGCGGAACCGATAAAATCGTATTGATAAATAACTCATCCACCCATGACATATTTAGTGTAGAGTTCCCATGTCCGGTCAGGACTATTGACTCTTTAGGGTTGTTTTCTATAATTTCATTGCAAAATTGCAATCAGTGCAGACAATAGTAAGAGCGTTCCTTCAGGAGCAAACATACACATACACATGCCTATGATATATTTCTAACACAATAAGTAGAAAAAAGAACATTAACACAAATAGTTTGTTTGCAGTTCCCCCATTATGTTAGGCTCCGAACGCGTTTTTTTTCTTTACAACGAAGAGGTGCACATCATTTCCTGTTTGCTTTGCCGATTTTCACACAAATTAACCATAACCGCATATATTAAACAGACTTAAGACAAAATATAACAACCATAATAAATCGACACTTAGAAATATGTCAGTTGGTTATCTTCTCAAGTGATGCATTGTATATACTAATCTCATTTGCTGCATGGGATCAAAACAATCAACCTGCCGTCCTTTAAGTTCTTGGCAGAGGGCATAATTTAAGTCAAATAAACAAACTTTTTTATTTTAAGACACCCCTAAGCTAATAAAGTTTCAGAAACATGAAAAGGGGCAGGTTGCTACTTGAATCAGGGTTTTAAAGTATAAAAGAATGCGCCTTCGATCGCATTCTGCTTTGCTTTAAGCCTGGTTTAAGCTACCTTCTGCTTGAATATAGACACTATTTTATCGTACATATTCATGACTGTTTTCTTTAGGGGAATAAATAGATCAAATGCATTAGATGCGTGTTTACTGGAGTAATTGGTGAAGTATATTTTCTGTATTCTATTGACAGGAGTTAAAACCTTTACCAATGAGTTCATTGCATACAGGCAGTTGAAGGATCTCATAGCAAACAGACACACTTTAGAGAACTACACGGACTATTTCAACACTACAGATTGGCACTGGGATCATCAAAACATCTTGCTGAATATCACCGGCGAGGTTCTCAAAGGCGGAGTAATATCAGTAGGCAAACATTGCTAAAAATTAACCCATAACATTATAGCCTTTTTCTAGTTTTTATGGCATGTGCCTCCTTAAAGCAGGTTTAAAATAAGATTGAATGCGCCTAAAACCGCATTCGGTTTTACATTCAGTCAGGTTGAGGCTACAATCGAGTAGGATATAGAAAACACTTCTTATTCATGATAGTATAAAACGGAATTATTTACCTCCGTGAAGGTATATGTATTATAGGCGTAAAAAATCTTATTTGATTGAATAATTGGTTAACAACTATTTCTTAACCACTCTTTGAGATGCGCAATGATGGCATTTATTTCATCCTCATAGCGTGCGGTTAATGTTTAAGACGGATGGTTAACTAACGCAGACTAAACGTAAAGCAAAAAGGAGTTTTCTATACCTACAGTCTGCCTTACGCAACCAGTTGCTTGGATACTTGATCAAATTGCAAGGACGCTATAGCAAGACAGGGTGAAAACAAGAGAAATAGAGGTCTCCAAAGTGATCACATGGGGTAAATAAAGGCGGCTTTGAAAACAGTTTGAATTCTGATCAGAGGCTGATATACACTGTGTAACACTCGTACTTCTTCAGACAATATAATCTGATAGTAAAGCATCATTTTAAAATACAGTGATCCCTCCCTAAAACGGCCCTCCCAACGACGACTCCCTCCTAACAAAGACCCTTGTCGCTGTTCACCAAACAATACATTTAATGTTCAACCTTTTCATAGCTGCAATACCGTCTGCTTAAATTTGTCGTCTGCTGTTTTTCTCAAAGTTACATATAAGTGGACATTTTGATAGAATAAACAAAATGAAGAGTGACAAACAGCTGGATTGAAGCTATTTGAAAATGTAAGCCAAGTCTTAATTGTCCCTCCCTATAACGACTCCGAACTACTCACAAAATATGTGTCTCCCACTGGGTGTCGCTGTAGAGAGGGAGCACTGTATATTGAAATAAATTGAAACAATTCGAAGGTGAATTGGAAAGGAACCATCGGATGTATTTTTACTCTCTATTTCAGGTCAAGTCAGAAATAATCTCTACGTACGCTCTCTGTGGCTTTGCCAACTTCGGTTCTATTGGTATAACCCTTGGAGGATTGGCGTCTCTCGTTCCATCAAAGAAACCAGAAATCTCAGCAATGGTTTTACGAGCAATGATTTGTGGAAATGTCGCATGCTTCATGACGGCATGCGTTGCCGGTTAGTATTTTGTAAATTCGTCTAACAAAAAATACAGCCGAACGAACCCGTGTTTCTTTAGTGAACTCCATTAAGTCATGCTCGCTTAGTTGTTGATATCCCTTTTTTAAAGATTTAGTGGAAAGAAGAGTATTCCTTCCCGACAAACATGTTTATGCTAAGACGTCATTTCCGTTGCAAGCATTTTGAAGCCAGATAAGACACACAGGGCAAATGGCATCTGATCAGGTTGCCACTCCGAGCAAATAAAATGCTAGAACTGTAAAAACGGCCATTTCTTCGACGTTTGCGATTCGTTTAAATTAAACAGGAAACATTAACGTTTTCTCCATTATAACACAACTGACACGATGTTCGTTATGTGTACCTAAGGCACACGAAAACTGCATAACCTTACTCCTATTTCAAACTGTTATAACTAGCATTTAGATAATTATAAAGAAATTCACAGTAAATAAAAAATTCAGACGTGTGAATTAATTGGGAACATGATATACACGGTTATAATAATTGAATATAAAGGTTGTAATGTTTTTCTTTCAGGATTATTTTACAAGCCTTTCTGATGTCATACATACAGTTTATATCAAACAACAGGTGTGTTGTTTACTAGGACAGGATTTATTCCAACGATCGACACAGCCAATATGACTTGAAGGTTTCAGAAGTGTATAAAAATAAGAATAACTTTACAAAAGGAATCCAGAATTATAGTCGTGTAAAACGCTCTGCAAATTATTATTAGGAACTTCCCGGAATTACTTTGTTTAATCATTAACATGTTATTAGCGTACAGTGGAGAATCTGTTATTCTTTCCCGTTTAAACGCAAACGTACGCAAACGCAAAACACTAAAACGTAGAAAAGTACAACTTTTGGACAATTCTGATAATTCATGTTTATCTTGGTGGTAAACAGTTTGGAGCCTGATCAGACGCCGGGTTACCCGGCGTCTGATCTGGCTCCAAACTGTTTGCACTGCAAATAATAGTTTTAGCGTAAACGCGTTTATTGGGAAAGAATAACAGATTCTCCACTGTATATAGACCGTTGAAAATATTGAGGACCTAGATCAGTCAACTTCTAAAGGGAGCTGTAAGACAGGGACGATATTTTGACGCAGAAGTGTGCTGTCATTAAATGTTCATCAAGGCATAGCGAATTTACTTTAGCGTGTGTTTGTCACCTGTCAAAGAACCATTATGCCAACTAAGCCCTCTTGAGTTTTGAACGTTACGTTCACTGCAAAACCTGCAGCTCATTAGACCCACGTATACACGCAAGGGCTTCGCCTTGAACCTTTTATCCTGTCGTAATATATCTGCTTTGAAACTGCCGTCTGCAAAATGTGTTAAATCAAAAGTTATGCATTTTTAACTAAAACCATTTAACCCTTTCATTTTCAATGACGTCATAAAGCGCATTTGTAAACAATTTTGAACCTGATCAGACGCTGCGAATCAAAACTGTTTGCCACTTGTTTTTTAAATTACGTAAGTTATACTGCCTTAAATCTAACTTTGAAACGATATTGCAGACAGCAATATTGAAGCAGACGACAATATGACGTTGAAGGGGTAAATACCTCACGATAAATTTATATTGACTATGAAAGGGTTAACCGAGTGTCAAACTCTTTAGATGTTGAAACAGTGCTCCCTCCCGACAACGGCCCGCTTAACAACGACTCCCTCCTTACAACGACACTTGCCGCAGTTCCTCAAACAAGACAAGTATGTCTAATGCTTTTAATGCTGCAAAACCGTCTGCTAAAATTGTCGTTTGCTGTTTTTCTCATAGTTTCATATTGGACATTTTGTCAGAAAAAAAACTTAATGACGAGTGACAAACAGCTTGAATCGAGATCAGACGCCGCGTTGAAAATGTAAACCATTTTTCCTCACTATAACGACTCCCTCCGAACAGCGAACACAATTGTTGTCTCCCAGTGGGTGTCGTTGTAGAGAGGGAGCGTTGTATGACATCTGATCTGACTCAAAATTGTTTGAGGTGTAAAATAATAGTTTTAGTATAAACGCGTTTATTAGGAAAGGATATATAGGATCTGTCATGAGTCGATGTTTAAGACAGGCTGATCTCAAAGGAGTCTAGAATCGAAATGTTATTAAGCGAGCCTTGGCGAGCTTAATAAGTTTTCTATTCTAGACGAGTTTGTGATCAACTTATCTTAAACATCGACGAGTGACAGATTCTCTTTCTCACATAACCAACGATCTAAGTTATTTTTTAAGCAATATGCATTTTTTGGAACCCCGGTGACGTCAAAACGCTGTTATAAATAGTGACGTTATAGTGATGTCATCAAATTGAGCTCACACATGTTGGAGATAAGGATATTCGTCATCGTTGTATGCTATAGAAAACAAAGGTAGTTATGTGAGAAAACGTTTTCTCCACTGTATCACTGAGTCCCAACTGGTAGGCAAATAGTTGAATTTCTACCGTACCATCTGCTCTAATTACTTAATTACCATGCAAACCCATGCTAATATTCTTTTCTCTGCACTACTAAGTTGCGGCAATATTACTGAAAAACATTGGAACGGTTTTGAATGGTAACGTCATCACAAATGACGTCATTTGGTGGCCAGCTTATTTTAGCGCTAGTGAACAAGCATGACTAAAAATCGATGACACGTGATGTAGAGGACAGAGTGATTCTCTTTGAGGCAAATCCTTATCCCATAAATGGTCGACAGAATAACGTCTTCTGTGCTATAACAATAATGGATATGTCAAGGACGACATAAGTTGACAGTCGCATTTCAAATAATAAAACCTTGTTTTGAATGGCGATCAAAGGGTACTTAGTAGAAGTCCTTTGTCTGTCAATTTGAGGTGTTAAAATATTAATCAGTTGCCGACTTATGTAAGTGAATACCTCTTTGACGGGTTGACAGTTGTATTAGAATATAATATTTGTAATGTAGGAGACGCTATTAGTTCTGAATAAGCACGTTTATGATAAATATCCGACGTCTAAACAGGCACCAAACATTTTGCAAACAAGATATCGTCACTATCAGGGATTCGCACTATTGGGTATCTGATAAAATCCTTGTCATAATAATAGCGTTTCAGGGGCCCGTTTTATGAAATGCTGTACGACAAAAATGGTCGTAGGTCAAAATGTTATTTATTCATCTAATCCTGTCTTGTGACATCTCTTTGGAATCGTTTAAAAGACGATTCCAAAGAGATGTCACAAGACAGGATTAGAAGGAGAAATCAGAAGTTAGCTGTATTTTAAAGTTTTGACTTACGACCGTTTTTGTCGTACTACGTTTCATAAAACGGGCCCCTGGCACGTAGAAAGGTATAAATAAAGTGGATTCACCAGCGAGGGGTTTTGGGACCGCCTACTACGTTCCCAGCCAATCCAGGGCCTTATAGGGAAGTAAAAGTAATATTTCAGGCTCTCATAAGCCATATAAAACGATTAAAACTTTCAAGATTTATGGTTATTGTACATGTATGTACCTTAATCCTTATCATGCTACATTGTCGTCTGCTGCAAATATATCGTCTGCGAAAAAAGTATAAATAAGTTTTTTTTTGTTTTTTTTTGGGGGGGGGGGGGGGTTCGTGGGTTTTTAAAGGGGTGTTAACTGAAAAAAAGTTAAATGTGAGTGACAAACTGTTTGGATCTAGATCAGAACGGTTTGCAAATTTTAGCGAAAATAATGTGGATTCCCAGACGTACCGACGTATAGAAAGCTACAATGTAAGCGCATGCTTTTTAATTAATCAATTCCTACCGACTTGTATAGGCGTCATTTACAAAACAGTGTACCTGCAAAGAGAACACTGCCTTGGCATATGCAAACAGTGCAGACCAAATCAGAGGGCGTCTATGTTAGCCATCTGATCAGGATCTACATTGTTTGTCGTATTGAAATACATGTATATTATAAAATATCGACCCAAAATAGCCACAATTAACTCACATGTATCAGATTCTGGGATCTTCAATTTGAAATGTAATCAGTTAATGAGTTAGTGGTACAGTGGAGAATGTGTTATTCTTTCCAAATAAACGCGTTTACGCTAAAACTATTATTTGCAGTGCAAACAGTGTGGAGCCAGATCAGACGCCGGGTAACCCGGCGTCTGACCAGGCTCCAAACTGTTTGCCACCAAGATAAACATGAAATATCAGATTTGACCAAAAGGTGTCATTTTCTACGTTTTAGTGCTTTGCGTTTGCGTACGTTTGCGTTTAAACGGGAAAGAATAACAGATTATCCACTGTATATGTAAATGTAGTACCAAAGGCAAAATGTCGAGGACCCCAAATGAGATCCGCTCAATGTTTATCTATATCGGTATACTACGGATAACGATCGGCAATTCTCGTTAAATGTCGGCCTATTATGAACAGGAATGGACTGTCAGTTGAAGAAAAAATGACTGATCATTGTACGTAGAGTACCGACTTTTGTATATACAGTGGAACCCCTCTAAACCGGAACCTCTAAATACCGGAATTCTCTCTAAACCGGACAAAAGATTTGGTCCCGTTTCCAACCCATTTTTATTTAACACATTACCCCATAAACTGCCTTTTTACGCCTTTGATTTATTCCTTCACTGAAAAAAAATACATTTATGAATATGTATCCTCAGAAATAGATTCTATATTCTAGCTTAAAGCATGTTGGAAGAAAAGCAGAATGCGCCTTAAGGCGCATTCTGCTTTACTTTCAACCTGCTTTACGTGATCAGCTATCTTCCATACTAGAAACAAGCTACATGTATTGGTTAAAACCCCTTTAAACCGGAAACCCTCTAAACCGGACATTTATTTTGTCCCCACACGTGTCCGGTTTAGAGGGGTTTCACTGTATGCACATCTTACGATTCATTTGGATCTGAAAGGCAAACAATGTTTAGTTTGAGTAGACGCCGAGTTCTCAGTGGACATAATGTGTTTAGCATGAACGCGTTTACTGGTTAACCCTTTCCCCAATAGAAGCGCCTTTTAGCGGATATAATTTATTCATCCGCTGAAGAAAGTAGTTCCAATTTAATCAGTAATGAATATGTATTAAGGGGGAATATTTTCTATATTATAGCACATAATAGCTTGAAGCAGGTTGAAAGAAAAGCAGAATGCGCCCTAAGGCGCATTCTGCTTTACTTGCAACCTGCTTTTAGTAGTCACCTATCTTAACCCTTTACCTGATAGCATTGTTTCTAGTATTGAAGATATGTGACTACTTAAAGCAGGTTGAAAGTAAAGCAGAATGCGCCCTAAGGCGCATTCTGCTTTACTTTCAGCCTGCTTTAAGCTATTAACTGCTAGAATAAGGAAAGTATTATATATGACACATATTTATTACGGTATAATTTGGAACTATTTTCTTCAGCGGATGAATAAAATGAATGTGCTAAAAGTCGCTTCTATAAGGGAAAGGGTTATGTACTAGAAATAGGCTATCAGGTAAAGGGTTAAGTATACCGTTTTTCCCATTGTAAAAAATTAAGGTAACGAATTATCCGTAGTTAAATAACTACAACAAGCAAAGGTTCAGTACCACATTTAATAACCCTCAAGTTTTCTGAACAACACGCACCAACACACTGTATGTTACATGTCTAAATAAGTCTTTAAAATATGGTATTTGATCCTGCGTGATCCTTCAGACTATACATACAATTCAACAAGCATCTCTAACAAAAAGGTTACAATTGCATTCATAACAAACACGTATTAATCCATTTACAACAGTGGTCCGTTTCATACAACTTCGTACGACAAAACAGTCGTAAATGAAACTTTTAAAATACATTTAATTTCTGATTTCTATATCTATTCCTGCCTTGTACATCTCTTCGGAATTGTCTTTTCAAGACAATTCCAAAGAGATGTCACAAGACAGGATTATATGGAAAAATAAATAATAATTGAGACTTTTATAATCTGACTTACGACAGCATTTGTCGTACAAAATTTTATGAAACGGCCCCAAAAAGCTCTATTTACCGAATCCGCCACAAATACGCCTTTTAACAACTGTATTTTTTATCACACAAAGAAAAAAAGTCATTATCTAGGAATTTGTGAGAACAAATCTTGGATGGCATTCAAGCAATGTTTCAAATAGAATCTTAAAGTAGGTTAAAAGAAAAACTACAGCTTCTACAAAAGTGGTTTCTTCGTGAGTGCAACCTGCTTTTAGCATTAACTCATTCATCCCTGAAACTTTTAATTGACAACTCTAATTCAAAAATAAGTCTAGTCCAGTTTGGCTATTAATGGTTGATTTTAACAATATATTACAAAATAACAAACAGTGTATACCCTGATCAGAGGGCTCCTTAAGGAGCCCTCTCATTAGGGTTTACACTGTTTGCAAAGGACAAGTGTAATCCCCACAGGTACACTGTTTGTACATGACGAGTATACTCGTCGTTAGGGTTGCACGTGTTAACGCCTTCATTTGGAAAAATAACACCTCGACCGTAAGATATGCATTAATGACAGAAAAGGTACAACGTATGGTTTGATAGCCAATTGTTCTCACTAATTCTGGTTGAGATTTGTCTTCAATATTCACAACAGAAATGCCTCTAATATAACGCTCAGTAACCATAAAGTCCTATCCGAATAATTGGATAGTTCACCCATTTTTCCACTTTAATGTAAAGACACCTGATTGGTTCGATGCTAACAAATCTGTTCGCCACAGAAATACCATTCTTGTTGCCAGTAAACATCTGAAAAATAAAATTGTTACACAAAATTTACACAATAGTTGTCTTATTCGTATACTAAAGCTAATTGTTTTTGTCTATATCTAAGTTTAACGTACATTGTCTTTATAATGTAATACAGCGTTCCCTCTCTACAACGACACCCAATGGGAGACAACAAATATGTGCGTTGTTCGGAGGGTGTCGTTATAGGGAGGGAACTTGGTTTACATTTGTAAACAGCTCGAATCCAGATCAGACGCCGCGTTTCGCGGCGTCTGATCTGGATTCAAGCCATTTGTCATTTTTCATTATGTTTTTTCCTGTCAAAATGTCAGTTATGTAAGAAAAACAGCAGACAACAATTTTAGGCAGACGATAATGCATCAGTTCAAGCATAAAACATAACTGTCGTGGGAACAGCGATGAATGTCGTTGTAAGGAGGGAGCCGTTGTAAGGAGGGCCGCTGTAGAGAGGGAACGCTGTATTAATCTTTTCACTCTCAATGACGCCTTACTTTAAGCGCGTTTGCAAACTGATCAGGACCCAAACTGTTTGACACTCTTATCTATATTTTTAAGTAATACAACCTTAAATCTTACTTTGAAACGTGTCTTGGAGAACACAGTACTGAAGCAGACGACAACAAAGCGGTGAGTGGGTAAACTTCTCCCGAATAATTTGATCATGAAAGGATTAAACGCATTAAATGAATAGCCGAATATGTATTTAATCCTTCACTGCAATTTTAACATTGATTTTTAATGCATAAAAATGCCCTTTCTTATGTACTACCTAATACTAATCCTTTTACGGACAATATATATCGTCTGCTACACTTTGCCGTCTGCAATATTGTGCAAAACTATGTTTGTAGTTTGAACTCGAAATACTGCTACGATTTCAAAACATTTTGGGATCCTGATCAGACGCTGTATAACTCGGCGTCCTATAAGGATCCTACTTGTTTGAAAATTCGTTGAAATATGTAAGACATTGTTTAACACTTTGAACAATAGAGACTACACTCGTTCTTTTAAAACTGTGCCACTTAACCCTTTAACCCATATCCTGTTTCTAGTATTTAAGATATGTGACCTATTAAAGCAGGCTAAAAGTAAAGCAGAATGCGCCCTAGGGCGCATTATGCTTTACTTTCAGCCTGCTTTTAGTTACTATCTGCTAGGATATAGAAAATATTTCTTATGGTACATATTTATGACAGTATAAAATGGAACTATTTTCTTTGGCGGATGAATAAAATGAATGCGCTAAAAGTCGCTTCTATAAGGGAAAGGGTTAAGAAAGTGCAGTGTTCCCTCTCTACAACGACCCCAATGAGAGACACAGATTTTGTGTGTTGGTCGGAGGGAGGGAAAATAAGGACTTTACTTACATAACACGGCATCTGATCTTGATTCAAGGTGTTTGACACTCGTCATTATATGTATTCTATCACAATTTCCACGTATATGTAACTTTGATAATATACAGCAGACGTCAATTTTAAGCAGACGATATTGCAGCAGTCAAAGCGTTTTCCTGTTAAGGGAACTGTGACAATGGTCGTTGTTGGGAAGGCCGTTGTAGAGAGGGAACACTGTATATTTGATCATGGGGAACAGAATAGACCAGACAAAACCTCTCCTAAAGGAGTCCTATGATCATGGTCTGCACTGTTTTTCATTTTTGCAGAAAACAACCCTAAAACGTCATAACAGGTCTTAATCTAATTGGAGACGAGAATAGTCCATAACCGTTTCAGGGGTAAATAAGTAAAATGCAATCCGCAAATATGTTATAAGTGTTTTCTTCTGACCTGTCGGAGTTATTTTTAGATTGGAACATTCTAAAACTTTCAAAGGGATGAGTTTTCTCTACAAACGGTTAATGATACGGATAGCTGTAATTTTTGTGCACAATGTACAGTAGAGGATACCTTATTCTTTCCCGTTTAAACGCAAACGCAATGAACTAAACTGTGGAAATTTACTTTAAGAAATTTTAATTATATTTTTAATCTGAGGAGCAAACAGGTTGGAGCCTGATCAGACGCCGGGTAACCCGGCGTCTGATCTGGCTCCAACCTGTTTGCAAAGGAAATAATAGTTTTAGTATATAAATGCCTTTGTTGGGAAAGAATAAAATATCAGTAAAGTTAGCGCAAGGGTCTCGTGCTGCACGAGGATCATGTTATCTCAAGTTGGAAAGTGTACGACTATAAAGATCCGATGTTACCCTGTTATCTATTTTCCATTATGAACTATTCTGTTCTAAAAATAACTCTGACAGGTCAGAAAAATCGAACAATACCTGTAGGAAGTGCTTGTTATCACAATCACTACTTGTGAATAACGTATATTGTCTAACATACTCTTCTACTTGGTCCCTTATCCGTCCCTTTGTTGATATTTTCTTCACTAACCTGTTCTGTTTGAAGTCAATCTTGAAAAAACATGGCGAGTCAACATATTATTATTTGTTATATATAATTATATATTACGTTTATAGCAGTCTTGCATTTTTTTCACCGCTGTAAAGGTCGAGCGAGACAGTGTAAATATAATTTTCTTATTTACAAATCACAAATATATTATATTACTACATAAACTATACAACAGCCGCGGAGGGCTCCTTAAGGAGCCCTCTAATCAGGGTCTTCACTGTTTGTCATTTTGAAATGTACTGTTAAAATCAACCCTTAATAGTCAAAAATGGACTTGACTTACTTTGAAAGTGGAGTTGTCCATTAAAAGTTACAGGGGTGAATGAGTAATACGAATTATTGAACAGTACGTAATTAGGCAGCCAAATGAAACGTAAAATCCCGATATCGTAATACGGTCGAACTTCGATATATCGAACTCGCTTAATTCGAACTATCCTATTTGTCGACACATGAATATCATTATTTCATTTCAGTTGAGTCTATCATATTTCGTTTTTCAAAGTTAAAACGTGGCATAGCCACGTTTTAATTTTGAAATACGGGTATGTTCGGCCTTACAGTTCAACTGTTATTAAATCGAGCGCGGTTTTTTAAACCGGTGGCTGAGCAATGCTTTAGCTTTAAAAGGAAATGTAAGTTCGACTTAAGCGAGTTTGAGATACTTAGCTTCGACTGTAAATAACCTTCAAAATGTATGGTATGTCCTCCTCCGCTACCCAGAATGGCATATCTCCAAGTCTTACGCTTGAAAACACCTTGCCTTTGTATTGCGGTTGACTCGGATATTCCACTGTAATATCATCGACCTCTATAGAACCACATCGTCCCTCAAACATGGTCAGAGCATCTATCAAAATAAAGGATACACGAAATACAAAGATTATTCGAAAAACATCTTTTGTTGTTATCTGATTTTTTTCTTTGATGGAAAGGCGTATTATTTAATTCCGTACCCTATGACTCCCCTTTGTGACACATTTATAAAATTAAAGTATATGGAATTATTTTCGGAAACCATCATGGTAGGCTGACTTTGATAAATTACGTAGGTACGGATATATTGCAGAAGCGAGGGCTTGTCGTTAGTTTAAACAATATTCTTTTCCAGAAGAAAATGATTGGACATCCTGCAAAACCTATGTGAGTCGTTATGGCCAGAAAGGAAGTTTTTCAGTTTTAGGAAACAGAAATAAAAGTAACATGACACCATGTTTCAAGGTTATAAAGAGATTGAGTTGAGAATAAAATCGAACTCAATATTTGATAGATCAGATTTGAGCTGGTTGAGTCTGATATTGTTATCAAGATTTGACAGGTCAGATTTGAGCTGATACTCACATCTTACCATTCATATGCTTGAAAACGAACATATACTCAACTCAAACTCTTTAAAACTTTGATCCTTGTCTGGGAAATAAGGTGGGAATGGTAGCAAAGTATCTATCAGACCTCATAAACTGTGTTACAATACTAAAGGTGTGCGCTAGAGCATTGTTATGCATATGTTTGAAACCCGTGGCTGGGCTACGTTTCTTTAAGTTTTTCTTCATTTGTTGAAAATAGCATCACAGTAGAATCCGCAGTGGAAATATTATTATTGTCTTTTAAATTTCAAACGAACCGCGAAAGGAAGGCAGTGAAATTTCAAAAGCTTCTATTTTCTGAAAAGTCTGACGATTCTTTTAATCTGAGTGACAATCAGTTTGGAACCTGATCGAGATACCGAGCCGCTAGTGTAGCTGATTACTGTGTGTAATGTACAGTGGAGAACACGTTATTCTTTCCCGTTTAAACGCAAACGTACGCAAACGCAAAACACTAAAACGTAGAAAAATACAACTTTTGGACAATTCTGATAATTCATGTTTATCTTGGTGGCAAACAGTTTGGAGCCTGATCAGACGCCGGGTTACCCGGCGTCTGATCTGGCTTCAAACTGTTTGCATCGGAAATAATAGTTTTAGCGTAAACGCGTTTATTGGGAAAGAATAAAGTTTTTTTCTCCACTATATATGACTGTTTAAAGCATAGACGCGTTTATTGGGAAGAAATGTGATGTGTATAAAGGAATCGGACGTTTCTGCCACGCTAGTGCAAAATCGGAAGACAGTTACAGTGAAGAAGACGTTTTATTTATGCTTTTAGGTGGATTGCCGGAAATAGCAGTGGATTATCACTTGGTAATCCACTGCAGTGGATTATCACCAATCGCCGTTTTCCCCGTAGGGCTCCCCCAATTGTCGAACAATTTCGTTTAAAAAGTGGCTTAAAAGCATAAATAAATAGAATAATTGTATTTGTTCAGTATAAGATCGAATTTAATCCATTTCGTGAACATCAGACTGTTATATTTTCACTCGTGGCTCGTGAAAATATAACAGTCTGATGTTCACTCAATGGATTAAATTTCTATCTTATACTGAAAAAAAAACAATTATCCTCTATATGACAAATTGTTTGCGTCTCGGTTCGTTTAAACTGGAAATAATAACGTCTTTATATCAACCCTTTTTATATCAAATTTGTCGATAGTTTTTTACTCTTTCACCGCAATAGTGTCGTTTGCTTAAATTTTGTTGTCTGCAATATCTTTACAAAGTTAGATTAAAATTAATACATGTATGACTGTGGCTATTTCGGAAGGAGTGTCAAACAGTTTGGGTTCTGATCAGACGCCGCATTACGCGGCTTCTGATTGGGACCCAAACTGTTTGCAAACGCGCTTTATGGCGTCTTTGAGAGTGAAAAGTTTGAAATATTGTGGTAGACCACTAAAACAACAATATACATTTGAAAGAGACGGGAACCAGTACTTACTTTGAGCGTACAATATGGCCCCATCAAGATGTGTCAGTGTACTTTCATCTTGTATCGAATTACAAGGACAACCAATACACAGCTTGCTGTCTTCCACAAAAACGGCTACGACGCACAGTGCATTCAAACTGCACTCAAACATACAGCTAAGGTCGCTAGGACACACTTTTGTAAATAACCTGATTTCTTCACTACAAACGAGTCCTTTCATATCAAGTATTTCTCTGGTTCTAAAATAGTTTATATCGTCAAGCCAATGGTGCGAGCAAATAAAGAAGGCAAAACAAACTATTATATAGATTGGCACATAAAGTTCGCAAAATCTAGTCTTAGTCGTAAGCCTCACCATCATTGCGGCACCAACTAGATTTCCAACCTATCCTTCAGGGGCATGTCTTACGAAACGTTTTACGACAAATATTGTCGTAAGTCACCTTATAAAATTCTCGATTATTATTTATATCTTCATCAAATTCTATCTTGTGACATCTCTTTGGAATCGTCTGTTCAAGACGATTCCAAAGAGATGTCACAAGAAAGGATTATATGGAGAAATAACAAATTAGAGACATTTTCAAGTTTTGACTTACAACCATCATTGCGACACCAACTGTATTTCTAACCTATCTTTCAGCTCTCCTGACTTTACCTACAGCGGGGAATCTGTTATTATTTCCAGTTTAAACGCAAACGTACGCAAACGCAAAACACTAAAACGTAGAAAAGAACAACTTTTGGACAATTCTGATAATTCTTATATATCTTGGTGGCAAACAGTTTGGAGCCTAATCAGACGCCGGGTTACCCGGCGTCTGATCTGGCTCCAAACTGTTTGCACTGCAAATAATAGTTTTATAGTAAACGCGTTTATTGGGAAAGAATAACAGATTCTCCACTGTAATATGATTTACATTAGGTTTGCATGTCTGCTCATGAACATCACGACGGTACTAAACACGTTCCACTTGCCAGAATGTCCTGTCCTGCTGATGAATAATGCATTTCGTCTATTGATTTGATTTTATGGTCACATCTTTGCTAACGCATAACCCTTTCCTTTAAAGTCATAACTGCAAATCATCTACAATGCTCCTTCCCTACAACGACCCTCCCATCAACAAATCCCTCGCTACAACGGTAATCCTAACATCGACTCCCACTTTACAACGACCTTTGTCGCTACAATTAAGTATAAAGCTTTTTATTCTGCAATATCGTCTGCATAAATTTGTCGTCTGTTAGTTTTTCTCAAGTTACAAAACAGCTTGAATCCAGATCAGACGCCGCGTAGCGCTGTTTTCAAATTCCCTTCCATATAACGACTCCCTCCGAATAACGCACATAATGCTTGTCTCCCATTGGTTGTCGTTGTAGAGAGGGAGCACTGTACAACCAAAACCGTTTAATACAGACTAGTGCTTAATGAAATATTGAAGTAAAACAGAAGGGTCCTTTAGGAGCTATCGTCTCTATTTTAATTTTGCTTTAAAGGGACTCGCAACCGGATGGTGTACTTGTCAAAATAAAATAAAATACTCAAATAAAAGCAAATTTGTGGCATTATTTGGCTTCTGACATTAAAAAAATATGATCAGTCCAAAAAAAGTCTCAAGAATCGTCACCGAATCTTAGATTTTTAGATATTTTCCATCGTTTTTCTATACCGACTAGTAGACGGTATAGTTGTTGTTGTTGCTTCTCTACACGGGCTCAGACATTAACACGAGCCGAATTACGAAGTTGTATGCACTTTCGATCGCTACACATTGAAATACGTTAAATCGATCCGAGATAAACGGATAGTTCCGTGGTCCATTGGTCTAAGCGGTTTCCCCTATTTTGCCTTCTGTCCGCCAATGCCGGGCCCCGGGTTCGAATCCCACCAGAGATCAATATTTTTTTTTATTGAAATACATTTTTTTAAACAGAATTTCTTATCCTAAACTAATTCTTTACCATTTAGACCTATATAAGCGTTTGACACATATTTACAAATTACTATTTTTAATGCACCATCTGGTTGCGAGTCGCTTTAAAGTGTCACTTGTATTCAACATCATCACTGCATAAACAGTTGTGGCACACATTTGGAGGAACAAGTAAAGTTGCGCTTAGAGACTTCTGTGGAGGAAAAGATTACCAGTTTAGAAAACGTGTTAGTTGTTTTTGATTATTTGACTCGCAACGTGGTAAAAAGGTCATCTCTACACTATATTTAACCCTTTCATGATCAAATTATTCGGGATATTTTTACCTCTTCACCGTTCTATTGTCGTCTGCTTCAATTTTCTTGTCTGCAATGCCGTTTCAAAGTTACAAAATAAGTCAGAATGACGGGAAAAAAAATCAAAACGAGTGACAAACAGCTTGTATCCTGATCAGACGTCGCATGACGCGGCGTCTGATCAGGATCCGAATTGTTTGCAAACGCGCTTTGAAGCGCGATTGAGAGTGTAATGGTGATGTCGTGAACATCTTAAATTTCAAATTCACAAGTCCAGTTTCCAATTAGGCATAGTCCGTTTAAATAACTACTGATAGTTGTTTCAAACAATGTATAGCAAAATTACAGTTAGTGGAGACTTTGACAAGAGAGGTCATGTAAAAGCTCTCAGATCAGAGCCTACAACGGTTACATGAGATATGTATACTTTCCACATGGATGCTGGTTTTAAAAATGGTCTTAAATGTTTGAGGGGGTTTAACCCTTTCACTCTGAATGACGTCATATAGCGCGTTTGCAAACAGTTTGGATCCTAATCAGACGCCGCGTAACATGGCGTCTGATCAGGACCCAAACAGTTTGACACTCTTATCAATATTTTTTTAAGTCATACAACCTTTATTCTAACTTTTAAACGTGTCTTGCAGACATCAATAATGAAGCTGACGACAATAAAGCGGTGAAGGCGTAAACATATCCAGAATAATGTGATAATGAAAGGGTTAAGTCGTTTAAAATCATTAAAAAACTCTTCTCTCATAGTTGGACCTCCATGGGCCTTTATTAAATCATTAAAAAGCTCTTCTCTAATAGCTGGACCTCCATGGGCCTTTATTAAATCATTCAAAACTCTTCTCTCATAGCTGGACCTCCATGTGCCTTTATTAAATCATTAAAAAACTCTTCTCTCATAGCTGGACCTCCATGTGCCTTTATTAAATCATTAAAAAGCTCTTCTCTAATAGCTGGACCTCCATGGGCCTTTATTAAATCATTCAAAACTCTTCTCTCATAGCTGGACCTCCATGTGCCTTTATTAAATCATTAAAAAGCTCTTCTCTAATAGCTGGACCTCCATGGGCCTTTATTAAATCATTAAAAAACTCTTCTCTCATAGCTGGACCTCCATGGGCCTTTATTAAATCATTAAAAAGCTCTTCTCTCATGGCTGGACCTCTATGTGCCTTTATTAAATCATTCAAAACTCTTCTCTCATAGCTGGACCTCCATGTGCCTTTATTAAATCATTAAAAAGCTCTTCTCTAATAGCTGGACCTCCATGGGCCTTTATTAAATCATTCAAAACTCTTCTCTCATAGCTGGACCTCTATGTGCCTTTATAAAATCATTAAAAAGCTCTTCTCTAATAGCTGGACCTCCATGGGCCTTTATTAAATCATTCAAAACTCTTCTCTCATAGCTGGACCTCCATGGGCCTTTATTAAATCATTCAAAACTCTTCTCTCATAGCTGGACCTCTATGTGCCTTTATTAAATCATTAAAAAGCTCTTCTCTAATAGCTGGACCTCCATGGGCCTTTATTAAATCATTCAAAACTCTTCTCTCATAGCTGGACCTCCATGGGCCTTTATTAAATCATTCAAAACTCTTCTCTCATAGCTGGACCTCCATGGGCCTTTATTAAATCATTACAAACTCTTCTCTAATAGCTGGATCTCCATGGGACTTCAGCTACAAATGTTACATGCTCTTCAATTTTCCACAAGATTTGAAAGCGTTAAGCGGCAAATATTCAAAAAATATACATTTAAAACATGCATACATGCCAAGTACAAAGTGATGTTGGATTGCAGATTATTCTCACTAAAACTAGTTGAAATGTGTTTTCAATATTTACAACAGAAGTCCCTTTACAGTGGAAAGAATGTTATGTTATTTACCGGAAAGCACCAAAGATCAACCCCATTGCATTACAGTTCTGAAAACTATTCACATTGTATTTCGATATGAGTTGCAAACAGTTTTTGGACCTGATCAAACGCCGAGTTAAAACAGTTTGAAATGGAAATCATGTTTTAGAATACAAACTTTTTTTTATTATGACACGCATATTCCTCGCTGTTTAACATTCATTCATGATAGTTGTGTTTTCTTCTGACCTGGCCGAGTTATTTTTAGATTGGAACATTCTAAAACTACAAAAAGATACGGATTTATCCCGTCACTACAGCCTCCGGTGACATAATAAAGGGGTAGCATAATAAACCTAGGTGTATCTGTACAGTAGCAAGTTTATCAGTATAATAGGTGTAGGTGTACACCGGAACTATTTTATTTTTTCGTTACTCAAAACCAATAGCGGAGAAATTATTTTTTAGACGCAAAAACACAATAAATATGTTTGCTTACCACTAATCATCAACAAAAAGAAAAAAAATCATTTAAAACGAACAAAGGAAATTGGATTTAGATCTAGTGCGATTCGAACTCGGGTTTCTGGGACGGAAGTCTATCACTTTTTATAACCGTTAGACCACGAAACTTGTACACGTGACGTCGACTTAAGTTGTATATAAAGTTTGTATATTGACGTGTTTTTAAAAAAAATCAAATTGATAGCAACAAACCATTATTCTGAATGAATATTGCTTTTTGAAAGACAACAAAAGGTTAACAAGCATGTATCCCTTCATTTTTTGTATTCTCATAGAGATCCACGCTATTATAGACCATTCCACAATCTTTTCCAACTCTGTCTTCTAGCTCTGCTAAAGCAATACGATACTGTAGCAACAAGTTGACAGATACTTTAGGTAGGCTAATAGACAAAGCAGAATGTCAGATTTATTAGAAAATTTCGACATGAAACATTGAACAGGATGCAGAGTTTGAATCTAAGGAGTCAGAAAAGAAACTGTTCCAAAACAATGAACGACCTTGATTAGCAACGCGAAAACTGGTAACACTTTGCAGTCGATCTTTTTTAAATTGTATCTTATGAGATGAAGCGTAAAGTCCATTTGAGTTCAAATATATAACTTATAAAATTAGAATCGTCTCACTTTTCCAGTTTTTTGCCTTTACTTCACTAGAAGCGTTTAGTTTCTGCATTGTTCTACTGTGGCGTACCTCGCCGGGACTTCCTTGCGGTCATTTATGCGGTATGTGAGAATTTTCTTAAAAATATGTAAAACTTGTTAAATATGGAATTGATATAAGTTTGAAATGCTAAAATCATTTAGTGACGGGATAAATCGAATAATATGTCATTGCATGAGATAGGAGGCGTTTATTCTGCTCGTGGAAAAACCATTTATCGCTCGGTAAACCTCGCGTTAAATGATTTCTCCACTTTCAGAATAAACCCCTCCTATCTTATGCAATGACATATTAATCTCTATATCTGTGTTTTGTGCAGCAGTGTACAGTAGAGAAGACATTATTTTTTCCCGTTTAATTGCAAATGCAATGCACTAAACTGTGGAACTTTACTTGTAGAACTATTTGTTTTTATCTGATTGGCAAACAGGTTTAAGCCTGATCAGACGCCGGGTTACCCGTCGTCTCATCTGGCTTCAACCTGTTTGCGATGGAAATAATAGTTTTAGCGTTAATACGTTTATGCGAATAGAATAACATATCAATAACGTAATCGCATAGGTTTCGTGCTGCACGAGGAGCATGCTTATCTCAAGTAGGAAAGTATATGAATATACATGTATATCCTATGTAACCTTGCTTACCTATTTACCATTCTAAACTATTCTGTTCTACAAATAACTCGGCCATGTCAGAAAAATCGGAAAATAGTCAAGCATAAAGTACGATAACTGTGTTGCATGATTGCAAATTGTTCTCACTGATTTTAAAGTCGAGATTTGTCTTCAATAATCACTGAAGAAATCCCTTTACTTTGACGCTCAGTTACCAACAAGCCCTATCCGTAAGATTGGATAGTTCACCCATCTCTCCACTTCAATGTAAAGGCACCTGATTGGTTCGGTCTGTATTGGTTTGCTCGCTAAAGAGTTACCGTCCTTGTTGCCGTATACCGTCTGAAAAAACAAGTTCTAAAACACAATTTCCATAACTTTTGCCTTGTTCGTATATTAATGTTCATTATGCTTGTTTATATCTATTTATCGTAAATTGTCTTTAATGTGAAACAATATACACCAAATGAATAACGACATGTAAAGTTCACAGTTATAACAAATGCAAGAAGATCCTTTATGTAACTCTTTAACGACCACATTTAATTGACAAAGTGAACCCTTTAACCCCTTCATTGCCTTACCCCGAGCACACTAGTAATTTCAAAACAGTTTAGATACTTTTTTTTTCTTTTTTTTTCAGTTCAATATTTTATTATCTCCGTGAATAGGTGTATGTGGGTCGGAGATCCATCCCACTCTACACCTTACAATACATGTTAAATATTTTATTCTCTATTATATCGAACATAATTATTGTGTGAATACAGTCATAACTCGTTACTTCGAACTCGTGTTACTTCGAAAGTGCCTATATTTCAAAGCCAAAACGTGGCTTAGTCACGTTTTAATTTTGAAATACGGATATCCTCGACTTAGGCGAAATCGATTTAGGCGAAATACTGGTAAGCCGATTTAAATCGAGTTCTAAGTATCGAGTTTCCACTGTATATAATAAAAAAGGAAAAAGAAAAATGTGTTTAGATCCTGATCAGACGCCGCGTAAATGATACAAACTGTTTTACACTCATTTTAATATTTTATAAGTCAAAATAACTAAATATTTAATTTAAGATATAAAAGCAGACGACAACTGTTTAAAATTGATGACGTCATGGCAGTGAAGGGGTTAACGGACAACGTAATTATAATCTGCTCATTTTGGCGTCAGTAACTGTGATCAAAATTTAACATTTTGACTTTCATATTGGATAAATGTCAATGCGATTGCACAACTGTTAGCATCCCGATCAAACGCCGTGTACTATATTTACACATTCGACTTTAGTTGCGGGTGTCGGTGACAAGATTAAGACATTGTTTAACCCCTTCACTCTTAATGACGTCTTGAAGCGCGTTTGCAAACGCGGCGTCTGATCAGGAAACAAACTGTTTGTCACTGGTTTTGAAATTACGTCGAATATACTGCTTAAACACAGGGGGCCAACTATGTATTATCATCAAACTGTATTGCTACGACAACCTATATACATGTAGGTATTATACCAGATTTGTATTGCTACGAAGTCAGTGTATATACAATGAGAAATGTTTGTTGCCTTCGTAGCAATATAATTTTGTTTTAATACCCATATAAGTTGTCGTAGCAAAACATTTCATCGTAATGCCTAGTTGACCCCCAGTGTTAAATCTAACTTTGAAACTATATCCCAGACAACAGTATAAAAACAAAGGACAAAATGGCGGTGAAAGGGTAAAAAACTCGACAAATTTGATCATGAAAGGGGTTAGTTAATTGAACCCTGGGCTGCCATTTCTCCGGATTTTTCCTAAATCTTCGGATTTTTTCCAGTACATGGTAGCTTAAAGCAGGCTGAAAGTAAAGCAGAATGCGCCTTAGTGTGCATTCTTCTTTACTTACAGCATGCTTTAAGTAGTCGCATGTCATCAAAACTAGAAACAGTTTATTGGGTAAAGGTACGATTAGAAAAATCGCACTTGAAAAATGCACATTTGGAAATCTTAGGATTTTTCATGTCAACTTATGGCAGCCCTGTAAACCATAGCAACCATACTCGTCCTGTGCCAACAGTGTACATGTACCTGTAAATGTATATTTGACCTTTGCAAATGGTGTAGATCCAGATCAGAGGACTCTTAAAGGAGCCATCTGACCATGGTCTAAAATGATTTTCATTTTCTAATATATTACAGAAAACAACCCTTTATATTAATAAATTGACTAACTTTAATCGGAAACGGGATTGTGCGTTTAAATTTCAGGGTATAGATACAGTGGAGAATACGTTATTCTTTCCCAATAAACGCGTTTACGCTGAAATTATTATTTGCAGTGCAAACAGTTTGAAGCCAGATCAGACGCCGGGTAACCCGGCGTCTGATCAGGCTCCAAACTGTTTGCCACCAAGATAAACATGAATTATCAGAATTGTCCAAAAGTTGTACTTTTCTACGTTTTAGTGCTTTGCGTTTGCGTACGTTTGCGTTTAAACGGGAAAGAATAACAGATTCTCCACTGTACCATCAGAAAAACAATGCTACCTGCAGGAAGTGTGTGCTCTTACAATCGATACTTGTGTGTAACGAATATCTTTTAACATATTCGTCTACTTTGCCCCTTTTTCGTCCCTTTGTGGTTATTTTGTGCACTAGCCTTTTCTGTTTGAAGTCAATCTAGAAAAGGTACAGTAAAAAGTATATATTATGACCACAGAGACGAAAAACAAATGGTTGTATAAAAGACAGATGTCAGTGAAAAACAGGATGACAGTAAAACAGAAAGCTTCTATGGCCGTTATATAGATGTTTTACTTTATTCAAACATTTACGTTGCACAGGCGATCAATGTTGTACATATTGGTTTACATATTACCCTTTAGTCTGTTTCTAGTTTTCTAAACAAGCTACAAAGTTAAAAGCAAATTGGAAATAAAGTGGAATTCTCCTGTAGGGGCCCTTTGATTACTTCCACTTTGAAAGAAAGTGATATTGTCTTTTGTATTTCAAGTTCTTGCCTACCAAACTTGGGACTACTTTTCTTAAGTATGAATAATTAGAAATTATACCTTTACTATCTAGAAACTATGTTCAGACCTTCATATACTTTTACATGTTACAGTGGAGATGAGGTTGGTCCTTTCCATATAAATGCAAACAAATGTCAAACACGGTGCAATAATTTGTAGAAAACAACTCGTCTCTGATATGTCTAACATTTTATTTTACTCTACTTTTACTCTAACAATGCTCGAGTATGACTTGGCTCCAATGTGCTTGCAATGGACATATTTGCTTTAACAGAATCGTGTTTATTGAAAACGAATTACGTCTTCGTTCATGTAGGTAATTGCCGAGTAAATTATGTTAAAAACAATTAAGTTTTAATCATTAAATGTATTCAAATGTAATCATAAACGATACCCTAATGGTAGAGATAGCACATGATGGAATAACACATACATTTAAGGTCATGTAAGTTAAACTTATTTGAAAATGCGAATAGAAAATAATTTTATAATTTTATAATTATACTTAAGGTACTTTAATAATTTTATTATACTTATATAAATACTGTATAATAATATGTTGGCATGCAGATTACTTTTTGTTAACAACAATCTGTATTAGGAAAATCAACTTTTCTTATGTTCACTCAACAAGTCTTTAACAATAATTGTATAACAACCAAACTCCAAAAACTTCATAAAAACAAAAGCAAGTACGCGCAGCTGGAAATTTTTAACAGTATGAATAGTTTATTCTTTTCCGTTCAAATCTCTAAAACAATGCAATGAGATGAAGTAAAATACTACAAACAACATTTTTTCCACTCTATGACATCAAGAGCTAAGTTAAAATAACGTAATCTTTACCGTTTAGTTTATCAATCATAAAATTTCATGTGTCACCAAGTTAATAAAGCTAAAGTGGCTGAACTACGCCTAAACTTAGAAAGTAAATGTAATTGAGCCGTGTCATGTTAAACCCTGCCTTATTGCACTGTAACATTGTACAGACCAAGCACCATTGTCATCCCATGCTCAGGCTCGAAGGTTATAAAGCGTTTGACTTGAGTCAAAACTCGTTCCAAAGCATTTGATTGGTCAGATTTGAGCCTAGGCTCAAATCTGACCAATCAAATGCTTGGGAACTCACTCAAACTCAACTAAAACGCTTTATAACCTCGGAGCCAGCAAATGAGTTTTGTCTACACAACCAAAACTCGTATATAGTATATGTACTGCTTAATACAATGCTTTAGATAGTTGTGGGTGTCAAACAAAGTAGATCAAGGGCAGCCGCCGCGTCTAAGACGCGGCGGCTCGCCTTGATCTACTCTATTTGCAATGCAGTAAGGCAGGTTTTGTCATAGAACGGCTCAATTTCAAATTAAGCGAATTTGATGTACTGAGTTTCGACTGTTAATCACCTTCAATATGTATGGTACGTCATCTTCTGGTACCCAGAATGGCTTGTTTGAAAGTTGTATGCTTGGAAAGACCTTGTCATCGTACGCTAGGTCGCTCATGTATTCCACTGTAACATCACCGTTCTCTATAGAACCACATCTCCCCTCAAACATGGTCGGAACATCTATTAAAATAAAGAATACAAAGGTTTGATAAATGTTCGAAATACTGTACATTATGTATTGTGTTTTTAACCCTTTACCCCATAGTCTGTTTCTAGTTTTGAAAATAGGTAACTTCTTAAAGCAGGTTGGATGTAAATTGTGTTCATTAGTTCCAAAATAACATCACAGTAGTACATGTTTTTACTATGGAGGTGATGTGCTTTCCTGTTTCATTACAAACGAAACGCAGTCACAATACAATAATGTGGAAATCTTTTTTCTAAAATGCTTCTGATTCGTGCGGCAAACAGTTTAAAACTTATCAGACACCAAGTTGCGTCTGATCTTACAAAACACCGTAAATGAGGTTTTAGCATTTCACGCATTTATTGTGAAAGAATAATGCATTGTCCACTGTAAGAATAACTTCTATAAACTTTTATAAAGCACGCAAACATTTCCTACTCGCTGATGCAAAATTTGTCATGGGGATACTTACAGTGAAGAAGACGTTATTGTTGTCCAATAAACGCGTTCATTCTTAAAAAAATATTTCTTTTGCAAACAGTCTGAAGTCATAATATTATCCAACGCCGGGTAACCCGGCATCTGACCAGGCTCCAAAGTGCAAAGTGTTAGACACCTAGATGGACAAAACTAAATCGTTAGATATTTCATAAAATTTGAATTTTCGACATTTTATTACATTTTAGTTTCGTTTGTGTCTACACTGATATAAGAATGACTTCTCATCTACTGTACCCGTTTCATTGCAAACTTCTAAAATGTTTGTCGACTGCAATTTTATAAAACAAATAAATAAATGTGCGAAGGTTTCTCTGAATAAATATTGAAACGGGTTCAAAACAGTATGGGTCCAGATCAGATATTACGCAGCGTTTGATCTGGCTCCAAACTGTACATTTAGTTACTTTAATTCGCCCATCGCAGTGAAAGAGCCATTCTCATTACATTGCTTCATTAAACAGCCGGAAAGACGTAATGCTTAAACGTTACTCGTCAAATGTAACTGTTCGAATAAAACGCCTGGTATCCCGACGTCTGATCATGATTTAAAATGTTTGCAACCTACAAAAACATCTTGAGATCTTTAAATAAATATCGCCTTTGTCTAGTTTATTGCAATACGTCTACGATTCGTTTCATTTACAAGGGAAATAATAATATCGTCAATAGTGCAATACCCTGATACACCGCTACGACTAAGGAGTGTTACATGTTCTTAATTATATCAATGTGAACTAATATTTAACCCTTTACTCCAAAGCATGTTTCTTGTATTGAAGATATGTAACAACTTAAAGCAGGTTGAACGTAAAGCAGAATTCGCTTAAGGCGAATTCTGCTTTACTTTCAGCACGCTTTACGCTACCACCTGTATGAATATAGAATATATAAAACTTATGAAACATAGTAATAATTGTATAAAATGGGACTACTTTTTTCAGTGGAAGAATAAATTAAAGGCGTTGAAAAAACGAGAACAAATACTTACAGGTAACGTACGCTATGGCCCCGTCAATACGTTGTAGTGTACTTTCATCTCGTAACGAGTCACAGGGGCAGCCAATACATAGATTGCCGTCTTCCACAAAAGCAATCATTACACAAGCGACATCCAAACTGCACTCAAACACACAGCTTATGTCACTCGGACTCACTTTTTCAAATACGCTGGTTTCTTCACTACAAACAAGTCCTTTCATATCAAGCCTTTCTTTGGCTTTAAAACAGTTTATGTCATCAACGCAATGATGTGGGTGAATAAGAAAGGCAAAGTACAATATCATGTAGCTTGGCACAGAAAGTTGACCAGCACTGGTCTTAGTCTGAGGCCGCGCCATTGTTGCGGTAACAACTACATTACCAACCTATCTTTCTCCAGCTTTCATTCCCTAATATGATATATATTCGGTTTCAGGTTTGATATGGCACTAGACACATACTAATTGCCAGAACTTCCCGTTGATGAATAATGCAATTTCCCCTATTGATTTCAATTTATGAATTTAACTTTGGTTTTTAAATTGCGGACAACCCTTTCATGTATAGCGATATCTGTAAATCTTCCATTAGCTGTTTTAATGCAGGATACTACTTCAGGGAATATTGACGTAAAGAAGAAATTCCTTAAGGAGCTTTTTTAATTTACTTTAATCATGCTTAAGTTGTTATTTGGTTATAACCTAATCATTATATAACCTTCGGTGACGTAGATATTAAGAAACAGGTTTAGGGGTTCTGAGAGGTTTCTATGGAAGAACAAGTTAGGTCGATAAAAGTACAAGATTAGAAACCTTGTTACGGGATGTCTGATCAGGCTCCAACCTCTTTGCTGGTTATAAATAATATGTTTTAGTCATCGTTTGATATCTCATCAGGATCTAAATGATCTGCTTTTACCTACAGTATTAAAGTAGATCTATCGAATAGCCGGGGAATCATAAAACATGTCCAATCTTTCTCTTTACAAAACAACTTCTCATATTATATCTCGTCTTATCAACAAGTGCAATACTAAAGCAATTGCAATGAAGAAGGCGTTTATTCTTTCCCTATAATATTTATTTATGCTAAAACAATTAGTTCTTGTTCTGTTCACTACTGCACGTCCAAGTCAGCATACCATAATGTTGCTGGTTCAAATGTGTCTAGTGTTTTTATTACACGTTAATCTTTAAAAGGAAACTTACATGAGTGTTAAAATAGTATGCACAAAAATAAGATCGTAAAGCGTCTGAGAATAGTCTGAGACTTTTCGTCAAGTCTTTGATTGATCCGACTTGAGAATCTACTGCAATTTGATAAACAATTTAACAATTTCACTTTCAGCGTAGGCGTTTATCTGGTTGTTGAAAACAGTCACGTTGATTAGGATTTAAGGTTTTGATTGTTCAATTCAATTCAAAATATTTACACTCGACCTATCTCTCTCCATTGTAAAAACCAGTGTTCATTTCTTATAGACACTCAAACCTAAGGAGGCGGAGCTTAGGGTTAAGTCGCTGCGCATTAATCTTCATTACTCTAAAAATTAGAAATCCAAGTTGTATTTGACCTAGATTGAATCTAGTTTATTTCCCAATCTTTTTTTTAAACACTAAATACCAATATATATATATAGATTTTATATTCATAGTAGAAAGCGCTCCGAAACTTTGTCCGTCTGCTAAGAATTTATTTTTTATCACAACAAGGATGCTCGAGATAAGATTTTCACTCGTTTTATGAATTCTGAGTGTGTAACTGGTCTACAGTCGCTCCTTTGTTTGCGTTTACAAGTATAACAATTAGTGGTCACTAATTTGTGACGCTGGGCGTCAGCAAATTTTTATGTGAATCTAAAATATGTAATATAATTTTGATATTTACGATAAAACGGGCTTTAGTTTTGCGAATTTATCGGAAATTAGTGCAATAGATTTGAACAATTATTTTTACAATTTTTAGTTATAAAATATATGGAAAATGTACTAGATCTACATTAAAGTCCCATTGTGTTTTCAGACCTTTTCTCAATGCCTGAAATACGATAACGGTTAATAATAATGTTTGAACATTCTTATGGGCCAAACTGATCTATGAAATGATGAAGACGGACCTAAACACCAAAAAGGGCGATTTAAAATCATAACAAACCGAAAATAGAACGTCTGACATAAACATTTCCACACGGCTTAGTATTACGTGATACAGCCGAATACAACTTCACTGGGGGCAACCGTATCTATCTCCGCCCGTCTATCCATCAGTCAGTTAGACTATCACACTTTTTTGTCCGCTTTCTAACTCAACAAATTTTATCCGATCTTTCACAAACTTCACGTTTGGTTATCGATCAATCTACAATTGATAACTATGCTTTCCTCTTTGGTTGTGCGACGACAGACAGGGCTTAGCACTACATGATGATGTATCTCTAAAGCCGTCCTTAACCGGGAGAGTTATGTCGGATTTTCGTGCTTTGTTTTTTCTCTCCCTCTCTGTCGTACCCTGAACCCTTCCATGTCTTACAGTTACTCGTGGCTACAGACTAGTCGCTTGAGTACAATTTGACCGTTGCCACAGTGGGTTATTTTTAACACGGGCTTGAATGTTTAATTCTTTCCCGTGTTACTAATAATCTTGTCATAGAATTTTGTTAGATGTTTTACATGTATTTACTTACTGTGCTGGTGGTCTTTTTGATTGTAAGGTTGTGGAACAGGGTTTATATTTTATGTACACTGTTCGTCTTTATAGGTGAATATAGGAGATAAGTGTGAGGTTGGGTGCCCCTAAACCCAGGTTTAACCCCCCAGTGGTTGTTAATGGTTAATTTATAATTAATTATTGATTGCTGCTGACCGTATAAAGGCGGGCTCCTATGTTCACTTTGCTTTATGTTTGTCTTGCGTATTGTTTTCTGTTTGGTGTGTGGGATTGCGTGTGTGTGTGTGCGTGTGTGTGTGTGTTTGTTATGGTATGGCTGTGTGTGTGTTCTGCTTTAGAGGTGGGTGTATTGTTTGTGTTGCGTTTCCTGCTTGAGTCTTCTTTCGTATTTATTTGCTGAAAATGCTCATTGATATAAAATTAAGGTTTAGTTCGATTGCTACTAAAATCGCATAAGGTATTTTTGAGTTATTGCCTGTTAATTAATAAAAAATGACTTTTTCAGTCATTTGGCACTCTAAAACAAACAGCTTTTATCGGATATTCACCAAACATGCTGAAAATATTTATTCATATAAAATTTAGGTATAGATTGATTATTACTAAAATCGCATGTGGCATATCTGAGTTTTTGCCCTTTATGTATTAAAAATGACTGTTTTCAGCAAGTTTTGCTCTCTAACACAAATACGTTTTATTGGATCTTGACTAAACTTGCTGAAAATGTTCATTGATATAAAATCAAGGTTTAGTTTGATTACTACTAAAATCGAATAGGGTATATTTGAGTTATTGCTTTTATTAATAAAAAATGACTGTTTCAGTCATTTTTGCACCCTAACACACACACTTTTTATCGGATATTCACTAAACTTGCTAAAAATATTTAATTATGTAAGATTTAGATCTAGTTTGATTATTACAAAAATCGCATGTGGCATGTCTGAGTTTTGGCCCTTTAAGTATTAAAAATGAATGTTTCTGCATTTTTTGCTTTCTAACACATACAGTTTATATCAGATATTCACCAAACTTGTTGAAAATGTTTATTAATATAAAATCTAGGTCAGTTATCTTAACTACCAAAATCGCCCAAGGCATGTTGGAGTTATTGCCCTTGAATGACTAAAAATTTCATTTTTAATTATTCAAGGGCAATAACTCAGACATGCCTTATGCGATTTTGCTAGTTATTGAACCTGACCTAGATTCTATACTAATAAACATTTGTAACAAGTTTGGTGAAGATCCAAAAGAAGTGTTTGAGTTAGAGAGCGGACAAGGCTGAAACAGTCATTTTCAGCAAGCTCAAGGTTTAGATTCTCCGTAGTTTGTTTTATCGTTTACCCCTAGTGAATAAGTATGTACATGTTGTTATTGGATCTCATAGTGTTTAACCCTGTGCCTACTGGTCGTAACTTTTAGGAGTTTGCAAACTATTTGAATCTAAAAGACGCCGCGTAACGCGGCGTCTCATCTGGATCAAGACTGTTTGACACTCGTCTTAATGTTTGTTTAGTTAAAACAATGCATACATCTAAACTGAACACATTTTGCAGACGACAATGTCAAAGCAGACGTCTGTGCAGCAGAATAAGGGTTAACAGGGTCATTTCCAGTGCTCCAGCTATAGATGTAAGCGAGAGTAATCTGAACTAATCTAACATTTTCTCACTCATTTCAGCATCGAATGCTATGGTGTTACTACTGATTAAACCGTCTCTTCGAGACAATTTTAATGAGTATGACACCATTGGGTTTAAAGCAGAAATAAAGATTTTAGTTTTCGAAATACTTCCGTTATCGGGAGCCCTGTATTTACATAGTTGTCCTTCTTTCCATTCACAAGGGAGGCTCTTTAATTTGTGCAGCACCGAAATATTATAAATAAAATTTAAAAAGCGAATTTCTTAGATAAAACCGGTTTTTGTGAAAGAAGCACACCCCACGTAGTTCAAATGGGACCCCAAACAACCGTTTTATGCAGGTTTCTCAAAAACACAATGCGGCTGTAAGTGTACATTTAAGAAAGCTATTACTGCTGATGCTGAAAAAAAAACATTAAAGGGGGGTAATAAATGATGCGCCATTACACAAACTACATTTTCCAGTGACAGATTTGAGTGTCTGTCGGACTCGAAAAAAATGATAAAAAAAGCTAAAACAAATAAAAAACCAAGAAGACGACACAATTTGCAGTCTACATTAGGTTCTAGATAGATCTAAATAATGTTAGTCACTTAGGTCGGCGCCATGAATATGACCAATTTATATGCGTGCGGGTGCCGTGAAACCCCAACTCAATCAAACCAACTAGACAGTATGATTGTTTGGGAGGAGGGTAGAAACGGACTTTCGAAACCTTCTCTTAGTACTGAACAGGATACAAAAGGAGCTCGAATACGATGTACATATGTATAGATATATTATGCATCAATCTCAATCAGGTCAGATTTGGCTAGATTTATAAACAGAATTAACGTCACTCTATATTGAGTTATCCTATCATGGTGATGACACCAACATTTGTTACTTTAGTTTTGGGTTGAGGTGCAAGGATAAGCATGAATATTCCACTGCTGAAGTAACCACCGGTTCTTTGACATGCCCGGAATCAAGATCTAGTACATGCATATATTAACCCGGATTCAAGATACATACTTAATACTAGATCTACATGTACTTAAAGAAAATTCCTGACCTACTTTCGGTGGTAACACCAAACCAGGTATAAAAGCATGCAACCCTGTGCTAGTTGTGCTGTTACTGTTATCTTGTCTAGGGATATACTCATCCAAGCGTCTCATGTGAGGCCCGTACCTTGAATTTGTTAGTTTGCTTAGTAAAACCCATTGAAAAAATCCTTGACTCAGGTCCTCTCTAGACAAATAAATACGAAAGAAGACTCAAGCAGGAAACGCAACACAAACAATACACCCATCTCTAAAGCAACTTGAGATTAGTGACTAAGCTAAGCACACTTTACTCCTCTAGTTACTTTCACGCCAACTGAGGACAAGGGGGGGGGGGGTAGTCCATCAAAGACTGAGGAAATAGAAGCTGGTTATTTTATTTTGTGAAGAGGGGACTCGAACCGGTAGTCCCTGTGTCCGTAACCACTGGAATATGATTCTGACATAGTCAGCTAAAACACTCGGTCATTTTATTTTTTTTTTAATATCAAAATTCTTACCAATAAAAAGGTCATATATATAATTTTATTTATAAAGATAAACTGTTGTTACTTTTGATTAAATTTCCTTTGATAGAAGTTGTTTCCGTCATTTTAATCAGTACAATCATCGATATCAGTTGAAACAAAGGAAAAAACAGCATAAATCATTAAAGGGAGGTAAATGCCGAACGAGATTCTACGTAAGTTATACGAACTTTTAACTGAATTGACATGTACTCTTTTAGGTTTAATTCGATTAAGAATAGGTATATTCCGATTCGATTTTTGAGTTCCATCCTTTATGATTCTTTTTCGTGATTATATCAGCACACAATGGGAGGACTATTTCCTTTCCGTAATGTGGTTATTCTCTATATCCGCACAGTATATATCTAGCTATGTTATTTGGTTACAGGGGGCGGAGTTAACTTCGATAAAGCTGTTCATTCAAATTTATTTCTTCGACGTACTTTTCCCTCTTTAAACCCAATTTCTCCTTTAATAACTGAAAGTTTGGTTTTTTTTCATAACAAATATAAAGATAAAATAATGTAAATATAAGAAACGCGATTCATGGTATTTGCCGACAATTTTCTGTCGTTCATTTGGCTTGAACACCGAAAAAAATCAATTCATTTCTTAAATACTCTTTATTTTCTCAGTTTGCATGTGTACAAATACATGAGAAATTTCCACAACACACATTCAACACATTTAGGTCAGGTACATCTATTATTGATGTAGTACAACACATCAGTTATAAATTCTTAACTAATGACTTAATTGTAACTTATAATTTCGAGAGGAAGAGAACAGCAAACATTTGTTTTAAAAATATCAGTTGATATTATTTAAAGTAGATACATGGGAGATCCGGAGGTAGTACCGCAGTTTAGCGGCAGATCCCCGTAATTTAGACATGTCCCCGCGTGCGTGTCATGCCAACGGTTCTATTGAGTTCAATAGAACGGATTTTACCAGTGTTTTTAGCGAGGTGTCATTCATGTTTCATGGGTTCATTGTTACGGGTTTAGCGGTAAAACAAATATACCACATAATCCAGAAATCGTACCGAACCAAGCAACACACTCGAGTGCGGCTTTGGAATGAACAGAAATTCTGAGGCATAAATTACTTGTTGATGGAGCTTGATAGATAGACCTTTGAAACCAATCCTAGATTAGTTAATTTCTACTTTCTTTATACGATAAATTGTTCAAAATCACTTATTCAAAAGTTGAGTACAATACAAACTGCTCACGGATGTACAAAAATAGACGCATTAATTATTTTGACTCGAAAGGTAATAGAAGTCATAGATTATCTTTAAAACGCAAATAAAGTCAAATGTACTCAAAGACCGAGTGGTTAACGTGAAAACATCGATTTTATTGACCTTGACCTGGCAGGGCGGAATTTCGATACGGAACTTTGCAAGGCTTAATTTCTCTTCCTATAACAATTCCCTAGGAACAACACACGCAATCTTTGTCTTCCATTGGGTTTTGTTGTAGAGAGGGAGCACAGTATATACCAATTTGCATGTGGATATTGGTGCACGCATAAATAGTGTTTCTTCAAATTGAAAGTATCGGACGAAAACGATATAATACGGAACTATACATATCAACCCTAAAATCAAAAGTAAATTAGTTTATCTCTGCCAAAAATTTAGCTCCGCCCTGCCAGTTGAATAAAATCGACCTATACGACTTTCAGTACTGCAAAACATGAGGTCAGAGGTTCGAATCCCGTCGACCGCACACTTTTTTTTATTTTATCTTGTTTCTGTTATAATATAATCATACTTCAAAATCATAGCTGACCTTGGCTTTGTGTGTCTGGAGCCCGTTTCATTAAACTTCGTACGACAAAAACGGTCGTAAGTCAAATCTTTTAAAATACCTTTAATTTCTGATTTCTCCATTCAATCTTGTCTTATGACACCTTTAAGAAATCTTCTTTTCAAGACGATTAAAATAACATGTCACAAGGCAGGATTAGATGGAGAAATCAATAATATTTGAGACTTTTATAATCTGACTTACGACAACACGAATGATAATAAAACGGGTCCCAGATGATCTAAAAGTCCGTAAAAACATCAGCGCCAGCAAGACTTTGATTTTGAACGTTGGTTAGTTGATTGAAATGGGTTTTACGGCTCCACGACACATTAAATAGTAATGTGACACCGAATTATCATGAGGGGTTGCTTAATTGCAGTCAAAAAGTATGTTGGTGTTAATTAGAATTTGTTTTTAAAAAAAGTATTCTAACTATGGATTTACCTACACAATGAACACTTTTAAGGATGTTGGTGTTAAGTTCACCTGAATACCTGGAAATTGAGTATGTTAAAGTTCATATAATTTTGTAAAAATGCTTTCTAAGTTGTTTTACATCTTTTATCAAGTCTAATTTCAGTTACGTCTACAGTACAACCAGTTACAATTACAAATCATTTTGTTTTCAAAACATTATAACAGAAAACTAAAGAGTTATTCCCCAGTTGTTCTGTACCAAATTAATTGTTCGCTGCCAAATTAATCGTGATATGTTTTACCCCTTCACCATGTCATTGTCGTCTGCTTCAATTTTGCTAATTGCAATATCGTTTCAAAGTAAGATTCAATGTAGTACAGTGGAGAATGTGTTATTCTTTCCCAATAAACGCGTTTACGCTAAAACTATTTTTCCCAGTGCAAACAGTTTGGAGCCAGATCAGACGCCGGGTAACCCGGCGTCTGATCAGGCTCCAAACTGTTTGCCACCAAGATAAACAAGAATGATCAGAATTGTCCCAAAGTTGTTCTTTTCTATGTTTTAGTGCTTTGTGTTTGCGTACGTTTGCGTTTAAACGGGAAAGAATAACAGATTCTCCACTGTATGACTTAAAACATATCGATGAAAGTGGCAAACAGTTTAAATCCTGATCAAACACCGCGTGACCCGTCGTCTGATCAGAATACAAACTGTTTTCAAACGCATTTGTCGTCATAAGGAGTGAAAGGTTCAACTCTGTGAATGCTTGGTAAAAGTATTGTCTATAATATTTACAGTCCGCTTCCGTTCTAAAGTTAGAATTTTCAGAAAATTATTTTCAAAATAGGATCAGAATGTCTCAATTTAATTCTTAATACTAAACCCGCATTTCGTCTAGTCTGATTCCGAATTGTTTGAAAATATAATAATAATTTCACCGCTACATGTTGCATGCAAAGATTTAAGACCCATCGTCTGATCTGGCTTTAAACTCTCTGCAAGCAAAAAATCGTTTGTTGTTAAGGATCTTCTCCATTGTTGTAATATTAATATTAAATGCATAGGTCAAAGATATACTCAAAAGACAAGCGCATTTAAAATGATGACATTCTGTTGTGAAATGTCGCTAATGGGTTCGTAGAAGTCCTTTGTTTGTCAAATTGAGGCGTTGAAATGTTAACCCCTTCACTGCCATGACGTCATCGATTTTAAACAAATGTCGTCTGCTTTGATTTCTCAAATTCAATGTTTAGGTTTTTTGAGTTACAAATATTGAAATGAGTGTCAAACAGTTTGAATCCTGATTATCAGGATTTAAACTGTTTGCAAATAACCGCTGTACTCGGGTAAGGCAGTGAAGGGGTTAATATTTCAGTGTAGACATTTGGTGAAGACCTCTCTGACACAGTGACAGTTATATTAGAAACAGGATATATGCAGTTGAGAAGACGATATTCATTTCATATGAGTGCGTTTATGCTAAATAGCTTTATCCCATTGCAAACAGTCTGGATCCCGATCAAACGCCTGGTAACACCTAATCAGGCAACTAAGTTTTTTAAATTTAAAAAAAGGTCATGTTTATTGCATCGAGTTTATGTATATTTACGTTCAAACGGAACTTAACCCATTAACCACTAATTACGCATTTTTACGCCTTTAATCTATTTCTCCATCGAAGAAAATAGTTCCAATTTATTCAGTCATGAATATGAACAACACGAAATATTTTCATATCCCAGCAGATTGTAGCTTAAAGCAGGCTGAAAGTAAAGAAGAATGTGCCTTATGGCACATTCTGCTTTACTTTCAACCTGCTTTAAGTAGTCACCTATCTTCAAAACTAGAAACAGGATATGGGCTAATGGGTTAATAACGGTTTCATCGCTGTATGTAGCAAAGCATTTTCACAATTTACAGCTTGCATATACATGTACATACATGTAAAATGAGTAAGTTTAAAATATTGACGTACTAAAAGCGTTTATTGTGACACATTATTATTGTAACGAAATAAACATTGTTGAATATAATAACAAGAAGCAAACACCCAGTACCAGTTTTATTAGTTATCAAGTTCCACCTCTGTACAACACACAACAACGCAATACATTTTAATGTCTAATATATACATTTACAGTATTGGCTACATCGGTATTTTGAAGGGTGTACGAGCTTGAACGACCGGTTGAGATACCGATTTAACTCAATATCCCCTGAAACTTCCAATGAACGGTTATAGTTTGCAATAAAGGCTGGTCCATCTTAGACTATTTAGGGTTGTTCTTGGTAATATATTGCACAATTACAAACAGTGAAGTCTCTGATCAGAGGGCTCCTGCAGGAGCCCTCTGATTAGGGACATCACTATTTGCATAGAACAAGTGTACTCTAAACAGGTACACTTTTGGTAAAGGACGCATATATGCGTCACTAGTGCTCAATGAGTTAATCGAAAACATTTAATCCATCTCCACCAGTCATACCAGCCCGTACACCCTTCAAAAGGCCGGTGTTACGAATTTATTACCAGCTATAGCCCACTGTCCTGGTCCATCGTCCCAGAAACCTTCCTACATTGCCGCATATTTAGGGCTTAATTCTCGTAGGGGGCGCTGTAGGGGGACATAATCCCCTCTGACAAGAACTAAAAGGAAGGCAGGTCGATGGTTTTGATCCAATGCGGTGTTTCGAAACGAATAAGATTGGCTGACATCATTCTAGGCTAGTTGCTAATAAATATCCTAAGATTTCCAAATTTTCAAGCGCGTTTTTAGGATTCGTACCTTTAACCATTTCGTTGTCATGCTCTATAACACTAACATAATTATGCGTCTGATCTGGATATATGCTGTTGGACACCAATATCAATGTTTCCTAAGTAAATAATCACTTAAAGATCCTAATTGTAAAAGTAAGAGCAGAAATCCGAAGATTTCAGGAAAAATTCGTAGGTCAAAGAAATGGCATAACTGATCATTCTTCGGCGCTATATGACCTATTCTGTATCGCAGTGCCGTAAAATCCAACACATCAACCTACCAATTTCTGATTGCATTGTCTGTATAAACAGAATACCTCATGTTTCACAAAATTAAGTGACGCCATTCAATTAATGACGTCATCCACTGACTACTCCATTCCGGTTTACTGTTTTCCTTAGAAACGTGGAACGTCTAGTAAAACAGAAACGAATGTTTACTGAATTTACTCCTATAACACATTTAAGGCCAACACTGATAATTATGTTGTAGAATGAAATACTGTTTTCTGAGGCTGATGGCCATTATTTGATAAAAAGTCCTTTTAGCATTGGATGAATTGCGATTCATTTAGTGTTTGAATCTGCAACAAAAGTAAAACTGATGAAATAGCGTGATGCCGTTCTTATTCTGTACGACTCGTCAAAAGTCTATGATCTCGTATGACCCGTGTAGTCAACCATTCAGATTTCGAGAATAGTCTCCAGCAGGTAATAAAGGGTATTTGATCCTGCATATTCCTGCAGGCACGGAATATATATATACAAACTTCCCTTAAGCCCTAAATACAGTTACAAGCATCTCTGTCAAATACGTTACAACTGACAGTATAATAACCATGTCTTATTTTATTTACCACAGAAGCTGCTTTAATCCATGACGCGATAGACACGCCTTTTAACACCTAAAAGGATCCCTACACTAAGAAAAAAGGTCATTACCTAGGAGGTTTTGGAAATACACCTCGGCTTGCATTTCAAGTAATTTTCCAGATAGATGGTAACAGCAAGATAAAAGAAGATCTAAATACTTTACTTGCAACCTGCTTGAAGTGATAATCTGTCTTCAAAACTAGAAACACACTATTGCGTAAAGGGTTAAGCAGATAGAGTCTATTTACATATTTACAACAACGATGCAAAATATATATAAACAGATCGGTCTGAAAACCAGACAACTATGAAATCAGTAAGTCTATATGAGTTTTAATAAAATATTGAAATCATGGTCGTAACCCTTGTGAGATATCACTCTAGAGGTCAGTAAAACATATACATGCTACATGTTACAATGTATGTGATGTACATGTAAGGTATGATATATTAAGACTGAAACTAAATTAAATGGAGAAACTATTATTCTTTCCCAATGATGTTAATGTTCAAGTCGATATGTCCAATGGAAATAGTTTGGAATCAGATTTTTAATTTCAAGAAAGTTACACGAGATGCAAACTGAATACAATAAAATGTGGAAAACTACTGTGTTTTGAAAACTCTGGTCTACATTTATTTCTAATTTGAAAATGTTAAGATCCTGATCAGACACCGGCTAACTTGCCGTATGCAGGGTAAAATTTCCATTGCCTTTAGCATATACACCTATATCGAGAAAGAATAATGTCTTGTCTATAGCATATCTAATATAACACATCAGCCAGGTCAGAGGGAGTTCCCTGACCAGTGTAAGCACTGTATGACATATTACAATACATTGACAAAACCTTTGTAAATAGTCACACCTTGGCCCATGCTTATAAAGAGTTTGAGTTGAGTCTGAAGTCGTTCTCAAGGATTTAATTGGTGAAATTTGAGCCTATGCTCAGGCTGAACTCAACCGCTTTATAAGCGTTGGGCATGGACTTGACTGAATTTGAAGAGTTTCATCGAGAAATAATTACTTGAAAAGGAGAATAATCGAATATTCTCCACTATTACAAGCAAAAGGATTAATAGGTTTAAATCTAAACCTGTAACGTCCGTTAGCCTTGTTGCACATTACTGGGATAAAAGCATTTTGTCTGACACCTCTTCAAATAGTGCAGACCCTGGCGAGAAAGTGTGTTGGCCTTGGTTTACATTTATTTACCTATATGGAATATATCCAACTGTCTTTAGCATTAAAAATGACTACACTTAAAGTGTTCCCAGTCGTAAGTAACACAACAGACAGCATAAGCCGAATTATATGTTATATTTGAGTTTCAAACAGAGATTTCAACATCCAAATATTTTATGATTGGACTAGATCTATGTATGCACTGTTACGAACAAGCTGGTGTCTAAAATACTGTAACCTATTACCACCTTCAATTTCGATCCAGACAACACAAATACTTACACCCAGTGTGTGTCCTTATCAGATGCCGCGTTTAACCCTTTCCCCCATGGAAGCGCCTTTTAGCGAATATGATGTATTCCTCAACTGAAGAAAATAGTTCCAATTTAATCTGTCATGAATATATTATATCATGGGGAATGTTTTCTATATCCTAGCACATGGAAGCTTAAAGCAGGCTGAAAGTAAAGCAAAATGCGCCTTAAGGCGCATTCTGCTTTACTTTCAACCTGCTTTAATTAGTCATCCGTCTTCAAAACTATAAATAGGCTATCAGGCAAAGAGTTAACACAAACACCAATATGTTTGAAGTCAAATTCCCATTCATTGCTTTAGATAAAACATAGAAAACATCTAAGGAGACGATAAAACGGCAGTGATTGTAATAGACGTGTTATGACGTCATAATGTCAGTGAAAGGGTAAACTCTAGGTAAGGTCAAATGAACGAAATTACACAACGACTTTTGAAACATATCTAACTAGATATATTTAAGAAATTATATACGCTCTACCGTTGCTATACCTACTTTACAACGGTCGAAAGCCTGAGTGGTCAATTCCTGCGCATCACAACAACCAGACGTTGTAAAATTCTGTTTAACATCGGTAGAGCATAGATTATTTCGATTCTTATAGACCAGATTTAAAGACACTCATTAGAAAGGAAATCAAATGTGTCATGCTTATTTTCTCAGGGGATGCAGTCTTCCGGCCGAATACCTTTTCCAGCGGCTTTTACCAGAATCTAACACCCAACAGCAAATTTACATACAGCAGAGGATTTCGCACACACAATACATATTTACCGACCCACCATCTGTCACAGAACAAACATTACATGAAACAAGACAGAACAATGGGAAAATGACAGTAATATTACTGGTTAAAAGTATAAGGTCTCTACGGGCTATAGGAATAACGGTGAATGCATGACGTCACATCACGTCATTTAACCGCGAGAGGTGCGGGGTAAGGAAGAGCGTTGAAAACGTTTCAGATATGCCACGATGAGCTTATAGTGACAAGAACGCATGTCATGTTAGAATTGATATCCAATTAGCCTATTATCACACTAAACTCAAATTATTTCAAGTTTGAGTGACAAGTTTAATGACGCCAAAATATCTCCAGTAAACCATTTCATCACTATGTTCAAATATCTTCTTTACCCCTAGACTACCATTATTCAGTCTGCGAAACAGTGAAGTCCCTGATTAGAGGGCTCCTGCAGGAGCCCTCTGATCAGGGACTTCACTGTTTGCATAGGACAAGCGTATTCTTCACAGGTACATATCTGGTAAAAGACGCATATATGAGTCACTAGGGCTCAATGAGTTAAAATGTTGCCTAAAATATTATTACTAAGTAAGAGTTAACCCTTTCACTCTCAATGACGTCATAAAGGGCATTTGCAAACAGTTTTGATCGTGATCAGTAACGTGGTGTCTGGTCAGGACCAAAACTGTTTTGATATTACGTCAGTCATACTGCCTAAAATCTAATTTTGAAACGATATTGAAGCAAACGACAATATGACGTCGAAGGGGTAACAATCACACAATTGATTTGATCATGAAATGGTTAACCCTTTACCTGATAGCCTATTTCTAGTATTGAAGATAGGTGACCACTTAAAGCAGACTGAAAGTAAAGCAGAATGCGCCTTAAGGCGCATTCTGCTTAACGTTCAGCCTGCTTTAAGCTAGCATGTGCTAGAATATAGAAAATATTCCCTATAATATATATTTATGACTGATTAAATTGGAACTATTTTCTTCAGCGGAGGAATAAATCATATTCGCTAAAAGGCGCTTCTATTGGGGAAAGGGTTAAAGTAGTTTGATCGAATACATAACAGCATATTACTAAGTTTCAAACAATTTGAATCCTCTTTAGACACCGCCTTATAGTTCTTAAGGTGACAATAGTCTGACATCACGTTTCTTGGGCAGTAATAAGTTTATCCACTGCCAAACATGAATCGTGATAACCGGGTATAAAATATTTCTTGATAGAAAATTGTCCTCACTCATTCTATAGAGATTTGCTCTTTCAATATTCAGAAATAAAACTCCTCTAATATGGCATTCAGTAGCCATAAAGCTCTATCCGTATGACTGGATAGTTCACCCATTTTTCCACTTTAATGATTGGTTCGGTGCGTATGAATCTGCCCACCAGAGAGCTACCGTCCTTGTTTCCAGACATCGACTGAAAAATGAAATTGTTAAACACAATTTACACAACTATTGTCTAGTTCTTATATTGAAGCTTATTATAAATTAGTTTTTGTATGAAGAAAAACTACCATAGATAGGAAATAGATAACACAACACCAAATTATCATATTTGTTTTCATTTAAAATGGATTTTATTGACGCGCGCTGTTTGAAAAGGACAAAATAAGAGAAAGTGGGTGGGGTAAATTTTACATGGCCATGGAGCCAAAGGTTGTTCACCAAAATGTACACTTTTTCTATTTTTCCATTCATCTTAAATAGCTCTTCAATACAAAACCATCATAAAGTGTTTTCATATACTTTGAAAATTTCTTAAATTCATGACATTGATACACCCTTAAGCAACCGCCTCGTCTGAAATAACCTTGTCTCGGGTGAATAAACCGTTCTCCAATCCTCTGTGGGAGGTGATTCTTACTTTATCGCACCGAACAAAACTATATTACGTTATTTCCTAAAGAAAATCAAAGTGCGCTTGTAATGGGTAATGTTACATGATAGCATCGCCTTTTTGCCCGCTTGACATTACGAAACGGCCCTCAATAGTCGTTCCGTAGTGTCCAGTCGGCCGAAAGGTGGTGTAGGCATGTGACACTACGCGATTACACACATGACGTCACGTTAAGTTATAGAGTTAAAAAATCACGTGAAGATAATAATAACAATACATGTAATAATAAAATTCCAAGACTCTTTGTTTTACCTTTTTACGACCAGTTTATTAGTGTTTTCTTCTGACCTGTCGGAGTTATTTTTAGATTGGAACATTCTAAAACTTTCAAAGGGATGAGTTTTCTCAACATACGGTTAATGATACGGATAGCTGTAATTTTTGTGCGCAATGTACAGTAGAGGATACCTTATTCTTTCCCGTTTAAACGCAAACGCAATGCACTAAATTGTGGAAATTACTTTAAGAAATTTTAATTATATTTTTAATCTGAGTAGCAAACAGGTTGGAGCCTGATCAGACGCCGGGTAACCCGGCGTCTGATCTGGCTCCAACCTGTTTGCAATGGAAATAATAGTTTTAGTATACAAATGCGTTTGTTGGGAAAGAATAAAATATCAGTAAAGTTAGCGCAAGGGTCTCGTGCTGCACAAGGATCATGTTATCTCAAGTTGGAAAGTGTACGACTATATAGATCCGATGTTACCCTGTTATCTATTTACCATTATGAACTATTCTGTTCTAAAAATAACTCCGACAGGTCAGAAAAATCGAACAATAATTGTCTAGTTAACCCTTTTACGGACAGCAAAATGTCTGTTAAACTTTGTCGTCCGCAATTTCGTGCCAAACTTAACTTTTTGAATTTTAGACAGAGAAAATTAGAAATATTTATACAATTTCAAAACAGTTTGGATCCTGATCAGACACCGCGTAAAGCAGAGTCTGATAAGGATATAATATGTTTGCAAATTCGACTTTAGCGAATACTCTATGGCGGTAGAATGATTAAAACATTGTTAAACACATTTAACCATAGCGAGTATACTCGTCCTTTGACAATAGTGTACCTGTTAAAGTACATTTGTCCAATGCAAACTGTGCAGGCCGAGGTAGGAGCCCTCATATCACAGTCTGCACTGTTTGTCATTTTCTAATGTATTGCAGAAACTAAGTTTTAAACCCTAAATTTTCTTATATGGACTATATTCAATTGGAAACGGAAATTGTCCATTTAACGTTTAAGGGATGAATGAAATACAAATAGCCAAATATGTTACCTGCAGGAAATGTTTGGTCTCACAATCACTACTTGTGAGTAACGAATATCTTCTAACATATTGTTCTTTTGTGTTCGTTTTCCATCCCTTGGTGACTATTTTGTTCACTACCCTTTTCTGTTTGAAATCAATCTGGAAAGTGTATTTAAATTTTACGTTTGAATGTGAGAAAAGCGTTATATCTAGTTTGTAAACACGCTTCCGCTTAAAACAGGTTGACAGTAAAGCAGAATTTTCTTCAGGAAAATAATTGTAATTGTATTTTGTTTTTCATGATTTGGTCATCCTGACTGGAGGACAACTTTTCAAAATGCATGAATAATTGGAAGCATAAAATTTGTATGTATGGGATAAAGAGTAACATAAAAGATGTGCAATTTAAGTACAGTGGAGAATCTGTTATTCTTTCCCAATAAACGCGTTTACGCTAAATCTTTTATTTCCACTGCAAACAGTTTGGAGCCAGATCAGACGCCGGGTAACCCGGCGTCTGATCAGGCTCCAAACTGTTTGCCACTCAGATAAAAATGAATTGTAAAAAATATCTAAAAATTGTTATTTTCTACGTTTTAGTGTTTTGCGTTTGCGTACGTTTGCGTTTAAACGGGAAAGAATAACAGATTCTCCACTGTATATCGACATCGGTCCTAGTCAAACTACGAAATAATTGCAATGATGCGTAACTTATTGAGGGAGAGACTTTTCAGCTCATTTAAACAGATTGCTTTTTCATGTTCAAATGTCGTTTAGTCGCGCTCAACAATGGTCTAACCTATTTAACACTGGCATGAGCTCGAGGAAATCCGAAATGACAATACCCTTCGTTTCTGCTTTTTTATTTAGACGAGGAAAGGGATTCTATTTGTGATATTTTTCAAAACTTGAAAGGTTAATTTCAATGTGAAGTTTGAGACATTAGCATGCTTTAACACCAGCACAAATATATCTTATTGACGCTTTATAATGTAAGCAAAATTCATTAGCAATTGTCTTTAACGTCTAGGTATCACTGTACATTTAAAAATGAAATATAACGTCATCAATCGTGTGCAGTTCCCCCTGATCTCAGTTGCTTTTTGTGGCGTTTGTCGTCAGACAACGCCACAATGTCAGTACTGAATTTCAACAATCGTATCACATGCTACAGTCGGTCTTTAACGACCATCAAAATGAGGTTATCTAGGTTTCAAAGACAGGTGACTGCTTACTGCAGGTTGGAAAAAATGCAGACCGCTCCCATAAGACCGTTATTCACTACATCTGACCTGAATAAAAAGCCATCTGTCTTTAATGTGCACGTTGCTACCTCATTGCATGCTCGCTTACAACAGGCATTACTGTGGTCGAGTTTGATACCTTATAACAGCTAATATTCCGAGCATGACGTATTTAACAAATAGACCCTGAATATATGGGCGATTGCTTAACTAATTTATCACATAAAACGTAGAAAGTAAGTCTGGCAATAAATCCACTCAGGTACGCTTAAAATTATTTGTATTTGTAATAAAAACAATTACAAGAAAAACTCAAATAAAAATTAAGCTAAGAAGTGGCATCGCGCCGTGCGCGGAGCGATACAACAGGACAGCGAAACACAATGAGCGTGTTCACCTGAGACTCTCGGGTTGACCCAAGTTCCTGAGGTTACAGGTGAACAAATATTAATCGAGTTCGTACTCGAATGACGTCATTAGACCTCTGAACCGAACTCTACCACGACCCAGCGTTCCGCTTGGGTTCACTTTAATTCCAAAAGTCGGCACAGGGAGATGCAAGCAGTTCGTAAGTAAAAAATATCAAATTTTCGTAATTTACTCCAACATACACAATTTCAACTGATCAGTCAAATTCTCTATGTAATTTATTAATGTTTTATGTGCTGAATTTCGTTGATGAATCAGTAATACGGCCTTATGAAAACTTATTGCCCAGCCTTAGCTCGTTACGGAGTGGGTGGGGGGAAAAGTGACAGTAGTTTATGTTCGTGTAACAACCATCTTTTCACGGATGCAATATTACTTTTGGATCCTTATCAGAAGCCGCGTAAAGCGGCATCTGATCAGGATCCACAATGGTTGACATTTTTAATTTGTTTTAGAACGGACGACTTTTCAAGAAAAGCTAGCTGATCAAAAGCCACCTTTTAACGGATGAAAGATTTGCTTTCAAACTTTTTAGATTTTTATCAGAAGCCGTGTAGAGCTATTGACACTTAGTTTTAGAACAGACTATATTTGCTTTAATGCTTTTTATAAATATATCTGGTAGTGACTATTACTATTACTTTTTGATCAATTTGGATCCTGATCAGAAGCTGCATAAAGAAAGACTATCTTTTGCATGATAGGTGCTCAAATTATTTTCAAGCAGTTTGAATCCTGATCAGAAGCCGTATGTGGCGGCATATTCTCTTGTCCAGTCATCCGGGCATTTAATGTCATATGCATACTTTGGTCCTTCATTCGGATGGCGTCGGTCTTACTTGGAGAAAAAATTAAATCTAATTTTCGGTAAAATCACGCTTCTGCAACTTATGTAATGGGGTCATTTCACCGAACTCGTACGACCTGAAAAAGTCGCGCGCGAATCGCAGCTCGGTTTTCCCGAAGTCGCGGGCAAAAACCGCGCGACCTACCACATTTTTTCCGCGTACGCTCAATGTTCGATGTTAGCTCGTTTGACCTTCGATGTGTACGCTTTACTTTCGTCCAATACGCTCTACATACGCTCTATATACGCTCTACCTACGACCATCCACTCGATCTGAAGCGATCTTGACACGACCAAGACTCTTTCGGTTCGACCAATCTACGACATAGCCTCGACCTCTAGACGATCTATCCTCGAAAGCATGCGACCTCGGCCGACCAAGACTTATGCCCGGCCGATCTACCCAACAGGCACACAACGTTGTTTCAACGTTGATTTTCCGTCGTAACGTTGATCAACCTGATTTCAACCATGGACGACCATCCATCGGTAGCCAATTTACTGCCAACGTTGAATCAACGTTTATAATGGTCGTAGATAAAAAATTAAAAAATACTGAAATTGAAATTTCTGATTAATTATATCGCAGTGTTTAATGTCTAACCACGTCGACTATGATTTATCGTTAAAATAAATTCAATTTAGAAAATCTAATGACAACGTTGAATCAACGTTGATAATGGTCGCCCAGCAGGCACACAACGTTGTTTCAACGTTGAAACAACGTTGATTTTCCGTCGCAACGTTGATCAACCCTTTTTCACCCTTGGACGACCATGGGTCGGTACCGAACTTATTGCCAACGTTGAATCAACGTTGAAAATGGTCGTGGGAAAAAACAAATCGTTGAAAATGAAAATTCTGATAAATTATATTGCAGTGGTTATGTCTCATCACGTAAACTATGATTTATCGTAAAAAAATAAATTCAATTTAAAAATCTGCTGCCAAAGTTGAATCAACGTTGAATCAACATTGTCAGATAATGGAAGTAGGTAAAAATTATTATTATTTAATAAATAATCATAACAACTTCAACTTAAATATTAATTTGATCCTTCATAGTTTAGAATCAAAAGAAATAAGTTCTAAGTTCTTAATAGTAAGCACTGAATTTTACATTCAAGTTTACAATTAAAATGAATAAAATACAACCTTCCAGAAAGCAAACCAATTCAATGTAAAACTGTTTAATAATAAGTATAGATACTCAGCGTACTAATAAATGAAGCAACCATATTTGATAAGCTGTAATCAAACAGCTTCCAACGCCCATGCGTTGTCTACTCTACTATTAGTAGAGTACCGTCTGAGCTCCTAAAACGTAAGTTGAAGGCAGAATTTGAAAATAAAACAATATCTGGAGAAAAAAACGCACACAAAAACGGACAGCCCACTGGAAACAATGTTGTTTTGACGTTGAATCAACGTCATTTCAACGTTGAAACTTCAACCATTATCAACGTTGAATCAACGTTGAGGTTCAACGTCAAACAAACTTTCAAAATTAAATATAAATCGTACGTTGTTTCAACGTTGAAGTTCAACGTTGATCCAACGTTGATTCAACGTTGGTGTGCTTGCTGGGTAGCTACGTCCGAGTTGCAATGTACCCTCGAGCAATACGACTTAGATACGATTTCGAACGTTCTAGCCTCGCTCAGACAACACATTCTCGATCTTTTCTCGACAGAGTCTCGCGCGAATTCGTTATGGTTGCGTGGATTTTCGCGCGACTTGTTGCGATCTTAATAAAAGGTCTGGCGATCGATGGACGACCTTCAGTTTTTGACCAGTCTCCGAAGGGAAATCATGGACCAAACCGCTCTGCATTTGTTATTGGTTCGGTTCGGAACAAATCGGCAGTGACGATAATGGCCTATCGCTGTTCGTAGAGTCCATATATTTGGTCTGATCTTATCAGGGGTCCTCAACATTATCAGAAATTTTGATTGTATTAACTTTTTTATCCAAACTAAACCAAAAAAAAAACCATATCACACCATAATTGGATAAACATTTAAAAAAGCATCCCCGAAAAAACAAAAAACTTTAAGTATTCCTTTACCCTATAACCTGTTTCTAGATTTGAAGGCCGCTTAAAGTAAGTTGAACGTGAAGCAGATTGCTCCTTAAGGCGTTTGTGGTGACTAAATTGTGGAAGGGAAACCGGAGTATCTGGAGAAACTCCACTTGGTTGGATGGGCGATCACTGCACCCTCCAACACTGCCAATATCGAACTCGGACCGCATTAGTGAGAATCATGTGCGCTAACCACTTAGCTGCCCATCTAGTTTGACTCTGATATTAAGTGTTTCTGTAAGTGTTTTTAGCACACCTGAGCCAAAGGCTAAAGGTTAGCTATTGGGATGGCCCTGTGCCCGGCGTCCGTCGTCGTCCGTCGTGCGTTGTGCGTCGTCGTTAACAATTGCTTCAAATGACATCCTCTCCTATACCGCCTGACAGAATTCAATCAAACTTTACAGAAATGTTCCTTGGGTCAAGCTCTTTCAAATTTGTTCAAATAATTAAAAACAATGCAGAACTCTGGTTGCCATGGCAACCAAAGTGAAAAAATAAGGAAATCTTAAAAAATCTTCTTGTTAAAAACTGCAAGGGCCAGAGCTTAGATATTTGGCACATAGCATCATCTACAGGTCCTCTTTCAAGTTTGTTCAAATTATGCCCCTGGGGTCAAAATTGGCCCCGCCCCGGGGTCACGGTTTTACATAGAGTTATATAGTGAAATTTTCATACCTCTTCTTCTCTGAAACTAAAATGGCCAGAGCTTTGATATTTGGCATAGTGACACTTCTAGATGTCCTATACCAAAATTGTACAAATGGTTCTGGTCCGTTGCATAACTAGGTCACAGGAGCTAAAAATAGATTTTTTACAATGAAAACTTAAAAAATCTTGTCTAAAACTACAAGGGCCAGAGCTTGGATATATGGCACATATCATCGCCTACAGGTCCTCTATTAAGTTTTTTCAAATTATGCACCTAGGGTCAAAACTGGCCCCGCCCCGAGGGTCACTGTTTTACATAGAGTTATATGGAGAAAATTTCAAACGTCTTCTTCCCTGACTCTTATATGGCCAGAGCTTTTATATTCTGTATGGTGACACTTTTAAATATACTTTACATATTTTGTTGGCCGGATTGAAAATGCGGTCTATAGATTGGCAAATGCCGTCCGTCCGTCTGTCTGTCTGTCTGTCCGCACGCACGAAAGGTCCTTTGTTGGGTAGGGAGAACAATAGATTCCATTCATTCCGTGATTGCCCTATTGTTATTGTTGGGTTTTTTTGTTGCTATTGGGTACTTTTAAACAAAAGAAAAACCAAACAAATGCCCAAATGTAAGGACGTCCGTCCGTCTGTCTGTCCGTCCGTCCTCACTTTGGTTGACCTTTTTGTTAGTGTCAGTTTAGCCAAATAAATACGAAAGACTCAAGCAGGTAACGTAACACAAACAATACACCCACCTCTCAAGCAGAACACACACACACAGTCATACCACAACAAACACACACACACACACACACACACACGCGCGCAATACCATTTCTTCATCTACACACTCAATAGAAATCAACACGCAATACAAACATAAAGCAAAGTGAATATAGGAGGCCGCCTTGGTACGGTCAGTAGCAATCAATAACCAACTATAAATTAATTAATTATTAACAACCACTGGGGGGGTTAAACCTGGGTTTAGGGGCGCCCAGCCTCACACTTATCTCCTATATTCACCTATAAAGACAAACAGTGTACATAAAATATAAACCCTGTTCCACAACCTCACAATCAAAAAGACCGCCAGCACAGTAAGTAAATACATGTAAAACATTTAGCAAAAATTCTATGACAAGATCATTAGTAACACGGGAAAGAATTAAACATTCAAGCCCCTTAAGTCTAAAACCCTACTACCCTGATCTTAGATATTTGGCACATAGCATCATCTTCAGGTCCTCTTACAATATTGTTCAAGCTTAAGTCCTACAGCAACCAAAATTGACATGTACACTTATAGTGAGGTCATCATCACATGCTGTGGGTAACATGGTCACTGTGACCTAGATTTCATGGTCCAATGACTTAGAGAATTATTGGTTAACCTTTTCGTTTGTGTCTTGGTTTACCTTTGTGTCAGTGTCTGTTTTTAGTCATTTAGTCATAAAGAAATATTTTCCGCCACGTCCTGTTATATGTTGACGGAATTCCGAAATCAAACATGAGTTCCTTGTTTCAATCATTAAATTTCGTGTGCTATCTAGTTAGTAAACCAAACACTAAAAGAAAAGGGAAGTTCGACTATACAGCACCTTCAATGTGTATGGTATGTCCTTTTTTGGAACCCAGAATGGCGTACCTCCAATTCTAACGCTTTGAAACACATTGCCATTGTTTTGTGCGTGGCTCGGATATTCCACTGTAACATCATCAATGTCTATAGAACCACATTTCCCATAAAACATGGACTGATAATCTATTATAATTGAAAAGAAAATAACAAGGGTACGAGGAATGTTTGAAATATACTATGTATTGTGAACAGAACCATCATGGACAACTAACTGAAAATTTGACCTTGTTTAGTTCATACCTCTAAATTATCCAATTCTGTGGGAAGTACATAATTTTAGTCTAAGAATCCATTTTCGGAAGCCTTCATGATAGACTAAGTTTAGTAAACTATGGAGTTACTGATTAAAGAAGTGTCATTGTGTCGCTATTGATGTCTACAACCAAAACAGAAGCTTTATAGTTATGAAGATAGATAACGTTTCCATGGCACCAGATCCAGAGAAAGAGTTTTATTTTGTACTTCGTTTTAAACATTTCAAATACAAACTATCATCGGCTAATAGATTTGTCGACCTCAATTTTATGATGAGTTCAATTATTTGAGAAAACATTTATACGAGTACCAAATAGAATAGAACCTGATCAGACGAAACGCTTCGTTTGCTCTGGATCCAAACTGTTTATAAAGTCTACTGTATTCTCCAATCGCAGTGAAATGATATATAAAAAGATGCGTTGCATCTTTTCGCAGCGTCGAAGACGTTGTGGATGAACTTTAATGTTTATTTCAAATAGTTTGCCAACCACAAAATTAATTAAATCAAAAACATTTAAAACATGTAGCTCTTATTGTCCACATTGTATTGCATTACGTGTTCGTTGTCTTAACCCTTTACCACATAGCCTGATTTTAGTTTTGAAAAAATGTGACTGCTAAAAGCAGGTTGAAAGTAAAGCAGAATGTACCCTAAGGCGCATTCTGCTTTACTTTCAGCCTGCTTCAAGCTACAACCTGATAGAATAAAAGAAGTTTTCCTTCAGATGTATTTTTATGACTGTATAGATTGGAATTATTTTCTTTCGCGGAGGATTAAACGGAAAAAAGCGCTAAAAGGCGCTTCTATAAGGTAAAGTGTTAAATATTGAAATACTGTGATAGACCACTACGGCTGTTTGGATATTTAACAGAGACGGGAACAAATACTTACTCTGAGCGTACAATATGGTCCCATCAAGATGTGTCAGTGTACTTTCATCTCGTAACAATTTACATGGACAACCGATACACAGCTTGTTGTCTTCTACAAAAGCAGCTACGACACAGTTGGCACTTTAACTGCACTCAAACAAACAAGTAATTGAGGTTGGACACACTCTTGTAAATAACTTTGTTTCTTCACTACAAACAAGTACTTTCATATCAAGCCTTTCTCTTGTTTTAAAATAGTTTATGTCATCAAGACAATGGTGCGAGCAAATAAAGAGGGCAAAATACACTATTATAAGGCTCATCACAGAACGTTCAACAGAACTAGTCTTAAACGAAAGCCTCGCCATCATTGCGACACGAAATGCTTTCTAACCTGTCCCTCGGCTGCTAACATTACTATGATTTACATTCGGTCTGCAGTTTTAAGCACGAGCTACTTACTTATTGTCAGAATGACCTATTAATGAATAATGCAGTTTCGGCTACTGATTTCAACGTATAATCTCAACTGCGTTGTTGACAATGCTGACACATAACCCTTTCCTCAATAGCCATAAATGCAAATGATTTATAATTAACTGTGCGATCTGGGTCTACACTGCTGGAAGTTTGTATATAAGTTTGATGCCCCGACATCTACTGAAGCGGGAGGTATATGATGAATGTTCTGTCCGTCTGTCCATACTAACGAATTTTATATCGTGTAGCATCCGGTTACTTTAACACCTTGATACTTATACAGTTGTTGCATTGAACTCAGCCCACTCACATTTCCAATGTCAATTTCTTTTGTTTCATGACCCGAATATATTGTCAAACATATGCCGCCGGGTTCACATGCGTTTTTTGTTCGCAGTATCCTGTTTTGACTAGCAAGAAATTGATCATGTTAAAGCGTGTTTTCTATATAAAAAAAAAATACAATTTTATTTTCTAAACACTAAGAATGTTTCAGAGTTTGGGCCCAGAATGTCTAACAGTTAGAATAGTGATTAGACGCCACAAACGTCTCGTCTTGGTCCAAACTGTTTGAAAATGTAATCGCCATTTCACCGCTACATGCAGCTTACAAAGAGTTAAGACATGGCGTCTGATAAAGGTTTAAACTATTTGCAATGTGTTATGTAAACATGTTTATAATTTGAACTTGTTTTTAATCTGTAATTTAAATGCTTTTAAATGCAACATTCTATCTTTAGAACATTTCTAGAAGTTCTTAGAATCTTCTAGAATATCATGGAATAGTAGAGAATGTGAATGAAAAGTATGGAAATATGTAGATTGTTCTATAAGTGTTTTCTTCACTGGTAAACAAGTTGATGCGCATGATCTTATTTTGTTGCCATAAATCCCATGAAAGTCTGTATTTAGTAATTCTTCGGTAAACAAATGGTCACATGATCTTCAAGAAATTCTATGACTGTTCAATACCTTTCTAGAATGGTCACAGTGTGTGTATGTGTCGTACATGTATATACAGTAAAACCCCTCTAAACCGGAACCTCTAAATACCGGAATTCTCTCTTAACCGGACAAAAACTTTGGTCCCGTTTCACACCCATTTTTACGCCTTTGAGTTATTCCTTCACTGAAGAAAATACATTCGTGAACATATATCAACAGAAATATTTTCTTCATTCTATCAGATGATAGCTTAAAGTAGGTTGAATGTAAAGCAGAATGCGCCTTAAGGCGCATTCTGCTTTACTTTCAACCTACTTTATGTGGTCAGCTTCCTTCGGTACTTGAAACAAGTTAAAACCCCTTTAAACCGGAAACCCCTCTAAACCGGATGTTTTTGTTGTCCCCACACATGTCCGGTTTAGAGGGGTTTCACTGTATATAGAAAATAAAATTCACTGCTTCATCTTGGATCTTTTGACAGTCATCAGTGCACTAGACGATTAATTTTGAATAGTTTAGATACAGATAGAATATCTGGCTTATTAAAAGTGTGGGAAATTTAAATTAAAATTACGGTTTTGTTATTAAAAAAGGACAGGCGTTTGGATTATTTTAGGACTTTGAACAACAGGTATTTACGTGTTTCTTCAACGTGTAATTTTGATTTAATTAATTTTGTAACGTTTGTTCCTTGTTTTGTCTTTCAGTTGCGCCTGGCTCGTAACAAATGCAAATAGTTGTTTCTGCATAAACACGTTGTTGGGAAAGATTAACACCTTTCTTAACGTTGCAACAGCGCATAGGTCAAAGAAGAGATCATTTGACAGTAGCATTTTTCAATAATATAACCCTGTTGTGAATGTCGATCAAGGATACTTAGAGGTCCTTTGTCTTTAAATTTGAGGCGTTGAAATATTAAGGAGTTGTCGACTCATCTCAGTGAATACGTCCATGACAGGATGACAGTTGAATTAGAAACAGGATATATGAAGCTGAGAAAACGTTATTCGTTTCCAATAAACGCATTTATGCTAAATAGCTTATTCCCGTTGCAAACAGTTAAGAGCCAGATTAGACACAGTGTAACACGGCGCTTGATCAGGCGACAACCTATTTGCCACATACATGTAGATGGAAATAAATCGTCATACTTTAAAAGAAATGGCATTTTCTGTGTTTCATTGCATTGAGTTTGTGCTAAGTGTCAGTCAGTCGGAAATTAATACATCGGAGAAGACGTTATTCTTTCCCGTTGAAATGCAACCGAAACGCAAACGCATTACACTAAAATGTAGAAATTGGAAACTTTTCGACAATTCTGATTACTAATGTAAATATAAGTGGAAAAAAATTTGGAGCCTGATCAGACGCCGGGTTACCCGGCGTCTGATCCGGCTCCAAACTGTTTGCAATGGAAATACTAGCTTTAGCGTAAGCGCATTAATTGGGAAAGAATAACGTTTTCTCCACTGCAACGTCTTACCGCAGTATGTGACAAACCCTTTTAACAATGTACAGCTTGGATATACAGTGGAAAACGTTATTCTTTGAAGAAATGAACTGATTTTTTCGGCGTTCAAGCTTGAACGCCGAAAAAATCAGTTCATTTCTTATATTTACAATATATTTACTGTAATATTTTCATTATAATAAATGTCAACTAGTTAATTCTAGCGAAGTTTATAGGCATAACTTACAAACAGTGTAACTGTGAAGAGTACACTTGCACTTTGCAAACTATGGAAAAACAAATCAGGTCCTCTGATCAGGATCTGCATTATTTGTCATTTTGAAATACATTATGAGGTTATTTAACAATCTTGAGTACAGTACTGATTTCTATTGGACGAGTACACAGCAGTCATATTCCACATTTGGACGAGTCGAAAGCCGAGTACAAATATGGATCATGTCTGCTATGTAGGGCTACGAGTCAAATTGAATTCAGCATTGTACTCAACACTGTTAAATAAACGCTTTACATCATAAAAATATTTTAAAAAATGATCACGGAATATTAGAAATCCATTAAATTATTAGATCTATATCTATTAGAAAATATAGAAAAAAATATTAAATTGCTGTATGCCCCATAGATCTACATATCAATGGTGCTCTCATGACGTCATGATATAATGACGTTACAAAATTTGAAATAACAAACAGTGTTAGCCTACCATGACTTTGGATAAACATTATCCGCTTTGGTTTTATGATTGAATGCATGAACTTCAATTGACAATTTGCAAAAGGCTAAAATAACTTTAGAGTGATAAATGTCTTCATTGAACAACATTTTACTCGGCATTGTGCAGGTTTGAAGTTGGTTTCAAGGGAAGTTACTCTTAGCAAAGTGCCGGAAGTGTTGTCCAGTACAATACAAAAACATAGGGATTTCCAGGACTCTAGTAGCAATATGAAAATAAATGGCTTTTTGGGATCGGCTTTTAAAATTCAGTACAATACTCGTTTCTCTTGTATCGTCACGTTGTAGAAAGAAAAGCTTTTCTAGCTGGTTAAGTAATGTATTAAGTGTAATGTATTATCAATAGATCTTAAGATTTATTATATCTGAGTGGCAAACAGTTTGGAGCCTAAATAATTGCCGAGTTCCCAGTAGAAACCATCTGTTTAGCATAAACGCGCTTACTGGGATAAATAACGACGTCTCCACTGTACATAAATTATTGTAACATAACACATTCTCCATTATTGAATAACTACACCAAGCAAAGACCAAGTAAAACTTTTATTAAGCATCAATTCCATACTTTGCACAACAAACAACAGCACAATACAGTTTATATGTCTTAAATAAGCCTTTATATTACTAGTTACACCGGCTTTTGGAAGGGTTTACGGCCGGTATGACCGGTAAATATTACGTATTGAGGCAGAAAATACGTAAATTTGCCGATCATTTTCTGTCGTTTATTTCGCTTTAAAAACGCCAAAAAAATTCAGGTCATTTCTTATATTAACATTATATTTGCTGTAAGTTCTAATATCAAATAAACGTTTCATTAGTATGGATGTACTTTTAATCCATATTAGAGGTTGTTAACACGAATAATGTGTACTCTGAAAGGAACAGCCATTACTGCGACATTACTCAGGGAACGCCACAACATGATTCGCGGATATCAGATCGATAAGCTCCGCCTCCTCTGCGAGGATATCTACAAGTCCCGTCCCTAGAAAAAATGCGTTTATATGAAATAAAACGTCACTTCAATATAACGTTCAATATAACTGAATGAGGCGAATGTGTTACGAATGCATTACTAGCTAGAGCCCACTTTGAGCCCTACAGAGTCCTAGCTAATTCCATTATTTGTAAAAATTGGTTACCTAATATTTCACGAGAGTCAGTGGCATAATTCATTAAATGATGGCATCCACTGACTACCTGCTTTTGGTATTTTGTCTTGGTAACGTGAAACATTCATCAACATAGAAACGAATCGCTGGCCATTGGTTTACTCCTTTGAAAGATTTAAGACCAACTTTGAAACATTGTATGATGTAGAGTGATATACTGTTTCCTGAGGCTACTGGTGATTATTTGATAAAAAATATTTTAGCAATGGATGGATTGGGACACTTTTTATTTTCGCATAAACAAAAAATATTAAGCAAATGAGAACCAATCAGATTTCGAGAATATTTTCTTGCTTATAATAAACTGTAAGGCCTTTGGTCATACATGCTCCATCAGGCTCCGAAAATCAAAAACAACCATCTCTATAAAATAGGTCACAACTGCCATCTTATTAACCATGTAATCCATTATAAAACATGACGCCATAAATACGACATTTAACACCTATAAGTAGTTTTCTACTAAGATAAGTAGTAATTATCCAGGAAATTCTAGATATAAATCAGAAAAAAAATCGAGATAGAAGCCTAAAGCAGGTTGAAAGAAAATCTAAATGCTCCTTCAGAACCAGGGGCCTGTCTTACGAAACGTCGTACGACAAAAAACGGTCGTAAGTCAGATTCTAAAATTCTCAATTATTATTTATTTCTCCATCTAATCCTGTCTTGTGACATCTCTTTTGAATCGTCTTGAAAAGACAATTCAAAAGAGATGTCACAAGACAGGATTAGATGGAGAAATCAGAAATTATATGTATTTTAATGTTTTGACTTACGTCCGTTTTTGTCGTACGACGTTTCGTAAGACGGGCCCCTGCTTTACATCCATCCTCCTTGTAGTTATACCTGTCTTCAAGACCAGAAACATACTATGGCGTAAAGTGTTAAGCAGATTGAGTCTACTTATATGTGCACACATACTATAAATATATATATATATAGCACATAAACTTGCAAAATAAAGAGTACAATATAAATCCCATGGCACTGTTTGACATATTGCAATACATTCACAAAACAGTCCTAAATAGTCAAATCGGCCCAATACTGAATTCGAAACTGGAAGTGTTCGTTTTAAAGTTTTATGGAGGAAATAGTTGAATAGGGAAAGGAAAGCAAAGTGTTGATACATTTAGATCTAGACTAGTAATTTGTATAATACAGCGCCCCCTCTCGATAACGACACCCAATGGGAGACAATGATTGTGTGCGTTGTTCAGAGGGAGTCGTTATAGGGAGGGAAATTCGTTTACATTTGCAAACAGCTTGAGTCCAGATCAGACGCCGCGTAACGCGGCGTCTGATCTTGATTCAAGCTGTTTGTCACTCGTCATTAAGGTTTTATCTGTCAAAATGTCCAATATGTAACTTTGAGAAAAAACCAGACGACAACTTTAAGCAGAAGATATTACAGCAGTAGAAGCGTTATACATAATTGTCCTGTTCAGGGAACTGTGGCAAGTGTCGTTGTAAGGAGGGAGTCGCTGTTTGGAGGGCCATTGTAAGGAGGGAACACTGTATCCAGTAATCAAGGTGTGTTTGCTTGTTGCACACTTGCTGCAATACAATACTTTTATCTGACATCTTTGGAAACATTGCAGGCCCTGTCGAGAAAATGTGTCGGCCGTGGTTTACATTTATTCACGTGAAGTACAGTGTAGAATCGTTATTCTTTCCCAATAAACGCGTTTACGCTAAAACTATTATTTGCAGTGCAAACAGTTTGGAGCCAGATCAGACGCCGGGTAACCCGGCGTCTGATCAGGCTCCAAACTGTTTGCCACCAAGATAAACAAGAATTATCAGAATTGTCCTAAAGTTGTTCTTTTCTACGTTTTAGTGATTTGCGTTTGCGTACGTTTGCGTTTAAACGGGAAAGAATAACAGAGTCTCCACTGTATGTCCAACTGTCCTACATTCCGAATTTATAACAGTTACAATTTTTGTCCCGGCAATACTTCAAACAGCAGTCAACATGAACTCCTGTTAGCTCTTGGCAGATCTGATTACAGTGTTCCCTCCCTACAACAGCCCTCCCAACCACGACCTCCTCCTTACAACGACCATTGTCGCAGTTCCCTAAACAGGACAATTTTGCCCATTCGCAATCTATTCACGACTGCAATGTCGTCTGATTAAAATATCGTTTGCTGTTTTACTCAAAGTTATATAATGGACATTTTGACAGAAAAAGAAACCTTAATGACGAGCTACACACAACTTGAATCCAGATCAGACGCCGCGTTTCACAGCATATGATCTGGATCCAAGTTGCTGCAAACGTAAGCCATTGTCCCTCCCTAAAACGACTCCCTCCGAACAACGCACAAGATTTCGTCTCGTTGTAGAGAGGGAGCACTGTATCTCTGTTAATAAACAAAGACATCACCTATGACAATTAAGCCCAAGAACCGCGACAAATTAAGGAATGTATCTGGGATCATAATCATTGAATGCTGAAGGGCTGAGTAGCAAACATTCACGTAATGAAAAATTAAAACATGCATGTATGATAGGTACAACGTAATGGTTGATAGCAAATATTTCTAACTCATTCTAATAGAGTTTTGTCTTCAATATTTACAAAGGAAATGCACCTTAAAGTGGAGAAGATGTAAATGTTCTTTTTGGATAAACGCAACTTTAAAGTATTTAACATGACTATAAACACAACTTTAAAGTATTAAACATGACTTTTCTTAAATCTCTACTTACGACGTATTCGTTTTAATAATCTGAGTGGCAACACTTTTGGGCGGATCAGTCGCCGGGTAAACCGACGTCTGACCATGCTCTAAACTGTTTGTAACGAAATAAAAACAGTTTAAGCATAAACGCATTTTATTGGAAAGCAATACTTTTTTCTCCACTGTCAACCATGCATTCATGATAGCCGGGTAAAACGTACTGCTTGATAGAAACTTGCTCTCACTCATTCTAGGATTTAGATTTATCTTCAATATTCACAAAAGAAATCCTTTTAAGATGACGCTCAGTAACCAACAAGCCCTATCCGTATTATTGGATAGTTCATCCATGTTTCCACCTTAATGTAAAGGCACCTGATTGGTTCGATGCGTATGGGTTTGCTAACTAGAGAGCTACCGTCCTTCCTTGTTGCCATAAAACGTCTGAAAAATTAAATTGTTGAATACAATTTTCACGACTGTTGTCTTGTCGTATATTTCAGCTTATTATTTTTGCCTATATTTATTGAACGTAAAATTATCTCTGCTGCTTAACATTAATATCCACTTAAGGAATAGCAGAATAGTAATTGAATCCTTCGCTGCAAAATTCGACAGCATTTTATAAATTGTACATCCAACAGAGAGTTAGAGAGTGGACTGTTCACCCGTACACCTCGTTTGACATCATCTTGTCTCTGTAGAATAGTCCGTTTTCTCACTCTCAGTGGGATGTGATATATATTATATTTAACCAAACATAACCATATTAAAGCGTTCCGTAAACTATCGCTAACAATAGACCGACATGCGCTTGTCATAGGTAATATTTCATAGTAACAACGCTATTTGGTCCGCTTGAAATAACGAAACGGCCATCGAGGCTGAAATACGAGTATGGTGTTATCATGTAAAATCATGGATTTACGTCACATTTGATAACTCCCGTAAGGTATAATAATAACATTCATAATAAATGCTCACGAAGACCCTTTGTTTAACATATTTACGACCAAATTTGTCAATGTGTTCCCTTTCGCTGACGAATATTCTATGCTAGGTTTTGTCGTGTGCACTTGGGCCCGTTTTACTAAACAACTTACGCAAAATTTTTGCGTAAGTCAAAATCGTTTAACTCTTATTTTTCGATCATAAACGTTTGCAAACAGCAAAAAGCCAGATCAGAGGACGCGCTTTCAGCGCGTCCTCTGATCTGGCTATTTGCTGTTTGTAGCAAGTGATAATAAAAAATATAAATCAAAATTTAAATGTTTGACTTACGCAAAACTTTTGCGTACGTAGTTTAGTAAAACGGGTCCCTTATGTGCAAACTTTATTATGGGCTGTAGAAATATTAATACGAATTCAAAACAATTTAAATCTTGATCAGACGCCACGTAATGCGGTGTCTAATCTGGATCCAATGTGTTTGTAAAAATACGACTTTATTTGTTTTGGGCGGTGAAATGATAAAGACATTGTTCATCACATTGAACCATAACGGGTATACTCTTCCTTTGACAAAAAAAGTAATATATATGTACCAAGTTATATATAGTCTACTTTCAGTCCGAATGACCGCTCAGCCGACTGTACATTTACAACAGTGTATATGTAAAATGTACATGTCAATTGCAAAGAGTGAATATCCAGGTCTGCACAGTTTGTTAATTATCAATATTGCAGAAAAAAACCCTCAAATGTCATAAATGGACTGAATTTAATTTGATATTCATTAAACATTTCAGGTGTGAATGAGCAAAATACAAACAACAAAACATTTTACCTGCAGGAAGTATTGCGTCTCACAATCACTACTTGTAAGTAACGAATATTTTCTAACATATTCGTCCACTTTGTCCCGTTTCCGTCCCTTGGTGGTTATCTTTTTCACTAGCCTTTTCTGTTTGAAGTCAATCTAGAAAATAATACTTAAACTGTTACGCTTAAATGGCAGATAAACGTTTAATGTACTAATCCGGAGCCGGTTTATAGTTTTGTTAACAGGCTTTTACTGATAGCAGGTTGAAGGCAAAGCGTCGAATACTTCTTCAGGGACAGTTTGTTTTACTTACATCCTGTTTTAGGGTCTGCTGGAAAGGAACATGAATTGACTTTTGAATATTACTTTCTTGCCTTCCTAAATTTGGACTACATTTTTCTTAATGTTTGAATAATTATAAGCATGACAGGATGTATTTATGGGGTAAAGAAAAAAACTATTTTGAATAATATAACTACATATCTCGGGTAATCAACCTTTATTAGGTGTCTTAAACAAGTCCTTAGCAATAATTGTACATGTATAGCCAACTAACCCCCAAAACAGTTTGTAATACACGTTAGACACACTAATTATAGCTATGCTTTTAAACGTAGCTATGTTTATAAACAGTGGAAAAGGTGTTGTTTCTGTCCGTTCAAACTCAACACAAACGCAAAGCAGTGAAATAAAATGTAGAACATACCTTTATCCGAATTGTCTATTCAGTTATCTCTGAGTAGCAAACAGTTTGGAGTCTGGAAAAACGCCAAGTTACCCGGCATATGATCTTGCTCCAATCGAATTGCAATGAAACTAATGGTTTACACGTGATCGCGTTTATGTGGAAATCATAACGTATTCTTATTTGTAAGCCGTCAAAAATGACTTTATAATAAAAGCCATCTATACTGTACGTTTAGTGAAAGAATCGTCACATTTCGTGTGCCACATTTCTCTAGTTAATGAAACAAACATCGACTTTTAACATCAGAAGGAAATGTCATTTTGATTTAAGTTAGTTTGAGATTTTCAGCTTCGATTGTAAATTACCTTCAATGTGTACGATACGTCCTCCTCCGGTACCCAGAATGGCCTATCTCCAAGTCTTACGTTAGGAAACACCTTGCCATTGTACGGTGTGTGACTCGGGTATTCAACTGTAACATCATCGCTCACTATTGAACCACATCTCCCCTCAAACATGGTCAGTGCATCTATTATGATTGAAAAAGAATGCTACGAGGAATGTTTAAAAAATATTGTGTATTGTGAGCAGAACCGTTGAAAACTGATGGAAAAAATGTTCCATTCCACTTCATACCCTCAAAATGACCCAATTTGTGAGAAGTACATAAAATCAGTGTATGAATTCATTTTCGGAAGCCTCAATTGGTGGCTGTTTTTAGTAAACTACGGAAGTGCTTATGGATGGCAGACGTGACAGCTTGTTGCTATGAATATGTACGACCAGAAAGGAAGTGTTACAGTTTTGAAAAAAGATAACTGTTACATGGCACCAGATCCAGTGACAGAAATGCATGATCTTATCAAGCGTTCATATTATACTGTGACAATATATGGCGATATACATATATACACTTCTCATCCCCAAGTTCTTTTACTTCCGTTTTAACTATTTCGAGACAAATTACATCGGCTAAAAGATTTGTCGTAATCGATTTTATGAAAAGTTCAATTTTTAAGAAAATATATTTTCGAGTACCAAATAGTATAGAACCTGATCAGACTTTACGCTGTGTTTGATATGGATCCAAACTGTTTACAAAATCAACGTTTTTCGCCAACCGCTGAGAATTGATAAAAATCCTATAAAGTGTCTTACATCATTCATTACGCAGTGTCGAAGACGTTATATAATTTAACGTTACTGTTCATTGTAAATAGTTTGTTGCATAATCAGATACCGTGATAAACCACTACGACTGCGTTTGACGTTTGAAAGAGACAGGAACAAAACCTTACTCTGAGCGTGCAATATGGCCCCATCAAGATGTGTCAGTGTACTTTCATCTCGTAACGATTGACATGGACAACCGATACACAGCTTGCTGTCTTCTACAAAAGCAGCTACGACACAGTTGGTACTTGAACTGCACTCAAACAAACAAGTAATTGTGGTTGGACACACTCTTGTAAATAACTTTGTTTCTTCACTACAAACAAGTCCTTTCATAGCAGGCTTTTCTGTCGTTTTGAAATAGGTTATATCACCAATACAATGATGCGAGTGAATAAGAAAGGCAAAACACATTATTATGTAGCGTGGCACAGAAAGTTCAGCAAAACTACTCTTAGTCTTTGGCATCGCCATTATTGTGGTAACAACTACACCTCCAACCTATCCTTCAGCTCCTGACATTGCTAACTATGATTGTCATTGTGTGTGTAGGTCAGAGATGGCACTAAACTACTTGACAGCATGTCCGGTTGATGAATTATGCAATTTCTGCTATTGACTTAATTTTATGGACTCAACTTAGCTGGCACATAACTCTTTCCGTTCAAGCCATAACTGCAAATCATCTACAGTACTCCATCCCTACAACGGTCCTCCCAACAACGAATCCCTCCTTACAACGGCCCTTACCACATTTCCCTTATTATGTCTAACGCTTTTACTACTGCAATATTTTCTGCTTAAATTTGTCGTCTGCTGTTTTTACTCAAAATTTCGAATACATGTACATGTAAGTGGACATTTTGATAGAATAAATATAATGACGAGTGGCAAACAGCTTGGATCCAGATCAGAATCCGCGTTACGCGGCGTCTGATCGGATTCAAGCTGTTTGCAAATGTGATTGGTCTTAATTTATCCCTCTTTATTACGACTCCCTCCCAACAATATTCACAATCTGTGTCTCCCATTAGATGTCGTTATAGAGCGGGAGCACTGACTAATCAAAACCGTTTATACCATGCGGTAACTGTTTAAAGAGAGATTGAAGGAAAGCAGAAGGTTCGTTAAGGAGCCTTCTGCTTATAGACATTTCCTGACCTATTTTCGGTGATAATCCCTAGACAGGCAGTTTCTTTGCAAACATCATGATTTTCATGCATACCTGTATTACTGTGAATCATTGGAGCGTCTCATATGAGGCCCGACTGTTACATTTGATAGTTTGGTTAATACAACCCATTGAAGAAACGCATGAGGATGAGTACATGTATGTCAGGGCCTCTATAGAAAAATTGAGATTGGTAACATTGACTGTGCACACTTTGCTCCTGTTAAAAATTACTTTCACGCCTTTTGAACAATTGAGGGGATCCATCAAAGGACTGAGGAAATGTATTTAAAGACATCTCCTGACGACCTTTTGGTCAAAACGCCTTGCCAGATTATTTACTGTCAATTTCCTTGCAAAAAGCATGTGTCTTGTGCATATTGAACCATTGAATCGTCTTATGTGAGTCCGGATCTTTATATTTGATAGTTTGGTTAGAAATAACAATTGAAAATCACTAGAGCATGAGTATACTCTGGACCTCACCAGGTAAACTGAGATTGTGTTGCATATGTTTTACAGTTACATTGACACCTCCAGAACAATGGGCTGGTGGTCCCTCAATGGACTGAGGAAAAGTCTTTAACTTAAATTTTGTTTGGCCACTTGTATTCAACATTATAACTGAATAATCATTTGTGGCAAAATGTGGAGGAACGGGTATAAGCGATCTAAGAGGCTTCTGTGGAGGAAAGGCAGTTGAAAAGAGTATCTCCTTCGAAAACTTTAAAAGAATAATTGTCTTTGACGTTTTGACTAGCAACGTGAGAAAAAGGACATCCCTACACTATAATTATATAAGTTTATCAGCATCAACAGTATAATTATATTAGACATTATCCTAAATATTTTGACTTCTTTGAATACGAGCAGACTAGCAATGTAAAATATACACCAGTTTGGATCCAGATCAGACAGCGAGGTACTCTGGTCTGACTTGGATCCCAACTGTTTGCAAATTTAAACAAAGTTGCGCTTAGCATGACGAGGATTACATTTGCGAAGACATTATTATCCAAAATAAACGCGTTTATGCTGAGAACAGTTGTTTACATTGCACATTGTTTGGGAGCCAAATCAGACTGGTTAGGCTCCCAAACAGATTGCTACACATATAAAAAAGAATTATAAAATGTTATTGAGAGTGAACACGTTTGTACATTTTATTGGAACGCGATTGCCTTTCGTTTGGTTTTAACCCTTATCATGCTAAGCGCGACTTGGCTAAGATTTGCAAACAGCTCGGATCCACTTTTTTATATTTGAAGCAGACGACAAATCAGCATGATCAAGTTTAAATTGGAAAGAATAACGTCTTATCCACTGTAATTAAGTACAGTCGGGAGTATACGTTATTCTTTCCCAATAAACGCGTTTACACTAAAACTAGTATTTCCATTGCAAACAGTTTGGAGCCAGATCAGACGCCGGGTTACCCGGCGTCTGATCAGGCCCCAAACTGTTTGCCATTCAGATTAAAATAGATAGTCACTCAAAATTGCAAACAAATTGTCATTTTTCTACATTGCATCGCAATGCGTTTATGTTTTATTTGCGTTTAAACGGGAAAGAATAACGTTTACTCCACTGTATTGGACAATGATGGTCAGACGTGCGTAGGAAAGTTAGATAAGCGACATACGTGCCACAGCATAGTTACGTGATACACACAGAAAAAGAAGTTATTCGGCTACAACAGGTAATGTTCATAATATTGCTCATGTCTTAACCCTTTACTCCATAACCTGTTTCTAGTATTGAAAGCAGGTTGAAGGTAAAGCAGAATGCGCATTCTGCTTTATTTTCATCCTGAATTATGCTCCCATCTGCTAGAATATACATGTGGAAAATAGTTCTAATTATATATATTCATGAATAAAATAGATAAAATGGAACGGGTTTTTTTTTTTAAGCGGGGGAATAAATTCATTGCGTTATGAGAATGCGTTTACAAACGTCCGTTTGAAGTTCTACCGTGAAGAGATATATACGTGCGATAGCATATTTAGTAATGGGTTCTTACGGAAGAACAGTTACAGTGGAGAAAACGTCATTCTTTCCCGTTTAAACGAAACGAAACGCAAACGCAAAACACTAAAACGTAGAAAATTGCACCTTTTGGACAATTCTGATAATTCATGATTATCTTGGTGGCAAACAGTTTGGAGCCTGATCAGACGCCGGGTTACGGGAAATAATAGTTTCAGCGTAAACGCGTTTATTGGGAAAGAATAACGTTTTCTACACTTTAATATTCATTGTAGAGTGGCGAAAATATTAGAATTTCCCTATAAATACGTTTTTAAAAGCTTAAAGTATTTTATCAATTGGAAACAGTTCAGAACTTGATATACATGTAGTAGTGATACATTTCATAAAATTGTAATTTTCTACCTTTTATTGCAGTTTAAAAATGACGTTTTCTCCACTACCTTGTTCATAGATAATTTCCGCTTGAAATTCTAGTTTGTTATATTTTTTACTTGTTTACCATTCATAAAAATCTTTTTGCCATTTAGATTTCGATAAATCATTAGACAGTTCGGAGAACTGAACTTTTCTACATTTTATACAGTTGAGAAGAGGTTATTCTCTCCCGATAATTGTATTTACGCTAAAGCTACTACAGTGTTCCCTCTCTACAATGGCCCTCCCAACAACGACCCCCTCCTTACAACGACCCTTGTCGCAATTCCCGAAACAGGACAGTTATGTCTAACACTTTTACTGCTGCAATGTCGTCTGCTTAAAATTGTCGTCTGCTGTTTTTCTCAAAGTTACATAATGGACATTTTGACAGATATTCTTTTCAATGACGAGTAACGCGGCGTCTGATCTGGATTCAAGCTGTTTGAAAATGTTCGCCAATGTCCCCCCTTTAACGACTCCCTCCGAACAACGCACACGAGTGTTGTCTCCCATTGGGTGTCGTTGTAGAGAACGAGCGCTGTATGTCTATTGAAAGCAGTTTGGAGCGTCTAATCATGATCCAAACTGTTTGCAATGAGAAAAAACTGTTTTGAGAAAATATAACGTCTTCCCCATTGTTTTTGCTTTATTGGATGCATAGGTGGTTCTCTCTAGTAGACTATAGAATGCCGATCACGACATGCCAATTGCAAAATGCTAATTGCTGCTTTGTCAGTTGCTTAATGCCAATACATCCAAAGAGCTTACTTTGATGAAATTGTCAAATCAAACTATAGCACCAGGCTTCACCAGATGACGTCCTTAGACATTACCGTGGAGGTAAAGTGAAATATTGTAGCATGTTTTCCCTTACAATTGATGCAGACTATTTTCTAATTATTGGCAAATTAGCATTATAGAACTAACAAGTGGCATATTAGCATTTAGCAAATGACAAATTAGCAATTAGCAAACAAGCATTTAGCATTTAGCAATTGACATAATTGGTCAAAACAGCAAATAAAGTATTATGGGTTATTGTTTACACTCATGACCACCATCTTGTCAATTAGACGGTGTTAAAGTACAAATTTGACCTCCGAAACAACACTCTTCAGTTAAAAGAATTTTGATTAATGACAAATGGAAATTAGCATTAAGGAAATGGCAAGTGGCATATTGGCAAGCATTTAGCAAATTGCAAATGAGCAATTGGCAAACAAGCATTTAGCATCTAGCAATTGGCATGTCGCGACCGGCATTCCATAAGTAGACTGTTTTGTACCCTTACTCTATTTATATAACAAGGTATACAACTCGACATGTCTAATGTGGACACCAGCTCGCCTTGGAAATATCGACGTATCACGTCTGTAAAAATACCTTATACTTGATATTACATCAATGAAATGCAACCATTAATTAAAGAAACACAATAATTATGTACATGAAACTTTAGCGCTAATTACCTTTCAATGTCAAACAGCAGCATTCTAGGCCAAGCTTTCATACAAAATCTGGCCGTTACCTTTTGTTGATTTCATAGTGAAGCTAAAGCAATATGAAACAAGTCATTTCTTTGACGGCTGCTACACGGGATATTTTCGTTTCTTTACCGACCAGCCAATGAAATTGCTTTTTACAAACAATATGGTTCGTGTCACATATTTTGTCAAATATTGTTCTTCTAAGTTGAAATAGTTTATACAATTTGACTTTGTTGATGGATATGGGTTAGTTGATAAACAGTGAACTTTTTTTGATCAGGTTAAAGATGATTTGTTTGAATTTTCTGGAAACGCTACAATGTGTGTTGTATACCTTGTTACTATATATACATACATATGTAAATCGAACTCGAGAGAACAACCTATGATTGGATGTACATTGTTCTCTCTACAACGACACTCAGTGGTATACAAATATTGTGTTCGTTGTTCGGAGAGAGTCGTTATAGGGAGGGAATTTGGCTTATATTTGCAAACAGCTTGAATCCAAATCAGACGCCGCGTAACGCGGCGTCTGATCTGGATTCAAGCTGTTTGTCACTCGTCCTTGATGTCAAATTGTTCATTATGTAACTTTGAGAAACACAGCAGACGACAAATTTAAGCAGACGACATTGCAGCAGTTAAAGCATTCGACATAATTGGTCTCTTTATGGAACTGTGGCAAGTGTCGTTGTAAGGAGTGAGTCGTTGTTGGGAGGGCCGTTGTAAAAAGGGAACACTGTAGTAAAGAAATTTAATGATCTTATGTCTGAAATAAAAACTAATTGAATACTGAATAAAGATTACACATGCATCATTTCAGATGAAACCGGAACTAACAAGTCAGTACAATGTCGAAAGTATCAACCGGCATTCGATCGATTGAGGATGAAAGCAACATTACTTCAACTGGCCACTACAACAGAGCGTTCGTAGATGAACAGACTCCAAATAGAAAGATTGTAAGATTTTTTCATTGATACTTATTCATTGTAGAACGCCATTGAAAAATAGGTGTTTAATCATATAAAGCAGTTTTTATAGGAAAAAAGAGACCCTGCTTAACTTATTAGCCCTTTCGCTGCTAAATTCTACAATACTAACCTATGCAAATTCTGATCAGATGCCGCTTGAGGCGGATTTTGATTAGATTCAAAATGTTTTACAATCATATCCATGTTGCTTATGTTTAACATTTTAACTCTCAATGACGTCATAAAGCGCATTTGCAATCAGTTTTGATCCTGATCAGACGCCGCGTAAGGATCAAAACCGTTTGCCACTTGTTATGAAATTACGTCAGTTATACTGCCTTAAATCTAACTTTGAAAAAATATTGCAGACAACAATATTGAAGCAGACGACTATATATCGGTGAATTGGTAAACATCTCACGTTAATTTTGATCATGAAAGGGTTAACCCTTTCCCCCATAGACGCGCCTTTTAGCGCATATAATTATTCCTCCGCGGAAGAAAGTAGTTCCAATATAACTAGTTATGAATAAATATTATAGCGAATATTTTATATATTCTAGCACATGGAAGCTTAAAGCAGGCTGAAAGTAAAGCAGAATGCGCCCTAAGGCGCATTCTGCTTTATTTCAACCTGCTTTAAGTGGTCATCTATCTTCAATACAAGAAATAGGCTATCAGGTAAAGAGTTAAAGACGCATAAATGTCATTGATAGACGCAGACATACATTATATTGAAGCAGACGAATAGCACGCTTGAGGCTGTTCTAGACAGTTGAATACGTCATAAATGGAAGCCAAATTGTTAACAACAAATGGCACGTATATGCCTCATTTAAAACAGTGCATATAAATGAAACGTACACTTGTCCTATGAAAATAGTGTGGTCCTGATCAGTAGACTACTCGTACATGTATTATTGAAACAAACCCTTAACATTAAAATAGACTAGACTTACATGTGTAATAGGAAACTAGATCTGTCCAGTTAAGATTTCAGGGGTCAATGAATTTAATTGCAGTCATGAGTCTAGACAAACAAAAGCATGTGTTCCTGGGGCCCCTTTTATGAAACATCGTACGACATTGACGGTCGTAAGTCAAAACTTTAAAAAGAAAAACACTAAAAAACCCATCTAATTTCTAATTTCTCAATCGAATCCTGTTTTGTGATATCTCTTTGGAATCGTCTTGAAAATACGATTCCAATGAGATGTCACAAGACAGGGTAAGATGGAGAAATAAATAATTATTGATAATTTTAGAATCTGACTTACGACCATTTTTGTTGTACAACGTTTCATTGCGCCCCTATGTCTATGTACTTTTCACGGGTACGAATGAATTTTATACGAATCGATTAACGCACTACTCAGCTGAAATGCATCATTTTCACCACATACAAAACTAATATTTACATATGATATTGTGAGCTGCTTTGTTTGATACATCAAGCATAAAAAATGTTAGTTCATTGAAGAAAATGTGCACTATACAGTTGAGGGGCAAGCCATTTAGTCATTTGGTCGCCATATTTGAATTTCTGTTTTCTTCGGCACATGACCTTCGAAGTTGGTCGCGAAGCTGCACAACAATATCGTGCAAACAGGTCATTTTTGTGTAAGGTGTCACGGACGTAGGCCTCCGAAGGGCTCCGATAAATTACCTGAACACCCTTCTGATCAGATACCGTGTAACTCAGACTAAATTGAAACGGCAACATTTTAAAGATTATTGTCATAATCTACATTTTATTGCATATAGTTTGTGTTCAGTTTGTTAAAATTGCGAAGAAATAATGTTTCCTCAAACGTATTCAATAAGTGTTGTTTAAATACAGTCAAACTTCGATAATTCGAATTTCGCTTAAGTCGAACATATAAAATTATAGTATATTCGACTTAGCGGCAATTATCTATCGAATTGCAACTGCAGAACTACGGAAATGTTCGACCTCAGCAGCTTTAAATATCGAAGTTCGATTGCATACAGTGAAACCTATCGATTACGACCATGAAATAATGTTAATTTTAAGGGATTTAGGGCAGACGACTGCTTAAATCAAGCTGGCAGTAAAACAGAAAGCTTCTTCAGGAGCTTTCTTGTATTATTCTCTCCTTGCTTTAAGATTTAATCTGTTTTCTACAGTTGATCAGCCTTCTTTTTTGTAGTCGAAAGTTTTAATGGATTATTAAATTCCCAAGTTCGAGACTGCCTCTTACCTGTTGTCAAAATTGGGTGTGACACTTATATAACACGACAGAACGTTGATGAAAGGATTAACATCTAATTTAAAAGGTCCTTGAAATTCGTAAACTCAGCACATTTAAGCATCTTACATTCTATGAATAATTACCTTATAGGGTAACAAAGTGCGATATTTAATGATGCATTATGCAGTACAGTGGAGAAAACGTTATTCTTTCCCGATTAAACGAAACGAAACGCAAAACACTAAAACGTAGAAAAGTGCAACTTTTGGACGATTCTGATAATTCATGTTTATCTTGGTAACAAACAGTTTGGAGCCTGATCAGACGCCGGGTTACCCGGAGTCTGATCTGGTTCCAAACTGTTTGCAATAGAAATACTAGTTTTAGCGTAAACGCGTTTATTGGGAAAGAATAACGTTTTCTCCACTGTACCTTACTTTCAATTACATTCCCAATTAACCCGCTTTTAATCTTCCCGTGTTAAAATAAAGTTCGTTATGTAAATTAATTGAATTTAATACTGTTCAAGCATACCGATCTCTTCAACAATTACACTTAAAATACCAAAAACCGGGAAAGAGGTTTCTAAGGTAAACACAGTGGATAACACGATATTATTTGCCAATAAACGCGTTTACGCTTAAACGTTAATTTCCATTGCAAACAGTTTGGAGCTAGATCAGACAGCGGATTACCCGGTATCTGATCAGTCTCCAAACTGCTTGCCATTCAGACTTTTAAAAAAAAAAGTTTTTGTCGTCTGCTTTGTAAATGTTGTCTGCAATATCGTTTCAAAGTTAAACTTTAGGAAGTATGACTGAATAAATTTCAAAAAGCATGTTTGCGATAGTTTGGATTCTGATCAGTCGCCGCGTTACTGTTTTCAAACGCCCTTTTTGTGTCATTGAGAGTGAAAGGGTTAAGACAGGTATCTCATGTAGCAGCTTATTGTCTACTTGGCCTTCTTCTGAGTTGTCGTAATAAAGAGGTTTTGCTGTAAAGGATACCCAAACGGTGCAGATCCTGATACAGTGGAGAAAACGTTATTTTTTCCCAATAAACGCATTTACGCTAAAACTATTATTTTCAGTGCAAACAGTTTGGAGCCAGATCAGACGCCGGGTAACCCGGCGTCTGATCTGGCTCCATACTGTTTGCCACCAAGATAAACATGAATTTTCAGATGGGTCCAAAAGTTGTATTTTTCTACGCTTTAGTCTTTTGCGTTTGCGTACGTTTACGTTTAAACGGGAAAGAATAATAGCGTTTTCTCCACTGTAAGAGGATGCCTTATCCGAATGCTCTATGAATAGTGAAAAGTGAATACGCCATTTTTGTTCTCTTGGAGAAATACGGTGCTTCCTCTCTACAACGACACCCAATGGGAGACACATATTGTGTGTGCTTTTCGGAGGAAATCTTTATAGGGAGGGAAAATCAAGATTTGGTTTACATTTTCAAACAACTTGAATCCAAACCAGACGACGCGATGTCTGATCTGGATTCAAGCTGTTTGTCATTATGTCTTTTTCTGTCAAAATGTGCATTATATGACTGTGACAAAAAAAGACAACAATATTAATCAGACGATATTGCAGCAGTGAAAGATTTAGACATAATTTTTGTTTGTTTATGGAACAGCGGCTAGCGTTGGTGAAAGTAGGAAATCGTTGCTCATAGGGCCATTGTAGGGAGGAAGCACTGTATTTTCTATATCCTAGCAAATCGTAGCTACAAGAAGACTGAAAGTGAAGCTTTTTTAAGATGTCTCACGTGTGATCAAACTAGCAAACAAGCTATGAGATAAAGAGTAAAGGAACATTCTGGTCAGTGTCTACACCGGTTCTTTTAATGTATACTGTACCACTCTGCTAATTCTATCACAAATAAAAGATCTCGTCTCCCATGTTAAGGACCAACTGCTAACATATAAAACACCAAGAATTCCATTCGGAATTTCCTGAAGATTTTGAAGCACCTTCTTTTCCTCCAGCTTAGTACCCTTATCATGCTGATTTGTATTCTGCTTCGAATATGTCGTCTGCGAAATCAAAATCACAATTGTCGCTATCTGAACCGAAGAAAACTCAAATATGAAAGCCAAACAGTTACTCAGCGTCTAATCTGGAGCCAAACTGCTTTCAAAACATTGCCATGATAAGGCTTAAAGGTGCATCTTTTATCATGATTCAGTCCTCCATCGAGTGCTCTTAGAAGGGGTTTGTTTCTCTATTTGTTTAGACAACTGAACAAATTGTTTTAAACGTGTTTCTTGTATCAATTTAATAAATGAGTAGCATTTGAGCAAACCAAAAGAAGTGCGAACATGTTGACCGAGCGGTTTAATCAGCTAATACAATTATCCCTTTCACCGCTAAAAACAATTTATTCTGATAATTTCCCCCTTCAAAACCATATTGTCGTCTGCTTCAATTTTGCTGTCTGTAATGCAATATCGTTGTAAAGTTAGATATACAGACGAAATGTCTAAACGAGTGTCGTAACACGTATTGGCAAACAGTTTAAATCCTGATCAGACGCCACGTAACCCGGTATCTCATTAGGTTCCAAACTGTTTGTCACTGAAATAGATATGAATAGTCAGCATTTTTAAAACCTTGTCGTTTTCAAATCTGTTTATTCATTGCGTTTAATTTCTGATTAAAAGTCAGATAAGGCTAGTTTATAAAAAACTTATCACATAAAACAGCCTCTGACAGTGTAATTAAGCCATTTAATAAAACAATAGTTAAATATTATTATTATGCCTCCGGCCCTACTTGTTCGTCCACAAGCGCTACATGAAGCAGGGTGCCAAATGACGTCAATTGACATGCGGCGAGACGAACTACGTATTCAGTTGACTTAAAGGTGTTTTAAAATGTTTGAGTGATTAATAAGAACCTCACATTCGTACTCATTATTTATCATTTAAAATAAACTCGTTGACAAAAAATAAATATACCGCTCGCCAAGTCTCGCGCAATAGTTTTCTAGTCAATCCGTGTGTTAAAAGTTATATTTAATGAGTAAGATCCTCTATTCAGTGAATGATTTTTAAATGTTTGTTATTTCAGATAAGAAATGAAACCGTGAGCATTGAATTAACAGACATCGACAAGAAGGATGACAAACTCAATGCGTACCAACAACGGCTGCTGAATATGCAACAACGACTTGCACAGCTGTACAAATCGCACGAGAAAGCGATTTTCACGACAGTTTTCATCGCCCTTATTTTGGCATACTTTTGTTATTTTGGCTATGCTATGTACTATCGGTAGGTACATGTACATGAAGTTTCAATTTACATATATTATAACATGCCAATCTCATTAACCCTTTCACTCACAATGGCGTTTTAAAACGTGTTTGCAAACAGTTTTGATCCAGATCAGACGCCGCGTCACGCGGCGTCTAATCAGGACCCAAACTGTTTGACACTCGTTTTGAAATAACTCTAGTCATACTGCCTTGTTTTTTAACTTTGAAACGACATTGCAGACAACACAATTGAAACAGACGACAGCGGTTAACATCTCACGAACAATGTGGCAGCGAAAGGGTTAAATTTACTGCAAGATAAAATAAATGTAGAACATCCTAAATAAGCTGTTTGTCTCACTATCGTTTCGTATTCAGCAAGAACTGGTCTAAAGGACTGTAAGTGTATATATTTTGAATATTCACAAAAAACATGTTATATTGTATAACCCAATACTCCATTGATATACCTTTTAACGCCTTTAATATTTAATCTTCTACTGACGAAAACGGTTCCACCAAATACCTTCATGAATATAAACTTTTAGAAAAGCTTTCAATATCGTAGGATATTTGTATAGAAAGTTTTTTAACACTACTTGAATATTTATTGACCTTCGACGGTTTCGACATCTATTGATGTCTTTCTGAAGAATCGCACTGCGACGATCGGCTATCTTCGGCCTTGTCCGTCAGTTTCCCGTTTCGTGGAAACGACGAACACAAGATCGTAGATACTTTCAACCTATTTTCGGTAATCACCTGCGTTCAAAACTAAAAATGCTATGGGTTAACTCTTTGAACCCTTGTCGCGCATATATGCGTAATTTGCAAACAGTGTACATGTGAGGAGTACGCTTGTCCTATACAAACAGTGTATACCCTGATCAGAGGTCTCCTTAAAGACATACATTGCAAACATCAACCCTAAAAAGTAAAAAATGGACTGGTAATAAATGAAAACTAGAATTGTCCATTTGACGTTTCAGGGTGGAGAGGGTTAAAGAGTTAAAATTCATGCATTCCTTAGTTTACATGCATGTAGTGTTCGTAAGGGTACATTAGCTACATGTAGTAACAGAGTAAACACACGACATTTGTGTCATAACTTAAAATTTTCAGATTTGGCGATGAAGGTTCGTGGCGCCTATTGGGGTTTACCATTTTTGGTACAAGCTTATTTACATGCGTAAAGCTACGAAGAGCCTACACCCCAGAGTGTGAAAATATTTGGAAAAGATCAAGTACACTACGATATTCTCCACTGTGTATTAGAGTGTCCATCTTTAGGAAATGGTATGTAATTTTAAAATTACAGTGCTCCCTCTCTACAACGACACCCAATGGGAGACAAAATTTGTGTTCGTTGTTCGGAGGGAGTCGTTATAGGGAGGGATAGTGGCTTTCATTGAAAACAGCTTGAATCCAGATCAGACGCCACGTAACGCGGCGTCTGATCTGGATTCAAGCTGTTTGTCCATTGTCATTAAGTTTTTTTCTGTCTAAATGTCCATTATGTAACTTTGAGAAAAACAGCAGACGACAATTTTAAGCAGACGGCATTGCAGCCATTAAAAGGTTGGACATTAATGTTTTGTTTGGGGAACAGCGACAAGCGTCGTTGAAGAGAGGGGGTTGTTGTTGGGAGGGTCGTTGTAGAGAGGGAACGCTGTAACACTAAATGGTTGGTGTTTGTATAAAACTACATGTACTAGTAACTTCGTTGAGGAGACGTTATTCTTTCTCAATAGAAGTGGATAATTATGCTAATGCAATAATTTTCATTGCAATCAATTCGGAGCCATATCAAACTCCGTATAACCCGGTGCCTGATCAGGCTCCAAACTGATTGACAATCAGAGTAAAATAATAAAAATGTAAATATAGCAAAAAACCTGTCGTTTTCTATACATAAATCTGATTGAGTTACGAATTCGTTGAAACTGTGAGTACTAGCATTTTTCTCCATTTTATGAATTTAGTAATTAAATATAGGTTTTGCTTACTATTCATGGTTTGGATTACGCTCATTATGTCTTTCGAAGTTCAATATTCATTCAAAACAGTCAGGCCTGAATGAATTAAATGTGTTCATTTTTGTGTGAAATCAATGTAATATTTATCAATAGTCGTCCATTGTACAATGGGGAAGACGTTATTCTTTCCAAATAAACGCGTGAACGCTTGAACTTTAACTTCCATTGCAAACAGTTTGAAGCCAGATCAGACAACGGATTATCCGGTGTCTGATCAGGTTTCAAATTTGTTTCAACTCAGATGAAAATAAATCGTGAGAAATTTCAAAAAGTGGTTATTTTCTACATTCAAGTGCAATGCATTTGCGTTTTGTATGAGTTTCAACGGGAAAGAATATCGTCTTCTCCTTTATGATTAGAGACCCTATGGCGTTACTTTTTGCACGAATGTATATTTATCACATACAAATTTAAAGACTTATTAAATCATTCGAAGCCGTAGTTTGTAGGCTTTCTGCTTTATAGATTTTCCTTCAAAACCTGACGTTGTTTACGGTAATGTCATCGTAATTGGCGTCATTTGGTGTCCCGCTATATGCAGCGTTTGTGGATTAAAGGGTTTGGCCCAGACTACTGCAAGTTATATGATAAAACGAAAACCTGAATAGATCTATATCAAAACAAACGTGATCCTCCATTTTCAATTCACGTATAGTAACATGGACCTGATATAATGAAATTCAGATACAGTAAAACCTCTCTATTACGACCAGTAAATTATGTTATTTATTAGGGTGTTTACGATAGGTGACCGCTTAAAGCAAGGTGACAGTGAATCAGAAAGCTCCTACAGGAGCTTTCTGTTTCACTGCCACCTTGCTTTAAGCTGTCACCTTTCTATTAATCAATCAAATAGCCTTCGTTTTAGTGGTCGTAATAGCGAGGTTTTACTGTATAACGAAATAAGACGGCAACCAGGACTTAGCTACTGGTGTGCTTTATTGTAATAAATATTGTGGTATAGATCATGCATTATATTTCAGGTTTTTACGTGTAGGTGTGTTTGTCGCAGTATTGGTGTATGTGATAGTGGATATAGCAGTGGACCATCCCAAGAATCTCATCACCATAGCAGGGTTAGCACTGTACATCCTGATATTCTACGTCACTTCTGTATGCCCTGCAAAGGTGCGTGCTTTAAAATGTCCATTCATTCTGTTGCAGATTTAAGTAATAACCCACACACTATCAGATTTGCTGTTTAAACCTTTCCCAATAGATTGCTGTCAATTTTGAAGGCATATGGTTGCTTTAAACAGACTGAATGTAAAGCAGAATGTTCATTTAGAAGTATTCTTCTTTACCTCCTTCAGTCTGCTTTAAGCTACCACCTACAAGGATATAGGAAATATTTTCATTGTAAATAGTCGATTCAATATTGATAGTTTATGCATTCTGTTTATTATGTCACTGAATAATTGTATAATATGGTGACATTTCTACACAGACGACTGCAACAACTGATGCATGTAAAGGATATTACGCTCGTATATGGTAGATCTTTCAGTTTATTTTCATACTGCTTTAGTAACCAACTGAGCAGTGTATTAAACGTTTGTCTTTCCAAAACGAAATTTAAACAAGCATGTTACAGTAGATCTACATTACATGTATAGAAAATGGTAGTTTTTGGAAATATTGACGATCAGTTTCGAGACTAATCAAATTTTAGTCTGATAGAAATAAAATCGTCATTGAGCGCAGTTATATAGTTATGACAACCCCTTTTAACTATTTCACTTCCAATGAGGCATAAAGCGCGTTACCAAACAGCCGTTTTGGTCCTGATTAGACGCCGCGTAACGCGGCGTCTGATCAGGACTTAAATTACTTGACACCCGCTTCGAAATTTCGTCAGTCATATTGCCTTAAAACTAATCTTGAAACGAAATGGCAGACAACAATATTGTAGCAGACGACACTATGGCGGCGAAGGTTTAAAACACTCTCGACATATTCGATCAAGAAAGGATTAAAGAGACATTTAGTCTAATTTGTTAGGGTTTTGAATGTTGCACGTAACCCTTTGCTCCATAAATACTCAATTGTATCCAGTTTCAACTTCTTAAATGACATAAACTACATTGCTTTATAGTTGGAGTGCTTGTCTTTCAGGTGAACTGGCATACTATATACTGGGGGTTTGCGCTCCAGTATGTGTTCGCCCTAATGATACTGCGGACTAAATGGGGCTATGACATATTCAACTGGCTTGGCAACAGGGTATCTGCATTTCTGGAATACACAACTGCTGGGGTTATTTTTGTGTTCGGAGAAAACTTTGAAGATCATTTCTTTGCCATGAAGGTAGTCCCTGTATTTGGTTTAGTTTAACCCATTACTCCATAAATACGCAATTTACGCATTTATTTTATTCTGCCTCTGAGGAAAATAGTTCCCCTTTCAGTCTGCTTGAAGCGGTAATCTCTCTTCAAAACTATGATCAGGTTATGCGATAAATCGTTAAGCTAGAGGTGTGCATGAACAGAAAATCTGAATAGCAGAAAAATTGAATTTGCTATAGCTCTGAAAACCCGTGTTTCTCTGTTTAACCCATTTGCGCCCATTGGATTATTTTATGTTTTATATTGTATTAGTCCATTTTTTATCAAAGGGATGCCTGGTCAATAAATTATTTTCATTTTGTTTTGTATTGACATTCCTGTCAGCAAACAGTGTAGACTCTGATCAGACGCTGCATAATGCGGCGTCTGATTAGAGTCTTCACTGTTTGCCTATGCCCCATAAATGCGATCGTGTGCACAAATTGGTTAAATTAAATGGACGTTGTTAAAAAGTATGATAAGAGCACATGAGATCGTTTACTTTCCACTTGTTTTCATCTGTAACACAATTTTACATTTTTGTAATCTTAACATTATTGTTTTTACTTCTTTAAAGCGGTCGCCTTAATCACGGGGGCCAACTACGTATTACCATCAAACTGTACTGCTACGACAATCTATATGGGTATTATAAGAGATTTGTATAACTACGAAGTCAGTGTATATAGTGAGAAATGTTTGTCTACGCCAAAAAAATTGCCTTCGTAGCAATACAAATTTGTTATAATACCCATATAGGTTGTCGTAGAGAAAATTTTTTATCGTTATACCTAGTTGGCCCCCAGTGATTAATTATCAGGATTTATTATTGTGTTGTATTGTAAAAATCTATACTTGCAAGTTCTTCCGAAAGCCAAACATTATTCTAAGAATAATAACATCTTCACTTCTATATGACGTCCAATATGACGTCATAATAACGTTTCCTCCACTGTACTACACATAAAGCACATTATTTTTTCCAGGTTCTCTCCATCGTTGTGTTTTTCTTTGCATTCATCAGTATTCTGAATTTTCTTGGAGTAATGCAAGCGATCGTCAAGGTGTTGGGCCGAATCCTCGCCTTCTGTATGGGAACATCGCCAGTCGAGTCCGTCAATGCTGCCTCCAATATATTCCTGTCTATGGTAAATGTATATATGTTACAGGGATTAAATGTAATCAGGGAATACGCGTAATCCCTGAACGTTTAGGGATTACACGTAATCACTGGACGTTTTAGGGAATTGATGAAATGTCACTTTTTTCATCAATTAAATAGATTTGTACTATCATGACATTTCTGTTGATTTTAAACATCATGCTTTCAAGTTTCTTGAAATATCATGATCTAATGAACGTTCATACGAAGTTTCTCGCACAAGTGAATAAAAATAAGTGACCAGACAGTGTGCATTTAAGTAAGGACAGTTTAAAAAAAAACAAGACATCTTTCTTGTTAATAAAGTTAACAACACATTTTATAGCGTAGTACTTGCCTTCGAACTCAATGAACTAAAGAAGTAAGATTCAAAAGCAACTGCCAAATATTCATAAAAAATCAACAAAAGGCTTCCAAATTACGGCTTTTTCCCGGGACGATTTAGGGTTTTCGTGATATCCCTGATTTTTCAGGGATTTCACGTTTTCCCTGATAACACTTAATCCCTGTAACATATAAAGTCGATACTCCGAACACGCTTAAATCGATCGTACCAGTAGTTCATGATTAGAATTTTAAAGTTGAACAATACTAACCATTTTGTTATTATCATATAATTAAGAAATAATAAATTCATATCAGTAATTTATCGTGGCAATAAAACACAGGTACATGTAGGAGTTGAGATGCGTAGTAATTAAATTACTAGGACGAAGGCCGAGAAATTTAATTTTCTAGCATCTCAACAACTACATTGTACCACTGTTTTATTGCACGATAAAACACTGATATTATTTCATAATTCTGATTCTAACACTTCAATTTAACCACAGTTTGCACCGATTCAACGGTGCTATGTACATTTCTCGGCGTACGCATTTTCGAAGCCATATGGTGTCACGTTAAGACGTTACAGCGCGTACGTGTTTTATTGAGAATTCAAACACAAATACGCCCCTTCTTTGTTCATATAGGGGCGTGAGCGAAGTGTGTTAGAATGTGATTTGAAGTTTTTCTCTTTAATTTACTTTTTATATATATTGTTTGGTATAATTTAGAAATCCTAAAGATTATTGTCAAGCAGTTTAGATCCTGATAAGACGTACTAAAACTATTAGATATTGTCGCGCAAGTGTTTGGTATATTAAATGTGAGATTGGTTACATGTACCTACTCGATATCTGATCAAGCTCTAACCTGTTGCAATTGACATCGTTTATTAGAATATACAAGTTTTTTTAACGAAACAAATCTCTTTGTTAACTCAGTCACTGCAATGACGTCATATGATGTAAATATTTTTGTCTGGTTTCATTTCATAATATAATGTTCAGGTAAATTGTCGGAAGAAATACCGAAATTAGTGCCAACAGCTCTAACCTCTTCATTGGTATTCGTTTTATTTGCAAACAGTATGGACCCTGAACAGACGCCGCGTAATGCGGCGTCTGATCAGGATCCAAACTGTTTGCAATTAAATAGGGTACTCGTAGGAAAGACAGTGAAGGTTTACATTTCAAGTATTTTTGTTCTAGCAAGAGTCTGTTGTTATGATCCAGCCGTTTCTAGAAGACATGACGAAGTCAGAGTTCCATGCAATTATGACCAGCGGATTTGCAACTATCGCTGGTAGTGTCCTAGGAGCTTACATAAGCTTTGGTGTAAGTATGAAGTATAATCTTAGTGGCAAACAGTTTTGAGACTGATCAAATGTCGGGAAACCCGGCGTCTGATCTAGCTCCTAACTGTGTGCAACGGAATTACGTGTTTTGGCATAAATGCGTTTGTTCGGACAAAATAATGTTTTCTTCGCTGTAGCATACACTGTTTTTGTTTATGATATACCTAACGATGATTAACAGAGATTTCTCAGTTAGATAAATGTTATATGTGTCACAGTTCATATCATCACTAGTGAGGCTACATGTATCACTTTTGCAGTGATGTCACGTCACAATATCTTTTGTGACGTCATGCGTAAACAAATAGATATGTGTGTTTTCTCGGTAAAAGGGACTTTCAAATGTATACATACAATAAATAGAATAATCAATTCCTTTGGATGGATATGAAAAATATATCACTCGAATATATGGTTACAAACTCGTCCTGTGGCTCGTTTTTAAACCAGATAACAACCCATTCTCGTGATATATTTTTCATGTCCATCTAAAGGAATTGATTATCCTCTATATATTATGACCTCAGGTACCAGCCAATCATCTTTTGTCTGCTAGTGTGATGAGCGCACCTGCCGCTTTAGCCATGGCCAAGCTGTCTTATCCGGAAACAGATATTTCTAAGGGTTCTTCAGCCGACTACTCGAAACTCAAGAAAATGTGAGTAAACCTGCCTTGCCTGACACGTAAAGTAAGTGTAAGGCTCAATGCCGGTATCTAAACATTCCCTCCCTGAAATTGCAAATGGACTAATCCAGTTCAAAATAAAGTCAAGTTCATTTTTTATGTATATTTAACACATTCAAACCTAGCGACGACTATACTCGTCATCAGCAAACAGTGTGTTCCTGAAATGTTTATTAATTTTGTCCTATACAAATACTGAGGACCTGATCAGAGGACTATTTCATGAGCCATCTGCTCAGAGTCTGCATTGTTTGTCATTTCCAAAACTAATGTACTTAGTCCCTTTAAAGCCGCATTGTGCTTTTGAGAAACCTGCATAAAACGGTTGTTTGGGGTCCCATTTGAACTACGTGGGACGTGATTCTTTCACAAAAACCGGTTTTATCTAAGCAATTCGCTTTTTAAATTTTATTTATAATATTTTGGTGCTAGCACCAATTAAAAAGCCTCCCTTGTGAATGGAAAGAAGGACAACTCTGTAAATACAGGGCTCCAGATAACGGAAGTATTTCGAAAACTTAAATCTTTATTTCTGCTTTTAAACCCAATGGTGTCATACTCATTACAAGTGTCTCGAATAGACGGTTTAATCAGTAGTAACACCATAGCATTCGGTGCTGAAATGAGTGAGAAAATGTTAGATTGGTTCAGATTACTCTCGCTTACATGTTTAGCTGGAACATCTGGATAATCCTTATTCTGCTGCACAGACGTCTGCTTCGACATTGTCGTCTGCAAAATGTGTTCAGTTTAGATTTATGCATTGTTTTAATTAAACAAACCTTAAGACGAGTGTCAAATAGTTTGGATCCAGATGAGACGCCACGTTACGCGGCGTCTTTTTAGATTCAAATAGTTTGTAAACTCCGTAAAGTAGGCACAGGGTTAAACACTATGAGATTCAATAACAACGTGTACATATCTTTCACTGGGGGAAACGGTCAAATAAACTATAGAGAATGTATACCTTGAGCTACCTGAAAATGACTGTTTCACCCTTGTCCGCTCTCTAACTCAAACATTTCTTTTTGGATCTTCACCAAACTTGCTACAAATGTTTATTAGTATAGAATCTAGGTCAGGTTCAATAACTAGCAAAATCGCATAAGGCATGTCTGAGTTATTGCTGAAAAATGCTGAAACAGTCATTTTTTAATACATAAAGGGCAAAAACTCAGATATGCCACATGCGATTTTTGTAATAATCAAACTAAACCTAAATTTTATATACTTAAACATTTTCAGCAAGTTTAATGAATATCCGATAAAAACTGTATGTGTTAGAGTGCAAAAAGTGACTGAAACCGTAATTTTTCATTAATAAACAGGCAATAACTTAAATATACCTTATGCGCTTTTAGGAGTAATCATACTAAACCTTGATATTATATCAATAAATATTTTCAGCAAATTTGGTTAAGATCCAATAAAACGTATTTGTGTTAGAGAGCAAACCTTGCTGAAAACAGTCATTTTTTAATACATAAAGGGCAAAAACTTAGGTATGCCACATGCGATTTTAGTAATAATCAAACTAGACCTGAATTTTATATGAATAAATATTTTCAGCATGTTTGGTGAATATCCGATAAAAACTGTTTGTTTTAGAGTGCAAAAATGACTGAAACAGTCATTTTTTATAAATTAACAGGCAATAACTCAAAAACACCTTATGCGATTTTAGTAGTAATCAAACTAAACCTTGATTTTATATCAATGAACATTTTCAGCAAGTTTGTGGAAGATCGGATAAAAGATATTCGAGTTAGAGAGCGGACAAAAAAGTGTGATAGTCTAACTGACTGATGGATCGACCGTCGAAGGTAATTGCGGTTGCACACGGTGATGTTGACTACGGCTGTATCACGTGATACTAAGCCGTGTGGTAAGGTTTATGGCAGACGCTCTATTTTCGGTTTGTTATGATTTTAAATCGCCCTTTTTGGTGATTTAGGTCCGTCTTCATCATTTCATAGATCAGTTTGGCCCATTAGAATGTTCAAACATTATTATTAACCGTTATTGTATTTCAGACATTATGAAAAGGTCTGAAAACACAATGGGACTTTAAACCCATCGTTAATAAATAAAAGTTTTGACCCTATATATTCCACATGTAAAAACTGTTATTCACCGTAAAATTTCCTTTGCGTATAGTGTACAATAAAACCTCTCTTGTACGATCACTTAAAAGAAGGCTAATTTATAGAATAATAGACAGTTTAACTCTTTAACCCTTTCCTGATCAAATTACTCGGGAGATGTTTACCTCTTCACCGCTTTATTGTCGTCTGTTTCAGTATTGTTGTCTGCAAAGTACATTTCAAAGTTAGATTTAAGGTTGTATGGCTTAATAAATATCGATAAGAGTGTCAAACAGTTTAGGTCCTGTTACAAACAATCTTAGTTTTAGTATCGTGCTCAGAATGAACACGCCGCACAGTGGAGAAGACGTTATTTCTTTCCCAATAAATGCGTTTAAAGTAAAACAGTTAGATCCATTGCAAATGGTAAGGAGCCACATCAGACGACCGTTAATTCATATTAATATAAGTAGTCAGACTTGTCAAAAGTTTTTATACACATGTTATTACAACGCTTTTGTGGTCTCATTTGAGTTTAAACGAGAAAGAATAACATCTTCTCAACTGGAAAGGTAAGGAACTTGAATAAGTATCTGAATGACTGAACAAGCGCCAATAGTATAAGCTCAGAGCTGTAGCCTTTAAAGAGACTCGCAACCAGATTTAGCATTAAAAATAGTAGTTTGTAAATATGTGTCAAACGCTTATATAAACGGGTAAGAATTAGTTTAGGATAGGAACTTCTGTTAAAAAAATGCATTTCAAAAACAAAGAATATTGAGCTCTGGTCGGAATCGAACCCGGGACCCGGCATGGGCGGATGGAAAGTACATACTACTACATAATTCGGCTTGGGTTTATGTCTGAGCCCGTGATCAATTTCTATAGCGGATTTCGACTCTATAGATAAAACGATGGAAAATATCTAAAAAACTAAGATTTGAAGACTTTTTAGACTGGTAATATTTTTCCAATGCCAGATGCATGATAATGGTACCATTTTGGTTATATTTGAGTATTTTCTTTTATTTTTGCAAATGCACCATCTGGTTGCGAGTCGCTTTAAATGTGAAAAAGATTTTATTTGAATTGATTGATGCTATGCTAACTCTGAGAAAGTTCATAAAAAGTGGACCCTGATCTTGTTCTTCATCTAACCAAGCATTACTCAAAAAATGGAAGCCTAAAGAGATGTACCATGTTTCTCCAGGAACGATAGCAATATGATCGAGGCCGCTTCCAATGGAGCATCTGCTAGCCTGAAGGTGATTGGACACATTGCAGTCAATGTCTTGGCGTTTCTAGCTCTGCTTGAGTTCCTAAATGCATCACTCACGTGGTTTGGGGATCGTGTCGGTATTGAAAAGCTCACATTTGAGGTATGCCTGTGTAACCCCTCCCGTCATTATGACGTCATATACGTATCTTGTTTTACAAGTCATTGCAAAATTTAAAGAAAAGTCATATTTGAAAGGGTTGAATATATTTGGCAATATTTTTACAGTTATAGTAACAACAAAGTTTATTTTCCATTGTTTCACATGGTGTAAATTTTAATTGTTTATTTAAATGACTTTTTGCTTCCATTTTGATTTGAAAATGGTACGTGTCGGACACATTAAACATATAGTAAAAAAAGGTGAAAGTATCTACTTTGCTGTTTTTAGACGCAAATAAATCATCTTTTTCAACAATTGAGAATATTTTAACAGTTATGAGTAGAAAGAATGTTTTCTAAGCAATCTAAAAAGTGTTTTTACTTTAATTTTGAAATAAGTCTTTTTGCTTCCAAATTCAGTTGAATATTGAGAAATGTCGTAATGCTGAAATCGGACTTAGTCATCCCCCCCCCCCCCCCCCCCCACCCACCCCATAATCGGCTATTTCCGTAATTTACCGGAAAACAGAATCGGTGTCGCTCTGGAGCAGTGATCACACTCTTCCGATTCCCGCTGTGCATTGTGTTATTGGGGCTGATGTCAGTGCCGCAGGGGATATATAGGACCCGAGAAACTTATGTCTATTATACATGTTTTCTGAGTACCGAATATTTTGATTGAATGAATTCAAACTTTACTTTATCAAACTTTCAAACTTTTATTTATAATAATTGTACAAGGTCCACTTTACTATGGACAGCATTGGATCCAGATCAGGCGCATTTATACACGAGACCCCGCTGAGAACAAGTAAGACATCGGAAGCAGTGTTCTGGAGGCAGCCGAATGATAACGGAGCATTCGTGATTTCTTATCAAGGCTAAAGGCGAACAAGCGAATCGATTATTGATATCGCGGACCACGGGAGATAATGGTTTACGTATCACCAGCACGGCTGAACAAGGGAGACAACTATGCAAATATGTCCTGCATTCTTGGACATGTGTGTTAATTTATAAAGAAATGATTGTCAAACAGTTTGTAACATGATCAGATGCCGAGTTACACAATGATAACAAACACATTTTATTCAATGGTTAAAAGTTAAAATAATAAGAAAGATAATGATAATCATTCATTTTTCATCACGCGTGCATTAAATAAACATACACAATTTTAACTCCGAAATTTAACTGTTTTTCTCCATTTATTCAAGTATATTTTGGTAAAATTTCATCAAAACTTAATTATATTAATTTGTCTTTATGTATGATTTAAATTGATTCTCCGAGTTTTATTTACTACAGATTTATTAATTTTCCATCGCGTATGTTAAATAAATATACACAGTATTAACTCTGAAATTTAACTCTTTTTCTCATTTTATTCAAGTTTATTTTGGTAAAGTATCGTCAAATTAAATTACATTTTCTTTATGTATGGCTTAATTTGATTCTCCGAGTTTTAATAACTACAGATTCATTAAGTTTTCCCTGTTTTAAATATTGGGTAGCGAAACGTACAGGTAGCGAAACGTCCAGGGTAGCGAAACGACTTTAGGTTTGGTAGCGAAACGACTGTAGCGAAACGTCCGGGGTAGCGAAACGTCTGGTAACCCTTTCAATAATGATTTTATTCTCAGATACATTGAATACAGAAAACAAACGTCCGTTTTTCCCAAACAACCTGTTTTAACTACATGTATGTCAATGGTAAAAAGTTTGTAAAAAGAACAGATACTGCGTAATGTGACAAACTGATTGATACCGGTACTAAGATTATTGTAGTGTTATTGATTTATGCAAGTGAACGAACGACGTATACGGAGCTCTCCTATTTAACGTACATATGTATGTTTGCGTTGTGTTTCAGCTGATATGTTCGTACGTCTTGTACCCTGTTCCATTCTTCATGGGAGTTGAGACAGGCGACTGTAGAAAGGTTGCCGAGCTGATAGGTTAGTAGCACGAAATTGAATGTTTTTTTTGTTGTTGTTGTTGTTTTGTTGTTGGGTTTGTTGTTGTTTGTTTTCTTGGGGTTTTTTAACACGCAAATACAATGAAATTTTGAAAATGGCATTCTTTAATTTTCGAACAAACCGTTTCAGTCTTAATGACAAACAGTTTGGAGCCTGATAAGACGCCGGGAGACCCGGCGTCTGATCTGGCTCCAAACTGTTTGCAGTGAACATAAGGCTTTTAGCATAAACGTATTTATCGGGAAGGAATAATGTTTAGGCGGCTAACTGCATCAAAGACCGACAGTGAATCATTATCTAATTATCATAGTTTTAATAAAGGGTTTTACTTTTGCCATAAGACCAACAATAAAATGACATCGTATAAAAATAACATGTGCACTGAGCAAGAATATGATAAAATGTGTCCAAAAGAATATAGGAGTAAATCACAATTTATTTAAAGTCCTGGTTGAAAGTTTAGACGGTCTGTCACAATTTTAACTTTGTATTTTCCATTCCTTTAATTGAGTTTACAAATATTGCTTTCTATGCATAAAATCGCCCATGGCATAGATAGTTTATATACATGTGCGCTGCCGTAACGTGTTGTTGATTTGACAATTTTGCTCTTCAGAAACGTTTTATAGCATACTGTCCTTCAAAATTTATAGTACTGGTATATTTCTTAACGAAAGACTTATAAACGAAAATCTTATTTAACTAATATTTTATGAAAACTTTGAACGTTACTGATTAGTTTAATGTAAGTAGTAAAGAGTTCGGAGCATACCTGTTTGCAATGGCAATACCTGTTTTAGCATAAAAGCGATGTTTTGGACAGAATAACGTACGTATTCTCCACTGTAGCAATAGTCCTACTAGAAAACGTAGATCTACATAAGGCTAATTTCTCATGTTGTTCCAGGGATCAAATCGTTCACTAATGAATTCATCGCATACAGTCATCTGAAGAATCTCATCGCCAATCGGCATCACCTCAGCAACTACACCGACTTCTACAACACCACAGACTGGTACTGGCGTGATGATGACGTCATTCTCAACGTCACCGGGGAAGTGTTGCCAGGGGGCGTGGTCTCCGTAAGAACCTGTAATCTAACGCAATCTATAAATTCCCTGTGATCTGATTGGTTCCTGTAACTACATTTGCGACTTTACAAACAGTAAAAAGAAGTTCAAACCATCGAAGCTGGGCTAGTAGATTGCGCTAGAATGATTGTTGAATTCTACTGTTATCCCTTTCCCCAATAGAAGCGACTTTTAGCGAATCTGATTTATTCATCCGCTGAAGAAAATAGTTCCAATTTAATAATTTAATATATATTATAGGGAAAATTTTCAATATATTCTAGCACAGGATAGCTTAAAGCAGGCTGAAAGTAAAGCAGAATGCGCCTTAAGCGCATTCTGCTTTACTTTCAACCTGCTTTAAGTAGTAACCTATTTTCAATTCTAGAAATAGGCTATCAGGTAAAGGGTTATTATTGACTTGATAAAAATGAATAACTCAATCATATATCATTTGAAACAAAACCAATGTATTTATTTTTATATTTGTTTTGAATTTATGTAAGTAATGATCCGCATTCTGATCGAATATCATCGACAATGTTATATCTCAATAAGGTCAACTCTGAAATTTAGCGCCATAACGTCAATTTGATGATGCTATTTTTCACAATTTAGAACCCTTAGATTGAAGTGGCCTTTACAATAATTTGCGGCCGTTAAAACCGTCATATACCGTCGCAAAAGTAAACACTATAGTGCGTGAGATTTCTATAAAACTTATAAACTAACCGAATTCTATAGGAAGAAAAGTTTATTGGCGCTCACACTTTGTAATAGTGATTATAAAAAAAACCAGAAATTGTTCTATTTCCTCTATATGAAAGTATGTACGTCATTTGATACACTTGTGTCTGTACCATTAAACAGTTGTAATTTCCGTATTTAGTTTTTAAAAGCTTATATTTGAAAGACGCTATGATTTGATGCCACTCAGAACTTACTCGGGGCATAATGTTTATCCACATAACATTGGTCATTACTTTGAAACTCTTTTAGATGGAGGCTTAATAAATACAGTGGAGAATCTGTTAATCTTTCCCGTTTAAACGCAAACGTACGCAAACGCAAAGCACTAAAACGTATAAAAGAACAACTTTTGGACAATTCTGATAATTCTTGTTTATCTTGGTGGCAAACAGTTTGGAGCCTGATCAGACGCCGGGTTACCCGGCGTCTGATCTGGCTCCAAAATGTTTGCACTGCAAATAATAGTTTTAGCGTAAACGCGTTTATTGGGAAAGAATAACACATTCTCCACTGTAGATGACATGTGTACTCAGCTCAAAACTTTCTTGAGCTTACAGGTACATGTTAAGTCATTTCCGACAAACATCAATGTCATTTAGATTTCATTTATAAGACAAATAGGCAAAACTTAACATTCGTCATGATTTTGGAAGTACATGTAATTGATACTTCATGTTTTGCATGTATCCTCAACTCGAGACGCTCTTTGGTTAATTTCAAGTTGATTCATGCAGTGGCACGGCCATTTTTCTGAAAACCTTGCAGTTGTCGCGTTTGTCAATAACAATAGTACATGTATACGATTATAGTATCAGTTTAAGGATTGTGTCTTATTTTGATGACTCTTAACGAAACTGTTAGACTTTTCAGAAAACAAATGTTATTTTCTACTTAAACTTGCGATGATTCGCGTATCGTTTGCGTGTAAACGGAAAATAATGACCTATTCTCCACAGTGTAACATAAACAAGAAATATCTTTAAAAAAGATATTCCGTCGCAGGTTAAAGTTTTGTGTGGGGTACAGTGGAGAATCTGTTATTCTTTCCCGTTTAAACGCAAACGTACGCAAACGCAAAACACTAAAACGTAGAAAAGAACAACTTTTGGACAATTCTGATATTTCATGTTTATCTTGGTGGCAAACAGTTTTGAGCCTGATCAGACGCCGGGTTACCCGGCGTCTGATCTGGCTCCAAATTGTTTGCACTGCAAATAATAGTTTTAGCGTAAACAGGTTTATTGGGAAAGAATAACACATTCTCCACTGTACAGTATTCACTTAACCAGATCCCGCGTCTGATCTGGCTCCAAATTGTTTGCACTGCAAATAATAGTTTTAGCGTAAACAGGTTTATTGGGAAAGAATAACACATTCTCCACTGTACAGTATTCACTTAACCAGAGACAAGTGTATACACCGATTCTGACTTAACATCTTTCGTAAACAGACTTTCCCACATGCTAAATTTAGAGCTTATCCACGCTAAATTTAGAAGTGATTACATAGACTGCATCTCAATGTTTTGCCAGGTTTACACTCGCAAGATTGATGTGAAAAAATAACAGAACGCCAGTCTAGGCCATTGGCCGATAAGAGTACTGCATTTCAAGCACGTGATCATTGACCAGGATTTCTGATCATTCCTGATTGGTTAAATTGTTTCATAGAGTTGCGGTCAAAATACAAAACAGACCCGTCTGCGACGGGAAAAATGACGCCATAACAAAGAATAAATTCCTTTATGTCGTTTCTTTTTTTCCTACACAGGAGAAATCTGAGGTGATCTCTACATACGCCCTTTGTGGTTTTGCTAACTTTGGTGCCATAGGTAGTATGCTAGGTGCTCTTGGTGCGCTTGCTCCGAGCCGAAAGCCAGAACTCGCCAAGATAGTGGTTCGTGCCATGATCTGTGGGAATGTAGCATGTTTTCTGACGGCGTGTATTGCAGGTAACTATAGTTAGGTTATACTAACTAAAATTATATTACATGGTACACGTATAAAGAAAACTATTAATGAGAATAGTATCTTACATGCGTGTATAGTAAGATCTATTCAGATCGGGTTTAGATTCCTCTTACCTTGAAGATAGATGAACACTTAAACTTGCATTTAGCCAAATTTAAGCTCCCATTTGCTAGGATAAACAAATACTTCTTACGTTGCATATTAATAACTGTGGGAATTGGAAATATTTTCTTCAGTAATTAAACACAATGTAGTCCTATATTTGTGGGTTGTGTTTTCTTTTTCTTTCTTCCTTCCTGTTCTTTTTAACGCCAAACACATTACAAGTTAATTGTGAGCTACATGTCGATTTAATGAGCTTGAGACGTTCTTACAGGAAAAAGGTAATCTTGCTGTATCCACCAAGAAAGTCGATAGCTGAATATAACGCCTTGTAACGAACCGGCAACTGATGATATGTTTATTATAGTGATTTTAATATAAACCACCAACAAATAGATAGTTATTTTATTATTTATATCCAGAAACATTTGATATTTGAAGCAGAGGAATAATTAATTTATGTCAAACAGAATAATGCGGAACATGTACGTGTCAAGCTTATCAATAGCGAGGTCGGAGTAAATTACAACGTTTCTGAAGTGGTACGATACATGTACTAGTTACTGTAGTAAGATACAGACTCGTATATCTTATCGTATATATACACGCAGAAAAGCTCGGTATCATAGAAATGCATAATAAATTATTTTAAGAGTCGTAAAAAGAGGATGGAGACGTTACTCTTTCCCATTTTAACGAAACTAAACGCAATTACAATGCTTCTTGTTCTAGATCTGAGAGGAAAATAGTTTGAAGTAAACCCGGCGTCTGATCTGAACTTTTTGCAAAGGACATACAAACTGTTTATAAACGCGTTATTTTGAAGAAAAAAATAACTTCTTCTCCCCATTGAAGCGGCTCTGCTAATTTCTTTTGTATTATTCCAGGTTTGCTATATAAGCCATTTTAAAGGAATAGACACCGTTGGAGTCCTGGCAACGTTTTAGATCTTGATCCGAGGCTGAATTTCTAAACGTCTGGAACGACTCTAACTACATTAAAAACAAACACTGTATTACGACCACAACAAAGACGGTTAATTGACTGTATGAAAGACAGGTGGAAGCTTAACCCTTTCATAATCAAATTTATAGTTAGAGATTGGCCCCTTCATCGCCATATTGTCGTCTGCTTCAATATTGTTTTCTGCAATATCAGTTTCAAACGAGTGTCAAAAAGTGTGTATCCTGATCCAAACGGTTGACAAACGCGCTTTTTGGCGTTATTAAGAGTGAAAGGGTTAAAGCAACATGACAATAAAACAGAAAGTACCTATAGAACTTTGTTTGTTTTCACTTTTCACATTGCTTAAAGCAGCCACCTGCCTTAAACATAATTTACATCAGTTAATGATCGCAAAATTTGATTTTGTTTCTGTGTTTGGCAACGACACAGATGTAGCCAGTGACACGCTGAGTGTTAAACAATCTACGAAGACAAGAAGTGCCTATGCCAAGAGAAATTGTGACACGTCAAAATTCGTCAAGAGATATAAACAGCGTTTTAATTTCGCCTCGCTATTACGGTGCATGACATAAACACAAGTACAGAAGAACATTGTGTAAGAACAACATGAAGGAACTTTTGATTTTCTTTCATTCTAATGTTAAATGCTACCTTTACAGCGAATAATATCTTCTGCTTTCCTGTTGAAACGCAGATGAAACGCTAAATGCAATTACAATTAAATGCAGACGAGTACAATATTTTTGAATTTCGGACCATCTACAGTAAAAACTCGATTCTACGAACTCGCGTTACTTCGAACATACCCATATTTCAAAGTTAAAACGTGGCTTAGCCACGTTTTAACTTTGAAATACGGGTATGTTCGACTTAAACGAGATCGACTTATCAAAATTAAACTTACGAAATACTAGAAAGATCGATTTAAGCGAGTTCGTAGTATCGAGTTTCGACTGTATTTTAATCTGAGTGCTAATCCGGCTTCTGCTCTGGCTTCAAATTGTTTTCAATGGGCGTGTGAAACTTAGCAATTAACGCGTTTATTTGGAAAAAATAGCATACTCTTCAATGTACATTTCTTTCGTACTTTTACGGAACCTTTGTTGGAGTGGTATTACTACACGTTTACAGTACTCCCTTCCTACAACGGCCCTCCGAACAATGATTCCCTCCTTACAATAACGCTTGCCGCTTTTCCTCAAACAAGACAATTACATGTATGTAAAACAGTTTCACTCCTGCAATATCGTCTGCATAAAAACTTGCCGTCTGCTGTTTTTTTCTCAAAATTGCGCGTTGGAAATTTTGATAAAGGAAACATGAAGACGAGTTACAAACAGTTTGGAATCAGACCAGACGCTGCGTTACGCGGCGTCTGGTCTGGGTTCAAACTGTTTGCAAATGTAAGCACTGTAAGTGAACGAATCCATCCCTAATAACAAATCACTCCGAACAACACACACAAACAATATGTGTCTCCCATTGACAGTGGTAGTAGAGATAAAGCACTATAATGTCCATTACAAACAGTTTGAAGCCAGATCAACCCGGCGGTTGAGCAGACCCAAACTGTTTGCCACTCAGACTTAAAGGATTGATCTTCATTGTCAAAAAATTGTAGTTTTTACATTTAACCCGTTCATTATCAAATTATTCGGGAGACTTTTATCGCGTTTGAGTTTCGTTTGCGTTTAATCGGGACAAAATAATGCCTTCTCAGTTGTACGTGCCAAGTCGATTGAAGTAAACTGAGTGATATTGACTCGATAGTACACAGGTATAGCGCCCCTCTCTACAACGACACCAAACATTGTGTGCGTTGTTCGGAGGGAGTCTTATTGGGAGGGAAATTGGCTTACATTTGAAAACAGCTTGAATCCAGATCAACGCGGCGTCTGATCTGGATTTAAGCTGTTTGACATTCGTCATTATTTTTTCTGTCAAAATGTCCATTATGTAACTTTGAGAAGAATGCAGACGACAATTTCAAGCCCACGACATTGCAATCGTGAAAAGGTTGGACATAATTGTCCTGTTTAGGGGACTGCGACAATGGTCGTTATAATGAGGGAGTCGTTGTTGGGATGGAGCGCTGTATTTAGTTTTACAATGTACATTTGCAATAACATTTAATCATAGGTTATGTAGTGTTGGGAAGATATTCAAAATGATGAAAATGTTAACGATTTGTTACAATCTTAACCCTTTTATTACAAGTGGATTCTACCATGTTTATATATAGGATTAGTCCATTTTTATATAAGTTTTATGCGATAAAATATTTATTATACGCAATAATTGTCGAAAGCTTTTTTCGAAATGTTGATGCAGCTCAGTTGTATATTTTATCAACATATTTAATCTGATAGGAATAAAATCGGACTTGTTACTGAAAACATTTTTGAAATTAAAAACTTTCTATTTTTAATAATGCATGATTTAGTAGAACTTATTCGCAATTAGCTATATCACAGAAAGTTTTCATAAGAGATGCCACAGTAATTAAGTCCGAGTTAGTTTAAACATATTTATTGCATATAATATACATGCAGGGGATTAGGCTACAAGTTTTTACAACATTATATAATGCCCGCTCCCCAGATATTAACAAAACAGTGACATGACAATAATAGAGGTAACATTACTATTTTCAGTAAGTCCGAGTTCGTCTCAATAAGTTTTCACAACACGTTAACAATAATCAACCGTCTTGTCGGTTATCTCCGCCGAATCACGCCGGCTTTGGTCTCCCTCAAAACAACATTCTGTTAAATGTAACACCTTTTGACTGCTCAACGTCAAAGGGTTTCGGAAGTCTGACACCTAGAGTTGAGTTAATTACGCCGATACATGTCATATTTTCGAGTAACTTGATTGGTTATTACTTGATCCACAAATTCGGTTTGAATGCGTGTCTTTCCGTGATGAGGTCACATTTGTACGCAATAAAGAATACGGAAAGGGCACGATTTTGATCTGTTCATAGGTAAGAAAAGTTACAATGTCAGTTTTGTTAAACTTATTACTGTTTCATGTCCAGGCTGATTTCGCCTTTTGATTATTCCATGTGTTATGGTTATTTTAACACAAACCAAACTGTACGTTACGTGAACGCTGCAGTTAAATGTTAAAAAATCTTGCACTTGGCTAGACGTTTTAAAAACTTATGAAGTATTAGAACTTTTCAATAGTGCAAAGTTAATAAACGTGGTTAAGTTCACGCATTTCAACATAAACGCAAATGAAGAGTGGTTCATTGTAATGCGTGTATGCTGCAAATACTTTAACCTCGAAAAGTTTGTGGAGCATTTCAGCGTTAATATGTATTTGATGTTAAGCGTGTAGCACTCTGGTTACATTCCCCTATATCTACATGTATGTACAGATTATGCTTTCGAGCAGACTAGAACGTATATTGTGTAATATTTACAATATTTTTAAACACATGCAATGCGATATGCGTGCCTGTCACACGTATTTTAGATTCTTTCAAATAACTGTATAAATACACAATAGTGTAAATTTCACTATGCGTAAAATTAATATGTATATTGATATATTGAGGTTTCAGGGAGGAAAGGGTCAAGCCTGAATAACTCTGGTCACTTTCCCATATATCGATGTACACATATTACATTGTCATATTTAATGAAAACTGATTTACAAGCCAAATAATGTATAAGATGATGTTATTACAATCATGTTTAACGCACACACGGAGGTGCAATACAAAGTGTAATATTTACGATTATGTTAAACACGGACAGGCTGGAATGCGTGCATGTCACACGTATTTTATATTCTTTCAAATATCTTAGATTAAGCATTAAAAGTTAAACAGTGTGAAATTCAGTCAATGTTTATTAAATTGTCATACAGTGCTCCCTCTCTACAACGACACCCAATGGGAGACATAAAATGTGTACGTTGTTCGGAGGGAGTCGTTATAGGGAGGGGAAATGGCTACATTTACAAACAGCTTGAATCAAGATCAGACGCCGCGTAACGCGTCGTCTGATTTGGATTCAAGCTGTTTGGCACTCGTCATTAAGTATATTTCTGTCAAAATGTCAAAAATGTAACTTACATAAAAGCAGCAGACGACTATTTAAAGCAGACGATATTGCAGCCGTAAAAACGTTATACATAATTGTCGTGTTTAGGGAATTGCGGCAAAGGTCGTTGTTAGGAGGGAGTCGTTGTTGGGAGGGCCTTTGTAGGGAGGGAACGCTGTATATGAAAAATGATTTAGAAGCCAACGAATGTATAAAGTGTAATATTTACAATCATGTTAAACGCGCACAAGGCGGTATGCGTGTATGCCACAAGTATTTAAGATGGTTTAAATTAACTAATAGTATTTAATATTTGCAATGAAAAAGTTCTATTGTGTCATTTTACGCAGCGTAAAACTACACATGTGAAAGTTGCACACATCATGAAATTCAGACAGTGTATTGTTATTATAATAGTGCAAATACGTGTATTGTTATAAATGAAGTTTAGTTTAATTATTTTATACACTGTTAGCTTGTGAATATAAAATCATTTGTTCAATTTTAAAAACATTTGTGATCTAACTAAAGCTGTACGCAATAAAAAATACGGAAAGGACACGCTCGTGATCTTTTTATAGATATTTGAGAAAGAGGATCCAGAAAGGATACAAGAGTTAATTCCCCATAACTCCCCTGGTGCAGCGCTTCATAAAATAAGGGGTGTTTGGTCTATATTTTGTTTTTCGTTTTGTTTTATATTGAAATTATTATCAGCAAAAAGCGTACTCTGATCAGATTCCGCATTGTGCTGTTTGCCTATGTTCCTTTTGTGGGACACTGTCACAAATTGGTTATATGTAATAGCACTCAGAACCTGACCAGGCGTCGTGTTTACATGGTGACTCATCTGTAGTCAAACTGATTGCAAATGACATCAGTGTTTCTATTTGGGGAAGAATATTGTCTTGCCTACTGTAATAATTTTATAATTTGTTTGTACACTTATCTGTAAGTAAGTTTTGAATAAAGTATCTATATCGAAGTATGTTTACATGTATATTCACTGGTTCACTTGTCATGCTTAGATCAGGGTCAGCACTTATTGATAATGGTAGATATACGTAATACAGACAATATCCATCTTTATTTATGCTTTTCGGTGGATTACCGGAAAATAGCAGTGGATTATCACTTGGTAATCCACTGCAGTGGATTATCACCAATCGCCGTTTTCCCCGTAGGGCTCCCCCAAAATCGTAGTCAATCGTGTCTTATCGTTTAATTCCGGCAGTCCGATTTGTCGCGAACCACTTAACGGAAGAACACGAATCCAAAATCGGGAGCAACGACGTAATTCGGATGACGTCAAATCAATAAATAAGTGACGTCATCGTACGGGAAACTGTTTCGTTAATGTGTTCGATGTAAACTTGGGGCTCAACACGGGGTAAATCATGTACTTTCGCTTTCACAATTGTCGAACAATTTCGTTTAAAAAGTGGCTTAAAAGCCTAAATAAATAGAATAATTGTATTTTTGCAGTATAAAATCGAATTTAATCCATTTCGTGAACATCAGACTGTTATATTTTCACTCAATGGATTAAATTTCTATCTTATACTGAAAAAACCCAATTATCCTCTATATAGTCACAGCTGAAACTTGAATCAGTGACCTGTGTAGCCGGTGTGCTGGATATTTTCCTGTAATGCTGAGTCTCTAAAAGAGCCAACATTGCTAGATTTATTATTATAATCCAGCACAATTCACAAACTTTGATGCATGTATTATTAGAGTTCAATGATATTCCAACAGATCATCAGATAATGGAGGCAGTCAAAGATAAAAGATGAAATACAGTAAAACTTCTCTGATTATGACCACTAAAAAGATCGTTAATTGACTGCGCAAAAGACATATGACAGCTTAAAGCAAGGTGAACGTATGACAGAAAGCTCCTCCGAGAGATTTCTGTTTTACGTTCACCTTGCTTTTAGCAAACCCATGCTTTTAACAACTGATAATTAACACAGTTTAGTTATCGTTATAGAGAGGTTTTGCTGTGTAGCCTACGTTTAACATGTTTCCCGTCAATTGTGAACTGACCAACATTTGCAAACATTTTTGAAGAATAATTGATCAGTATACAGCCTATTTGACACGCATTGTAAGTTCGCGCAAATAAATCTTCATAAGTTCGCTAGTTGTAAACTGACCTCGGTTTTGATGTAGTCGAGATTATAGTATGATAGTACATTTATTATATTTGTTCAGTAGACCGAGACTGAAACGGGCTGCAACCAGCCTTGGGCTAATTAAGATATATATTATAACAAGCTTCAAGTTTCAGTTACAGCTGTACATGTACCCGTATACCATCTTAAACGATTCACAATACAGTAAAAACCCTCTATAACGGCCACTGCATTGTCTTTATTATTAGGGGCTAAGAGCAGGTGACTACTTAAAACAATGTAACAGTAAAACAGAAAGCTCCTGTAGGAGCTTTCTGTTTTACTGTCATCTTGCTTTAAGCTGTCACGTGTCTTTTATACAAACAATTAGTCTTATTTTTAGTGGTTGTTATAGAGAGGTTTTACTGTAATACATACAATATTGTATGAAGCCACCGCTCAAAAGTATGCCTATTTATGAACTTTAAAACCCTATTGCATAATTCAGGATAAACGTGATGTCTGGGACCGGTACCTGAGTTGGGACTACGCAGGATTGACTTCCTAATCGCTCTTGAGCTACAGATAAATATGATACAGACATGACAACATTTCTACACTATCTGTATCGATGCCGCCAAAAGGCGCCTTTGCAAACTGTTTGCATGTACAAATGTAGACACTCTGACGAGCCAAAACTGTTGACATTACATAATAGTGACATGTACATGTATAACCCACTTTAGGATATTAATATAACCTAATCTGCAAAACGTATCAGTGTGACTTTAACCCAAAAACAATCAGGGCTGCCATTTCTCCGGACATTCTTAAGTCTTCGGATTTTATCCTATCAGATGGTAGCTTTAAACAGGCTGCTTTACTTTCAACCTGTTTTAAGCAGTCATGTGTCTTCAAAACAAGAAACAGACTATGGGGTAAAGGTACGATTAGTAAAAAAATTTAAATTGCATCTGAAAAATTGAAAATTTGAAATCTTAGGATTTTTATTATCAACTTATTGCAGCCCTGTAAAATGCGAATGCAATGCAAAAACAAAACAAAACAGTTAAACCTCGATATTACGGCCATTAAAACGAAGGCTAAGCGATTGTATAAAATACAGGTGACAACCTAAAAGCAAGGAGACAGTAAAACAGAAAGCTCCTGAATGAGCAACATGTATCTGTTTTACTGTCAACTTGTTTTAAGCCTTCGTCTGCTTTAAATATCCTTATAATGAACACATTTTAGTGTTTGTAATAGAGAGGGATTACTGTACATTGTAGAAAAAGAAACCTTCTTGAAAATGGTGTCCGATCTTGCTCAAATTGATTGCAATTCAAATAATTAATTTTGCATAAATTGTTTATTGGGAAAGAATAACATATTCTGCTCTGTATAAGTAGACAAGAGAACAGAAGCAGGTTAATAACGTGTCCTTGAAACGTAGTGTTCAGTTACTATACCCACATTTATTGTTAAGGCTGCATAGCAATCTTTTTAATGCACGGATCGAGTTGCTAATACCTTGTAAACATTTTGGACCAATTTCAGAAGCCAAATAATCCGTGTTTGAGTGGAGTCCAATATGAAAAAGCAATTTCAGAAAAGTAGGGGACATTGCAAAAGACTATACGTGTACTTATGCTTGCATATGAAAGGTAAAGAAGCGAAATGAATAGTAAGCATATAGTAACACAAGAAAATGAATTCTCGTTAAAACGAAATTTAACCAAAGATACAGCAAAGACCTAGCTTAACTCTTTCCTCCCTGAAACTTAAAATGGAAAATCCCAGTTTCCATTTGAGTCTAGTGCATTTCTGACTTTTAAGGAGGTGTGTGAAGTTTGCACGACATTCGACAATTCGACATTCGACCTTTCACAAATGAAAGGTCGAACAGCTGTCGAATTTCGACTTTCGACATTTAAGCTTTCACATAATGTAACAAATTTTGCCGATCGACAAGTCAACTTTGCCATAATGTAGAAATATTGTCGAAATTCGACTTTCGACATTCAACATCTTTAAAACACATTACTTTGTCGAACTGATGTCGAATTTCGACGTTCGACATTTATACAAAGTCGGCAAATTGTCGAACTAGGGTTGAATTTCGACGTTCGACAAACTGCAAGTAAGGGAAAAGTCGAAATATTGTCGAAATTCGACGTTCGACATTCAAAACTTCTTAAACACATTACTTTGTCGAACTGATGTCGAATTTCGACGTTCGACATTTATACAAAGTCGGCAAATTGTCGAACGAGGGTTGAATTTCGACGTTCGACAAACTGCAAGTAGGGGAAAAGTCGAAATATTGTCGAAATTCGACGTTCGACATTCAAAACTTCTTAAACACATTACTTTGTCGAACTGGTGTCGAATTTCGACGTTCGACATTTGTACAAAGTCGGCAAATTGTCGAACTAGGGTTGAATTTCGACGTTCGACAAACTGCAAGTAAGGGAAAAGTCGAAATATTGTCGAAATTCGACGTTCGACATTCAAAACTTCTTAAACACATTACTTTGTCGAACTGATGTCGAATTTCGACGTTCGACATTTATACAAAGTCGGCAAATTGTCGAACTAGGGTTGAATTTCGACGTTCGACAAACTGCAAGTAAGGGAAAAGTCGAAATATTGTCGAAATTCGACGTTCGACATTCAAAACTTCTTAAACACATTACTTTGTCGAACTGATGTCGAATTTCGACGTTCGACATTTATACAAAGTCGGCAAATTGTCGAATTAGGGTCGAATTTCGACGTTCGACAAACTGCAAGTAAGGGAAAAAGTCGAACTATTGTCGAAATTCGACGTTCGACATTCAAAACTTCTTAAACACATTACTTTGTCGAACTGGTGTCGAATCTCGACGTTCGACATTTGTACAAAGTCGGCAAATTGTCGAACTAGGGTTGAATTTCGACGTTCGACAAACTGCAAGTAGGGGAAAAGTCGAAATATTGTCGAAATTCGACGTTCGACATTCAAAACTTCTTAAACACATTACTTTGTCGAACTGGTGTCGAATTTCGACGTTCGACATTTATACAAAGTCGGCAAATTGTCGAACTAGGGTTGAATTTCGACGTTCGACAAACTGCAAGTAAGGGAAAAGTCGAAATATTGTCGAAATTCGACGTTCGACATTCAAAACTTCTTAAACACATTACTTTGTCGAACTGATGTCGAATTTCGACGTTCGACACTTATACAAAGTCGATAAATTGTCGAATTAGGGTCGAATTTCGACGTTCGACAAACTGCAAGTAAGGGAAAAAGTCGAAATATTGTCGAAATTCGACGTTCGACATTCAAAATTTCTTCAACACATTACTTTGTCGAACTGATGTCGAATTTCGACGTTCGACACTTACACAAAGTCGGGAAATTGTCGAATTAGGGTCGAATTTCGACGTTCGACAAACTGCAAGTAAGGGAAAAAGTCGAAACATTGTCGAAATTCGACGTTCGACATTCAAAATTTCTTAAACACATTACTTTGTCGAACTCATGCCGAATTTCGACGTTCGACACTTATACAAAGTCGGGAAATTGTCGAACTAGGGTCGAATTTCGACGTTCGACAAACTGCAAGTAAGGGAGAAAGTCGAACTATTGTCGAAATTAGACGTTCGACATTCAAGATTTCTTAATACACATTCCCTCTGTTGAAATTATGTCGAATTTCGACGTCCAACAATTTTCCGGACCCGGGAAAAGTCGAAATATTGTCGAAATTCGACATTGTTCTTTCAACAATTCTTTAATACATTCACTATGTCGACATTATGTCTACTTTCGACGTTCGACAAGTGGTCTGGCAAGGAAAAAATCGAAATATTGTCGAATTTCGACATTCGACATTTCAACAAAGCCAGTAAAGTGTCTAATTTATGTATATTTTCGACAATCGACAAATTTCCCGATAGTGCAATAGTCGAAATAGTGTCGAATATCGACGTTGGACATTATCCTTTTACCAAAATATTGAAAAATTGTCAAAATATTCGACTTTCTTCTTTTAAAATTACTTTAACACACCCACTATGTCGATCATGTGTCCAATTTCGACATACGACAATGTTCCAGGCCGGGAAAAAGTCGACACATTATGTCGAATTTCGACATTCGACATAGTCCGTTTACCAAAATGTCGAACGTTTGACGAAATTCAATGTTCGACTTTCAACACTACTTAAAAACATTCACTATGTCGAACTTGTGTAGAAATTAGACGTTCAATAATTTAGCGAGCCTAGAAAAAGTCGAAATGTTGTCGAAATTCGTCATTTGACAATCAACATTTCTTTACCACATTCACAATGTCGAACTTATGTGGAATTGTGACGTTTTACAAGTGCCATTGCAGGGAAAATGTCGAGTTATTGTCGAAGTTCGACTTGCGAGAAATTGCCAGACAGGTAAATAGTCGAACTATTTTCGAATTTCGACTTTCGATATTGTCCTTTCACCAAAGTGGTAAACATTCAACATTTCTATAAAGTCTGGGAAATGTGGAAAAAGTATCAGATTTCAATTTCGACAATTTAACGGCAGATAGTGCGAATAAGTCTTCGGGAGTCGTGCGATTAAATCTGTATACGTATGGGGCAATTGCGGACTGGACCGAAAGTGCCTAGAAGAGCCCTTTGATCTAGTTATACACTGTTTACTACATGTATTTGACAAGAATGAATAACTGTACCAGGCACTATTATTTTGTAATTGTAGTTAGATGTATAACCTGAATATTTATACGAAACACAGTTTGAATTCAGATTAAAGGTCTTCTACCGAACTATATTCATCTAGGTCTTATACTTGTCTAACCTGCTGTGTAACGTATTGATGTATATTTGGTACAGCTAGACCGCAAACAGATCACACCGGGCCTGGTGTCTCCTACCAGAGCCCACTGGGCAGGGTCTTCACTATAAAAATTATACAATAACATGTATTTTGTGTAATTTTATATAGGCGTATAGTCGGTAAGTTCAGTGACATATTAAAGATTGCTCACGATCAAGTCTTCAATAACCTTAAATGTACGAGTTACTATATATGTAATAAAGTTAAGTAATATTTTACATATAGATACGGTGTATATACTGATTATACCAGGACTATATTAGTCACCTGGGAGGGCCATTGTGCTGATCCTTCACTGTTTTCAGTAATCTTGCATGCACGGATTATCTTACACTGGTAGAATGCCATTTCTATAATAAGATGGAATATTTATAAGACAAACTGTTTGGGAGTAGGTCGGTGGTCTTCAATCCGAAACCATTGACATGTGGCTGTTTCTAGTATTGAAGATGGATGACCGTTTAGAGTTAAGTAGAATGCAAGTAAAGACCAGTTCTGCTTTGCGTTCAACCTGCTTTAAGCTTTAGACTATCATCTGCTAGATTATAGAGAATGTTACTAATAATAAATATTCTTGAATGCGTAGAATAGAACTATTTTCGGCAAAAAGTGGAAGATGAAAGATGTTAAAATGCGTATCTGTGGAGTAATGAGTTTAAACCTCAAAAGCAAACGTTTACCTTCCGGTATCTAATCCCTACGCCTCTAATTTATTCTTTCACCGACGAAAATACTTCCATTTATACAGTCATGAAAATGTATCATAAAGCAGACTAAAAGTAAAGCAGAATGTGCCTTAAGGCGCATTCTGTTTTACCTTCAACCTGCTTCAAGTATTCGGTTATTCATCTATCTTAAAAACAAAGAAACGGGCTTTGTGGTTTGTGGTAAATAGAAAATATTTGTTAAGATAAAATTGGTGACTGTCTAGGCAGACACTTTTTTCTTTAGTGTTGGAGTGAATTGAAATGCGTATATGGAGCAATGGGTTAATTGGTCAACCTATATGTGTGGTCCCTGAACATTAACCCTTTGTTCCATAGACTGTTTCTAGTATTGAATATAGGTGACCAATTAAAGCGGGTTAAGAGTAAAACTAAATGCGCATTGAGACTGCTTTAAGCTTTAAACTTTCGGTTAACATCTGTTTGAGAATAATATATAATATTTGTTATTATATATTACTGTGTACTTACTTACTTACCTATTTGCTCGTCTGTAATAGACAGAGCAGAACAGAACAACCCTTTCTTTTTTTGTCACAGAAAACAAAACATATGTTTTGTAATTACATGTGAAGTATAATATAATAAAAAACTATTGAGTTAGTAGGACATTTGGTGGTCGAATACTGAATTAATCTGCGATCTAGAGGGAAGGTGGAAAAATATTAAAATACTTAACTAAATGGTATGGACACAATATGTAGAAATAAATACCAAGCTATTATTAGATGATACAATATATAAATTACCTATGCAGATCAGTTCACTTATAATAAAGCAAACTGGTCCGTCTATAGTTAAAGCTGCGACTATTCTTTCTTTTGAACAATTTCCAAATTAAAAAAACCTCACATGTCTATAGAGGGCATCATTGCTGATGTAGTCTTATAGTGAGTAACAGAGTTGACAAGAGAGAAGTACAGTGTAACCCTCCCCAAACGGACATTAAAAAAACGAAGTCAAATTGCGACAAATACATCGTCAAGCAAGAACAAGAAGAAAACTGAGTGAGGCGCTGCCTTGGCAATGCCTCAGACCGTTTGGATCCTGATCTGGCGACGAAATGCACAAGTGAGAGGTATGTGTCGTAAAGTCCGGGGGAAGTAGGCTACACTGTACTTCATTTTATTGACGGATACCGTGGGAGTTTTGTCCATTTCCTTCAAGGTCAGCACGTGCAGATGTAGAATTTTAGTAAATAATAACACTGACAGACGAGAAGTACTGTGTTGCCCTGCTCAGCCGGACAAATATATAAAGAAGCATAGTTTGTCAAATATTTTGTCAGTTCAAAAACCGAAGGGAAGAATCGCGTACCTTTCTATTAGGGAAGATACACTCTACTTGGATCATGTTTTATGTGACAAGACGCATCAGACGATGGTTAAGATAGTGTCCCTACGAACGTTATATTGTAATAGAGACGATCATTTTTAATAAATGTTCAAAGTACATGTACTACGCGAATTATATGTTTCTGAATTAGTCGTATATCGACTATTCAGCATTATCGTCTCTTAAAGACGATTACATATTGTCCTATAGCGCGTTTTATATTTTCAGTGAATCGTCTTTGAACTACAATTAAACATTATCGTCTCAAAGAAACGATATAAGTTTGCGCCATTATGCATTTTTCAATGCTACACTTGGTGTGGTAGCTATTTGCCCGTTGCTGTCAATCACACTAGACTAAACGCCTTGAGAACGTTAGACCTTTTTGTTTTTTAAATTGGCATTATAAAATAAGCAAATTTTGATAATGTAAACTTTTTTATTATTTCGACAATGTTTTAAGGTTATAGATCCATAATGCGAAAATCTGAACACCGTTTCCGCATAATTATTCTGTAATATGCCCGGCACAATCTTACTACACGAACATTAAAGCTACATGTATATATCGATGGTCGATGTTTTCTATTATGGCTCTAAAACCTTAACAAAGAAAGGACCAGTGAAAGAAGAGCCATTTACTCCATAGCCAATTTCTATTTATGAAGACTAGTGACTACGAAAAAAAGGTTGAAAGTAAAGCAGAATGATCCTTATTACACATGCTGCTTTACCTTAAGCTATCATCTGCTAGAACATAGAATTATTTATTATGATACATATTCATGACTGTGTGAGTTGTACCAATTTTCTTCATTAGGAGGAATTACATGTAGTTCACAGCGTTAAACGGCATATCTAGGGAGTAAATGGTTAACATAAAAAGGCACTGCAAAATCATAGCATTGCTCTATTCCAATATTTCGGGACATTTTGCAAAGAAAATTATGTCCGACATGATTTTCTTTAAAAAGGCAATTAGAGGTCGAACTATCAGAAAAGAGCATTGTTATAATTTTAAACTAATTTAATTCCCCATTTCGAATATTGCTATATCTGTCTTTAAAGGCACTGCAGATAAATCTTTTAAATGGCGTTAATCCATTGTATTTCAATTATATTATGAAACACCAGGTACCTTTGAACATCGTAGGACTTTTATGTTCTTATTGAAGCTTATGATTGCTTTGGCAAACAGTGCATCCACTGATCAGAATGCTCTTGTATGAGCTATCTGAGCTGGGTCTACATTATTTGCATAATACTGATCCATCAGTATCCAGCCTGCAATAAGTTACACATAAGCAATACTTGTAATTCAAAGACATACATGTATAAGGACCTCCTTGACATTATAATCAGCAATGCCTAGAAAGTGTACATGTAACATGGACAAAGTCTGTTCGCAGGCATAGGGATACAGTAAAATCAAAGGCCACCCTCTAAGTATTTTGTAAAATACGAGTAGTGTATAATGAAAGGTCAACTTCATGTATTGATTCTAATCTGTTATTCAGAAATTAGATGACCACATGGCAAAGTGACCCACAGAAAGTGTTTCTGCATAATAATTCGAATATGCAAAAAAGCAGAGGCCAATTTATAAGGGAAAAAATAATGAATCCTTCGTAGATTGGATCAGAAGGTAATATCTTTTTAAAAGTTAAATAAGGCTGAGCTTTTCGATATATTTCCATTGATTTCATAATTATACAGTTCGGTATGAGAAGGATGTAATACATATAATTGTGCATTTCTAACATTCACCTAAACCCCATTTCTCCGGATGTCCTAGCAGAACAACTTTTGGACAATTCTGATAATTCTTGTTTATCTTGGTGGAAAACAGTTACCCGGCGTCTGATCTGGCTCCAAACTGTTTGCACTGCAAATAATAGTTTTAGCGTAAACGCGTTTATTGGGAAAGAATAACAGATTCTCCACTGTATCAAGCTCAAAACTGTTTGCACTAGAAGTAAAGGTTTTAGTAAACGCGCTTATTTGGGGGAAAATAACGTCTTCTACACTGTATCAATGCCGATGATATTTTGACAATGAGAGGATTGAAGCAGACGATAACACTGAAAACTGGAAGAATATTGAAATCATAATGTAGGCCTACAGTGAAGTAGAAGTTTAAACGCAAACCAAACGCAAACGTGTTGCAATAAAAGGTTCCAAAATGACAACTTTTTTACCATTCTGAATATTCATTTTAACTTGAGAGGCAAATAGTTTGAACCTTGGTCAGACGCCAGGTTGCCCGGCGTCTGGCCTGGTTCCAATCTGTTTGCCTCATTTGCAACAAATATAATTGTTTTAGCATAAACGCGTTTACATGGAAACTATAATTTTTTCCCGCTGTATAGAAATATAATACCGTAAAGCTCGGTCTAGAAGGGTCTCGGTTTGCCTATACATTGTATGTAGGTACATGTACTCACCTTTTATCGGGGGTAACGGGGTCATATTTGACCATTGAAGCTCGTGACGAGGTCCCTGATCTAGTGCCCTTTTGCCGGTGCCTTATGCGTGAAGATATCACTCTGGTAACAATATAATAAGTTAATAACAATAATATTTAGGGTTTGATATCAATCGCGTCTGGTCTGGAACAAAACTATTTGCAATTGAAATAATGGAGTTTAAAACACAAACACGTGTTATTGGGAAATATGTATTCATTTGCCCTAAACATTTTTATCGAAGATGCTTTTGTTGCTGTTTTATTTCTAAGAAGGTTAACGTCAAATCAACGCCATTTACGGATACATTATAAACATACTACCATGTATCTAACTTTGAAACGATCTTGAAAAAAGCGATGTTGAAACAGACGATTAAACTGTGTAGGGGTAAAAAACAAAACAACTCACGATTATTTTGACGCCGAAAGGGTAAAACGGAAAAGAGTAGTTTATCCACAACTATATTGACAACACAGAACTAGTCTTAAATTCTGTAAGCCACAACTAAATTATTTCTCTATATTTCGTGTAATGACTATCTGTCATTTAAATTCAATTCATTGGTAATTAAAGCTGTTTATATGATCGTTAACAAAACTTTTAAATAATAATTCAATTTACATTTTTAATACATTCTTGTACAGTGGAGAATCTGTTATTCTTTCCCGTTTAAACGCAAACGTACGCAAACGCAAAGCACTTAAACGTAGAAAAGAACAACTTTTGGACAATTCTGATAATTCTTGTTTATCTTGGTGGCAAACAGTTTGGAGCCTGATCTGACGCCGGGTTACCCGGCGTCTGATCTGGCTCCAAACTGTTTGCACTGCAAATAATAGTTTTAGCGTAAACGCGTTTATTGGGAAAGAATAACAGATTCTCCACTGTACTAGGTAGAGAAGACGTTATTCATTAATTAACGCGTTTATGCTAAAACAATTAATTGCATTGCAAACAGCTCGGAGCCGGATTAGATGCCAGGTTACCCGGCGTTTGATCAGGCTTCAAACTGTTGCATCTCAGATTTAATTAATCGGTTGACTTTTCAGAAACACTGTATTTTTCTATATTTGTTTGCAATTGTGTTTGCGTTTCGTTTGCATTTAAATACGCTGTAACAGTATTCAATCTGTTTATATCTAATGTCCTATACTGAAGAGTGGAGAAAATGTTATTCTTTCCCGTTTAAACGCAAACGAAACGCAGACGCATTGCAATAAAATGTACAAAGTTACAACATTTTGACAACTCTGACTATTTTTATACGAGTGGCAAACAGTTTAGAGCCTGGCCAGACGCCGGGTTTGATCTGGCTCCAAACTGTTTGCAGTGGAAATACTAGTTTTACCGTAAACGCGTTTATTGGGAAAGAATATAACGTTTTCTCCACGGTATTCCATTTTGCTTGAAATACGACCCTTAAAAAGATACCGATCACCTGTCGTTTGTTATAGCCTGTTTTTAGTACATGTATTTCCCAATGTATAAATACAGTGAAACCCCTCTAAACCGGTCATGTGTGGGGACAACATAAAGTTCCGGTTGTTAGGGGTTTCCAGTTCAGAAGTGTTTTAACTTATTACACTGGTTTTTTGACTTATCGAAGATAGCTGACCACTTACGTCCAACCTGCCGCTTGAAAATACCATCTACTAGAATACTGATAATATTTCTGATGATAGATCTACATATTAATTAATGTATTTTCTTCAGTGTAGGAATAAATCAAAGGCGTTAAAGGGCATAGTTATGGTGTAATGGTTTAAAATAAAGAACGGTTGGAAACGAGACCAAAGTTTTGTTCGATTTAGAGAGAATTCCGGTATTTAGAGGTTTCACTGTACATATAATATATGACATACTTTCCATGTGCGGATTGATATACTATTTTTCAGTGGGTGGTGGGTTAGGGGCTACCCAGATACAGAAGCGCATAAAATCGTCAGTAATTACTCATCCACGTACAATGTAAGTATCATGAATATCAACCCTTGTCATTCTAAGCGCGACTTGCCTAAATGTTGAAAACAGTTTGGATCCAGATCCGCGGCGTCAGTTCTGGATCCAAACTATTTACCATTCGTATTCAACTTTTCTTCTGTTTCAAAAGCATAGAAACTAATTTTTATTTTTTAGCAGACGATATATATGAAGCAGACGACAATTCAGCATCACGTGAGTTGAATATGTTATGTTCAGGTTGCAGGTTAACTCATTAACTCCTGAAACTTCACATAGAAATTCCAGTTCATAACCAACCAATTTACCCGAAAATACGCATTTTTAAGCCTCTAAATTATTCCTTCAGTGAAAAAAATTGTTCAAATTCATTTGATCATGAATATGTATCATACGAATTAATTTTTATATTTTAGTAGATCTAGATGGTAACTTAAAGCAGGCTGAAAGAAAAGCAAAATGCCCCTTATTTACGATTGAAAGCACTCAATGACCCCGGCCTTAAAGCGCGTTTTGAACAGTTTGGGTCCTGGTCAGACGCCGGGAAACTTATCGATATAATTTATATTAAGTCATACAACATTAAATCTTAACTTTGAAACTAGTCTTGAAGACAACAATACTGAAGCAGACGACGATAAAGGCGCATTCTGTTTTACTTTCAACCTGCTTTAAGCGGTCACATATCTTCAAAACTATAAAGCGCCAATAGGGTAATTGATTAAGTCAGATCACGTATTGGCTTTTTAGGTTTGAATTTTACAATAATATTGCAAACTCACAAACCGTGAAGAATCATTCAATCTGACCTGTAGGGCCCATCTGGGAAAAAAACCCAAAAAACTGTACACATTGAGTTTGTGTGCTAAAGAATGTTCAAACATTGGTCAACATTTAATTTTTCACTGCTCAGGATCCAAACTATTTAGTGTTTAAAAACGTCTGGCTTGGTAGTGAAATACAAATTACAACAGAACAGAACAGAAGCTGCTGATGCTGGTGGTTTAATTGTAACAAACGTGTGAAAATACTGAACACCGACTGAAACGTGGTCGCGTCTGCGCAGTGCCTTTTGTTAGCACTTCCTGTTACCTGTCATGTAAACATGAAACTGCACAGATTTTAGTACAGTGCATAAATCAGTTCTTCTAGAACTAGAGAAATGTTTAAGAACTTGAAGAAAAAGCTTGAACAAGGGGTCAATCAGTCCCCTTTGAAGGGCGCCCTTGCTTCCGCATCAAAGGTACCAGACCACCTGATCACTGTAGTAGTAAAAATGTGGGTGGGGTAAACATTAGAAGCCGCACCGGCATTGGCTAGTCATTATTTCCCCATGTTATACTGGAGTGTCAATCGTTTGAGAGATCTATCCGTGTCTTATTGGTGAAGTACAATGTTAGGATAGAACCGATCAGAGCTCCAGATAAGGAGAGTACTTCAAAATTTAACATCCTTTTGCCACCACTAAATGTGATTGTGACGGACTACTTATTAGAATCGTCGCTTTGCAATGGTTCTTTTGAGATGTCACAACAAAGAATTTGGTGGAAGCGTAAGATGGGTTCATAGATCAGTGGTAGAACGTCTGCTTGCGGGTTCAATCCCCGGCAGAGTCAAACCAAAGACTAAAACACTGGTAGTAATGGCTACCTCCTTGGGGTTCAGGATTTCGTGTTAGCATAACGACAGGCTCATTGATGTCAGTGACTGGCAGGGTTCAGTCCCTGGAACACCTCAGATGTGCCTCTGTACGATAATGCTCCAGAGTGGGCCCTGTACAGTAATGAGTATCAGAAGAAAGAAAGAAAAAATTTTTTTATCAACAATTAATGGTTTAACCCTTTCAGTGTCCTGTTGTCATCTGCTTTAAATTATATTGTCTGCTTTTGCTTTGTCTCAAATTTAAACTGTAGGTGTTTCAACTGAAACAAATTGAAATATCTGGATAAAAATGAAATATGTGTCAAACAGTATGAATCCTAATCAGATGCTGTATCAAATAAATAACCATTGTATCATGCTGGGTATAGCAGTGAATAGTACTCTTTTTTTTTAACAAAAATAGGCCTAGTTGCTTTCTTTTATGATTTTTTTGGTGAACATCATTTCTGATTGTCAGCCTGTCAACTCATTCTCCCCAAACACTATTAATGGACACATTCCAAATTCCCATTAAGTAAATAAGTCTAGTCCATTTTTGACCTCAAAATGACAAACAGTGCAGAAGCCATCTGATCAGGGTCTACACTGATTGCAAAGGACAAGACTGAAGTGTACTGTTCACAGGTGAAGTACACCTTTAATGATAGTCTGATAAGTATGCTTGTCGAATAGGACTGTACAGTCACACAAGGCGATGCTCCTCGGCTACCTCAACGGGCACAACTCAATAGTCGTTTTCGACTGACAGATGCCACATTTGTCACTAGATCCAATTAGACAAGTCAACATTGGCAGATTTGGACATTAATTAGAATGAACAAATTCTAGGGTTGAGTGTGTTAGTTTTAAATTCATGATTCATATGTGTATAGATTTTAAATTTTGATTGTTTTAGTTCTTGGAGGACAAAGACAAACCACCTGAGGATGCTCCACTGGCCGCTAGTACTCCCAAAAAGGGAGACAACCCACCAGACTTGGACAATCAGTCCTCCTCTTCAGAGGTGTCTGGTTATGCCACAGCTAACCAGTCCATGGAAGGGAGTCCGGCTGTTATACCAATTGGCCAGCTGATTGATATTCCACTGCAAGACACAAGTAGTGAGGTACAGTAATGCAAGGTTCCAGATAAGAGGGAGTAATCTGAACAAATCCAACATTTTCTCACTCATACTGCACCAAATCCTATGGTGTTGCTACTAATTAGAATCGTCTCTTCGAGACGATTCTAATGAGTAGTAACACCATAGGGTTTAATGCAGAAATAAAGATTTTTGTTTTTGAAATTCTCTCCTTATCTGGATCCCTGATGATGTGAACATTGTCAACTTATACACTTGATGTACTATTACCCTTTACCCCATAGCCTTGTTCTTCATTTTGAAGACAGATGACCACTTAAATCAGACTGAAAGTAAAGCAGAATGCATCTTCAGATATAGTGTGCTTTGCCTTCAGCCTGCATTACGATGCCATCTGCTAGCTGTAAGATATTATAGGAAATATTTCTTATGTTGCACACTCAGTAATTAAATAGATCTATTGGAGGAATTAATTGAATAGGTTAAAAGGTGTATAGATCTGATACTAATTTGCCAGTTAATCAGTCTGTTAAAGACTTTTCCTCAGTCTATTGAGGGACCACCAGCCCATTGTTCTGGATGTGTCAATGTAACTGTAAAGCACATGCAACACAATCTCAGTTTACCTGGTGAGGTCCAGATTATACTCATGCTCTAGTGATTTTCAATGGTTATTTCTAACCAAACTATCAAATATAAAGGTCCGGTCTCACATAAGACGATTCAATGGTTCAATATGCACTAGACCCATGCTTTTTGCAAGGAAATTGACAGTAAATAATCTGGTAAGGCGTTATGACCAAAAGGTCGTCATAAGATGTCATTAAGTTAGAGTTTCAGTCTCCTACGTTTTTGTACCCAGATAATAGATTTTTGGGTTTGTCTAGCATCAAAACCACTTTCTAGAAATTCTCATTTCTCCAAAAGCTCATTTCATGCTACTGGAGCAGATGCACAAGGGCTTCAGATAAGGGGAGTATTTCAAAACCTAACATCTTGGTTAGAGATGAATCTAACCTACTTAAACCAGTAGTAATACAATAGGATTTGCTACTGACATAAAGTGGGAAAATGTTGAATTTCTACAGTCATTCAGTTATGCTATAGTCTGATTTTATTGACCCCCAATAGTCTCTTTCTAGTTTTAAAGACATGTAACCACTTAAAGCAGGTTAAAATTAAAGCAGAATGCATCTTATGGCACATTCTGCTGTACTTTCAGCCAAATAAGTAATTGAAGCTACCTTCTGCTATGATATAGAAACTATTTCTTATGGTGCATATTCATGACTGTATAAATTGGAACTATTTTCTTCAGTGGAAGAATAAATTGAAGGCTTAAAATGTTTGTAAATGGAGTAATGAGTTAAGCCAAACGATGATTGGTATAAGTTTGTTGATATTGTTTTGTTTTATTCTAGACATCTGGAGCGACTGGTGATGTGACGCCACGAGGAACCAGGTCGAGGACGTCATCAATTAGTTCTGTTACTAGTGATAGTTCTTTCTTCACCAACATGAGCTTCCCTCAGCACCAGTATAGTCTGCCCTCAGACATGGAGTCTGAGATGGATGAGTCGGGCACAGACTTGCACACTGTCAGTAAAGAAGATCTGTTCCAGTATATACAGAAGTACCAGAGGCGCTCCACTAGATACAAGTCTAAATTCATGGAACTAGTGGCAGTGTACAAGGATATGGTTCAAGAGAGAGACAAGTTTAAGGTGAGCTATACGCCATTGACCTATGCTTTGAGGAAAACAAGAAGAGCTTTCTGTTTTAGATGACCACTTACAGCAGGTTGAAAGTAAAGCAGAATGTGCCTAAAGGCACATTATGCTTTACTTTAAGCCTGCTTGAAGCTAACACCAGCTAGGATATAGAAAATGTTTCTTATTACTGTATAAATTAAAGGCTTAAAAGTCAGTATCTATGGAGTAATGGGTTTAATAGTCCAAATGCCTTCTATTCCACATGGTTGATAATTTTTCAGGGCTTCAGATAAGGGGAGTATTTTGAAAATTAAAATCTAATGGCCAACTCAAAACTCTTTGAGACAATTCTAATTAGCAGACACACAATAGGGTTTGGCTTAAATACAAAGGGGAAATGTTGAAAATTTTAAGTTTACTCTCACTTATCTTGAATGCTGTCTTTATAATTTTTATACAGAACACTTTGACCCAGGCACAAGATAGATCGTTCAGACGTATCTCAGAGCTTAAGGAGCAGATTCAGTTGGATATGAAAGCCAAGAAAGATCTGGAGGAAAACTACAGCCTAATGCTGGAGGAGAAAGAAGAGTTCATCAAAGTGCTGCATATGCAGGTACAGTTTAAACAATGAAACGTAAACTCATTGCAATGAAATGTAGAAAATGACAACTTTTGGACAATTCTGAGTGGCAAACAGTTTGGAGTCTGAGCTAGCTTCAAACTGTTTGCAACTATTGTTTTAGCGTAAACACGTTTATTGGGAAAGACATAACTACCCCTGTTTTCTATAGCGAACAACGGTCATGAATATCCTTGTCTTCAACTTGTGTGAGATAAATTTGATGACGTCACTCTAACGTCAATCTTTGTAAAAGTCGATGTTTCAGACAAGTTGATCTCAAACTCGTCTAGAATAGAAATGTTATCAAGCCCGCCAAGGCGCGCTTAATAACATTTCAATTCTAAACTCATCTTTAAAATCAACTCATGACGGATCCTATATGCCTTCTCCATTAACCAGTGTGAAAATTTTCTCCTACATCATGATTGATTTGTTTATTAAACCCCTTACCTTGACATTTGACTACATGACCTCTATGACCTTGGTTATGTTTTGGCATTTTGATCAGTTATGAACTAATAGTGTTTGCATTTATGGTCAAGTGATTCGAGGCATGTTAGTTCAAATACATTTGAAGTTAATAACTAAATACTGTCAGTTAGACTTAGATCTACCCCGATCAAGTTCATATTTGCTCAGGATTTTCATCTTGAAGAGTTATTGCTCCACTTTGAATATGAGTTATATGGGGTCAAGAAGCAGGTCACAATGTCATATCTTAGATAATATTTATAAAGACTCTAGGTTAAAGTACCACAATATTGTCAAAATCAGGAAGCATTGAGTTTTACTATTAGTACAATTTTGCTTTTTTCCCGTCCATATGCAAAGCCTAAATACATATTAGTGTTTGCATTTATGGTAAAAGCGATTCGAGGCATGTATGTTCATATACATTTGAAGTTAATAACTGAATATTATCAGTTAGACTTACTTTCAATGGTCCTAGTAAAAAATGTTTTTTAAATACAGGTGAATTTGCTGAAGGAGGGTAAGGAAATTCCTCCGGATTTGGCTGAGAAGATCCAGTCTGGCAAAGACAAGACAAAGGAAGAGAATGAAAAGGCCGATCAGGTCAATGCCGAGGTCAGCTCACTAAGAGACAAGGTGAAGCACCAGGAAGGTCTGTTACAGAGATGTAAAGAGATCATTAAATCTAACAAGGAGAGGTATGCTACTCTCTCAGAGGACAAACAGACGGTCGACAAGGAGCTGGAAGATTGCAAGAAAGACCTGGAGAGAGCAAAGGTACAGAAATGATTGTCCATAGCTCCTGATATGGGGAGAATTTAAAAATTGAAATCTTTATATCTGCGTCAAATCTTATGTTTATAAGGAGGATCTTGGGTCTTACTCCACTTGTACTTAGCTGGGCATCACAATATGACTGAAAGCGACTTAAAATCATACCAAATAAAATGCTATGGTGTGACTACTCATTAGAATCGTCTCTGTGAGACAATTCTAATGAGTAGCCACAACATTAGGTTTGATGCAGACATAAAGGAAAATGTTGGAACTGTTTAGTTTACTTTCTCTTATTTGGAGTCCTGATAGTACAGTAAAGTCCCGCTTAAAGACCGGTCCGAAATTAAGACCACTTTTCAAAAGAACAGAATATTTTTCTTCATATTTCAATGGTTGTAGGGTCAGATATTAAGACCGGTCCGTTTTTAGCTCGCCTGTACGTAGTACATGACGAGCTATTGCAATACCCCCCCGTGTATATATAAATATAAATGTCTATAACTTCTATGTCCCTTGAGGTATTGCTTTCATAGTTGGTATGTGTGTGTATATGGACAAGACCTTTCCATGCGCAGAACATTTTTTACCCCTGTGACCTTGACCTTGAACTTAGAGCCTGCGTTTAGGTTTCGAAATCTGCGTTTAGGTTTCGAAAAATGCCTTTAAACTTCTATGTCCCTTGAGGTATTGCTTTCATAGTTGGTATGTGTGTGTATATGGACAAGACCTTTCCATGCACTGAAAAATTTAGACCCCTGTGACCTTGACCTTGAACTTAGGGCCTGCGTTTAGGTTTCGAAATCTGTGTTTAGGTTTTGAAAAATGCCTTTAACTTCTATATCCATTAAGGTATTGCTTCCATAGTCGGTATGTGTGTGTATATGGACAAGACCTTTCCATGCACAGAAAAATTTAGACCCCTGTGGCCTTGACCTTGAACTAAGGGCCTGCGTTTAGGTTTCAAAATCTGTGTTGAGGTTTCGAAAAATGCCTTTAACTTCTATGTCCCTTGAGGTATTGCTTCCATGCTTGGTATGTGTGTGTATATGGACAAGACCTTTCCATGCACAGAAAAATTTCGACCCCTGTGACCTTGACCTTGAACTTAGGGCCTGCGTTTAGGTTTCGAAATCTGCGTTTAGGTTTTGAAAAATGCCTTAAACTTCTATATCCATTAAGGTATTGCTTCCATAGTCGGTATGTTTGTGTATATGGACAAGACCTTTCCATGCACAGAAAAATTTAGACCCCTGTGACCTTGACCTTGAACTAAGGGCCTGCGTTTAGGTTTCGAAATCTGTGTTTAAGTTTAGAAAAATGCCTTTAACTTCTATGTCCCTTGAGGTATTGCTTTCATAGTTGGTATGTATGTGTATATGGACAAGACCTTTCCATGCACAGAAAAATTTAGACCCGTGTGACCTTGACCTTGAACTAAGGGCCTGTGTTTAGGTTTCGAAATCTGTGTTTAGGTTTAGAAAAATGCCTTTAACTTCAATGTCCTTTGAGGTATTGCTTTCATAGTTGGTATGTGTGTGTATATGGACAAGACCTTTCCATGCACGGAAATTTTTTTACCCCTGTGACCTTGACCTTGAACTTAGGGCCTGCGTTTAGGTTTCGAAATCTGCGTTTAAGTTTCGAAAAATGCCTTTAACTTCTATGTCCCTTGAGGTATTGCTTCCATAGTTGGTATGTGTGTGTATATGGACAAGACCTTTCCATGCACAGAAAAATTTAGACTTCTGTGACCTTGACCTTGAACTTAGGGCCTGCGTTTAGGTTTCGAAATCTGCGTTTAGGTTTTGAAAAATGCCTTAAACTTCTATATCCATTAAGGTATTGCTTCCATAGTTAGTATGTGTGTGTATATCGACATGACCTTTCCATGCACAGAAAAATTTAGACTCCTGTGACCTTGACCTTGAACTTAGGGCCTGCGTTTAGGTTTCAAAATCTGCGTTTAGGTTTCCAAAAATGCCTGTAACTTCTATGTCCCTTGAGGTATTGCTTCAATAGTTGGTATGTGTGTGTATATGGACAAGACCTTTCCATGCACAGAAAAATTTAGACCCCTGTGACCTTGACCTTGAACTAAGGGCCTGCGTTTAGGTTTCGAAATCTGTGTTTAAGTTTAGAAAAATGCCTTTAACTTCTATGTCCCGTGAGGTATTGCTTTCATAGTGGGTATGTGTGTGTATATGGACAAGACCTTTCCATGCACAGAAAAATTTAGACCCGTGTGACCTTGACCTTGAACTTAGGGCCTGTGTTTAGGTTTCGAAATCTGTGTTTAGGTTTAGAAAAATGCCTTTAACTTCTATGTCCTTTGAGGTATTGCTTTCATAGTTGGTATGTATGTGTATATGGCCAAGACCTTTCCATGCACAGAAAAATTTTGACCCCTGTGACCTTGACCTTGAACTTAGGGCCTGCGTTTAGGTTTCGAAATCTGTGTTTAAGTTTCGAAAAATGCCTTTAACTTCTATGTCCCTTGAGGTATTGCTTTCATAGTTGGTATGTGTGTGTATATGGACAAGACCTTTCCATGCACAGAAAAATTTAGACTCCTGTGACCTTGACCTTTAACTTAGGGCCTGCGTTTAGGTTTCGAAATCTGCGTTTAGGTTTAGAAAAATGCCTTTAACTTCTATGTCCCTTGAGGTATTGCTTTCATAGTTGGTTTGTATGTGTATATGGACATGACCTTTCGATGCACAGAAACATTTAGACCCCTGTGACCTTGAACTAAGAGCCTGTGTTTAGGTTTCGAAATCTGCGTTTAGGTTTTGAAAAATACATTTAACTTCTATATCCTTTGAGGTATTGCTTTCATAGTTGGTATGTGTGTGTATATGGACAAGACCTTTCCATGGACAGATAAATTTGGACCCTTGTGACCTTACCTTGAACTTAGGGCTTGGTTTAGGTTTTGAAAAATGCCTTTTACTTCTATGTCCCTTGAGGTATTGCTTTCATAGTTGGTTTATGTGTGTATATGGACAAGACCTTTCCAGGCACTGCAAAATTTAGACCCCTTGACTTTGAACTTAGGGCCAATGTTTAGTTTTCGAAATCTGTGTTTTGGTTTCTCAAAATTTTTATTACTCCTATGTCCATTGAAATATTCCTTTCATATTCAGTTTGCATGTGTATATGGACAAGATCTTTCCTTGCATGCAAAATGTTTGAGCCCTCTGACCTTGACCTTGAACTTAGGACCCGCGTTTAGGTTTCAAAGTCTGCGTTTAGGTTTCTCATAATTTCTTTAACTCATATATCCATTGAGATATTTCTTTCATATTTGGCATGCATGTGTATATGGACACGACCTTTCCATGCATGCAAAAAAATTAGCCCAGTGGCCTTGACCTTGAACTAAGGTCGCGAAAGGTTTTAGGTTTCGAAATCTGCGTTTAGGTTTCAAAAATGCTTATAATTTCTATGTCCCTTGAGGTGTTATTTTCATATTTGATTTGCCAGTGTATATGGACAAGACCTTTCCATGCAGGCAAAAAGGTTGACCTCTGTGGCCTTGAGTGTGCTTTTAAGTTTCTTAAGGTGCCGGTGGCGAGCTTTGTTGTCTCTCTGACAACTCTTGTTCAGTATAACCTCTAATCCCAGAACAAAAGGACCAATTAGTGTTGTTTGAAGGTCCACTATTAAGGGCAAGTGTTCACACCATAAAGACACTTTTACAATAAACACTATAGGAGCCCTCTGATCTGGGTATACACTGTTTGCCAATGTAATGGGTATATTTTAAAAAGGTCCATGGTATTGGAAGAGTTAACTGTGACTATCATTATTATTGAAAATTAATTCAAGCAAGCATACTCTTGTGGTCATGCTCTTAATTAGTGTGTACTCTTTCTAGATACATTTGTCTATTAGTTAGGTCTGGTTGTATAATTTTTACCCTCTTTACATTACAAGGGCTCCACTTCTCCAGAGGCCATCACCAAACTGCAGAGCCAGATCAAGCAGGCCAGACAGGTGATAGAGCAGCTTGAGACAGACCGGGAACTGGCCATAGCTGAGGTAGATACCTGTGGCAAAGACGTTATTCTTTCCTGTTAAAGTGCAAATAAAACGCAAATGCATTGCAAATAAATGTAGAAAATGGCAACTGGTTGACAGTTCTGACTATTTATTTTAATCTGAGTGGCAAACAGTGGGTTACCCGGTGTCTGATCTGGCTCCAAACTGTTTGCAATGGAAGTGATAGTTTTGGACAAGTTTATTCTGAAAGAATGACATTTTCTCCACTGTAACAGTTGTACATGTGTTACTGCCATATATAATAGAACTCCAGATAAAAAGGTTAAGGGAATTTTAAATGTCTGGCTTTTTCTCCTTTATTTGACAGCTAAATCCGATGTTATGATTAATCAATAGAACCAGTTTTAAGGAATATTTCTTAAAAAATTTCTGCTTTACCTTTCGCCTGCTGTAAGAAGCCTTCTGTCGTGGTATAAGATTGTGGCGTATTTATCTTATGTACAATGTGTTATTATTTTTTTCCAAAACAAAGTTTCTCATGTCCAGAGCTCCATATACATGTAAGGGGAGTATAATTTGAAAACTAAACTAAATTCTTTCTACATTAAACCCTATGGTGTCACTACTCATTAGAATCGTCTCGAAGAGACGATTCTAATGAGTAGTAACACCATAAGGTTTGGTGCTAAAATAACGAGAAAATGCTGGATTTGTTCAGTTAACTCCCTTTTATCTTGAACCCTGTTCTAGGGTTTTCCTCCACCTGTTATTAGCTTGACGCCGCAATATGATTGAAATACTGTTAAAGTGACATTAGATTATAACAAATCCTAATCCTTTAATATGTCTTCATCATTTTCATGCCTTGTTTTGTGGGGGCCTCCGTGGCCTAGTGGTATAGTCACTGTCACTTACATCACTAAGCTCCTTCCGCTGTGAGTTCGAATCCCAGTAGGGTCGTTGGGATTTTTCATGTGGGGAAACCTTCCAGCTGGCTTGCAGAAGGTCGGTGGTTCTACCCATTGCCGATTTGTGTCTGAAACAGTACATAAGGGACTTCTGGGGTCCTCCTCCACCTATAATTAGCTGGACGTCGCAATGTGACTGAAATACTGTTGAAAGCCACGTAAAATCATAACAAATCCAAATTCAAAATCCAGAGCTAAAGATAATATTTGTATACACTGTTTTGTTATAATGGTGCAATGTTCCACTTGTTTTGATGCCTTGTTTTGTTATATAGGTGAAGCAGCGTGTACATGGAGAGATGGAGAATAAAGACCAGGAGCTGATGGAGGCACGCTCGGTGGCCCACACCATGAAAGAGGAGAATGTAGGCCTCAAAGAGAGGGTAGAGAAGCTCGAGAAAGCAGGTAACACACTGACTGTTGTAACATATATACAGTAAAACCTCTCTATTATCATCACTAGACATAAGGCTAAATGATTTTTGAAAGACAGGTGGCAGCTTAACCCTTACCCCATAAATACGCCTTTTCACGTAATTAGAATATAGTTCCAAATTATATAATCATGAATAATTATGTACTGTAAGATATTGTTTCCATATCCTAGCAAATTGTAGGTTAAAGCAGGCTGAAAGTAAAAGGCTCATTCTGCTTTATTTTCAACCTGCTTTATGAGGACAACTGTCGTCAGAACTAGAACGAGGCTATGGGTTAAAGCAAGGTGAAAGTGAAACAGTGTTTCACTTTCACCTTGCTCTAAGCAGCCACCTGCCTTAAAAACAAAATAATTACCCTTATTTAGTGGTTGTTATAGAGAGGTTTTACTGTATTATTAAGAGCATTACTGAGTAAAAATACAGTGGCAAAACGCAATTCTTTCCCATTTGAACACAAACCAAATGCAATGCAATAAAATTAGGAAAATGAATGGTTTTTAAAAAATTATGAATACATGTACTTATTTTTACCTGAGTGGCATACAGTTTGGAGCCTGGTCAGACTTCAAGCTCTTTGCAATAGACAAAAAGGGTTTTAATTGTTGGATTTGCTCAATTTACTTCCTGTTGTCTTGGGCCATGGGTATGCCTGTGATGTGTTGATAAAGATGTTTCTGAGGAAATAGTTTGATTTCTTTACTGTTTTTGGTGACAGTTTCTGAAAAATTACTGTACAGCTATAACTCACATTTAACCCATTACTTCATAGATATGCCTTTTTACGCATTTAGTTTCGTCTTTGGCTGAAGAAATTTGTTCCACTTTATAAAGTCATGAATATGTATCTTAACAAATAATTTCTATATCCTAACTGATGATAGCTTAAAGCAGACTGAAAGTAAGCAGAATGTGCCTTAACCCTTTCCCCCATAGAAGCGCATTTTTGTGCATTTAATGTATTCCTTCACTGAAGAAAAAAGTTATAATTTAGTCAGTTATAAACATATACCAATGGAAATACAGTTTATATTTTAGCAGATGATAACTTGAAGCAGGTTTAAAGTAAAGCAGAATGCCCCCTTAAGGCCCATTCTGATTTACTTTGAACCTGCTTTAAGTGTTCACATGTCTTCAAAACTAGAAACAGGCTTTAGGGTAAAGGGTTAAGGCATATTCTGCTTTACTTTCAACTTGCTTTACATTATCTCTTGTCTCCAAAACTAGAATCAGGCTATAGGGTAATGGGTTAATGTGTCCTGTAAATTAAAAATAGTATTTTTATTATCGCTATTTAGAAATAGTGATAATGTAATTGGTACCTGTTAAAAGTATGGTTACAAGCTGTGCTTGTATATTTCAACTTGCAGTGTCGCGAGATAGTGGTAAGATTGATGTTAGTTAAGGACTCCAGATAAGGGGAGTATTTCAAAATTAAAATTGTTATTTCTGCATTAAATCCTATTGTGTCACTACTCATTAGAATCGTCTCTTCGAGACGATTCTAATGAGTAGTTACACTATAGGATTTGGAGCTGAAAAGTGTGAGAAAATGTTAGATTTGTTGAGTTTACTCCTTCTTATTTGGGGCTCTGTGTTAGAATGGTTGTCTAAGAACCTACAGTTGAGAAGGTGTTATTCTTTCCTGTTTAAACACAGAAGAAATGCAAGTGCAATGTTTCCAGATTTTAAAGACGATCGTGGGTAAACCCCATTGAAGGCCATGCCTTATTTCATATTATGTACAAAATAAAAAAAATTCAAGTGTCTAAATGATTTAGTTTAATCTTGAGTGGGAAAAGTTTAGAGCCTAATCAAATATCAGGTTTGATAACCGGTGTCTGGTCTGGCTTCAATCTTTTTGCAAAGGAAATACTTGTTTTATCATAAATGTCACATGTGTTTATTTGGGAAAAATAACATCATCTTCAGTGTATATGAGCCATTGGTTGGAAGAAAGACAGCCTGCGGACATTGAAAATAGCATACACCCAGATCAGCCATGGTGCTAGAAATGACATATCTGATACTTTCCATTGTCAGCGTAATTAGAAATTGTTTACTAGTTAACCCTTTACTCCATAGCCTATTTCTAATATTGAAGACAGGTAGCCACTTAAAGCAGGTTGAAAGTAAAGCAGAATGCGCCTTAAGGTGCATTCTGCTTTACCGTCAGCCTGCTTTAAGCTATCATCTGCTAGAATAAAGAATACACATATATGTTTCTTATGACACATATTCATGACTGTATAAATTGGGTCTAATTGTTCAGTGGAGGAATAAATAAAATGTGTTGAGATGCGTATCTATGGAGAAAAGGGTTAATAAAGGTTAGAATTAGGGTGTGCTTTCTTGTAACATGGCCCATATGTTGTTCTGTAATCCATGTTAGGTTCATTTTCATTTAGAAGTTTTGTTAAATCCTTTTATATCCATTACTTTACCAATCAGAAGCACTGAAGAGTTTAATACCACTTTCAGGATTAGTCGGAGCATACTGTTTTACCCCTGTCTGTCAGTCTATTTGTTCTTCCGTTTGTTCATTCTTCAATTCATTTCTTTGTTTGTCCGCCTACATGTATGGTAATATTTTATCAGTCTAAATGTGTTAAATACCTATCTATGGAGTTAAGGGATAGTGTAACGTAAGAGATCCAGATTAGGGGAGTATTTCAAAAGCTAAAATCGTTATGCTTCCCCAAAACCCTTTGTCTATGACTACTCATTAGACTCATTGCTTGGCGATGATTCTAATAATGAGTAGTACAGCATAGGGTTTTGTGGAGGAATACAGAGGAAAACTTTTAATGTAAGTGGTATGCACACCTATTTAATTCTTAGTTTACTCCAGTTATGTAGAATGCTGTTTGACCCATTACCCCATAGCCTTTTCTAGTATTGAAGATAGTTGACCACTTAAAGCAGGTTGAAAGGAAAGCAGAATGTGCCTTAAGGTGCATTCTGCTTTACTTTCATCCTGCTTTAAGCTACCATTTGCTAGGATATAGAAAATATTTCTTATGGTACATATTCATTACTGTATAAAGTGAAACTATTTCCTTCAGGGGAGGAACAAGACTTAGTGAAAGGTGTAAAAAAGCGTATTTATGGGGTAATGGGTTAAAGATTCTAGTATGCTGTATTCACAATGTATAGAAAACTTGTTCAAATTCTATTAATGAAATACCTCATTTAGTTACCCATTACACAGTAGGTATGCCTTTACTTTATACCTCCACTGAAGAAAATAGTTCCACTTTATATACAGACATGATTATGCACCATAAGAAATATTTCCTGTGTCATAAAAGGTGGAAGCTTAACGCAGGCTGGAAGTAAAGCAGAAAACTCCTTAAGACCATTCTGCTTTACTTTCAAACACCTGTCGTAAAACTAAAGACAGGGTGGGAATGATTAAGTTGAAAGAACTTCACTCGTCTTCACTATTGATAGCAGCATGTCTTAAGGTCATTATTGTTACCGAGTTTACTTGTTATTTCACGCTTAGTTGCTGAACGCTTACCAAGCAAAATGTTTGTGTATAACTAGTTTTAATCGTAGCTTCATATATAAGAAAAGTACATGTATTTCTAATAGCTGCACAGTCAATTAACAATAGGTTCAGCATTCATGCCATATATATTTTCCACCAAAATGCGACATTGTTTTGCAGTAACGTCTTCGTCAATGACATCATTTGGCGTCCTGCTTCATGCAGCGCTTGTGGAGAGCAGTTAGACTAAGAGAACGTAGTCTGACAAGGCGTGGTCTGAATTAATTTTTTAATTGGGTTATGAAAAAAAAATACAGCTAACCCAAAGTAATGAAAACTAACAATATTAAATTATAAGTGCTTGACTTCCATTTGTAAATTTTTGTTTTGTAGGCTATGTCTAGTTTTCAGTCTCTTTAACCGTTTCACTCTCAATGACACCATAAAGCGTGTTTGCAAATAGTTTGGGTCCTGATGAGACGCCACATTACCCAAACTGTTTGACACTCTTATCGATATTTATTTAGTCATACAACCTTAAATCGAACTTTGCAACATGTCTTGCAGACAGCAACACTGATACAGAAGACAATTAAGCGATAAGGGGGTGAAAATATACCTAATAATTTGATCACGAAAGGGTTAAATAACACATTCACACCTAGCGATGAGTAAACTTGTCATTTACCCTTAGTGTACTTTGTTTGCCATTTTGCAATGAATTGTAAAAAAACCCTGAATAGTCAAAAATGGATCAGATTTTACTGGAAACTTAAATTGTCCAGTTGAAATTTCAGGGTTGAATGGATTAACTCTTTCAACACCATGAAAATAGGTTCATAACATTTGAAAACAGTGAAGACCCAGATCAAAGGGCTGCTATAGGAGCCCTCTGATCAGGAGCCCTCTGATCAGTCTTACACTGTTTGCTAATTTTGAGCACTATTTATTAAACTACCGTACCCAAGTAGTCTTGTTCATGGTTTGGTAACTCAAATGATCCACAATGGAACATAACAACCCACAGGAATAACTTAATGTTCAAAGAGTTAATACCAAAATTTGAGGGGGATGTGTCTCATCTTTTGTGCTTTACCTTTATAGGCAGTGATCATCTTGAAAAGTCTCGAGAAATCATCAAGCGTCTGAAAGAGGAAAAGCGACAGATAGTACAGGAAATGGAGGAGAAATTGAAAGGGAGAGAAGAAGAAATGGAGCAAGATAAGGACTCTGTGGTGCAGGAGATCTCTAGGGGAAAGGCTGCAGCCATCTCTCTGATGCAGGTAATAGGGGTCTGTTTATTCTTTGATGTAAGGGATACTATTGTTCTGTTAGCCTTTACTCCATAGCCTGTTTCTGCAAAGAGATTGAAAGTAAAGCAGAATGCACCTTAAGGCTTTAAGCTACCATGTGCTAGGATATGGAAAATATTTCTTATGGTAGAGAATTCCGACTGTATCAGTTGGAACTATTTTCTTCTGTGGAGGAATAAATCAAAGGCATAAAAAGGTGTATTTATGGAGTAATGGGTAAATTATAGATGTACCCTCACTACTTTAAACCTTTACCTCATAGCCTATTTCTAGTTTTGAAGACAGGTGACCACTTAGGGCAAGTTGATATTAAAGCAGAATGCACTTTACTCTCAACCTGCTTTAAGCTACCACCTTGAAAGATATTGGAAACACCTTCTGTATTCTGCAAAACTTTTTTGATGGGGACTACTTTCCTTTGTGTGTATTTAGTTAGAGGCACAAAAAGGAGTATTATAGAGTAATGGGTTCAGAGGGAGTAATAAAGTGTGTATATCAAATACCAACTTGTTTAGTTTTAATAGTTTAAACATATTTTATTTCAAAATAGTACATATTGTATAATCAAACATAAATATACATTAGGATGAGAACGAAAGCAAAGTTTGCTTATTAAATTCTTCTCCTATTCTTCTCCTACTTGTTTCTTTCTCCATGTATTTATTATCCATTGGAGTAATGGGTACTGGTAGCATGGTTATAAAGAGTTTGATTTGAGTCTGAAAATGTTCTCAAATTTTTTATTGGTCTGATATGAGCATAAGCTCAAATCTGACCAATTAAATGCTTTAGAACGATCTCAGACTCAACTCAAAAGCTTAATAACCTTGGACCCTGGCTTGACTGTAATGTAATTATTCATACAATCATATTCATACTTATAGGAGCAGGTTGCCAAGGAGACGGAGGAGAAGGTGAATCATGCATTGGAGGAAAGAGATGAGCTTTGGCAGAAGAAAATGTCCGACCAGGAGATAGCCCATCAGGAAATAGTCATGACCAAAGTAAGCCCTGATGGATATCAATATGCAATAAAACCATTTCATTACGACCTCTGAATTATGTTAAGTTACTTAAGTATTAGGTGTTTACGACAGGTTAGCCATTAAAGCAAGGTAAAAAGTAAAACAGAAAGCTCCTTTTTACTATGACCTTTTTTTAACCCTTTACCCCATAGCCTGTTTCTAATTTTGAAGACAGGTGGCCACTTTAAGCAGATTAAAGGTAAAGCAGAATGCATTCTGCTTTACTTTCAGCCTGCTTTAACCTACCATCTGAAAGAAAATAGAAAATATTTCTTACGATACAAGTCATATTCATGACTGTATAAATTGGAACTATTCTTTTCAGTTGAGGAATAAAGTAGAGGCATCAAAAGGTGTATTTTTGGTGTAATGGGTTAAGATGTCATCTGTCTTTTATACAATCAAGTGTCCTATGTTTTTGTGGTCATAATAGAGAGGTTTTACTGTACAGTAAAGCCTCTCTATATTGACCACTACATGAGATAAAAGTGTTTCAAGTTTCAGGCATGTGGCTACATAAGCTTTACTTACAGCCTGCTTAACCCTTTCCCTAATAGAAGCGCCTTTTAACGCATTCAGTTTATTCCTTCACTGAAGAAAATAGTTCCAATTTATACAGTCATAAATATGTTTTATACGAAATATTTTCTATATTCTAGCAGATGATAGCTTAAAGCAGGCTGAAAGTAAAGCAGAATGCGCTTTAGGCGCATTCTGCTTTACTTTCAACCTGCTTTAAGTGGACAACTATATTCAATACTAGAGACATGCTATGTGGGAAAGGGTTAAAGCTATAATCTGCTACTATAGAAACTATTCCTATATTAAATATTCACGACTATAAATTTAAACTATTTTCTTCAGTGAAGGAATAGTTTATTTAAATATATTTTATTGCCATAGATTTGTACAACCATTTAGCACAAGTTGGTAATCAAATTTAACAGAATACAAATAATTATAAGAGCAAAAGGGTTGGGCCACAAGTTCTACAAAAATTAGTTATGGCCCTCCCCTTAGTGAAGGAATAAAATGGCGTAAAAAGGCATATAATGGGGTTATGGGTTAAACAATTTTGATTGTATTATGATTTATAGGAGAAGGAGCTTCAGGCATTGCTACAACGATTGGAGGAAGAGACTCATATACTGAAGGCAGAGAAGGAACATGTTCTGAAGACTGTGCAGGCAGACAGCCGGAGAGTCCTCGAGGTAAGGGGCACTATTATTCTCACATAACTATCCCTTCAATAGCGGACAACATTCATGAAAATCCTTGTCTCCAATTTGTGTGAAATCAATTGGATGACGTCACTATTTATAAAGACGTTATTACGTCACTGGGATTAAAAAAACCCTATTGCTAAAAAATATCTGTAAAATCTTTGGTTATGTGAGAAAAAGAATCTGTCACTGGTCGATGTTTAAGACAAGCTGATCTCAAACTCGTCTAGAATAGAAAAGTTATTCAGCTCGCCAAGACTCGCTTATTAACATTTCAGTTCTGGACTCGGTTGCGATCAGCTCTTCTCAAATTACAACTCATGACAGATCCTATATTTCTTTCTCATTTAAAGGCAAACAAATCACACTAAAATGTAGAAAACTACAATGTTTTAAAAATTCTAACTATTTATTTTTATCTGAGTGGCAAACAGTTTGGAGCCTTATCAGACTCCGGGTTACCAAAATTGGACCCCCAATTATCCAATGATCAATTATAATAAAAAATTAAAAAAAGAAAGCCCCATAGTCTGTCACTAGCATTGACGATAGATGACCACTTAAAACAGCTTGAATGTAAACAGAATTTGCCTCAGGGTGCACTCTGCTTTTCTTTTAGCCTGCTTTAAGTAGTCACCTGCCAGGAGATAGTAAATATTTTTCATTGTACAGATTCATGACCATAGTGAAGGGGAAATATTTTCTATAGGGAATAATGAATTAAAGGCATATTCTTGAGGTAGTAGGTGTAACAGGAAATGCTAACATTTTCTCCACTGTAATGGCTTTCAACCTAACCAGCTTACTTAACCAGAGCTCCTGATAAGGGGAGTATTTCAAAAATTAAAATCTTTATTTCTGGATTAAATCCTATGGTGTCACTACTCATTAGAATCGTCTCAAAGAGACGATTCTAATGAGTAGTAACACCATAGGATTTTGTACTGAAATAAGTGTGAAAATGTTGGATTTGTTCAGGTTACTCCCTCTTATCTGGCTTGAGCCCTGGTTAAACAATCATTTACTATTTACAGGAGAAGGAGAATGATATGAAACTTGCTATGGAGGAGCGTGATCTTCAGAAAATGGCCACTTTGTCCCAGCAAGACTCTTTGCGGGATACCTTGAAGGCTGAGCTGGAATCTACCCAGGAGGTACATAGGAAACCCTTTTTCAATGTGGCTTTTTAGCTCACCTGAGCCAAAGGCTCAAGGTGAGCTATTGGGATGACCCGGGGTGCGTCGTCGTGCGTCGTCAGTCATCCGTCGTCGTTAACAATTGCTTCAAATGACATCTCCTCATATACCGCTTGACAGATTTCAACCAAACTTTACAGAAATGTTCCTTGGGTCAAACTCTTTCAAATTTATTCAAAAAATTAAAAACAATGCAGAACTCTGGTTGCCATGGCAACCAAAGTGTAAAAATAAGGAAATCTTTAAAAATCTTCTTGCCAAAAACTGCAAGGGCCAGAGCTTAGATATTTAGATATAGAGTTATATAGTGAAATTTTCAAACGTCTTCTTCTCTGAAACTAATATGGCCAGAGCTTTGATATTCATCATGGTGACACTTCTAGATGTCCTTTACATATTTTGTTCAAATGGTTCCGGTTGGTTGCATAAGTAGGTCACAGGAGCTAAAAATAGATTTTTTTCAATGAAAACTTAAAAAATCTTCTTGTCTGAAACTACAAGGACCAGAGCTTAGATAATTGGCACATAGCATCATCTACAGGTCCTCTATCAAGTTTGTTCAAATTATGTCCCTAGGGTCAAAATTGGTCCCGCCCCGGGGGTCACAGTTTTACATAGAGTTATATAGTGAAATTTTCAAACGTCTTCTTCTCTGAAACTAATATGGCCAGAGCTTTGATATGACACTTCTAGATGTCCTTTACATATTTTGTTCAAATGGTTCCGGTCGGTTGCATAAGTAGGTCACAGGAGCTAAAAAAAAAAATTGTTTGAATGGAAACTTATAAAAATCTTCTTGTCTAAAACCCTAGTACCCTGATCTTAGATATTTGGCATATAGCATCATCTTCAGGGCCTCTATCAAGATTGTTCAAATTATGCCCCTCAGATAAAAAATGACCCCATCCTGCACATAAGTCATTATCTCCATTTGTCAGTGATTCTCAGGTGAGGGAAATATGCCCCATGGGGCTCTTGTTATAATTGAACTCTCAATAAATCAGAATACAGTAAAACCTCTCTATTACGACCACTAAAAAGAAGGCTAATTGGATATATAAAAGATAGGTGACAGCTCAAAGCAAGGTGACAGTAAAACAGAAAGCTCCACAATTTAGTGATCTTATTACAGAGGTTTTACTGTACTATTTAACACATTCACCCTCAAACTTTAAATAAACAATTCTAGTTTCCCATTAATCCTAGTTCATTATTGGCTACATGTTTTTACATTTGTTTGATATAATACACTATAAAGTGAAGGATCCCTCTGATCTGGGTCTACATATGACAAGTGTACTCTTCACAAGTACAATTTTTGGTAAATTACACATTGATGAGTTAATGGTTATTCATCATAAATTTTTATACTAGAATGGTTGGATACTTAAAATTTAGTTGTTGCCTTGGATCATTACCAATTCATCCATATCACCCAGCCTCAATTTGACCTTGACCTAATTTGGACTTTGCAAAGATTCAGAATTTATTGTCAAGGACGCCAATGCAGGCATAAGTGTTTATTGAAGGCAGTCTTGTTTTAATCTTTCTGGTACCCAGGCAAAGGAAGAGCTTCAGAAACTTGTAGAGCAGATGCAGGAAGAGAACGAGAACCAGAAACAAGAGTTTGACAAGCTGCTGCACGACCAACAGGGGCAACAGGAGCGCCATCTATTGGACCTGAGAACAGAGAACGAGAGATACGTGGCAGATATATTATCACAGCATGAGAAGAGTATTCATGAGAAGAGCGAGGACTTGGTGGATAAACATGCTGCCCAGATTGCAGACCTGATACGGAAACATGAAGATAATGTTCAGGTTAATATCACTTTTCTCATATACAGTGCTCCCTCTCTTAGACGACATCCAATGGGAGACAAAAATTGTGTGCATTGTTTGGAGGGAGTAGTTAAAGGGAGGGAAATTGGCCTACATTTGCAAACAGTTTAAATCCAGATCAGACACCGCGTTACGCGGAGTCTGATCTGGATTCAAGCTGTTTGTCACTTGTCATATAGTTTTTTTTCTGTCAAAATGTCCAATATGTAACTTTGAGAAAAACAGCAGATGACAATTTTAAGCAGACGATATTGCAGCCGTAAATAGATTGGACATAATTGTCTTGTTTAGGGAATTGCGGCAAGGGTAAGGAGGGAGTGGTTGCTGGGAGGGCTGTTGTAGGGAGGGAGTGTTGTAACTTGTTTTCAATGTTTAAACCCTTCCCCGATAGAAGGCGCCTTTTAGCGCATTTGATTTATTCCTCCATTGAAGACAGAATTTCCAGTTTATACAGTCATGAAATAAGAAATAATTTCCATTTTCTAGTAGATGGTAGCTTAAAAAAGCCTGAAAGTAAAGCAGAATGTGCCTGCTTTAAGTATTTACCTGTCTGCAAACCTTAAGGCGAATTCTGCTTTACTTTCAACCTGCTTTAAGAAGTAACTTGTTTTTAAAACTAGAAACATGCTATGGGTTAAGCAAGCTCAATGTTTCAAATTTTAACTCGAGAAATATGGGAAAGTTTGACTTGAGTAACTTGTATTTTTGTTCGTTAGACTGTTCAATATAGAACAGTAATGTTTAACTTAATCTAGAAATTGGTTTAGGCTTTAATAGTCACATACTTACAGATTGTTTCTACTTTTCAGACTGCTACAAATGACCTTGAGAAACATTACCAAGGTCAAATAAAGGAGATGAAGACAAACTATGAGAGATTGCTGCATGAAAAGAACCAACAGACTGAGAAACTGAATCTACTCATTCAACAAATGAGGGTATGGGGGACATACTCTGTATATAAACAGTGATGACCTTGACCTTTTTATGACATAAAACTTGTACTGACCACAAGAGCTTCTGGAGTTGAGTACACATGCCAAATATGAAGTCTATATTACATGCAGTTCCAAAGTTATGGCCAATGTTAAATTCAGCCTATTTGACCTTTTAAATGACATTGACCTTTTTCGTACATGACCCACTTTGTATTGAGCTCAATAAATACTTGAGCTGAGTACAAATGTCATAATATATGAAGTCTCTATCGAATGTAGTTTCAAAATTAGGGTCAATGTAAAATTCAAACTATTTCATGTTTAAATGAACTGTAAATGACCTTGACCTTTGTCAGACATTACCCAACTTGTACTGAGTCTCAAGAGTTGAGTACATATGTCAATTATGAAGTTTCTACCACATATAGTTCCAAAGTTATTGCCAATGTAACATTCAGTCTATTTGACCTTTAAATGACCTCTAAATGACAAAGTTATGCTGTGTACTGTAGTTTCTTTTAAAATTTCAAAAGCTCAAATCTGACCAATCAAATGCTTGAAAACAATCTCAGACTCAACTCAAAAGCTTATTACCTTGGCGCCCTGTAAATTTAACTTTAGTGTGTTTGAGATATTGAGGTCCAACTGAGTACTCTATCCAGGCTCCAGTTTTATAAAGAGTTTGAGTTGCATCTGATATAGTTCTCAAGCAATTAATTGGTCAGATTTGAGTCTAATCTATACTGGATCTAAGGTTATAAAGAGTTTGTCTTGAGTCTGAGATCATTCTCAAGCAATTAATTGGTCAGATTTGAGCCTAAGCTCAAATCTGACCAATCAAATGCTTGAGAACGACTTCAGACACAACTCAAAAGATTCTCTTATGATTTTCTTGCCATTTCAGGTCGATATTTCAGTCAAGGAGCAGGACTTTGAGAACCGCAGTGCCCAGTTCAAGACAAAGATGGAAGAGGCCAACACAAACTACAAGGAGACCATTGAGGAATGTGAGAAGCTCCAGACAGAGCTTGATAAAGTTAGGGCCGAGTATGAGCAGCATAAGATACAGATGGAGACACAGCTGGCTAAACTGAATGAGAATGTCTCGTCCATGGCCGAGTCTAAAGACACCAAGGAGGCGGAGAATAGAGACATGAAACAGAAACTGACAGAGTTAGAAGACAGCCTGACAGCAGTGTCAGAAATCAGGTACAGCACCCCTTCTCTTCAATTTTGACAGAAGAAACAGAAAAATGAGTTCTATTTTGTTTTCCATAACTCAGAGCGATTTTGAAATTACCTGTGTAATTTTCGGAAGTGTCTCACTTCCTTCGTCGGCACTGACTGTTCGACTAGTTACACACTTCCGAAAATTACACAGGTAATTTCAAAATCGCTCTGAGTTATGGAAAACAAAATAGAATGAATCATCCAGAGCATGGAAACAACCTTTTTAGTTGTATAAAGATGAGTGACAAGCAGTTTGAACCCAGATCAGACGCCGCGTGACGCGGCGTCTGATCTGGGTTCAAACTGTTTGCAAAGGTAAGTAAAGTCAAGCTCAGTACTCTAAGGGTATCAATTTCCCCTCCCTATAACAGTTCCTCTGAACAACAGACACTCTTTGTCTCCCATCAGGTGTTGTTGTAGAGAATGAGCACTGTATGTTGTTTGTTGTTTAGGGTGTTAACCCTTTAAACTAGTCATGCATATACACATCCTTTGTAAACAGTGTACCTGTGAAGAGTACACTTGTTCTATGCCAATTGTTAACCCTTAGCCCGCCAAATAAATTGGCGTCTGCTATATTTCTCGTCTGCTTCAAGTTTCAAAGTGCTTCAAAGTTGCTAAACAGCTTGGATCCGGACGTCTCATCCGGATCCAAGCTGTTTGCATATGGAGCTATAGTCATGAGTGGCAGGCTAAGGGTTAAGACCTAGATCAGAGAGCTCCTAAGCAAATTAAATCTGTTAATTTGGACCCTGCACTCCTTTTATTCTTTCAATGCTATAAATAAGTTTTTATGACTAATTTCTATCTAATTTTTGTACTTACAAGTTGCCACAATATATTGCAATTCGGTTTTCACCTCATTGTAACACCCCCTTCTATCAGGGTTCTAGATAAGGGTGGTATTTCAAAAACTAAAAAAAAATATTTCTGCACTCAATCCTATGGTGTCACTACTCATTAGAATTGTCTTGAAAATACGATTCTTATGAGTATTAACTCCATAGGATTGAGTGCTGAAATGAGTGACAAAATGTTTGATTTATTCCGTTTACTCCCTCTTATCTGGAACCCTGTACTATGGAGTTAAAGGTTTATGATACTATTTGTGACAGGTCATCACTGGAGACAGAGAACACAGAATTGAAGTCTCAACTTGAGAGGTTGAACAAGGAAGTGGATGAGAAGTACCAGAGTGCCGACTCCAAAGTCAAAGACTTACTGAGTCAGGTAATAGTCAACAGGCTCCAAGGTTATAGAGCGTCTGAATTGAGTCTAAAGTCTTTCTCAAGCATTCCATTTGTCAGATTTGAGCCTTGGCTCAAATCTGACCAAACAAATGCTTGAGAACAAACTCAGACTCAACCCAAATGCTTTATTACCTTGGAAGTTTCTGATTTCTCAATCTAATCCTGTCTTGTGACATCTTTTTGGAATCATCTTTTTAAGACGATTCCAATGAGATGTCACAAGACAGGATTAGATGGAGAAATAAATAATAATTGAGAATTTTAAAATCTGACTTACAATCTTTTTTGTCGTACAACATTTCCTAAGACTGGACCCAGATATATTGAGACGAAATTATTGGACTGGTGCATAAAGTGGGATCAAGAGAGACATTAATTCCATGGAATTTATTTCCTCTTTGAAAGTATCTTTTTTTCTTGCTAAGATCAAGCTAATTGGTTGAATTTTATTTCAAGTTACATATGTTTTTGAAATGTATCATTTTTAGTCGTCATCTTAACCCTTTACCTGATAGCCTATTTCTAGTACTTAATATAGCTGACTACTTAAAGCAGGTTGAAAGTAAAGCAGAATGCACCCTTAGGCGCATTCTGCTTTACTTTCAGCCTGCTTTAAGCTATCATGTGCTATAATATAGAAAATATTCCCTATAACACATATTCATTACTGATTAAATTGGAACTATTTTCCTCAGCGGATGAATAATTCATATCCGCTAAAAGGCGCTTCTATTGGGGAAAGGGTTAAAAATGGATCCTTTGATTTGATATTATAAGTTTAACAGATCCAGTAGTGCCAGATAGTGTATATCACCTTTAAATCATTTCTCCACTGGAGAAAATACAGCGTTCCCTCTCTACAACGACATCCAATGGGAGACAAAAAATGTGTGCGTTGTTCGGAGGGAGTCGTTATAGAGAGGGAAGTTGGCTTACATTTGCAAACAGCTTGAATCCAGATCAGACGCCGCGTAACGCGGCGTCGTCTGATCTGGATTCAAGCTGTTTGTCACTCGTCACTAAGGTTTGTTATGTCAAAATGCCCAATATGTAATTTTGAGAAAAACAGCAGACGACAACTTTAGCAGAAGATATTGCAGACGTAAAAAGGTTGGACATCATTTCTTGTTTCGGGATCAGCGGCAAGCGTCGTTGTGAGGAGGGAATTGTTGTTAGTAGGGCCGTTGTAGAGAGGGAGCGCTGTAGTTTCAATTTATACACTCATGAATATGCATCATAAGAAATATTTTCTATACTTTAGCACATGTTAGTTTAAAGCAGGCTGAAAGTAAAGCAGAATGCACCTTAAGGAACATTCTGCTTTACTTTCAACCTGTGTTAAAAGGGCACCTGTCTTTAAAACTTGAAACAGTCTATGTGGCAATGGGATAGGCCCATCTATGGAACAAAGGGTTTAGCTGCCACAAGATTATGAAAGTTATGTTGAATGGTTTCTTATTTCTCCATCTAATCTTGCCTTGTCACATCTCTTTGGAATCGTATTTTCAAAACGATTTCAAAAAGATGCCACACTACAGGATTAGATAAAGAAATAAATAATAATTGAGACTATATAATCTCACTTACGATAATATTTGTCATACATAGTTTTATGAAATAGGTCTCTGCATGCTTTCTGCATTAAACCCTATTGTGTCACTACTCATTAGAATCATCTTGTTGATATGATTATAATGAGTGATGACACTATAGGATTTGGTGCTTAAATGAGAAAATGTTAAATTGTTCAGTTTACTCCCTGTTATCTGGAGCCCTGTTTACATTAATTTTTCCTTTCTTCAGGTGAATGACCTGGAAGCGGAGAAGATGGATCTTGCTAAGGAGAAACAGAGACTACAAGATCAGACCTCTGAAATGAGTGAAAATATTAGCCAAAAGGAGGAAGAGTTTGCTAAATTAAGAACTGAACTAGAACAGAAGGTAGCAGAGATAGAAAAAGATAAGGAGATACACAAGGAAGATATGAAAGCATTAGAGGAAAGCTTTAGAGTCAAGTTTGAAGAAAAGCAAACACAGTTTAAAGACAATTTTAAGAAAATGAGGGACAAATTTCAGGAAAAAATGAAGCAAAAAGATTCTACTTTGGAAGCCAAATTAGTTGATTTTGAGAAACAAAAACAATCAGGAAGTGAAGAGCTGAAGCAGCATCTTGAAGAACATTATCAGAACCAGCTGAAGGATGCGCAGGAACAGCATAATACAGAAATACAAAACTTATCTAAAGACTTTGAACAAAGCACGGAGAAAATGATACAGGACCACCAGTCACAGGTAGACCAGCAAAAGACTGAAGCAGAACAACTAAGAAATGAGATTAAAGATCTTAAAGAATTACTTGAAAAAGAGAAAACTAGTCTCATTGATGAAAAAATAAAAATGGAGTCGGAACTGAAATTATGTCATGAAGAAACTATCAGTGCGGTTCAGGTGCAGTTAAGTGAATCACAGTATAAACTAAAAGAGTTGGAAGATTTGTCGTCAAGCTCAAAACTAGAAAAAGACCAAGTAGAACAGGCTGCGGCTGAGACGAAACAAAAGTTGGAAGCCGAGCACACTGAATCCAAACAGCAGCTGGAGAGTCTAAATCAGAAGGTTATAGATATCTCTGAGAAACACACACATGAGATTCAGGAGAAGGACATGAAGATAGGAGAACTGTCTGCCATTGTTAGTGATCTACAGAATACCAATAAGTCCCTGGAAGAAATGTTGAAAGCTCTCACTCATCAGTGCCAAGATCAAGAAGACAAAATTACCAAGTTGACAGAGGAATATGAGACAAACTTGCAAAGTGTTAAAACCGAGTTCCAGAACAAAATGAACAATATTGAGACTGAGCTAGAGGAGGCTAGAGCAAAGTGTTCGGAAAAGGAAAATGAGATGAAGTCACAAGGAGAATCTCATAGTGAAAAAGTTAAACAGTTAACAGAAGATTATGAGAGAAGGATTGTGGATCTAGGCTCAAATGATGAAGAGTTACAATCTAGCTTGAAAGTGCTGAATGAAAAAGTGACTGAAACTGAGAGGAAGCTTCATGACTGCATTGAAGATTATGAAAAACAGTTGGAAGACTACAAGGGAAGACTTGATAGGCAAGGAAGAGCATTGAGTGAAGAAAAAGAAGTTCTAGCCTCCAAACTTTTAGAAATGACCACAGACGTGCAACACAAGTCTGAAGGTATGGAGTCTGAATTAAGTGCCAAAGTGAAAGACGTAGAAGAATTGAAGGAATCTAAACAATGCCTTGAAAAGGAATGTGAAGAGAAAAAGACTGAAATAAGTGCTCTTACAGAAAAGGTTAAGAGGTTGGAAGAAGTTGAAAACAAAGTTGCAGAATCAGAAACTTTGTGTGCACAGTATTTGAAACAAATTGAAGAACTTAATGCAAACATTCAAGACATGCAAACTAAACATTCCAAAGAAGTGGAAAATATAACTACAGAATGGCAAGGTAAAATGAAGGAAATGAAACAAAAGTTTTTAGTAAAGTTAAAAGAATTCCAGACTGAAAGTAATGCTAGATTGAAGGAGGCACAAGAGACGTTGAGAAAAGAGAAAGAAGGAAGTGCTGAGCGAGTATTGGCAGTAGAACATCAGTTAGTAGAGGAGACGAAACACAAGGACGGTGTATCTACAGAACTAGCTCATGCAAACACGAAGCTATTACAGCTGGAACAAAGCAAGGACACAATCATGGAAATGGATCAGAAAATAAGGGATTTAGAACAGAAGGTTCTGTCAGGAGATGAAGAGAGACAAACACATCAGTCCAAAAATACATCTTTAGTTAGTGAGATGGATGCAATGAAGGTTAGTTTGGCCAAGGGGCAAAAAGATCTTGAAGAATCAGAATTAGAACATGCTAAGTTAAAAGCTGAACTTGAAGAGTGTCAACAAAAACTTTCAGAAACACAACAGACTATTCAAACACTTGAAAAATGTTTGAAGGGGAAAACGGATGAGCTTGCTCAGAAAGAAGTTAGTCTGGAAAAGGGACAGAAAGATCTCGAAGAATCAGAACAAGGAAATGCTAAATTAAAAGCTGAACTTGAAGAGTGCCAACAAAAACTTTCAGAAACTCAACAAACCATTCAAACACTTGAAGAATGTTTGAAGGTGAAAACCGACGAGCTTGTTCAGAAAGAAATAGTCCATGAAAAAGCAAAATGTGATCTTGAAAGAACTACAAAAGAAATCAGTATTGAGCATGAAAAAGTTTTGAAATCTTCAGAAGAAGCTAAAGCTGAGTCTTTGAAAAAGGTTGAAAAGGAGATAGAAGAGTACAAAGAACAGTGTGTTAGGAAAGAAAAGGAAATTGAAGACTTGAAGAAATGTGTGTCAGAGGCGGAGGTAAAGCTAACTTCAGTGTCGTCAGAAAAGTGTTCTTTGGAACAAACTATGATAAAGAAATTAGCAGATCAGGAACAGTCTTTCAATAGCAAAATAGAAGTTTTAAATGCAAGTAAGAATGACAGTGCATCTGAACTAGAGAAGAAGAGTTTAGAATACTTGGCAGAAATTGACAGACTTAAGAATACCCTTGTTGAACATGAGACTAAGGCTACTGAAGGACAACAACTGGTAACTGAATTAAATAAAGAAAAAGAGACACTTCAAGAAAAAGTGCAAAGCCAAGATTCTCTTTCAAAAGAAATAGAGGTTAAACATAAAGATGAAATTGATAAACTCAGAGAAAAACTTGAAGCTGAAAGTGCGGAGAAAGTAGCAGAGTTTAAGAAAAAAGCTGAAACATACATATCACAAGTCAAGAAACAAATTAAAGGTGAAAAAGAAAGTGAGGTTGGTAAACTACAAGAGAACTTGAAAGAAAAAGACAATAGGATAACAGAATTAATGGCTCAGTTGGAAAGTGCCACAGCTGATCTAAATAGAGTAAAAGAAGACACGCAAACTGAAATGGATAGATTAAAACAAGAAAAGGAAAGTGTTACAAGTGAAAACATGCAGCAGTCAAGTTCTTTACAAGAAAATGTTGTTGAATTAGAAAAAACTGTTGGTAAGTTAACAAGTGAAAAAGAAGAATTAAACGAAGCAAAAGAGAAACTTATTGAGGAGAAATCTATAGTAGAAAAAGAGTCAGAAAGTTTGAAGGAAACGTTGCAGAAAACTAAAACTGAGTCAGAGAAAGAGTTTCAGGTAATGAAGATTGCAAAGGATGAAGAGATAGAATCTTTGAGACAAGAACTGAGTGCAGAGATTGACAAAGTTAAAAAACACAGTGAGTTAGCCATGTCTGAAAAGGAGAATGAGTATACGGGCAAAATAAAGGAACTGGTGAAGGAATTCAATCTGAAGATGTCCACAAAGGAAAAAGAATTTGAGGCCTCATTTTCAGAAATTATTGGTAAGAAATTCAGTTTGTTTTTTGAGTATTACAGTACAAGTCTCGCAATGTTTAAAAAGTCCGCGCTCCCAGCACGGACACTTTTGAATGTCCGCGGGTTTCCAGCACGGACAATTTTTTTGGATCATCGTGGACAAAATGTGTGTCCACCGCGGACAGAAATTTACCCTACGGGATATTTCCGCGGCGGAGTCATCGCTGATTGCGATGGCATCATCGCGGATTGCGAGGCATCATCGTGGACGCTACCTGTATGAGTTGGAGTCGCTGAATCGCTTTAGGTGAAAAGTATCAAGAAAAGATATGCAACAGCTTACTTGTTCATACACGTGTGCATTTTTAACTGTAGAAACCTTTTTGGAATACAGTCATATTTCGAATTCATAATGAAATATAATAAACATGTAAATAGCCTACTCTTAAACCCCGAAACTGAAACAGGTTCTTTATGTTAAACTAAAGTCTATAGTCAGGTTGCCAAAAAAAAAAGATAAAGGATTAAAAAAGTCTACGTTTAATGTGTTTTAGCTCACTGTCTAAGTTTATTGAAAATCATACGGAAAGAGATTAAAAATGTCACTCGTATTCGGTCATAATTGTTTCGACCCAACACGAGAGTTAAAACGGGGGAGAGTTATGAAACTTGGGAAAACCATTATTTGAATTCATTCCCGTAAACGTGTGTCGTCTTAGAAGACGAGAAACTAATAGTACAGTAAAACCTCTCTATAACGTCCACTAAATGGTTTTAGATAGCAGGTTCTTTAGGTTCTATGTTTTATTGTAAATCGTACGGTAGAGATTAAAAATGTCTGGCGCATTCTGTCATAATTGTTTAGAACCAACACGAGAATTAAAGGGGGGGGGGGGAAGAGTTGTGAAACTTGGGAAAATAATTATTTGTTTTCAATCCCGTAAACTTGTACCTCCTCCTAAGAAAAGTAGCTAAAGATACAGAATAAAACCTCTCTATCACGACCACTAAACTGTGTTAATTAGCAGGTGTTAAAAACAAGTGCATGCTTAAGGAAAGGTGAACGTAAAACAAGTTTCTGCAGAAACTTTCATGTTTACGTTCATTTTGCTTCAAGCTTTCCCGTCTTTTTATGCAGTCAATTAGCCTTCAGTTTAGTGGTCATTATAGAGAGGTTTTATAGTAGATTGAATAATGATATAAGGACCAAACGCATCTACACGATTGATTTTGTTCTCAAAATCTACTATGCTGCTACAGTTTTTACTTTTGATCGATCAACTCTGTCAAACACGGGTTTGTATTTTTTCTGAGGAATGTAATCCTTTTTTACATTAGCCGAGGTTAAAGTTGAGATGATAGATAGTTATAGAAGGCAGTGTTATTTATATGCAAATGAGAGAGAGAGACAGAGAGAGCAAGACACACACAGAGATAGAGAGACAGAGAGAGAGAGAGAGGGGGGGGGGGGGGGGAGAAGAGGGATGGAGGATAGATATATATATAGATAGAGAGACAGAGAGAGATATATAGACTAGCAGACTGAAAGAGTGAATAAAGACAAACAGACAGAAACAGATGCATGTAAACAGACAGAGGGTCAGTCAGACAGACAGACAGATGTTTTCATGTGGAAATAATATGCTGTTAGAGCTTCTTCCCGGAATGTCTCAGAGCGAACGGTCAGTACTGTATACGGTCGCATGATTGAATTAAATGTACATATCAACTAACTCGACCGAGCTTACTTTTTCGTCTCTTTTCATAAACAGAATTAAACCCTATTTACCCTTTTTATGACATCGCATACTAAACGGCAATCAAATAAGTTTAGTTTAAACATATTTTACAGGGCTGCCATAAATTGACATAAAAATCCTAAGATTTTCAAATAAGCATTTTTAAAGTGCGATTTTACAAATCTTTCCTGTTCCTCATCGTCTGTTTCTAGTTGTGTTGCCACGTGGCTGCTTAATGTAGGCTGAAGGTAAAACAGAATGCGCCTTAAGGCGCATTCTTCTTTACTTTCAGCCTGCTTTGAGCTACCACATACTAGAAAGAATATCCGAAGATTTAGAAAAAATCCGGATAAGTTGCAGTCCTGATTTTATTTCAATTATATACATAAAATGGGGTTGGACCACAAGTTCTACCAACTTAGAGACGGTCCTTCCCCTATAGTTTAACAAATACAAATTCTTTTTCGAGAGCGGGCATTAGTGAGCCAGAGAGAGGGAGAAATAAAAAGAGAGAGAGAGAAAAGAGAGAAATAGAGCGAGGGAGAGAGAGAGAGAGAGAGATAGATAGAGAGAGAGAGAGAGATAATAGAGCGCGAGGGAGGGAGAGAGAGTATGTGTACAGTTGCCCCCACAACCATTATACATACTCTCTCTCTCTCAGCAATCAAATACATAAGAAATTTATACAAATAGCAAACATATATATGTACAGTCGGCTGAGCGGTCATTCGGACTGAAAGTAGACTTTAACTTGGTATATTACTTTTTTTATTTATCTCTGACGACCCGTGTCTGTAAACACCATATTGGATCTGCGATACTGTAACTGTGGAATTCTGAATGTCTACTGTCATCTTCAATCCATATGTGAAAATTTTAAAAAGACAAACAGGTGGTTTCGCGTTCTTTTGCAAACTACGTTTTAAAACTAGATTATATTATTGATTTAAAAGAGTCAACAAAGTCTTTATCAGTCATATACATATATTGGAAAATATTGTTTTATAAATGTGGTAATTAACGGTGTAGATACTTATCTAGTGACTGTAACTCAGTGTATGATAAGGATCTACTAGAAATTTTTAAACAACTTTTCGTTTACTTTCATTCTAAATAACTATAATGTTGATGACATTTAAAATTAAAATGTATTATCTGGTTTTGAGATGATCGCTTACAATCATGGAGACATTACACATTTCTCCATGCTTACAATGTACATAATACGTATAGAGATAGATCTTACATCCATACAGATAAGAAAAATCAATCAAATTAATTATGTAAGTACTTCGTTATTGCTGTCTCTCAGTGTCACTCGTTATCTGCCACATTTCCCCATTGAGTGCCCCGATTAAGTGAATCACGTGCCTAGACTAACTGGTTATTTCCGAAGCTGTCAAGGCGATTTATGGCATACAGTGTTAAAATCGTTATTTTTTATGATTGGCTTTCTAATTGGGGGCGGAGTTAAACGAAATCATTTACAATAATCTGAGTCATATGATTGGTCGAAAAAGAAGGTATTAGTTGGAAACTGGAAGGTCACGAAAGCCTAATTGACACATCAATAAGTTAACTTGATAAAAACTTTGATGTTACATAACATAAAGAAGTATTTTGCCTCTTCATTTTTCTTCTCTCGACAAAAAGGCATATATTATGGTGATATGCGTATCACTTTCACACCTGAGCTATGAAATTTGTGTGGGTGCCATCAATCATAAATTAAAAAAATCCGTTTGCACTACTAAACCATCATCTCTGTACATTGAACGGTGCAGATCCTGATCAGAGATACAAGGAGTCCTCTGGTCTGGGTTTACATGCTTACTGTTAAGCATACGACAAGTGCACTTGTCATAGGTAAACTGTTAAAAAGTGACTAGTATATTCGTCGATAGGATTAAGTGTGTGACGTAATTACGATATGTGGTCATATCCTTAAACGGTGTAGATCCTGATCAGAGGACTGGAAGAAACCTCTGATCTGGATCTACATGTACATGCTTAGTATTCGACAAGTATACTTTCATAGGTAACACTGTTAGTAAATGACGAATGCATATATATACTCGTAGATACAATTGAATGTGTGAACCAATAACGATGTGATCGTATATTTAAACGGGATAGATACTGATCAGAGGGCTCTAGGACTCCCCTGATCTGGATCTTCATAGTTATCAAGGTTTGTTTATATGTATTATTTATTAATTTTCCAATTGCTGTTGTATCACCGGCGCTTTTGTATTAAAACAACAGTATGGGACTTGTAGTACGACAGCCGAGTCTACACTGTTTGCAAGAATTTGGGCATTCGATTTGGTCATTTCTGCCCCGTCTGATTCATTCCTTGCTGATCCATCGTCATGGTGCTGTTCCCTCCATCAGAACATAGAAGACCGTTAAGGAAAGACAGTCACGTGAACAAAAAGTCATTTATCGCACAAAAAACGCGAGATCAACGACATGCTGTCCAGACGATTTGCCATTGTGTCAATAGAAGTCAGTTTAAAAAAACGAGTATACTTGTCGATAGGGTTGAATGTGTTAAATAATTGTTTTCATAAACAGTGCAGATCCGGACCGGAGCACTCCTTTATGAACACTCTGATCCTGGTCTGCACGGTTAGCACACGACAAGTGTACTTTTCTCAGTTACACTGTCAGTGCTAGGAAATGACGAGTGTACTCTTTGATAGGGTTAATGTGATAACCAATTCTACCTTTTTATCAACTCATCACGGTTGAGTCTCATCTTTTCAGTTAAAATTCTACCATATACATGTACACACATAATCATGATTTAAAAAAATGAGATGTTGAAATTAGGCTTTTTAAAACTTTAATTTACTATAAATGATGAGTAATTATATATACAAACCGGTGGAAGCTTAATGCAGATGAGAATTAATGCAGATAGCTCTGAATGACCTTCGATTTGCAATTAGCTGCCATCTGTCTGCAAAATGTTCCGCATGATTATTGCTCGGCATTAAGTTGTCACCAATTTGCATAACGGGTAACTTAATGCAGATGACAAAAAATGTAGAAAGCGTGGTGACAGCAAAATCAGTCTTTTTCCAACAATTCTAATTGTTTAAGACACGGAGCCATTGAGCTGTAACATCTTGTTGATTGAAGGCGGCGCTTTTATTTTTGATTGCCGGGTTTTGTTATCTAACCCCCTGCGCTGGAACGCCAGGGTCGTCGTTTCCGGTGTAGAACACCCAAAGCGTTGTTTTAATGTTTGACACTTTACTTTTGGCCCTCATTATGCTGAATTATCACCCGCTTCTAAAATGTTTGTGAAATAACTGAAATACGATTCGTTGCTTAATTTCGCTGAAGAAAAACAGAAAATGAGAGTTAGTCAGGTTTAACCCTTACTAGGAGTTACGGTCTTCTGTAGGATCCGAACTGTTTGCAAATATTAAAGACGCTACACTCGGCAGGCTAAGGGATTATGCTATAAGAAGGTTGTGCGGCCGCCCAAAGCCATGTGATCCTTGCAGCTCCAGTCACCATCGGCTCCTTTTTGTGAAGACGTACACAGTGGGGAATGTATTATTATTTCCCAATAAACGCGTTTACGCTAAAACGTTTATTTCAATTGCAAACAGTTTGGAGTCAGATCAGAGGCTGGGTTACCCAGCGTCTGATCAGGCTCCAAACTGTTTGCCACTCAGATAAAAAGGAATTGTAAGAATTATGTAGAACTTGACATTTTCTACGTTTTAGTGCCTTGCGTTTCGTTTGCGTTTAAACGGGGAAAAATAACGTATTTTCCACTGTCTGCAGGGAATGTCAAATTTACCTGCATTTATTAGGCTTTATGAATATGCTACTAAAACAGTTATTTCTTTCTCTCTTCCCTTTCCTCCTCCCCCCTTAAAACTGTGTTAATTATTAGGTGTTTAGGACAGGTTACTGCTTACATAAAGGTGAAAGTAAGGCAGGAAGCTCCTTCAGTTTCCCATGTGTGTAACCGGCAACCGGCGAAATCAATTTTCCGTCCGAAATATATTTATTCTATTTGCTTACAAAGGATACAATAACAGGCTTAAATAGTCATTAAGGCAGGTGGTTGATCGCAACAGTACAACAGAGCTTGCTAAATTACTGCTCATCTGCAATTAGCTGCTACCTGTCTTAAAGCCATCCTGCATTTAGTTGCCACATTTTTAAAACGCCATTCAATAAAAACTGTTTAAAATGTTGTTTTTAAACCCCACCACCAATAAACTGCTTAAGAATCTCTCTAGTCCGGGTTTTTGTATGGTAACAGGATTCGATGTTCCGAGTTTTTAGTAAGTTTGTAAACGACCAACATCTGTTACATTTACAATGGAGAAAACGTTTATACTTTCCCGTTTAAACGCAAACGAAACGCGAACGCAAAACACTTGAATGCATATACATGTAATGACAACTTAGTTATAAATATGTCTACATATTTTTATCTGAGTGACAAACAGTTTGGAGCCTAATCAGACGCCGGGTTACCCGGCGTCTAATCTTGCTCCAATTTGTTTGCAATTGAAATACTTGTTTTAGCGTAAACGCGTTTATTGGGAAAGAATAACATTTCTCCACAGTATAATTCGATTGCATGCAGTGTTTAAAAAAGACATTTTAAGATTCAGTATTGTCTTGATATTGCTTTTATTTGAAGCGTCTGGTATTTAAGACTAGTGGGCATTTAAATTAAGAAATATCCGTTTAAAAAGAAAGAATGTTTGCGTAAGAGTGACGTATTTTGAGTTTAGAATAATTAATAATTATTCTTTAATCCTTTCACTTCCATTATAAATGATTCCCACTATGACATCATACACCCTCAAAGTTATTTCGTCTGCCAGTCTGATAATTATGTAGGCTAATCTACACAGGAATCATAGAAGACTAATGCGGACTCATAGATTTTGGGAATAGTTTTCAGGAGATTTATGATACTAGCATTTAGACTGATGTGAAATTGAAACCGTAAAATCGATTTGCTTATAACCCTTTCACTCTCAATTATGCTTTAAAGCGCGTTTGTAACTAGTTGGGACCTGATCAGACGCAATTAGGACCCACACAGTTTGACTGTCGTATCGACATTTATAAGGTCATACAACATTAAATATATCTTTGAAATGTGTATTGCAGAAAAAACAACATTGAAGCAGACGACAATAAAGCGATGAAGGGGCAAAATTCTCCCGAATAATTTGATCATGAAAGGGTTAAAAGTGGAACTTTACTATATATAGAGCCCAAATGGCATACGCGTGTATGCAAAGTTGAAACATCAAGGCTGTTTTTGCTGTTGGATAATCGGTTGTAATGAATTTTTGGCAACGCTTAAGTAGAAAATAGACTCGAATATTGCACATCGTATTTTTCCGAACAGAACCAGACAATTCACAATCAGGTTCTGTAAACATAAATCAAACACGCCAAACAAATAGATGCTTGTCGAATGCAGAACGGTTTCGGTTGGAAATAAGCCACAATGAACTTTTTTCGAATGATTTATTTCATATATTGAACACCTTTTATTGTGCGCAATATAGGAGCAAATAGGCTGTGGAAATTAACCAAGGAAACAAAATATCAATCCAGGTAAGGACCAGCGCGATCCGCAGTGGTGCACCGCGGTCCGTGACGATATCACCACGATCCGCGGTGATAACGATCGCGTCCGGCGGCGAGAACCCCGGTGAGACACCATCACGGACCCATCACGGACCCATCACTATCCGCGATGGACTGCGGAATACCTCAAATATCATGACGGACAAATACGCCCGTCCGCGGTCGCTGAAATTGCGACGGACCGCGGATTCTTTAAACATTGCGAGACTTGTACTGTACCATTATATTTTCCCTCATACCTCGATTTCGGTATTTTAAGACAGTCTTTAAAAACTCTTTCAAATTGAGACTTCAGAGGTTAACTTTTATAAGATTTCATGCCATAGTGTCCTATACTTTGAAAGTTTTAGGTGAAACTTTTCAAATCAATTTATCTGTTTGAACACTTTAAATTGTCCATGTTGGAAAGCCTTCAAGCTGAATTGTGGATGTTTGGTGGTTCTACCTAGTTGCCGATTTGTGCCTGAAACTGTTACTGTGTATAACCCTTTACTCCATAGAAAGTCTTTTTAACGTATTTAATTTATTCCCCCTCATAACAAAATAGTTCCATTTTGTACAGTAATAAATATGTACTGTAAGAAATATTTTCTACATCCCAGCAGAAAATAGCTTGAAGCAGGGTGAAAGTAATGCAGTATGCGCCTGAAGGCACATTCTGCTTTACTTTCAACCTTCGTTAAGTGATCAAGTGTCTTCAAAACTAGAAACAGGCTATTGGGTAATGGGTTAATTTGTGCTTGAAACAGTGCATAAAGGGCTTCTGGGGTCTTCCTCCACCTTAATTTGCTGGAAATCGCGATATGACTGACATACTGTTAAAAGCAACGTAAATTCATAACAAATCAAATCAAATCCATTCTGCTCTAAGCTACCATCTTCTAGAATGTATATAGAAAATATTTCTAGTGATACATAACCATGACTGTATAAGTTTGGGGAACCATTTTCTTCAATGGAGGAATAAATTAAAGGTATTAAAATGCCTATCTATGGAGTAATGGGTAAAGCAGGAAAGAGTTCTGTCTTCTCCTCTGTACCATGGCATTGATTTGTTTACAGAGAAGAGCAACAGAGAGGAATACAAGAAAGATCGTGAGCTACAGGAACAGCTTACAGATGCCCAGAAAGACCTGTATGAGAGAGATGAGAAACTGGATGAGCTCAAGATGGAATATGAATCCAGACTAAAGGTACGGGTTGTTTCTATGTGATGTACACACTCTTTATTATTCAGGGCTTCAGATAAGAGGGAGTAAACTGAATAAATCCAAACCTTTCTCACTAGTTCCAGCACCAAATCCTATGGTGTGACTACTTGTCAGAATCGTCTCGAAGAGATGATTCTAATGAGAAGCGACACCATATGGTTTAGTGCAGAAATAAAGATTTTAGACTTTGAAATACTCCACTTATATGGAACCCTGTTATTAGGACAACTAAAACAAAGGCTAATTGATTGTATAAAAGACAGGTAAAAATTTACCCATTACCACATAACCTGTTTCTAGTTTTGAAGACAGAGGCCAACATAAAGCAGGTTGAAAGTAAAGGAGAATACACCTTATTCTACCGTCGGTTAGGATATAAAATAAAAATCTGATGTGCATATCAATTGGTTGTAAAGTAAAATTATTTCCTTTAGTGGAAGAGATGAATCAGCCCCGTTAAAAGGCGTATTTATTTGAGCTTTCTATTTTACTGTCACCTTGCTTTAAGCACTTACCTGTCGTGAACACCTAATAATTAACACAAGTTAGTGGTTGTTATAGAGACAGATTCTTTGCCATTTCGTTTCACAACAGATCTTTGACTCATTCACCTCTGAAATTGTAAATGGACAATACCTACATGTATTTCCAATTATGCCGTGTCTAATTATAACTATTAAAGTCGTAAAAAAGTGTATGGGGGAGTGGGTTAATACTCATTCAAAGCTTCAGACAAGACGAGTTTTTAAAAATCTGAAATCTTTTAAAATTTCTGCAGTAAACCCTATAGTAGGATTTGGTGCTGAAATGAGTGAGAAAATGTTGAATTTTTTCAGTTTACTCCCTCTTCTCCAGAGGTCCAGATAAGAGGGAATAAACTGAACAAATCCAACAATTCCTTGCTTGTTTCAGAATCAAATCCTATGGTGTTTCTACTCATTAGAATCGTCTCAAACACCATATGGTTTAATGCAGAAATAAAGATTTAACATTTTGAAAAACTCCCCTTATCTTGAGCCCTGTTCTTATCTGGAGCCCTGCTCATTTGACTGTGATGATTTTGTATAAGATATGACTTGGCTGCAAAGTTTGGGTTATTTGTCATTTTAGGAGAAAGATGCTGAAATAAAACAGATTGTGGCTGACAACCAGAAGTTTGTGTCCGAGGTCCAACAACGACACGAGATTGAACTGATAGAGATAAGGGACCAAATGACAGTCAAACAGGTAAACATAGGACTGGCTAACTCATTACCCCATATATACACCCTTTTACAACTGAAGAAAATAGTTCCAATTTATACAGTCATGAACATGTACCATAAGAAATATTTTCTATATTCTAGCAGATGGTAACTTAAAGCAGGCTGAAAGTAAAGCAGAATGTGCCTTAACCCATTACCCCATAAATATGCCTTTTTACGCCTTTAATTTATTTCTTTAATTAGGAAAATAATTCCAATTCATACAGTTATTACTCTGTATGATAAGAAATATTTTCTATATTCTAGAAGAAATTAGCCTAAAGCAGGCTGAAAGTAAAGCAGAATGTGCCATAAAGACTTTTTCTCAGTCCTTTGACAGACCACCCCCATTTATAGGTGAGGAAAATCGTGAATCACAAGGTGTCACCAATCTCAGTTGGTGTGAAGATCCAGGTAACTAATCTCCAGTTGTCTAGAGAGGCCCTCACATACTCACAGTCAAGGTTTTTTTCAATGGGTTTTACTAACCAAACTAACAAGTTTAAGGTACGGCTTCACATGAAACGCTTGGATGAGTATATCCCTAGACAAGATAGTAGTAAGGACAAAACTTGCACATGGCTGCATCATTTTGATAGCTTGTTAGGTGTTATGACAGAAAGGTCGTCAGGAGATGTCTTTAAGGCACATTCTGCTTTACTTTTAACCTGCTTTAAGTGGTTACTTAAACTAGAAACTGGCTATGGTGTAATGGGTCAAAAGCTCAATCCCTTCAACATTTTTGTGTTGTTTGTTTCAACATAACTCTTAAGTTGTAACTATTTATTAGAAGATTTGAGTGTTCACTTGAGGGGCAAAGATAGATCTACTAATTAACCCATTACCCCATAGCCTGCCTCTAGTTTTGAAGGCAGATGACCCCTTAAAGCTTTAAGTTACCATCTGCTGGTATATGCATTTATATTTTTTACATGGCATATTCATGAATGTACTAAGTTGAACTTTTTCTTCAGTGTTTGAATAAATTAAAGGTGTAAAAAGGAATATTTATGGGGTAATAGGGTCAATAAGGATGGAATTTTTAAATGTAGGTGACTACCTTATGCAGCTCCTTGGGGAGTTTTCTGCATTACTTTTGTCCTGCATTGAGCTGTCACCTTTCTTAACCCTTTCCTCCATAGAAATACCTTTTAGCACATTCAATTTATTCTTGCCCTGACAAAAGTAGTTCCAATTTATACAGTCATTGGAATGTTTGATAAGAAATATTTTCTATATACTAGCAGATGGGAGCTAAAGCAGGCTGAAAGTAAAGCAGAATGTGCCTTAACTCTTTGAAACCTAGTCGCGCATATATGTGTCATTTGCAAACAGCGTAACTGTGAGGAGTACACATGTCCTATGCAAACAGTGTAGACCCTGATCAGCCCTCTACACTGTCTACACAGTTTGTCATTTTTGAAATACATTGTAAAAGTCAACCCTTAAAAGTCAAAAATGAACTAGACTAAATTGAAAACTAGAATTGTCCATTTGAGGTTTCAGGGAAGAAAGGGATAAGGTGCATTCTGCTTTACTTTCAACCTTCTTTGAGAGGACACTTTTCTATAAACTAGAAATAGGCTATGGGGTAAAGGGTTAAACAACTGCAATTAGACTATACTTTAGCATCATAAGTCTAAATTTTAGTGGTCATAATAGAGAGGTTTTGTAACATGGTGAGAAAAATATGCAGCCAGACCAGTGCTCGAACCCGGGACCCCTTGCCTACAGGGCAAGTGTTCTACCGACTGAACCACACACTTACACAAATCTCTCACCATCTAATCATATACTCAACCCGGCTACAGTTTTACTGTATTTGAATTGTACTCCATGTTCTAGGAGCAAGTCGTTCATCAGCAAGAGGTAATGCACAAAGAAGAAGTGAGCAATCTGTCTCAGGAGTGGGACATCGAGAGGAAGGTAAGAGTTCTGTCCCTTGGTCAACCCCAGACCTTTACCCAACAATTTTGTCCTGTGAAAAATTAAAAAAAAGAAGACTTTAACCCTTTGGGCCCCTGTGGCTGAGTGGTTACGGTCATTGTGACTGACAATTAAGTAGCTCTGGACCATTGTAGATTCCAAATCCAGTTTGGGCACTTTGGAATTTTTCATATGTAGAAGCCTTCCAGATGGCTTGTGGAAGGTCAATGGTATTACTCAGTTGCTGATGGGTGCCTGAAACAGTTGGCGGTGTCTTCCAATACATGTAATTAGTAATTAGTTGGACATCTGTAATGACTGTTCAGTCGCAGACTCTATAGGCTATGACTGAACCCCTCAAAGATTGGCTTGTCTTTGTCTACACTCCTTGTCCATATTGTGAACACCCCATGTTCTTGTGACCCAGTAAACTTTCTACCCATTACCCTGGTAGCCTGTTTCTAGGTTTGAAGACCTATGACAATTTAAAGCATTCTATTTACTTTCAACCTGCTTTTCCAGCTGTAAAGACACTGCTTCTTTATTTCATATTCTGGGTTCAAGGTTATAAACATTTGAGTTGAGTCTGAGTTTGTTCTCAGGCATTTGATTGGTCAGATTTGAGCCTAGGCTCAAATCTGACCAATCAAATGCTTGAGAATGACTTCAGACTCAACTCAAAAGCTTTATAACCTTGGAGCCAGGACTTCTTATTTTGGGACTATTAGTACTTAGAGGCATATTAAGACAAATTTAGAGGGTAATGGGTTAACATTCTTTATTGCCTGTTACCTGTCATTAACTTTCTTATTACATTTATTTTTAAATACTGATCAGACCCTGGGTTACCCGACGTCAGATCTGTCTCCAAACTGTTTGCAGGGGAAATAATAGTTTCAGCGTAATAAAGTCTTCAACACTGAACCTTCATCTGGATAGCCATATTTTTGTTACAGTTCCCGTGAAGGGGGGTGTTTGTTAAGACAGTGCTCCCTCTCTACAACACCCATTTGGAGATAAAGATTGTGTGTGTTGTTTGGAGGGAGTTGTTAAAGGGAGGGAAAACTAACCCTGTCACTGCCTGACCCTGAGTACAATGGTTTTTATTGCCAATGGTTTAAATTCTGATCAGATGCTGCGTAACTTAGCTTCTGATAAGGATCAAAGCTGTTTGACACTGATTATGATATTGCTGCAGTCATTTTACCTAAAATTCAATTTTAAGAAATAAAAGTAGACGAGAACTAAAGTATTTAAAGCAGATGACATCATATCAGTGAGATGTCAATGAGGGTGTTAAACATACAGTATTTGTCTTGTTTGGGCAACAATGACAATCGTTGTTGTAAGGAGGGAATGGTTCAGAGGGCCTTTGTAGGGAGGGAGCACTTTACTCACTATTTCAAAGGTTTATATAAGAACATAATTCATTTAAACCATTTCATTGATTTCATTCATGCATCAAATTTTACATGTTGTGATTATTCTTTTTGAAACATAAAACTATTCTGCAAACCATCAAAGCTGCAAAATAAGTTCATGGCCATTGCTTTGTCAGTGCTTTATACTGAAGTGAATTATGCTAATGTGAGTGGCCTTTGTTTTCATTTTTGTGACTTTGTTTGATATTGTGTTGTGTCTTCAGGGTTCCAGATAAGGAGAGTATCTGAAAATTCTAAAATCTTTATGTCTCCCTCAAACCCTATGTTGTGACTACTCATTAGAATCTTTGCTTTGTGATGATTCTGGTGAGTAGTCACAACACAGGGTTTGGTTACAAGACATACAATGAGAAGTTATTCTTTCCTGTTTTATACACACAAACAGCCTGAAATGCAAATGTAAAAAAAGTAGAAAGTTACGATTTTCTGAAATGTCTCACGATTTATTCTAATTTAAGTGGCAAACAGTTTGGAGCCAGGTCAGATTATGGGTTACCCAGTGTCTGATCTGGCTCCAAACTGTTTGCAGTGGAAATAATTGATTTAGGCATAAAAAGCTTTTATTGGGAAAGAATAAAGTCTTCTTCTCTGTAAGGTAGAAAACGTTGAAAGTGATGGGTTTGCTTGCTCTTATCTGGAGCACTGGTATCAGGGCTCCAGATAAGAAGTGTATTTCAAAAACTTAAATCTTTATGTTTGCATTAAACCTATGGTGTCACTACTCATTAGAATCGTCTCGAAGAGACGATTCTAATGAGTAGTAACACCATAGGATTTGGTGCTAATATGAGTGAGAAAATATTGAATTTATTCAGTTTACTTGCTGTTATCCGGAGCGCTGTTGTTTACCGTGATTGGTACGTTTTACTTGTAGTCTGTGGCATCGCTAGCCTATGCTCCACCAAAGTCAGGCTATAATTCTACACAGGTATTCATTTTGTCTCCCTTTCATTCTCACCCCATGTATATGACCCTGAGCTAACCATGGTATATAACAAATGCTAACAATATTATGCTATGATATTATTGCTTATTAACCCATTCTGCCATAGCAAACCCGAAGCTAATCACTGAAACCCAACTGGTTTAACCCTTTCCCCCATAGAAGCGCCTTTTTAGTTTTAGCTCATTCAATTTATTCCTACACTGAAGAAAAAAGCTCAAATTTATACAGTCATGTACATGTACCACATCAAATGTTTTCTATATTCTAGCAGAGTATAGCTTAACGTAGGCTGAAAGTAAAGCAGAATGTGCCCTAAGGCACATTCTGCTTTACTTTCAACCTGCTTCAAGTGGTCACCTTTCATCAAAGCTAGAAATATGTTAAAGAGTAAAGGGATAACATGTTTCAAAGTTAGTTAAGTCAATCTTTTACTATTTAGGGTTGATTTTGTCAATGTATTGCAATATTATAAACAGTGAAGACCTTGATCAGAGGGCTCATATAGAAAGCCAACTTGTTTGGCTCTTAACTGTTTGCATAGGACACATGCAGTCTTCATAGACATACTTTTTACAGCCTGCTTTAAGCTACCATCTGCTAGTATAATTATAGAAAATATTAATTTTGTTATGGTGTATATAAGGGTCCTTCAAAAAGTTCAGTACTTGGACATTTTTTTGGAATCTACATGATTGTATGGTTTTCATGTATGATACATCATTTAAAAGGTCTAGTTATAGGAAGATTCCAAGAAAATGCCCAATTAACATAACTACTTGAAGGACCCACATATTTTATGACTGAATAAGGAGAAACTGTTTTCTTCATTGGAGGAATAGACTAAAGGTGTAAAAAGGCATATTTATGGTGTAATGGGTTCAATCACTTATCACTCATCAAAGGTACAGTGGACGAGACATAATTCTTTCACATTTAAACATATTTAAATACAAACACAATTCAATGAAATGTAGAAAATGACTCATTCTTGAAAGTATTGACTTTTTATTTTACTTTGAGTGGCAGTCAGTTCAGAGTCTGATCAGATGCGGGGTTAACCAGCATTTTTTCCAGGGGCTCCTTTTACTAAACAACTTATGCAAATTTTTTAGCTTTTAGCGCATCCTCTGATCTGGCTATTTGCTGTTTGCGAACGTTTATGATCGAAAAATAAGAGTGAAATGATTTTGACTTACGCAAAAGTTTTGCGTAAGTAGTTTAGTAAAACGGGCCCCTGCGCCAAACTGTTTGCAAGAGACATAATGTTTTAAGCGTAAACACCTCTACTGTAAAAGAAAAATGTCTTCTCCTCTATGGTATACCATTTCAGGGCTCCAGATAAGAGGGAGTAAACCCAGTATATTCATTTAATTATTTTTTCACTCATTTCAGCACAAAATCCTCTGGTGTTACTACTCATTAGAATCGTCTCGAAGAGACGATTCTAATGAGTAGTGACACCATAGGGCTAAATTCAGAAATAAAGATTTTAGTTTTGGAAATATTCCCCTTATCTGGATGTCTTCATTTAACAATAATGCAGCGGCTCTAGGTCAACACTGTTTGCATTGACCAAAGGTCCTTCTTCTCACAGTGCAGCTCAAACTCTGTTCATATAAAGTTTTTAGATGTGTTTTTATTCCAGTAGGTAGGAAGTCCTTTTAACTAGTCATTTAAATGGTATAGATATGTAGCTAGTAGCATACCATATATCCTTTTGGAGCTTTCTGCCAGGGCGCCAGATAAGAGGGAGTAAACAAGGCAAATCCAGCATTTTCTTACTCGTTTCAGCACCAAATCCTAGGGTTAAATGCAGAAATAAGGTTTTTAGTTAATGAAATACTCCCATTTATCTGGAGCCCTGATATTATTATTCTACATTACTTTTATCTACATATAGCTTTAGCTGCTACCTATGCTTAACACCGTGATTAACTCATTCAACACCATGGACCTGTTTAAAATGTACTCATTACATTTGCAAACAGTGTAGACCCAGATCAGAGGACTCCTTTAGGAGCCCTCTGGTCAGGGTCTACACTGTTTGATAATATAGAGCAGTATTTATTTGACTACCCAGAATTCCATGTAGACTGGCTCATGGTATGGTAACTAAAAGATCCACAAGGGAACCTAATAATCCACAATAGTTACTTAGTGTTGAAAGAGTAAACATTTTCTTTTTGAGTGGTCCTTATTGCAAATTTTACTGAATATTGCAGTTTACTTTTTATGCCCTATATAATTATGCATGATTTAATGAACTGCATGATAATCATTTCTCATTGGTTGTTTTCATTCATAGTATTCATATTTTTCCGTCTTTTGCCATGATGCATCATGCATAATAGGATCATCAATGTTGGTGGATTGATTCATTTAACCCTTTTCTCCACTGCCCTTTATGAAAGTCACTTATAACGAACCATGCTTAGAGCATGTTATACAGCTTAAAACAGAATGAATATAAAGCAGAAAGCTCCTGTAGGTGCTTTCTTTAACACATTCAACCCTAGCGACGAGTATACTCTTCATTTATAAACAGTGTACCTGTGAGGATTACACTTGTCCTATGCAAACAGTATAGACCCTGATCAGAGGGCTCCTTAAGGAGCCTTCTGATCAGGGTCTACACTGTTTGTCATTTTGAAATATATTGTTAAAATCAACCCTAAATAGTCAAAAATGGATTTTACTTACTTTGAAATTGGAATTGTCCATTAAAAGTTTCAGGGGTGAATGAGTCAAGCTGCCATTGATTGATGTGCCCAGTTGCTGATTTTGTCCCTAAAAAACTTAACAGTGTATAAAGGGCGTCTTGGGTCTTCCTCCACCTGTAATTAGCGGGCATCTTGGATCATCTTCCTCCACCTGTAATTAGCTTAGTAATTAGAGATATGACTAAAATATTGTTAAAAACAATGTAAAGTCACTTAAAGCTTTCTCTTGTATTCAATACACTAGTGCATATTCAATTGTGGCACCTATATTGGGGAGTAGGTAGATCTGTTTGTGGGAAATTAGGGTTAACCCATTACCCCATAAATATGCCTTTTATTTATTCCTCCACTGAAGAAAATAGTTCTTATTTATAAAGTCAAAAAAATGTTCCAAGAAATATTTTCTGTATCTTAGCAGATATAAGCTTAAAGCAGGCTGAAAGTAAAGCAGAATGTGCCTTAAGGCACATTCTTCTTTACTTTTAACCTGGTTTAATTGAACACCTATCTTCAATACGAGAAACAGGCTATGGGGTACTGGGTTAAGAGTTTGCTACAGAAATTGAGCAAAGGTCTTTGAATCACTGTCAAACTTAATTACATTGAGATAGATATTTATAAACTGCAACTACATAATTATTATACATCTTACATAGACTGCAGTGACAAAGATTTTAGCTTTTGAAAAGAAACAACTTATCTGGAGCCCTGCTAAAACTGAAATACTTTTGATCTACAGTGAAACCTCTCTATTATGACCACTTAATTGTGTTAATTGTTGGGTGTTTCAGAAAGGTGATGGGTTACAGGAAAGGTGAAAGTAAAACAGAAAGTTCCTATAGGAGCTGTCTGCTTTACTGTCACCTTGCTTTAAAGAGGCTCGCAACCGGATTTAGCATTAAAAATAGTAATTTGTAAATATATGTCAAATGCTTATATAAATGGGTAAAATTTAGTTTTGGATAATAAATTCTGTTAAAAAATGCATTTCAAAAAAAAAGAAAGGAAGAAGCTCTGGTGGGATTCGAACCCGTGACCCTCCATGCGGAGACAAACATGAAAACAAAGGTAAACGCCTTAACCACGTGGCTACTTGGGCTGTCTATCTAAATGGTAGCGAATTAAAGTACTTCACTGGTAGCGATTGATTTATACATATTCGGCTCGGGTTTATGTCTGAGCCCGTGTAGAGATGCAACAACAACAACTATACCGTTAGCTAACGCTCTAGAAAAACGATGGAAAATATCTAAAAAAATAAGATTCAGTGACATTTCTTGAGACTTTTTTTGGACTGATCATATTTTTTTAATGTCAGAAGCCAAATAATGCCATAAATTTGCTTTTATTTGAGTATTTTATTTTATTTTGACAAGTACACCATCCGGTTGCGAGTCCCTTTAAGTGGTAAACTGTCTTTTATATAATCAACTAGCTTTATTTTTAGTGGTCGTAATGGAGCGATTTGACAGTAATTTGTTATGTATACTGTGTATATTATATATCTACATGTATATACATAATATGGATATGTGCTGAAATTCTTAGATTTGTTTTCAGTGTTATCGACAGGTGGCACTGTAAAACTTAAATAAATGTAGAGCATATAGCTCCTGAAGGAAATTTTTTATTTAGTTTCATCCTGATTAAAGCAATTTAATTTATGAAAACAAATACAACTATTAGTTACAGATGAGAGCTTTGATTGCAGAATGAAAGAAACAAAAAGTTCCTGAAGTAGCTTTCTGCTCTACTTACACCCTGTTTTTAACATGCAGTCACCTATATATAACCAATTGAAATCTAGTGATGCATAAGCTATACAAATCTTCTACAAACAGTGTACTTGTGAACAGTATACTTGTCCTATGCAAACAGTGTAGACCTAGATTAGAGGGCTCCTATAGGAGCCCTCTGATCAAGGTCTGCATTGTTTGCCATTTTGCAATACATTGTAACAAACTGCTCTTAATAGTAAAAAATAGACTAGACTAACCTGGAAACTGAAGAAGTCCATTTGAAGCTATGGGAATCAATAAATAAATCAAACACGACCTTGTGTTTAGTTGTCTTGATTTGCATAGAGCTCCAGATTTGGTGAGTATTATAAAACTTAAATCCTTATGTCTCCACTTAACCCTATGATGTGACTACTCATTATAATCATCTCTTTGCGACAATTCTAATGAGCAGTCATGTCATAGGTTTTAGTTGTGACTAGTTATTAGAATCATAATTCATTGCTTTGTGATGATTCTAATGAGCAGTCACATTATAGGGTTTATTTGAGGCATAGCCCAATTACCCATACCATTCTTCTAGTTTTGAAGTAAGGTGACCACTTGAAGCAGGTTGAAAGTAAGCAGAATGTGCCTGAAGGCGCATTCTTCATTACTTTCAGCCTGCTTAAGCTACCAGCTGCTAGAACATAGAAATTATTTCTAATGTTAAATATTCACAACTGTATAATTTTAAATTGAAACTATTTTCTTTAGTGGAGGGATAAATTAGAGGCGTAAAAAGACGTATTTATGGGGTAATGGACTTGGTAAATAAGTAGTTTATACAGTCATATCTGGAGCCTTCTTTTGCAGTTTTTGACTCTACATGTACATGCTTCATTGTGTATAATATTACAATTGTTTATAATTTAAGCAATTGCTTCATCACAACCAGCTGACTATGGACGCTGTACAGTCTGGCCTGGGAGCTGGTGATATAGGCCATCAGGTCATTGCCTTATCCAGAGAGAATGAGGAAATGAGAGAAAAACACAGGTACTGTTACAAGCCCCAACCCCTTTAACCCTTTACTTAATAAAATATGCATTTTCACTCCTCTAAGTTTTTATACACTTAGTAAAGTAGTCCCCTAAATAAATGGGAATCCTGAAACATAAAGCACAGAGTGCATTTCCAGTATCTTTACAGATAGCAGTTTAAAACAGGCTGAAAGTAAAGTATGATGTTCCTTAAGAAACTTTCTACTTTACTTTTAACCTGCTTAAAGTGTCACTTGTCTTCAAAACTAGAAACAAGCTTTGCGCAAAAGTGCCGATTAGACGTCATTTGAAGGGGCGTCATTTTTAAATTAGGATAAATATATTGATGTTTTGGTCAAAAAGAATGCAGGCAGCTGCTGTTTATAAGGTATATCAATTTTCTTGCAATTTATCTCATTAATATCTCATTCCGCTAATAGGAAGGCATACATCGGTTAAGAACAAATTTTTGAAAAATCTGCCAATTGTTTGCTGTCCGGGCTTTAAAGATTAATTTGTGCATGAAAAATGCATATGCCCCGCCTCCTCTGCGAAACTTATCCACAAGTCCCGCCCTCTTCAGGAATAGCGTTTACACAAATTGAATATCAATATTTTCAATGGATTTAAATGGGGCGAATGTAAATATACAAAATTAATTGTTTAAGCACGACATCACAAAATAATTAATGACGTGACATCACAAAAATGATATTGTCACTGCAAAAGTGTAACCGACACATTTGAAATTTATCTAACTGAGAAATCATTAATTATAGGTATATAGTTTACCCTGTTGTACAATTGTAGGTTAGAGTTAGCGGAGATACGGGGCAACATGGACATGTCCAGGTCCTATCTACCTCAGCCCCTGATAGCCCCACCCACAGGCTATAGCCAGGAACAGCATAATGTGGAACTACAGATTATAGACCTACAGGTAAGAGCCATTCAACATCAACACCGTTCCACAGGGAGAAGTGTGTTCTTTTTGACCAGGTGATAACAAGTTCTTATTAGAAATGGAGCTGGGGTTATGTCTCATTCAAAAGCAAGAAGAACAGCATCTGTAGCCTATAGCCTGTGTCTGGTTTTGAAGATGGGTGACTACTTAAAGCATGGTGAAAGTAAAGCAGATTGTGCCTTAAGGCACATTCTGCTTTACTTTCAACCTGCTTTAAGCTACCATCAGCTTGAATGTAGGAAATGTTTCTTATTTTACATAGTCATGACTGAAATTGGAACTATTTTCTTCAGTGGAGGAATAAATGAAAGGGGTAAAAAGGCGTAATTATGGGGTAATGGGTTAAAGAGAGCAGCTTCATCATTTATGGGTTCAGTTTCTGGAGATTTAACTTTTTAAGATATCAAGGTAAAATATGTTGCTGTAGCACCAGCGACTGATGCTCAGAAATGCATGAATTAATGTGTTTGTGTGGATCTGATTTGAGCTGTCAATCTTAAATAAATTGTCTTATTACAGGCTCAGGTATCACGTCTAGAGGAAGCGCTTGCAGCAGCTAAACGGAGAGAAAAGGAGTTAGGAATTAGAGTAAGTACTGGTCCCAAGTTTCTGAAGCATTTGATTGGTAAGATACGAGCTTTTTCTCAAATCTGACCAATCAAAAATGCTTTAGAGCGATCTCAGACTCAACTCAAACACTTTATAACCCTGGACTCTTGAGTACTATTATAATTATATAGAATCTATCATTCTTGTTTAAGACTTAATCCATTACCCCATAGCCTAATCCATTACCCCATAGCCTGTTTCCAGTTATGAAGACAGGTGACTACTTAAACCAGGTTGAAAGTAAAGCATAATGCACCTATAGGCACATTCTGCCTTACTTCCAGCCTGATTTAAGCTACCATCTGCTACAATATAGAAAATATTTCATATGGTGCATATTCAAGACTGTATAAAATGGAGCTATTCTCTTCAGTGGAGGAATAAATTAAAGGTGTAAAAAGGTGTATTAATGAGTGAATGGGTAAATGGAATTTTAAACTCATTCACTGATAAAGCGATGAGTAACTTTGACTCTGATCAGGATCCAAACTGTTTGACACTCACTACAGTATTTGTTTTCTCAGTTTACCTAACATTTTACAATTGCTTAACCCATTACCCCATAGCTTGTTTCTAGTTCTGCAGACAGGTGACCACTTAAAGCATGGTAAAAGTAAAGCAAGATGCACCTTAAGGTGCATTCTGCTTTACTTACAGCCTTCTTTAAGCTACCATCTGCTAGAATATAGAAAATATTTGTTATGGTATATATTTATGACTGTATAAAGTGGAAATATTTTCTTCACTGGGGTAGTAAGTTAACCCTTTGAACCCTAGTCCCGCATATAGGCGTTATTTTCAAACAGTGAACATGTGAAATGTACACTTGTCCTATGCAAACAGTGAAGACCCAGATCAGAGGGCTCCGAAAGGAGCCCTCTGATCAGGGTCTTCACTGTTTGTCCTAATGCCAAACATTGACAAAAACAACCCTTAAAAGTCAGAAATGGACTAGACTAAAATGGAAACTGGAATTGTCCATTTAAAGTTTCAGGGAGGAAAGAGTTAAAGGCGTATTTATGGGTTAATGGGTTAAAGCAGATGAAGTAATGTATGAAAAGGTGATATATTGTCTAAACTAGGACAGAAGCAGTTCTTACAACATATTTGTTAATATGAAAGCTATTATCCCCGTTTTCTTCTATTTCAGGTAGAGGATAGATCTCACTCCAACAGTTTTTCCAGTCCGTCCAGCCCAGGCTATTTTACAGATGGAACCCCATCTGGCCCACTACTAACCGAACCCACACAGCTTGAGGTAATGTCATGATCAACAGTGGGATTTACTACTAGTCCTTTAGAAAAAAATGCAAACTTCTTCCTCAGGAGCTGTCTGATCCGGGTCTACACTGTTTTCAAAAAGTGTTGATGAATGTTAATAGCAGAATATAGGTTAATACAGTAAAATCACTTCATTACAACCATTGTGTTAATTATTAGGTGATTAAGGCAGGTGACTACTTAAAGCAAGATGATCTTAAAACAGAAAGCTCCTTAAGGAGCTTTCTGTTTTACATTCATCTTGCTTTAAGCTGTCGCTTGTCTTTAATACAGTCTATTAGCATTCTTTTTAGTAGTGGCAATAGCGGTTTTACAGTACTAAGCTGAGTATGGCTTGGCCTACATTTGCAAACACTTTGAACCAGATCAGATGCCACCGTGTTTTTCACTTGTCTTTATGTTTCTTCTTTCAAAATATTGAGAAAAACAAAAGACAAATATTTTTAAGCAGACAAGATTGCAGCAGCGAAAATGTTAAACATATTTGTCTTGTTTTGGGAACTGTGGCAGGTGTTGTTGTGAGGAGGGAATTATTATTAAGAGGACCATTGTAGGGAGGAAGCAGTTTAATTTCAAGTTATTGAAACTCACCTACGAAAATGGATTATGTTATACTGAAATGAGCTCTAGTTGCTGAGGATTGAATGATTTTGATGTTTGTCTTTTCAGTATCTTCGGAATATCCTGTACATGTACATGATGGGAAAAGAGACAAAGGTAAGATATTACATGATTTTTAGTAACCATGGCAACTGCAAAACATTTGATTTTTGGGTTGTTTTTTGTCAGTGTGTTGCAATATGACAAACAGTGCAGACCCTGATCAAAGGGCTTCTGTAGAAACCCTCTGATCTGGGTCTCCAGTCTCCAATGTTTGCATTGTACAAGTGTACTCTTCAGAGGTACACTGTATTCAAAGGATGCCTGTATGCATGACTAGGGTTCAAGGCATTCAAGTGTGGATAGATATTTCTATATGGAAAACAGTTACAGTTTAGGACAAGGTGAAAGTAGTTCTAAAAGCTCCTACAGTGCTAAAAGCATGAAATATTTCAGATAAGACTTTCTAATTTTTTCGTGTCCTAACCTGACCTATACTCAGAGACATAACGGTATCAAAGTCAAGCAAAACAGGTCATTGGTCTATAAGTGTCCTCTAACTGTGTTTCTACCAATCCTTGTGAAATTTGACACCTGTTCGGTCAGCTGATTTTGTTTTGTCTCTGGAGGCTATCTTAAACTTTTTGATGTTAAATATTTTCAATGCTGAATTTGTAATGAAGTCAAGAAGGATCCAGATAAGGGGGAGTAAACTGAACCGATCCAACATTTTCTCAGTCATTTCAGCACCAAAACCTGTGGTATTACTACTCATTAGAATTGTCTCGAAGAGACGATTCTAATGAGTAGCAAATTCTAAAAATACAGGTCGCGGTTGTTTTCTTAACCAATTTACACACATAGCAACGCGATGGCAACGACCTATGGGTCTGTATCACTCCGCTAGTGTCATATGACCGTCGACCAATGGGAGCTTAGTGTTAAGTGCGCGATGTAGTCCATTTGAAGAAGTCCACGAATAGCACGTGGAAAATCCGAACTGGCTAAAACCAGTTTCGAATTGTAGGTTCATCGAGGGATGACCTTCAGATTTTTAATACGATTACATAAAGACTTTACAGAGTGAATGTAAATATTATAGTGTGAATAACCTATAGTCCGCTGATACAGTGATAAGGCCTTAAACCGAGTTCCCATATAGCATTTCCGGTCTATTTGGTGTTCCATAACCTTAAAGGTGAACTCTCTCTTAATATTGTGTGAATAACCTATAGTCAGCTGATACTGTCTGTTTGAAACGGTGAAGTCTAATGCACCTGTTAAAAGACAGTGTGTTTGCTGTGTCTCAGATAAGGCAGACTTCAAGGTCTAGCCATATCGCTCTGGACTAGTAACAAGGGCGTCACTGGTCTGTGCCCCAGCTGCACCAAATAAAATTACTAATAGTCTTTAGGATGAGACCTTAACCCATTAACCCATAGCATGTTTCTAGTTTTGAAGACCACTTAGAGCAGGGTGAAAGTAATGCAGCGCATTCTGCTTTACTTTCAGCCTGCTTTAAACTATCATCTGCTAGGATATAGAAAATATTCTCATGATTAACTTCCATGACTATAAAGTGGAATTATTACAATTTTCTTAGTGAATGAAGGAGGGTTAAACCGAGGTCCCATATATCTGTGCTATACACCAGGGTTCTGTCTTAATGTTGTATGACAAAGCGGTCTTAAATCAAAACTTAAAAATGCATGTAATTCTAATTTTTTTCGTCTAATCCAGTTTTGTGACATCTCTTTGGAATCGTCTTCACAAGACGCGGGATTAGATGGAGAAGTAAATTAATAATTGAGAATTTTAAAATCTGATTTACCACAACATTTGTCGTACAACGTTTAGCATTATTATTTAGTGGTGATATAATGGAAGTAACCAGGAGGTTTAACCCCTTACCCCATAGCATGTTTTGAAGACAGGTGACCACTTAAAGTAGGTTGAAAGTAAAGCAGAATGCGACTTAAGGTGCATTCTGCTTTACTTTCAGCCTGCTTTAAGCTATCATCTGCTAGAATTTAGAAAATATTTCTCATGGTACATTTTCATGACTGTAAAAATTGGAACTTTTTTCTTCAGTGGATGAATAAATTTAATGCGCTAAAAGGCGCTTGTATGGGGTCAAGGGTTATCTGTACATTCTCATTTTATTTTATTTCAGACTCTGACTAAGGTGATAGGCACTGTTGTGAAGTTTACAGAGGACCAGATGAAGCAGTTATTGGCCAAGGAGGAAAGACTAGGGGTGAGATATGCTTGAATTATTTTCATACTGTAGCCAGCAAGGGCTGATCTATGCATAACAATAATGCCTCTAACAGGGCTCTTGATAAAAGGGAGTTAACTCAAGTTTTCCAACATTTTCTCCTTCTTGCCTGCACTAATACCTATGTCTGCACTAATACCTATGGTGTTATTAACTCTTTCGCTGCCAAATTAATCATGAGATTTTTACCCCTTCTCCGTTTCATTCTGGTCTGCAATTTTATTTTTTGCAAGATCGTTTCAAAGTAAAATTCAATGTATTATGCCTCAAAACATATCAATACACATGTCAAACAGTTTAGATCCTGATCAGATGCCGCATTATGCGGCATCTGATCAGGATCTAAACTGTTTATAAAGTCCCCTTTTGGCGTCATTGGGGGGCCTCCTTGGCCTAGTGGTATAGTCACTGTGAATTACATCACTAAGCTCCTCACCGCTGTGAGTTCGAATCCCATTAGGGTCATTCGGATTTTTCATGTGGGGAAGCCTTCCAGCTGGCTTGCGGAAGGTCGGTGATTCTACCCAGTTGCCGATTTGTGCCTGTTACAGTGCATAAAGGAATTCTGGGGTCTTCCTCCACCTGTGATTAGCTGGACGTCTCGATATGACTGAAATACTGTTGAAAGCGACGTAAAATCAAAACAAACAAACAAATTTGGCGTCATTGGCAGTGAAAGAGTTAATGGAGCCCTAGAATCAGTGTATTGCAGAAAACGACTCTAAATAGTCAAAAATGGAATAGACTTATTTGTTGGAATTTGGAATTATCATTGGTTAATGAATAAAAAAAATATGACTCATTATAAGTTCGCTTATTTTAAGCAACCATTGTCTAATCTATACAGTAACACCCTCTCTACAACAACTTCCAATGGAAGACAAAGATTGTGTGCATTGTTCTGAGGGAGTTTTTAAATTGGAGGGAAATTGGCGTACATTTGCAAACAGCTTGAATCCAGATCAGACACCGCATAATGCGGCCTCTGATCAGGATTCAAGCTGTTTGTCACTTGTCATTATGGTTTTTGGGTCAAAATGTCCAATATGTGACTTTGAGAAACAGCAGAGGCCAATTTTAAGCAGACAATATTGCAACAGTAAAAGCGTTAGAAATAACTGTCTTGTTTGGAGGAGCAGCCAGCATTGTTGTAAGGAGAGAATCTTTGTTTGGAGGGCCGTTGTAGAGAGGGAGTACTGTACCAAATGATTACCTGAAGAAAGTGTAGTTCAGACTCTTTTCATTGTTGCAGTTTTCCAAGTCCTAGAACATGTACAGTATACCCTTATATATCAGCTGATCTTGGTCTGCATTTGGCTGTTACATAAATAGTGCTATGCCACACTTGCATGAAAAGTACTGTGTTAACCCATTACCCCATAAATACCCCTTTTTACGCATGTATTTTATTCTTTAATTCAAGAAGATAAGACCAATTTATACAGTAATGAATATGTATCCTTAGAAATAATTTCTATATTCTAGCAGATGATTGCTTAAAGCAGGCTGAAAGTAAAGCAGAATGCGCCTTAAGGCGCATTCTGCTTTACTTTCAATCTGCTTTAAGTAGTCACCTATCGCAAAAACTAAAAACATGCTATGGGGTAATGGGGTTAAACCTATAGCATTCTAGTGGTGAAACCATGGTAACCTTTGCAAACAGTTTGGATCCTGATGAGACGTTGCATAACATCAAACAAAACTCACAAGAGAATAGTTCTGGCGCCAAGGTTATAAAGCGTTTCAGTTCAGTCTGGAGTCATTCTAAAGCATTTTATTGGTCAGATTTGAGCCTAGGCTCAAATCAGACCAATCAAATGCTTTAGAAAACAAATTCGGACTCAATTTTCAAACGCTTTATAACCTTGGGGCCTGGGTCCATGCTTATAAAGCATTTGAGTTGAGTCAGAAATCGTTCTCAAGCATTTGATTATTCAGATTTGTGTCCAGGCTCAAATCTGAACAATCAAATGCTTGAGAGCGAACTCAGACTCAATTCAAATGCTTTATAAGCACTGGGCCTGTTATTATATGTTCTATATATCATATTGTTGTATTAAAAGTAGCATCATTTATTTGCTTTCTTACAGTTAGAGAAGAAATAACAGGTTTGCTTTAGATATTTCTGTCCCTTGAAATTCACCAGTTTCTTTAGTTGTTTTGGTTAGTCAAAGCTCCAGATCAAGATAAGGGGAGTACTTCAAAAACTAAAATCTTTATTTCTGCATTAAACCCTATGGTGTCACTACTCATTAGAATCGTCTCTTCGAGACGATTCTATAAGTAGTGACACCATAGGATTTGGTTCTGAAATGAGTGAGAAAATCTTGGATATGTTCAGTTTACTCACTTTTCTCGGAGACCTGAGAATTTTCAGATATGAGTGAGTTGAACTGGAGACAGTTCTAATGGGTAGTAACTGCATATCATGTTTGATTGAGACATTGATTTGGAATGCTCTGTTTATCTGGAAATTTGACAGTGGTGACAAAATTATGATAATTGCTGTTATCTGGCAGGTTCAAAACATTGTTTTAACACATTACAGTAAAACCTCGCTATAACGACCACTAAAACAAAGGCTAATTGATTGTATAATAGAGAGGTGAGCTTTCTGTTTCACTGTCACCTTGCTTTAAGCGGTCACCTATTGTCAACTCCCTAACAATTAACAAAATTGAGTGGTCGTAATAGAGAGGTTTTACTGTACTCCATAAAATGTGCCTTTTTACTCCACTCAATTTTTCTGCTCTATGAAACGACCCCACCCGGAAGTCTTGAGCATAAACCACAAAGGCTTTTCTGTTATCTTTGTAGCTTAACCTATTACCCCAAAAATGCTCTTTTTTTACGCCTTTTATTTATTCTTTCACTGAAGAAAATAGTTCTAATTTATACAGTCATGAATATGCACCATAAGAAATGTTTTCTTTATCCTAGAAGACAGTAGCTTTAAGCAGGCTGAAAGTACAGCAGAATGTGCCTTAAGGTGCCTACATGTACTTGAAACCTGCTTTAAGAGTAAACCTGTGATCAAAACTAGAAACAGGCTATGGGGTAATGAGCTAACTACACAGAATTACTAGTCTTTCATGATGCTCTTGTAATGGGTAGCAAATTGCATGCAATGCGGCCACCATGTGTCTTGCTTTCTTGTAGTAAGAATTTGTCTTTCAGTTAGGGGTTTTGAATTAAAGGATTGGTTGCATTGTAATGATTGTATATTTAATACTAATATTTTTGAAACATTGCAACAGATTTGGAAAAGATACAAACTTAAATAAGGTATGCCTTTAAAGTCATTATGTTCTCAGAAAATAATTACCCCAAAAATACGCCTTTTTACGCCTCTATTTTATTCTTTAACTGAAAGAAATAGTTCCAATTTATACAGTAATGAATATGTGTGATAAGAAAAATTTCTGTATTCTAGCAGATGGTAGCTTAAAGCAGGATGCATCTTAAGGCACATTCTGCTTTACTTTCAACCTGCTTTTGGTGGTCACCTGTCTTCAAAACTAGAAACAAGTGATGGGATAATGGGTTAAAATGCCAGTGGTATCATTAGAGTCTTATATAGTTAGGACCTGGAAAGATACTATGTTATGCAACGTCTGATCAGGATCCAAACTGTTTGCAAAGAACTGTTGCTCTCAGGGTAAGGCAATGAGGGTATTAAAGAAAAATTCAGTGACATAACAGAAAATATAACAAAACCTACTGGAACCATAAGAAATTATGTAACAAATTGCGTATATGCATGCGGGTTAACCCATTACCCCATAGCCTGATTCTAGTTTTGAAAATAGGTCACCACTTAAAGCAGGTTGAAAATAAAGCAGAATGTTTTGCTCAGTGGAGAAATAAATTAAAGGCATAAAAAGGAGTATTTAAGGGGTAATAGGTTAAAGTAAAACTCATTTAAAAACCAGGTGATACCCTTATCATAATTTCTTCCACTGGTATGATTTTTGTGTAACCAATTTTGGAGGAAAACTGTCACTCATAAAATGCATGTTTATCCTTTGTTTGGGCGGTGGTTTAGTCATTGGGATGTATAGTAAACTCTTGCTATTTAACCCATTACCCCATAGTATGCTTCTAGTATTGAAGATACATGACCACTTAAAGCAGGTTGAAAGTAAAGCAGAATGTGCCTTTACTTTCAGCCTGCTTTAAGCTAACATCAGCTACAATATAGAAAATATTTTGTGTGATATATTTTCTTGACTGTATAAATTTGAAATGTAACTTTATTCTTTAATGGAAGAATATTTTAAAGGCGTAAAACAGGCGTATTTCTTGGGTAATAGGTTAAAGACCTAGCAAAGAAAGGCATGCTTTGATGGCAGTTGTTAAAAGCATGTGGTTTTCTTAAGGAAAGTTTGAAGTACATGTATAGCAGAACGATCCATCAGGAGTCTGAAATAATCATTATTTGACCTCACAGGCATAGTAAGGATACAGTGCTCCCCCTTTACAACAACACCCGATGGGAGACAAATATTGTGTGTGTTGTTAGGAGGCAGTTGTTATAGGGAGGGAAATCGACATACATTTGCAAACAGCTTGAATCATGATCAGACCCCGCGTAACACGGATCTGGATTCAAGCTGGTTGTGACTCATCCTTGTATTTAAATTATTCTATCAAAATGCCCACTTATATGTTACTTTGAGAAAAAAAAGAAGACGATATTGCAGCAGTTAAAGTGTTAGACATAATAATAATTATTGTCCTGTTTAGGGAACTGCGTCAAGGGTTGTTGAAAAGAGGTAGTCCCTTTTTGGAGGAGCCGTTGTATTAGAAAACAGTGCAGGCCCTGATTAAACAGAATCTTCAGGATAACAGAAGGAGCACTGAATTGTGTTAATTATTACATGTTTAACGCAGGTGGTTGCTAAAAGCAAGATGGCAGTAAAATAAAAAAGCTCCTGCTTTCTATTTTACAGTCACCTTGCTTTAAGCTGTCGTCTGTCTTTTATAAATCCTTTAGACATAGAGGGGGGATGATCAGCACTTGTAGTCTGACCCCATTTCTGTACACTTTTAAAATTAAATACTTAGCCTTCTTTTTAGTAGTCGTAATAGAGATGTTTTACTGTAGTGATTAGAATGATCTTCTAATTATTATTACTTGATTTCCATTACTCAGAGCCATAAATTCTTTACCTGTGTAATTTATCGCTCTGAGTAATGGAAATCAAGTAATAATGAATCATCCAGAGCATGGAAACAACCTTTTTAGTTATATCCTCTAATTAGTTCTGTTATCTTGGCTGTGGGATTAGTAGTATTATTAAGGTATTTTGTTTATGTTACAGTAAAAACTCTCTTTAGCTACAACCTTAACATTTAACAGAATGTTTGCACATTTCCTTAGATACCAACATGTGTTCAAGATTTTGATATGCTTTAATTTTTTGCAAAGAAATACGGCCAATTGAAGTCAGTAATTTTTTACATACATGTAAATGGTAGAATGCAGCTATGGGGCATAATTTGTGTCTTACAGACAATGTCATGTCTCTAGTTCTCATCTAAGCTGCCACTTGTCTTTACCATCAGCTCACAACCTGTTTCTATTTCTGAACACAGGTGACCAAATAAAGCAGGCTGAAAGTAAAGCAGAATGTGCCTTCAGGCACATTCTGCTTTTCTTTCAGCCTGCTATGAGATACTATCTGCTAGGATAATTATAGAAACTCTTTCTGATGGTACATTTTCATAACTGTTAAGAGGTATTATTTGATCAATGGAAGAATAAAATAGATGGTGTAATTTTAAAGACATATGTATAGGGTAATGGGATAATATAGGCAAGTAAAAGTACCATCGATACTTCCATGGATTAGTAATTCTAGAAGTGGAAATACACTCAAGAGCATGAAAAAGGGAGTTAAAAAAAGAAATGTTTGCAAACAAATTGTATGCTATTGGATGTATTATTATAATATTGTATCTTTGCTAATTCAACTACATATTCTATCATCACCAGCATTATCATCAAATAAATGCTATCTTTTTGAAGCATTATAACTCTTTGAGCCCTAGTCACACATATATGCATCATTTGCAAACAGCATATTTGTGAGGAGTACACTTGTCCTATGCAAACAGTGTTGATCCTGATCTCAGAGGACTCCTTAAGGAGCCCATTGATCAGGGTCTACAATGTTTGTCATTTTGACATGTATTGTTTAACCCATTACCCCATAGCCAGTTTATAGTTTTGAAGACAGGTGAACACTTAAAGCAGGTTGAAAGTAAAGCAGAATGTGCCTTGAGGCACATTCAGCTTTACTTTCAGCCTGCTCTAAGCTATACTCTGCTAGGATTTAGACAATATTCCTCATGGTACATTTCTATGACTGTATAAAGTGTAACTTTATAAAATGCTAAAACGCTAAAAGGTGCTTCTATAAGGGAAAGGGTTAAAATCAACCCTAAAAAGTCTAAAATGGACTAGACTAAATTGAAAACTAGAATTGTCCATTTGAGGTTTCAGGGAGGAAAGTGTTAAACAATAATTTCTTAGTGCATGCATTTGATTCTATATTTCAGGTTCTTGAGACTGCAAAAGGTCTTAAATGGTCATTACGAAAATAAGAGTGGAATTTCTAGCTCACTGGCTTGGTGCTGAAGTCTGCATGTGTTCAGTGCTTAAGTGTTTGTGTACAATCGGTGCTGAAGGAACCAACTTGTCTATTTTACTAATTACAGGGATGGCTTGTGAAAGAATGAAGAGATATGGAAGAAATTCTGGTGCTACAATATAGACAGTGAGAGACGCAAACCATTAGGAGTACAGAATGATAGAGCTATCATATAGACAGGCAGGGGTCAAGATAAGGGGAGTATTTCAAAAAAATAAAATCTTTATTTCTGCATGAAACACTATGGTGTCACTACTCATTAGAATCGTCTCTCAGAGACGATTCTAATGAGTAGTAACACCATAGGATTTGTGGTAACACTATAGGATTCGGTGAAATGACCGAGATAGTGTTGGATTTGTTCAGTTTACCCCCTCTCATCTGGAGCCCTGAAGTGGTTTGTGGAATGTGATTAATGCATTCAACCATAGCAACGAGTAAACTCGTCATTATAACAAACAATGTACTTGTGAAGAGTACACTTGTCCTATGTATTTAGTGTAAATTCAGATCAGAGAGCTCCAGCAGGTTTTCTCTGATCAGGGTCTGCATTGTTTGTCATTTTATAATATATTGTTAAAATTAACCCTTAATAGTCATAAAAATGGACTAAACTTAACTAGATAACTGAAATATCATTTAAAAGACCAATGAAGTCTAATCCAGTTTTGACTATTTAGAGATTTTTTTTTTTGTTCTTTATACATGTATTGCAAAATAACAAATAGTGCATACCCTGATCAGGTTCCCGCTGATCTGGCTCTACATGGTTTGCATAGAACAAGTATATTTGTACACAATTATAGACGAGTATCCTCATCACTAAGGTCCGATGTATTTATAAATCCTTAGTCAAACAGAAATGCCAATGTTAGGTTGTCGGTATCTATTCTTCAGCATGCGGACTGGAGAATACCTCTTATCTTATGAAGAATGTGTGATGGTATAAATACAGGTGGCAGTTCAAAGCAGAATAAAAGTAAAGCAGGAGGCTCCTACATGAGCTATCTTCTTTACTTTTCTCCTGTTTTCAGTAATTTCCCTAAATTTAACCCTTTACCTCATAGCCTGTTTCTAGTTTTGAAGACAAGTGACCACTAAAAGCAGCTTTACTTTCAGCCTGCTTTAAGCTTAAATCTGCTGGGCTATAAAAAATATTTGTAATGGTAATTGTTCATGAGGGTATAAACTGGAACTATTTACTTCAGCGGAGGAATAAATTAAATATGCTAAAAGTCGCTTCTATGGGGGAAAGGGTTAAACAGCCTCCTTTTTTTTAGTGTCCATAATAAAAGTTTTACTACATACTTCAAGAAAATATTCAGTTGTCAAACTGTAAACATACTTTATTGTTTTGTGTATGTATTTTTACGTGATTCACCCCTTGACTTTCATATGGAGAATTCCAGTTTCCAATTAAGACTAGTCCATTTTTGACTTATAAATGGGTTAATCTTTACAATTTATTGCAAAATGACAAATAGGAGCCCTCTGATCAGAGTCTTGATTGTTTGTATAGGGGAAGTGTACCCTTCACAGATACACTGTTTGTAAAGGAAAAGTGAATTGATCATCTCTAGGGCAGGGCTGCCATTTCTCCGGATTTTTTTCTAGTACATGGTAACTTAAAGCAGGCTTTACTTTCAGCCTGCTTGAAGCAGCCACGTGTCAACAAAACTAGAAACAGGCGATGGGGGAAAAGGAACGATTCGTAAAATCGCACTTGAAAAATGCAAATTTGGAAATCTAGGATTTTTTATGTTAACTTATGGCAGCCCTGCTAGGGTTCAGTGATTCAACTGAATAGCATCGATGTGTTCAGGACTAGAAAATGTTCAGTTTGTAAAGTATCAAGCCTTATCTTATAGCTGTGTACTTGTACAATATCTCATGTAATTATAATTTTAAATGCTTTCCATATGAGCACATGCAAGCTAATTCATAAATTTTTTAATTTACCATTTGATAGGTTCAGAAGCTTTACAATGCATTGTCCGCCATTGTTCTTTGAAAATGTTATTTGAACCACTTGTCATATACCGTATTACTCTTGTTTGCATGCCCCTTGTAGGCAATGCAAAGTCAGGGCTCCGGATAAGAGGGGTATTTCAAAAACTAAAATCTTTATTTCTGCTTTAAACCCTGTTGCCACTACTCATTAGAATCGTCTCTTCGAGATGATTCTTATGAGTAGTAACACCATAGGGTTTGATGTTAAAATAAGTGAAAAAATGTTGGATTAGTGCAGTTTACTCCCACTTATCTGGAGCCCTGAAAGTCCAAAAATTTAATCTGGGTTTCAGTATTTAACTCTCTGTACGCTAAAACTTTGCAACAATATTACTGTTCCAAACAGTTGGATCCTGATAAGATGCCATGTAACGCAACATCTCACCAGAATCCAAACTGTTTGACGCTCTGATCCTGCCTTAACCCATTACCCCATAGCCTGATTTTAGTTTTGAAAATGGGTGACCACTTAAAGCAGGTTGAAAGTAAAGCAGAATGTGCCTTAAGGCACATTCTGCTTTGCTTTCAGCCTGCTTTAAGCATCATCTGCTAGTAATTAGCAAATATTTCTTATTCTACATATTCATAACTATAAATTTGAACCATTTTCTACAGTGAAGGAATAAATTGAAGGCGTCAAAAGGCGTATGTATGGGGTAATGGGTTAAAAGATTTGTTTTGAAAGTGAGATTTTTGTTTCTTTCATGCCTATATTCAAAATCATTCTAGGTTTATATTACAAATTCAAAGTTCTTGATTTACAAAAAAGAAAAAAGGATATATTAAACCCATAGAAGGCATCTGCATAAGACAGGTGACAGCGCTTCAGGCAAGAAAAAAGTAATGCATCAAACTCTTAAATTATTTCTGTATTAAGCAGTCACCTTCCTTTAACCAACTAACCCATTGTCCGTTTCCAATTTTGATGACAGGTGATCACTTACAGCAGGTTGAAAGTAAAGCTGATTGCACTTTAAAGCACATTCAACTTTACTCTCAGCCTGCTTTAAACTTCCATTTGCTAGAATATACAAAATATTTCTTATTACATGTTCATATTTATGACTGTATAAAGTGGATTTTTTTTCTTTAGTGGAGGAATAATTTAAGGGTGTAAAAAGGCAAACTTATGGGGGTAATGGGTTCAAGTAATACCCTCCATACTTCTTCCATGAATGGCAGCTAAAAGCATGTATATCAGTATGTGAGAGGGTGGAGTGGTGACCTAATTCATTTCATTGCTTTTGTCTGCCCCCTCTGGGCATTTTGCTTTTCTTCTGTCTGCCTGTCTGTCCACAACTTTAACCTTGGCAATAACATTAGAACTATGGGTTAAATTAAGGTCATTTAGAGGTCAAATAGGCTAAATTTAACCTTAGTTATAACTTTTGAACTACAATGTACATGACATTGTGATAGATAGGAGACTTATATTTGGCATGTGGACTCAACTGAAGAAACCCTTGAACTAAGTACAAGTTGGGTCATGTTAGACAATGGTCAAGGTCATTTAGAGGTCATTGGTATAGTATTCAACAAACACAATCATCTTGTTCGAAAAAAATGTACTTGCATATACGCCACCATCTGAGCCATCACGATTGACTTGTATAAATTGTTGCATACATGATGTTAAATGTAACTTGAAGTAACTTAATTTGTATATATTGGATCTTAACATTCTGTGCAATATTATGTTTGATAATTATATACTTTATCTTTCTACTATGAACAGTTAACCCATTATCCTTTTTACGCATATAATTTATTCCTCCATTGGAGAAAACGGGTCTACAGTTATGAATATGCAACATGAGAAATTTATTCTTTTTTCTAGCAGATGATAGCTTATAGCAGGCTGAAAGTAAAGCAGAATGAACCTTAAGGTTCATTCTGCTTTACTTTCAACCTGCTTTAAATGGTCACATGTCTTCAAAACTAGAAACAGGTTATAGGATGCTGGGTTAAACTTGCATTGACCCATTACTCCATAGCACGCTTCTAATTTTGACGACAGGTGACCACTTAAAGCAAGTTGAAGGTTAAGCACAATGCACCTTTTAGACACATTCTTTGTTACTTTCAGCCTGCTTTAAGAAAGCATCTACTAGGATATAGAAAATGTTTCATATGGTGCACATTCATGACTATGAATTTGAATTACATGTATTTTCTACAGTTGAGGAATGAATTAAAGATGTAAAATGGCATATTTTGGGGTAATGGGTTAAGGACATTATTTAGACTCCAATTTATAGTCATGAATATGTATCATACAAAATATTTTCTACATTCTGGCAGATGATGGCTTAACTCTTTCCTCCCTAAAATTTTGAATGGACAATTCCAGTTTCCATTTTAGTCTAGTCGATTTCTGACTTTTAAGGGTTGTTTTTGTCAATATTTGGCATTATGAGAAACAGTGAAGACCCTGATCAGAGGGCTCCTTTCGGAGCCCTCTGATCTAGATCTTCACTGTTTGTATAGGATAACTGTACTGTTTACATGTTCACTGTTTTAAAAGGACGCCTATATACGGGACTAGGGCTCAAAGGGTTAAAGCAGGCTGAAAGTAAAGCAGAATGCGCCTTAAAGCACACTCTGCTTTATTTTCAACCTGCTTTAAGTATTCACCTGTCTTCAAAACTAGAAACAGGCTATGGGATAATGGATTAATATGTTCACCTTGGCAGATTCTACAATGTTTATGTTATTTCTTAGCAGTGAAATAGCTTTTCTTTTGTTATGCTAATGTTTATTGCTAGGTAGACAGTAAGGCTTTTTCATATTTTATTTAAAAAAAAAGAGTATATTTTAGCTTAAAGCATAATCCTTAATCTGTATTAATTTCTTGTGTATGAGAGATTGTCTTTTGACTTAACCCTTTACCCCATAGATTGTTTCTAGTTTTGAGAATAGGTGACTACTTAAAGCAGGTTGAAAGTAGAGCAGGATGCGCCTTAAGGCGCATTCTGCTTTACTTTCAACCTGCTTTAAGCTACAACCTGCTAGAACAAAGAAAATATTCATTATAATACATATTCAGGACTGTATTAATTGGAACTACATGTATTTTCTTCAATGGAGGAATAAACTGAATGCGCTAAAAGGCACCTCTATGGGGGAATGGGTTAATGTTTCTCCTGCTAATTATTCATATACAGTCAAACTGTATCTCAAACTCCCTTTACTTGAACTTTTTGATAGTTCGACACATTAAGTGCATTATTTCATGTTCGGTTAAGTCGAACATACCAAAATTTCAAAGTTAAAACGTGGCTAAGCCACGTTTTAACTTTGAAATACGGGTAGGTTCGATTTAACCGAGTTCGAGATATCCAAGTTTGACTGTATAACAATCTGTCCACTATGTTCATCCATTATCCGAGCTATTTATTTACATTGGCTTATATAATAAAGAAAACATTTGGCTCGAGTTGGATGCTGAGTTATGTCAAAGAAAGGATATACATGGTACATGTATTAATCCATTACCCCATAAATACGCCTTTAATTCATTTCTCCACTGAAGAAAATAGTTCTAATTTATACAGTTATGAAAATATATCATATGAAGTAATTTCTATAAGATGGTAGCTTAAAGCAGGTTGAAAGTAAAGCAGAATGTGCCTTAAGGCACATTCTGCTTTACGTTTAACCTGCTTTAAGTGGTCACCTAACTTCAATACTAGAAATAGGCTATGGGGTAATGGGTTAACATTAATTAAAATCATTGCTTGAATTTTGAATGCATCAGTGTTGAAAGCAGGAAAGAACATCGTCTTCTCTCCTGTAGCAATCACATTGTCTAGTTTCTTACTTTGTTGCAGTCCATTTATGTTTCAAGAGTTATGCCATGTAATCATCAAAACTTTTAAGTATTTCAAATACTAAAATATTTATGTGGCCATAAAACCTTGTGTTGTGGCTGCTCAAGCAAGAGTCATTTCTGAGATTGGTTAGGTGAGCGCTAGTAGTCATTGGACAATGTTTAGAGGAGAATCAACCCTTTACCCCATGACATATTTGTAGTATGACCACTAAGAGCAGGTCTCAGCAGGTTGAAAGTAAAGCAGAATGTGCCTTTACTTACTGATGACCACTTAAAACAGGTTGAAAGTAAAGCAGAATGTGCCTTAAGGCACATTCTGCTTTACTTACAGCCAGCTTTAATCTCCGAGGTATAGAAAATATTTCTTTTGGTACATGTTCATGACTGTATAAATTGGAAGCTGTTTTCTTCAGTGGAGGAATAAATTTAATGGGCTAAAAAGTAACTTCTATGGTGAAATTAATTAAAACTGTTGGCTCACTCCCCGCTTACCTAGATCCTTCATAGATGTTGATAAATAAATGACAAACATCTTTTTTGTATATATTTGGGACCAAATGAAAATGTGTGTGTTAGATTCCAGTATTATTGGTATGGGTCAATTAACCCATTACCCCATAAGTACGCCATTTAACACTTTTAATTTATTTCTTGACTGACAAAAATAGTTCCAATTTATAGTTAAGAATTTTTTTGTACATCCCAGCAGATGGTAGATTAAAGCAGGCTGAAAGTAAAGCAGAATGTGCCTTTAGGCACATTCTGCTTTACTTTCAACCTGTTTTAAGTGGTATTCAGTCTCCAAAACTAGATGCAGGCTATAGGGTAATGGGTTAACAAAGAAAATTGCTTGCCAGTATAATCAAATTCTCTCTATTAGTATTTGAAAAACAAAGTTTGCCTCGAGATCAAACACCAAAAAATAGGCACCTGCTTGAATGCTCGTCATTATTTTTTTCAAGTTTGAAAATACGTACAAGAATTATCCAGATTAGATATGGTATCTCGTGATCAGGAACCAAACTGTGTTTAGCACTTATCAATATTTCTTTAAATTGAATTTGGCATATAATTCTAAGCACAATCAGGCATGCATATTATTTTTTGCAAACAGTTTGGATCCAGATTAGACGCAGCATAACACAGCATCTAATCTAGATCCAAAACGTTTTGGCACTGTCGTACTTTTCTTCAGTTTGAATAGGCTAAACATTATTTTGAAGTGGGTTTTTTTTTCGCAGAAGATACATTGGAAGTAGATGACTCTACAACATGATAAGGGTTAATATATGAAAATATATTTGCTATTGGAAAAGGGTTATTAACCCATTACCCCATAATACGCCTTTAATTAATTCCTCTACTGAAGAAAATAGTTCTATTTTATACTCTCATAAATAAAAATCATAAGAAATATTTTCTATTTTCTAGCAGATAATAGCTTAAAGCAGGCTGAAAGTAAAGCAGAATGCGCCTTAAGGCACATTCTGCTTTACTTTCAACCTGCTTTAAGTGGTCACAGATCTTCAAAGCTAGAAACAGGCTATGGGGTAAGGGGTTAAGTGTTAGGAAACGTTGCTGGGAAATAAACATCACCAGAGGCCCGTTTCATAAAACTTTGTACGACAAAGTTAGATTATACAAGTCTTAATTATTATTATTTCCTGTCTGTTGACATCTCTTTGGAATAATCTGGAAAAGACGATTCGAAAGAGATGTCACTACACATGATAAAGAAATCAGAAATAAAAGGTATTTTAAAGTTTTGACTTACGATCGTTTTGTCGTACGAAATTTTATGAAATGGTCCCCTGGTGAAAAGTTGAAAACATGGGAATATTAAATGCTTTTGGTATGCTTATATTGCTACAGTGGAGACAACATTATTTAGGAAATGAACTGAACAATTTTCCGCGTTTAACCCTTTACCCCATAGCCTGTTTCTAGTTTTGAAAATAGGTGACTACTTAAAGCAGGTTGAAAGTAAAGCAGAATGTGCCTTAAGGCACATTATGCTTTACTTTCAACCTGATTTAAGCTACCACCTGCTACAATAAAAAAAATATTTCTTATGAAAATATTTATGACTGTATAAATTGGAACTATTTTCTTCAGCGGAGGAATAAACTGAATGTGCTAAAAGGCGCTTCTATTTGGGAAAGGGTTAAGCAAAATAAACGACAGAAAATGATTGACAAATTCCACGAATCGCGCTAGTGTTACTTAGTGATGAAAGTGTTAAAATGCATGCTAAGGTTGCAATTTCAACATGGTCATGTTGCAATTATAAATGATGTTTGCTGGAATATTATATGATATATATTTGGTCTTATTTATGGCTTGTTATGGCAGAAGAATAAACTATTTATGTTAAATATAACATTTGTTATTGCTGATATATTGCCCATTGTTTTTAGCTCATCTGAGACAAGCTCAGGGCGAGTCTTTGTAATACTGTGCTTAGACTATAACAACACCCAAATGGGAGACAAATATGGTATGTGTTGTTAGGAGGGAGTCTGTTATAAGGAGGGAAGATTAATACCCTTAACCCTTTCCCTTATAAAAGCGACTTTTAGCACATGCATTTTATTCATCCGCTGAAGAAAATAGTTCCAAATTATACCATCATGAATATGTGTCATACTTAATATTTTCCTTATTCTAGCAGGTAATAGCTTAAAACAGGCTGAAAGTAACGCAGAATGCGCCATATGGCGCATTCTGCTTTACTTTCAACCTGCTTTAAGTGGTCACCTATCTTCAATACTAGAAATAGGCTATCAGGTAAAGGGTTAAAGTACATTTGCAATCAATTTGAAACCTGATCAGATGACGCATTCTTGAATCGCAGAAAAGGAGAGCACCGCAAACGGTACATAATACGCCCACGGGCAAACTAATATACCGGTATAGTTAAATCAAAATCTATTCCACTTTTAGACACTATGGGAGTATAAAGTTAAATTAATTCTGAAATAAAGCCTTTTCTAGCATATCTGAGTACACCAAGGACAGATAACTATTGATCTTTATGGATTTAACATTTTGTGTCAAGTTTCATTAATATCCTTTGGATAGTTTTCCGGATAAAAAACTCCGGACAAACAAAACGTTGAGGGATGAACAAACGGACGAACAAACAAATTGATTAATTCACAGACGGACAGGGCCACGCCAATATACGTCCACCTTTAGAGGTTGGCGTATAAAAATCTTTTGGCCACTCAATAGGCAATATATTTAGTCTAAACTTATTTTGAAATTTGAATTGTCCATTAAAAGTTTCAGAGATGAATGAGTTAACCCTCATCATGCTTTTTAGTGAGACTTGACTATCATTGGCAAAATGTTTGAGACCAGATCCATTACACAACGTCTGATTTAGATCAAAACTGTTTTCTTCAGAACAAAAACAGATGGGTTCCTTGAACACTGTGTCGCTTGTCAGCAAGCACCAGTATAACATTATATTTCAATGAAAGAAACTTCATTTCAAACTCTTCAGTAAAACGGAAGAAATCTGCATGAAAGGACTGTGTTGAAAAGTGGAATAACTCTCATAATATTGATGCAAGAGTTATGACCCTTATGCAATACACTTCCGCTTGTCAAGCTCTTTCCATAAATGAAGTTTCATCTTAAAAAGCTTCAGTATAGAACAGGTGTGACACAAAAAGCTTGACGGACAGACGGACGGACGGACGCCAGAAAAATGATCCCTAAGTGTCACCCCTTCGATGTTTTTTGGCAAACGTAAGAGGTAATGAGAAAGAGGATAGATACCACATGGTTCACACATTGTTTTATTTCATTTTGGTCTCAAGATCAGTGCTACCATAAGTTGACATGAAAAATCCTACAGTTTTCCAAATTTTCTGTTTTTCACACCCGATTTTAGGAATTGTACCTAAATTAACCCATTACTCCATATTCTGTTTCTAGTACTGAAGACACTTGGTCCCATACGTGGTCCCATAAAGCATGTTTAAAGAGAAGCAGAATATGCCTTAAGGTGCATTTTGCTTTATTTTCAGCCTCTGTAAGATACTATCTTCTGAAGAAGAGGACTAGAAAGGCCCTAAATCACTCACCTGACAACGGTGGCTGGCTGCACTAAGAAGGATCAAGCTATTTCAGAAAAGAAGATTTGTAAATGTTAACTAACGTTATCAGGAAAATCAGCCTTGTCCACTGGCTTCCATGTTTATTTTGAGATGGCTCGTAGATTTTCACCTATGACACAATTGTGTAATATTGCTTTCATATGGTGAAACAAGTGGTTTAAGACAAGAATATTGTTAACATTGTTCATTGAAATATGTCTATTCTTAGCTCTGCTGACCTAGATATGTAATGAACCAGAACAATTTCAACAACATTGGTAAAGGACTTCCAGAAAATACACCTTACCAAATATCAAAGCTCTGCATGGCTATATATAAGTTTCAGAAAAGAAGTTGTTTGCAGATTTCAGAATATAACTCTATGTAAACCTGTGACCCCCGGATGGGGTAATTTTTTACCCAAGGGATATTTAAAATGAATACTCTTGATAGAAGATCAGTAGATGATAATGTGTGCCAAATATCTTAGCTCAGTCCCTTGTATTTGAAGATTTCACAATATAAATGTTTGTAAAATTTAGACCCCTTGGAAGGAGGCCATTTATGACACCCAGAAAAAAATCTTGAACAATCTTGACATAGGACCTACAGATGATATTATGTGCCAAATATCTAAGCTCTTCAAGTTTTTGAGAAGGGGTGTTTGAAGATTTCACTCTATAATTCTATGTAAAACTGTGACCCCTGGGACCAGGCCATTTTTTACCCCAGGCATATATCTTGACCTGTAGACGATGCTATGTGCAAAGTATCTAAGCGCAGTGTACTATGGTTCAAGACAAAAATATTTTTTTACAATGTAACCCTTTGTAAAACGGTGACCAGAGTTCTGCATTGTTTCAAATTATTTCAACACTGCGAAAAAGCTTGACCAAAGGTACATTATTGTGAAGTTAACAAATTGTTGACACATGACTACGGACGCCGGACAAAGGCCGATCACAAAAGCTGCCCTTCAGCACTTCATGCTCAGGTCAGGTGAGCTAAATATGGCATTCTTGCAAGATTTTACATTCAGGCAAAATGATAATAATAATACATTCACATAAAACATAAAAAACATTTAAAATAATAAAAATTGCAAAAAGCAATGCTTAAGAACCTCTTCATATAAACCATTATATAATATAACAAGAGCTCTCGGAGAACAGCAAAGCTGGCCTAATTAAACCTTTCTAAAATAGGTAACTTTCAATAGACAAGAGGCCCAGAGGGCCACATTTCGCTCACCTGAGGACATTGTACCATAGAAGCTGACTAGGCAAGACAACATTTTGATATAGCTATGTGCCATGTATCAAAATTTGATCTCGGTAGAGGACTACAATGCGAAGCTACATGTCAGATATTAATGATCTAGGTCTTACAGTTTAAGAGAAGAAGAATTTTAAAGGTTTTCCTATATAAGTCTATGTAAAACTAATAAGCCCGGGGGCGGGCCAAATTTGATCCAGGGGTCATAATTTGAACAATCTTGGTAGAGGTCATAATTTGAAAAACTTGGTAGAGGACCACAAGGCAAAGCTATATGTCAAATATTAAAGATCTGGGCCTTAGTTTCAGAGAAGAAGATTTTTAAAGGTTTTCCTACACAAGTCTATGTAAAACTGATAAGCCCCGGGGCAGTGCCTATTTTGAACTGTGGGTCATAATTTGAACAATCTTGGTAGAGGACTATATGGCAAAGCTACATGTCAAATATAAATGATCTGGGCCTTACAGTTTCAGAGAAGAAGATTTTTAAAGGTTTTCCTAGGAAAAACTGATAAGCCCGAGGGCGGGGCCATTTTTTGCCCGGGGTCATAATTTGAACAATCTTGGTAGAGGACTATATGGCAAAGCTACATGTCAAATATAAAAGATCTCGGCCTTACAGTTTCAGAGAAGAAGATTTTTAAAGGGTTTTCCTATATAAGTCTATGTAAAACTGATAAGCCCCGGGGTGGGGCCAATTTTGACCGGGGGTCATAATTTGAACAATCTTGGTAGAGGACCATAAGGCAAAGCTACATGTCAAATATTAATGATCTAGGCCATAAAATTTCAGAGAAGAAGATTTTTAAAAGTTTTCCTAAGACAAGAGGGCCTAAATTCGCTCACCTGAGGACATTGAAGTTTGTACCTAAGTTGACTGGGCAAGACAACATTTTAATATAGCTATAAATGGAGTTATCTTCTGGACAAGAAAACATGACAAAAGTGAATTTTGTTGCCAAGCTTATGACCCTTATCCATGACACATCCTCTTATCAAGCTATTTCCATTTCCGGTAAATGATAATTATTTCACTAGCGTCAGCAGAACTGGAGTTATTTTCCTGACAATAAAATATGACAAAGGGGAAAAACAAAATATTGCTGCCCTTGTGCATGGCATTTTCTCTCATCAGTTTCTTTCCATACATAAAATTTCATTACAATAGCATCAGTAGAACTGCAGTTGTCTTCTTGACAAGAAAATATCACAAAGGGAAATAACTCAAAAAACAATGATGTCAGAGTTATGGCCTTTGCAAATGGCACTTCCTCTCATTAGGCTCTTTCCAAATAGGCAATTTCATTTTACCCATAACCCCATAGCCTGTTTCTAGTTTTGAAAATAGGTGGCCACCTAAAGCAGGTTGAAAGTAAAGCAGAATGGGTCTTAATGCACACTTTGCTTTACTTTCAAACTGCTTTAAGCTACCATCTACTAGGATATAGAAACTTATTTCGCATCTTACATTTTCATGACTGTTTATAGGGGAATTATTTTCTTAAGTGGAGGAATAAATCAAAGGCCTAAAAATGCACATTTATGGGGTAATGGGTTAACAAACGTCAGTATTTATTGGGGGAAAGGGTTGAATCCTGGACAAGAAAAAATGACAAGACATACAGATAACTGTGACAAAACCAATATTAAACATATGTATAAATATGGCATAAGACATAATTACATAACTGTCAGTGGATCACTTCCAGATCCTGTTTCTCTAAGTATGAAGCAGACTGAACCATTTCTAAACTTTAGCAGACAACATGTCCAGTTCTGTTGGCCTGATCACTGAGGTAAAATATTATGCAAGAGTACCATAGCATTAGCAGCTGCTGGGGGCTTACCCTACCAGACTGAAATGATGTCTGCTAAATACCTACTGTATGTGAAAAATGTACAATTTTTTTTTTTTTTAGAAAATGTTAAGTTGGTAAATGAGTGGCAAATAGTTTGGATCCAGATTAGATGCAGCATTATGTTGCATCTGATCTGGATCCAAACTGTTTGCAAATATTGGCTATTTGCCCATAGTATATTAAGGGTAACTCAGGTAAATACAGTTCTGCTTAAATCAAAAATACTGTGAAAACTGCCTAGAGCAGCACTCAAACTGTGCAGGGTGGTGTCAAATGTGACCCTAGGGATTTCATTTTAACAAACTATAGAGGGATCCACCAGGAGATTCTACTGTACAAATATCAAAGCTTAGGGCCTAGTAGTTTTGGGCAAGAAGATTTTTTAAAGCATTTTGCTTTTTTGCTTTTTCAAGCAGAGTTTGTGCTTTTTTTCCTTTCATTTGAACACCTTCTGTAGAGAAGCATCCAAGGAACATCATGAGCAGTTTGAATTCTCCCTACAATCGGCGGGTTCAGAGGAGATGTCGTTTGAAGTAAATGTGAACGGACAGACGTACTACGGACGGTGAGCGGTCACAATAGCTCACCTTGAGCCTTTGGCTCAGGTGAGCTAAAAAACTGATAAGCCCCAGGGCGGGGACAGTTTTGGCCCCAGGGTCAAAATTTGAACACTATTGGTAGAAGATCATTAGGTAATGATACATACCAAATATCAAAGCTCTTGGCCTACCGGTTTCTGAGAAGAAGATTTTTTAAGATTTTCTTATGCATTAAAAGTTATCCATACGCTCATGTTAGAAAATCTGGTCCCACGGCAAGGGGAATAATTCTAGCCAAAAACGTTGAACAAGATTTCTTTCCCCCTTGTCACTGATGCTTCTGACAAAGTTTGGTTGAAATCGGGTCAGTGGTTTCTGTGGAGATGTTGTTTGAAAATGTGGACGGAAGACGGCCTTTGGCTCAGGTGAGCTAAAAAGTGAATCAGTACATTGATATTCAAGCCACAGGGAACCTCCTTTCCAAATATCAGCTTTCTAATATGTCATGTAGTCATAAGTGCATTCCAACACTTACTCGATAACTAACTTTGAACGTTCAGTCCCAAAGCTCTAAGTCCACAACAGGTGACATTTTTACTAGATTTTTATTTTAAATTTTAACTACGCAACATCAATGTTCAACCCACAGGGCACCTCCATTCGAAATATCAGCTTCCTAATACAAATATTTCATGTAGTATTAGTGCATTACAACACTTACTCCAAAACTTTAACCATAAGACATCAGCCGAAAAACCCAAGTCAACAAAAGGGAAATTTAGTATCAATTTTAACTTTTTTTTAAAAATTTAACTACGCATGTCGCAATATCAATGTTCAACCCACAGGGCACCAATATTCCAAGTTTCAGCTTCCTAATACAAATATTTCATGTAGTATTAGTGCATAACAACACTTACCCCAAAACTTTAACCATAACAAGAGGGCCATGGCCCTTAATTCGCTCACCTGATGTCATTGTGTCTTAGCTTAATAGGCAAGACAACATTTTAATATAAATGTAGCTGTAAATGGAATTACCTTCCAGACAAAAAAAAACATTACAAATTGGAATAATTTAAAAAAATATTGTTGGCAGAGTTATGGCCCTTATCCATGCACTTCTTCTTATCAAGCTACATGTATTTCCATATGATTATTTATTGCAGCCCATTCTGCTTTACTTTCAACCTGCTTTCAACCTGCTTTAAGTTATCATCTACTAAGATATAGATACCATTTCTTACATTTTTATGACTGTATAAAGTGGAATTATTTTCTTTAGAGGAGGAATAAATTAAAGGCGTAAAAAGGCATAATGTATGGGGTAATGGGTTAACATCAGTAGAACTGGAGTTATCTCAAAGACAAGAAAATATGACACTGGGAAATAACTCAAAAATGACATTGACCTTTGTAGAACATGACCTAAGTTATAAAGTTTCTAACTTTAACAAAGTTATGGCTAAGATTAAAGCTGTGGACTGACAGACAAACAAATTGACAAACAGACAAAAAAAGCAGACAGATAAAACAATATGCCCCCCAACTGCAGGGGCATAAAAATGTAGCAGACAACACCATATGCTAAGTGAACCTCAGCTGACCTGAGTTCAGTTATGTAACTCTGCCAGTAGGAAATGTGGCTAGGGTCTAACTCTTATAATGCTGAATTGCTGTCTGCTATACATATATTGAATGTGAATTATGACCTAGATATTCAACCGACCAGAACCATTTGAACAAAATAGGTAAAGGACATTTAGAAGTGTCACCATGCCAAATATCAAAGCTCTGGTCATATGAGTGTCAGAGAAGAAGACATTTGAAATTTTCACTATATAACTCTATGTAAAACTGTGACCCCCGGGGCGGGGCCAATTTTGACCCCAGGGGCATAATTTGAACAAACTTGATAGAGGACCTGTAGGTGATGCTATGTGCCAAATATCTAAGCCTTGGCCCTTGTAGTTTTTGACAAGAAGATTTTTTAAGATTTCCTTATTTTTTCACTTTGGTTGCCATGGCAACCAGAGTTCTGCATTGTTTTTAATTCTTTGAACAAATCTGAAAGAGCTTGACCCCAGGAACATTTCTGTAAAGTTTGGTTGAAATCTGTTCAGCGGTATAGGAGGAGATGTCATTTGAAGCAATTGTTAACGACGACGCACGACGACGGACACAGGGCCATCCCAATAGCTCACCTTGAGCCTTTGGCTCAGGTGAGCTAAAAAACCAACGCCGGGATGATTCCATAAAAGTTAGTAACCCTAACCCTATTGAAGAGTTTTTCATGACTCTGAGCAAATTTTGTATTTTTTTACTAAAAGAAGGTTGAAAGTACAGGGAATGTGCCTCAGGCATATCGTGCAATTACGTTCAGCCAGCTTTAAGTTGCTGTGAAAATTATGTTATATGATTAATTGAGTTGGGTTTTAAGTGATAATTCTGTGTAAATGACTTTCCACACAAACCACACTTGTAAGCTTTCTCTCATGTGTGTATCATCCTGTGATTGACTAAAGTTGCATGAACAGTAAAAGACTTTCCACACACATCACAACTCCAAAGTGTTTCTCTTGTGTGTATCCTTATGTGTCTAACTAAATTACGAGAATCAATAAATGACTCTCCACACACACCACACGTATAAGGTTTCTCTCCTGTATGTATCCTCATGTGGGTGGCTAAAGTACTAGGATAAGAAAATGATTGTCCACACACATCACACTTGTACGGTTTCTCTCCTGTGTGTATCATCATGTGTCTGACTAAACCACGATTCTGTGTAAATGATTTTCCACACACATTACACTTGTAAGGTTTTTCTCCTGTGTGTATCCTGGTGTGTGTGGTTAAAGCACCAACTTGAGAAAATGACTTTTCACACACATCACATTTGTAAGGTTTTTCTCCTGTGTGTATCCTGGTGTGTTTGGTTAAAGTACCACCACTAGTAAATGACTTTCCACACACATCACATTTGTACCGTTTTTCTCCTGTGTGTATCCTGGTGTGTTTTGTTAAAGCTTCAGAATAAGTAAATGACTTTTCACACACATCACACTTGTACGGTTTTTCTCCTGTGTGTACCCTCGTGTGTAACAATAACTTAGAATTCCGTGTAAATGACTTTTCACACACATCACACTTGTACGGTGGTTTTTCTCCTGTATGTATCCTGGTGTGTAACAATAACTTATGATTCTGTGTAAATGACTTTCCACACACATCACACTTGTACGGTCTCTCTTCTGTTTGTAGTTTCTGAATGTGTGTCATTGTATTATAATCACATGTACTATCAAATGACTGCCTACAGTTATCACTCTTGTACGGGTAGACACAATAATCAACTATCAATGGGACTGGCGAAATTCACCGGCATAATTGGTAAATTTGAGCCACTTATACTGTATAATTTATAATACAAAAAAGACAACTTAAGAACACCTGTCAAAATATTCACATTTTCTAGTAAGAGTTGATTTGGGCTTATCATAGGTATATGCCAAATTTGATGACATGTCAACTATGCTGGAGATATTCAAGATTTATCTTGTTTTACTAAACACAGCAATTAACTTGTCATGCCTCCTGTGGTAGACTTGGCTACTATTTGGACTGATTCTCCATGTTCCTGGCTATGTTAGTTTCTCCCGACTTATATGTAGACTCATTCAATGTTGTATAATTTGCCTGGTGCGTGCCTCATACAGCCAGTTGTTTTAGAAAACTCTGAATCACAATGGACACACAAGGGTAGATTCCTGAAAGAAAGAAAACAAGCCTGTAGGTCATCTTAAAAAACTTGCAAAAAAGAGTGACTTGTAGTTTGCTTTAACTTATAGGAACGACTTTGAGCGCATTTTATTTATTATCTCCGCTGAAGAAAATAGTTCCAATTTGTACAGTCATGAACATGGACGTAAGAAATATTTTATAATTCCAAGCAGAGGGTAGCTTAAAGAAGGCTGAAAGTAAAGCAGAATGCGCCTTAAGGCGCATTCTGCTTTACTTTCAACCTGCTTTAATTGGTTACATGTCTTCAAAACAAAAAACAGGTTATTAGGTAAATGGTTAACTCTTTACTCTATAGTCTGTTTATAGTTTTGAAGACAGGTGGCGTAGGTACTTAAAGCAGGTTGAAAGTTAAGCGGAATACGCCTTTCAGTCTGCCTTAGGCAACCATATGCTAGAATATAGAAACTATTTACTGTATAAATTGGAACTCTTTTCATAGGAGGAATAAATTAAATGCGTAAAAATAGGTATCTAAATGTTAATTAACAAACTATGCTTCCAACACATATTAAGTACTACATGTATATATTATTTTAGTCTAAAAACAGTAAACCAATTAGATTTACTTCTACTAAACTTCTTATTTTAGTTTTAATACAAATAATAATAAACAAGGGCCACCATGGCCCTAAAGCGCTCACCTGGTACACCATGTAAAACATAACCTATGGTTACCTAGATTACGACGTACTGGACATGACCCACAATCAACCTTTAGAGTGTAAACAAAGTTGTCTATGATTTGACCTAGTTTCTGACCAGACACAATCCACATTTGATTTTGCCCTAGATTTGATGTAGGCAAACATTCTGGCAATAATTCATTCAGATATAATGTTGTGGCCTCTCGAGGGTTAACAAGGTTTTTCTTTGATATGACCTAGTGACCTAGATTTTGATCCAACATGACCGATATTCGAACTTGGCCTATATATCAATTAGGCAAATTTCTGACCTAGTTGCATTAAAATCCATAAGATTTTAAGCCATGGTTTTTCTATGATTTGACCTAGTGACCTAGTTTTTTGACCGGACATGACCCATATTCGTACTTGACCTAGAATAAATGAGGCAAACATTTTGACCAAGTTTCATTAATATCTAGTAAGATTTGTAGCCTCTAGAGTGTTAACAAAGTTTTTCTATGATTTGATATAATGACCTAGTTTTTGACCCAACATGACCTACATTCGAACTTAACCTAGATTTTTTCAAGACAAACATTGTCATAAAGTTTCATAAAGATCGGATGAAATTTGTAGCCGCTAGAGTGTTAACGAACCAATTGTGAACGGACAGACGGACGGGCGGAAGGACAGACGACGGACATCCAGCGATCCTAAAATTTCACCTTGGCACTTCGTGCCAGGTGATCTAAACACATAAATTTGTCATTTATAAACAAATGAAGTCAGCTACTTCACATCAACATCACATTTTTTACAGTGTTCCGCTTGAAAATATGTGCCAGAAGTGTCTGATAGTTTGGGTCCTGACAGGATATCAGTCGGCGTTTCTTCATCTAGTCAGTGCTGTAAAAACTTCGCAAACTAGACACTATTTATATTAAATTATTAATACAAATATAAATTCAAGCTTTCTGCATGATTTGTACCCTACACTGTGCCAACAGTATCTGTGTTCTCTGTAAACTTCCTTAACACGTTCAACCCTAGCGACGAGTATACTCGTTATTTACAAACAGTGTACCTGTGAGGTTTAAACTTGTCCCATGCAAACAGCGAAGGCCATGATCAAAGGACTCCTTAAGGACCCCTCTGATCAGAGTCTACACTGTTTGTCATTTTGAAATATATTATTAAAATCAAACTTAAATAGTCAAAAATGGACAAGATTTATTTTGAAACTTAAACTGTCCATAAAAGTTTCAGAGGTGAATGAGTAAACTCTTTTAACACTAATTAACTCTTGTGGGTTATACTGTTCCCTTGTGGATCTTTTCAGTTACCAATACACGAACCAGTCAACTTTGAATTCTGGGTTGGATAATAAATATTGCTCTAAATTAGCAAACAGTGAAAATCCAGATCGATCAGAGGTCTCACATAGCAGCCCGATTGTCTGGTCCGGTGATCTCAGATCAGGGTGGGACAACATGTTGCACTTTTCCAAAAGTAATACTTTCTTGCACTACCAATATTTTTTGTTACAGTGAAAGTACTAGTATTACGTCAGTGTTCTCCGAAATTCGTGTCTAGTAAAAAGTTATGATGGTTACAAGTTGACAGGTCAAAGGGTCTACGGACTCTACATAGTTAATTAAAAACATGATAGTTTGATGAAAAACTTTATTATTTTATAACTGAAAACTGTTCAGAATAATGGAACATTGCTGTGCAAAAGAGACAAAACACGTTTCGTTGACAATAACTTGATACTATAACAAATGTAGCGAGTCGAACATGAACCCTTGTATCAGCTTAACTGTATTGTTTCATTCCAAATAGTTTTTTGGTATATATCGCAAAGTCAGAAAATTTTATTTTACAGTATCTTACAAATATATCAATATAGGAAGAGGAAAAATAGAAATCACCAGGTATTTTACCTCTTATCGTCGCAAAGCAGACTTTTAAAATAAGATCTCGTCAAAAGGGCCGTCAAGAGGGCCTGCAGGCCCTGATATCGCTCACCAGTTGTACTAAAGTCTGATAGCTTGAGCTTTCTGTTTCACCCGTTTTAATCTAAATCCATTCAAATTTGTAGTATAGCATGTAAACAATTTTGGAATACAACCTCATAAGTCTAGTGCAGTAGGGTACATCAAGGGCAGATCACTACAGCCTAAACAATACTGAAATGGAGCCTTTTCTAGCATTTCAAAGTATATCAAAAGCAGATAACTATTGCCACAATGATTATATTTCAACAATAATTGCACTCTTTCAAGAACTTACATCTATATTCTTTGTGTGCAAGTATAATCAAAATCCATTGAAAACTGTAGTTGAAAGAGTGTAAACGCTGTTAGATATGGCATTTTCAGCCATTCAAGGGCAGATAACTCTTGACTTATTTGTCCGATTTCAACCATAATCGCACTTATTTGAGCTCTTATGGTCATATATAAACTGAGCAAGTTTTAGAAAGATTAAATAAAAATAATATGGCCTCTAGAGTGTAAAGACCGTTAAATATGTCATATTCAGCAATTCAAAGGTAGAATAATCTTGACCTTTTGGTCCGATTTCAACTACAATCGAAGTCATCCGAACTCTAATGAAAATATACAATCTAAGCAGGTTTGAGAAAGAATGGATAAATATTGTGGCCTCTAGAGTGTAAACACTAAAATTGTTGACGACGCACGAAGGACGACGCATGGCAGACACCGGACATTCAAGGATTGCAAAAGCTCACCCTGAGCAAGGACGGAAGGACAGACGCAAGAAAAGTGATCTCTTCGATGTTTTTTTGGCAGACGACAATTCAGCAGGGTAAGAGTTTATGAGAAAGAGGATAGATATCACGTGGTTCACACATTGTTTTATTTCATTTTTGTCTTAAGATCAGGGCTGCCATAAGTTGACAATGAAAAATCCTAAGATTTCCAAATGTTCTGTTTTTCACACGCGATTTTACGAAATGTACTTTTAAGACTTTACTCAATATTCTGTTTCTAGTATTGAATACACTTGGTCCCATACGTGGTCCCATAAAGCATGTTTAACGTAAAGCAGAATGTGCCTTAAGACGCATTTTGCTTTACTTTCAGCCTGCTTTAAGCTACCATCTTCTGAACAAGAGGACCAGAAAGGCCCTAAATCACTCACCTGACAACGGTTGCACTAAGAAGGATCAAGCGATTTCAGAAAAGAAGATTTGTAAATGTTCACAAATGTTATCAGGAACATCAGTCTTGTCCACTGGCTTCCATGTTTATTTTGAGAAATTTCGTAGATGTTCCCCTATGACACAATTGTGTAATATTGCTTCCATATGGTGAAAAAGTGGTTTAACCCTTTGAACCCTAGTCCCGTATATTGGCGTCCTTTGCAAACAGTGTACATGTGAATAGTAAACTTGTCCTATGCAAACAGTGAAGACCCAGATCAGAGGACTCTTAGGAGCCATCTGATCAGGGTCTTCACTGTTTGTCATAAAGTTAAACATTGACAAAACCAACCCTTAAAAGTCAGAAATGGACTAGACTCAAATGGAAACTGGAATTGTCCATTTGAAATTTCAGGGAGGAAAGAGTTAAGACAAGAATATTGTTAACGTTGTTCATTGAAATATATCCATTTTTAGCTCTGGTGACCTAGATATGCAATGAACCAGAACAATTTCAACAACATTGGTAAAGGACTTCCAGAAAATACACTTTACCAAGCTCTGCATGGCTATACCAGTTTCTGAAAAGAAGTTGTGTGCATATTTCAGAATATAACTCTATGTAAACCCGCGACCTCCGTGTGGGGTCATTTTTTCACCCAAGAGACATTTAAAATGAATATACTCTTGATAGAAGATCAGTAGATGATATTACAGTAAAAACTCGATTTAACTTTGAAATAGGGGTATGTTCGACTTAAACGATATCGATTTATCAAAATTTTAAGCAAACGAAATACTGGAAAGATCGATTTAAGTGAGTTCGTAGTATCGAGTTTCGACTGTATGTGCCAAATATCTTAGCTCAGTCCCTTGTGTTTGAAGATTTCACAAAATGAATCTTTGTAAAACTGTGGCCCCTGAGAAGAGGGACATTTTTGACACCCAGGGAAAAATCTTGAACAATCTTGACATAGGACCTACAGATGATAGTATGTGCCAAATATCTAAGCTCTTCAAGTTTTTGAGAAGGGGTGTTTGAAGATTTCACTCTATAATTCTATGTAAAACTGTGACCTGTAGACGATGCTATGTGCAAAGTACCTAAGCGCAGTGTACTATATGGTTCAAGACAAGAAGCATTTTACAATGTAACCCTTTGTAAAACGGTGACCCACGGGGCGGGGCCAATTTTTACCCTAGGGACATAATTTGAACAATCTTGATAGAGTACCTATAGATGATGCTAAACGCCAAATATCTAAGCGCTGGTCCTATTTTTTTAAGATTTCCTTATTTTTTATACTTTGGTTGCAATGCGGCAACCAGAGTTCTGCATTGTTTCAAATTCTTTCAACACTGCGAAAAAGCTTGACCAAGGTACATTCCTGTGAAGTTTGGTTGCAATCAGGCAAGTGGTTTTGAGAGGGATGTTTGAACAAATTGTTGACACACAACTACGGACGCCGGACAAAGGCCGATCACAAAAGCTCACCTTCAGCACTTTATGCTCAGGTCAGGTGAGCTAAAAATGGCATTCCTGCAAGATTCTACATTCAGGCAAATTAATAACAATACATTCACATAAAACAGAAAAAAAACATTTAAAATAAAATTACAGCAAGAGCCGCATGCGGCCCTAAATCGGTAACCTGGTACCCATGGTTACGGTCTTGGTAATGGATCAGTAATTGTTAAGTTTTCACTATGAGCCATCGTCCGTAAATTCACCCCAATCAACTGGCGGCCATGTTTGAGCTAGGAAGAATATTTGAAGAAAACTGGGAAAGGATCACCCATGAATCATTATTTGTGTAAAAGTATTCTTAAATGTGACCAATATTTTCAGATAATTTTTTTTTTAAAGATTTTCTGTATAGAAATATAAGGAAAACTAGCCCCACTCTTTGGCGGCCATGTTATTTAAGATAACAAAATGATTTTAAGAAATCTGGTAGAGAGTCATAAATGAATCATTTGTGCAAATTTATTTCCAATTTAGGCCAGTAGTTTTACAGAAGATTTTTAATTTTTTTACTATACAGTAACAAAAGGAAAATGTGCCCCACCCACTGGCGGCCATGTCGAGGGTCACCCATGGATCATTTGTATGAAATTACTTTCAAATCGGACCAGGGGTTTCAGACAAGACGATTTTTGAAGTTTTCACTATATATCCATATAAGGAAAATCTGCCCACCCACAAGCGGCCATGTTTTTTTTTAAGATAGGAAAATTATTCTGATAGAGGGTCACCAATGGCACATTTGGGTAAAATTATTTTCAATTCGGACTTGCAGTTTTTCACAAGAAGATTTAAAAACAAGAGCCCCATGGGGCATATGTCGCTCACCTGAGAATAGCTGTACATCAAAATGGAGATAATGATTTATGTCCAGGACGGGGTCATTTTTTACCCGAGGGGCATAATTTGAACAATCTTGATAGAGGACCTGTAGATGATGCTATGTTCCAAATATCTAAGATCAGGGTACTAGGGTTCTAGACAAGAAGATTTTTTTTAAGTTTCCATTGAAAAAATCTATTTTTAGCTCCTGTGACCTACATATGCAACAGACTGGAACCATTTGAACAAAATAGATAAAGGACATCTAGAAGTAACACCATGCCGAATATCAAAGCTCTGGCTATATTAGCTTCAGAAAAGAAGACGTATGAAAACTGTGACCCCCGGAGTGGGGCTAATTTTGACCCCAGGGGCATAATTTGTACAAACTTGATAGAGGACCTGTAGATGATATGCGATCGACCAGAACCATTTGAACCTTATTGGTATAGGACATCTTAAAGTGTCACCATGCCAGATATCAAAGCTCTGGCCATATTAGTTTCAGAGGAGAAGACGTTTGAAAATTTCACTATATAACTCTATGTTAAACTGTGACCCCCGGGCGGGGCCAATTTTGACCCCAGGGGCATAGTTTGTAGGAGGACCTGTAGATGATGCTATGTGACAAATGTCTAAGATCTGGCCCTTGTAGTTTCAGACAAGAATTTTTTTTTAAGATTTCCTTATTTTTTCACTTGGTTGCCATGGCAACCAGAGTTCTACATTGTTTTTAATTCTTTGAACAATTTTGAAAGAACTTGACCCAAGGAACATTCGTGTAAAGTTTGGTTGAAATCTTTTCAGCGGTATATGAGGAGATGTCATTTGAAGCAATTGTTAAAGACAACAATGACTGTATAAAGTGAAATATTTTCTTCTGTGGAAGAATAAATTAAAGACATAAAAAGGAATATGTATGGGTTAATAGGTTAATAAATATCATTATTTACATTTTCTAAATATAAGAAACTATATGTAAATGAGTGGCAAATAGTTTGGATCCAGATTAGATGCAGCATTATGTGGCATCTGACCTGGATCCATACTGTTTATGGCCAAGAATTAATTGTGGACTGATAGACAGAAAGATAAACAAACAAACAAAACACAAACAAACAAACAGACCAAAAGTAATATGCCTCGAACTAAGTTGTGCTTGAGCATAAAATAGCAGACATCACTATAACTTCTGTTATGTATCTCAGTGACCTGAGTTCAGAGCTAGCTATGGGTCAGTTATGCAATTGGAGACGGCCTCAGAGAGAAATGACTATTATCATGCTGAACTGTTGTCTGCTCCAAATGTTTGTATGTGAAATATGTAAAAAATAATAACTTATATTTTCTAAATATAACAAAATATGTAAATGAGTGGCAAATAGTTTAGATCCAGATTAGATGCAGCATTATGTGGCATCTGACCTGGATCCAAACTGTTTGCAAAAATGTTGCATTTAGTATAAGGGTAGCTTCTTAGCCTGGAAGATACAATGGGTCTGTATAAAAACGGATCATTAGAGAGTTTTTACTGTCAGACCTGCATCAAAAAGCACTGATATGGCCAGGGTTGAGTCAAATTTGACCCTAGGGTTTTGATTTTTTACAATTTTGAAAGTGATTTAGTAGAAGATACTATTCATGCAATATCTAAGGTGTGGGAACAGTAGTTTTTTACAAAAAACTTGTTTAAAGTTTTTCACTTTTTTTAATAAATTTCAATAAGTAGTCCACTTTAAAGTTTCATTTTAACGATTTCTGTAGAGAAGCATCCAAGGAACACCGTGAGCAAATTAGTTTTTTCCTCAGACTCGCGGTTTCAGAGGAGTTGTCGCTTGAAGTAAATTTGAACGGATGGACAGACGGACAGACGGACGGCGGGCGATCACAACAGCTCACCTTGAGCCTTCGGCTTAGGTGAGCTAACAAGAATGCGCGTTCAATAAACACTTATGCCCCCGGTGGCATCCTTGACAATATATTCTGAATTTTTCTAAGTCTAAATTAGGTCAAGGTCAAGATCAAAATCAAGGTTGGGTAATATGGGTGGATTGGTAGTGATCCAAGGCAACAACTGTATAAGTATCAAAGCATTGTAGTCAGTGATGCTGATGCTAGACGAAACGGTAAAATCTAGTTAACCAAGAAATAGCCCATTTAAAGTATTCTAAGTTCAAATTAGGTCTAGGTCAAGGTCAAAATCAAGGTTGGGTGATATTGGTGGAGAGGGAATGGTCCAAGGCAACAACTGTATAAGTATCCAAGCATTTGAGTAAGCGGTGTTGATGCTAGACGAAACGGTAAAATCTACTTATTTAAAAATAACCTGTTACGGACGGAAAGACGGATGGATGCACGGACGGACGGACAGAACGATTACTATATGCCTCTGCATCTATAGATGCCGGGGGCATAAACATTTCAATTGGTTGCAATGGAAACCACAATTTCAGTTGGATGCCCTATATATTTGAAGAAATCTGAGAGAGTACCCTAGAAGGAACAATCCTATGAAGTTTTGAAGAAATTGGCCCAGTGGTTTCCAAGAAAATTTTAAAGAAAAAGTTTGACGGACGGACGACGACGTACACTGTGCGACCACAATAACTCACCTTGGCACTTCGTGTCAGGTGAGATAAAAAACCAACGCCAACGCCGGGATGAATCCATAAGCACCCCTCCCCCATTCTCCGAATAGGCGAGCTAAAACTTATTTCACAAAACAATTTTGCCTTTAACCCGTTACCCTATATAACCTGTTTCTAGTTCTTATTAGGATTAAATTTGTTAAGATTTTACTTCGCTCAAACAGTATTTCACAGTCACTCAGTCATATCGCCACAATTTACAGTTAGAGGAAGACCCCAGAACCCTTTTGTGCACCGTTTCAGACACAAAGTGGCAATTGGGTAGAACCACGGACCTTCTGCAGGTAACTGGAAGGTGTTTCTAGTTTAAGACAGGTAACTGACTTAAAGAAGGTTGAAAGTACTGTACTACAGCAGAATGTGCCTCAAAGGAAGAATGCGCCTCAAGCGCATCCTGCAATTACGTTCAGCCAGCTGTTAAAATTATGTTATATGATTGAGTTGGGTTTTTAACCCTTTGAACCCTAGTCCCGCATATAGGCGTCCTTTTCAAACAGTGTACATGTGAATAATACACTTGTCCTGTGCAAACAGTGAAGACCCAGATCAGAGGGCGCCGAAAGGAGCCCTCTGATCAGGGTCTTCACTGTGTGTCATAATGCCAAACATTGACAAAAACAACCCTTAAAAGTCTGAAATTGACTAGACTAAAATGGAAACTGGAATTGTTCATTTAAAGTTTCAGGGAGGAAAGGGTTTAGTGATCATTCTGTGTTCATAAAATGACCACACACCTCACATGTGTAAGCTTTCACTCCCGTGTGTATCATCATGTGGATGACTAAAGTTGTAGGAACAGAAAAAGACTTTCCACACACATCACACTTGTAAGCTTTCTCTCCCGTGTGTATCATCATGTGGATGACTAAAGTTGTAGGAACAGAAAAAGACTTTCCACACACATCACACTTGTAAGCTTTCTCTCCCGTGTGTATCATCACGTGGATGACTTAAGTGGTAGGAACAGTAAAAGTACTGCTATAGTTAGACCGAGATAAATCGGAATTGTTTACATTCACTTAAAATGTCGGACCAGAGTGTGAGGCAAACATAGTTTTTCGGCGGAGCTGACTGTTTTCTATTTAGACACACTTTAATATTTGGCCACACATTTCAACCAATAATATTTGATCAGAAATTTAGAATTAAGAGCACCTGTTGAAACTGAATAGTCTGATTGGATAGTAGCCAGGGCTCCAGATAAGGGAATTGTTTCAAAACTTAAAATCTTTATTTGTGCATTAAACCCTGTGGTGTCACTATACATATGAATTGTCTCTTCAAGACAATCAAAATGAGTGGTAATACCATAGGGTTTGGTGCTAAAAGAGGTGAAAAAATGTGATTTGTTTAGTTTACTCACTCTTATCTGGAGCCCTGTAGGCTGGTTTATGTCCCATTACAGTTTTACATGATGTGGACTGTGGGTGTAAAATTTAGAGATACAGGCTGTCTGTTTACTACACTAGGCCACAGAATTGACAAAATTATGCTATGATCTGAAATCTATTTATAGATATACAGAGGAAGCTAGGTGTTTCATAATTGTTTACAACCAATTTGTTTTAATTGTTAACTATTTGTACACATTTGCCATACATTAAAAGCAATATTTTATATATGAATAGCCTCAAGTGAGTTAAACACAATTGTGTTGTTTCATCATTATTTACAAGAGTGAAGTACAGTAGATTGTTGTATCTGTACATTTGTGTATGCTATAGTTTGTTTCAAAAACTCTATGAATGGAACAATAGATTAATGTGAGGATCTCCTACCAGTAGCTAGGATATGAGTTAAATTATTGTTTTGTTTTGCATTTCTGTACATGATAGTTTTGCATTTTAAATAAAAGTTACTTTTCAATTGAATACTTGTATTTTTTGCTTTTCAATCCAAGATATATATTCTTTGAAAACCTCAATTTAATTCAATTTTGCACACCCATCTATATAGCCTTAGTTCAACCACTCATTCCGCCGAATATCTTTTTTAAAGATATTTCTTGTTTACAATACCGCATTATCTCAGTCTAACCGTACCAGTGCCTAGCATGTTGGTTCCCTGCAGTTACATGTGTGGCTTAAGGCCGGGCAGTGAGGAAATAGCCATTCAGAAATGCATTTGAAAATGTCCAGGGACAGGAATCCCTGGACGGTTTATTCGCATAATGTCATTCTAGACCACTGTCGGCCTGAGCAAACAAAATTGGCACATAAACACAGGCAAAATAGATGGCCAATCAAATGGGCAGCCTACCGGTAAATCGGACGCAGTGTAAACAGATAACGCAGAAATAAACAAATTGATGGTAAAGCGCTATACACACGAGGTGTACTGATAAAAGCTTTATGACGCAATCCGGTGCAGTGGCTATCTAAAGGAAACACATGTGCATGCCACGGTGGCCTGCAGCTTGTAAATAAACACATTCACATAGGTTCAGCGGTCGTTAAAATAATTTCTGTGATGTGTCAAAAAGTACATTCCGTGTGGTTGGCTGCACAATTGAGACATAATATTCATTCAAATATAAGCGTTTCTCATTGAAGATAATTTCTGCCTGCATCTATAATGGCGTAATCGAGGCTCGATATCAAAACATCGGACCAAAGTGGTTGAGCATCCGACCTCTCAAAAACGACAGCCCTGCCAATACCACGCATAAAAAACTAATTTCGAACGGTGACAAATTCAAATATGTAGCAACACTCTTTCAAACGGGACCGCTTTCAAACGCCGGATGAAAGAATGGCCGATTTTTAAATATTAACGTGGCATTTAGCGGGTGTCGCCATTGCGAGTCGTTTAAACAATGCCCTACAGTAGAACCATATGGCATATACATAAGTAGAAATAAATAGATGCAAAGCATTGAAAATCAGAGCAAAATGATTAAGGGAGAAGCAAAAACAAATCTAGTAAGACAAAGAATAAGAACAAATGTTATAAAATAGATATAACAGACCTGCTTATCCCAAATCCTAAAACCATCTGATTCCACCACGGATTTGTATAAGCTTCGTGATAGGGAGTCCAGTTTTGATTGGCTCAAGTCAGCGACCACGCGCTCTCCGGATGGGGCAGTAACGATTTACAGTCACAAGGCCGACCCTACCTAAGGCCGACCTTAATTTGTAAAGTAGTCCTATAGTCACAAGGCCGACCTTATGTTTATATAGCAATTAGGTTTTCACACCTCTTTTACCGGCATGTATTTGATGGTAGATAAAAAAGTAAAGATTTTTTTTTTTTTTACAAATTAAGTCGTGTCCACGAGATAAAAATTTTAAAAAAAATGTTTGCATGTCACCTCAGTGCCACCGTATGGACGAGATAATACTAAGTTATATATTTAAACAACATGTTATATTTATACACATAATTAATATCATAAGAGTTTCCTTTTTTACACTAGATAAACATGAGCACCTCGTATTGTTATTGCACATAATTATTATGTATTATACAAACGATTTGTGCGTCGTTTTAAAATATTAATATAAAAATTTATGAACAATTTTGATTTAAAATATTCTCTAATAGAGTCCTCTGATTGATTTCAGCATTATTTGTACATTTTTTTTTTATTATAAATAGAGATTGTAATGATGCTCTTGGCTGTGAGTGTATAGGCCTAATAATTATGATTATGTTGATGAAACAACACTGTGAGTTTTCATTACTGAATAAAGACACTTTAAATCTTGAATGTGTTCACGGTCTGCACTGTTGGTCACTCGGGGTTGACATTTTTAGTTCCCATGGCTAATGGTTTGAAACGTCATTACTATTTGCATGTTTTATCTGCAATGTATATTGCATCAATATAATGTCACGATTATGTGTAATTGCATGGAGGATATAATTCCTCCATGGTAATTGTCGAACGATTAGGTGATCTTGGTTATATTTGCGATTGCCTAGAAAGTGAGAAGGATTGTTCCATAATTAAAGTTGTAATATATAAAATATATGTTATATCTATACCCTGGGTAAAATCTCTCTATTACGATCAATATAGTTTGTTACTTTCCCGACATTTGAAGCAGGTAATAGGTTAATATGTCGTAACAGAAAGGTTTTACTTTTCTTAAACATTGTAACATGACAAACGGTGCAGACCCTGATCAGCGGACCAAATTAGGAGACCGAGTCTCCTGTGATTTGGATATTCACTGCTTACATAGGACCAGTGTACGTATGTTTAACAGGTACCCTTTTTCAAATATCCAGTTATAGTAGTGTTGTTAGTAATATTTCCTTATTATTATTATTATTATTATTATAAGTAGTAGTAGTAGTAATAGTAGTAGTAGTAGTAATATTGCTTAAAGGATACTTAAAAGATATATATTTATTAAATCTGAAATTGGAGTATCCCTATCGCCACGTGCCAGACGCGCGACTCGTCTATACATTAAAGCCAGAATGTCGCCCAAATTTATGTTTAAATCGCGCAATTTCTTATATAAGAACATTTTCTATGTATTAAAACTAAGCGAAATCCGTTGTCAGGTGCCTGAAACATGCCCCCCTTTCTTTAAGAACCATAAGTGTTGAAACGTGGCAGCTTAATGCTAACCCTTGCCCTAGGTAACATATATGATCAAATTGCTGGTAAGTTCGAAGCATTCCCGTGGTATACACTGTCTCTGGTTAATTACCCATAAATACGGTAATGAAATTCTGCAATAACACTCATTTGCATCAACTATAAAGCGATTATGATCTGGGTATGAACAATAATTATGCGTCTATCGATAATTGTCACCACGCGTCTAACATACCTGTAAAATAGGTGTGAAACCTAAATTGCAATGTAAAGATAAGGTCGGCCTTGTGACTATAGGTCTACTATACAAATGAAGGTCGGCCTTAGGTAGGGTCGGCCTTGTGACTATCAACCGCAGTAACCCCTTTGGTGCAAGAGCATGAATAACGGTTACTTCGCAACTGGTTCCCTACATCACCGTATAGGTATTGGGTACCAGGAGCTAAGCGCAGATCGAAAGTTGCATAATAAATAGTAGGGCGATTGTAAATGCGGAACTTTATGGCAGAGCGTGTTCCGACATATTGCGCAGTCTGAACGGGGGATACAAATTCACTTTCCCTTGCAGGAAAATGAGTGTTTCCACACACATCACAACTTCAAAGTGTATCTCTTGTGTGTATCCGTATGTGTCTAACTAAATTACAAGAATAAGTAAATGACTCTCCGCACACACCACGTATAAGGTTTCTCTCCTGTATGTATCCTCATGTGTCTGAATAAACAATGACTCTGTGTAAATAACTTTCCGCACACATCACACTTGTAAGGTTCTTCTCCTGTGTGCATCCTCGTGTGTATGGTTAAAGCACTATTATCAGTAAATGACTTTCCGCACACATCACACGTATAAGGGTTCTCTCCTGTATGTATCCTCATGTGGGTGACTAAAGTACTAGAATAAGAAAATAATTGTCCACACACATCACACTTGAACGGTTTCCCTCCTGCATGTATCCTCGTGTGGCTGACTAAACAATGATTCTGTATAAATGACTTTCCACACACATCACACGTATAAGGTTTTTCTCCTGTGTGTATCCTGATGTGTTTTATTAAAGTATCAGAATTAGTAAATGACTTTTCACACACACCACACTTGTACGGTTTTTCTCCTGTGTGTATCCTCATGTGTAACACTAACCTATGATTCTGTGTAAATGACTTTCCACACACATCGCACTTGTAAGTTTTCTCCTCTGTGTGTGTCCTTGTGTGTTTGACTAAATACTGATTCTGTGTAAATAACTTTCCACACACATCACACTTGTAAGGTGTTTCTCCTGTATGGATCTTCATGTGTGAGACTAAATACTGATTCTGAATAAATGACTTTCCACACACACCACACTCCTTTATGTGTAACCTCAAGTGTGTTGCTAAATACTGTTTCTGCGTAAATGGCATTCCACACACATTACATATGTAAGGTCTTTCACCTGTATGTACCCTTATGTGCTCGACTAAATCGTTTGTTTGGATTTGGCGGGTGTAGAGACTTATCTGAATTATGCACGCATGTGCACGTGCAGCGCTATGAATACGTTTTATCCGTGTAGAGGTTAGGTACAGGTACGGTTATGCTTGGCTACACAGTATTAGTGTTTTCTTCTGACCTGTCAGAGTTATTTTTAGATTGGAACATTCTAAAACTTTAAAAGGGATGAGTTTTCTGTACATCTAGTTAGAGATACGGATAGCTGTACTTTTTGTGCGTAATGTACAGTATAGGATACAGTTTTCCTTCCCGTTTAAACGCAAACGCAATGTACTAAACTGTCGAAATTTACTTTAATAAATTTTAACTATATTTTTAATTTGAGTAGCAAGCAGGTTGGAGCCTGATCAGACGCCGGGTTACCCGGCGTCTGATCTGGCTCCAACCTGCTTGTAATGAAAATAATAGTTTTAGTATATGAATGTGTTTATTGGGAAAGAATAAAATATCAGTAAAATTAGCGCAGCTGTCTCGTGCTGCACGAGGATCATGCCTATCTCAAGTTGGAAACTGTACGACTATACAGATCCCGATGTTACCCTGTTTTTTATTTACCATTATGAACTATGCTGTTCTAAAAATAACTCTGACAGGTCAGAAATATCGCACAATAATAAGCCTCGACGATAATCCAACAATATAATGTAACCAATTGGAATTAACGCCTACGAGCTACTGATATATCCTCTAAATAAAAGTGTAAAGGAACTTTTTTGGGTGAGTATAGATACTATTTATATTAAATTATTTATATAAATATATATGCAGAAAACATTCACACAAGTCCCTTATTGTTTATTATACAACTATGTTGTAAATGCTGAATTACAAGTATGCAGAAAGCTCATGCATCAGACTCCACGCTTTATAGGTGATTATCGATAATTGCACTCCTTCAAGAACTTATAGCTATATTCTTTGTGTGCAAGTATAATCAAAATCCATTGTAAACTGTAGTTGCAAGAGTGTAAACACTGTTAAATATGGCATTTTCAGCAATTCAAAGGTAGAACAATCTTGACCTTTTGGTCCGATTTCAACCACAATCAAACCCATCCGAACTCTTATGGATATATACAATCTGAGCAAGTTTGAGAAAGATTGGATAAATATTGTGGCCTCTAGAGTGTAAACACTAAAATTGACGCACGACGGACGAAGGACGACGCACGCCGGACATTCAAGGATTACAAAAGCTCACCATGAGCAAGGACGGATGGACAGGCGCCAGAAAAGTGATCCCTAAAAGTCACCCCTTCGATATTTTTTTGGCAGACGACAATTCAGCAGGGTAAGAGGTAATGAGGAAGAGGATAACGTGGTTCACACATTGTTTTATTTCATTTTTGTCTCAAGATCAGGGCTGCCATAAGTTGACAATGGAAATTCCTAAGATTTCCAAATTTTGTGTTTTTCACACGCGATTTTACAATTTGTACCTTTAACCCATAACTCCATATTCTGTTACTAGTATTGAAGACACTTGGTCCCATACGTGGTCCCATAAAGCATGTTTAAAGTGAAGCAGAATGTGCCTTAAGACGCATTTTGCTTTACTTTCATCCTACTTTAAGCTACCATCATCTGAACAAGAGGACCAGAAAGGCCCTAATTCACTCACCCGACCACGGTGGCACTAAGAAGGATCAAGCTATTTCGGGAAAGAAGATTTGTAAATGTTCACTAACGTTATCAGGAAAATCAGTCTTGTCCACTGGCTTCCATGTTTATTTTGAGATAGCTCGTTTATTGTCCCCTATGAATCAATTGTGTAATATTGCTTTCATATGGTGAAAAAAAGTGGTTTAAGACAAGACTATTGTTAACATTGTTCATTGAAATATATCTATTCTTAGCTCTGGTGACCTAGATATGCAATGAACCAGAACAATTTCAATAACATTGGTAAAGGACTTCTAGAAAATACACCTTACCAAATATCAAAGCTATGCATGGCTACCCAAACAAAAAAATGTTTTAATAAATCAATAATGTATCATCAATTTATCATCAATATATCACTGTTTAGGAGCAAGTTGTAGTGGTCCATTGGCAGTGCATTTAATGTATCTCCAATGGACCACTCTTCTGCTCCCGATGTAAAAGTGGTACATTAGTGATCTATTATACTTAAACTTTAAGATAGTGATCTATTGGTCCTTTATTACACTTACAAACCTCTGAGATTCATTACACTTAACATTATCAGATAGTGTTTTATGAATGATCCGTTCCCCAGAGCAAATGTGTTGTGAGATCACAGGGTAGATCCTAGTATAAAATATTGAAATAGGACTTATTCTTGTTTATCTGAAAAAAAACAGATGTAGGTAACTCTTGACAAAGGGGAATTATTCAAAATTATTGATGCCAGAGTTATGGCCTTTCCATGTGACACTCATCAAACTAGTTATATAATTATATGGAATTTCAGTTTACTAGAATCAGTTGTACTTGAGTTATCTCCCATATAAGAAAATATGATGAATGGAAATAGCTCCAACAATATTGATGCCAGAGTTATGGCACCATGAATGGCATTTCCTCTCATCTAACTTTTTTCATATATGTAATTTCATTTCATTAGATTCAGTAGAACTAGAGATATCTTCAGGACAAGAAAGTATTACAAAGGGAAATAACTCTGGATAAACAAACTGATGTCAGAGGTATGGCCCTTTTCAGTGGCTCTTTCTCTATCCAACTCATTTCATAGCATCTTTAGAACTGAAGTACTGGAGTTATATCCTCTTGAGAAGAAACTATGACAAAGGGGAATAACTCAAAACATGTTGATGCCAAAGTTATAACCCTTTTATACGACACTTTCTTTCATCAAACTCTGTTTATATATGAAATTTCATTTCATTAGCAACAGTAGAAATTGAGTTATCTACAGGATAAGAACAAATGACAAAGGGAAATAACTCCCTAAATATTGATACCAGAGTTATGACCCTTGCAAATGGCACTTCCTCTGATCAAGTTCTTTCCAAACATGAAATTTCATATCCCTAGCATCAGTAGAATTGGAGATATCTTCTGGTCAAAAAGTTTGACAGACAGAATATAAGTTATATGTGCTATAATTGTAAGTTTCACAAAACAGTGAATATTATACATACACACAGGACACCTAGTATTCACAGTCATCAAGGTCACGTACAGATGTAAAGTTCTCTGTTTATCTATACTTTAAAATGTGAATGTGGCAAAAATTAAAGACTCCAGACCAGTTCAAACTCCTGAAAACAGGTTTATGGTAAGTTACATAACTTACATTTATACATTTTTATCATGAGCATAATATATTTTAGACATTTACATGACACAAACAAAAACATGTGCTACCCCACCCACTCATAGTTTACTATGACACAAGTACTATTACACATGATTTAATATTGTATGCCTTTGCAAAGCAAAGTACTAATGCCAGATTAGAAAACAGTTAAAAAGTATTTCTGTTACTTGAGCTTGTTGGGTTTTTTACTTAATTTGTATTAATTTGGAAATATGATGTTGTTTTAAGGTCACCTAGTTCAGATCACATGTTCACCTATTCAAAACTAGAATCAGGATATAGTGATACATTAGTCCTACATTGATAGTGAAACATAAGTGATATATTAACGGCGCAAAAAGGGTGATACATTAGTCCTACATTGATAGTGAAACATAAGTGATATATTAACGGTGCACAAAGGGTGATACATTAGTCCTTTATTAACGGCGCACAAAGAGTGATTCATTAGTGAATTATTGATAGTGAGCCATTAGCTCATTTGCATGGCATTTGTATCACTATAATTTCCCATTTAATAAAGTATCATACATTAGTGATTTTTTGCAGTGTTTTATTCCCTTCTTTTTTTTTGTTTGGGTATTGAAGTTTCAGAAAAGTTGTTTGCAGACTTCAGAATAATTATAACTAGATGTAAACCTGTGACCCCCGTGTGGGGTCATTTTTTTACCCAATGGACATTTAAAATGAATACTCTTGGTAGAAGATCAGTAGATGATAATATGTGCCAAATATCTTAGCTCAGTCCCTTGTGTTTGAAGATTTCACTCTACAATTCTATGTAAAACTGTGACCCCCGGGAAGGGGGCCATTTTTGTCTTGAACAATCTTGACATAGGACCTACAGATGATATTATGTGCCAAATATCTAAGCTCTTCAAGTTTTTGAGAAGGGGTGTTGAAGCTTTCACTCTATAATTCCATGTAAAACTGTGACCCCCGGTGAGAGGCCATTTTTGATCCCAGGTATATATCTTGACCTGTAGACGATGCTATGTGCAAAGTACCTAAGCGCAGTGTACTATGGTTCAAGACAAGCATTTTAACAATGTAACCCTTTGTAAAACGGTGACCCACGGGGCGGGGCCAATTTTTACTCCAGGGACATAATTTGAACAATCTTGATAGAGGACCTATAGATGATGCTAAACGCCAAATATCTGAGCGCTGGTCCTTGTGGTTTTTGACAAGAATTTTTTTTAAGATTTCCTTGTTTTTTTATACTTTGGTTGCAATGCGGCAACCAGAGTTCTGCATTGTTTCAAATTCTTTCAACACTGCGAAAGATCTTGACCAAAAGTACATTACTGTGAAGTTTGGTTGCAATCAGGCAAGTGGTTTTGCAGATGTTTGAACAAATTGTTGACACACAACTACGGACGCTGGACAAAGGCCGATCACAAAAGCTCACCTTCAGCAGTTCATGCTCAGGTCAGGTGAGCTAAAAATGGCATTCCTGCAAGATTCTAGATTCAGGCAAAATAATAAAAATACATTCACATAAAACAGAAAAAAAACATTTAAAATAAAATTACAGCAAGAGCCGCATGCGGCCCTAAATCGGTAACCTGGTACCCATGGTTACGGTCTTGGTAATGGATCAGTAATTGTTAAGTTTTCACTATGAGCAATCATCCGTAAATCACCCCAATCAACTGGCGGCCATGTTTGAGCTAGGAAGATTATTTGAAGAAAACTGGGAAAGGATCACCCATGAATCATTATTTGTGTAAAAGTATTCTTAAATGTGACCAATATTTTCAGATAAATTTTTTTTTAAAGATTTTCTGTATAGAAATATAAGGAAAACTAGCCCCACTCTTTGGCGGCCATGTTATTCAAGATAACAAAATGATTTTAGAAATCTGGTAGAGAGTCATAAATGAATCATTTGCCCAAATTTATTTCCAATTTAGGCCAGTAGTTTTACAGAAGATTTTTAAATTTTTTACTATACAGTAACAAAAGGAAAATGTGCCCCACCTACTGGCGGCCATGTCGAGGGTCACCCATGGATCATTTGTATGAAATTACTTTCAAATCGGACCAGGGGTTTCAGACAAGAAGATTTTTGAAGTTTTCACTATATATCCATATAAGGAAAATCTGCCCACCCACAAGCGGCCATGTTTTTTTTAAGATAGGAAAATTATTCTGATAGAGGGTCACCAATGGCACATTTGGGTAAAATTATTTTCAATTCGGACTAGCAGTTTTTGACAAGAAGATTTAAAAGCAAGAGCCCCATGGGGCATATGTCGCTCACCTGAGAATAGCTGTACATCAAAATGGAGATAATGATTTATGTCCAGGACGGGGTCATTTTTTACCCGAGGGGCATAATTTGAACAATCTTGATAGAGGACCTAGAGCTGTAGATGATGCTATGTTCCAAATATCTAAGATCAGGGTACTAGGGTTCTAGACAAGAAGATTTTTTTAAAGTTTCCATTGAAAAAATCTATTTTTAGCTCCCGTGACCTACATATGCAACAGACTGGAACCATTTGAACAAAATAGATAAAGGACATCTAGAAGTAACACCATGCCGAATATCAAAGCTCTGGCTATATTAGCTTCAGAAAAGAAGACGTATGAAAACTGTGACCCCCGGAGTGGGGCTAATTTTGACCCCAGGGGCATAATTTGTACAAACTTGATAGAGGACCTGTAGATGATATGCAACGACCAGAACCATTTGAACCTTATTGGTATAGGACATCTAAAAGTGTCACCATGCCAGATATCAAAGCTCTGGCCATATTAGTTTCAGAGGAGAAGACGTTTGAAAATTTCACTATATAACTCTATGTTAAACTGTGACCCCCCCCCCCCGGGCGGGGCCAATTTTGACCCCAGGGGCATAGTTTGTAGTTTGATAGAGGACCTGGAGATGATGCTATGTGACAAATGTCTAAGATCTGGCCCTTGTAGTTTCAGACAAGAAGATTTTTTAAGATTTCCTTATTTTTTCACTTGGTTGCCATGGCAACCAGAGTTCTACATTGTTTTTAATTCTTTGAACAATTTTGAAAGAACTTGACCCAAGGAACATTCGTGTAAAGTTTGGTTGAAATCTTTTCAGCGGTATATGAGGAGATGTCATTTGAAGCAATTGTTAAAGACAACAATGACTGTGGAAGAATAAATTAAAGACATAAAAAGGATATGTATGGGTTAATAGGTTAATAAATATCATTATTTACATTTTCTAAATATAAGAAACTATATGTAAATGAGTGGCAAATAGTTTGGATCCAGATTAGATGCAGCATTATGTGGCATCTGACCTGGATCCATACTGTTTATGGCCAAGAATTAATTGTGGACTGATAGACAGAAAAATAAACAAACAAACAAAACACAAACAAACAAACAGACAGACCAAAAGTAATATGCCTCGAACTAAGTTGTGCTTGAGCATAAAATAGCAGACATCACTTTCATTTCTGTTATGTATCTCAGTGACCTGAGTTCAGAGCTAGCTATGGGTCAGTTATGCAATTGGAGACGGTCTCAGAGAGAAATGACTATTATCAAGCTGAACTGTTGTCTGCTCCAAATGTTTGTATGTGAAATATGTAAAAAATAATAACTTATATTTTCTAAATATAAGAAAATATGTAAATGAGTGGCAAATAGTTTAGATCCAGATTAGATGCAGCATTATGTGGCATCTGACCTGGATCCAAACTGTTTGCAAAAATGTTGCATTTAGTATAAGGGTAGCTTCTTAGCCTGGAAGATACAATGGGTCTGTATAACGAGAGCACCGCAAACGGGTGCTGGACGCTCGACTTTCATATACTTGAGACAGCTATATTTTTCAAACTTAAAGAATGTGTATGGGTGTTTAATGCCCTATTGATCATAGAAGTTTGTAAGCAACAACAACTTAAACATACTTGGACAGTCTACATTCCACTTAAAGTAAACTATAAGTCAAAAGAAGGACACCATCTTTGCCTGCTTTACCTGCCTTGTTGTAATGCGTTGCCCTTTTGAAACTAAACAAGTATTCAAATATATTGGAAGTTTGAAATTAATAACTTTCTACAGTTACTGAATAATTTCATATACAAATTCTTAGTCAAACAAGGGCAATAACTCTGCAATGACAAATCTCATGGTTATCTGCTGTGTTGAAAGGTGATGCCCTTTTGAAACTGAACAAGCATTAAAAGTTTCAAGTTAATACCTATTGTAATTATTGAGAAATTTCAATTTACAAGTTTTATGTAAATAAAAACAAGGGCAATAACTCTGGAATGGCAAATCCCCGGTCACCTTTCTTGTTTGAATGAGTTGCCCTTTTGTTAAAACACAAGTATTTAAAGTTTCAAGTTAAAACCTTTGACAGTTATTAAGATATTTCAATTTACAAGTTTTAAGTAAATAAATCAAGGGCAATTACTCTGGAATCACAAATCACAGAGTAACCTACCTTGTTGTAATGAGTTGTCCTTTTGATACTTAACAGGTATTTAAAGTTTCAAGTTAATATCTTTCATAGTTATTTAGATATGTTAATTTACAATTTTTAAGTAAATAAAACATGGGCAATAACTCTGAAATGACAAATCCCTGGATTACCAGCCTTGTTGTAATGAGTTGCCCTTTTGATACTAAACAAGTATTCAAAGTTTCAAATGGATACCTTTGATTGTTATTGAGATATGTAAATTTATAATTTTTAAGTAAATAAAACAGGGGCAATAACTCTGGAATGGCAAATCCTAGGGTTACCTGCCTTGTTGTAATGAGTTGCTCTTTTGATACTTAATAACTATTCAAAGTTTCAAATGGATACCCCTGATAGTTATTGAGATATGTTAATTTATAATATTTAAGTAAATAAAACAAGGGCAATAACTCTGAAATGACAAATCACAGGGTTACTTGCCTTATTGTAATGAGTTGCCCTTTTAATACTAAACAAGTATTCCAAGTTTCAAATGGATACCTTTGATAGTTATTGAGATATAATAATTTATAATTTTTAAGTAAATAAAATAGGGGCAATAACTCTGAAATGACAAATCCCAGGGTTACCTGCCTTGTTGTAATGAGTTGCCCTTTTGATACTGAACAACTGTTCAAAGTTTCAAATGGATACCTTTGATAGTTATTGAGATATGTTAATTTATAATTTTTAAGTAAATAAAACAGGGGCAATAACTCTGAAATGACAAATCCCAGGGTTACCTGCCTTATTGTAATAAGTTGCCCTTTTGATACTAAACAAGTATTCCAAGTTTCAAATGGATACCTTTGATAGTTATTGAGATATGTTAATTTATAATTTTTAAGTTAATAAAATAGGGGCAATAACTCTGAAATGACAAATCCGAGGGTTACGTGCCTTATTGTAATGAGTTGCCCTTTTGATACTGAACAACTATTCCAAGTTTCAAATGGATACCTTTGATAGTTATTGAGATATGTTAATTTATAATTTTTAAGTAAATAAAACAAGGGCAATAACTCTGATAGTTATTGAGAAATGGACTCTTACAAAAACCTTAAGCAAAAAACTTAACCGACGCAGACGCTGACGCAGACGCAGACGCAGACGCAGACGACAGGGTGACGACAATAGCTCGACTTTTTGAAAAAGTCGAGCTAAAAACGAATCATTAGAGAGTTTTTACTGTCAGACCTACATCAAAAAGCACTGATATGGCCAGGGTTGAGTCAAATTTGACCCTAGGGTTTTGATTTTTTACAATTTTGAAAGTGATTTAGTAGAAGATACTATTCATGCAATATCTAAGGTGTGGGAACAGTGGTTTTTTACAAAAAACTTGTTTAAAGTTTTTCACTTTTTTTAATAAATTTCAAAAAGTAGTCCACTTTAAAGTTTCATTTTAAAGATTTCTGTAGAGAAGCATCCAAGTAACACCGTGAGCATATTAGTTTTTTCCTCAGACTCGCGGTTTCAGAGGAGTTGTCGCTTGAAGTAAATTTGAACGGACGGACAGACGGACGGCGGGCGATCACAACAGCTCACCTTGAGCCTTCGGCTCAGGTGAGCTAACAAGAATGCGCGTTCAATAAACACTTATGCCCCCGGTGGCATCCTTGACAAGATATTCTGAATTTTTCTAAGTCTAAATTAGGTCAAGGTCAAGATCAAAATCAAGGTTGGGTAATATGGGTGGATTGGTAGTGATCCAAGGCAACAACTGTATAAGTATCAAAGCATTGTAGTCAGTGATGCTGGTGCTAGACGAAACGGTAAAATCTAGTTAACCAAGAAATAGCCCATTTAAAGTATTCTAAGTTCAAATTAGGTCTAGGTCAAGGTCAAAATCAAGGTTGGGTGATATTGGTGGAAAGGGAATGGGCCAAGGCAACAACTGTATAAGTATCCAAGCATTTGAGTAAGCGGTGTTGATGCTAGACGAAACGGTAAAATCTACTTATTTAAAAATTAACCTGTTACGGACGGAAAGACGGATGGATGCACGGACGGACGGACAGGACGATTACTATATGCCTCTGCATCTATAGATGCCGGGGGCATAAAAATTTCAATTGGTTGCAATGGAAACCACAATTTCAGTTGGATGCCCTATATATTTGAAGAAATCTGAGAGAGTACCCTAGAAGGAACAATACTATGAAGTTTTGAAGAAATTGGCCCAGTGGATTCCAAGAAAATTTTAAAGAAAAAGTTTGACGACGGACGGACGACGCCGTACACAGTGCGACCACAATAGTTCACCTTGGCATTTCGTGTCAGGTGAGCTAAAAACACCAACGCCAACGCCGGAATGATTCCATAAACACCCCCCCCCCATTCTCCGAATAGGCTAGCTAAAAAGGATTATTTCACACAACAATTTTGCCTTTAACCCGTTACCCTATATAACCTGTTTCTAGTTCTTATTGGGATTAAATGTGTTAAGATTTTACTTCGCTCAAACAGTATTTCACTTAGTCATATCGCCACTCAGCAATTACAGTTAGAGGAACCACGGACCTTCTGCAGGTAACCGGAAGGCGTTTCTAGTTTAAAACCAGGGTTGGCAATTTTTGCCAAGGGTGGAAAAAACCATGGAAAAAACCGGAAAAAACTGGCAAGGAAAAAACTGGGTGGCAAAAACTGGCAAAAACTAAAAAATTTGAGTGGCAAAATCAACAACAGGGTGGCAAAAACTGAAATTAAAATCAACTTTCAGAAATGTAAAGAGGAAATACACACTCATGAAATAAATTCACACCTGTGTGCACTTTTCATGCACTGCATTAGTGAGCTGTAGTTGTGTATTGTGGACCTGCCAATGAGTGACAAGTGTCAGAAGAATACACAATGCACAGCTACAGTCAATGTATAGGTAATCCAAATATAAACTGACATTTTTCATAAACATGAATGAATTACAGAATCAAGTGGCACTGTTGATATTAGATAATAGCCTTGAAAAAATAAAATTAATTCAAAAGAAATTCAAAAAATAAAATTCTTATAATTATTTTACTTGTTTGTTACTGCTTCTTACAGGTTGTTTCAAACAGACAGTTCTAAATAAGCAGCAACAAAAAAAGTGTTTTTTTATGGAGAAAACAATTGAAATGTGTAATTTTTTTTATTCTCATTTGTGGACTAGTTTTTATTACTGTTTCTATTTTATATATTACCTTGCATAATTTTGATGACTGAAATTAAGATAAAATAGTTGATAGCATCCAAGACCTTGCTTTTCACATTTTTACCCTGATATAGTCACTGTCTTAGGTTTTTGCCATTTTAGCCGGTTTATTCCAGTTTTTGCCGGTTTTTTCCAGTTTTTGCCACTGGCAAATAAAAAACTAGTTTTTGCCGGCAAAAACCCAACCCTGACTTAAAGAAGGTTGAAAGTACAGCAGAATGTGCCTCAAGGAAGAATGCGCCTCAGGCGCATCCTGCAAATACGTTCCACCAGCTTTAAGTTGCTGTCAAAATTATGTTATATGATTAATTGAGTTGGGTTTTAAGTGATCATTCTGTGTTAATAAAATGTCTACACACATCACACTTGTAAGCTTTCTCTCCTGTGTGTATCATTATGTGGATGACTAAAGTTGTAGGAACAGTTAAAAAAACTTTCAACACACATCACATCTTCAAAGCGTATCTCTTGTATGTATACGTGTGTGTCTAACTAAATTACTAGAATCAGTAAATGACTCTCCGCACACACCACACGTATAAGGTTTCTCTCCTGTATGTATCCGCATGTGGGTGACTAAAGTACTAGAATAAGAAAATGATTTTCCACACACATCACACTTGAACGGTTTTTCACCTGTATGTATCCTCATGTGCGTGACCAAACCATGATTCTGTGTAAATGACTTTCCACACGCATCACACTTGTATGGTTTTTCTCCTGTGTGTATCCTGGTGTGTTTGGTTAAAGCACAATAATCAGTAAATGGCTTTCCGCACACATCACATTTGTAAGGTGTTTCTCCTGTGTGTATCCTTGTGTGTTTTATTAAAGTACCAGAATTAGAAAATGACTTTCCACACACACCACATGTGTAGGGTTTTTCTCCTTTGTGCATCCTCGTGTGTATGGTTAAAGCACCAGAACTAGTAAATGACTTTTCACACACATCGCACTTGTAAGGTTTTTCTCCTTTGTGCATCCTCGTGTGTATGGTTAAAGCACCAGAATTAGTAAACGACTTTCCGCACACATCACATGTGTAAGGCTTTTCTCCTGTGTGAATCCTGGTGTGTTTTGTTAAAGTACCAGAATTAGTAAACGACTTTTCACACACATCACACTTGAACGGTTTTTCTCCTGTGTGTATCATCATGTGTAACACTAACCTATGATTCTGTGTAAATGACTTTCCACACACATCACACTTGTACGTTGTTTTGTCTGTGTGTGTCCTTGTGTGTTTGACTAAATACTGATTCTGTGTAAATAACTTTCCACACACATCACATTTGTAAGGTGTTTCTCCTGTATGGATCTTCAAGTGTGAGACTAAATACTGATTCTGAATAAATGACTTTCCACACACACCACACGTGTACGGTTTCTCCTTTATGTGTATCCTCAAGTGTGTTACTAAATACTGTTTCTGTGTAAATGGCATTCCACACACATTACACATGTAAGGCCTTTCACCTGTATGTACCCTTATGTGCTCGACTAAATCGTTTGTTTGGAAAAATACCTTTCCACACACATCACACTTGTAAGTCCTATTTCCTGTAGGTATCCTTACATGTAAGTGTTTGACAAAACGATTATCAACATAAAATGACTTTCCACACACATCACACTTATCAGGTCTCTCTTCTGTTTGTAGTTTCTGCATGTGTGCCATTGTATTATAATTACTATCAAATGACTGCCCACAGTTAGCACTCTTGTACGGGTAGACACAATAATCAACTATCAATGGGACTGGCGAAATTCACCAGCATAATTGGTAAATTTAAGCCACTTATACTGTTTAATTTATAATACAAAAAAGACAACTTAAGAACACCTGTCAAAATATTCACATTTTCTAGTAAGAATTGATTTGGGCTTACCATAGGTACATGTATATGCCAAATTTGATGACCACATGTCAACTATGCTGGAGATATTCAAGTTTTATCTTGTTTTACTAAACACAGCAATTAACCTGTCATGCCTCCTGTGGTAGACTTGGCTACTATTTGGACTGATTCTCCATGTTCCTGGCTATGTTAGTTTCTCCCGACTTATATGTAGACTCATTCAATGTTGTATAATTTGCCTGGTGCGTGCCTCATACAGCCAGTTGTTTTAGAAAACTCTGAATCACAATGGACACACAAGGGTAGATTCCTGAAAGAAAGAAAACAAGCATGTAGGTCATCTTAAAAAACTTGCAAAAAAGAGTGACTTGTAGTTTGCTTTAACTTATAGGAACGACTTTGAGCGCATTTTATTTATTTCTCCGCTGAAGAAAATAGTTCGAATTTGTACAGTCATGAACATGGACGTAAGAAATATTTTATAATTCCAAGCAGAGGGTAGCTTAAAGAAGGCTGAAAGTAAAGCAGAATGCGCCTTAAGGCGCATTCTGCTTTACTTTCAACCTGCTTTAATTGGTTACATGTCTTCAAAACAAAAAACAGGTTATTAGGTAAATGGTTAACTCTTTACTCTATAGTCTGTTTATAGTTTTGAAGACAGGTGGCGTAGGTACTTAAAGCAGGTTGAAAGTTAAGCGGAATACGCCTTTCAGTCTGCCTTAGGCAACCATATGCTAGAATATAGAAACTATTTACTGTATAAATTGGAACTCTTTTCATAGGAGGAATAAATTAAATGCGTAAAAATAGGTATCTAAATGTTAATTAACAGACTATGCTTCCAACACATATTAAGTACTATATATTATTTTAGTCTAAAAAACAGTAAACCAATTAACCAATTAGATTTACTTCTACTAAACTACTAATTTTAGTTTTAATACAAATAATAATAAACAAGGGCCACCATGGCCCTAAAGCGCTCACCAGGTACACCATGTAAAACATAACCTATGGTGACCTAGATTACGACTGGACATGACCCACAATCAACCTTTAGAGTGTAAACAAAGTTGTCTATGATTTGACCTAGTTTCTGACCAGACACAATCCACATTTGATTTTGCCCTAGATTTGATGTAGGCAAACATTCTGGCAATAATTCATTCAGATATAATGTTGTGGCCTCTCGAGGGTTAACAAGGTATTTCTTTGATATGACCTAGTGACCTAGATTTTGATCCAACATGACCGATATTCGAACTTGGCCTATATATCAATTAGGCAAATTTCTGACCTAGTTGCATTAAAATCCAATCAGATTTTAAGCCATGGTTTTTCTATGATTTGACCTAGTGACCTAGTTTTTTGACCGGACATGACCCATATTCGTACTTGACCTAGAATAAATGAGGCAAACATTTTGACCAAGTTTCATCAATATCTAGTAAGATTTGTAGCCTCTACCGTCGTCGTTAACAATTGCTTCAAATGGCTTAACAGATTTCAACCAAACTTTACAGAAATGTTCCTTGGGTCAAGCTCTTTCAAATTTGTTCAAAGAATTGAAAACAATGTAGAACTCTGGTTGCCATGGCAACCAAAGTGAAAAAATAAGGGAATCATAAAAATCTTCTTGTCTGAAACTACAAGGGCCAGAGCTTAGATATTTGGCACATAGCATTATCTACAGGTCCTCTATCAAGTTTGTTCAAATTATGCCCCTGGGGTTAAAATTGGCCCCGCCCCGGGGGTCACAGTTTAAGATAGAGTAGAGTTATATAGTGAAATTTTCAAACGTCTTCTTCTCTAAAACTAATATGGCCAGAGCTTTGATATTTGGCATGGTGACACTTCTAGATGTCCTATACCAAATTTGTTCAATTGGTTCTGGTCAGTTGAATAACTAGGTCACAGGAGCTAAAAATAGATTTTTTTCAATGAAAACTTAAAAAATCTTCTTGTCTGAAACTACAAGGGCCAGAGCTAAGATATTTTGCACATAGCACCTCCTATAGGTCCTCTATCAAGTTTGTTCAAATTATGCCCCTGGTGTTAAAATTGGCCCCGCCCCGGGGTCACAGTTTTACATAGAGTTATATAAAGAAAATTTCAAACGTCGTCTTCTCTGACACTAATTTTGCCACAGCTTTTATATTGGGTATGGTGACACTCTTTAATATACTTTACATATTTTGTTCAAATTGTTCCGGTCTGTTGCATATCTAGGTCAGTCCTGGACATAAATCATTATCTCCATTTTTTCAGCTATTCTCAGGTGAGCGAAATATGCCCCATGGGGCTCTTGTATTTCATTCTGGTCTCAAGATCTGAGTGCTGCCATAAGTTGACATGAAAAATCCTACAGTTTTCCAAATTTTCTGTTTTTCACACCCGATTTTAGGAATTGTACCTTTAACCCATTACTCCATATTCTGTTTCTAGTACTGAAGACACTTGGTCCCATACGTGATCCCATAAAGCATGTTTAAAGAGAAGCAGAACATGCCTTAAGGCGCATTTTGCTTTATTTTCAGCCTCTGTAAGATACCATCTTCTGAAGAAGAGGACTAGAAAGGCCCTAAATCACTCACCTGACAACGGTGGCTGGCTGCACTAAGAAGGATCAAGCTATTTCAGAAAAGAAGATTTGTAAATGTTAACTAACGTTATCAGGAAAATCAGCCTTGTCCACTGGCTTCCATGTTTATTTTGAGATAGCTCGTAGATTTTCACCTATGACACAATTGTGTAATATTGCTTTCATATGGGGAAACAAGTGGTTTAAGACAAGAATATTGTTAACATTGTTCATTGAAATATGTCTATTCTTAGCTCTGCTAACCTAGATATGTAATGAACCAGAACAATTTCAACAACATTGGTAAAGGACTTCCAGAAAATACACCTTACCAAATATCAAAGCTCTGCATGGCTATATAAGTTTCAGAAAAGAAGTTGTTTGCAGATTTCAGAATATAACTCTATGTAAATCTGAATAAGGGGAGATCCTTTGAAAGCACAGAAAACAAAACAAATACTGAAAATTGCAGACTCGGTTTAATTGAGTCTGTTCATGAGCAATACTGAAATATGCAACAGTGCTCACGCCCCCTAGCACCAGCTTAAGCGGAATTCAACTTTCAACTGTAAATGCGCTGAAATCAATGATTCCAAAGGACCAGAAAGTATAACAACACTGAGAATGAAGTACGGGGCGACCTTTTACCTGTGACCCCCGGATGGGGTAATTTTTTACCCAAGGGATATTTAAAATAAATACTCTTGATAGAAGATCAGTAGATGATAATATGTGCCAAATATCTTAGCTCAGTCCCTTGTATTTGAAGATTTCACAATATAAATGTTTGTAAAATTTAGACCCCTTGGAAGGAGGCCATTTTTGACACCCAGAAAAAAATCTTGAACAATCTTGACATAGGACCTACAGATGATATTATCATATGTGCCAAATATCTAAGCTCTTCAAGTTTTTGAGAAGGGGTGTTTCAAGATTTCACTCTATAATTCCATGTAAAACTGTGACCCCCGGGACGAGGCCATTTTTTACCCCAGGCATATATCTTGACCTGTAGACGATGCTATGTGCAAAGTATCTAAGCGCAGTGTACTATGATTCAAGACAAGAATATTTTTTTACAATGTAACCCTTTGTAAAACGGTGACCAGAGTTCTGCATTGTTTCAAATTATTTCAACACTGCGAAAAAGCTTGACCAAAGGTACATTCCTGTGAAGTTTGGTTGCAATCAGGCAAGTGGTTTTGAAGAAGATGTTTGAACAAATTGTTGACACACGACTACGGACGCCGGACAAAGGCCGATCACAAAAGCTCCCCTTCAGCACTTCATGCTCAGGTCAGGTGAGCTAAATATGGCATTCTTGCAAGATTTTACATTCAGGCAAAATAATAATTATAATACATTCACATAAAACATAAAAAACATTTAAAATAATAAAAATTGCAAAAAGCAATGCTTAATAACCTCTTCATATAAACCATTATATAATATAACAAGAGCTCTCGGAGAACAGCAAAGCTCGCCTAATTAAACCTTTCTAAAATAGGTAACTTTCAATAGACAAGAGGCCCAGAGGGCCACATTTCGCTCACCTGAGGACATTGTACCATAGAAGCTGACTAGGCAAGACAACATTTTGATATAGCTTTGTGCCATGTATCAAAATTTGATCTCGGTAGAGGACTACAATGCGAAGCTACATGTCAGATATTAATGATCTGGGTCTTACAGTTTAAGAGAAGAAGAATTTTAAAGGTTTTCCTATATAAGTCTATGTAAAACTAATAAGCCCGGGGGCGGGCCAAATTTGATCCAGGGGTCATAATTTGAACAATCTTGGTAGAGGACTATAACGCAAAGCTACATGTCAAATATAAATGATCTGGGCCTTACAGATTCAGAGAAGAAGGTATTTAAAGGTTTTCCTATGAAAAACTGATAAGCCCGAGGGCAGGGTCATTTTTGGCCCAGGGGTCATAATTTGAAAAACTTGGTAGAGGACCACAAGGCAAAGCTATATGTCAAATATTAAAGATCTGGGCCTTAGTTTCAGAGAAGAAGATTTTTAAAGGTTTTCCTATACAAGTCTATGACAGTGCCTATTTTGACCTGTGGGTCATAATTTGAACAATCTTGGTAGAGGACTATATTGCAAAGCTACATGTCAAATATAAATGATTATGATCTGGGCCTTACAGTTTCAGAGAAGAAGATTTTTAAAGGTTTTCCTAGGAAAAACTGATAAGCCCGAGGGCGGGGCCAATTTTTGCCCGGGGTCATAATTTGAACAATCTTGGTAGAGGACTATATGGCAAAGCTACATGTCAAATATAAAAGATCTGGGCCTTACAGTTTCAGAGAATAAGATTTTTAAAGGGTTTTCCTATATAAGTCTATGTAAAACTGATTAGCCCCGGGGTGGGGCCAATTTTGACCCGGGGGTCATAATTTGAACAATCTTGGTAGAGGACCATAAGGCAAAGCTACATGTCAAATATTAATGATCTAGGCCATAAAATTTCAGAGAAGAAGATTTTTAAAAGTTTTCCTAAGAAAAACTGATAAGCCCCAGGGCGGGGACAGTTTTGGCCCCAGGGTCAAAATTTGAACACTGTTGGTAGAAGATCATTAGGGAATGATACAAACCAAATATCAAAGCTCTTGGCTTAGCGGTTTCTGAGAAGAAGATTTTTTAAGATTTTCTTATGCATTAAAAGTTATCCATTTCTACTAATGCTGAAAGGTTCCTAAGTTTGAAGAAGAAGGGGCATAGTACATTGAGACTATACAGTAGAACTACCCTCCAAAGACACTCAAACATAACCGACTCTGGCCGTTTAAGACAGGTGTCAGTCTAATGAGGGAAACACGCAATGCAGAACTCCTCTGAAGGAGCTCTCTTCATTGCGTGTGTCCTGCATTAACCTAAGTATGAAGAAGATGGGACATGATACAATTAGACTATACAGTAGAATCTATCTTTAATAACACTCCAACATTGCCGACTCTGGCCGCTAAAGACAGGTGTCAGCCTAATGAAGGAAACACACAATGTAGAAAGCCTCTGAATGAGCTTTCTTCATTGCGCATATCCTGCAATAAACAACAACGTGGACATTAATGTACTTCCTACACGGGTGTTGCTAAATAGAGGGAGTACTGTACCTTCATATTGTAAATATTGATTTGTCACACATGTATATCTCATGTGTAATGAATTTTGCCATTTTTGTGTTGATTGTATTGTAATGTTAGACATATCTCCTGTATGGAGGAAATAAAACATTGAATTGAATTGAATTGAATTACCTATCACATAAATGTGTGTGATGCTTATCAGTTCTTTTTACCTGATACAAGATAATAACGGCTTCTTCAAATCAAATGTAGTTTTTAGTACAACGATTAGCAGCACCCATGTGGTCTTATTTTTTAATAGATTTATATAATGTAATACCTTAAATAACATGTCATAATGCATAAAATCATCCTTAAAAGCATTATGTATATATCCTTATCTACAAAATATTCTCCCTGACTATTCTTTTTATACAAGCGTAAGCTAAAGTTTTGAAGAGGATCTTAAATAAGCTTATGCTTTGATCTCATCCTTTTTGACATTGTTGTATGTAATTGACAAATGTTATGATCTATGAGAAATAAAATATGTTTAAACTAAAGTTTTAAAAAAAAAAAAAAAAAAAAAAAAAAAAGTTATCCATACGGTCATGTTAGAAAATCTGGTCCCACGGCAAGGGGAATGATTCTAGCCAAAAACTTTGAACCAGATTTCGTTCCCCCTTGTCACTGATGCTTCTGACAAAGTTTGGTTGAAATCGGGTCAGTGGTTTCTGTGGAGATGTTGTTTGAAAATGTGGACGGACGACGGCCTTTGGCTCAGGTGAGCTAAAAAGTGAATCAGTACATTGATATTCAAGCCACAGGGAACCTCCATTCCAAATATCAGCTTACTAATATGTCATGTAGTCATAAGTACATTCCAACACTTACTCGATAACTAATGTTGAACGTTCAGTCCCAAAGCTCTAAGTCCACAACAGGTGGAATTTTGACTAGATTTCTATTTTAAATCTTAACTACGCAACATCAATGTTCAACCCACAGGGCACCTCCATTCGAAATATCAGCTTCCTAATACAAATATTTCATGTAGTATTAGTGCATTACAACACTTACTCCAAAACTTTAACCATAAGACATCAGCCGACAAACCCAAGTCAACAAAAGGGAAATTTAGAATCAATTTAACTACGCAATATCAATATTCAACCCACAGGGCACCAATATTCCAAGTATCAGCTTCCTAATACAAATATTTCATGTAGTATTAGTGCATAACAACACTTACCCCAAAACTTTAACCATAAAAAACCAACCATCATGAAGATTCAATGAATTTTGTAGTCTCTATAGAGTTATAACGAGGTTTTTCGATGATTTGACCTTGTGACCTAGTTTTTGACCAGACATGACCCACATTCGAACTTGGCCTAGATTTCATTGAGGCAATCATATTGATGAAGTTTCATGAAGATCAAATGAAATTTGTAGCCTCTAGAGTGTTAACAAGGTTTTTCGATAATTTGACCTAGTGACCTAGTTTTTGACCGGACATGACCCACATTCGAACTTGACCTAGATTTCATTGAGGCAAACATTTTGATGAAGTTTCATGAAGATCCAATGAAATTTGTTATCTCTAGAGTGTTAACAAGGTTTTTCGAAGATTTGACCTAGTGACCTAGTTTTTGACCGGACATGACCTACATTCGAACTTGGCCTAGATTTCATTGAGGCAATCATATTGATGAAGTTTCATGAAGATCCAATGAAATTTGTAGCCTCTAGAGTGTTAACAAGGTTTTTAGATAATTTGACCTAGTGACCTAGTTTTTGACCGGACATGACCCACATTCAAACTTGGCCTAGATTCCATTGAGGTAAATATTGTGACCAAGTTTCATCAAGATCCAATTAGATTTGAACCTGGTAGAGTGTTAACGAACAATTGTGGACGGACGGACGGACGACGGACATCCAGCGATCCTTAATGCTCATCTTGGCACCACATGCCAGATGAGCTAAAAAGTTAGTAACCCTAACCCTATTGAAGAGTTTTTCATGACTCTGAGCAAATTTTGTATTTTTTGACTAAAAGAAGGTTGAAAGTACAGCAGAATGTGGCTCGAAGGAAAAATGTGCCTCAAGCATATCCTGCAATTACGTTCAGCCAGCTTTAAGTTGCTGTGAAAATTATGTTATATGATTAATTGAGTTGGGTTTTAAGTGATAATTCTGTGTAAATGACTTTCCACACAAACCACACTTGTGAGCTTTCTCTCATGTGTGTATCATCCTGTGATTGACTAAAGTTGCATGAACAGTAAAAGACTTTCCACACACATCACAACTCCAAAGTGTTTCTCTTGTGTGTATCCTTATGTGTCTAACTAAATTACGAGAATCAATAAATGACTCTCCACACACACCACACGTATAAGGTTTCTCTCCTGTATGTATCCTCATGTGGGTGGCTAAAGTACTAGGATAAGAAAATGATTGTCCACACACATCACACTTGTACGGTTTCTCTCCTGTGTGTATCATCATGTGTCTGACTAAACCACGATTCTGTGTAAATGATTTTCCACACACATTACACTTGTAAGGTTTTTCTCCTTTGTGTATCCTGGTGTGTATGGTTAAAGCACCAGAATCAGTAAATGACTTTTCACACACATCACATTTGTAAGGTTTTTCTCCTGTGTGTATCCTGGTGTGTCTGGTTAAAGTACCAGCATTAGTAAATGACTTTCCACACACATCACATTTGTACCGTTTTTCTCCTGTGTGTATCCTGGTGTGTTTTGTTAAATTATCAGAATAAGTAAATGACTTTTCACACACATCACACTTGTACGGTTTTTCTCCTGTGTGTACCCTTGTGTGTAACAATAACTTAGAATTCCGTGTAAATGACTTTTCACACACATCACACTTGTACGGTGGTTTTTCTCCTGTATGTATCCTGGTGTGTAACAATAACTTATGATTCTGTGTAAATGACTTTCCACACACATCACACTTGTACGGTCTCTCTTCTGTTTGTAGTTTCTGAATGTGTGTCATCGTTTTATAATTACATGTACATGTACTATCAAATGACTGCCTACAGTTATCACTCTTGTACGGGTAGACACAATAACCAACTATCAATGGGACTGGCGAAATTCACCAGCATAATTGGTAAATTTAAGCCACTTACACTGTATAATTTATAATTAAAAAAAGCAACTTTAGAACATCTGTCAAAATGTTCACATTTTCTAGTAAGAGTTGATTTGGGCTTATCATAGGTATATGCCAAATTTGATGACCACATGTCAACTATGCTGGAGATATTCAAGTTTTCTCTTGTTTTACTAAACAGAGCAATTAACCTGCGATATCCCTCCCCTGTTCGTAGCCTCCTGTGGTTGACTTGGCTACTAATTGGGCTGATTCTCCATGTTCCTGGCTATGTTAGTTTCTCCCGACTTAAATGTAGAATCATTCAATGTTGTATAATTTGTCTGGTACATGCTTCATACAGCCAGTTGTTTTAGAAAACTCTGAATCACAATGGACACACAAGGGTAGATTCCTGAAAGAAAGAAACTAAGCCTGTAGGCCATCTTAAAAAAATGTTAATTTTAAATGTAACAAACTTGGCAAAAAAGAGTTACAATTAGTTTGCTTTAACTCCTTGCTCCATAGTCTGCTTATAGTTTTGAAGACAGGTGGCGTAGGTACTTAAAGCAGGTTGAAAGTAAAGCGGAATATGCATTTTAGTCTGCTTTAGGCAACTATATGCCAGAATATAGAAACTATTTACTGTATAAATTGGAACTCTTTTCCTCATAGGAGGATATTAAATGCGTAACAAGAGGGCCATGGCCCACAAGTCGCTCACCTGAGAACATTGCACCTAAGCTGACTGGGCAAAACAATATCGTGATATATATAGCTATAAAAAGAGTTTTAAAGGTTTTTCCTATATAAGTCTATATAAAACTGATAAGCCTTGAGGCAGGACCAAATTTGATCAAAGGGTCATAATTTTAACAATCTTGGTAGAGGACCATAATGCAAAGTTACAGGTCAAATATAAATGATCTAGGCCTTACAGTTTCAGAGAAAAAGTTTTTTTAAAGGTTTTCCTATGAAAAACTAATAAGTCGAGGGTGGGGCCATTTTTGGCACGGGGGTCATTATTTGAACAATCTTGGTAGAGGATCACAAGGCAACGCTATGTGACAAATATTAAAGAACTGGGCCTTACAGTTTCAGAGAAGAAGAAATTTAAAGGTTTTCCTATATAAGTCTATGTAAAACTGATAAGCACTGGGGCGAGGCCAATTTTGACCCGGGGGGTCATAATTTGAACAAACTTGGTAGAGGACTATAAGGCAAAGCTACATTTCAAATATAAATGATCTGGGCCTTACAGTTTCAGAGAAGAAGATTTTTAAAGATTTTCCTATGAAAAACTGATAAGCCCAAGGGCGGGGCCATTTTTGGCCCAGGGGTCATAAGCTGAACAGTCTTGGTAGAAGACCATAAGGCAAAGCTACATGTCAAATTTGAAAGATCTGGGCCTTACAGTTTCAGATAAGAAGATTTTTAAAGAGTTTCCTATATAACTCTATGTAAAACTGATAAGCCCCTGGGCGGGGCCAATTTTGACCCGGGGGTCATAATTTGAACAATCATGGAAGAGGACTACAAGGCAAAGCTATATTTCAAATATGAATGATCTGGGCCATACAGTTTCAGAGAAGAAGAATTTTAAAGGTTTTCTGAAGAACAAGAGGGCCATGGCCCTAAATTCGCTCACCTGAGGACATTGAAGTTTGTACCTAAGTTGACTGGGCAAGACAACATTTTAATAGAACTATAAATGGAGTTATCTTCCAGACAAGAAAACATGACCCTGAATTTTGTTGCCAAGCTTATGACCCTTATCCATGACACATCCTCTTATCAAGCTATTTCCATTTCCAATAAATGATAATTATATCACTAGCGTCAGCAGAACTGGAATTATTTTCCTGACAATAAAATATGACAAAGGGGAAAAACTAAATATTGCTGCCCTTGTGCATGGCATTTTCTCTCATCAGTTTCTTTCCATACATAAAATTTCATTACAATAGCATCAGTAGAACTGAAGTTGTCTTCTTGACAAGAAAATATCACAAAGGGAAATAACTCAAAAAACAATGATGTCAGAGTTATGGCCTTTGCAAATGGCACTTCCTCTCATCAGGCTCTTTCCAAATAGGCAATTTCATTTTACCCATTACCCCATAGCATGTTTCTAGTTTTGAAAATAGGTGGCCACCTAAAGCAGGTTGAAAGTAAAGCAGAATGTGTCTTAACCCTTAGCCTGCCACTCACGACTATAGCTTTATATGCAAACAGCTTGGATCCGGATTAGACGCCGAGTAACTCGGCGTCTCATCTGGATCCAAGCTGTTTGACACTCGGACAACATTTTCAGCAATTTTGAGCAACTTTGAAGCACTTTGAAACTTGAAGCAGACGAGAAATATAGCAGACGACAATTTATTTGGCGGGCTAAGGGTTAATGCACACTTTGCTTTACTTTTGCATCTTCCATTTTCATGACTGTTTAAAGTGGAATTATTTTCTTAAGTAGAGGAATAAATCAAAGGCCTAAAAATGCACATTTATGGGGTAATGGGTTAACAAACGTCAGTATATGGGGGGAAAGGGTTGAATCCTGGACAAGAAAAAATGAAAAGACATACAGATAACTCTGACAAAACCAATATTAAACATATGTATAAATATGGCATAAGACATAATTACATAACTGTCAATGGATCACTTCCAGATCCTGTTTCTCTAAGTATGAAGCAGACTGAACCATATCTAAACTTTAGCAGATAACATGTTCAGCTGATCATGACCAGTTCTGTGATACCCCCTACCAGTTGCATAATATTTGACCTCAGTGGCTGTAGCTCTGGGGCTTACCCTTACCAGACTGAAATGATGTCTGCTTAAAACCTACTGTATGTGAAAAGTGTACAAAAAACAATTTAGAAAATGTTAAGTTGCTAAATGAGTGGCAAATAGGTTGGATCCAGATTAGATGTAGCATTATGATTATGTTGCATCTGATCTGGATCCAAAATGTTTGCAAATATTGGCTATTTGCCCTTAGTATATTAAGAGTAACTCAGGTAAAATACAGTTCTGCTTCTGGTTCATCAAAAATACTTTGAAACCTGCCTAGAGCAGCACTTAAACTGCGCAGGGTGGCGTCAAGTGTGTCCCTAGGGATTTCATTTTAACAAACTATAGAGGGATCGACCAGGAGATTCTACTGTAAAAATATCAAAGCTTAGGGCCTAGTAGTTTTTAGCAAGAAGATCTTTTAAAGTTTTTTGCTTTTTTGCTTTTTCAAGCAGAGTTTTTGCTTTTTCTCTTTCATTTGAACAACTTCTGTAGAGAAGCATCCAAGGAACATCATGAGCAGTTTGAATCCGCCCTACAATCCCTGGGTTCAGAGGAGATGTCGTTTGAAGTAAAAGTGAACGGACAGACGGACAGACGTACTACGGACGGTGAGCGGTCACAATAGCTCACCTTGAGCCTTTGGCTCAGGTGAGCTAAAAACTGATAAGCCCAAGGGCGGGGCCATTTTTGGCCCAGGGGCCATAATTTGAACAATCTTGGTAGAGGGCCATTAGGCAAAGCTATATGTCAAATTTTAAAGATCTAGGCCTCACAGTTTCAGAGAAGAAGATTTTTAAAGGTTTTCCTATATAACTCTATGTAAAACTGATAAGCCCGGGGGCGGGGCCAATTTTGACCCGGGGGTCATAATTTGAACAATCTAGGTAGAGGACCATAAGGCAAAGCTACATGTCAAATATTAATGATCTAGGCCATACAGTTTCAGAGAAGAAGATTTTCAAAGGTTTTCCTAAGAAAAACTGATAAGCCCTGGGGCGGGGCCATTTTTGGCCCCAGGGTCAAAATTTGAACAATCTTGGTAGAATATCATTAGGTCATGATACAAACCAAATATCAAAGGTCTGGGCCTTTTGGTTTCTGAGAAGAAGATTTCTAAAGATTTTCTTATGCATTAAAAGTTGTCTATACGGTCATGTTAGAAAATCTGGTCCCAAAGCAAGGGGAATAACTCTAGCCAAAATCTTTGAACAACATTTCGCTCCCCCTTGTCACTGATGCTTCTGACAAAGTTTGGTTGAAATCGGGTCAGTGGTTTCTGAGGAGATGTTGTTTGAAAGTGTGGACGGACGACGGACGGAATGGTATCACAATAGCTCATCCTGAGCCGAAGGCTCAGGTGAGCTAAAAATAGGTATCTATGGAGTCAATGTTAATTAACCAACTATACTTCCAACACATATTATATAAGTACTATACTCAGCAAAAATAGAAACTTTACATGGGATTTTAATGCGTATAATTCTGTGTCCAAACACAATTTTGCAGAAAGCTTATTGTTATTTAAAACTTTGGATCAATGTCTGCAAGTTCTCGACAATGGTGATGAAAAAAATCCAAAAGTCACGTCGTGATTTGACGTCAAAATGCATAGGGGTCGATTTCAAAATTCTCAGAAATGTCAAGGTGTGCGCAAGATGTGTTTAATGCATTTTCATGTTTCATTTTAGGTGACTTTTTGCATAAAGTCACTTCAGTAGCGTGCATGCCTACCGTCACGCCTAATGCAAGCAACACTCCGTCACGGATGTACCGTCAGATGACGTCATCTGGGATGACATGTCATTTTCGTAATCGAGCATGTCTGAGGTCGTTGGTAGTGTTAATCTGCTAATTGTTCCGCCCCCGACGCCAAGTTTATCCCAAACATTCTCTATTGGCTTCAGACCCGGTGATACCAAAGGCCAGGGCATGCCGTTAACGTTATTCTGGACGTTGTGTGTACAGTAAATATCTGCCCAGGATACGGTCTACGGGTACGGATTGAACCTTGACATTGCGTCAGACGATTCCTTATTGTTTCGGCAGTGATCCCAAACCGCCGAGCAGTAACCGTTGCTGGGATCAAACGCTTACGTCGGTACGTTAACGTAAGAGTGTGGTCATCTCGACGTGACTTAAACGATTTCGGCCGATCCCCGACTTACCCCGTAACTATGTAATGAGTATTGAGGATATGAATTTTCTACCGTAGGCGTCCAAAATGAGGCGCAACATAAGTTTCTGACGCGCCCGGCGTAAACATGCAAAATGGCCTGATTTCTGTGATTTTCAGAAAGCTGTGGCATCTCAGTTTTGAAACGCAAATGTTTGTCTGTGTCGTCCAGACGCATATCCGCTCGCCCGCAAGACCGACTTCCGGTAGCGAAAGGCCTTAAATAAACGTGAAATAAACCCTGAATAGGTCAACTCGCCGTCAGTGTTGAAAACCGTTAGTGGAAAGCGTGCTACGTCGTGCGCGGTACAGATTAGCGAGAGTGTGGTCTTTATCAATAACTCCATTATTAAATATACGTATATTTTATGAAACGTCATTAAAACATCGCTTAAACCGGCTCTTAAGTATGTAAAGTTTCTATTTTTGCTAAGTATATATGTTATATAAGTCTAAAATACAGTAAACCAATAAACCAATTCGATTTACTACTACATGTACCAAACTACTTATTTTAGTTTTAATACAACTAATAATAAACAAGTGCCACCATGGCCCTAAACCTGGTACACCATGTAATACTTGACCTATAGTGACCTAGATTACGAATGGACATGACCCACAATCAACAAGATTGCTCTATGATTTGACCTAGTTTCTGACCAGACACAATCCACATTTGATTTTGAACTAGATTTGATGTAGGCAAATAGTCTGGCAATAATAATAATGAAAGTTGTGGCCTATAAAGGGTTAACTTTGGGGTTTTTTTTGGTATGACCTAGTGACCTAGATTTTGATCCAACATTACCCATATTCGAACTTGACCTAGATATCAATGAGGCAAAGATTTTGATCTAGTTGCTTAAAATCCAATCAGATTTGTAGCCTCTAGAGTGTTAACAAGGTTTTTCTATGATTTGACCTAGACTAGTGATCTAGTTTTTAACCCGACATGACCCACATTCGAACTTGACCTAGATTTCTTCAAGACAAACATTGTTATCAAGTTTAATGAAGATCCGATTTAATTTGTAGCCGCTAGAGTGTTAACAAACCAATTGTGAACGGACAGACGGACGGACTGACGTTCTCACAGTTGGACATTTGTTGGGGTTTTTTTTTGTTTAAAAGTACCCAACAGTACACTAAAATACCCAACAATAACAATAGGGCAATCACGGACTGAATGGAATCTATTGTTCTCCCTTACCAACCAAGGACCTTTCGTGCGCTCGGAAGGACAGATGACGGACATCCAGCGATCCTAAAAGCTCACCTTGAGCTAAAAACATAAATTTTTCATTTATAAAACAAATGTTGTCCGCTACTTCATATCAACATCACATTTTTTAAAGTGTTCCGCTTGAAAATATGTGCCAGAAGTGTCTGATAGTTTCGGTCCTGACAGGATATCAGTCGGCGTTTCTTCATCTTGTAAGTGCTGTAAAAACTTCGCAAACTAGATACTATTTATATTAAATTATTAATACAAATATAAGTTCAGAAAATGTTTACACATGTCCCTAATCATCTACTATACAATTATGTTGTAAATGCTGAATAACAATTATGCAGAAAGCTCATGCATCAGCTTTCTGCATGATTTGTACCCAACACTCAGTGCCAACAGTGTATGTGTTCTCTGTATACTTCCTTAACACCTTCAACCCTAGCGACGAGTATACTCGTTATTTACAAACAGTGTACTACCTGTGAGGACCTCTGATCAGAGTCTACACTGTTTGTCATTTTGAAATATATTATTAAAATCAACCTTAAACAGTCAAAAATGGACAAGATTTATTTTGAAATTTGAACTGTCCATAAAAGTTTCAGGGGTGAATGGGTTAACTTTTATAACACTAAGTAACTCATGTGGGTTATATGGTTCCCTTGTTGATATTTTCAGTTACCAATACACGAACCAGGCATCTTGAAATTCTGGGTTGGATAATCAATATTGCTCTAAATTAGCAAACAGATCGATCAGATGTCTCACATAGCAGCCCGATTATCTGTTCCGGTGATCTCAAATCAGAGTGGGACAACATGTTGCACTTTTGCAAAAATAAAAACTTTCTTGTTTTCTAGTTTTTGTTACAGTGAAAGTACAAGTATTGTGTGAGTGTTCTCCGAAATTCGTGTCAAGTAAAACAAAAGTTATCATGTCTACAAGTTGACAGTTCAAAGGGTCTACGGACTCTACATAGTAAACTAAAACATAAAAGTTTGATGAAAACTTTATTATCTTATAACTGGAAACTGGTCAAAATAATGGAACATTGCTGTGCAAAAGAGACAAAATACGTTTGGTTGACAATAACTTGATAATATAACAAATGTAGCGAGTCGACCATGAACCCTTGTATCAGCTTAACTGTATTGTTTCATGACAAAGAGGTTTTTGGTAAATATAGCAAAGTCAGATACATTTCTTTTACAGTATCTTACAAATATATCAATATAGGAAGAGGAAAAATAGAAATCACCAGGTCTTTTACTACTTTTCGTCGCAAAGCAGAATTTTGAAATAATATCTCATCAAGAAGTCCTGAAGGCCCTGATATCGCTCACGTGTTGTACTTAAGTCTGATAGCTTGAGCTTTCTGTTTCACCCGTTTTAATCTAAATCCATTCAAATTTGTAGTGTAGCATGTAAACAATTTTGGAATACAACCTCATTATTCTAGTGTAGTAGAGTACATCAAGGGCAGATAACTAGAGCCTAAACAATACTGAAATGAAGCCTTTTCTAGCATTTCAAAGTATATCAAGGGCAGATAACTATTGCCACAATGATAAGATTTCAACAATGATTGCAAGCCATCAAGAACTTTAATATATAGCTATATACTTTGTGTTCAAGTATAATCAAAATCCATTGAAAACTGTAGATCTTGCAAGAGTGTAAATGCTGTTAGATATGGCATTTTCAGCCATTCAAGGGCAGATAACTCTTGATCTATTTGTACGATTTCAACCATAATCGCACTTATTTGAGCTCTTGTGGTCATACACAAATTGAGCAAGTTTGAGAAAGATTAAATAAAAATCATGTGGCCTCTAGAGTGTAAAAACACCCATAAATATGGCATTTTCAGAAATTCAAAGGTAGAATAATCTTGACCTTTTGGTCCGATTTCAACCACAATCGAACTCATCCGAACTCTTATGGAAATATACAATCTGAGCAAGTTTGAGAAAGATTGGATAAATATTGTGGCCTCTAGAGTGTAAACACTCAAATTGTTGGTGACGCAAGACGGACAACTAACGACGCACGCCAAACATTCAAGGATTGCAAAAGCTCACCCTTAGCAAGCTCAGGTGAGCTAAAAAATCTACGGACTCTGTCAATTATACACACATACTTTATCCATTAAAAAATGGCCCCTATATATATAAAGTGTTAGTGAAATTTCTACTTTTGTATTGCCATTTCAATGAATTTAAGAAAATAGTATCAAAATTCTGTAAGAAATAATTTTTGGTTTAATTAAATGGGATACCATTTCACATTCATGTCTTTTTTTTTATAGTTTTTACCTATAAACTGTGATATGTACAAGAACCTGTATGAATTTAACATCTTTTTAGGAAGTTGAACAACTATAAACTGTAAATCAGAACTAACAAGTAATTTGAATGTATGTAACAGAACTTAAAACTTGTAACAATACATAAAGCAATGTAGTATACGGACTCTACACTCACTCTCAGTCTGACAAGTACATCGTCATTAACACTTTTATATGCCTGTTGGGCAATGTGCAGTTGATTAGAACTAATATAATCTTTATAAAGGCAGCACTTGCAAGAAAATCTTGAACGTTTTAAATTTGCATTTAAATAGCCTACATTTTGTGAGTACACGATGATAATCAGCATTTGACAGAGTAGTACCTTTAAATATGAGGATAGAGTTACTTTTTGATTTAGTATAACAAGATAATTTCATTAAATGAAGTGAAATGAAAGAGAAACATCACAACATATGATAAATATGTGAGTTATAGCTTCTATTGTAAGAAATGTATCATATATGAACCGATGCACAAGTCTACAGATTCTGAGCTTTTCATAAATCATATTTATATGGCCAATGGTAACATTTCAGAAGTGGCAACAGTTGCAACTGAACTTTCATTATCATTCAGAACACAAATTGTCCGATGTCTAATTTAGTTTATTGGTACACTGAATGAGTACTCCATTCATATGTCGGTATTCATATTGCTGACAATTGGCTTTACATAATATTGATAACCAAAAGTCAAAACATTCAAAATGTTCTTGTCAAAGCCCTGTATGCCCTAGGACCATCAAAGTTTTCATGTACCATTATGCTGTGAACTTTTACCAAGAATGCTCAAATTTGCCCCTGGTTCAAAGTTTGCCCCACCCTGGGGATAAAGTATGACCCAAGGGTCTAAATTGGTCCCATCCCGTGGGGGGGTTCACAATTTTAATATAGAATTATATTATGAAAACTTTAAAAATGTGTTTCTACCAAACTGAAAAGTTTAGAAATGTGATATTCAGTATGTAGTATCGTGTGGTGAACCTCTATCAAAATTGTTGAAGTTTTACCCCGATATCAAAATTAGCTCTGCTCGGAGGGGATGTGGGTCACAAAGTTTATGTAGGCTTACATACATAGTAAAAGCTTTAAAAATGTTCTTGTTCCAAACTGAAAGGGGCAGAGCTGTGATATTTGTTATATAGCATCAACTGATACATGTTAATATAATGGATATGTACCAAGACTATTCAATTTATGGTCCTTCGGTAAAAAAAGGCCCTGCTTGAGGGTGCGGTTTGGGGATTACAAGTTTAACAAATCCACTTATATAATGAAATTTCGAAAATCTTTGTGTACCAAATTGAAAGAGAAAGAGGTGTAATATTTGATATGTAGCATTATCTAGTCAACCTCTACCAAGAATTTGGATCATTGAAAATATATCCCTGGGGTCAAACTTGGCCCAGTGACCTAGGGGGTCACAAGTTTTACAAAATTTACATAGATTTGAATCATGACCACTTTAAAACTCTTCTTGTTCCAAACAGTTGGAGGGCTTTCTAGCTTTTGTCAAGATAATTCTAATGAAGTTATACGAAGATTGGGCTGAAAATATGACCACTTGAGTGGCCAAAAGCTTTTTCTGCAATTTGACCTACTTTAAGACCAAAATGACATACATCCATGTATGACTTAGATTTTATTAAGGACATGACACTGACAAAATCAAACAAAGATATAACCAAAAATAAATTTCTAGACGGTTCTTCAACGTTTCATTGAACTAAACAGAACACGGAAATTCCACGCCCTCTTGCGGCCATGCTTTTAACGGATCAAAATTATTTGAACAACTTTTACAGTCTATCCATTGATAAGTATTTTGGTGAAAACCAAATTGAAATCGGACCAGAGGTTTCGGAGATGTTTGTAGGTATTGTGCAAGGTTGCCATGGCAACAAGACAATTTACCCCATCCCCTTTCTTTGAACAACTTTTGAAGCTCAAACCAACAGCATGTATCTGAAGAAGAATGGTTACACTCTGGCCATTGGTTTCAGAGAAGAAGTCGTTCGCAATTGACAGACAGACAGACAGACAGACGGACATCGGACAGCAGTAGTATCACAAAAGCTCACCTCGAGCACTTTGTGCTCTCTGTGGCTTAAAAACACATATCTTACATACTTCCATCTGAAAGGCTTAATAGACCTTGTCAGTGCTCTAGCTATAGACATACATACATACATGTCAATAATAGTAGATAAAAGTATCTCTCTACAGGTGGTAATATTTAAATAAAGAAAAATGTAATAGCAAGCATGTTTTATGCATTTATTTTACATGTTAAATGATACCGCCATCATACATGTAAATATTTAGATATTATAGACATTATTAAGAAAATGGATTTGCCCATGAAACATTTTCAGTGGTGAATGATTTAACTCTTTCAACACCATGGGCCAGTTTAAAATATACTCACTATATTTGAAACAATATAAACCTATATCAAATGCCTCCTATAGAAGCTCTCTGATCTGGGTCTTTATTGTTTGCTAATTTAGACCAGTACCGGTATTTATTAACTTTGCACATAAATCACACTGCCTGGTTGGGATTTTCTGCGGTGTGAATCCTCATAATTATGGTTGGTTAAATAGAAGCAGTAAATGACATTCCACATACATCACAATTGTTATGTTAATCCCCAGGTGTGTGTATTCTCATGTGGTTAGCTAAATGCCGATTCTGTGTAAATGATTTCCCACACACATCACACTTGTACGGTTTTTCTCCTGTATGTATCCGCATGTGTCTGACTAATCCACCTTGGTTCTGTGTAAATGACTTTCCGCACACATCACACTTGTAAGGTTTTTCTCCTGTGTGTATCCTGGTGTGTTTGGTAAAAGTACCAAAATCAGTAAATGACTTTCCACACACATCACACGTGAACGGTTTTTCTCCTGTATGTATCCTCATGTGTGTGACCAAACAATGATTCTGTGTAAAAGACTTTCCACACACATCACACTTGTAAGGTTTTTCTCCTTTGTGCACCCTGGTGTGTTTGGTTAAAGTACTAGAATCAGTAAATGACTTTCCACACACATCACATTCGTAAGGTTTCTCTCCCGTGTGTGTCCTCATGTGTCTGACTATACCACCATGATACTGTGTAAATGACTTTCCACACACATTACACGTGTAAGGTTTTTCCCCTGTGTGTCTCCTCATGTGTGAGACTAAACTTTGACTCCGTGTATAAGACTTGCCACACACACCACACGTGTAAGGTTTTTCCCCTGTGTGCACCCTCATGTGTGTGGTTAAATAATGATTATATGTAAAAGACTTTCCACACACATCACACTTGTAAGGTCTATCCCCAGTGTGTGTTCTCAAGTGTTCATCCTCTAAACGTTGATTTAGTGAAAATGACTTTCCATCCATATCACACTTGTGCGAGTCCTTATGTGTGTGACTAAATTACAAGAAGCAGTAAAACCAACTTCCCTCACATATCACAGTTGTAAAGTTTCTCTCTTTTGTGTATTCAGTTTTCTTATGTATCTAAATTATTAGAAGCAGTACATGACTTTCCAAACATTTCACAAGTTTGTAATGTGTATCTATTGTGTTTTTATGTGTGATACTAAGTACAGATTCTCTGTAAACCACGATTCAAATATATCACACTTGTAAGGTCTACCTGTATATCTTTATGTGCTCGACTAAATCGCAAATGTGGATAAATGACTTTTCAAACACATCATACATGCAATGTACATATCCTACATGTATTCTTACATATATGTCTTTTTAAGTAAATGATCATTGATATAAAATGACTTTTCACACACATTACATAAAAACGTGTCTGAGATGGGTTATGTCTACTCCTGAAGATGCCCACATTAATTTTGCAGTTCCCTGCTGATGAATACTGTCTGATTTCAACACAAAGGAACTGGAAATGTCAAAGTCTTCTTTTCCAGGAATTCTTTATCCAATTCTAGAAATACTGAAAAGACAAACCAAGAAAGAGTTTATGATGTGCGCCGACGGCAAGGATAGGTCGTTTGGAGCCTGGAGGCTCTGGAAACTAACGGTTTGTCAAATATCTCATTTATCATACACATATTAGAAATGTATATTTTCTAACAATAGCCATTTTATCATCTTTATAATTATGGATAATGTAAACACATGTGTAGAGTAAATCACATGTCTCAGCAATATTTAAGGAATAATTCGAATATGTATTGTATTCATGGAGGTATGAAAAAAAACCTGGTCACACTGTATGAAACCGCAAAGCGGTTTCATACAAAAGTGTTACCAGGTTTTTTTTCATACCTCCATGAATACAATAAATATTCCGAATTATTCCTTATAATTTAATATCACTTCTGAATTTAAGAAAGTAGTTTAATAGAGAATCTGACGCTAATCACAGCTAACCAAATGTAATGAAAACAAACAATATTAAATTATTCGCCTGTGAACCTTATGTTTTCCCCACAACATGTAAATCTAGCACAAATAAATGCAGTAGAACCTCCTTGTTGCAGTCATAAAATTTCATTCATTATTAGTTGTGTGTAAAAACAGTTGGCTGAGTAACACAACCAAAAATGGGTGTCAAAGCCACCTGATGCTCGCCTGTTTAAAATGTGTGTCTAAAAACATCCTGAATAGAAAAAAAAATCAATTTTCATTTAAAAAAGATTAATAAATGGACGGAGCTCACATTGGGCACCTTGTGCTCAGGTGAGCTAAAATGTATGCTAGGTGTGTTAATCTATGCATGTTTTACAGGTGCATTTCTTAACCTAGCTGCACGCATACAACTACTGACCCTTATGAAAAATATATTTATCAAGCACAGTACATATAGTATATACAGTATCTAATAGCTTATTTCTAGTATTGAAGATAGGTGACCACTTAAAGCAGGCTGAAGGTAAAGCAGAATGCGCCTTAAGGCCCATTCTGCTTTACTTTCAGCCTGCTTTAAGCGTCCATCTGCTAGAATATAGAAAATATTCCCATTACCATATATTCATGAATGATTAAATTGGAACTTTTTTCTTCAGCGTAGGAATAAAGCATATTCGCTAAAAGGTACTTCTATGGGGGATGGGTTAAATGGGAATGAATAACATTTTCTCCACTGTAAGTACCGGTATTTCCCCATATGAGGGTGACAAAATCTTTATTTTGGATAAATGATTTTCGACCCACATCCCTCTTATAAGTTGTCTCTCATGTACCTTGACTAAATCAGTACAGTAAAAACTCTCTATAACAGCCACTAAGTTATTTTGATTATGAGGTGTTAACGACAGGTGATTGCTGAAAGCAATGTGACAGTAACAACAGAAAACTCATTGTAACCCATTACGGTACCACATAGCCTGTTTCTAGTTTTGAAGATATGTGACCACTAAAGGCAGGTTGAAAGTAAAGCAGAATGCGCCTTAAGGCCCATTCTGCTTTACTTTAAGCCTGCTTTAAGCTATTATCTGCTAGAATATAGAAAATATTTTTTATGATTTTTATTTGTGACAGTATAAATTGGAACTATTTTCTTGGATGGAGGAATTAATTAAAGATGTAAAAAGGCGTATTTATGGGGTAAAGAGTTAAGCTATCACCTGTCAGACTGTCTCTTATACAATCAATTAGTCTTCGTTTTAGCGGTCGTATTAGAGAGGTTTTACTGTATTTTGAATTAATGACTCTCCACACATATATTGTATGGTCTCTCGTCTGTTTGTATCAGTATGTGCTTGACTAAATCACTACTTTGGAAAAAGGACATTAATCACACAGCACAGGACTAAAGTCCTTCCCCTGTATGTACCTTCATGTGCTTGGTTAATTCATAATTTCGGATAAAAGACTTTTCACACACACCACACTTGTCTCTCTTCAGTATGTATCATTCTGTGGTTGACTATTATTAGCAACCCCAGCTGATAAGCCTAGCCACTTAAGAATTTAGGTAAAAATCGATACCACCTGTACAAAACTTCATTTTTCTATTATCCAATATTTCTAAAGTGCATAAAATTATATACCATATGAATCGGAATTAAACAAGCTATTTAATGGTGTGATTAAAAATTCTATAGTATAAGCTATATATTATTTATCATCAATAGTCAGAATAAGGGGGAGGTTATGAAATCTAAAATGGGAACAATTATTAACCTATTACTCCATAAATGCACCTTTCATTAAATAAAGGTTCACTCTTTAATTCCTTTACTGAAAAAAAAGAAAGTTACAAGTCATATCTAAGATTGTATAGCTGAAAGTAAAGCAGAATGATATTGAGGTTCATTTTGCTTTACTTTCAATTTGCTTTACTTTTAATTTGCTTTAAGTGGACACCTGTCTTCAAAACTAGGAATATGGAGTCTATGGAGTAAAGGGTTAATAAATAAAACAAGTCAGATCCCTTCACAATTTTTATTTTCAACTTATAAATTTTACTTTTATTTCAGGTTCTAATCAACCAGAAATGACATTTCAGAGAATTAAGTTGGCAAATGCGGAAAATTGGTGCATATGTCGTGATGGAATGACCAGGAAAAAGCAGAAGATTGCGAACACATCTATTACTCTTTCTACTGGGTATACATATGATATATATTGTCTGCCAAGGTTTCAGTCATGTTTTTCATTGTAATGACTGTGTACAGACCTTAAAGACTATGAAGCAAGGTGTTGTGAGCATGGCAAACTCTGTAGAGACAGTTTGTCGATATTCCGAAAGCAAACATGGATTTAATTTAAAAAATATATATATCTTAACTTATTCACACCTAGTGAAACATATATTATTATCAACAGTGCACTAATTGTAAGTATACTTGTCCTATGCAAACATTGAAGACCCAGTTCAGATGGTGATTGCATGAGCTCTTTGACCAGGGTCTGCACTGTTTGTCGTTTTCGTGATGGCCAGATTGCAATGTTATTTATTTGCAAAAAAATAATGCTTATTATAAAACATTGCTTGCTTTAATACTTGTTATATCATTCTTGCCTTTTAATTGAAATACCATGTTCAGAGATAGTCTAAAAGTAAAAGTACAGCTAGACTGCCTCAGATAATAAATAGTGTAATTTTTTTAGTACGAGCCCTAATAAAATCTAATGAGTCATGTCGAAAAATGCATTTAAAATCAAGCTCACTTGAAACATCATGGAACTCATTAGGTATTTTCAATAGCTAGGTCTATTTTACAACTGTGAGTCTGTATCTCTGCATATATATTCATTTATTTGTGAATTTGTGTGATGAAGTTGTGTGATATGGAAAAAATATAGAAAAATAAATGTCAAAAAATTTGTATGTGTTGATTTCTTTCCTATTGAAACAAAACAGAAAACATTATTATAATAAATCTTTTAAAAACAATAGAAAGGACAATATTCAAAGAAGATTGTCTGAAAATTTCATGGAAAAATCTTTAAAAACAAAAAAGTTATGACAATTTTACTGAAATAATGATGACCGGCTTTGATGAATAGGTGCCGCGCGTCGCGAAAAATACAGTAGAAATAATAGCTCATTTTTTCTGAAAAATGGCGAAATATTGAATGATAAAATTTGTCATAACTTTTTTATTTTTTAAGATAGAAATAAAATGAAAACAGATTTGAAAAGCTTGCAAAGAGATCTATCTGTATGATGTGTTTTTGATTTACTATTGATATCTTGAAAATTCAGCTGGGGTTGCTACTATTATGACTTTTTACAAACTTCACACTCGTAAAGTTTCTCTCCAGCCCCAGTGTGTATCCTCATGTGTTTGACTAACTTGTAAGAAGTGGTAAATGACTTTTCACAGACGTGTATCTCTTGCATGTACTGTTCCAATGTGTCTAACAAAATGACTAGAATTTGAAAACGACTTTCCACATTTATCACACGTGTAAGGTTTCTCTCCTGAATGTGTCCTTATGTGCGAGATTAAATACTAATTATGTGTAAATGACTTTCCACATACTTCACACTTTATAAGGTTTTTCGCCTGAATGTATCCTCATGTGTGAGACTAAAATCCAAGAAGCAGTAAATGACTTTCCACACACACCACACACATAAGGTGTATCTCCTGTATGTATCCTCATGTGTTTGACTAAAGACTGATTCAATGCAAACGACTTGCCACACACACCACACATGTAAGGTGTATCTCCTGTATGTATCCTCATGTGTTTGACTAAAGACTGATTCAATGCAAACGACTGGCACCACACACAACACATGTAAGGTGCATCTCCTGTATGTATCCTCATGTGTTTGACTAAAGACTGATTCAATGCAAACGACTTGCCACACATACCACACATGTAAGGTGTATCTCCTGTATGTATCCTCATGTGTTTGACTAAAGACTGATTCAATGCAAACGACTTGCCACACACACCACACATGTAAGGTGTATCTCCTGTATGTATCCTCATGTGTTTGACTAAAGACTGATTCAATGCAAACGACTTGCCACACACACCACACATGTAAGGTGTATCTCCTGTATGTATCCTCATGTGTTTAACTAAAGACTGATTCAATGCAAACGACTTGCCACACACACCACACATGTAAGGTGTATCTCCTGTATGTATCCTCATGTGTTTGACTAAAGACTGATTCAATGCAAACGACTTGCCACACACACCACACATGTAAGGTGTATCTCCTGTATGTATCCTCATGTGTTTGACTAAAGACTGATTCAATGCAAACGACTTGCCACACACACCACATTTTGTAAGGTCTTTCTCCTGCATGTGTCCTTAACCCATTACCCAATAAACACGCTTTTTTAAGCCTTTAATTTATTCCTCCACTGAAAAAAGTAGTTTCAATTTATACAGCCATGAATAAATATTATAAGACAATTTTTCTATATTCTAGCAGATTATAGCTTATAGTTAAAGCAGGCTGAAAGTAAAGCAGAATTTACTATCAACCTGCTTTAAGTGGTCACCTATTTTCAAATCTAGAAATAGGCTATGGGGTAATGGGTTAAATGTTTGACTAAATGCTCAGTCCCTGTAAATGACTTTCCACATATATCACATTTGCAAGGTGTGTCTACTGTATGTATCCGTATGTGCTCTACTAAATTATCCTGTTGGGCAAATGGCTTTTTACACATATCACACTTGTACTGTTTCTCCTCTTTGTGTATCCTTTTGTGTGTGACTAAATACTGATTCTGTGTAAATGACATTCCACACACATCACACTTGTAAGGTCTTTCGACTGTATGTACCCTTTTGTGCTCGCCTAAATCACTTTCTTGGATAAATGACTTTTCACACATATCACACTTGTAAGGTCTTTCGCCTGTATGTACCCTTATGTGCTTGACTAAATCACTTTCTTGGATAAATGACTTTTCACACGCATCACACTTGTAAGGTCTTTCGCCTGTATGTACCCTTATGTGCTCGACTAAATCACTTTCTTGGATAAATGACTTTTCACACGCATCACACTTGTAAGGTCTTTCGCCTGTATGTACCCTTATGTGCTCGACTAAATCACTTTCTTGGATAAATGACTTTTCACACGCATCACACTTGTAAGGTCTTTCGCCTGTATGTACCCTTATGTGCTCGACTAAATCACTTTCTTGGATAAATGACTTTTCACATGCATCACACTTGTAGGGCTGCCATAAGTTGACATGAAAAATCCTAAGATTTCCAAACTTGCATTTTTCAAGTGCGATTTAACGAATCGTACCTTTACCCATTAGCCTTTTTTTTTTCTTGTTTTGTTGACATGCTACTTATACTACTTAAAGCAGGCTGTAAGTAAAGCAGCATGCGTCTTAGGGTGCATTCTGCTTTACTTTCAGTCTGCTTTAAGCTACTATGTACTGGGGAAAAATCCGGAGATTTAGGAAAAATCCGAAGAAATGGCAGCCCTGATCCTTACATGTAAGTGTTTGACAAAACGATTATTTACATGAAATGTCTTTCCACACAAATTACACTTATCAGGTCTTTCTCCTGTATGTTGTTTCTGTACTAGTGCCATTGTTTTATATTTACTATCAAATGACTGCCTACAATTATCACTCTTGTAGAGGTAGTTTGCGGTTCAAAAACAAGGTAATTTCAAATATTTTCTAAATGAGAAATTGTTTGCAAATTTATTATGACCTCCTTGTGTGCCTATACCAACTTTGAATTAAAACTTCATATATAAATTCTTTTTCATAATTTCTATATAACACATTGTCTCCTTAAAGACATAATTAAACAGAATTAAATCATTAATTGCCCAAATACCACAACCAAATAACAAATTATCACAGGAACTTTCAAAATTTACTGACATAATTGGTTATTTTAGGTCAATCAAAATTTATATGTAATACTTAAGGTACTTCGCATATGCGCGTAGTTTCCATACGATTGTTATGAAACTTTTCATGAAGAATGATAATAGCCTAAGAAACAATGTGGGTAAATATAGGCAAAATTTATCGTGTGGTTTGTCTTTAAGGTTTTTTTTCTGACAAAAACCTAGAATTTTGATGATTTTATTTTTCTTAAAAATGAATAAAGCTAATGACTATATTTCTCGCCCAATAAGTAGTCCACAACATTCATTACAAGAAAAGCTAAAAACATTTTGAATAAAGGTGTTCAGAAAGATGTTATCAGCTATTTAAATTTTGCAAAATGCTAAAAAATTGAATTACAAAAAACTGACTCATTCAATGTATATTTGTTTTCATTTTATTCAAATATATGGTTGATGAACTAGTCAGTCTGAAAAAATTAGAAAATATTACAGTCAGGATTTGTTGTTATAACATATTTTCTTATTAAAATGTGGGATATTTGTTGTTTAGATACAGTTACCTACCTTAGAATTAAAACTTTGTCATTAAAATGCATTATTATTTATTCATGGACTTGCATACAAGGTTTATTATATTGTTTGAACATAATTATAATGGGCAATATCGATCTTGAAAAGGTTAGCGTATTGATAAGCTTCACTGTGTGGCTTTATAGTTCGATCAAATCGTTTACATGTATACCGATTTAATTGACTTGTAAGTCATTAAACTAAAACGTACAGGTAAGTTGACATATACTTGGACCGTAAACATCACTAGTACTAATCAAAGAAGACTAAACATAACATGTCTCTTGATTACTGCGTTATGGATTGACAAGTCAATAAATCGGACACTTAAAAAAAATATTTGGATCGGATGGGTCTCGAACCTATGACCTTTGGATTGCTAGTCAACCACTATAGTCAACCACTATACTAACTGCGCTATGAAGGATTATACTAATTCGTATCAACATTTCCTTTATATAAATTTTCTAGTATAAACACGTACGAAAAAAGTCTGTGTCGTCTTGACGCATATCCGCTCGCCCGCAAGACCGACTTCCGGTAGCGAAAGGCCTTAAGCATGCATTTTCTTGTCAGAGTTGATATAGACTTATAGGTTTATGCCAATTTTGTTGCTTACATCAGGGCTCCAGATAAGAGGGAGTAAACTGTGCAAATCACACATTTTCTCACTTATTTCAGCATCAAATCCTATGGTGTTACTACTCATTAGAATCGTCTCTTCGAGACGATTCTAATGAGTAGTGACACCATAGGGTTTAAAACAGAAATAAAGATTTAAGTTTTTGAAATAAACCCCCCCCCCCATGTCGACTACAGGGTTGGCAAGTCTCTGCCAAGGGTGGAAAAAACCATGGAAAAAAACGGCAAGGAAAAAACTGGGTGGCAAAAACTAAAAAATTTGAGTGGCAAAAACTAGACACTGGGTGGCAAAAACTAAAAAATTTGAGTGGCAAAAACTAGACACTGGGTGGCAAAAACTAAAGAAACTGGGTTGCAAAAACTGAATCTAAATAAAGCCTTTTGGCAGGTTACTCTTCTGAACAGGTTCCACACCTTAAGGCACATGCACTGAAGTGGGTGGGCAGTGGTTGTGTATTGTGTATTACCAACAAGGGAAAACTTGGTTGGAAAAAATTAAAAATCTGAGTGGCAAAAACTAAAGAAACTGGGTGACAAAAACTGAATTTAAATAAACCCTTTTGGCAGGTTACTCTTCTGAACAGGTTTACACTTTAAGGTATATGCACTGAAGTGGGTGGGCAGTGGTTGTGTATTGTGGACCTGTCAATGCATTAGTGTCAAGTGTCAGAACAATGCACAATACACAGCCACAGTCAATGGAAATGAGTAAAACAGGCTGAAAGTAAAGCAGAATGTACCCTGCTTTAAGTTTTCATTTCCTGCAAGTTCTGCTTCTATGGAAAGGGTGTTTTTAATTTTAGTAAAATGAAGTAATATTCAGACAAAACTGAGTCCTGTCTTGGAATAGAAAAAGCAGTAAAACTTGTGTTTTGTTACAGAATGTTATAAGAGGCTCAGTGGAGCTGGAGAACTAATCAGTTAAAATATTTACAAAGTTTACCACCAGTGAACATGTTGTGCTACTACACCTCTTCCAACGTTTTTACATCTCAAGAAACTCAGATGAGTAAAAAATCAAAATCTAAAATCCTTATTTCTCCTTTGAATCCTGTATCGTTTGTGACTACTTCTTACAGGTTGTCTGAAACAAATAAGTCGTAATAAGTAGTAACAAAACAGTCGTTTGCAACATTATGGAGAAAACAATTGAAATGTTTCCTCATTCTCATTTGTAGCCCAGTTTTTATTACTGTTTCACTTTTATAAATATCAGGCATAATTTTGATGACTGATATTAAAACAAAGCTAGTGAGAGCATCCCAAGACTTGTTTTTCACATTTTTACCCTGATATATCCACTGTTTTAGGTTTTTGCCATTTAAGCCAGTTTTTGCCGGTTTATTCTAGTTTTTGCCGGTTTATTCCAGTTTTTGCCATTGGCAGGGAAAAAACTGGTTGACTAGTTGTAGATAGTCAAGATGTATTATGTTTTTTATAAAACCATGCAAATAACCTTTCATGTCTGTCCCGTTTGTATCCTCCTGTGGTAGACTAGGCTCCTTCTTCTGCTGATCCACGTTCCTGGCTATACTATTCTCTCCTGGCTTATATGTAGATTTATTCAATTTTGTGTAATTTGTAAGTTTACATGCTTCATCCAGCCGTTAGTTTCAGACAACTGCATTACATTAGATGCACAGGGGTAGATTCCTGAAAGAAAGAGAATCCTGCATAAGTAAACTTACGATTGTAAGTCTTTTTAACAAGAGGGCCTGAAGACCCTGATATCGCTCACCTGTTGTACTGAAGCCTGATAGCTTTACCTTTCTGAAATGAAGCCTTTTCTAGCATTTCAAAGCATATCAAGGGCAGATAACTATTGCCACAATGATTAGATAATGATTTCAACAATAATTGCACTCCTTCGAGTACGTATTAAGCTATTTATTCTGTGTACTGCAAGTATAATCAAAGTCCATTAAAAACTGTAGTTGCAAGAGTGTAAACACTGTAAAATATGGCATTTTCAGCAATTCAAAGATAGATTATTCTTGATATATTAGTCCGATTTGAACCAGAATCACATTTTTTCAAACTCTAATAGTGACAGTCATATACAATCTTGGCAAGTTTGAGAAATTTGGATAAATATTGTGGCCTCTAGAGTGTAAACACTGCTAAAAATATCATTTTCAGCAATTCAAAGGTAAATAACTCTTGACCTAATGATCTGATTACAACCAGAATCGATCTCATCCAAAGTCTTATGGTAATATACAATCTGAGCAAGTTTGAGAAAGATTGGATAAAATGTGTGGTCTCTAGAGTGTAAACACCCTTAAATATGGCATTTTCAGCAATTCAAAGGTAGATAACTCTCGACCTATTAGTCTGATTTCAACCATAATCAAACTCATCTGAACTCTTATGGTCATATACAATCTGAGCAAGTTTGAGATAGATTGGATAAAAAAAGTGTGGCCTCTTAGGCTCTACCATGTAAACACTGTTAAATATGGCATTTTTAGCAGTTCAAAGGTATATAACTCTTGATCTGTTTTTTTTATTTCAACCATAATCAAACACATTCTAACTCTTATGGTAATATACAATCTGGGCAAGTTTTAGAAATATTGGATAAATATTGTGGCCTCTAGAGTGTAAACACGGTTAAATATGGAATTTTCGGAAATTCAAAGGTAAATAACCATGACTTGTTTGTCCAATTTCAGCCACAATCAAACTCATTCGAACAATTATGACAATATACCATCTGAGCAAGTTTGAGAAAGATTGGATAAATAGTGTGGCCTTTAGAGTGTAAAGACTAAAATTGTTGACAACGCACGCCATACATTCAAGGATTGAAAAAGCTCACCCTGAGCTAGCGCAGGTGAGCTAAAAAGTTGTTTATTTTATTAAGACCACTTAACTTTGTTAATTATTAAGAGTTAAGAGCAAGTGGTTGCATAAAGCAAGGTGAAAGTAAATGAGGAAGCTTGATGAGCCATCTGATTTACTTTCACCTTGCTTTAAATTCCCAAATGTCTTTATGACAATCAATTAGGTCTTACTGTAGGTGACATACACTGATGGCTAGGAGGAAAGAGTGATGTACTACTACTAGTTTTAATAGTATTAACTCTTTGTGGTCATAATATATGGGGGTTACGGTTAAATACTGTAGGTGATATATACTGACGCAGTGTTGTGCCTAGGCCGCGGCATTGCGGGAATCCCGCATTTTTTTCACGATTGTCCCTTAAAAATTCGCCTTGCGCGGGCGTATGGGCGCGCCGTAAAAAAATCGCATTTTCGGCAATTTCTACTAGTTTCTGCTCCATTCCGACTCAATTCCGGAGAATAGAGAGATCACAAAGGGAGATTAATCTTAGTATTGAAAATAGACTGTGCGCGTATGATATACGTGAAGAATATCGGCATATAGAATCCGTATGTAAACCAGTCTGGTTCTGCTTTGTGATAATGGCGTCGGAACGATGCGCTTGACGGATTTTCTTTCCGATTAAAATAGACAACTAGCAGACGATGCTTCGTTTAAACAAAGTGTTGAGGATACTCCGTCAACATCATCTGAACCAAGACACTCGCTTCAACATGTTTAAAAAAGACAAAAATCAAATTGCCCGTCGTGTAAACAGCGACTCTACGATACGAGATACAGCGACTTTCTCCCGATCGGAGAATCTTCCCTAGCTGTACAGTCTTACAGAGACAGTCATGACAGTTAAAGACCGTAAGCTGTAAAAACAGTATTCTAATTAAAAGGTAGGTATATCGTGTTTTAAAGGTTTTTTTAGTGTGTCCCCCAAAAATTTCAAATGTCCCCCAAAAATTTTGACAGCGCGCCATCGTGTCCCCCAAAAATTTGGACCTAGGCACAACACTGCTGACGAGAAAAAGAAATGCCTCAAAGAAAAATGGCCATATAATTTTTTCTTTTATTTCTGATATTACTGACACTAAATTTGGCCTTTCATACCAGTGTGTAATAAGTTAATGCGCTAGAAAATGTGTCAACCCCAGCCCTGAAACGCCCAGGAACTGACTAACTCTACATGAAGACCCGGCCCGGCTGTACTTTTTCCAAGGTTCAGTGTAAAATTTCCATGGAATATGAATAATTTACGTGGAATTTACATGGAATTCTAAAAGTTCCATGGTTATTCGTAACAATTTCCAAGGTTTTTGTTTAGTCATCCAACATTTCCAAGGTTTATGCATGCTTATGAACAAAAAAAACCACGTAAATATCAAGAAAAAACCTTGGAAACTCTTAAAACCTTGGCAAAAGCTCGGAAAAATTGGACTTTGGCAAAAATAAACAAGGAACAATCTCGGAAATAAGAACTTAACCATTTTTTAGCACGGAAAATCCTTGTAAAATAATAACTTAAACAATTTGCACCTCGTAATATTTGCTACAATTGTAAGTTTCACAAAACAGTGAATATTATACACACCCAGGACACCAGCTCACAACAATCAGAGGTCAGAGATTTAAGTTGTCTGTTTATCTATACTTTAAAATGTGAATGTGGCAAAAGTTAAAGACTCCAAACCAGTTCAGACTCCTGACAAAAGATTCATGGTAAGTTACATAACTTACATAAATTCAATTTTATCATGATCATAATATATCTTGGATATTTACATGATACAAACAAAAGCATGTGGTACCCCACCCACTAGTAGTTAACTATTCCTCGTATACATTTCCATGGTATTTTGTCGAAACCACGTAAAATGGTTCTAATATTTCCGTGGTTTTTTGGGAAAAACCACGGAAATAACAGAGTAAATATTTTACAAGGATTCCTCGTAAACTTTTCCGAGGTTTTTTGTTTCCGTGGTTTTTAGGAGAAAACCTTGGAAATTAAATATTTTACAAGGATTCCTCGTAAACTTTTCCGAGGTATTTTGTCAAACCATGTAAAAACCAAGGTCTTGTATTTTCTAAGGTTTTCTCGTCTTTTTTTCCAAGGTTTTTGTAATATGACCGTCCGAATACTCCGTGGTTTTTTCCATGGTTTTTTCTTCATAAAACCTAGGAAAAAGTACAGCCGGGCGGGGCCCGTTTCATAAAACTTCGTACGACAAAAACTGTCGTAAGTCAAAACTTTAAAATACTTTTAATTTCTGATTTCTCTATCTAATCCTCAGCCTCAGTCTTGTGACATCTCAATGTAATAGATATTTGGGATCAAAATACAGATGAGGCGTTTCTTTTTCTCATGACATCAGTGAACATAAAGATTCTCTTTTCCAGTGTGACGTCATATTAGGGCTGAAACGAGTACTCGGGTACTCGCGGGTCGGGTAGAAATTGGCGAGTACCCGGGTAAGAAATCACTACCCGTTACCCGATATGTCATTTGTTGAAGCACAATCTAGTTATTAACTTTTGTAAGTGTGTGAAATAAAAAAAGCTCGACAAACACGTTCAATAAAACATTTATTCAAACATTACAAGCATATAAGGCTTGAATAGGTGTATAAAACATAACAAAGTTTGGGTCGCGCGTTTACTGATTTTTTGTAAGCGTGTACATGAAGCTAAAACACGAAATTATGCCGTTGAAATGAAATGTTTAATGTGAACAATTCTATATACTTTTCAGATGTTCCCAGTATTTGATACTCGCTGCGTTTGGTAAGGCTTTCGTTAAAGAAGTTCAGTCTATTATCATCTGTTTTCACAACAAATGCCTAATGAACAATTTTGTTTGTACAACAAATTTGTCTACGAAATAATGCTTCCTTGGCTTCGCAACCGCTTACTAACCTTCTGACCTCGAACTATTTGGTTTGCTTCTGATTAAACCCTATCTTATGACGTTCATGTAAATCTTTTCTGGGAACATCCAATCAAAAACGATAAAATAATAATACCAGGTTAGCTAATTTACATGTCAATCGGATTACCTCATATTTTGTCCACGTTAACTTCAGACACGAATTAATAAGCACTTATTAATTCGTGCTTCAGAAAATTAGACAAATGTGGGGCCAATTAATACGCATATCTATAACACGATGCGCAATTAGTCTGCATATTTATGGAAGGCCGGTGCGCCATGCTAAATGCTAAATGCGAATTGCTTAATGCGAAATGCTAAATGCGAATTGCGAAATGCTATTTAAGTACAAAACTCGATTAGGGGTGTTTAATGCTAAATGCTATTTGTAAAATGCCAAATGTTAAATGCCGATTGCGAATGCGTTTTGCGAAATGTCATTTGCGGATTGCAAAAATGCTAAATGCGAATTGCAAAAATGCTATTCGCAAATTCCTTAATGCCAATTGCGAATCAGCATTTAGCATTTTAAGAGTTTTGTATTAAACTAGCATTTCGCAATTCGCATTTAGCATTTCGCATATAGCAATTCGCATTTAGCATTTAGCATGGCGCACCGGCCTTCCATACATATTGATGGCGTAAAATTATTCCGTGTGTTCAATGATTTATCACTGGTCTGTTGGAATTATTATTACTCTTTACAAATGTAATGCATTTTAAGAGTACACCTTGAATAGTCTCGCTGAAAAAAAGGTCTGAGTTAACACATATTGAATTCTACCATATTGCAACAAGTTGTGAACAACAAAGAAACTAATTGACAAGCTGTTGATGACGTCACAGCGTCGTGTCTATTACAGACACAATCATTACCGATGTTTTATCAATCACTGAACTAAGAGTTGCATTGAATAAATTATAATGCAACATAAAACTGTCATGCCCAATGGAGTAATTAGTCTGTTATAATACAAAAAGGAAAACGAAATTTTCTCAACAGATTAGATCTAGCTCTTGCTCTTTTACACAATTTGTTGATCATCAGATTCATGAAGTTACAGTATACACGTAAGTGTATTTCATATCTCTATGGCATGATCGTAAGACGTGTAAACGGTCTCCAAATTTATAAACGTTTGAAGGGAAAAGACTAAACGTAACCATGTGTACACTTGTAAACACCCGACCTTTTTTCAACAAACTTCAAAGTACATGTATGTCACGTTGTTATTTCCCCCAGAAAATCTACCAAAGGAGGATACTACAGTAGGTACTAACCAAGTTACCATACGTCTATAGTCTATACTATAGAGTTATATCGGCAATGCGAGTACCCGAGTACCCGCGAGTAGTTGCAGAACGGGTACCCGGGTAGAAAATCTGGACTCGTTTCAGCCCTACGTCATATCCCCTTTATTTACACTTAGTGAGCACGCGCACTCGGGGACAACAAACCCGAAGTCTACATAAGTTTGTGCAACAGGGCGTTTAATCTCATTCTTTTTTACTCATTATTATCTGAATAGGTCCTATGAATACTACGAAGGTCTTCCATAGTTGCAAAAGCGTGATTTTACCGAAAATTAGAATTAATTTTTTTCTCTGAATAAGACCGTCGCAATCCGAATGAAGGACCGAGAGTATGCCAGGGCACGACAAATTTCATGAAAAGCTGGTTGCCCACAGGGCAACCAAAATTATTTTCTGGTTGCCCTGAATTTATTACACAAAAGATGTCCCAAATTAACCCGTTTAATTCAAACCCTTCATAGATGTACCAGATTAACCTTTTTAATTAAAACCCTTAATTCACAGCTTTTAGAATACTCAAAAGGAAATATGCAACACCTCTCCCTGGATCTCATCAGGCAGGTGAAATTATTAGCATTGGATAATACATAGACATAGATAATACAGATCATCATCTCCTGATACTGATAGGCTGTCACATTTTTTTTGGTTTATATTATTCATGTTTTTTCATTCTTAAATTTGAAATTTAGTTACTATTTCTTAACATCTCTATATATCTCTCACACCTTTTCTTTCAACAGCTGTAGCAGTAGCATTGTAATTTTAAAAATCTATCTGTGGTATCTTTTACCATGGAAATGGAGAAATAACTCAACAAACTATTCTTTAACAGTTGCACATGTTCTTGTTATTCTTATTCTAACGGAAGTCTAAACATGATTATCTCCCTTGACAATAATACACATTCGTCCCATGTATGTTTCACTACTAAACATATTCGTCATACACTACATTCCTCCCTCTTTAGATCTTCACTACTCTCTGTAATTTTCAAAATCTCAACTGATCTAAACAATAACTGTTTTGAGTTCTAAACAATTTGTTTAGGAATCCAAACATACTGCTTAGACAGGATCTTGCTCATATAGCAACTCTAAGGTGAACTTTTTAAAACATTATTAAATGCATGAAACTGTTATAAGTTTTTCATTTTTCTTTAAACCTTAAACTAATGAACTAATGAACAGTCTTCTCAGTCACTTCTAGTACCCTTATTGTCCTAGATGTTAAACTCTACATCTTATTAACAACATGTATGAATTAGACATTCATTACAAAATCTTTGTACTTTGTGGGTACTCTCCTTTCCCTTTGCGGCCTTGGTGTGTTTACTACAATCTGACTGTCATGATCTTGACCACCACCACTGTCTATCATACTGGATGTCTCACTTTCAATGCTAGGGGAACCATTTTGATTCACATTTCCCTTCGAATGACTTATCTCATTCTCTATTACCGGTGCTTTTTCAACACTATTATCTTCTAACACAACTTCACAGGGCAATACAACCTTATTTTCACACTTTTTCATCTGCTCAATGTGTTTCTTAACAACACTTTCCTCACTGAACCTTACTTTATATGAAACTGGCCCTGTTTGCTCTTCTACTAGCCCTTCTAACCACTTATCACCATGAGCACCATAATTTCTCACATAGACAGCATCACCAACTGTGAAATCACTACGCTGTTTACACGGGTGGTTTCTCTGTTGGTCATACTGCTTTTGCTCCACTTTACCACGCACATCAGGAACCACTAGATCCATCCGCGATTTCAGTTTCCGTTGAAACATTAACTCTGCTGGTGTCTGTCCTTGGAATTGGATAATTGTCAAGCTGCGAAACAGCGTTTACAGTCACTTTGTAATCACCGCAGATTCTGATTGTTTGGTCCGATTTCACTATTGGTACAATGGGGGCTGCCCATTCACTATATTGAACTTTTTCAACTGTTCCATCTTCTTCAAGCCTATCGAGTTCTTTGCCAATCTTGTCTTTAAGCGCGTATGGCACCGATCTTGCCTTGAAGTATTTCGGGGCTGCACCCTCGTCCACATGAATCTTTGCTTTTGCACCTTTGTACTTTCCTAACTTTCCATCGAACACTTCATCAAATTCTTTCAGAATCATTTCACTCTCATCACATGACTTTGCATAAAAAAGCTCATTCCAATTCAACTTAATCTGGTTAAGCCAGTCTCTACCCACCAAATTTGGTCCGTGACCTTCAACAATTATCACTTTTAGTGTCCTTTCATCCCCATCGGCGTACTTTACGCGAACTTCACTTTCACCTATGATGGGAATTCTTTCTCCTGTGTAAGTTCTCAGATTAATGTGAGTAGATTTGTACTTGATTCCAAGATCTCGACACGTTTTCTCTGACAAAACTGTTCTAGATGCACCGGTGTCCACTTCCATTGGCACATTGAACCCATTGATGTCAAACGTAGCAATTATTGGACTTTCTTTTTGTTCTTTCATCTTGTAGAAAGTGTATACGGAATCATCTTCTTCCTCATCATTGGTCAAATACTTCTGATTTGCACCCTTACCTTTCTGTCTTTTGAACTGTTCTTTCGGCTTACTGCCTCTCTGTTTGGGTTTCAAACACTTTTTCATGGTGTGACCTTTACCTTTGCAATTATAACACTCAGCGTCCTTGAAATAGCAGTCTGTATGCACATGGTTTTTCCCACCACAGCGGAAACATTCCTTACCATCGCCTTTGCTATCAGATTTCCCCGTTGCAGCTCTTGCATAGCCTTTCTGAGAACTACGCGAACCTTTCTGTTTCATATAGTTCACTTCACTCTTCTGCAGATCTGCTGCATTTTTACTGGCTTGTTCCATTAAAGTAGCATTCTTCAATGCCTTTTCAAAAGTCAGATCACTCTCTGCCAATAAGCGTCTCTGTATTCTGTCATCATTCACCCCACACACTAGTCTATCACGTAACATAAGGGACAGAGTTTCACCAAACTTACAATCAATAGACAAATGTCTTAACTGGGCTACATATTCTGAAATGCTCTGGCCTTTAGCACGGAATGCACTATGAAATTTGTACCGTTGTACGATTTCTGAAGGTTTCGGCTGTAAATGGTTCTTTACCAGTGTTGACAGTTCTTCAAATGATTTGTCATTTGGTTTGGCAGGTGCCAACAGATCAACGATGAGTTTGTATATCTTGCTCCCACATACTGAGAGAAAAATTGCTCTTTTCTTACCGGCATCGTCGATTTCGTTTGGGGTAAAATAATGGTCCATTCGTTCGATATACTGCGACCATTCTTCTTCTTCTTCCTTGTATTCATGGATTTTACCGTAAGTAGCCATTGCTATAGGTTCCGAGAGAGTTCTTTTTATAACCTCGTCGCCAATTTGTGGTATCTTTTACCATGGAAAGGGAGAAATAACTCAACAAACTATTCTTTAACAGTTGCACATGTTCTTGTTATTCTTATTCTAACGGAAGTCTAAACATGATTATCTCCCTTGACAATAATACACATTCGTCCCATGTATGTTTCACTACTAAACATATTCGTCATACACTACACTATCTCAGTCTCACCCTTCAAATTTATTAATTGACAGTATCAGGGGATTTCATAGGAGAACTAAGATGTAAGTTTTCTGCGTTCTTACATCCCGCACGGGGGCAGGGGCTCATGGTTTATTCATATCCACATTTTCTGGAAGTGACTTTCAATTTGACTGAAGTAACTACACTTAAAAAACAAAATAAAAGTTCACGTTTTTCTGCCCATATTATTACACTCTCGAGTGATCGGATCCGTTTTTTTATCATTATTATTTGATTTCCGAAAATTCACCAAACAAGTTTTTTACTTTACAAACTTCGAGGAAGACAACCCAAGTCCAACATTTCATTTGCGAACAAAACTATGTTAAAGTCCATAATTACTGCACCTACCTTTGAAAGTTATTATTAAGACTTGAAAATCGCTGGTAAAACATATTTATTGCCAGCACAATGTTTAATCTTATTTAACAGTGTTTCATTGTACTTTCATTTTTATAGGAAATCCTATATATTCATTTTTCATATCATTCGGAGCTCCCCAGGTGTTATCGCTGAATTTAATGACTGGTTCACAAAAAGTTAACTAAGTGTACCAGTCTGTGTTTATAAAATTCTTCTGCGATAAATTTAGAAGTATGCCGAATGTATCCACGAGATTGTTTACACAAAATGACAAGCTCAGCATGGTGTTTGATCAAGCGTGAACTGCTAATTGGCGTGTGTTATCGCTAATCCACAAGAATCCTTTGTAACTGTTCTACCCTACAGACAAAGATAAGTGTCCACAGGGGTCTTAATTGATCGGCAAATTTGTTGCACACTTTCAATTTTTATGGCTTTAGTCCGATACTTCAGTCCATGTAGATGCAGTACCGCTAGACAGTAGTAGACACAAGGTCTTACTGTTACGAAATGCAACTAGTAGATGACTCGCACGGCATTATTCTGACATATTGAAATTTTCCAAAAGTGAAATAATCCGGGCATCTTAAAATGGAATTAAAGGGTTGCCCGCCGGGCAGCAGTTTGAAAAATATGGTTGCCCAAGCTAAACATTTGGTTGCCCGCCGGGCTCCGGGCACAGGATTTGTCGTGCCCTGGTATGCGTATGACATTAAATACCCGGATGACTGGAAAAGAGAATAAGGGTGTTTTTAAAAAGATATTACATCAATTCAATTTTTTTTTTCTGTAAAAAAATATTAACGTTAAGTTATCTATAGAAACGACACACCAAATGAGCCGAGGCCGAAACGACCCACTCCAAAAAAACAGGCCGAAACGACCCGGGCCAAAACGACTCAAGGCCGACCCGAAACGTTACCACGGCCTTTGGGTTAAGCGACCGAGCCATAGTAACATTAGCTATCAATATATTATTCATCGAGAAACCGCGGCATTAGAATCTTACCCTGCACGTAAATTCTACTCTCCCAAACATCAAATGTAAGACTTTTTCTCGAGTGTTGCATGCATTATTTCCAATTTTTCACGCGCTATGTTTTGTAATGACGTCAGAACACAGAAAATATACAAGGGAACTCCTCACTTTCACTTTGGTCGAGTAAGTGCTTTGTTTAAAGTTAGGGGCATAAGATATACATTATTTTCCTAATACTGCTGTAAAACTTACTGTTTTCACTATGCTATTTCAGTGCATCACTTTTTCCGTTCAAATTTCTTGCAAATTCATATTTTGACAGCCATTCAAGTGTGTCGTCTGTTTGTTTATCATTATCCCTTAATAGGTGAAGGTCAGTTTAGACTGGTTTCGTATTCTGTTTTTATAAACAAGGGAGCTAATAAAAGGGGCACTGTTATATATTTTTCACTTTTGCGGCGCGCCCGCAAATTGATTTGAATAGCGAGCGGTCTACGAAATTAACAATACAGACATAATGGGAAAAAAATAAAGACATTTTTAACACACATGTAATTTTGATTACTAAACGTAACAGAAACAACAGGTGTTAAATGAAAATCCATCTTTTGTTACATGGGCAACATTTGACTTTTGCAACCACTGAACCCAGCTCATATTCTGAACCAATGTCCGAGTAATAATTAAGATATGGTAACGTTTTCAGATATCCCCACTGTGAAATAAATAATTTGAAAATATTTATATAAAAATAACAAAATATGACAGAAATATTATTAAAATGTGATACATTAGTGTTTTCAACTTGCCTACAACTACCTGTGCGACGCACAATGCGCATTTACGTAGGGTCACGAAAACAGGTATACCAGTCTAAATAGAGTCGCCAATGTAGGTCACTTACAAAATGGCTGCGCCCGTCGATTCCTACATCAACAAACTTGCCCATATTTGTAGAAAATAGGTGAAACAGATTGTTTGATTTGATGTAGCAATAATGTTTCAATTTGTTCCAGTATTAAATTATTTGTGCGCCGATAACTTCTTACTATCACGAAAATAGGTTACTCGACTGTACATACTTTTCCTAATACTGCTGTAAAACTTACTGTTTTTACTATGCGATTTCAGTGCATCACTTTTTCCATTCAAATTTCTTGCAATTATACATTTTGACAGCCATTCAAGTGTGTCTTCTGTTTGTTTATCATCATTCCTAAATAGGTGAAGGTCAGTAAGACTGGTTTCGCATTCTGTTTTTATATACAAGGGAGCTAATTTAAGGGGCACTGTTAAATATTTTTCACTTTTGCGGCGTGCCCGCAAATTGATTTTAATAGTGAGCGGTCTACGAAATCAAGAATAAAGACATAATGAAAAAAATAATAAAATATTTTTAAACGCACATGTATTGTTTATAACTAAACGTAACAGAAACAACATATGTAAAATGGAAATCCATTGTTTGTTACATGGGCAACATGTGTGTTTTGCAACCACTGGACCCATCTCATATTCTGAACAAATGACTGAGTAGTAGCGATAATTATGATATGGTGACGTTTTCAGATATCCCCACTGTGAAATAAAATAAATTGAAAATATTTATAAAATGTGATACATTAGTGTTTTCAACTTGCCCGCAAATACCTGTGCGACGCACATGCGCATTTACGTAGGGTCACGAAAACAGGTATACCAGTCTAAAAAGAGTCGCCAATGTAGATCACTTACAAAATGGCTGCGCCCGTCGATTCCTACATCAACAAACTTGCCCATATTTTTTGAAAATAGATGAAACAGATTATTTGATTTGATGTAGCAATAATTTTTCAATTTGTTCCAGTATTAAATTATTTGTACGCCGATAACTTCTTACTATCACGAAAATAGGTAACTCGACTGTAGTGCTTGTATTTCCGGTATACCGGTGTTACAGTACAGATTGCCGATGGGGTATAAAACCCCTACAGCCGAACCCGATATCCCGAGCCTTTTCGTAATTACCGAATTATTTCCAATGTTCATTTTTTCGAATTTTCCGGAATTTTCCCACACGTGTGATAAATAATGGACATAGTTGTATTGAAATAATACCGAAACAGATTCAGCTGTTATACATCTTTTCGAGAATTCTATTTTTAAAATTGTCAGGGGTATAACCCCACCCAACCCATCCCTCCCTCACAAGTTATCGTTCGTCTTGCAAAACAAGTTTATAGAAACAATTTTTTGGCCAGAGGCTGTTTGAATCATACCGAAATAATTTAATATTGTTTGTTTTCATTTGGTTAGCTGTGATTGGCTGTAATTTTTGTTTCATAACTCCATGAAAAAAATAAAATTCAGGCCACGCCTTGTCAGGACTACTTTCCCTTAGTCCAACTGCTCTTCACAAGCGCTGCATGAAGCAAGATGCCAAATGACGTCATTGACGTCGACGTTACTACATAACAACGTTGCGTTTTGGCGGAAAATATATATGGCGGAGGGACTACAACCTACGTTTTAAAAGCGTTAAAAAAGAACATTCGCCTCAGATTCTCTATTTAACTACATTCATAAATTCAGAAGTGATATTAAATTATAAGGAATAATTGGGAATATTTATTGTATTCATGGAGGTATGAAAAAAAAACCTGGTCACACTTTTGTATGAAACCGCTTCGCGGTGTCATACAGTGTGACCAGGTTTTTTTTCATACCTCCATGAATACAATAAATATTCGAATTATTCCTTAAATAATTAAATATTGTTTGTTTTCATTCCTTTTGGTTAGCTGTGATTGGCTGTAATTTTTGTTTCATAACCCCATGAAAAAACATTCAGGCCACGCTTTGTCATGACTACCAACTGTTCTCCACAAGCGCTGCATGAAGCAGGGCGCCAAATGACGTCATTGACGACGACGTTACTACAAAAGAACGTCGCGTTTTGGCGGAAAATATATATGGGGACTACAGCCTACGTTTCAAAAGTGTTAATTAAAAGACACTCATGTCAGATTCTCTATCTAACAATTTCTTAAATTCAGTAGTAGGAATAATTCGGAATATTTATTGTATTCATGGAGGTATGAAAAATCCTGGTCACAGGTTTTTTTTCTCCGTACCTACATGAATACAATAAATATTCGAATTATTCCTTAAATATATTGTGGTAAATACTTTAGTCAATTTGAATAAAAATGAACCCGAACCAGGCACTAATGAACCCGAACCACTTATATGTATATATATATTAACGTTTGCATGTAAAAATGTAATTATATGTACTTCTGGAAATAAATATGTTTAAACTAACCACTTATATGACTGGTTTATGGCAATTATTTATTCCATTTTTACCTTCCAATTTTTTCTTCATCAGATTGTTTATAATATAGCAATTAAAACTTAAAATTTGGATAATATTGCGGCTGTATTTTTTATTCTACAGAATTAAAAGAAAATATTGAACCTGTGAACCACACGAGTGTGACCGAGATAAGAATGCATTTTGATTTCCCATTGTTTAACCTCACGTTCTGATCTATATATGATAGATACAATGTTTTTTGGCTTATTTAAAATTTTATTCTGATATCAATATTAATACAAATGTTTTTGTTTTATTTTCACATATTGTTACGATAACGTCATGTCATTAGAAGGTTATATAGAGGATAATCAATTTCTTTGGATTGATATGAAAAATATATCACGAGAATGGGTTGTTATCTGGTTAAAAACGAGTCCGCAGGACGAGTTTTTTAACCAGCTAACTACCCATTCGAGTGATATATTTTTCATATCAATCAAAAGAAATTGATCATTCTATTTATTATATATATTTTAATGACGTTTTTACAGAAAAAACACACACAATTAATTATTTACCCGCGACGTCACAAAAATTATTATGACGTGACGTCACAAAAAGTGAAATCGACTAGTGATGATATCAACAGTGACGATATCAAATTTATCTAACTGAGAAATCTCTATAAATCATCGATATGTATATACTAAATTTCTTTTATCATTGAGTGGCCGTTGAACACACGTTTTACTGTATATGTACTGAGAATTATCCTACATGGCCATAACTGACCATGCCAGGAACGATCATCTACTTTTACGGGCTAGAGTCGAATAAACTCCCCTGTATACTTTTTATAGAAGCGGGATTAAATGTAAGCCCCCGAAAAATTAATTTTCGCCTATCGATGGCCTTAAGGATTTCTAGACTACCCATTGTTAACTTCTATTACAACAATTACAGCTATTACGTTTTGCTACTACTACTGCTGCTACTACTACTTCTAGTAGTTCTACTAATACAACTACTACAACTTCTACTGCTACTACTACTACATGTACTACAACTTCTCCGGTTTCTCCTACTACTACACACTACTTCTGCTGCTGTTATTTCTACTACTATTACCTTGACTAGTGCTGCTGCTACTACTACATAGTACATGTGCGTAACTAATGAAGTCTTTCGTAATTTTTGACGGAAATAAGAGTCATTCAAAAGCGCACTTTGAGTACTTTGAACTCAGATGAGCTAAAGGAACCGTGCTATGACACAACCACCCACATTGCATTGCAGCATTGTACAGCCAAAGCACTGTTATCATCCCAGGCTCTTTATCTGAGTTTGGTCTACACTTTCAAATACCGTATACAGTACAGCTACATAAAATGCTTTACATGCATGTGAGTGTCAAACAGTGTAGATCAAGACCCGTCACCGCGTCTTTGACGCGGTGGCTGGTCTTGATCTACACTGTTTGCAATGCAATAAGGCAGGTTTTGTCACGGCACGGCTCAAATACTTTTGAAAAATTAACAAGTATCTGATTTTAACCATTTCGCTCTCAATGACACTTCAAAACGCGTTTTCAACCAGTTTGGATCCTGTTTAGACGCCGCGTAACACAGCATCTGATAAGGATCCAAACTGTTTGTCACTCGTTTTGAAATTTCTTCAGACATACTGTCTTATATTTTAACCTTGAAACGACATAGCAGACAAAACAATAGAAGCAGACACCAATGAAACGGTGAAGGGCAAATAATCGCACGAAAAGGTTGGCAGTGAAAAAGTTAATTCATCACTAAACATTACAAGAGCTGTCCGTAAGACAGCAAGCTCGACCATCTGCTCTTTTGTATTAAAAGCAGTAATGGAATAAAAACAGTAGTTGTAGCGATGTATGCTTTAAGTGGAGAGCATTTTCTAAGTTGATCAAAAATCTTAATGTGGATGTCTAAGAAAAAGGGGAGATAATTCATACAAAATATCATCTAGAATTATGCGCATCTAGTGTAGGACAAGTAGTATGTTTGAGGTGAAGCGATTATTGAATAAAATATAAGTTGCAGTGATATATGCCTTAAGTGAAGGGCATTTTCTAGGTTAATCAAACATCTTAACGTTGATGTCTTAGTCCAAAAGGGGAGATAATTCACCCAAAATACCATCCAGAATTGTCCTCCTTGATGATTGAGGGCAGGTTAGATGTGTATGGTAAAATTAAAATGCAAAATAAGTGATATTATATGCTTTAAGAGGGTGGCATTTTCTAGGTTGATCAAAAAACCTTAACATGCCACCGACGGCGACGCAAGGGTGACTGTAATAGCTCTCCTTCTTCTAATAGCCGAGCTAAAATGCATTAACAACATACATGGATACTCATTTTTGGCGCTGATACAAAGAACTAGGTATAGAGGTACTGTGTGTGTTATTTAGTGAGAAAATGTTTAAACCTTTCATGATTAAATTATTCGGGAGATTTTAACCCCCTCACCGTTTTATAGTGGTCTGCTTCAGTACTGTTGTCTGCAAGACACGTTTCAAAGCTAGATTTAATATGACTTAATTAATATCGATAAGATTGTTACGCGGCGTCTGATCAGGATCCAAACTGTTTGCAATCGCGCTTTCAAGCGTCATTGAGAGTGAAAGGGTTAACATGATTTTATGAGAAAAAAGATTGACCCATTTTATTTTCGTCTCATAATTGATATTCATAAAGTATACATGTAACATATATAAAAAGTAGATCATGATATTCAAAGTAAATTACAAGAGAAAGTTCTAAATAATTTGTACAATACATAATATAACTATTATAAAAGAACCGATATTATACGATTACAAGAGTTGCCAGAGAGACAAAAAAGCTCGCCGACGGCACATCATGAAACTCATTGAAGATTTTGAGGTCAAGGAAACAAAGATCAATTTTTTACTGTATGGAAAGGGTATGTCGGAGTCCGTATACTCATGCATACCAAATATGTAAGGAATACCTCAAGGGACATATGAGATATAAGGACATATTTCGACATCCAAACGTGGGCCTTAAGTACAAGGTCAATGTCACTAGGTTCAATTTTTTGTGTGTGCATGAAAATGTCTTGTCCATATACAGCACAACTCGTCTCGCACCTTGTACGGTAAAGCTAAAAATATAACCGCTTTAGAACGTAAATATGTTTCTCTCAACCATTTCTTCAACGGTACAAATCCCCATATATCCAACAGCATTTAACCCTTATTATGCTGAATTGTTTTCTACTTTAGTCTTCTAGCAGAGTAGAGGGGATAATCACTGTCACAATATATGTCACTGATATATTGCCCATTGTTTTTAGCTCATCTGAGATAAGCTCAGGGTGAGTCTTTGTAATACAGTGCTTAGATCCCTCTCTACAACAACACCCAATGGGAGACAAAGACGGTATGTTAGGAGGGAGTCTGTTATAGTGAGGGAAGATTAATACCCTTATAGTACATTTGCAATCAGTTTGAAACCTGATCAGATGACGCTTTCTTTAATCACAGAAAACGAGAGCACCGCAAACGGTACATTTTTTTTTGGTTTTTGGTTTTTGGTTGTGCGTTAAAATTTAGGTAAAAAAAGCGTTTTTAGGCCCTTTTTTAGTACAAATATATAAAAATTTGCTTGGTTACTATAATTGGCAAAAATTGGCAAACGGATTCACGGACGGACGGACAGGGCCACGCCAATATACGACCACCTTTAGAGGTGGGCGTATAAAAATATTTTGGCCACTCAATGGGCAATATATTTAGTCTAAACTTAATTTGAAATTGGAATTGTCCATTAAAAGTTTCAGGGATGAATGAGTTAACCCTTATCATGCTTTTTAATGAGACTTGACTATCATTGGCAAACAGTTTGAGACCAGATCCATTACACAACGTCTGATTTGGATCAAAACTGTTTGTTTTCTTCAGATCAAAAACCACTTCGATGTTTTTTGGCAGACCATATATTTAAAGCAGACGACAATTCAGCAGGGTAAGAGTTAATGAGGAAGAAGATAGATATCACGTGGTTCGCACATTGTTTTATTTCATTTTGGTCTCAAGAGAAGGGCTGCCATAAGTTGACAATTAAAATATCCTACGATTTCCAAATTTTCTGTTTTTCACACGCGATTTTACGAATTGTACCTTTAACCCATTACTCCATATTCTGTTTCTAGTATTGAAGACACTTGGTCCCATACATGGTCCCATAAAGTATGTTTAATGTAAAGCAGAGTATGCCTTAAGGCGCAATTCTTCTTTACTTTCAGCCTGCTTTAAGCTACCATCTTCTGAACAAGAGGACCAGAAAGGCCCTTAATCACTCACCTGCCCATGGTGACACTAGTCTAAGAAGGGTCAAGTGATTTCAGAAAAGAAGATTTGTAAATTTTCACTAATGTTATCAGGAAAATCAGCCTTGTCCACTGGTTTATATTGAGAAATCTGGTAGATTTTTCCCTATGAATCAATTGTGTAATATTGCTTTCATATGGTGAAAAAGGAATGCGCGTTCAATAAACGCTTATGCCACCGGTGGCATCCTTGACAATATATATAATTTTTTTCTAAGTCCAAATTAGATCAATGTCAAACTGAGCTTGGGTAATATGGGTCAATTGGTAATGGCCCATGGCAATAACTGTATAAGTATTGAAGCATTGTAGTAAGTAGTGTTGATGAAACGGTAAAACCTAGTTAACCAAGAAATAGCCCATTCAAAATATTGTAAGTCCAAATAAGGTCAAAGTCACAATCAAAATAAAGGTTGGGTGATATTGGTGGATAGGAAATGGTCCAAGGTAAAAACTGTATAAGTTTCCAAGCACTGAAGTATGCGTTGTTGATGCTAGACGAAACGGTAAAATCTAGTTAACCAAGAAATAGCCCATTCAAAATATTCTAAGTCCAAATTAGGTCAAGGTCAAGGTCAAAATCAAGATTGTGTGATATTGGTGGATAAGGAATGGTCCAAGGCCACAACTGTATAAGTATCCAAGCATTTGAGAAAGCGTTGTTGATGCTAGACGAAACGGTAAAATCTAGTTGACCAAGAAATAGCCCATTCAAAACATTTAAGTTCAAAATAGGTCAAGGTCAAAACAAAGGTTGGTTGATATTGGTGGATAGGGAATGGCCCAAGGAAACAACTGTACAAATATCCAAGTCTTGGAGTAAGCGGTGTTGATGCTAGACGAAACGGTAAAATCTACTTAACCTTTTAACGGACGGACAGATGCACACACGCACGGACGGGCGGACAGGACGATTACTATATGCCTCCACACCTACAGATGCTGGGGGCATAAAAAGTGGTTTAAGACAAGAATATTGTTAACGTTTTGAATTAAAAAATATCTATTTTTAGCTCTGGTGACCTAGATTACAATGAACCAGAACAATTTCAACAACATTGGTAAAGGACTTCCAGAAAATACACTTTACCAAATATCAAAGCTCTGCATGGCTATATAAGTTTCAGAAAAGAAGTTGTTTGCAGTTTTCTGTATATAACTCTATGTAAACCTGTGACCCCCGGGTGGGGTCATTTTTTACCCAAGGGACATTTAAAATAAATACTCTTGATAGAAGATCAGTAGATGGTAATATGTGCCAAATATCTGAGCTCAGTCCCTTGTGTTTTTATGAGAAAATGTTTGAAGTTGTCACAATATAAATCTTTGTAAAACTGTGACCCCCTGGGACGTGGCTATTTTTGACACCCAGGGAAAAATCTTGAACAATCTTGACATAGGACCTACAGATGATATTATGTGCAAACTATCTAAGCTCTTGTGTTTTTGAGAAGGGGGTGTTTGAAGAGATTATACCTTATAATTCTATGTAAAACTGTGAACCCCCCCCCCCCCCCCCCCCGGGGCGAGGCCATTTTGACCCAAGGTATATATGTCGACGTGTAGACGGTGCTATGTGCAAAGTATCTAAGCACAGTGTACTATGGTTCAAGTCTAGAAGACTTTTTAAGTTTTCATAGAAAAAAATCTATTTTTAGCTCCGGTGACCCAGATATGCAGTAGACCAGAACCATTTCAACAATATATGTTAGGAACCTCTAGATGTCACTGTATGCGGACTCCTACTGTACCCTCCCCGGCAGTCGGTAGCTATTAGGGATACAGTTTCAGCAAATAGGTATACAGACGTGTTATTTGTTGCTCATAACGGGGGTATAAGCAAGTTTTGAGACGGCTAATCGCCGAATTTACCCTTTTCACATGTAGAAATCAGATATCTTCCATGTTCTTGCAAATCATCGAAATCGGAATATTTTTCGTGTAGATCATATATTGACCAAACTGTATGAATAATCGCTAACTTCTGTATGCTAATCGCAAATTTTATAAAACGACTGTATGCCTAATCACACCGGGGCGGGGCTAATTTTGTTCCCAGGGACATAACTTCAACAATTTTGATAGAGAACCTGTACATGATCCTATGTGCAATATATCTAAGCTCAGTGTACTATGGTTCAAGACAAGAAGATGTTTTACTATATAACTCTTTGTAAAACGGTGACCAACGGGGCGGGGCCAATTTTTACCATAGGGACATAATTTGAACACTCTTGATAGAGGGCCTATAGATGATGCTATATGTCAAATATCTAAGCTCTGGCCCTTGAGGTTTTTGACAAGAAGAATTTTTAAGATTTTCTTATTTTTTCACTTTGGTTGCAATGAGACAACCAGATTTCTGCATTGTTTCAAATTCTGTCAACACTGCAAAAGAGCTTGACCAAAGTTTGATTGCAATCAGGCATGTGGTTTTGAGGAAGATGTTTGAAGAAATTGTTGACACACAACTACGAAAGCCGGACAAAGGCCGATCACAAAAGCTCGACTTGAGCACTTCATGCTCAGGTCAGGTGAGCTAAAAATGGCATTCCTGCAAGATTTTACATTCAGGCAAAATAATTACAATACATTCACATAAAACATAAAAAAAATTCAAAATTAAAATTACAAAAAGCAATGCCTAATTACCTCTTCATATAAACCATTATATAATATAAAAAGAACTAATTATTTCACAAAACAAGTTTTCCTTTAACCCGTTACCCTATATAACCTGTTTCTAGTTCTTATTAGGATTAAATGTGTTATGATTTTACTTCGCTCAAACAGTACTTCAGTCATATCGCCACGTCCAGCAATTTACAGTTAGTGGAAGACCCCAGAAGCCTTTTATGCACCGTTTCAGACACAAAGCGGTAATTGGGTAGAACCAGGGACCTTCTGCATGTAACTCGAAGGCGTTTCTAGTTTCAGACAGGTAACTGACTTAAAGAAGGTTGAAAGTACAGCAGAATGTTCCTCAAAGGAAGAATGCGCCTCAAGCGCATCCTGCAATTACGTTCAGCCAGCTTTAAGTTGCCATCAAAATTATGTTATATGATTAATTGAGTTGGGTTTTAAGTGATCATTCTGTGTAAATAAAATGTCCACACACATCACACTTGTAAGCTTTCTCTCCTGTGTGTATCATCATGTGGATGACTAAAGTTGTAGGAACAGAAAAATACTTTCCACACACATCACAACTTCAAAGCGTATCTCTTGTGTGTATCCTTATGTGTCTAACTAAATCACAAGAATCAGTAAATTACTTTCCGCACACACCACACGTGTAAGGTTTACCTCCTGTATGAATCCTCGTGTGTATGATTAAAGTACTAGAACAAGCAAATGACTTTCCACACATATCACACTTGTAAGGTTTATCTCTTGTGTGTATCCTCGTGTGTCTGACTAAAGACTGATTTCGTTTAAATGACTTTCCACACACAACACACGTATAAGGTCTATCTCCAGTGTGTATCCTTGTGTGTTTGATTAAACTACTAGAATAAGCAAACGATTATCCACACACATCACACTTGTACGGTTTCTCTCCTGTGTGTATCCGCATGGGTGTGACTAAACAATGATTCTGTGTAAATGACTTTCCACACACATCACACTTGTGAGGGTTTTCTCCTTTGTGTATCCTCGTGTGTTTGGTTAAAGTACCAGAATCAGAAAGTGATTTTCCACACACATCACATGTGTAAGGCCTTTCTCCCGTGTGTATCCTGGTGTGTTTGATTAAAGAACCAGAATTAGTAAATGCCTTTCCATACACATCACACTTGTAAGGTTTTTCTCCTTTGTGTATCCTTAAGTGTGTGACTAAACAATGATTCTGTGTAAATGACTTTCCGCACACATCACACTTGTACGGTTACTCTCCTGTGTGTATTCGCATGTGTGTGACTAAACAATGATTCTGTGTAAATGACTTTCCACACACATCACACTTGTAAGGTTGTTCTCCTTTGTGCACCCTCGTGTGTTTGGTTAAAGCACCAGAATCAGAAAATGACCTTCCACACACATCACACTTGTAAGGCTTTTCTCCTTTGTGCATCCTCCTGTGTTTGGTCAAAGCACCAGAATCAGAAAATGTCTTTCCACACACATCACACTTGTAAGGTTTTTCTCCTGTGTGTATCCTTATGTGTGTGACTAAACAATGATTCTGTGTAAATGACTTTCCGCACACATCACACTTGTAAGGTTTTTCTCCTGTGTGTATCCTCATGTGTCTGACTAAACAATGACTCAGTGTAAATGACTTTCCACACACATCACACTTGTAAGACTTTTCTCCTTTGTGCATCCTCGTGTGTTTGGTTAAAGCGCCAGAATAAGAAAATGACTCTCCACACACATCACACGTGTAAAGCATTTCTCCTGTGTGTATCCTGGTGTGTTTGATTAAAGTACCAGAATTTATATATAATACAAAGAAGACAACTTTAAAACATGTCAAAATGTTAACATTTTCTAGTAAGAGTTGATTTGGGCTTATCATAGGTTTATGCAAAATTTGATGACCACATGTCAACTATCCTTGAGATATTCAAGATTTATCTTGTTTTTCTAAACACAGCAATTAATCTTTCATGTCTCCTGTGGTAGACTTGGCTACTATTTCGGCCGATTCTCCATGTTCTTGGCCATAGGCCTTTGTCTGCCTATAGACCCTGTTCCCCCCTCAGGGGGAATTTTGAAGGCTATGTTTATCTAAAACCTTATAAAATATGCTACAAAATGAGCCATGTTTGCACTCTGGCCGTTTCAGAGTTCTGGGGCAAAAACATGCGATTTTGAGCAAAAATCGCTGAAAATTGGAAACTATTAATAATTTCTATAATTTCAGTTCGTTTTACATTTTAAACCATCAATATAGGATTTATATCATAAAGTACCAATACTGATATCTCAAACACTGAATTGCTTTTGATTAGATATTATTTTTTGGGGGAAAATACAGTTTTTAATGAAAAATAGTGGAAAAATCGATTAATTTTTCTAATTGTGATTTATATTAATCGAGCTAAAATGTCATCTTACTGTATGCCTGCTATTGTAATTCTTCATAAAATTTAATTGATAACACCTAATATAAGCAAGTTATGAATCTATTTGGTAACAGTCACTATTTTATGTTAAATCAAGAGCTCCTTCAACACAGGATACGCCCGTTATCGGGCATAACTCCATAAAAGGCATTCAACATGTCGCAATATAATTATTAACTCGTTTATAAATGCAATACATATCCTCCCATGTATCACGAGTATTAGTCAAACTGTCTTTCAAATTATCAAGTAAACAACTAGACAGAGAGACCGACAGAAACCAGTAAATGCCTCTTCATAATACCTCTTGTTTTCAGTGGACTTTTAAATATCATTACACTATAGTCATTATGTCAGTGCATGAATGCCATTCATGTTCGCTTCATATACTTACTATGAACATTTACAGTATACATTTAATAAAAAAACCATAAATGTATAAATTAAGTAATGTATAGACAATAATGATATATGACTGTTGTATTACTAAAAATTTTAAGGTAATAGAAAAAGTGACAAAGCTAACCAGCCCAACAAAGGTCATAGGGAACTCGATCGTTGTGGTTAGGTTTGAAGCTAAAATATATGTCTACATGTATATGGTAAATCCATGTGCTACCTCTGTCTCAGAAGATAACTGTTATATTTCATCAAATGGAGAATAAAAAAAAAGCCAACGTATTGTTGCCAATGACTGTCGACCATCTCACTTGAAATGCTGAACTTTTGACTGCTATTCAAACAATAGAACTAAAAACTACAACATGCAATGCAGTAAAAGCATCTGAATAGGCTCTGTCAGCAAATAAATCAGCAGCTAATAAATATACTGAGCCAAAAATGTTTAGTCAGTTGGAAGTAGAGTTCATATATTTCACCGAGATTGATACAAACATTACCAAATTACTTTTTTTCTCGAATATTTAATCACTTTTCCTGAACTATGAAACCAATTGATTACACAGAAATGAGTTTCATTATAAACAAAAGCACTTCATTTACATCAGGTGTCAGTTCCAAATTTCACACAGATACAATTTTTCGTCAGAATCTCGTGTGTCCTCCATTTCTGTGCACTAGAGCCAAACACCTACGTCTCATACTGTTAAAAAAAGGTCATGATCACACGTAGAGGTATTCTTTGCCATTCAACGTGAAGAGCACGCTCCAATTATCTGACGTCACTGACGTTATGACGTTCTCTTATTTGTCTGCCAAGATGATCCAACAAATGTTTAATTTGGGACATATCCGGGGAACGCGCTGGTCAGTTAAGTGTTGAAATGTTGTGTCGTGCCAATACATCTCTAGTGTGCCGTGCTACATGAGGACGTGCATTGTCCTGCTGCAATATGTCTGCTTGTCGTTGTTGAACGAAGGGATGCACAATAGGTGTTATGATTTCGTCACAATAACTCCTTGCATTTAAAGTACCGGACACGGTAATCAGTCTATTCTTTCCACTGTTAGCAATCCCTCCCCATACGGTTACCATAACACTTCCTCCACCATAACGGTCTCTTTCGATGACGTTTACAGCATCCATGAATTCTCCTTTACGCCTCCAGACTCTAATCCTACCATCAGCAAATTGCACGTTAAAACGTGATTCATCCGTGAATAACACACGATTCCATCTTTGCCTTGTCCATAAGCGATGCATGCTTGCCCAACGTAATCTTAATTGGCGATGACGTAACGTCAATGGCACGCCGACGTAAGGTCTATGCGCTTTCAAATTAGCAGCTCGTAGGCGGTTTGCGACTGTTTTTTTCACAGACTCGGGTGTGGGTAGCATGTCTCAAGATATCGGCAATCTTTCGACAGGACCAAAGTCGATGACGTATCGATGACGTCACAATATAACGATCTTCTCGGGCCGCTGCTTTCCGTGGTCTCCCAGAACGTGGAAGGTCAGAGACGCTGCCTGTCTGTAGATACCTTGCTTTAAGCCTATGTACAGTCCGTTCAGAGTAATTAAACAGTCTCGATACATCCGGTACAGTTGAACCCGCGGTGAGCATCCCAATGGCCCTATTTCGCTGCTCTAACGTCATTCCAGGACGACGCACCATCATTAAAATTGTTTAAGATTCAACTGTATTTTTGAGTTGTGGCTTTATTGCAGTGATGTTACATTCAAAATGAACCCGTATAACCTTACCTGACTTGTAAGCACGACGTGCACGTGCAAATCGCTTAACACGTTACCATACCTTTCCGGGACATTATACTCGAACAATTTGAGTTTGCGACATCATTTGGTCGAAAAACACGAGCGTATTAGCAAACAACTATTATCGAGCGGTAGAAGTGAAGTTTTAAAAAATGTATATAATATGTGACTAAACTTTTTTAGTTTAACCTGTGTTAACCCTTCTGTTGCATATGGATATGTAATACTACACCTACTATGAAGATCGATAATCTGAACTATTACATTGACTAATACCATGTGGAAAACTTTCTCAAGACAGCGTGTGTACTCGTATCAGCATCAATATACGCTAAGAACAAGAGGAGGGTTAACTCTTTCACTGCAAAGTTTTATTGTCTGCTATAACACTATTACCACCATAATATCGTCTGCAATGGTGATGGCGTCTACAATGTTTTTAAAGTCAGCTTTAGGGCTGTTTTGACCGAAGAAATGTCGAAACAAGTGTCAAACAGTTTGGACGCGGCGTCTAATAAGGGTCCAAACTGTTTGCAAAGTCGCCTCAATTAGGATCTGACACAATCACTCCGCCTAAAGTATAATTATCCTAGAGGTTGCAGAGTTGTAGCTACAGAGGAGAGAACCAGGTGCTGAATTCCAGAGAAATAATGTCAGGCCGAAACCATTTGGTTTCAAATATATGTCATGCACGACCGACTATATTAATGTTAAAAGAGGGGATCAATGGACCACGTTATCATTTCAGGATAACAAATCTGTTCATTCTGATTTAGAAGAAGACAATACATGTCAATCACTGAGAGTTCGACAGAACACCTAATCATAGAAACATCTTTAGCTGCACGTAAAAAGGCTGGCAACCATTTGTTTGATTGACCTTTGACTTAGCCATTTCCGGGAATTCAAATGATTTGGTCTGTATGTATCCAAACCCAAACTTTAGCAGAGTTATCGTCAGGATGATAGTAACCTTACCTTTCTGCTCATTTTACATCACATTCGGCAAACACTACAACCATGCACTGCGAATTCTCAATTTATTGATTTAAGACATTAAATGGCTTTTGCGGAAGAGTTTTGACAGCGCACAATGGAGGCAAAGTCCCCAATGAGATCAATGTTGTGCGCTCGAACGTCGCTAAAGCTGAGGCATTGCTTGAGCTCACATTCATTTCCTCCAAGGAGTCATCTTTGCACAAAGACCTCTCATAGTTGTTGTTGTTGCAGGGGTTTAAGCCACTTTAACAATAGCTCAGTCATATCACGATTCCAGGAGACAAGTTGTCAGATCAACGCCTCATTTACATCGATCTAAAATTTGGGGTGTTGATCTAGAAATCTGAATTCTGACCAGAATACCAGAGTTACAAATATTCTGAATTGTAACCCTTCCAGTACTTGGACTGAAATTATCAATCAATCAATCGAATCACTGAAGAAGGTTACAGCTATTGGCAGCCTTCTTAAGTATCATGCCAGGCGATGCCAGCGGTCCTCATTCTTTTCTGCCAGTTAACCCAGCTGACATGCCCCAGAACTACATGGAGTAAAGAAAGAACCTTCAAAGGTTGTACAAATTAGCCTTGGATACAATTCATTGCTTCACATTAAACCAATTCAACACTGAGCTTTGTGTCGAGCTTGACATCAACGTTGAGGTGACATTGTATTATCCACTTCATTCAGTTCCGTCGCCTTTATCCTAGATGAAATACCCAGAAAAACTCACATAGTAAAGCTCTTACAATATATTGAATCTTCCAACAGAACTAATATCAACTGGCTTGAATGAAGAATGTGAATAAGGTAACCTAAATTCTGTGCTACAGAGTCTCATTAAACCAGGATAAGTTTAAAGACGTAGCAGATAAGTTCCTGAGTCAGTTCTTCGAAATAGAAGAAGTAGGTTTTCTAACTGACATGTTAACACTGAGGACAATTAAATCATTTTAACGAAAATGAACGGTTTTTACTGTCTTACCCGAAGACTAAAGCTCCGAAGTACTGGAATGGTGTGATGTGAGATGATGGTAACAAGTTGATACAGCTGCTTCTGGACAAACAAACAAATAAAATGCTCTGCAAAGTCACTTGTTTACAAGATCCTCCGGTAGATATCTCTGTAAGGGGCCTGCGTGACCTAAGGTAATAGTCACTGTGACTGACAATCGCTAATCTTCTTATCGCTGTGGGTTAAAATCCCGGTCTGAGGACTTCAGATTGTTCATCATGGCTTGCAGAATGTTGGTTGTTCTACTACCCACTTGCCCGATTTGTGCCTGAAACAATTTATAAAGGGCTTTTGGGGTCTTCCTTCACCTGTAATTAACTGGGCGTCACAATATGATTGAAATACTGTTAAAGCGACGTAATATCATAACAAAAATCGTGTTCACAGAAAGGAGCAAACATTCCACAAAAAGTGAAAACATTTGTTTGATATTGCCAGCATTGCAATGTCTAACTGGTTATAGAGATACACATACAATTTGTAAACTATGATTTAAGCATTCAACTTCATGTTGTTGGCTATCAGTCAGATCTCATAGATTTAGAAGTTGGTTGTTTGAAAGTTTGGACAGAGGGGATTGGACAAGTGGTGCCATATTACCATGATAGCTGATTGGCAAATTGTGTTTTTGGTAGTGGTAGTGAGAATGACTCTGAAATTTACTATTATGTAGTTGAGAAATATTTATTGATAATTGTGATGATATTACTGAATATAAGTACAGGTGCTAGCTGAATAATGAGCGAATATAAAACATTTGTATTTATGGTGTTCTTTTTATGCGCAAAGTACAAGAGTTTGCTTGATTTCACTTTTATGTCTGTTGGATTAAGCTTAAACTTTGTCATTTTTCATCAGTTAATTAAAAAGTATAACAACTCGATATCTCTAGGGGAACTGTCCGGACATCGCTCACATATCGCCCTACCTGTCACGCAGTGGCCCGTTTCATAAACATTCGTACAAAAAATGTTGCCGTAGGTCAGATTATAAAATTCTTAATTCTAAATTCTTAATTTAACTTTGCAAAAAAGAGTTTCTAATAGTTTGCTTTAACTCTTTACTCCATAGTCTGTTTATAGTTTTGAAGACAGGTGGGTACTTAAAGCAGGTTGAAAGTAAAGCGGAATACGCCTTTCAGTCTGCTTTAGGCAACCATATGCTAGAATATAGAAAATATTTTCTGTATAAATTGGAACTCTTTTCCTCATTGGAGGATATTAAATGCGTAAAAATAGGTATCTATGGAGTCAATGTTAATTAACCAACTATACTTCCAACACATATTAAGTACTATATATTATTTAAGTCTAAAATACAATAAACCACTAAACCATTAGATCTACTACTACTAATTTTAATTTTAAAACAAATAATAATAAAAAACATAAATTAGTCATTTATAAACAAATGTAGTCCGCTACTACATATTATCCGATTTTTCTGACCTGTCCGAGTTATTTTTAGAACAGAATAGTTAGTCATGATAAATAGGTAAGCAAGGTAAAATCAAATATGTAATCGTACACTTTCCTACTTGAGATAAGTATGATCCTCATTCAGCACGAGACCGCTGCGCTAACTTTACTGTTATTTTGTTCTTTCCCAATAAACGCATTCATAAACTAAAACTATTATTTCCATGCAAACATGTTGGAGCCAGATCAGACACCCGATAACCCGGCGTCTGATCAGGCTCCAACCTGTTTGCTACTCAGATTAAAAAATATAGTTAAAATTTCTAAAAGTAAATTTCCACAGTCTAGTGCATTGCGTTTGCGTTTAAACGGGAAATAATAATGTATCCTCTACTGTACATTACGCACAAAAATTAAAGCTACCCGCATCTCTAACTGGATGTAGAGAAAACTCATCCCTTTTAAAGTTTTAGAATGCTCCAATCTAAAAATAACTTGGACAGGTCAGAAGAAAACACTAATATCAATATCATAATTTTTAAAGTGTTCCGCTTGAATATATGCGCCAGAATTGTCTGATAGTTTGGGTCCTGACAGGATGTCCGTCGGCGTGTCTTCATCTTGTAAGTGCTATAACAACATCACAAACTAGATACTTTTTATATTAACTTATTACTACAAATATATACTGAAGCGAAAAAGAAACGCAGGGTAAACTTTGAAGATGATTCTGGGAAAGATGTAAGGTAGAATGTTCAATAGTTTTAGTTAGGAATGAAGAATGATCGATCTTGAATTAATGGCCAAAGGACGATTTATATCTGATGAGCGATTTAAGAATGATAGCATAGAATAGAAGGTCACCCCTGTAATCTGAAATCAAATTTGACTGTGGAAATTAACTTGTCAATACCACTCGCCCTCTCCTCAGCCTTTATTCTCGTAGACATGGGTTTCATGAGTGAGCTTATCTTCCCCAATAGGACATTCGCACCATGCCTGTTCCCGCCCCTCCGGCCTGCATACTCCATGGCTGAATTACTACCCGCAAGAATTGCAACAGAAACTAGATAGATTAAAGGAATACTGTGATGAATGGGGATTAGAGGTTAATTGCTCTAAAACAAAGATAATGTTTTTTAGGAAAAGGGGTGGTTTAAGGGAGGGCGAAAGTTGGAATTATGGGGAACATGTTTTAGAAGTCGTAAATGATTTTAACTATCTGGGCACAGTATTTAATTACACTGGGAATTTTGCTTTAAATCAAGAATTTATTACAGGAAAGGGGTTAAGGGCCTTAAATACACTTATGGCAAACATAAAGGGATTAAATCTGAAATGTAGTATGGTGTGTCAGCTATTTGATTCATTTGTAAGTTCAATTCTTAACTATAGTTGCGAAATATGGGGTTATACTAAGTCTAACAAATAGAGAGAATTCACCTGAAATTTTGCAAACATTTATTGCACCTTAAGAAAAGCACATCTTCGTATAGTATATACGGTGAAATGGGTAGATATCCGTTGTACATAAATCGTTACTCTAGAATTATTAAATACTGGCTGAAACTTATTTCAACTGAAAATATAAATCTTTCTACTGTTTATAACTCTTTATTAGAGGATTGTAGAAATGGTTGTTCTAATTGGTTGACTAACGTGAAGTCTTTACTAAAAACAAACGGGTTTTATGATGTTTGGATGTTCCCCATGAGTGTTAACACTAAAGTTTTCCCAAAAATCTTTAAGCAAAGGTTATTAGATAGCTTTATACAAGGTTGGGACGAAAACGCCAATACCAGTAGTATATTAACATCTTATAGATATTTTAAAATAGATTTTGGATTTGAACCATATCTAGACATTCTGTCCCATAATCTTCGTTTTATCTGGCTAAGTTAAGATTATCCTCTCATTCCTTAAACATTGAAACTGGTAGGTACGGTAGGAACAGAATAGCAAGAAATGAAAGATATTGTAGTTATTGTGATAGCCATGACATTGAAGACGAATATCACTTCATACTTATATGTAAAACTTTCTTAGATATCCGTAAGAAATATATTAAAAAATACTTTTATGCAAGACCAAGCTTTGCAAAATTTTGTGAATTACTCCAAAGCCAAAACAGTCAGGAACTTTTTAAACTTGCTTTATACGTTAAATATTATTTCAGCAGGAGAAATAGTTTAGTGAACTCTTTCACTTGAGTCATCTCAAACTATACCTTTTTAAAGCGTAAATCTCAGTATAAATTCTATAGTTTACTGCAGGGCCGGATCCAGAAATTTTTCAGTGGGGGGGGGGGCACAGGTGGGGAGGGTATGGGAGGGGTATAACCCCTGCCATTGGTGGGGGTCCGGGGGGCCTCCCCCGATTTTTTTTAAACTTGGATAGAAAATGGTGCATTCTGAGGGCATTCTAAGAAGAAAGTTAACATCGATAGAATGATGTAAATAACCCAATAACCCTTATGGTTTCATAAGACAAAGAGATGATAAATTTTCAAGCGTTTCATGCATTCAAAACCACAGGCCTTCAACAGTTACTGATCTCAATGCAAAAAGTAGGAAAAAAGTAGTAGTTTTTGAAGTGGAAAAGTAGGAAAAAGGAGGAAGATTTTAAATAAAATAGTAGGAACTGTTTGACACAAAATACAACATGGAGTCATCGAGCCCATATAAATTTAAGTAATCCGCAATCTTGAGTTAAAGACATTCTCACCCAAAGTCATTTTTATTCTTTGGTTATAATTTATTCAACAGGCCGTAGATGCGATCCAACAGGTTTAGGGGGGTCTCAAAATCCTTAGAATGTGAGGTGAAGTAATTTTAATTCAATGCCCACACTAAAAAGATATTTCAAAATTAAAAGTGTAGGGTTTCTTTTTTGGGTCAGTATACATGTAGTTTAAGACAGGTAACTGACTTAAAGAAGGTTGAACGAACAGCAGAATGTGCCTCAAAGTAAGAATTCGCCTCAGGCGCATCCTGCAATTACGTTCAGCCAGCTTTAAGTTGCTGTCAAAATTATGTTACATGTATATGATAAATTGAGTTGGGTTTTAAGTGATCATTCTCTGTAAATAAAATGTCCACACACATCAAACTTGTAAGCTTTCTCTCCTGTTTGTATCATCATGTGGATGACTAAAGTTGTAGAAACAGTAAAAGACTTTCCACACACATCACATCTTCAAAGCGTATCTCTTGTATGTATCCTTATGTGTCTAACTAAAGCACAAGAATCAGTAAATGACTCTCCGCACACACCACACGTAAAAGGTTTCTCTCCTGTATGTATCCTCGTGTGTCTGACTAAATGATGTTTCTGTGTAAATGACTTCCTACACACATCACACTTGTAAGGTTTTTCTCCTGTATGTATCCTCGTGTGTATGGTTAAAGCACCAGAATTAGTAAACGACTTTCCGCACACATCACATGCGAAAGGTTTTTCTCCTGTGTGTATCCTGGTGTGTTTTGTTAAAGTATCAGAATTAGAAAATGACTTTTCACACACACCACACTTGAACGGTTTTTCTCCTGTGTGTATCCTCATGTGTAACACTAACCTATGATTATGTGTAAATGATTTTCCACACACATCGCACTTGTAAGGTGTTTCTCCTGTATGGATATTCAAGTGTGAGACTAAATACTGTTTCTGAATAAATGACTTTCCACACACACCACACATGTACGGTTTCTCTTTTATGTGTATCCTCATGTGTGTCGCTAAATACTGTTTCTGTGTAAATGGCATTCCACACACATCACACTTGTAAGTCCTATTTCCTGTAGGTATCCTTACATGTAAGTGTTTGACAAAACGATTATCAACATAAAATGACTTTCCACACACATTACACTTATCAGGTCTATCTCCTGTTTGTTGTTTCTACATATGTGCCATTGTATTATATTTACTATCAAATGACTGTCTACAATTATCACTCTTGTACGGGTAGACAAAATAACCAACTATCAATGGGACTGGCAAAATTCACCAGCATAATTGGTAACTTTAAGCCACTCAGAATTTATTTACATCTGTTAAAATGTTCACATTTTCTAGTAAGAGTTGATTTGGGCTTATCATAGGTTTATGCCAAATTTGATGACAACATGTCAATTATGCTGGAGATATTCAAGATTTATCTTGTTTTACTGAACAGAGCAATTAACCTGGCATGCCTCCTGTGGTTGACTTGGCTACTAATTGGGCTGCTTCCTCATGTTCCTAGCTATGTTAATTTCTCCCGACTTAAATGTAGAATCATTCAATGTTGTATAATGTGTCTGGTACGTGCCTCATACAGCCAGTTGTTTCAGAAAACTCTGAATCACAATGGACACACTAGGGTAGATTCCTGAAAGAAAGAAACTAAGCCTGTAGGTAATCTTAAAAAGTTGTTTATTTTAAATGTAACAAACTTTGCAAAAAAGAGTTACTAATAGTTTGCTTTAACTCTTTACTCCATAGTCTGTTTATAGTTTTGAAGACAGGTGGGTAACTTAAAGCAGGTTGAAAGTAAAGCGGAATACGCCTGTTGTAAAACTGGAGTTGACCCGACATGCTTGAGCAGATTTCTGCTCAGATAGCAAATTGCTTATTTTGATTCTTTAGACCTGTAGACCAAATATAGTTGTAATTTTGGCCACGGTAGTTGCGAGATATGTTTCCGCAACTACCGGTGTATATATTTTAGGTTGATATTGCATGTTTAGTGTTTTAAGAGAGAGTTTCTATCTTGGCCATTTTGACCTATATATATATAGAGAGGAAATTGGCTCAGGTGTGAACTCTTTATTAAATAAACATAAATTCAGTAGAAACTCAACCTGATTAGGCATTTATACTTTATTTCTATCTTTTCTAATGGTTTTTGATTGATCACATTGTTTGGATCCTGAGTTGCCTGCCAAAATGTAGATCTGTTTACATTGGGCTGGTGACCCAGATCTCCCATTCAGACTCTAATAAATGCAATATCTCCTTGTACATTGATATTTTTCACACATTTAAATACCTATTATGTAGACTTTAGTTGTCTTAAGGGTTTTCACATGTTTGTTTGTCTGATTAGAGCCAGGTAATTCTGTAATTTAGATTTATTGTGTTATGGAGCTAGATCCTTAATAAAGATAGGCTACAAAATGGCCGCCAGCTGGAAAAAGCATGAATTTGCTATTACAATTGGGGCTGTATCTCTGTCAATAAATTATTATAAATTCTAGATTTATACACATAATGTGTCTAAAGGTCTCAAGTTTATGATAGATATATTTATGGAACTTGATAAATTAGTATTTTTGTGTATTTGCTGATTTTCAACTGATATCTGGGTCTAGAAATTCCAGACCCTTCACTGCTAATATTTTGAAACATCACTTATATATTGTATTTGGCCACTCTGGATATAGATTTGATAGTTTTGATTTAATAGCTGTTATTTGAGCTAGATTTTAGTATTTTAAAACGTATCTTTATAATAAGTAATTATTTTGTATTTAACCCTTAACACAGGAAAGGGCTATGACTTGCCCTCAGCCAATCAGAAAGCTCGATTAGGGTCATGTGATTGAGGCTCTGTCTCAAACCTATAAATACAGAGAGAGAATCTCAATCACACACACTTACTCAGACCAGCAACTAGAAAGATGCATTCTACTCTGCCTTACACTGGCAGGTTAGATTTTGATCTTCTAGGTGGAACTTATTTATTACTTAAATACACTTAGGAACATTTTCTGCTTTATCTAACTACATTTCTAAATTGAGTGTGTCACTTTTAGAACTATTTAACTTCTTACTTTAAGCATTTTGGCTGTTTGCTATTTAGATCATTTTGCTAAATTATTGTTTACATTTAAAGCAGCACATCTTAAATTTTTATCTGGCTTAAGTCATTTGTGTAAATAATGCTTTTATTCTTTAGAATAGATTAGAACTGTTTGATAAAATACAGGTGGTTAACACTGATCTTAGTCTTTTGTTTTAATTATTTAGTTTTCTGACCTTATGGTCAGTGGTGTCCATCCTGACAACTGTTTACCTCACTAATGTTATGTTAAAGTATTGCGTAACATTGGCAAGGTAAACAACCTTAATAAAAAACCCAGCTTTTGGGTTGCCTTCCGCTCGTTAAACCCGTTAAAACACGCCTTTAGTCTGCTTTAGGCAACCATATGCCAGAATATAGAAACTATTAACTGTATAAATTGGAACTCTTTTCCTCACAGGAGGAATAAATAATTATATGCGTAAAAATAGGTATCTATGGAGTAAATGTTAATTAACAAACTATACTTCCAACACATATTAAGTACTATATAATATTTAAGTCTAAAATACAGTAAACCAATAAACCAATTAGATTTACTACTACTAAACTACTAATTTTAGTTTTAATACAAATAATAATAAACAAGAACCACCATGGCCCTAAATCGCTCAACTGGTACACCATGTAAAACATGACCTATAGTGACCTAGATTACGACTGGACATAACCGACAATCAACCTTTAGAGTGTTAACAAGATTTTTCTATGATTTGACCTAGTTTCTGACCAGACACAATCCACATTTGATTTTGACCTAGATTTGATGTAGACAAACATTCTGGCAATATTTCATTCAGATCTAATGAAAGTTGTGGCCTCTAGAGGGTTAACGTGGTTTTTCTTTGGTATGATTTGTACCCAACAATCAGTGCCAACAGTTTCTGTGTTCCAGGGCTCCAGATAAGAGGGAGTAAAAGGGGACAAATCCAACATTTTCTCACTTATTTCAGCACCAAAGCCTATGGTGTTACCACTCATTAGAATTGTCTCTTCGAGACGATTCTAATGAGTGGTGACACAATAGGGTTTAAAGCAGAAACAAAGATTTTAGTTTTTGAAATACTCCCCTTATCTGGAGCTCTGGTGTTCTCTGTATCCTTCCTGAACACGTTTAACCCTAGCGACGAGTATACTCGTTATTTACAAACAGTGTGACTGTGAGGGTTAAACTTGTCCCATGCAAACAGCGTAGGCCATGATCAGAGTGCTCTTAGGAGACCTCTAATCAGGGTATACACTGTTTGTCATTTTGAAATACATGTACATGCATATTGTTAAAATCAACCTGAAATAGTCAAAACGGACGAGATTTATTTGGAAATTGGAACTGTCCATAAAAGTTTCAGGGGCGAATGAGTTCACTCTTTTAACACTAAGTAACTCGTGTGGGTGTTAATGTTCCCTTGTGGATCTTTTCAGTTACCAATACACAAACCAGTCATCTTGGAATTCTGGGTTGCATAATAAATATTGCTGTAAATCAGCAAATAGTGTAAATCCAGATCGATCAGGTCTCACATAGCAGCCCGATTATCTGGTTGCAAACATCATTCATGAGTGTATTTTAAACAGGGCCATATTGTTGAAAGAGTTAAAGAAGAGTTGCTTGATATACAAAGACTGCATTTTCAATAAACACTTATGCACCCGCAGTCAGCCATGACAATAATCATATCTGAATCTGTTAAGTCCAAATTAGGTTCACAGGGACCCGAGACGATTGATTTTCATGAGAGAAAAAAATTGTCAGAAGGTATACTGTCACGAAAAAGAAACTGTGCACTTTTATATTGAGTGTACCTTTTTCGTTACTAAGTTTAGAATGATAAATCTTAGCATAGTGAGTGATAAAACAATTCTGCACACACTGCACTAATTTACCCGATATTAAAGCACCTGGATGTCATGCAAACGTACCGACGGCTATTATGCAATATTATGCACGTGCTGCCTGTGCAACATGTTTACAAGTACAGATTTTCACTGACTGATATATTTACTGATTATGCAATAATAAAACCACAGTATATTTGAATTAAATTCCGGTTGAGACGAATTGGGTCATACACCACACTGGTCTGACCGGGTAAATAGTTTGAAGGCAGATTGAACACTGAGTAACTCGGCGTCTGATAAGGCTCCATGCAGTTTAAATAATTTTAAGAATTTGAGTCCGAACTAATTTTACGAGTCTATGGAAAATCATGGTAACGATATTGAGTCTTATTGACCACTGTACATCAATAAATCATAGAATCATGGTAACGATATTGAGTCTTATTGACCACTGTACATCAATAAATCATGGTAGAGGTGGTGGATTAATGGGTGAAAGAATTTATTTTAAGCGATAAATAAATAAACACACTCTTCCGTTTTTAGCATAGTCATGTATGGTTAAAATTTTAGTTCTGAGATTTCAGCCATCTTATAAAGTGTGTGGTAAAACTATATAGAGTGTGCATATTGTGAATTGAATCTGGTATTTTATTCCACATAGAAGTTCCTGAATATGGTATACTTTCTTTGAACTGCTCAATTCTTGGTCGAGGGATGTTGTAATTGTAACGACTGGATGACCGTAGATATGCGTATAACTTTTGTTCCCTATCAAACATATTAGAAATATAACCAGGTACTAATCCTGACGAGACTTTATACATAAATTTTGCCTTTTGTAATATAATGTTTTCATTCAGTGTAAGGCAGTTCATTTTTTCCATTGCACTTGATACGTTGGTATATTCTACACCAAATATAGTTTTACAAGCCCTCTTTTGTAGAATGCATAGTTTATACAGATTTGTATTGTTAGTACCTCCCCAGACGACATTGCAAAAGTCTAAATGTGGTTGAATATAGGATTTGTAGTATAGAATTCTAGCATGCAGGGGAAGATAAAATTTTATTCTAGATAAAAGCCAGAGGTTTGTTGAAATTTTCTTTTTAACTTTAAGAACATGCTCATCCCATTCAGATTTTCATTAATGTAAACTCCTAACAATTTTTCACCTTTAGATGAATTGAGTTTCAAATTTTTAAATCTTAGAGAAAGAGATTTGTCAGAAAGCCTAGCTCTTCTCTGGGGAGTTGTAATCATCAGAACTTTTGTTTTTTGAGTATTGAGAACCATCCCATTAGCTGTGCACCAAGTTTCTAGTAGATTTAGGCAGTTCTGTAAATTAATTTCTACAGTTTGTTTTTAACGATGAATATCACATAAAGTTGTATCGTCAGCATACATATCAGTGCTGCACGTTGTATTAGACGTTATTAGAGGCAGGTCATTGATAAATATTAGAAACAACAAAGGACCTAAAATTGACCCTTGTGGTACGCCACATGTAATTTCTTGTTCCGATGACATTACACCATTTATATTTACCCTTTGTCTTCTCCCATATAGATATGATTTGAACCACTGAATTGCTTTTGCAGAACATTTATATATTTTAAGTTTCTTCAGCAATATATTATGATCAACAAGATCAAACGCTTTCTTAAAGCGACTCGCAACCAGATGGTGCATTAAAAATAGTAATTTGTAAATATGTGTCAAACGCTTATATAAATGGTAAAGAATTAGTTTAGGATAAGAAATTCTGTTTTAAAAAAATGTATTTCAATAAAAAAAAATATTGGTCTCTGGTGGGATTCGAACCCGGGGCCCCGGCATTGGCGGACAGAAGGCAAAATAGGGGAAACCGCTTAGACCAATGGACCACGGAACTATCCGTTTATCTCGGATCGATTTAACGTATTTCAATGTGTAGCTATCGAAAGTGCATACAACTTCGTAATTCGGCTCGTGTTTATGTCTAAGCCCGTGTAGAGAAGCAACAACAACAACTATACCGTCTACTAGTCGGTATAGAAAAACGATGGAAAATATCTAAAAATCTAAGATTCGGTGACGATTCTTGAGACTTTTTTTGGACTGATCATATTTTGTTAATGTCAGAAGCCAAATAATGCCACACATTTGCTTTTATTTGAGTATTTTATTTTATTTTGACAAGTACACCATCCGGTTGCGAGTCCCTTTAAAATCAACCATGATAACCCCAACAACATATCCATCATTTAATGCTTTAAGCAACTTATCAATTAGGTGTACTAGTGCGGTCTCACAGCTGTGATGTTTTCTGAATCCACTTTGCGTTTGCACGATAAGGTTGTAATGATTTAAATATGTGATAAAACTATCATGAACATGTTTTTCTAAGATCTTAGATAGGGTAGGTAGGACAGAAATAGGTCTGTAATTATTAACGTCATGTTTGGAGCCAGACTTGAATAATGGATTAACTTTTGCAGATTTCCATATATCTGGAAACGTATTTTGTGATATACTTTGATTAAGTATTTGATGAATTATTGGGTATATAATACTGGCTGAAAGTTTTAAAAGCCTTGGGCTGATTTCATCTAAGCCTGTAGATGTTGATACATCGAGATTTGATAGCATCTTTTGTACTTTTGCTTTATTTATGAACGGAATATTGAAGAACATTGGCGCGGGGACTCGATTATTTACAAAATGTTTGACCTCACTGAAGTCTGAGAAAGGAATAGGTTCTTTCAGATTCGAAGCAATATTTGTAAAAAATGTATTGAAAAAATCTGATATTTTTTCAGAATTATTGATTTCCTCTCCATTGACTGTAAGTGTGCGAATGGAACTCCTATCTTGATTTGGCGTCCTAAATTCTTTAAATAACTTCCAGATAGTAGATGGGTCGTTTTGCCCCTCGGCAATTTTTCTTTCATAATTAGACTTTTTTTTTGCTACGTTAATAAGGTGTGAAACTTTATTTCTATATATTCTGAAGTTGTTCATATCCTTTCTAGCTTTAAATTTATCCCTATATTTCATTGCATCCATAATATCCCCATTCAACCAATCCGGTTGGTGTGCCTTTTTAACCCTGTGTATTCTAATGGGTACATGTTTATCGATTATAGATGAGAAAGTGTTCATAAAAGAATGCAAAGATTCGTTTACATCTGAATCTTGAATTAGAGTAGTCCAATTTACATTATTAATGTTCTCAAGAAACTCACGTTCTTTAAAGTTCTTGAACGATCTGTATTTTATTGAATAGTGGTTCATTTTTATATTCTTGCAATTAATTTTTCTGGAACAAAATATTGGATAGTGGTCACTTAAGCCTAGTTTCGGAACTGACGTTGATGAAATGTTTTGAAAATTATCAGAATATACATAGTTTATGAGAGTTTCGGAATTACAGCATTCACGAGTTGAACTATTGATAAGTTGTGTTAGACCTAAGGACCTTAGGTCTAACACAACTTATCAATAGTTCAACTCGTGAATGTTTAAAGGATGATGTAAAATTTAGCCAATCATAATTTACACGACCGTTATTCAAATCTTTATTAAAATCACCCAATAGCAAAAGTTCTTTATCCTCGGTCTGTGCGTTCTCTATATTAGTTTCAAAAGAATCTTTCCATGAAGATCTAGCTTCAGGGTGCCTATACAAAATGCAAAGTAAGAATGGTTTTGACTTCGGCTGTTTAATTTCAATCCATATGCTTTCTAAATCTGGGCATTCTAAATCTTCACGCCTAGTACAGTGTATGTTATCTCTTACATATATTAAAATACCACCACCTCTATTATCTGATCGGTCTTTGCGAAAAGGAAGCTGAAAATTTCTAAGTGAAAAACTGGGAGTAGGGTGAATATCGTTACCATGATTCTATGATTTATTGATGTACAGTGGTCAATAAGACTCAATATCGTTACCATGATTTTTCCATAGACTCGTAAAATTAGTTCGGACTCAAATTCTTAAAATTATTTAAACTGCATGGAGCCTTATCAGACGCCGAGTTACTCAGTGTCCAATCTGCCTTCAAACTGTTATAATATTTACCCGGTCAGACCATTGTGGTGTATGACCCAATTCGTCTCAACCGGAATTTCGATTTAAGAGAGTTCGAGGCATCGAAATTAAACTTCATTGTATATAAATTGCTTTACCATTGTATTTTTGTAATGCTTTCAGGGATCTAGATAAAAGGAGTATTTTGAAGACTAAAATTTCAAAACACAAGTGTGTTCCTACTAATTAGAATCGTCTTTTTTGAGACGATTCTGATAAGTGGTCACACCATGGGATTTGTTTTCAAAAACATAAAAGAGAACTTGATGAAAATATTGATTTTACTCCTTTTTGTCTAGAGCCCTGTTTTTCATGTTTATCTATTTATGTATATTGGCGGCAGATATGCTTCTTTTTCGATACTATTGACTTTTACACTTTATCTGAAATATTTTGAAATTCAACTCCCGATAATACTCAACTCATCTAAACAGAAGACCGTGGGAACACATTCCATTCCGCGTCAAAACTGTCATTATGACGTCACAATAAGTATATGACGCTTTTCTTAAAAGACGAGAACCAGATGTTACGTCACGACCCACACAAGTGTATCGTGAGGTCATAATAATTATATGTTATTGGCCACGTGGCTGCTATCATATCAACAGGGTCAATACGTACAGGGGCGTAGCCAGCGATACGCACCTACGCACGTGCGTAACATCAGTTTGAAAAATGAACAAGAGGGCCAGAATGGCCCTTGATCGCTCACCTGACAATGGTGACACTAGGATGGGTCACGTGATTTCAGAAAAGAAGATTTGTAAAAGGTGACCCCCAGGGCGGGGCCAATTTTGACCCCAGGGGCAAAATTTGAACAACTAAGATAGAGGACCTGTAAACGATGATATGTGCAAAATATCTTAACTCAGTGTACTATGGTTTCAGACAAGAAGATTTTTTGAAGTTATCATTGAAAAAATTTATTTTTTGCTCCGGTGACCCAGATATGCAACAGACCAGAACCAATTCATCCATTTATGTGAAGGACCTCTAAAAGTTACATCATGCCAAATATCAAAGCTCTGGTCATATTGGTTCCAGAGAAAAAGATGTTTGAACATTTCACTATATAACTCTATGTAAAACTGTGATCCCCGGGGCGGGGCCAATTTTGACCCCAGGGACAAAGTTTGAACAACTTTGATAGAGGATCTGTTGACGATGCTATGTGCAAAATATCTAAGCTAAGTGTACTATGGTTACAGACAAGGAGATTTTTTAAGTTCTCATGGAAAAAAATCTATTTTTAGCTTCGGTGACCCAGATATGCAACGGACCGGAACCGATTCAACATCATAAGTCAAATACCTCTAGAAGTAATACCATGCTAAATATCAAAGCTCTGGACATATTGGTTTCAGAGAAAAAGATGTTTGAACATTTCACTATATAACTCTATGTAAAACGTTGACCCCCGGGGCGGGGCCAATTTTGACCCCAGGGGCAAAATTTGAACAACTTTGATAGAGGACCTATAGGTAATGCTATGTGCAAAATATCTAAGCTCTGGCTCTTGTGGTTTGTGACAAGAAGATTTTTTAAGATTTCCTTATTTTTTCACTTTGGTTGCCATAGCAACCAGAGTTCTGCATGGTTTCAAATTTTTTGAACAACTTTGAAAGAGCTTGACCCAAGGAACATTCCTGTGAAGTTTGGTTGCAATCAAGCAAGTGGTTTTGGAGAAGAAGATGTTTGAAGAAATTGTTGACGCACAACGCACGACGCACGACGACGGACGCCGGACATTGACTGACCACAAAAGCTCACCTTGAGCACTTTGTGCTCAGGTGAGCTAAAAATCAAACATGGCCAAAACTGGCATAAAAACCGAAGGCTAAGGGGGGTTAGACCTTAATGTCTAAAATGAAGATTTCAAACACACTTCAGAGCTCACCATTTCAGTTCTAATTTCCATTTTTTCTCCCCGGGGGAGGACCCCCGGACCCCCGCAAGCATTGGTCAATTTCAAGTTTCAGAAACCAAGAACTTAGTAACTGCAAAGACGACAGCTTCAAACCTATGGTGCTACATGTAATATGCTACATGTACCTCTCGTGTGTCTAAACATTGAGTCAAATAGTTCTAGCAGAAAAAGATGATAGTCAGAATATAATGTTATGTCTTATATAACGAAGCTTTGAACAAAATTGTATGGTTCACATAGTTCGTATTTAGTGCCCGAAATCCCCCACCAACATTTTTTCATAGTTCATATAGAATCTACATGTGGATCGTATGTACAATGTATACCTAAATCGTCTAAAAGTCGAAAGGTCTTTGAAATATATAGGTTAGTCACATTGATCGTATTCAGTGTCCAAAATCCCTACAAACACACTTCAGAGCGCTCACCATTGCAGTTCTTATTTCGATGTTTTCTTCCGGGGGAGGACCCATTTGTCAAGTTCAGGTTTCAGAAAATCAAGAACTTAGTAACTACAAAGTTGGCAGCCTGAAAAACTACTACAGTGTTCCGTGTACTTATCGTGCGTCTTAAAAGTCAAATAGTTCTAGCAGTGGGGAAAATTTGGTCACAAAATAAAGTTCTGTCTAATAAAACGGAGCCTTCAACGCAACTTTATGGTTCACATTGATTGTATTTAGTGTCCCACTTCCCTCCAAAAACACTTCAGGGCTCACCATTTCAGTTCTTATTTCCATTTTTCTCCCGGGGGTGGACCCCCGGACCCCCACTTGCATTTTTCTAGTTCGAGTTTCGGAAACTCAGGAACTTAACAACTAAAAATTTAAGGCGGTATCATAAAAAAACTACGGTGCTTCATGTACCTCTCGTGCGGGTAAAAGTCATTATTTTAGCAGAAAAAATGTTAATCACAAAATTCTATTTTATGTTATAACGGAGCTTTGAACATAATTGCATAGTTCACATAGATCGTATTCAGTGCTCCAAATCCCTCTAAACACACTTCAGAGCTCACCATTTTAGTTCTAATTTGCATTTTTCTCCCGGGGGAGGCCCCCCGGACCCCCACCAGCAGGAGGGGGTTCCCTCCTCCCGCATCCTCCCCCTGGTGTGCGTAACATTAGTTCAAGCCTGGCTACGCCCCTGACGTGTGTGGTTTGAGTTGGGGTTTGGTTCGTTCTCGAGTGTTTGGTTGGTCGGATTTGAGCCAAAGTCTCAACTCTGGCCAATCAGGTGCTTTGGAGCGGTCTGTGACTCAATTCAGGGGTTTTATAAGCATGGACCCTTACTGACTTAATAAACCCATTCTGATTTAGATCTAACTTAATTATTAATAAAACAATATTGCAAAGTTTGGATCCATAACAGACATCGAATAAATTGAGGTCTGGTTTGGATACAAACTGTTTGACACAACACGATGCTGCGTGTCTTCGGTGGTTATTAACGGGAGTAAAATAGCAAATCGGACAGGCTAATATTTAAATACTTGCTCTCTCAACTATATGTCTCCACTGTTTTTCAATTCAAATTATAATAGATTAAATGACTTTAACTTTCCCCCCTGTAACTTCAAATGGACAATTCCAGTTTCCAATTTAGCCTAGCGCACACCATATAGATCTAGTTAGGGTTTGTTTTTGCCCATATATTCTAATATGAGACAGTGGAGACCCTAGCCAGAGGACTCCTGTTAGTCTTTTTGGAGCCCTCTGATTTGAGTATTCTCTGTTTGCATAGGACAAGTGTACTCCACAGATACACTATTTGCAGAAAACGCCTAAATGCCTGCCTATTGTTTATATAGAGAGTGTTATTTTCTTGTTAATTGTTTTTGATTGTTTATATTGATCGTGTTATTATTGTTAATTATATGATTTGTAAGAAATGCTTGTTTGAGAGCCTCACGGTAGATTAGTCTCCTGACTAAGTGAGTTACCCTCGTAAAATAAAGTCGTTCATTCATTCATTCATTCATTCAACTCGTTAACAAGCTGCCACGGCTTCAAGAAAACGAACGAATTCAGACACTTTAGCACCTTTAATCCGACGTTAGCGTCTCTGACGTCACTGGGTAGTTTGATTGACACCGAAAAACCATCATGACCCTTCGACATCCTAACGGTCAAAATGGAAGCGTTAGAGATCAATCAGGATCCAGCAAGTCATCACGTCTGGGTAGATACATGACGTTGACGAATTTACGTCACAAGACGTTACGTCAGGTCAATGCCTTCGAAATGTATTGCATTGATCAGTATAAGATGAGGAAATTACACAAACCGATTTAAATCCATTTTCATTTTCAAAACTTTAGGAAACAATACCGATTTGCAACTTTAACTTTTAACCTCTTCTTCATTCAAGCGTTAACAGTGCATTTATAATAACACAAATTTGGTTAAAAACTAAAGCATCGAGTAAAAGAAATATTTACGAACATTTTGATATCACACTTGCCTATATTTCTTTAAAAAAGATGGACATTTTAATACCTATACAAGTGCACAGTTTCCTTTTTCGTGTTAGTATATATAGAGAGACAAGGGGTACAACTGATCGTCTGAGCGGTTTCAGACAATAAGATTTTTAAAGTTTTCACTATATAGCCATATAAGGAAAATCTGCCCCACCCACTAGCGGCCATGTTTTTTAAATTAGGAAAATTATTTTTAAAAATCTGATAGAGGATCACCAATGGCACATTTATGTGAAATTATTTTCAATTTGGACCAGTAGTTTCACAGAAGAAGATTTTTAAAGTTTTTACTATACAGTAACATAAGGTAAATGTGCCCCACCCACTTGCGGCCATGTTTTTTTTAGATATCAAAATTATTTAAAGAAATCTGGTAGAGGGTCACCCTTGGATCATTTGTGTGAAATTACTTTCAAATCGGACCAGCGGTTTCAGACAAGAAGATTTTTAAAGTTGTCACTATACACTAAACAACACTTATAAGTGTGCATGTATTATTTTTTAAATATCTTATTTACGCGTCAACGGAATTAAGTCAAATTTTCAGGATGTGTGCTTAAGAGACCGTGCCTCACGCTAATCTATATTTTATTTCATATCATTCAATAGCTAACAAATGACAAAGATTAAAAAGTACTGATGAATCACATGAAATTCCCAAAAAAAACTTTAAACCTATAAAACAAGCTGTTTTACACCTTAGGTCGATTCTTACCGTTTAAAATGAGCCCGACGGGATCGAAAATTAAGGTTAAATAACCTGGGTCGATTCTTAACATAGAAAACTGACCCTTGGTTGATTCTGAATATCAAATACTTACATCGTGACGATTTTTAACGCAGCGTTAAAGTTCATCTAACACAGTGTTTGCGCTCTTTACCTGTGGGCATTATTTGATAATACGTTTGATTATCGATTTTTCCGCTGCTTGCGTATGCTTAGATCGATAGTATAAATCGTATAGAATCGATTTTTTTTTTAACAATTTCAGAACCCTGTGGATTTTTTCCTAAGCGCGAAGTTGCATAAATATTTTTGGACTTTATTACAAAATGTTTCAAAAATATTGTGTTAAACAAGAGCACCGCAAGACGGGCACATTATACGCCCGTCAAAACGATCTTAGAATGTAGTCATACCAAAACCCTATCAAGGTAAAAACAAAAGGGGAAGAACCCTGAAAGTTAGGGGTCATATGCTGACCAAGTTTCAAAAGGATGGGAATAAATTTGTTTGAGAAAGAGAGCTACAAACAAAAAAATGCCCGTTTTTGACGATAAAAGGGGCATAACTCTTGAATGTCTGGGGCAATCTTGCTGGTTATGAAGATTGACCGAGACATTATGGTCATACACATGCTGACAAAGTTTCAAAAGGATTGGAATAAATTTATTTGAGTTAGAGAGCGGACAAATTAAAAAATGCCCGTTTTTGACAAAATAAGGGGCATAACTCTTGAATGTCTTGGGCAATCCTGCTGGTTATAGAACATAACTGAGACATTATGGTAATACACATGCTGACCAAGTTTCAAAAGGATTGGAATAAATTTGTTTGAGTTAGAGAGCGGACAAACTAAAAAATGCCCGTTTTAGATGAAAAAAGGGACATAACTCTTGACTGTCTGTGGCAATCTTGCTGGTTATGAAATATAACCGAGACATTATGGTCATACACATGCTGACCAAGTTTCAAAAGGCCTGAAATAAATTTGTTTGAGTTATAGAGCGGACAAACTAAAATATGCCCGTTTTTTATGAAAAAAGGGGCATAACTCTTGAATACCTGGTGCAATCCTGCTTGTTATCAAACTTGACAGAGACATTATGGTCATACACATGCTGACCAAGTTTCAAAAGGATTAAAATAAATGTGTTTGAGTTATAGAGCGGACAAACTAAAATATGCCCGTTTTTTACAAAAAAAGGGGCATAACTCTTGAATGTCTGGGGCAATCCTGCTGGTTATCGAACCTGACCGAGATATTATGGTCATACACATGCTGACAAAGTTTCAAAAGGATTAAAATTAATTTAATTGAGTTAGAGAGCGGACAAACTAAAATATGCCCGTTTTTTACGAAAAAAGGGGCATAACTCTTGAATGCCTGGTGCAATCCTGCTGGTTATCGAACTTGACCGAGATATTATGGTCATACACATGCTGACAAAGTTTGAAAAGGATTAAAAAACATTTGTTTGAGTTAGAGAGCGGACAAACTAATATGCCCGTTTTTGACAAAAAAGGGCATAACTCTTGAATGTCTGGGGCAATCTTGCTGGTTATCGAACTTGACCGAGATATTATGGTCATACACGTTCTGACCAAGTTTCAAAAGGATTAGACTAAATTTGTTTGAGTTAGAGAGCGGACATGAAAAAGTTAACGGACGGACAGACGGACGGACGGACGGACAGACGGACGGACAGCGCCACGACATAATACGTCCCGTCTGAAGACGGGCGTATAAAAATGAATTGCCTACATGGGCTATGTATTGTGTAAGATGGCACAATATAAGAGCATGCAAAAATCATTTTTTAAGAAATAGGAGAAACCATTTTGCACAATAAATTATGCCAATCTGTAGAACAAATAATTGTTATTATTCACGGGTGAGTTTATTATTTCCGTACAACAGATTGATTTGTAAATCAACAAGAGCCCCATGGGGCATAATTCGCTCACCTGAGAATAACTGACAAAATGGAGATAATTATTTATGTCCAGGAAGGGGTCATTTTTTACCCGAGGGGCATAATTTGAACAATCTTGTAAGAGGACCTGTAGATAATGCTATGTGCCAAATATCAAAGATCAGGGTAGTAGGGTTTTAGACAAGAAGATTTTTGTAAGTTTCCATTGAAAAAAATCTATGTTTAACTCCTGTGACCTACATATGCACCAGACTGAAACCAACTGAACAAAATAGGTAAAGGATATCTAGAAGTGTCACCATGCTGAATATCAAAGCTCTGGCCATATTAGTTTCAGAGAAGAAGACGTTTGAAAATTTCACTATATAACTCTATGTAAAACTGTGACCCCCGGGGCCGGGCCAATTTTGACTCAAGGGGCATAACTTGAACAAACCTGATAGAGAATCTGTATGTGATGCTATGTGTCAAATATCTAAGCTATGGCCCGTGTAGTTTCATTGAAAAAAATCTATTTTTAGCTCCTGTGACCTAGTTATGCAACCGACCAAAACCATTTGAACAATTTTTGCATAGGTTATCTAGAAATGTCACCATGCTGAATAGCAAAGCTCTGTCCATATTACTTTCACAGAAAAACATATTTGAAAATTTCACTATATAACTCTATGTAAAACAGTGACCCCGGGGCGGGGCCAATTTTGACCCCATGGGCATAATTTGAACAAACATGATAAAGGACCTGTAGGCAATGCTATGTGCCAAATATCTAAGCTCTGACCCTTGCAGTTTCAGAGAAGAATATTTTTTAAGTTTTCATTGAAAAAATCTATTTTTAGCTCCTGTGACCTAGTTATGCAAACGACCAAAACCATTTGAACAATTTTGGTATAGGACATCTAGAAGTGTTACCATGCCAAATATCAAGGCTCTGGCCATATTAGTTCTAGAGAAGAAGACGTTTGAAAATTTCACTATATAACTCTATGTAAAACTGTGACCCCCGGGGCGGGGCCAATTTTGACCCCAGGGGCATAATTTGAACAAACTTGATAGAGGACCTATAGATGATGCTATGTGCCAAATATCTAAGCTCTGGCCCTTGTAGTTTCAGACAAGAAGATTTTTTAAGATTTCCTTATTTTTTCACTTTGGTTGCCATGGCAACCAGAGTTCTACATTGTTTTTAATTCTTTGAACAAATTTGAAAGAGCTTGACCCAAGGAACATTCCTGTAAAGTTTGGTTGAAATCTGTCAAGGGGTATAGGAGGAGATGTCATTTGAAGCAATTGTTAACGACGACGGACGACGACGGACACAGGGCCATCCCAATAGCTCACCTTGAGCCTTTGGCTCAGGTGAGCTAAAAACTAAGATGCAAACTTCGCATAGACAGACACCGGCTTTAATTCAACCAATGGCTAGGCCTCCTTGCGGGATAGAAAACTTTATTTTTTTCTGTTTTTCATACAAGCGTGAGCTACTCCATAATTTATCGTCAAGTGCAATTTCATTTTGCACGCTGCGTCGAATTCCACGTGCATCTTAATGTTTTAATTTGTTTGCGCACTGGACCGTGAAGATGTCACGCTTTTTGAAAAATAAAAGCGAGTTATAATTGCACTATTGTTTTTAATATTTGATAAAAATCTGGTTGAAAACAAACCAGGAATAAATTTACAAATGACATTTTTATACATGCACACTTATAAATGTCGTTTAGTGTATAGCCATATAAGGAAAATCTGCCCCACCCACTAGCGGCCATGTTTTTTAAGATAGGAAAATTATTTTAAGAAATCTGATAAAGGGGCACCAATGGCACATTTGGGTAAAATTATTTTCAATTTGGACCAGTAGTTTCACAGAAGAAGATTTTTAAAGTTTTTACTATACTGTAACAGAAGGAAAATGTGCCCCACCCACTGGTGGCCATGTTTTTTTAGATATCACAATTATTTTAAAAATGGTAGAGGGTCACCCATGGATCATTTGTGTGAAATTACTTTCAAATCGGACCAGCGGTTTCAGACAAGAAGATTTTTAAAGTTTTCACTATATAGCCATATAAGGAAAATCTGCCCCACCTACTAGCGGCCATGTTTTTTAAGATAGGAAAATTATTTTAAAAAATCTGATAGAGGGTCACCAATGGCACATTTGGGTAAAATTATTTTCAATTCGGATCAGTAGTTTTTGACAAGAAATTTTTAAAGTTTTTTCAATTGGTTGCCATGGCAACCACAATTTCATTTTGGATGACCTATATTTGAAGAAATCTGAGAGAGTACCCTACAAGGAACAATCCTATGAAGTTTTGAAGAAATTGGCCCAGTGGTTTCCAAGAAGAAGATCTTTAAAGAAAAAGTTTGACGACGGACATACGGACGGACGGACGGACTAACTAACGACGACGGACACAGGGCGATCACAATAGCTCACCTTGGCACTTCGTGTCAGGTGAGCTAATAAAAGCTCTGGCCAATTATTAGAGTCAGAGGAGAAGACGTTTGAAATTTTCTCTATATAACTCTATGTAAAACTGTGACCCCCGGGGCGGGGCCAATTTTGACCCCAGAGGCATTATTTGAACAAACTTGATAGAGAACCTGTAGGCGACGATATGTGCCAAATATCTAAGCTCTGGCCCTTGTAGTTTTAGACAAGAAGATTTTTTAAGTTTTCATTGAAAAAAATCTATATTTAGCTCCTGTGACCTAGTTATGCAAGGGACTGAATCCATTTGTACAATGTTGGTATAGGACATCTAGAAGTGTCACTATGCTAAACATCAAAGCTCTGGCCATATTTGATTCAGAGAAGAAGACGATTGAAAAGTTCACTATATAACTCTATGTAAAACTGTGACCCCCGGGGCGGGACCAATTTTGACCCCAGGGGCATAGTTTGTACAAACTTGATAGAGGACCTGTAGATGATGCTATGTGCCAAATATCTAAGCTCTGGCCCTTGTAGTTCCAGACAAGAAGATTTTTTAAGATTTCCTTATTTTTTCACTTGGTTGCCATGGCAACCAGAGTTCTACATTGTTTTTAATTCTTTGAACAGTTTTGAAATAACTTGACCCAAGGAACATTCCTGTAAAGTTTGGTTGAAATATTTTCAGCGGTATATGAGGAGATGTCATTTGAAGCAATTTTTAACGACAACAATGACTGTATAAAAGGAAATTATTTTCTTCTGTGGAAGAATAAATTAAAGACATAACAAGACTGCGTTCAATAAACGCTTATGCCCCCGGTGGCATCCTTGACAATATATTCTGAATCTTTTCTAAGTCCAAATTAGGTCAAGGTCAAACTCAGCTTGGGTATTACTGGTGGGTTGGTAATGGTCCAAGGCAATAACTGTATAAGTATATAAGCATTGTAGTAAGTAGTGTTGATGCTAGACGAAACGGTAAAATCTAGTTAACCAAGAAATAGCCCATTCAAAATATTCTCAGTCCAAATTAGGTCAAGGTCAATGTCAAAATCACGGTTGGGTGATATTGGTGGATAGGGAATGGTCCAAGGCAACAACTGTATAAGTATCCAAGCATTGGAGTAAGCGGTGTTGATTCTAGACGAAACGGTAAAATCTACTTAACCTGGTTACGGACGGACGGACGGAAGGACGGACGGACAGGACAATTACTATATGCTCCCGCATCTGTCGATGCCGGGGGCATAAAAAGGAATATGTATGAGTTAATAGATTAATAAATATCATAATTTACATTTTCTAAATATAAGAAACTATATGTAAATGAGTGGCAAATAGTTTGGATCCAGATTAGATGCAGCATTATGTGGCATAGATTACTCATAAAGTAAAGAACTCACCTCTGTGCCATGTCTATTCTTTTTTATTAGTAAACGATTTCTAAACATGATATGTGTGTGGGTTTATTTTAGCTCTCATTTTCATGTTCAACTTGCTTTCAGAGATTTAAAACTGGTACAAAGTGTATTAATAGCAGTAGACTATGATGGTGATGGGTGGGAGAGGGAAGCCCTCCTAAAGCTGGTGGTACAGGAGGCCTCCCTGAAAAAAAAAAGATTTTAATGATTCAATTTTATGCATTTTAATGTATTTCTAAGCTGTGTCAAAGCTGTACGTGATGCTAGGCTAAATTGTATTCTTAGTTTATCCAAATAAGATAAATATTTCTTTAATTAACCCTTTCCCTTATAGAAGCGACTTTTAGCACATTCATTTTATTCATCCGCTGAAAAAAATAGTTCCATATTATACCGTAATGAATATGTGTCATACGAGGGTTGTTCGGAAAGTTCGTAGAATTTTGCTATAAAAATACGTATAGTCGTAGTTGGATGCAAAAAATTAGATCAACATTAATTTCCAGATCTGTGCTACATATTCTGTGAAAATCGGCAATATACGCTTAAACACATTTTTTCTATGCATCTTACAAATACATACATAACGCATACCCGGAGCACGTCAACGTCGACGTGACGTCAAACGTTATATACGTCAAGCGAACGTCTCACTTTCCCAACACAATCACCCGCAATATCCAACTACTCGTTATGGCTTTCTAACTCATTTTACGCATGTTTCTGTATACAAGTCCTCACTAAATGTAGATACAAATTTCTGGGTCTGTTTGGTAAATTCAGCTGCTGAAACAAATGTAATTCCATGTAAGCTCGCCTTTAACTCTGTCAGCACTCTAAACCCCATGGGAGCCAATTCGGGGCCGTTTGGCGGGTGTTCTTACATATCAAACCATAGTAAGCTGATTTCTAACTGCGTTGAAGCTGCTCTACGATCCGGTTCATTATCCTGATGTAGCATTACGCGCTCAAGATCCATGTGTAGTCGCTTCTCTCGTATCTCATCCGTAGTGTGCTTCTGTCCTTAAAATCGTCACCTCCGTCATCGTTTTGGCAGAGAAACATCTGAGAGCATCGAACTCGGTTCTTCTTTCCCTTGTCCGTGAACAACCTCGGCACCCAGCGTGCTCTAACGTTAGACATACCAAGTTCATCTATTAATAGTTCAAGTACGGTAGAGCAAGAAACACCAATTTTATCAAGCATATATCTTACTGTTGTAACTCTGTCCGCATTTTCCTTATCTTTTCACTTGTCCTTAATGGAAGCAGCTAAGATTGATGGTCGGTCGCTCCTAGGAGCGTCCTGGATCGATTATTTTCCATTCCTAAAAAGTGATCGCCATTTATACAGGAATGCGAGACTCAACTTCTTGTCATATTTTCCCGTGGATTTAATCATTTTAAGAGTTTTTGTCGGCGATTTACCTACAGTAACATAATTTTATTTACAACAGTTTGCAAGTCAACGTCACTGGTCGACGTCATTTCTTTTTAGCTCGCATTTCCGCTATCTGTAGACTAAATACTGTCAATTCTGTTCAAGCGCTTACAATGTTTTGAAACTATGAGTAACTAACGTCATGACGTCACGTTACAATCAGACCTTTTCGCGCTTATCTAGCGTCAACAGAATTGAGAGAAATCGCGTTTGCTTTATTAGAAGAAAGTTGAAAAAAGCACAACTTTCGAGCTGCTCCGGGTCCCCGTTACTGCGTTGCTACGGTAACCTGTATATTCGGTAAACATTATCTATTTCATTTCTCTCTTACAAAATAGTTTAAAAATAAGATGAGGTACTTACATACCAAATTTCAAATTGATCAAATAAAGCTAACCAGAGATATAACAAAATTCTACGAACTTTCCGAACAACCCTCGTATTTAATACTTTCCTTATTCTAGCAGTTAATAGCTTAAAGCAGGCTGAAAGTAAAGCAGAATGCACCTTAGGGCGCATTCTGCTTTACTTTCAACATGCTTTAAGTAGTCACATATCTTCAATACTAGAAACAATGCTATCAGGTAAAGGGTTAATGAGTTTAATGGCTTCTATCAATTACTTCAATGGAAAGAATGCTATTAAAATATATGTTCAATACTTTATAGCCATGGAAAACAAACTGTTCTATAGTCCAATATGTTGTGAGTAAAAAGGTGACATTAATACTTCAGTAAGCTACTTGTTTTATCATTAAAACGGATTTAAACCGAATTTCCTATTCAATATTTTAATTTTGTTTAGTCTGCGTTAAATAAAATTTAACTTTTACGCTGCATTTGACAAATACGCCCGTATATTAATTCCGCGAAAACTGGTGACAAAATCAACTAATTGCAGTTTGGTGCACCAACGATAAGACACGAGGCGTTCCGCGCAGTATATTTCAGCTTCTGGTTATCGGCATGATTCATAAAACAATGAGCACCTTGTAAGACTCCGACGAAAACAAAATGAAGCTGAAAACCATCGAATGCCGCGGCGATAAATGAGGTTTTAGATTGTCCAAATGAAGTTTTTCGTACCGCTTCGGAAATTTATCGGCAACAATATCAAAACAAGAGGGCCTGAAGGCCCTACCATTTGTAATGAAGCCTGATAGCTTTACCTTTGAATTTCACCCATTTTATTCTAAATCAATTCAAATTTGTCAACCTACTCTAGTATAGTAGAGTACATCAAAGGCAGATAACTAGAGCCTAAACAATACTGAAATGAAGCCTTTTTCTAGCATTTCAAAGTATATCAAGGGCAGGTAACTATTGCCACATTGATTAGATTTCAACAATAGTTGCACTCCTTCGAGAAGGTATAGCTATATACTTTGTTTATACTTTTATATTTAGAAATGAAACGACGTGTAAAATTATGATAATAGAGGTCACCAACGTCAGGTCAATATTGTCGAACAATACATCTTCCGAATTTTATTAATTCAAATAATTTTTATGGGTGTTTGATGCTTTCTTGGTCATTGGATTTGTTAGACGACACGGACACTGACGTATGACGACTGATCACAATAGCTCACATTGGGCACCTTGTGCTCAGGTGAGCTAAAATGTATGCTAGGTGTGTTAATCTATGCATGTTTTACACGTGCATTTCTTAACCTAGCTGCACCCATACAACTACTGACCCTTATGAAAAATATATTTATCAAGCACAGTACATATAGTACATACAGTATCTAATAGCTTATTTCTAGTATTGAAGATAGGTGACCACTTAAAGCAGGCTGAAGGTAAAGCAGAATGCGCCTTAAGGCCCATTCTGCTTTACTTTCAGCCTGCTTTAAGCGTCCATCTGCTAGAATATAGAAAATATTCCCATTACCATATATTCATGAATTATTAAATTGGAACTTTTTTCTTCAGCGTAGGAATAAAGCATATTCGCTAAAAGGTACTTCTATGTGGAATAGGTTAAGGTACTTCGCAGGTGTGCTTAGTTTCCATACAAGGTGTTATGAAATCTTTCATGAAGACTGATAATAGCCTAGGAAACAATGTGTGAAAATATAGGCAAAATTTATCGTGCGTTTAAGGTCAATTTTTTCTGACAAAAACCTGGAATTTTGATGATTTTATTTTTCTCAAAAATAAACAAAGCTAATGACTATAAATATTACCCATTAAGTAGTCCACAACATTCATTACAAGAAAAGCTAAAAACATTTTGAATAAAGGTGTTCAGAAATATGTTATCAGCTATTTAAATTTTGCAAAATGCTAAAAAATTGAATTACAAAAAACTGACTCATTCAATGTATATTTTTTTCATTTTATTCAAATATATGGTTGATGAAATATTACAGTCAGGATTTGTTGTAATAACAAATTTTCTTGTAAAAATGTTGGATATTTGAAGTTGAGATAAAGTTACCTACCACAAAATTAAAACTCTGTCATTGAAATGCATTATTTTTTATTCATGAACTTACATACAAGGTTTATTATATTGTTTAAACATAATAATTATGGGCAATACCGATCTTGAAAAGGTTGACGTATTGATAAGCTTCAATGTGTGGCTTTATAGTTTGATCAAATCGTATATAATTTTATGTATACCAATTTTATTGACTTGTAAGTCATTAAACTAAAACGTACATGTAAGTGGATATATAGTTGGACCGTATAAAGCATCACTAATTCTAATCAACGAAGACTAAACATAACATGTCCACTGATCACTACATAATGGATTGACAAGTCAAGAAATCGGACAAAAAAATATTTGGATAGGATGGGTCTGGAACCTATGACCTTTGAATTGCTAGTCATTCACCTTAGCTTACTGACTGCGCTATGAAGAATTATACTAAATCATATCAACATTTCCTTTATATAAACTTTCTAGTATAAGCACATACGGAAACATTCTATGTCGTCAAGACGCATATCCGCTCGCCCGCAAGACCGACTTCCGTATGCGAAAGGCCTTAAATGGGGATGAATAATATTTTCTCCACTGTAAGTACCGGCATTTCCCCCATATGAGGGTGACAAAATCTTTATTTGGGATAAATGATTTTCGACCCACATCCCTCTTATAAGTTGTCTCTCATGTACCTTGACTAAATCAGTACAGTAAAAACTCTCTATAACGGCCACTAAGTTATTTTGATTATGAGGTGTTAACGACAGGTGATTGCTGAAAGCAATGTGACAGTAACAACAGAAAACTCCTTAACCCATTACCACATAGCCTGTTTCTAATTTTGAAGATATGTGACCACTAAAAGCAGGTTGAAAGTAAAGCAGAATGCGCCTTAATGCGCATTCTGCTTTACTTTAAGCCTGCTTTAAGCTATTATCTGCTAGAATATATAAAACGAGAAACCGCCAATGTCGGTTAATGGCCGGATTGTCTGCACTTTTGCTTTGCATATATATATAATATAGGTACCCATGGCATGTGATGATGACCTCACTACAACTGTACATGCTAAATTTGGTTGCTGTAGGACTTAAACTTTGTCTAAAACTGACACTTACAAAAATGTAAACCAAGATGCAAACCAAAAGGTTAACCAAGAATTCTCTAAGTCATTGGACCGTAAAAATTTAGGTCACAGTGACCTATTTACCCACGGCATCTGATGATGACCTCACTACAACTGTACATGCCAAATTTGGTTGCTGTAGGACTTAAGCTTTGGCTAAAACTGACACTAACAAGAGCGTGTCCCAGTTACACGAATGCCCCCGATGATACAGGAAGGGGAATCCAGACTATCAAACGTAAAAGTTAGAGAGCTGAAACTGTAGTGGAGCGCCATTTTGAGGACTTCAAGGGCCATTACTCCAAAGGGCCTAGCATAAATTGGTGCCGCTGGTTATCCAAATTGGTCTCCATTTTATGACAACAAACATTTTCAGAAAGTTTGGTGATGATCAGATGAAAAGCAATGTGTTTGTGAAACACAAATGCCCCCAGCCAGCATCATGTTCTGTAATGTAATGCTTATTTGCAAAAGTAGGTCAAAAGTCATGGTCGTAGGGTAAATGAAACATTGGCATAGTTGGAGAAGTCTTAACACAAGAAACTCATAAAGTATGGAAGCTCTAGGCCTACTGGTTCAAATGTTATAGGCGTATAAAGATTTATACAAATAAAGATCAAGGTCACAAGGGCAAAAACGTAGGTATGGTTGGAAAGGTCTTGACACAAGAAATATATAAACAAAATATGAAAGCCGTAGGCCTACTGGTGCAAATGTTATAGCCATTTAAAGATTTCAACAAAAGTAGGTCAAATGTCAAGGTCACAAGGTCAAAAAGTTTTGTATGGTTAGAAAGGGAAAACACATGTCAAGTATAAAAGGCCAAGGTGCAAAAATGCAAATGTTATATCAAAGGTTATGGTTTTTGGTTAAAGTTTGATTAAATAGGTCAAAGATCGAGGTCAAGGTCACATGGTCAAAGATGTTGGTATGGGTGGAAAGGTCTTGACACAAGAAATATACATACAAAATATTAAAGCCCTGAGCCAACTGGTGCAAATGTTATAGCCATTTAAAGATTTTTACAAAAGTAGGTCAAATGTCAAGGTCACAAGGTCAAAAAGTTTTGTATGGTTGGAAAGGTCTTGCCATTAAGAATACACATGCCAAGTATAAAAGGCCCAGGTTCAAAAATGCAAAAGTTATAGCCAATGTTAAGGTTTTTGGTTAAAGTTTGATTAAATAGGTCAAAGGTCAAGGTCATGGTCACATGGTCAAAGATATTGGTATGGTAGGAAAGGTCTTGACACAAAACATATACATACAAAATATTAAAGCCCTATGCTAACTGGTGCATATGTTATAGCAATTTAAAGATTTTTACAAAAGAAGGTCAGATGTCAAGGTCAAGGTCAAAAAGTTTTGTATGGTTGGAAAGGTCTTGCCATGACGAATACACATGCCAAGTATAAAATGCCCAGGTGCAAAAATGCAAAAGTTATAGCCAAGGTTAAGGTTTTTGGTTAAAGTTTGATTAAAAGGTCAAAGGTAAAGGTGAAGGTCGCAAGGTTAAAGATGTTGGTATGGTTGGAAAGGTCTTGACACAAGAAATATACATACAAAATATGAAAGCCCTGGGCCAACTGGTGCAAATGTTAAAGCCATTTAAAGATTTTTACAAAAGTAGGTCAAAGGTCAAGGTCACAAGGTCAAAAAGTTTTATATGGTTGGCAAGGTCTTGCCATGAGGAATACACATGACAAGTATAAAAGGCCGAGGTTCAAAAATGCAAAAGTTATAGCCAAGGTTAAGGTTTTTGGTTAAAGTTTGATTAAATAGGTCAACGGTGAAGGTCAAGGTCACATGGTCAAAGATGTTGGTATGGTTGGAAAGGTCTTGACACAAGAAATATACATACAAAATATGAAACCCCTGGGCCAACTGGTGCAAATGTTATAGCCATTTTAAGATTTTTACAAAAGTAGGTCAAATGTCAAGGTCAGGTCACAAGGTCAAAAAGTTTGGTTGGAAAGGTCTTGATACAGGGAAGACACATGCCAAGTATAAAAGGCCTAGGTACAAAAATGCAAGAGTTATAGCCAAGGTTAAGGTTTTTGGCACAGACAGACGGACGGACGAACCAACAGATATGACAAAAACTATATGCCCCCGAATCGTAGATTCTGGGGGCATAAAAAAAGGTCAACCAAAGTGAGGCCGGATGGACAGACAGACGGACGGCATTCGCCAATCTATAGACCGCATTTTCAATCCGGACAAAAATTATGATTTTTATTTGTGACAGTATAAATTGGAACTATTTTCTTGGATGGAGGAATTAATTAAAGACGTAAAAAGACGTATTTATGGGGTAAAGAGTTAAGCTATCACCTGTCTCTTTTACAATCAATTAGTCTTCGTTTTAGCGGTCGTATTAGAGAGGTTTTACTGTATTTTGAATTAATGACTGTCCACACATATATTCTATGATCTCTCGTCTGTTTGTATCCGTATGTGCTTGACTAAATCTCTACTTTGGAGAAAGGACATTAATCACACAGAACAGGACTAAAGTACTTCCCCTGTATGTACCCTCATGTGCTTGGTTAAATCATAATTTCGGATAAAAGACTTATCACACACACCACACTTGTGAGGTCTCTCTCCAGTATGTATCATTCTGTGGTTGACTAAATTCTGTTTAGCTTTATATACATTTTTACAAACTTCACACTCGTAAAGTTTCTCTCCAGTGTGTATCCTTATGTGTTTGACTAACTTATAAGAAGTGGTAAATGACTTTTCACAGACATCACACTTGTAAGGTGTATCTCTTGGGTGTACTGTTCCAATGTGTCTAACAAATTGACTAGAATTTGAAAACGACTTTCCACATTTATCACACTTGTAATGTTTCTCTCCTGAATGTGTCCTTATGTGCGAGAGTAAAATCTTATGTGTATATGACTTTCCACATACATCACACTTATAAGATTTCTCGCCTGAATGTATATTCATGTGCGAGACTAAAAACCTAGAAGCAGTAAATGACTTTCCACACACACCACACATGTAAGGTGTATCTCCTGTATGTATCCTCATGTGTTTGACTAAAGACTGATTCAATGCAAACGACTTGCCACACACATCACATTTGTGAGGTCTTTCTCCTGGATGTGTCCTTAAATGTCTGACTAAATGCTCAGTCCCTGTAAATGACTCTCCACATATATCACATTTGCAAGGTGTGTCTACTGTATGTATCCTTATGTGCTCTACTAAATTATCCTGTTGGGCAAATGGCTTTTTACACACTCCACACTTGTACGGTTTCTTCTCTTTGTGTATCCTAATGTGTGAGACTAAATACTGATTCTGTGTAAATGACATTCCACACACATCACACTTGTAAGGTCTTTCGACTGTATGTACCCTTTTGTGCTCAACTAAATCACTTTCTTGGATAAATGACCTTTTACACATATCACACTTGTAAGGTCTTTCGCCTGTATGTACCCTTATGTGCTCGAGTAATTCACTTTCTTGGATAAATGACTTTTCACACGCATCACACTTGTAAAGCATATTTCCTGTATGTATCCTAACATGTAAGTGTTTGACAAAACGATTATTTACATAAAATGACTTTCCACACACATTACACTTATCAGGTCTCTCTCCTGTATGTTGTTTCTGTACGAGTGCCATTGTTTTATATTTACTATCAAATGACTGCCTACAATTATCACTCTTGACAGGTAGTTTGCGGTTCAAAAACAAGGTACATGTAATTTCAAATATTTTCGAGAATTGCAATGTTTGCAAATTTATTGTTGCCTCCTCGTGTGCCTATACCAACTTTGAATTAAAACTTCATATATAAATTCTTATTCATAATTTCTATATAACACATTGTCTCCTTAAAGACATAATTAAACAGAATTAAATCATTAATTGCCCAAACACCACAACCAAATAACAAATTATCACAGGAACTTTCAAAATTCACTGACATAATTGGTCATTTTAGGCCAATCAAAATTTATATGTAACACAAAGATGATGACTTTAGATAGTCAAGATGTATCATGTTTTACAATGCAAATAACCTTTCATGTCTGTCCCCTGTTTGTATCCTGCTGTGGTAGAGTAGGTTACTTCTGCTGATCCACGCTCCTGGCTATTCTATTCTCTCCTGGCTAATATGTAGATTTATTCAATATTGTGTAATTTGTCAGTTTACATGCTTCATCCAGCCGTTAGTTTCAGACATCTGCATTGCATTAGATGCACAGGGGTAGATTCCTGAAAGAAAGAGAATCCTGCAAGTAAGCTAGGATTGTACGTCATTTAAAAAGTTGTTTATTTTATTAAGACCATTAAACTTTGTTAATTATTAAGAGTTTAGAGCCAGTGGTTGCATAAAGCAAGGTGAAAGTAAATCAGGAAGCTTGATGAGCCAGCTGTTTTACTTTCACCTTGCTTCAAATTCCCAATTATCTTTACGAAAATCAATTAGGCCCTTACTGTAGGTGACATATACTGATTGTTAGGAGAAAAGAGTGATGTACACATACTAAGTTTAATAGCAGAGCTCCAGATAAGGGGAGTATTTCAAAAATAAAAAAATCTTTATTTCTGCATAAAACCCTATTATATGGTGTCACTACTCATTAGAATCGTCTCAAAAATCGTCTCTTCGAGACAATTCTAATGAGTAGTAACACCATAGGGTTTGGTGCTGAAATAAGTGAGAAAATGCTGGAATTGTTCAGTGTACTCCCTCTTATCTGGAGCCCTGAATAGTATAAACTCTTTGTGGTCATAATAGATGGGGGTTACTGTAGGTGATATATACTGACGAGAAAAAGAAACGCCTCAAAGAACAAGAGGGCCATGGCCCACAAGTCGCTCACCTGAGAACATTGCACCTAAGCTGACTGGGCAAAACAATATCGTGATATATATAGCTATAAAAAGAGTTTTAAAGGTTTTTCCTATATAAGTCTAAGTCTATATAAAACTGATAAGCCTTGGGGCAGGACCAAATTTGATCAAAGGGTCATAATTTTAACAATCTTGGTAGAGGACCATAATGCAAAGTTACAGGTCAAATATAAATGATCTGGGCCTTACAGTTTCAGAGAAGAAGTTTTTTTAAAGGTTTTCCTATGAAAAACTTATAAGTCGAGGGTGGGGCCATTTTTGGCACGGGGGTCATTATTTGAACAATCTTGGTAGAGGATCACAAAGCAAAGCTATGTGACAAATATTAAAGATCTGGGCCTTACAGTTTCAGAGAAGAAGAAATTTAAAGGTTTTCCTATATAAGTCTATGTAAAACTGATAAGCACCGGGGCGAGGCCAATTTTGAACAAACTTGGTAGAGGACTATAAGGCAAAGCTACATTTCAAATATAAATGATCTGGGCCTTACTGTTTCAGAGAAGAAGATTTTTAAAGATTTTCCTTTGAAAAACTGATAAGCCCAAGGGCGGGGCCATTTTTGGCCCAGGAGTCATAAGCTGAACAGTCTTGGTAGAAGACCTTAAGGCAAAGCTACATGTCAAATTTGAAAGATCTGGGCCTTACAGTTTCAGATAAGAAGATTTTTAAAGATTTTCCTATATAACTATTGGCGGGGCCAATTTTGACCCGGGGGTCATAATTTGAACAATCATGGAAGAGGACTATAAGGCAAAGCTATATTTCAAATATAAATGATCTGGGCCATACAGTTTCAGAGAAGAAGAATTTTAAAGGTTTTCTGAAGAAAAACTGATAAGCCCAAGGGCGGGGCCATTTTTGGCCCAGGGGTCATAATTTGAACAATCTTGGTAGAGGGCCATTAGGCAAAGCTATATGTCAAATTTTAAAGATCTAGGCCTCACAGTTTCAGAGAAGAAGATTTTTAAAGGTTTTCCTATATAACTCTATGTAAAACTGATAAGCCCGGGGGCGGGTCCAATTTTGACCCGGGGGTCATAATTTGAACAATCTAGGTAGAGGATCATAAGGCAAAGCTACATGTCAAATATTAATGATCTAGGCCATACAGTTTCAGAGAAGAAGATTTTCAAAGGTTTTCCTAAGACAAGAGGGCCATGGCCCTAAATTCGCTCACCTGAGGACATTGAAGTTTGTACCTAAGTTGACTGGGCAAGACAACATTTTAATATAGCTATAAATGGAGTTATCTTCCGGACAAGAAAACATGACAAAAGTGAATTTTGTTGCCAAGCTTATGACCCTTATCCATGACACATCCTCTTATCAAGCTATTTCCATTTCCGGTAAATGATAATTATTTCACTAGCGTCAGCAGAACTGGAGTTATTTTCCTGACAATAAAATATGACAAAGGGGAAAACAAAATATTGCTGCCCTTATGCATGGCATTTTCTCTCATCAGTTTCTTTCCATACATAAAATTTCATTACAATAGCATCAGTAGAACTGGAGTTGTCTTCTTGACAAGAAAATATGACAAAGGGAAATAACTAAACAAGAGGGCCATGGCCCTTAATTCGCTCACCTGAGGTCATTGTGCCTTAGCTTAATAGGCAAGACAACATTTTAATATAGCTGTAAATGGAATTATCTTCCAGACAAAAAAAACATGACAAATTGGAATAACTTAAAAAAATATTGTTGGCAGAGTTATGGCCCTTATCCATGACACTTCTTCTTATCAAGCTACATGTATTTCCATATGATTATTTATTGCGCACTCTGCTTTACTTTCAACCTGCTTTAAGTTATCATCTACTAAGATATAGATACTATTTCTTATATCTTACATGTTTATGACTATATAAAGTGGAATTATTTTCTTTAGAGGAGGAATAAATTAAAGGCGTAAAAAGGCATATGTATGGGGTAATGGGTTAACATCAGTAGAACTGGAGTTATCTCAAAGACAAGAAAATATGACACTGGGAAATATCTCAAAATTGACATTGACCTTTGTACGACATGACCCAAGTTATAAAGTTTCTAACTTTAACAAAGTTATGGCTAAGATTAAAGTTGTGGACTGACAGACAAACAAATGGACAAACAGACAAAAAAGCAGACAGACAAAAACAATATGCCCCCAACTGCAGGGCATAAATATATAGCAGACACCACCATCATGCAACCTCATCAGCTGACCAGAGTTCAGTTATGTAACTCTGCCAGTAGGAAATTTGGCTAGGGTCTAACTCTTATTATGCTGAATTGCTGTCTGCTATACATATTTTGAATATTAAACATATGTATAAATATGGCAAAAGACATAATTACATAACTGTCAGTGGATCACTTCCAGACCCTGTTTCTCTAAGTATGAAGCAGACTGATCCATTTCTAAACTTTAGCAGACAACATGTTCAGCTAAGACCATAAGTTCAGTGGCTGAGGTCAAATACTGGGTAGTATGGTAGAATTAGCAACTGCTCTGTGGGCTTACCCTTACCAGACTGAAATGATATCTGCTTAAAACCTACTGTATGCGAAAAATGACAAATAAAAGAATTTAGAACATGTTCAGTTGGTAAATGAGTACCAATAGTTTGGATCCAAATTAGATGCAGCATTATGTTGCATCTGATCTGGATCCAAAATGTTTGCAAATATTGGCTATTTGCCCTTAGTATATTAAGAGTAACTCAGGTAAAATACAGTTCTGCTTTTGTTTCATCAAAAATACTGTGAAACCTGCCTAGAGCAGCACTTAAACTGTGCAGGGTGGCGTCAAGTGTGACCCTAGTAGGAATTTCATTTTAACAAACTATAGAGGGATTGACCAGGAGATTCTACTGTAAAATTATCAAAGCTTAGGGCCTAGTAGTTTTTAGCAAGAAGATTTTTTAAAGTTTTTTGCTTTTTTGCTTTTTCAAGCAGAGTTTTTGCTTTTTCTCTTTCATTTAGACAACTTCTGTAGAGAAGCATCCAAGGAACATCATGAGCAGTTTGAATCCGCCCTACAATCCCCGGGTTCAGAGGAGATGTCGTTTGAAGTAAAAGTGAACGGACAGACGGACAGACGGACAGACGTACTACGGACAATGAGCGGTCACAATAGCTCACCTTGAGCCTTCGGCTCAGGTGAGCTAAAAAACAATGATGTCAGAGTTATGGCCTTTGCAAATGGCACTTCCTCTCATTAGGCTCTTTCCAAATAGGCAATTTCATTTTACCCATTACCCCATAGCCTGTTTCTAGTTTTGAAAATAGGTGGCCACCTAAAGCAGGTTGAAAGTAAAGCAGAATGGGTCTTAATGCACACTTTGCTTTACTTTCAAACTGCTTTAAGCTACCATCTACTAGGATATAGAAACTTATTTCACATCTTACATTTTCATGACTGTTTAACCCTTTCCCCCATAGAAGCGCCTTTTAGCGCATTCAGTTTATTCTTGCTCTGAAGAAAATAGTTCCAATTTATACATTCATAAATATGTATAATACAAAATATTTTCTATATTCTAGCAGATGATAGCTTAAAGCAGGCTGAAAGTAAAGCAGAATGCGCTTAAAGCGCATTCTGCTTTACTTTCAACCTGTTTTAAGTGGACACCTACATTCAATACTAGAGATATGCTATGGGGGAAAGGGTTAAAGGGGAATTATTTTCTTAAGTGGAGGAATAAATCAAAGGCCTAAAAATGCACATTTATGGGGTAATGGGTTAACAAACGTCAGTATTTATTGGGAAAAAGGGTTGAATCCTGGACAAGAAAAAATGGCAAAACATGCAGATAACTGTGACAAAACCAATATTAAACATATGTATAAATATGGCATAAGACATAATTACATAACTGTCAGTGGATCACTTCCAGATCCTGTTTCTCTAAGTATGAAGAAGACTGAACCATTTCTAAACTTTAGCAGACAACATGTTCAGTTCTGTTGGCCTGATCACTGAGGTCAAATATTATGCAAGAGTACCATAGCATTAGCAGCTGCTTGGGGCTTACCCTTACCAGACTGAAATGATGTCTGCTAAATACCTACTGTATGTGAAAAATGTACAATTTTTTTTTTTTTAGAAAATGTTAAGTTGGTAAATGAGTGGCAAATAGTTTGGATCCAGATTAGATGCAGCATTATGTTGCATCTGATCTGGATCCAAACTGTTTGCAAATATTGGTTATTTGCCCATAGTATATTAAGGGTAACTCAGGTAAATACAGTTCTGCCTAAATAAAAAATACTGTAAAACCTGCCTAGAGCAGCACTTAAACTGTGCAGGGTGGTGTCAAATGTGACCCTAGGGATTTCATTTTAACAAACTATAGAGGGATCCACCAGGAGATTCTACTGTACAAATATCAAAGCTTAGGGCCTAGTAGTTTTGGGCAAGAAGATTTTTTAAAGATTTTTGCTTTTTAGCTTTTTCAAGCAGAGTTTGTGCTTTTTTTCCTTTTTTTTGAACAACTTCTGTAGAGAAGCATCCAAGGAACATCATGCGCAGTTTGAACTCTCCCTACAATCGGCGGGTTTCAGAGGAGATGTCGTTTGAAGTAAATGTGAACGGACAGACGGACAGACGTACTACGGACGGTGAGCGGTCACAATAGCTCACCTTGAGCCTTTGGCTCAGGTGAGCTAAAAAACTGATAAGCCCTGGGGCAGGGCCATTTTTGGCCCCAGGGTCAAAATTTGAACAATCTTGGTAGAATATCATTAGGCCATGATACAAACCAAATATCAAAGGTCTGGGCCTTTTGGTTTCTGAGAAGAAGATTTTTAAAGATTTTCTTATGCATTAAAAGTTGTCTATACGGTCATGTTAGAAAATCTGGTCCCAAAGCAAGGGGAATAACTCTAGCCAAAATCTTTGAACAACATTTCGCTCCCCCTTGTCACTGATGCTTCTGACAAAGTTTGGTTGAAATCGGGTCAGTGGTTTCTGAGGAGATGTTGTTTGAAAGTGTGGACGGACGACGGACGGAATGGTATCACAATAGCTCATCCTGAGCCGAGGGCTCAGGTGAGCTAAAAATGGCCATATAATATTTTATTTTATTTTGATATTACGGACACCAAACTTGGCCTTTCATACCAGTGTGTCATAAGTTAACGCGCCAGAAAATGTGTCAACCCCAGCCCCGAAACGCCCAAGAACTGACTGTAACTCTACATAGTGAAGACCTGGGGCCCGTTTCATAAAACTTTGTACGACAAAAACGGTCCTAAGTCAACACTTTAAAATACTTTTAATTTCTGATTTCTCTATCTAATCCTGTCTTGTGACATCTCTTTGGAATCGCCTTTTCAAGACGATTCCAAAAAGATGTCACAAGACAGGATTAGATGGACAAATAAATAATAATTGAGACTTTTATAATCTGACTTACGACAACATTTGTCGTAAAAAGTTTTATGGAACAGGTCCCTGGCACGTATTCTGTGTGACTTGCTGTGTAACTCGTGTGGGTACATTGCACCCGGACAACAAGCACTGTTCTTGATTTCAAGGGTAATGACATTTTGGAAGGGGTGTGTAGTTGTCTAGACAATTTAAATGCATACAATAAAACATTTTTTGCATGCCATTTTCCACAACTGTTGACAAGACTTTAAACTTTATATTTCAAAATGAAATTATATCTTTCAGAGTTCAATGTAATAGATATTTGGGATCAAATACAGATGAGGTGTTTCTTTTTCTCATCAGTGTAATACTGATGGCTTACAGAGGAAGGAGTGATGTAATGATAATACTCAGTTTTATAGTATTAACCCTTTGCCTGCTGATCGCGACTTTAATGATTTTTGCAAACAGTTTGGATCCAGTTACGCGACGTCTGATCTGGATTCAAACTGTTTGACACTCATCTTTAGGTTTCTTTACTTAAAAATGTATCAATCTAAATTTAACAAATTTTGCAGATGACTTTTTCCAAGCAGACGATATCACTGCAGGATAAGGGTTAACTCTTTGTGGTCATAATGGAGGAGGTTTACCAAGATTGGACCTAGTGACCTAGCTTTCGACCAGACATGACCCATATTCTAAGTGATCTAGAAATCAATAAGGCAAACATTTTGACTGCATTTCATGAAGATCTAATGAGATTTGTAGCCTCTAGAGCGTTAACAAGGTTTTTTCTATGATTTGACCTAGTGACGTAGTTTTTGACCCAACATAACCCTCCTAGACTTCAGAAAGACATCCATCGATCCTTAAAGCTCACAAAGTGCCAGGTGAGCTTGAAAGTGATATAGGAGAGAAAATAACAGACAGATCAAAGTCATAATCAAATGAAACAAGAGCCCCATGGGGCATATTTCGCTCACCTGAGAATAGCTGTACATCAAAATGGAGATAATGATTTATGTCCAGGACGGGGTTATTTTTTACCCGAGGGGCATAATTTGAACAATCTTGATAGAGGACCTATAGATGATGCTATGTTCCAAATATCTAAGATCAGGGTACTAGGGTTCTAGACAAGAAGATTTTTTAAGTTTCCATTGAAAAAATCTATTTTTAGCTCCTATGACCTACATAATTATGCAACAGACTGGAACCATTTGAACAAAATAAATAAAGGACACCTAGAAGTAACACCATGCCGAATATCAAAGCTCTGGCCATATTAGCTTCAGAAAAGAAGACGTTTGAAAACTGTGACCCCAGGGGTGGGGCCAATTTTGACCCCAGGGGCATAATTTGTACAAACTTGATAGAGGACCTGTAGATGATATGCAATTCACCAGAACCATTTGAACATTATTGGTACAAGACATCTAGAAGTGTCACCATGCCAAATATCAAAGCTCTGGCCATATTACTTTCAGAGGAGAAGACGTTTGAAAATTTCACTATATAACTCTATGTAAAACTGTGACCGCCCGGGGCCGGGCCAATTTTGACCCCAGGGGCATAGTTTGTACAAACTTGATAGAGGACCAGTAGATGATGCTATGTGCCAAATATCTAAGCTCTGGCCCTTGTAGTTTCAGACAAGAAGATTTTTTAAGATTTCCTTATTTTTTCACTTGGTTGCCATGGCAACCAGAGTTCTACATTGTTTTTAATTCTTTGAACAATTTTGAAAGAACTGGACCCAAGGAACGTTCCTGTAAAGTTTGGTTGAAATCTTTTCAGCGGTATATGAGGAGATGTCATTTGAAGCAATTGTTAACGACAACAATGACTGTATAAAGTGAAATTATTTTCTTCTGTGGAAGAATAAATTAAAGACATAAAAAGGAATAATTATGTATGGGTTAATAGGATATGATAATAAATATCATAATTTACATTTTCTAAATATAAAAAACTATATGTAATTGAGTGGCAAATAGTTTGGATCCAGATTAGATGCAGCATTATGTGGCATCTGACCTGGATCCAAACTGTTTGCAAAAATGTTGCCTTTAGTATAAGGGTAGCTTGATACAATGGGTCTGTATAAAAACGGATCATTAGAGTTTTACTGTCAGACCTGCATCAAGTCATTCAAGTGGCACTGGATATGGCTAGGGTTGAGTAAAATTTGACCCTAGGGTTTTGATTTTTTACAATTTTAAAAGTGATCTAGTAGAAGATACTATTCATGAAATATCTAAGGTGTGGGAATAGTGGTTTTTTACAAAAAACTTGTTTAAAGTTTTTCACTTTTTTGAATAAATTTCAATAAGTAGTCTACATTTGAATTTCATTTTAACAATTTCTGTAGAGAAGCATCCAAGGAACACCGTCAGCAATTTAGTTTTTCCCTCAAACTCTCAGTTTCAGAGGAGATGCCGCTTGAAGTAAATTTGAACGGACGGACAGACGGACGGACGGACAGACAGACGGACGGCGAGCGATCACAACAGCTCACCTTGAGCCTTCTGCTCAGGTGAGCTAAAAAGGGATTTCGACTGGTTTCCTTCCCTCAGGGAAGACCAATCCTGGCAATCCGTCTACCGTATTGGCCCCTTGAAATTCACCCAACCAGCAGAGCTCTCCCCATCCTTGGTACATTGGTAAATACGCTTTTCCTACCCATTTAGGCGTTAATCTATGCGTAAGAAACCCATAGTGAACGTTTAATGAATAGGTAACACCTAACGATTTAAACGCTTTAATAAACGATTATTCTAATGCAATCTCGGCTAAGGGGTCCGTCAGCTATGTTATGACCCTTTCATCCAGGCTCTTTTAAAGGCGTAAAGAAACGCATAAAGAAACGCATTCTGCTTCACTTTCAGCCTGCTTTAAGCTACCATATACTGGAAAAAAATCCTAAGATTTAGGAAAATTTCGGAGAAATGGCAGCCCTGCATTGATGATAACTCCCCTTTGAAGGATAATAGATCAGGGGCATCTACAATCATTGTTGGGAGAGAATTCCATACTGGAATGATCCTAGGGGAAAAAACTGTATTTAGAAAGCGTCAGTGGAGGTAGAGACAGGGCTGCCATTTCTCTGGATTTTTCCTAAATCTTAGGATTTTTTTCTTGCACATGGTAGCTTAAGGATGTCGGCCTGTCTTTTTGAGCATTATGAAATTTCCGAAAACTTTTACGAACTCGTTTTCAAAAAAATGGTAAGAACTCATTTTTGGTGAATGCATACAGTAATAAAACAATATTTTCCCGGGAAAAAATTGGATTTTCGTTCCGGAAGGGACTTTTTAAGTTGTATGTCCTATTCGTAGTTAACAGCATACACTGTTTTCATAGGTAGGTTGTATTTTGTTACATCCGATTTCATTTCAATTTCTCAGAATATAAGCATGAAATTTTCATGGTAGTACAGTTTTAGTATAAATTATAGATAACTCAATAGATAAAATGAAATTTTTTGGAAAAAAACTATTTTTGGTAAAAGTACACAAAAAATTGAAAAAATGAGAAAAAATGGATTTTTTAGATAAAATGATCTATATGTTTTTTAAAAGATACGGGACCCTGTGTTTTTATTTGCTATTTCACTAAAACTTTTTGTTTGCAAGGCTAAAAACAACAAATAAAAAATTTGGTATTTAGTTTGCTACAATTTGTAGGGCAATTTTCACAGTGCCTTATTCTCCCATTATAAACAAGAGCCCCATGGGGCATATTCGCTCACCTGAGAATAACTGGAAAAATGGAGATATTGATTTATGTCCAGGACTGACCTAGATATGCAACAGACCGTAACAATTTGAACAAAATATGTAAAGTATACTTAAAAGTGTCACCATACAGAATATAAAAGCTCTGGCCATATTAGTCAGAGAAGAGGACGTTTGAAATTTTCTCTATATAACTCTATGCAAAAAAACTGACCCCCGGGGCGGGGCCAATTTTGACCCTAGGGGCATAATTTGAACAAACTTAATAGAGGACCTGTAGTCGATGATATGTGCCATATGTCTAAGCTCTGGCCCTTGTAGTTTTAGACAAGAAGATTTTTTAAGTTTTCACTGAAAAAAATCTATTTTTAGCTCCTGTGACCTAGTTATGCAACAGAACAGAACCATTTGTACAATTTTGGTATAGGACATCTAGAAGTGTTACTATGCCAAATATCAAAGCTCTGGCCATATTAGTTTCAGAGAAGAAGACGTTTGAAAATTTCACTATATAACTCTATGTAAAACTGTGACCCCCGGGGCAGGGCTAATTTTGACCCAAGGGGCATAATTTGAACAAACTTGATAGAGGACCTGTAGGCGATTCTATGTGCCAAATAACTAAGCTCTGGCCCTTGTAGTTCCAGACAAGAAGATTTTTTAAGTTTTCATTGAAAAAATCTATTTTTAGCTGCTGTGACCTAGTTATGCAACGGACCAGAACCATTTGAACAATTTTGGTAAAGAGCATCTAGAAGTGTCACCATGCCAAATATCAAAGCTCTGGCCACATTGGTTTCAGAGAAGAAGACGTTTGAAAATTTCACCATATAACTCTTTGTAAAACTGAGACCCCCGGGGCGGGGCCAATTTTGACCCCAGGGGCATAATTTGAACAAACTTGATAGAGGACCTGTAGATGATGCTATGTGCCAAATATCTAAGCTCTGGCCCTTGCAGTTTTTGACAAGAAGATTTTTTAAGATTTCCTTATTTTTTCACTTTGGTTGCCATGGCAACTAGAGTTCTGCATTGTTTTTAATTCTTTGAACAAATTTGAAAGAGCTTGACCCAAAGAACATTTCTGTAAATTTTGGTTGAATTCTGTCAAGCGGTATAGGAGGAGATGTCATTTGAAGCAATTTTTAACAACGACGGACGGCGGACACAGGGCCATCCTAATAGCTCACCTTGAGCCTTTGGCTCAGGTGAGCTAAAAAGTGGGTGGGGTAAATTTTACTCCTTTCTGGTGAAATCAAATATTTTTATTTTGGATCTTGAAAAAACATTATTTTCAGGGTTTATTCTTACTATGGTAATATAAATTAGGATACTTTAGGTACAAATAGATTGTTTAAATAAAGATTGAAAAACCGTAGTACAAGGGCCACTATGGCCCTAAATCGCTCACCTTGTACACATTGGCAAACTTGACCTATAGTGACCTAGATTATGACTGGACATGTATACCCACAATCAACATCTAGAGTGTAAACAAGATTTTCCAATGATTAGACCTAGTGACCTAGTTTTTGACCGTACATGACCCATATTCAAACTTGACCTAGATATCAATGCGACAAACATTCTGACCAAATTTCACCAAGATCCAATGAGATTTGTAGCCTCTAGAGCAGGGTTGGCAATCGACCGGTCAATAAGAGTATTGACCACCCGGGCGGTCAATACTGGTTTTAACCGGTCAATACCGGTCATTAGTGGTCATTACCGGTCATTACTGGTCAATTGACCACTTCAAACCACCTTTTAACCTATGTATCATACCCCTAGCAATGTAAATTGATGTTTGATATATACAGTACATACAAACTGTACTGTTAAGGATCTTTTCAAATAACAGTATGATATTTTGATGTTTGTTTTTCAAAGTTTTACTTTAATGACCACAAGTGGTCTTTTGCCAGGTGGCCATTTGATGTGGTCAATTCAATCAGACTACTTATAAAATAAAGTACTTAGTACCAGTAACCCTACCTATCTTATTCATACATTGTCATGATGAGCATACTGGGAATAATGATCATATCAATGATTTAATCTAAAGATTGAAATATTTGAATTACATTTTGTAAATATTTGATAAAACCAGTTCTACAAAGTGGATGATTGAAATGACCGGCCTTGCCAATTCAAAACCGACCAGTATTGACCACCCTTAGGATCAGTTTTGGAGTTTACCAACCAAAAGGCTAAATATACTCATAATCAATCAACCACTAAATACTTCAACTCAATAAACTGTTCACTTACAACTCAACTGACCAAAAAAAACCTCAAATGACCACTCAAAATTTCAATTGACCACTTTGGGAATATATTACAGCTAATAATTAACCATTATAAGGTCATATACCCATAGTCAGGCAACAATTAAATGTTGTAGATTCATTGATGTCTATTATTTATAATCATTGGAAAATCATAAGTATTTGCATGTTTGCAACACCTGTAAATTGCTGTCAAAACAGATTATCATATGTTAGGTTGCCCCATGTCACTGCACTGTGGGAGTGGCATAGATCTAATTGTGACCAATCAAATGTCTTGATCCGGGGTGATTATACACTGACAGGGGTATTATACACTGACACTTTGTTTTACTCCTAGCCATCAATGAGTCTGCTGAGCAGTATGGCTGCAAGGTCATCGGCATAGTCACTGATAATGAGAAAATCTGTGATGAAGCAGAACCTGAAGGAGGACGACCCCAGCCTGACAGTTTATGGTTGCTCTGCACACTGACTGACTCACCACTGAATCTGCTGGGACAGGATATTACTCCTGACCAGTTGATAAAATTAAAGCAAGTTCTAAGTCAACAAATACTTCAGGAATCACCATACACCTGGTTCAATTGGCAAGGGTGGTCTTTTCAATAAACCAGAGTGGTTGATTCAATCAAGCAAGTGGTCATTTCAATCGACCACAAGCGGTCAGTTCAATCAATAAATGTGGTCAGTTCAATCGACCAGGGTGGTCTTTTCAGATTTTAAAAATCCACTTTGTGCTTCCTATACCCCCTATATACACTTGAAATAGCTTCCTGTGTATCTGTAATACATCATTACACTCTAATTAAACCCTTTTAAAGCTTTAAGAGCTTTATTTTAACCAAAAAAAGAGTATTGACCGGTATTGACCAGTATTGACCACTTCAGGGAGTATTGACCGGGGCGGTTTTAACCGGTTAAAACCGGGCGGTTAAAACCGCCCCGGTTTTTACCGGCCAACCCTGCTCTAGAGTGTTAACAAGGTAAACAAGCTAGAAAAATGATTTTAAGAAATCTTGAATAGGATCACCTGTAGATCATTTGTGCAATATCACTTTCAAATCGGACCAGTATTTTCAGAAAAGAAGATTTTTTAAGTTTTCACTATATTCATATAAGGGAAATCTGCCCCCACCCACTGTCAGTTGTGTTTTTTAAGCTAGGAAAATAAATTCAAGAAATCTGACACAGGGTCACCCATTCATCGTGAACCATTTGTGTAAAATTATATTTAATTCTGACCAGTAGTTTTTGACAAGAAGATTTTTAAAGTTTTTCAATTGGTTACCATGGCAACCACAATTCTAACAATATGACCTATTTTTTTAAGAAATCAGAGAGAGTACCCTACCAGGAACAATCCTATCAAGTTTTAATGAAATTGGCCCAATGGTTTTCAAGAGGAAGATCTTTACGGACACAGGGCGATCACAATAGCTCACCTTGGCACTTCCTGCCAGGTAAGCTAAAAACGTGCCCCTCCCACTGGCGGCCATGTTTTTTAAGATAACAAAATGGTTTTAAGAATCTGGTAGAGGGTCATCAATTGACCCTTTGTGTAAAATTATTTCTAATTTGGCCCAGTAGTTTCAGAGAAGAAGATTTTTAAAGTTTTTACTATACAGTAACATAAGGAAAATGTACCCCACCCACTGGTGGCCATGTTTTTTTAGATATCAAAATAATTTTAAGAAATCTGGTAGAGGGTCATCAATTGACCCTTTATGTAAAATTATTTCTAATTTGGACCAGCAGTTTCAGAGAAGAAGATTTTTAAAGTTTTTACTATACAGTAACATAAGGAAAATGTACCCCACCCACTGGTGGCCATGTTTTTTTAGATATCAAAATAATTTTAAGAAATCTGGTAGAGGGTCATCAATTGACCCTTTATGTAAAATTATTTCTAATTTGGACCAGTAGTTTCAGAGAAGAAGATTTTTAAAGTTTTTACTATACAGTAACATAAGGAAAATGTACCCCACCCACTGGTGGCCATGTTTTTTTAGATATCAAAATAATTTTAAGAAATCTGGTAGAGGGTCATCAATTGACCCTTTATGTAAAATTATTTCTAATTTGGACCAGCAGTTTCAGAGAAGAAGATTTTTAAAGTTTTTACTATACAGTAATATAAGGAAAACTTGCCCCACCAACTGGCGGCCATGTTTTTTAAGATAACAAAATGATTTTAAGAAATCTGGTAGAAGATCATCAATTGACCATTTGTGTAAAATTATTTTCAATTTGGACCAGTAGTTTCAGAGAAGAAGATTTTTAAAGATTTTACTATATAGAGCGGGGTCGGGTATTTTCGAACGTGCTTGTTTTTCCGAACATTTTTTTCAAACCGTTATCTGAATAAGTTTTAAACTGTATATGAACATTTTGACGTCATAATATAACGTCATTATTCTTTGTTGACTTACTCACCCCTCCAGACAGCTACACTGGTGCTTAAAAACAAACTTTCGGGGAACAAGAACACGTGATCTTTACAAGTAAGTATTTCTTACGGCATCGTTAACAATAAGTGACGTCATACATAAGTTTTTCAACAGTTAAGTTGTACATGAAATTTTAATTCTACTGACTTGCTCATACATATGCACGTGTAGAGTGAAGGAAAATAACTCATAACTACAGAGGGCATCAATTCTTAAGAGTTACACGGGTGTTCGGAAAAAGAAGAAGTGGTCCCGACGTGTCCTTGTTATTCCGAACATGCAATGTATATAATAAAGTTGTGAATAAACAAACTGATGCAAGTTTCTGCATAGCTCTAGATCTGCTTGTTTGGATACGTAATAAATCATGATTTAGCACACCAAGATAGAGAGACAGAGAGAGGCAGGGGCATAGCTTGGAAGAGAAATATATGGTATGTGTAGGCCTAATGTTGAGGGGGTTGGGGTCCTTCCCCCAGAAAAAAGTTGAACATAGGACGTCGGAAATGCGTTTTGGCGTATATCTAGAAGAGATATAGACAGGCAGAGAGAGAGAGAGATAAAGAGACATTCACACACACACACGACATACACAGAGAATGATGCTCTAGATCTGAAGCAATAACTATGATAGTTAACACTTAGATCTACTGTGAATTTCCCTTTGCCTTTCAACATTGAAAAGATCAGGGTAGGTCTAACCTAGATTTTTCTATGATGAAAAGCAAGAAGCGGAGGAGCTTACCTATTTGAGACTTTAACATTTATCGCGCTGATTTAGATAAAGACTCTTAAATAGAATGCTGGTATTCTCATGATGGAATCTTAAATGATTCTCTCGAAACTTACAGTTTTGTCAACTTCGACTCGAGTGGAAAACAACCTGAATCTCAGATCAGACGCCGAGCCTATCGCTGCCTGATCTGGATCCAAGTTGTTTGTATAGATTTGTACTGTATCGTAATAAAGAAAGTAATATACCAAGTTATAGTCTACTTTCAGTCCAAATGACCGCTCAGCTGACTGTACATTTACTCCCCTGATCATTGAGCCATCTTGCCTACAATATTGAGCACTGCTAACATATGGTGCAATCAAATGCAGACCCTTCACATGTACCCTTTTAACCCCTGGGTGGAGAGAAGCAATTCGCGATACATGTCTTGCCCAAGAACATTCCTGTACATCATGGGGGATTCAGAAAAAATCCCATAGTCAGACCGCTGGTCCGGCGGGGGATCGAACTCACGACCCCTGGTACCGTAGTCCAATGTGTTACCATTGGACCACTACCGCCGATTCTTTGTAATGGTTAGAGAAAATTACCAAATTAAACCAGTAATAGAGTGGTGATATTATTTTTTCCAGGTATGAGCCGTGAAATAGGTGTCAAGGGGTAGTAGTACTCGCTGCTTCCGTAGATTTCACATTCATTCACATTATGTATGGCATATAATGCCATGAATACCATCTTTTATTATTCCATTAAGGAATGGCGTTGCAAATTTTTAAATGCTATTATTGTATACGTATGTATGTATAGTGGATGTGCAATGATGAGATGTAAATAAAGATTCTAAAGATTCATTGTGTGGAAGACGACTGTCGGAATTTGGATGGCTTACATTTTGAATGCAAATATTGTTCAACCTATTCTTGTACGTGTGCATTTGCAAAAAAGAGTAGACTTAAATGAGGCAGTTTTTATCAGTTGCCTCATCCGATTCTACTGTTTGCTTATAGGATATTATCTAGATCAACAATTATGTTCAGATTGTAATAAAGTGTATGGCCTTTTATCAGGGTATGTGATTTTATTTAAAAAAAACATGAAAGTGTTCGGAAAAGCAAGCATGTCTGTTCGGAAAAACAAGCTGTTGTTCGGTAATGCAAGCAAGACGGTCTGATTCCTAAAGAGCATTATTTTATAGTTAGTGTAATCACAGCTACTCGGATACTGTGCAAACTCGAGGATAAATGCAGAATCTTTCCAAATTTGAAGAAAACCCATGGAGTTTATCTCCTATTACCGAACATTGACATATTATGCCTTAAGTGTTCGATAATACCCGACCCCGCTCTAGTAACATAAGGAAAACTTGCCCCACCCACTGGCGGCCATGTTTTTTAGATATCAAAATAATTTTAAGAAATCTGGTAGAGGGTCACTCATAGATCATTTGTATAAAATTACTTTCAAATCGGACCAGTAGTTTTTGACAAGATTTTTTTAAGTTTTCACTATATAGCCATATAAGGAAAATCTGCCCCACCCACTAGCGGCCATGTTTTATAAGATAGGAAAATTATTTTAAGAAATCTGATAGAGGGTCACCAATGGCACATTTGGGTAAAATTATTTTGAATTCGGACCTGAAGTTTTTGACAAGAAGATTTTTAAAGTTTTTTCAATTGGTTGCCATGGCAACCACAATTTCAATTGGATCACCTATATTTGAAGAAATCTGAGAGAGTACCCTACAAGGAACAATCCTATGAAGTTTTGATGAAATTGGCCCAGTGGTTTCCAAGAAGAAGATCTTTGAACAAAAAGTTTGACGACGGACGACGGACACAGGGCGATCACAATAGCTCACCTTGGCACTTCGTGCCAGGTGAGCTAAAAAGTAGGAGTTTTTATGAAGCTTCAATTTTAGGGGGGTAGCCTTGAAAAATCTCAAATTGTGAAAAAGAAAGGTCCGGTACCCCCACTTTTTTCACCAGTTTTGTCATACAAACTAATTTTACTATCAGTAACTGTATGCAAATTTTGAAGAATTTGGTATTTACTTTACCAAGGTGCACCTACCCCCTTAAAGCAGGCTGAAAGTAAAGCAGAATGCACCTTAAGGCGCATTCTGCTTTACTTCCAGCCTACTTTAAGTAATCACGTGTCAACAAAATTAGAAACAGGCGTTTGGGTAAAGGTATGATTTGTAAAATTGCACTTGAAAAATGCAAATTAGGAAATCTTAGGATTTTCATGTCAACTGCCTCCGTGGCCTAGTGGTAAAGTCACTGTGACTTATATCACTAAGCTCTCACCGCTGTGAGTTCGAATCCCAGTAGGGTCGTTCGGATTTTTCATGTGGGGAAGCCTTCCAGCTGGCTTGCGGAAGGTCGGTGGTTCTACCCAGTTGCCCATTTGTGCCTGAAACAGTGCATAAAGGACTTCTGGGGTCTTCCTCCACCTGTAATTAGCTGGACGTCGCGATATGACTGAAATACCGTTGAAAGCGACGTAAAATCAAAAAATCAAAACAAAACATGTCAACTTATGGCAGCCCTGCTACATTATGATCCTAGGGAAAAACTGTATTTGTAAGAGTCAGTTGAGGTATAGATGGTTCTAAGGGTCTTGTCATATTTCTTCCTGGTCCTAGTTCAGTGGAGAAAACGTTATTCTTTCCCGTTTTAACGAAACGAAACGCAAAACACTAAAACGTAGAAAAGTGCAACTTTTGGACAATTCTGATAATTCATTTTTATCTTGGTGACAAACAGTTTGGAGCTTGATCAGACGCCGGGTTACCCGGCATCTGATCTGGCTTCAAACTGTTTGCAATGGAAATAATAGTTTGAGCATAAACGCGTTTATTGGGAAAGAAAAACGTTTTCTCCACTGTAATAGAAGGTGTTAAGAAGTCGTCAGCCTTAATTAATTTGCGCTTTATACCAACTAGGTTGTTAGTGATCTTGTACATCATGCTGAGCTCAAAATTATTAGCCACGGGAAGGGAAGAGGGACGGAGCAAAATGTGCGTGTTCAAATGTCGTGCAATGTGTCGCTCGCGCATTGTCATGCGTTGGATCAAACTGTCATGCGTCATATGTGTCGTACGTCGACCACAAAGCACAACATAGTTACATACGACAATTAAGATGGCACTGGTCTATGGAATTCTGTACTATCACCGCCCTAAAAATAGGAGTACATTATACCTGTTATACCGCACCATGAGTGCGGCCTTGGATTCTGTGTCATTTCGGCCCCGAGTCATTTCGGCCTATGGGTTGTTTCGGCCAGAGTCGTTTCGGACTTTTTTGGGGTGGGTCATTTCAACCCAATTAAAAAAAAAACTGATTTATTAATCAAGTTTCAGGTAATCTATGTTGTCATAAAACATTTTTGAACAATATATTTGAGATGTATTCCCTAAAAAATGATGATTTTGCAAGATGCTTTAATATAGGGTGATAAAGTAGATATTATAGAATTAGTTTGCCCCGTCACGTCAGCCTCTGATGTAAAGTTTTTCACAGCAGTGTTTCCAGTTCCTGATCAGAACGCTCATGATACGACCACAGTCTATATTGTTGTATTTTGTTTGTCTTTCTTCAATTTGTCAATAGAGGACGTTAAATAAAGCTTACCTTTAGGAAGAGATGCTACTTGTGAAGGTAAAACAACAGATATTTGCCAAAAAGTGATTGGGAATCAACGGTAAATTGATGTACCGGTAAACAATGTCAGACCAGTCAATAAATATGTCTTTTACACAACACAATTAACACATTTACGGTATATTTATAAGTATGGTAGTTCCCTGATTACAACAGGTAAGGTTAAAAATGAACTAGACTTAAAATGAAATGGGATTTGCAGTTTTGTGGCTCAGGATAAGGGTGTTTTTAAAAGATATTACATCAATTCAATTTTATTATTTTTTCTGTAAAAAAGATATTAAATTACAATAAGTTATCTATAGATAGATCCACAGGGAATCGGCTCATAGTCAAAGTGTTCTATATAATATATAGATAATATAAATTATAATTCTATATAATATTATCTATATATAGAGCACTTTGACTATGAGCCGATTCCCTGTTGATAGATCTACACATTTTATGTCGAATTTATCAGATCAGGGTCTTCTGTTTTCCAGTGCTACATCACACACCCATCATTAGGCAATGAATTAAATAGCGAGCACGCGCACTGGTAGTTCTTCATAGAAAGCCGTTGCATATGCTTATATCAACATTTCCCATCATTTTTTGTGATATTTAACAGTTTTCAGTTTCTGGCACATGCAACGTCTTTCACTTTTTCAATGAAAACTGGGCGCATCGTTTCCATGGAAAACTACGGAGGAACGGTTCAAGAGACATATAGAGCAAATAGGCCGAAACGACTCACCAAATGAGCAAAGACCGAAACGACCCACCCCCTAAAAACCATAGGTGGTAACTGGTTCTCTCGAAAAAAAAATGTGTACCCTTACTCTATTTATATACAAGGTATACAACTCTAAAAATGGAATTGCCAGAAAATTGGAAAAAACATATTTAAACCTAACTAAAACGGGTTTTATTGTTCGTATAATACACCATATTCATAAAAAAGGTACTATTTGCATTTAGCTATTGACTTCCATTTTGGAAGAAATAGAGAGTTATGTAAAGAGCGATACGATTGGCTGGTCGATTGGTTCCCTAATACAATGCGCCGAACACTAATGACTATCGAAAACAGTAAACGGTCATTTGTGTAAAATAAAAGGCACCATAACGCCGTTAACGGTTATTATTTATTCTGAATCTGAGTTTATTACGCCGTAGAATCCTATTAGAAACGAGTTAAATTTTATTTACCTTTAAGGTCTGCATTATTTACAAAATTTGCTGTAACCCGGCATGTAATTTAAACCTACGCCACGCTCGGAACTAAGGAACCAATTTTCCGGAAGGTTGCTACGTAGCAACAGCCAATGAAATTATTTGCTTCATATCGGTCATTTGCATGTACATTTCGCAATCGACAAAATATATACATGTATTGAATTTTGCACCACAATGCTCTTATTTCACATCGACTTGTAACAAACCCTAATGTTTAGAATTCATTTTTTGTTTATTGAACAAACTATTGCGTTTAATTAGTGCAGTTGCGAGCATAGGGCGAGTATAAGCTGGTTTTAACCCTTACTTCACTGAAATGTCAGGGACGAGCTCATGTAATCGCTTCACAGGTCGAGTTGTATACTTTGTTCTATAAATAGATAGACTCTAGTATGTATATTACCAACTCGAGAGAACCACCTATGCTAAAAACAGGCCGAAAAGGCGAAATGACCCGGACCGAAACGACTCAAGGCCGAAACGACCCTTTACCACGGCCTGGAGGTTAAGCAACCGAGCTATAGTAACATTAGCTATCAATATATTATTCATCGAGCAACCGCGGCATTAGAATCTTACCCTGAACGTAATTTCTACTCTCCCAAACATCAAATGTTAGACTTTTTCTCGAGTGTTGCATGCATTATTTCAGCTAGTGCTTGTATTTCCGGTATACCGGTGTTACAGTACAGATTGCCGATGAGGTATAAAACCCCTACAGCCGAACCCGAATTCCCGAGCTGTTTCGTAATTACCGAATTGTTTCCAATATTCATATTTTTCGAATTTTCCGGAATGTTCCAACACGTGTGATAAATAATAAACATAATTGTATTGAACTAATACCGAAACAGTTTTCGGCTGTTATACATATTTTCGAGAAATTCTATTTTTAAAATTGTCAAGGCTATAACCCCACCCACCCATCCAACCCTCACAAGTTATCGTTTGTCTTGCAAAATAAGTTTATAGAGTTACTCTAGAAACATTTTTTGGGTCAGAGGCTGTTTGAATTATACCTAAATAATTAAATCGCAGTGGCTATGTTTACGACGAGTCGTAAAGATAACTGAGATTCTATTTTTACGTCAAAAATAATTTCCGGTCGCGCATGTGCACATATTACTTTTTGGCCAAAATTTTAACACTGACGTAAAAAAAAAAAAAACGTCGTAAAGATAATTTCCAAGATCGTCGTAACTATAAGTAATGGTTTAGAGAAAAAAACACTGACGTAAAAATAACAACCGTCGTAAAGATAACCACGAGCGTCGTAACTATAAGCGCACATAGCCCCATCTTGTTCCTTGTTTTTTATAAACGACTTACCTGATGTAGTCCAGTCGTCGATAAAACTCTTTGCCGACGACACAAAGTTATATTCTTCAATTGAAAATATTGTTTGTTTACATTACTTTTGGTTAGCTGTAATTGGCTGTATATATAGAGGATCTTGTATGAGTGCTCATTATTTATCATTTTTAATAAACGAGTTGACTAAAATAATATGACGCGAGCCTTGGCGAGCGTCATATTCATTTTAGTCAACGAGTTTATTAAAAATGATAAATAATGAGCACGAATGTAAGATTCTATTTATCACATAACAAGTTTAAGCACCTATTAAATTGATTGAAGCCGTAGTTTGTAGACCCTCCGCTATATAGAATTTCCGCCAAAAATTACGTTGTTTACGTTAACGTCATAGTAAATGACGTCATCTGGCGTCCCGCTACATGCAGCGCTTGTGGGCGAACAAGTTGGGCCGGAGCCCAAAAAACGATATTCCACTAGTGGATTACGATATTTATACAATCGCTTTATGCAACTCCCAGACCGCAAATTATGTGATAAATTTTGTTTCACCCCATGAAAAAAAATTCAGGCCACGCCTTGTCGGGACTACTTTCTCTCAGTCCAACTGTTCTCCACAAGCGCTGCATGAAGCAGGGCGCCAAATGACGTCATTGACGATGACGTTACTACAAAAGAACGTCGCGTTTTGGCGGGAAATATTTATGGGGACTACAACCTACGTTTTAAGACACTCGTGTCAGATTCTCTATCTAACAATTTCTTAAATTCAGTAGTGATATTAAATCATAAGGAATAATTCGGAATATTTTTTGTATTCATGGAGGTATGAAAAAAAACTGGTCTCACTTTTATATGAAACCGCTTCACGGTTTCATACAGTGTGACCAGGTTTTTTTTCTTCGTACCTCCATGAATACAATACATATTCGAATTATTCCTTAAATATATTGTGGTAAATATTTTAGTCAATTTGAATGAAAATGAACCCGAACCAGGCAATAATGAACCCGAACCACTTATATGTATATACATGTATATTAAATATTTCAAAATTGTAATTCTGTCGGTATGTTGGATCCAGATTATTAACTTAAATCACTTATATGGTGTTTCATTGGTTTGGGTCCAGATTAAGGAATAAAAATGTCTGATGTGAACGCGTGGAGACTGTGCAAATATTTCGTCGAAATTGAAATGATTCCTGTCCGTTAGTTTTGATCCACATTAATAAAAAAAATCACTTTTAAGTATGATGATTCCATTAGTTTGGATCCAGATTAATACATATAAATCCCTTTTGTGGACGCATGGCGTCTGTGCAAATATTTTGTCAATTTTTTTTTTATTTCTGTCCGTTAGTTTCAATCCAGATTAGTCAATAAAACCTCTTCTATTTCTTTACGTTAGTTTGGATCCAGATCAGTAAATAAAAATCCATTACGTGGGAACATCGGCGCCTGCATATTAGTAAATAAGAGGTGTGAAAAATAAAACTGAGTAGCGAAAACGTCTAGGTAGCGAAAAGACCAACCGCGAACGCCACAAGGTAGCGAACATGCTAGGGTAGCGAAAATCCAGGTAGCGAAACGTCCTGAAATCAAAAGAAAATATAGAACCTGCGAACCACTTTCAACCACACGAGCGTGACCGAGATAAGAATGAATTTAGATTTTGGAAAATTAATAAAGGCCCTGTAGAAGTGCCATCGAAGCTCTGGCCATATTAGTTTTAGACAAGCAGATGCTTGAAGATTCCACTTTATAAAACTACGTAAAACGTTGACCCCGGGGCCGTCTGATCAGGATCCAAACTGTTTTCAACCGCGCTTTTTGGCGTCATTGAGAATGAAAGGGTTTATACCAAGTTACGAAGACTCGAACAATAATCAATTAACTCTTTCCTCCCTGAAACTTTAAATGGACAATTCCAGTTTCCATTTTAGTCTAGTCCATTTCTGACTTTTAAGGGTTGTTTTTGTCAATGTTTGGCATTATGACAAACAGTGAAGACCCTGATCAGAGGGCTCCTTTCGGAGCCCTCTGATCTGGGTCTTCACTGTTTGCACAGGACAATTGTACTATTCACATGTATACTGTTTGAAAAAGACGCCTATAGGCGGGACTAGGGTTCAAAGGGTTAACGTACGCATTCACTGTCACGACGTCATCAATTTTAAACAATTATCGTCTGCTTTTATTTCTCAGTTTAAAATTTAAGTAATTTGACTTAAAAAGTATTGAATTGAGTATTAAAAAGTTTGGATACTGAACGGACGCCGCGTAACGCAGCATCTGTTCACGATCCAAGCTCTTTGCAAATAACTATTGTACTCGTGGCAAGCCAGTTAAGAGATTGTTTTAGTCTTTGTTGTTAGCCAGTGGTAGCTATGGATTAATTAGAAATATTTTACAAAGATGGTACCAGCGTGCATTGATTCTACTTTGTTAAATCATTTGTAGATCTGTCATGGTTTAGTTCCAATTGTTTTACTAAAAGGCTAATTGTATTAATTTGCGTGCGTAAACAAACAGATGCCGGGTTAAATGTTTTCTCATATTTAACTCTTTCACTCTCAATGACGCATTAAAGTGCGTTTTGAAACAGTCTGGGTCCTCATCAGACGCCGCATAACGCGGCGTCTGATCAGGACCAAAACTGTTTGACACCCTTATCGATATTTATTAAGTCACCCAACCTTAATTCTAACTTTGAAACGTGTCTTGCAGACAGCAATACTAAACCAGACGACAATAAAGCGGCGAAGGGGTAAAATTCTCCCGAGTAATTTGATCATGAAAGGGTTAAATGATTCTGCTCTTTTCTGTTTGTTTTTGTTTTAAACAAAATAATAAAAGCAACCGCAGCTTACCCAATGATGTGCAGACGATATATATTAGGAAGCGATTGATAATACAAAATTAGGTTAGCGTAGATCTTCAGTAGCGAAAATAGTACAGCGTTCCCTCTCTACAACGGCCCTCCGAACAACGACTCCCTCCTTACAACGACATTCACCGCTGTTCCAACGAAAATTATGTTTTATGCTTGCACTGATGCATTATCATCTACCTAAAATTGTTGTCTGCTGTTTTTCTTACATAAATGGCATTTTGACAGAAAAAAACATAATGACAAATGACAAACAGTTCGAATCCAGATCAGACGCCGCGTAACGCGGCGTCTGATCTGGATCCGAGCTGTTTGCAAATGTTAACCAAGTTCCCTCCCTATAACGACTCCCTCCGAACAACGCACATATTTGTTGTCTCCCATTGGGTGTCGTTATAGAGAGGGAACGCTGTATGTCCATTTTAAACAATAAGTATACAAATGCATTAAAGTCCCATTGTGTTTTCAGACCTTTTTTCTATGTCTAAAATACAACAAAGGTTAATAATAATGTTTGAACATTCTTGTGGGCCAAGCCGATCCTTGGAATGTTGAAAACAGACCTATATCACCAAAAAGGGTGGTTTAAAACCGTAACAAACCGAAAGTAAACCTTCTGATATAAATAGCACTATGTTTTGATGTGTCATGTGACATGGCCGGAAGTTGTGGAGATAACAAAAATGGCGGACAACGCGAGTTCAGCTTCTTGTTTGGTAAGTGTTTGAGCTTATATTATCGATCATTCAAACCGATTAAAGATACTAACAGAAGAATGTGTTCAATTATGATGAATCGTTAAACGTGTTAATCATCTGGCATTTAGTTTAAGCCTTACAGACTCAAAAACTCAGTACAAATCACCAAAATGTAGTGAGAGGCGCCCAACGGGGCGAAATCATATTTGAATATGCGTAATTTCTTCTTCTTTCATTAATGTGCCGGGTCCACCCTGGGCAACTTTGGTCATGTATTTGGTTTATCTTTTCGAATATCTCCACAAAGAAAGACCTGATCGGCCGTACCGAAAAGTACGGAATGTAACAATCTGAATTATGTTGAGACCATTTGATCCGGCTCAGCAGAGCCTCTATACGATCCTGAAGGATCCCGGCTCCTTTATTGGAAGAAGAAGAAGAATTAATACGTCGTAGAATCCTATTAAAGAGAAATACGGGAAAAATTTGCGCCCGAGGTGGGATTCGAACCTACGACCACCTCAACATTAGTCCGGCGCTCTACCGACTGAGCTAACTGGGCGGTCTATCGATCCCACCTCCACAGCCACTACAGTACATTCCTCCCCCTTCACTTTTCAGAGCCTAACCCAGCTCTCACGAAGACCGAATGACTCCCAGGCCCGGACCGTCAAACACTTCTGACACCATTAAAGTGAAACAGGGGAAAAATGTCCGCCCGAGGTGGGACTCGAACCCACGACCACCTCAACACTAGTCCGGTGCTCTACCGAGTACCGACTGAGCTAACCGGGCGGTTTATCGATCCCACCTCGACAGACACTACACTATTAAGGCTTGTACACGATGGTGAGAAGTGACGCCAATATATTATTGATGATCATCTCGCCAATGTTGATACAGATTAAAGAATGAACTTATTATGAATGATCTATCGTACATTAGGTAGATTCTATACAAATTGACAGCACCGGGGAACTTTAGTTGAATAAAATATAAAGGTAAAGGTTTTGTTTATAATAGTGCCAACCCTATTGAAAGGGCCGGCGATGTCATCAATTAGAAATCACCTCCCTTGGGTCAACCAATGCTTGAAAAGGCTAATCAGGAAACGAAATTGGGCATTTAGTAAAGCAAATAAGACACACAAACCTTCAGATAGGAAAAAATTCGTCAAGAAAAAGATAAAGGAGTCTTATAACCACTATCTCGAAGACATCTTAAATTTTGACGATACCGACTCATCTCAGACCAAGAAACCAAACACCAAAAATATATTTTCACTCATTAAACATTCCACACAAGACTCCACAACATTACCACCACTAAAAGCTGAAAATAAGTTCTCCTATGAAGACAAAGCCACAGCTCTAATTTCTAAACAATCAATTTAAATCAGTTTTCAGCCCAAAATCACCGTTAAAGCTATTGTCTCTGTGCCAAATGAAACTTGACAATATCTCCAGCTCCACAGAAAATAATGGTCAACATTTCCCGGACATGTCAGAGATACTGATAGATGGTAAAGGAATTACCAAACTCCTACAAAACCTAAATCCTCACAAAGCTTGTGGTCCAGACAACTTACTGAAAAACCTAGCAGAGGAACTGTAACCTATCCTAAAACACATCTTCCAAAAGTCAATAGATAATGGCACCCTAGCTCGTATGGTGGGTTTCTTTTCGAATATGTACTCAAGGCAACATGGCCATGATATTTGGTTTTTTTTCATTACCATAGATAAATAAGAGAATAACTTCGGAAAAATTGGAAGGGGGGGCAACTTTGGTTGAATATTATGAACAGAAGAAGATATTTTTAATAACGTTCGGTTTGATTTGTCCTTAGCTTGGCAACAATGAGCTGGCTGGCAACCAGTGATACCCCTGTCTTGAGCAGATAATACTACATATTTGGTGAATGATGCAAACTCACTTTCATCAAGTATGTAGGGGGACCAAGAACCTTGGACAAATTAATATTGACAGTAAATTTCAGCTATACAGAGTGAACCCATAATGCATTGTAATACAAACATTAAATGTAGTTACATTGTAGATGAAGTCAGAGCCTTTTGTTATTTTGCAGAATAACAATTTGGTCAATCATTATCCAGGAAAATGTTGATCTTTCCATTGCTCCTAATGAGATCGGACTAAAATTAGTAATCTATGTACCTCAACTAATGGTCCGATCCGAACCATGCTTAAATAGCATGGTTATGTATGGGCCTGCAGTTGGCGAGAATGGCAGATCGCTTTCTATAGAGTACCAATATTAATATTGACCTCATCTCATTAGTAAGTCAAGCCCCAGTCTAGATGCCTTTAGGGTGGGACTGGGAGCAGTCACATACTAAGCACTGAGAGCTTGCTTTTAACTTAACTTTGCACCCTGTTTAAGTATATTCTTTATACTTTTGTTTTATCTATCTCTTATCTTCGATCTCTTAATTTTTATGTAACACTTTACTAACACTGTCTTTCCCAGACAACGTGCCTCCAAATCATAATGTTAAGGTGTAAAATAAAATTAATTAATTTACACCTCTAATTTATGCCTCCAAATACAATGTAACATGTAGTTCAATTTTTACAGTCAATAATATGCTCCATAAGAAATATATTCCATATCCTAGCAGGTGGTAGCTTAAAGCAGGCTAAAAGTTAAAAGCAGCAAGTGCCTTAACCCTTTCACAGCCAACTCTTTTGTGAGATTTTTACCCTTACAACGTTTCATTGTCATCTGCTTCAATTTTGTTGTCTGCAATGTCGTTTCAATGTTTAAAAAAAGGCAGTATGACTGAAGAAATTTCCAAACGAGTGTCAAACAGTTTAGATCCTGATCAGACACCTACCGCGTGAAGCGGCATCTGATCAGGATCCAAACTGTTTGCAAACATGCTTTAAAGTTTTAAGCGTCAATGAGAGCGAAAGGGTTAAGGAGCATTCTGCTTTATTTTTAATCTGCTTTAAGTGGTCATCAATCTTCAAAACAAGAAGCAGGCTATGGAGGTAAAGGATAAACTATGTAAAGGGTTCTAAACCTAAGTAAGATGAAACTAAAGAAGAAAACTCCCTTTTGGACTTTCTGCTTTAATTTCAATTTGCTTTCAGAAGCAAACTACCTCAAGTATAGTTGATGTAGGTGATTTACACATGTATAAGGTTATGGTGGAAAGGGTAAATGCTCAGGGAGCCCACTGAACTGGGTATTCACTTTTTGCATATAAGCAAGTGTACTATAGTTACTACTATTTACAGGTACTGTAGTGTTGTAACCATGTAACTGTCAGTTTAATATGTAGCCCCGCCTGCTAGCAGACTGATGCCTCTCAAATAGCATGTAATTAATTGGGTTCCGATTCATAAAGCTTGATGTTAACATGTGTAGAATTGTAGTTAGCTTTAGATATTAAATAGTACTTTAAAGAGCATTCCTTATGCATCAACCCAAGACGCATCAATCTTACAGGTACACTGTAAAAGACTCATTTCTAGAATTAAATGTATTAACTCGTTCACCCATAAAACATCAAGTGGACATTTCCAGTTTCCAATTAAGCCATGTCCATTATGATTTTTATATATCGCAAACTCATAAACAGTGCAGACCATGATCAGAGTTGTGCTTTAGGAGCACCCTTATCAGTGTATACACTGTTTAAATAAGACAAGTGAACTTTTCACAGGTACACTGGTTAATAACTATGAGTATACATGTACTCATTTCTAGGGTTCAATGGGTTAAGCAGTCATCTGTTTTAAACACTGATAAAGTTCTTTGAAGGGAAAGTTTAGTACTAAAGATGGTTAGTTCTTCAAGTTTTACAAGTTAAAGACACACAAAACAAATATTGATGATCATTGTTGGAGATACAAAACAACAAAACTTAAATACACAAATGTAATATTTAATTAAATTTGATCAGCACACGCTCAATGGAAAATTTGTTTTTCTAACTGGTATCATTGGTATGACTTATAAATCATTCAAAATATAGTTCAATGAATATCATAGACTGTCCCGGTGTATTATCCTTGAAGATGCTCTCTGTTGTTGCAACATCTGTGTTGATGAATCTGAAATAAAAATAAAAGATTATAACAATTTTGTGTACTACTGATATATTTCCATATACAGTAAAGCCTCTCTAAAACAAAGGATAATTGATTATGTAAAAGACATGTTACAGCTTAAAGGGACTCGCAACCGGATGGTGTACTTGTCAAAATAAAATTAAATACTCAAATAAAAGCAAATTTGTGACATTATTTGGCCTCTGACATTAAAAAATATGATCAGTCCAAAAAAAGTCTCAAGAATCGTCACCGAATCTTAAGTTTTTTAAGATATCTTCCATCGTTTTTCTATAGCGTCAGCTGACGGTATAATTGTTGTAGTTGCTTCTCTACACAGGCTCAGACATAAACCCGAGCCGAATAAAGTACTATCAATTGCTACCAGTGAAGTACGTTAATTTGCTACCATTTATATAGAGAGCGGTGGTAGCCGAGGTGTAAAAGGCGTTTCCTCATTTTTAGCTCACCTGAGCCGAAGGCTCAGGATGAGCTATTGTGATCCCATGCCGTCCGTCATCCGTTCACATTTTCAAACAATATCTCCTCAGAAACCACTGACCCGATTTCAACCAAACTTTGTCAGAAGCATCAGTGACAAGGGGGAACGAAATCTTGTTCAAAGATTTTGGCTAGAGTTATTCCCCTTGCTGTGTGACCAGGTTTTCTAACATGACCGTATAGACAACTTTTAATGCATAAGAAAATCTTAAAAAATCTTCTTCTCAGAAACCCAATGGCCCAGACCTTTGATATTTGGTATGTATCAATTCCTAATGATTTTCTAGCAAGATTGTTCAAATTTTGACCCTGGGGCCAAAAATGGCCCCTCCCTGGGGCTTATCAGTTTTTCTTAGGAAAACCTTTAAAAATCTTCTTCTCTGAAACTGTATGGCCTAGATCATTAATATTTGACATGTAGCTTTGCCTTATGGTCCTCTACCAAGATTGTTCAAATTATGACCCCCGGGTCAAAATTGGCTTCACCCCGGGGCTTATCAGTTTTACATAGAATTTATAGGAAAACTTTTAAAAATCTTCTTCTGAAACTGTAGGGCCCTGATCTTTAATATTTAACATATAGCTTTTCCTTGTGGTCCTCTACCAAGATTGTTCAAATTTTGACCCCGGGGCCAAAAATGGCCCGCCCTGGGGCTTATCAGTTTTTCATAGGAAAACCTTTAAAAATCTTCTTCTCAGATCCCGTATGGCCTAGATCATTAATATTTGACATGTAGCTTTGCCTTATGGTCATCTACCAAGATTGTTCAAATTATGACCCCCGGGGCTTATATGTTTTACATAGACTTATATAGGAAAACCTTTACAAATCTTCTTCTCTGAAACTGTAAGGCCCAGATCTTTAATATTTGACATATAGCTTTGCCTTCTGGTCCTCTACCAGGGTTGTTCAAATTTTGACCCCGCCCTCAGGCTTATTAGATTTTCATAGGAAAACCTTTAAAAAATCTTCTTGTCTGAACCCGTAAGGCCCAGATCATTTATATTTGACATGAAGCTTTGCCCCTATATGGTCCTCTACCAAGATTGTTCAAATTATGACCCCTGGATCAAATTGTCCTCGCCCCGGGGCTTATCAGTTATATCAGCTATATCAAAATGTTGTCTTGCCCAGTCAGCTTCTATGGTACAATGTCTCAGGTGAGCGAAATGTGGCCCTATGGGCCTCTTGTTCATGATTGTCTACGCATGGAGGGGTCACGGGTTCGAATCCCACCAGAGCTTCTTTTTTTCTTTTTTTTTGAAATACATTTTTTAACAGAATTTATTATCCTAAACTAAATCTTACCCATTTATATAAGCATTTGACATATATTTACAAATAACTATTTTTAATGCTAAATCCGGTTGCGAGCCTCTTTAAAGCAAAGTGACAGTAAAACTGAACTGTCACTTTGCTTAAAGCATTCACCTGCCTTAAATACCTTCAACTTAACACAATATACTGACCGTAACAGAGAGGTTTTACTGTATATGTGTTGATTTAGAAAAAATCAATTTTATCAAGTTTATTCTCACTTGTCTAGAATACTTTGAAACATTTTAACACCAGGCACCTTTGAGTATTCTCTTGAAAATAAGTGTCAAACTTTTTTTTTTTATATATATATATAACTTCTTTCTTTACAATTTGCATCAAACATTTCACTATTTCAACACCATACACCTGTTTGAAATATAATAGTTACATTTACAAACAGTGCAGACCCTGATCTGAGGGCTTTGGTCAGGGTCTACACTGTTTGCTAATTTAGACCAGTATTTATTAAAGTACACAGAATTCCAAGTAGAATAGCTCATGTTTTGGTAACTCAAATGATCCACAAGGGAACATTATAACCAACAAGAGTTACTAAATGTTGAAAGAGTTAACTTGAACATTGGTTCACATTCACTTTGAAGCCAAAGAAGTGATGTACCAGTAATGATAATGACCATAATACTAATTTTTCATTTTTTCAGAGAGCAGACCATGGGAATCTCTTTGAATTTGTACAATCACCTGCTCAATTAAAATATACCTAAGTGTTTTTGTGTTATACATGTATTTTAAATTTTATATCACCAGTACTTTAACAAACTAATGTGAACATACAATTGAATCTTGTTTAAATTACCAATTCATGCACCCCCTTGCATACACAGTCACTATACCAATCATTACAATTAATTGATTGACTCTTTCCTCCACTCAACCAGTTACTATTTATTCTTTACCCCATAGCCTGTTTCTAGTTTTGAGGACAGATTAGAACTTAAAACAGTTAAAAAAAAGCAAAATGCACCCCAAGCATTCTGCTTTTCAGCCTGTTTAAGCTACCCTCTAATAGTACATATAGAAACTATATATTTTGGTACATGTTTATGAGTGCATCAATTGGAAATATTTTCTTCAGTGGAGGAATAAATTAAATGTGCTAGAACTTGCCCTTCTATGGGGAGAAAAGGGTAAAATACATTAATACAGGTGGCGGCTTAAAATAATATGAGAGTAAAACAGAAAGCTCCTAAAGGAGCTTTCTGGTTAGCTTTCATCTTGTTGTTTGCAGTACCCTGTCTCAAACACAGAATGGGCTATTAGTGGTAAAACATTTACAGTGATTTAGGGTTCCAAATAATGCATGACATAGAATTCCTGAAGCATTTGGCATTCTTACCTGAGGTATAGCTCTTTTATTGGGATTTTGAGAAGTTTTGCCTGTTGGTGGTGCCCCTCTCCATGCTCTCCCTCTTCCGGCAACTGTTTTGGGGAATTGAAAGAGCGGGTTTGCTGTAACCATACCCATGGAACTGGATCAAACTGGGATGCCATTATTTTTCCCTTCTAACTGTCCTATCTTCAAGTATCTTGTGTAACACTTTTGTGGTATAGATGGTCTGATGACTACGACATATTGCTGAAGAATAAGAATTTGAATGTTCAAATCGCATGTGTAGCCGGGTTGAGTTTATGATTAAATAGTCAGATATATGTGTAAGCGGCCTGATGGTTCTGTGGGTATAACACTTGCCCTGTAACTTGTAAACAAGGGGTCCCCGGTTCGAGCCCCGGTCTGGCTGCATGTTTTTCTCACCATGTTACACATAATTACAGTTCAGTCACATATTACGGCAATTTCACTGTATAACCAACACGTTTCTTGGCCACTTATTGAAAATAATGACAACCTAAATGTTCATCCCCGCCCAAAGCAAAAGTATATAAATATGAAGCTCAATAATATGAACTCATACTTGGAATGTAACCTTTCTTTCGACGGTGGGGAAGAAATTGGGATATATTATACTTTGCCTGCCCCCAGGATCTTCCTTAATAACAGGTCGCCATGCAAGAGTAAAAGCGTCACTATTTTTGCCTTTCATTATGAAGCGACCAAGGCCTAGGGGGTCGGGTTGAGCTGATTAGTCTGTTGAACTTTTTACTTGCAAGAGTAAAAGCGTCACTATTTTTGCCTTTCATTACGAAGCGACCAAGAGTAACATTTATGCCAATTATCATGTGAATCAGGTTGAAAGTGAAGGAGGAGTTCAAAGTACAAGATTTTGCCTACCAATTTCAAGACCAAAAGTCAAGGTCACAGAGACTTGAAATTTGTGTCTGGCACATCTACTACACCTGAATAACATTTATGCCTAGTATCAAATGAATTCGGTTGAAACTGAAGCAGGAGTTGAAAATACAAAATTTTGCAGACATACCGACCGACAGGCTGATTCCAGTATACCCCCTTCAAACTCTGTTTGTAGGGGTATAACTAGACTTTATCACTAAAGGTGATTAATACCCCCACTAGCGCCTAATGTTACAAGAAGCAAATATGTCAAGATAAATGTTGTTGTGCGTACTCCATATGAAATAGAGGCTTCTCCTATGATTTGATTTAATGACCTTTTTTTTTACCATACATAACTCGCATTCATACACTGCCTAGATTCTTTGAACAAATTTTAAAGTCTATACAATGAGATTTTTTTTTAGAAATCGGGCCAGGAGTTTCAGAGGTTTTTTCTAGATTTTTTGCACTGTTGCCATGGCAACAAGACCATTTGCACCACCCAATTTTTTTTAAAAAATTTGAAGCTCAAACCAATAGCATGTATCTGAGCAAGTTTGGTAACATTGATTAATTTAAAAAAAATGACCGCAATTACCCATGAGGTTGTGTGGTATAGATAATAGATAATAATGATTACCCTCCATTTGATTCTGATATCTCAGACGACAGGAAAAGATGGTCCTGGGGCTTCAGCCAAATATATTGGGCTTGACTGTCTTGGGCCGGTACACTCTCTTGCTTCTCCTTTTGATGTTCTATTCTCAAACCTGTGAAAACACTCTCAGTTATTACTATTATCAATTTATCATTACTATATTACTGATTCTATAAGAATACGATGCAGACATTAATCAGACAGCTCTTGATTCTTTAAGCAGACGTATAACAAATGAATTTAGTAAAGTAGAATGCACCTATTTAATAATTATGCCCGCCACCAATTAGAATATTGCTTTTTATTTATGCTTTTTGGTGGATTACTAGGAAATAGCAGTGGATTATCACTTGATAATTTCACTGTTTCAAGCAGTGGAATTATCGTTGCACTAGGTTCTTTTATTAATTTTGCTCGTAAGGCTTCCCAAGAATCATAATTCAATGACGTCAAAAAAATAATTCAGTGACGTCATTATTCGGTAAAATGTCACGGAAATGTGTTTGATATAAATTTGGGGCTCAACATGGGATAAATAATGTACTTTCGCTTTCAATTGTCACACAATTTTGCTTAAAAAAGTGGCTTAAAAGCATAAATAAATAGAATAACTGTATTTTTTCAGTGTAAGATTGAATTTAATCCATTGAGTGAACATCAGACTGTTATATTTTCACGAGTGGCTTCGCCACTCGTGAAAATATAACATCTGATGTTCACTCAATGGATTAAATTCTTATCTTTGTAACACTGAAAAAACTCCACAGTTATCCTCTATGTCATTTTTCATTTCTGGCAAAAACACCTCACCAAAAAGCTGGAAGGTGCTCAATGTGCAGCAGCCAGATTTTAAATGATCACATGTATCCCAGGTTAGGTTTGACTGTACTCCATTGTTCAATTTGATGATCATACAGACTATAGATAGTCTTTTACATCATGCTGTAGTCTGTATCATTGCTCACTATTTCAAGCATGTACATGTATATGTACTTGTCAGTGGCCAGTGAGAGAGTGAGTTTGGCAGGTGAACTCATACAGGGGTAAATGCGCTATTCCTACCCATTTACGCGTTAATCTATGCGTAAGAAACGCATAGTGAACGGTTAAATAACGAACGGTTAACGCCTAACGATTTTAAAGCGTTAATAAATGATTATACCAGAGATGTTGCGATGGGTGTGTCAGTTTCCGTTTCACACGGAATGTGCCTTAACTTAAAAGCGCCTTTTGATTTACTTTTCAAGAAATGGCTAGGAAACGCGTTTAACGAAACGGATAATAAACGCGTAAAGTGGGTAGGAATAGTGTATTTACCACTGTATAATGCACGAGTCAGTAGTTCTCTGCATGGTTTTCACATGACACTAATGTTAACGTGCAATATATCTGCACCATGGATACTAATGGACATTCTGACTCCATTCTCCCATCTTTAAGGTTGATAAATAGAATGCATTAACTTCTTTGTGAGACTTTGATAAGTTACCGTTCTCTACCTCATCCGACCAGCTGATCTTTTGTCTACTATAAGCTGATAAACATACCAAACTCCACCAGGGTTTCTTACTCTATTTACAGGCCACCCTCAGGTTACATATAGATTATACAAGTAACACACTGTCCCAAAATGAATGATTAAATACTCTACACTGGAATACATTTATATGATTAGAACCGTAACAACAAATTGAAACCTCATCCCTAATGAGGCTACAAGATACAACACCAACAGTCTATGCCTATCAATCACCAACACCTTACTAGAACCTGAAATATTAACTTTTTTTATCACATAAACTCAAACTCAAAATACAACATGAACTAATTTCCCCCCAAAACTGTAAGATATTGGAGTAGCCTCACAGATAAAACAAATGAAACCTGGTTCCGAGGTTATATAAAAGTATGGAGTCGAGTCTGAAGTGGTTCTCAAGTATTGATCATCGTCACATTTGATCCTACGCTCAAATCTGACCAAAAGATTCAAGTCAAATGCTTTATTACCATGGACCAAGATGTTCTGAAACACCAGCTGAGACCCGGATTGAACCCAGGTCGCCAGGTTCACATGCACGCTACCACATCGCTATAAAAGCGTGCTTGCACAGCAAGGCCATTACAAGTGATAAACCTACACATACACTGTGACATTTATAACTCCCCTGACAATTCCTGAATTTCTATGAATCCGGGTCAAATCCGGCCAAAACTAAATCGGGTCAGGTCAAATGGGCCAAATAATATGCCTCTTGGTCAAATCACCCCAATAATGCTAGGTCAAATGGGCCCTATATTGTAGATATAGCGGACATGTCCTTATTAATTGAATTTTATTTATTAGTTCAGTTTTTTAAGTTTGGAGAGAGAAACTATTGATAAGAGTTTCAAATTAGATATGGAATGCAGTATTCAGAGATAGTATTGGAAATTATCGTCACCTAGCCAAAAAATTACAAACACAGTTTGGATCCTGAGTAGACGCTGTGTTTTGTTTTAAATGTTGTCAGCTGCTTTTAATACTGCAGATCAAAAATATTTATATAGGCACTAATATCAAATACTACATACCGGTACCCTACATACAATGGGGGGGGGGGGGGGGGGGGGGGGGGGAGGGCAGGTCCGTCAATCAATTACACACTGTGACACTAAGGTAATAAGCCCCATCCCAGTGGAACTCAACTGAATATCTTAGGCAAATTTATAGATGCAATACAGTATTTTCGTTTTATCCATCAGTTATCTATGATCTCTTAATTTGGTATATACATGTAACACTTTACTAATCAAGACAATGATCTCGAGCCTCCCAAATTCCCAATCAGTCTTTGTTCACGGCGTCTTATCAGCATCAAAACACTTCGAAAATAACAATTGAACTCAGGGCAACAAAAAGGTACAAAAACACCCCGTTGAGGGCCCCGCGGTTGCCGATTGGTATGTATGAACTATCAAACACACAAAAACCCATGTTGATTTCACTTTTGCGAAGCACAAACAATGGATATTGTTTGCTTGCAACAAACAGCACATGAAACGTGTAACTTATGTATCGAAAAACAGTCATATTCAAATTCAAATAAAAGTTTCGTTTTCCCTTACCAAAACGCAAACAAGACATCGGCCACAGCATCTTGTGTCTCCAGATTTACTTCTGCCTGCATCACCTTCCACCTCTGCCAGACATCTTCTGTTAGTCGTATCGTATGAAATTTCTGCATACGAAGAAGTTATTGTTGTCTTTTTCTTTCTTTAGCAGCCAATCTCGCTGCAGCGCTGAGTACAGGTCTACCACGAGGAGGGGCCATACATTTGTTGTGATTGTCACTGATTCTCATTGGTTAACCGGTAACCACTTTGTTTTACAAGAGTTGTCGTTCTTCCCATTCACAAGGTTAAACTCTTTTCTTTGTGTTAGCACAATGAAATTAAAAAAAAATATTAAAACGCGAATTTCTTAGATAAAGCCGCTTTCCGTGGAAGAACCACGTACTATGTAGTTCAAATGGGATCCCAAACAACCGTTTTAGGCAGGTTTCCCAAAAGCACAATGCGGCTTTAACCCTTTCACGCTCAATCACGTCTTAACCCTTTCCCTTATAGAAGCGACTTTTAGCACATGCATTTTATTCATCCGCTGAAGAAAATAGTTCCAATATAAACCGTAATGAATATGTGTCATATTTAATACTCTCCATATTCTAGCTGGTAAAAGCTTAAAGCAGGCTGAAAGTAAAGCAGAATGCGCCATATGGCGCATTCTGCTTTACTTTCAACCTGCCTTAAGTAGTCACCTATTTTCAAAACTATCAACAGGCTATGGGGTAATGGGTTAAAGCGCGTTTGCATACAGTTTCGATCCGGATCAAACGCTGCGTAATGTGGCGTCTGATCAGGATCAAAACTTGTTTTGAAATTACGTCAGTTATACTGTCTTTAATCTAACTTTGAAACGATATTGCAGACAAAAAGTATTGAAGCAGATGACAATATTGCGGTGAAGGGGTAAACATCTCATGAATATTTTGATCATAAAAAGGGTAACACAATAAGTGTTAAATGGCTGGGGTTTTCACGGAATGGGTTTTAACGAGCGGAAGGCAACCCAAAAGCTGGGTTTTTACTAAGGTTGTTTACCTTGCCAATGTTATGTAAGGAGATAAGGAGTTTTACATAACATTAGTGAGATAAACAGTTGTCAGGATGGACACCACTGACCAAATGGTCAGAAAACTAAATAAGTAAAACAAAAGGCTAAGATCAGTGTTAACCACTTGTATTTTATCAAACAGTTCTAATCTAATCTAATCTAAAGCATAAAATGATTATTTACACAAATGACTAAAGCCAGATAAAAGCCTAAGATATGCTGCTTTAAAAGTAAACAATAATTTAGCAAAAAGATCTAAATAGCAAACAGCCAAAATGCTTAAAGTAAGAAATAAAGACCAAAAATGGTGCTAAGTTAAATGGCTTTAAAAGTGACACACTCAATTTAGAAATGTAGTTAAATAAAGCAGAAAATGTTCCTTAAGTGTATTTAAGTAATAAATAAGTTCCACCTAGAAGAACAGAATCTAACCTGCCAGTGTAAGGCAGGGTAGAATGCATCTTTCTAGTTGGTGGTCTGAGTAAGTGTCTGTGATATTAAGTAAATGTAGACAATATTGTTGGTTGACATGTTGACAAATATATTTTATATAGTAATGGTGCGTTATTTTTTAACCCCTTCACTGCCTTACCCTGAGTACAATGATTATTTGCAAACAGTTGGGATCCTGATCTGACGCGGTGTCTGATCAGGATCTCAACTGTTCAAGACACATACGTCACCATTTCTCTTAAGTCAACATACTTAAATATTAAATTTGAGAAATAAAAGCAGACGACGATCATTATTTAAAATTGATGACGTCATGACAGTCAGTGGTTTTAATGATTATTAACTTTTTCTGCATTCTACTATCATCAGTATGGATTAAATCCAATGATTTGTATTGTATTAACTCTATCGCTGTCAAATTAATCGTGAGAATTTTAATCCTTCGCCGCTTCATTGTCGTCTGCTTCAATATTGTTGTCTGCAATATCGTTTCAAAGTTAAATTTCAGACAGTATAGCTGAATAAATTTAAAAAAAGAATGTCACACATTTTGGATCCTGATCAGACGCCGCGCCACGCGGCGTCTGATCAGGGTCCAAACTGATTGCAAACGCGCTCTTTGGCGTCATTGAGGATGAAAGGGTTATTTCCAATTATTAACGCCGGGTATAATTAATGTGTTCGATTCACGTTTAAATCATTATTTTGTATGCTGTTGTGTTTTATGTTTGATTTTAAATTCCAGAAATAAAAGCAGACGATAATTGTTTAAAAGTGATGACGTCATGGCAGTGAATCACTGCCTGTATACTATGGCAGTAAGACGAGTAGATCTACAGTAGATAAAACAACATTTCCCGATTAACTCTTTGAACCCTAGTACCGCATATAGGCGTGCTTTTCAAACAGTGTACATGTGAATAGTACACATGTCCTATACAAACAGTGAAGACCCAGATCAGAGGGCTCCGAAAGGAGCCCTCTGATCTGGGTCTTCACTGTTTGTCATAATGCCAAAAATGGACAAAAACAACCCTTAAAAGCCAGAAATGGACTAGACTTAAATCTAAACTGGAATTGTCCATTTAAAGTTTCAGGGAGGAAAGAGTTAAACAATGGTTATTCCAATGCAAAAAATAAATTATAGAAAAACACCTGTTTGGGTATATGTTGGCAATATATTTTATATAGTAATGTGACGTTGCATTTAGACGAGTAGGAATCTCTCCAAGTACCATCAAGATACCCTTTGCATCCTTACCCGAATGTGCACCATTGTCTTGGAGTGTCTCCAAGCTTACTTCCAGATTTTGAACAATTAACTACCAGATAGTATTTCAAAAGCAGGAAGCAAGATGGGACAGTATCAACATGATGTTTTTACCCAGAAGCTAGTACCCTTAATCAAAATCAGTTTCCACCAGGTTTGGAATAATACATGCACACACGTAATTGTGAAGAGATCCTAAGAGCCTATAAACTTAGATGGACTTGAGAGATTAGAGCAAACTTTCAATACCAGTTCCATTGTTGCTCCACCCCTTCAAAGGCTACATTGTGTTTCTTTATAGGGAAAGCAAACTTAGTATTTGTCATGACAAAGTGAACCTTTTAATCCTGAACGTGGAAAGCGCGAATTGGCTTATTTTTGCAAACAATTTTTGGATCCAGATCAGACGCGTCTGATCTGGATTCCAAGCTGTTTGTCACTCTTATCAATATTATATCACGTTTAAAAATATTTTAAATAAATATTATCTTTTTCGCAAATAAAAATATTTTAAACAGACGGCAATTTAGCATGATAAGGGTTTACGCAGACGAAGTTAAGACAGGAATACCGGTTACCTGTCTATTAGTTTGTATTATACCTACAATTGTCCTCATGCATTCATATGAAAGCATGTACTGAGTGAAATAAAGAATTTGAATTTGAATTTTGGTAATTACGTCATATTCATTGTAATACGAGTGTGATTGTAGGTCACATTCAGCAGAGCATACAAGTGCAAAATTATAGTACAGTGGAAAAAACGTTTTTTTATTTCCGTTTTTATATACGAAATGCAAACGCGAAGCAATAAAATGTAGAGAATTTCAACTTTTTGAATTATGTACATGTAAACTTGCATTTATTTTAATCTGAGTGGCAAACGGTTTGGAGCCTGATCAGACACCGGGTTATCCGGTGTCTGATTGGCTCCAAACTGTTTGCAAAGGAAATATTAGTTTTAGCGTAAACGCGTTTATTGGGAAAGAATAACGTCTTCTCCACTGTAATACGGAATATTCAAAGAGAATTAAATGCTTCAGACTGTCTTTTGATCATCAGACAATAATATTGTAATGTGACATTTGTTGAAAGTTAACACAGTTATTTTAATTGCAATTAGTTTGAAGCAAGATCAAACGCCGGGTAACCCGGGACTGATCTAACTCCAAACTGTTTGCCACTCAGGTTAAAATAATTCAGTAGATATTTCAGAAAATTGTAATTGCGTTTCGTTTGCATCTAACTCTTTCACTGCCTGGTTTTATCGCCTGCTTTAGCCCTCTTACCTCCAAAATTTCGTCTGCCATGGAAGTGTCGTCTGCACTATTTTTAAAGCCAATTTTTTGGGCACTTTTGACAGAAGAAATGTCGATACGAATGTCAAACAGTTTTGATTCTGATCAGACGCCGCGTTACGCGGCGTCTGATCAGGATCCAAACTGCTTGCAAATTCGCTTTTTTGGCGCCATTGGCAGCAAAAGGGTAAAACGGGGAAAGAATGATGTTTTTCTCCATTGTAAGGTTCTGTGATCAAAGGAAGAAATAACGACATAAAAGCGACACATTCATGCATTATCAGTCGTCAAAATTATTATGGTTCTTAATAGGACGTACATTATCTACAAATTAGTCCATGGACCTTTGAAACTTCGGAGGGCAATTTCCAGCTTCCTATGAAAATTGTTATATAACGTACATGCATTTGCTAACACAGAATTCATAACCCTGGTACCAATAAAGTAAGAGTCATTCCCCTTTTCTTTGTTATGGTCCTGATTACTGAAGGACAAAGTGAAACTTTAAAAAACTTTAAAGGTGAAATTTCACAAATTAATGTAGAGAGATTGATGACAATATAAGATGGTGTAGGTGTAGGCCCATTGAAAATGATAATGGGTGCGGTGGTACTGAGAGTGCTCATGAAGTTGGGTGTTGGAAATATTCATGTGATAACCATAGTCTCATATAACTCTATATAGAGTGGCAATGTGCTTTTTTTTTTATCATATATGTCTGTATTGTATGTTTGATGTACATTGGTGAGACAGAAATAAACAATAAATGTAATATGTATTGCAAAATGACAAACAGTGAATACTCTGATAACGAGTATGCGCTGCCCGCAAAAGAAAATGTACTCTGTATTTGGTGGTACAGTTCTCCTTCCCTACAACGGCCCTGCGAACAACGATTCCCTCCTTATAAAGATGCTTGTCGCTGTTCCATAAACAAAATACCATTATGTATAACCCTTTCAGAGCTGCAATATTGTCTGGTTAACATTGTATTTTGCTAGTTTCCTCAAAGTAACGTATTGGGCATTGTGACAGAGGAAACATAACGACGAGTGACAAACAGTTTAAACCCAGATCAGACGCCGCGTGACGCGGCGTTTGATCTGGGTTCAAACTGTTTGCAAATGTAGGCTACTCTAAGGATATTAAATTTTCCATCCCTATAAAAACTCCCTCCGAATAACATACACATTATTTGTCTCCGACTAGGTGTTGTTGTAGGGAGGGAGCACTGTATTCGCGTTACTGTAGGAGTAATAATATACCAAGTTAAAGTCTACTTTCAGTCCGAATGACCGCTCAGCCGACTGTACATATACTCCCCTGATCATCGAGCCATCTTGCCTATGAGCACTGCTAACATATGGCGCAGTCAAATGCAGCCGCAGTACCGACTCAGACCCTTCACAGGTACCCATTTTAACCCCAGGGTGGAGAGGAGCATTTCGCGGTACATGTCTTGCTCAAGAACATTCCTGTACATCATCGGGGATTCAGAAAAAATCCCTAGTTAGACCGCTGGTCCGTCGGGGGATCGAACTCATGACCCCTGGTACCGTAGTCCAAGGTGTTAACCATTGGGCCACTACCGCCGGTAAGTTGGTTAGGCGGAGAAGTCGACATTCTTTCCCGTTTAAACGCATATGCATTGCATTAAAATGTAGAAAATAAAAGGTTTTTGAAAATATTAAATATTCATTTTGATCTGAATCGGGTAACTCGCCGTCTGCTCTGACTGCAAACTGTTTGTAATGGCAATACATGTAATAGTTTTAGCGTCAATGCGTTTATTGGGAAAGAATAACTTTTTCTCTACTGTAAGTCTTACTATTTTAATGAAATGTCATAATTATATTTCAATATTTTCCCCCGCTTATCGATAGAATTTGCTTCTGAAAACTCTTGACACCTATCGCTGCCATTAACTCTTTCCTCCCTGAAAATTTAAATGGACAATTCAAGTTTCCTTTTTAGTCTAGTCCATTTCTGACTTTTAAGGGTTGTTTTTGTAACTGTTTGGCATTATGACAAACAGTGGAGACCCTGATTAGAGGGCTCCTTTCGGAGCCCTCTGATCTGGGTCTTCACTGTTTGCACAGGACAAATGTACTATTCACATGTACACTGTTTGAAAAAGGACGCCTATATGCGGGACTAGGGCTCAAAGAGTTAAGATGTCTGTTCTGGTGTCTGAAATTAGAGTTGTACAGCATTTGGACCTAAGAAATTGTAGATGTGAGTGCCAAACGATTTGGACCCTGATCAGACGCCGCGTTACCCAGTGTTTGATCCTGATCCCAACTGTTTGTAAATGGACCTCGACTCCTTTTAACCACACCCCACTTAAACTAAAAATTCCAGTTTCCAATTTAGTCTTATCCAGTTTTTATTTTACAATAAAGGTTTATCTATATTTCAATATAACAAACAAGGCATACCCTATTTATTTATTTATTTAGTAAATATAACATATTTATACATGTATAGCGCTCTTTTCACGCAGTAGCTGTGAGTTCAAAAGCGTCTTTTTAGGGTTTTCTTGGACAATATACTGTAATAGGAGAGACAGTGCGAACCCTGACGAGAGGAGCCCTCTGATCTAGGTCTTCACTATTTCCATAGGACACGTCTACTCTTTACATGTACACTGTTGGTAAAGGACAATGGCTCAGGGGTTAACCCTTTCAACCCTGTAGAGATTACTGATTACATATGCAAACTGATTACATATGCAAACAGTGTAGACCCTGATCAGAGGGCTCCTATAGGAGCCCTCTGATCAGGGTCTGCACTGCTTGATATTTTCATTTATTTTTGTTGTCACATCAAAAATGCAACAGTAGACTGGTTCAAAATTCCTGTACTAGAAGAGTCCAAAAGGATAATAAATACCCACAAGAGATATTTAGGATTGAAAGGGTTAAGCAGGATACTGGTCGGTGAAAGGCATTTATAAGCATACACGCTAAACAAAAGCATCAGGCAGGAATACAAACAGGTTGCATGATTATTAGATATAATAGTTTTCAAACACCGGTATTCATTTTTCACTTGGTGTGCATATTTATTAATGTTCAGTGGTCGATATTGCATCTCTTTTTCTATTGTAAACAGTCTCGTTTTTTACCTGTTAATCAACCTCGTTAAAAGAATTTAACATTTATCCAGAATTCCGAAAATGTATAAGCCTTTTTACGAATCTTATTTATTTCTCGACTGAAGATAATAATTTCGCTTTATACAGTCATACATATGTACTGCTGTACCATAAGAAACATTTTCTATATTATATACTAGCAGATGGCAGCTTAAGGTAGGCTGAAAGTAAAGCAGAATGCGCATTGAGGCGCATTCTGCTCTACTTTCAACCTGCCTTCCTCAAAAGTAGAAAGCTGCTATGAAATGATGGGGCTAAAGGTTCACTTTCCAAATTGTTATCTGTGGTCATGGAACGCACCTATTATCCCACAGCGCCAATTATAGGGTCTACAAGGCTTGTGTAGAAATTTGTGTTCGTCTGTAGAAAATTGTTTCCGCCGTCAAATGAAATACTGAATGTAGCATTTCCTATGTGCTGATTGGCTGGAGTTGGGCACGTGATCATGTGATTATAAACGTATTGACCATACGTCTGTAACGAACCAAACTGACACACGATTGTCTGACAAACTGCAAGTTGAAAATTCCGTCCAAAGACCCGTACCTTAGTCTGTCGTCCAATAAACCCGTCTGATGGATAAATCCTATGTACTTCCGATTTGACAGCGGAGAAGTCGACTGAACAAGCTTCTGTTTTCAGTTCGGAGATGAATTTGTTCCATGACGCCGTCCATTTCTGGATAGCTGCAGCCTTTTCTGTCACTCCCATTGTACTGTAGTTTAATGAGTTCAAGGCCAGTTGTCTCAGGTCGGCAAGATTGAGACCCCACGCCATATACGCCTCGTACCAGTCTACTGTGAACTCGTCGTACCCCATGCTTCCAGGGTCGTCAGAGCCGAGTACCACAGGAATTCCATACCGGATGTACGTAATGGCTGGGTGATGTCGTTGGTCGGGTACGTAGCCTAGCAACATGTTGCTTACTGGGTTCGCTTCTACAGCTACTTTCCGCTCTTTTAATTCCTGCATAAGATAAGGATGCTTAACGAACCCAAGACCATGTCCAACACGTTTTGAACCAAGAATAACTGCTTCATAGACATTATCAAGGGTACTGACTGGGTCATCCGAATGTAAAGAGGTCAAGAGGTCGTTGGGCCAGTTTGTCTCGGAGGTATGAAAGTACAGAGGAAGATTGGTCTGTTTGAAATTTTCATCAAAGTCGTCAATAAAGAACAACAAAGAGTATCCTCTATCCTCCTCAGCCACGAGGTCAAATCCTCCTATGATATCAGGATACCTCTGCCGTAACCTTAGCGTTCTGTCTATTTCACTTTTTACATTTTGAACACTTTTATACCTCTTACCGTTTATAATTTCGCGAAAACCAATGAAATCAGGATGATCTTTTTGAAATTCCTTCAGTTCACGTGTAACTGTATCATACCACAATGCATTATATGGGTCATTATAATACTTATGTCCTCCATTGGCTGAATCATCAACGTCATAGATATCATGATGAGAGGAACGAGCCTCTAAATACTGAATGTTTTCTTCAAGAGCCGACTCAAACAATGTTTTGAGATGCCAAGCGAAGTAGCTTTTAAAGCGCACTATTTCGGACCCTGCAGATGAAAATAATGGCGACATTTCTTTCCATCTTATACTACTGTCCGTTGGATGTGCTTTGGCATTGTCGCTTAAAACATTGATCAGCGTTACATGCTTAAGAATGTTTTCTATCGAGTAAAGGTTCGAATTGCTCTTGACCTTGACCCAACCGGAAGGGGGCGTGTCGTAGAAGTCCAGTTTCCACGTATTTCCCGCACTCGTATCCACGCACAAGAAGTTCAGCATTGACGAGTTGAATATCTTGTCCAGCATCTTTCTTTTACTAAGTATGTGGTCTGTGGATATAAAATAAAGAATAGAGAAAAATATTCAGTACAGAAGAAATATATATATAACACACTACTACATAGATACGCTTTTTAACGCCATAATTTATTCATCCTCTGAAGAAAATAGATTCCACTTTATAAGTAATGAATATGGGCCATAAGAAACGTTTTCTATAACCTAACAGAAGTTAGCTTAAAGCAGGCTAAAAGTAAACCAGAACGAAACTTCTAAAATCAAAAGGCTATGGAGTAAAGGGTTAAATAAAGGTCGTTATTTAATGCTGTATGATCAATTTTTCTCATTTTCTCAGACATCAACCCATTTATGCCTGGTTATTGTAATGATCTCTCCATACATGTATGTGCTAACTTGAATACTTTATTATTATATATAAGAGGATGATCTAAAGGCACTGTAGTATTGTATATTTACAGTGGATAAACTGTTATTCTTTCCCGTTTATGCCTACGCGTGCGCAAACGGTACGCATTCTAAACGATAAACGCATTTGAGCGTTTATAAGTGGATTTTGCGTATATTAGCGGATTTTCCGTTTTTAGTCTCAATTATACGAATGAAAAAAAAACCTCGAAAGGTATTAAAACGTATACTGGGTTTCTAATACCTATTTATGGCTACATGTATGCCTAGATAAAATTGTTCCCTTATCAAGTAATTGGAGATATACTGTATTACAGGATGTACATGTCTAATTAGTGATTAGGGAGAAAGAGAGAGAAAATCCAGCGAGGAGGCTGTGTTGCGCAACCTATAGTTTGATCTAGCCTTAGTAGGGATTTTAAGACAGGAAGTTGCTCATGACAGTCCATCGGGGCTTCGGGCTAAAGTGGGTACCTTTATAGTGTTAGAATACAGTGTGTGATTTAAGAGGCTATATGGATTTATTTTCAATATCTCAACTAATATCATTCTTCCGGTATATGATCTGGATCTTACAGCCCAGAAACTATAATTTATAAATCACAAATGATTAAATTTTTTAATGACGAAAAGTTCAGCAGATGTAACATATTCAGCCGCTAAACATCTGCGGGAGTTTAGGTTGAAACAAATTGTATAACACGTTTAAGAGAACGAAATGAAGCTGAATAAGTTTTCAAAACAAAACTGGTAGATATTGTTCCTTTACAATGTATAACGACAAATAACTACTTTACATTGATAAAAAATAGCTCAGATATATCTAAAAGATGGATAAAAGCTATTTTTGCTGAAATAAGAAATAATTTCTGAATGGGAAAAACTGACCGAAATGGATTGTCTCCCTTGCGTTTATACACGGAGTAAACACGTTTATATGCGCATGTAAACGCATAAACGCGTTTTAAACGCGTTTAAAACGCGGTAAGTGGGAAAGAATAACAGTTTATCCACTGTAGCAGAACATGCCATATAAAATATCAAATAGGTGTAGACCCGGATGGGACGCAGCAACTTGCGGCACCTCACTAGAGTCTACACTGTTATTACATCCATAGATCATTTGCACTCTTTATCAATTTATAACCATGGGAATGAAATAAATGACTCGTTTAGGGGATGAAAAATTAAACAGATACAAATCAGATTCGTTTGACATAACTCACTTTGATGAATGTGCATATTGCCCCCTTTAGGGAACTTCTTTAGCACCTGGTACATCTTTGATCCCTTTATTGTCCCCAGGACTTGTTCTATAGGTCGAGATGGAGGGAAAGCTTCTCTTGTCCTCTCAAACTCGGACCACTTCAGGTACTCCATATAGTTGTTTACAATCATTTCATCCTGTTGACAGAAAGCGTCTTAATAATCTGGATCCAAGGTTATAAAGCGTTTGAGTTGAGTATGAGTGTGTTCTCAGCCATTCGATTGGTCAGATTTGAGCCTAGGCTCAAATCTGACCAATCAAATGCTTGAGAACTACTTTAGACTCAACTCAAACGCTTTATAAGCTCGGACACAGGACTCCAGATAAAATGGAGAAGACGTTATTCTTTCCCAATAAACGTGTTTGTGTTAAAGATATTTTCTCAGTGCTTTGACGGAATTAACCCCCATTGTTCTCGATAGGCGTGACAGTAACTGTAAAGCAGTGACAAAGTGTGCCTATCCAATGTCACCAATCTGAAGTTGTCTAGAGAGGCCCTTCCATACTCACACTCGAGGTTTTTTTTCAGTGGGTTTTTACTAACCAAACTATCAAATATAAGGTGCGGGCCTCGCATGAGACGCTTCAATGATTCCCAGTAATACAGGTATGCATGAAAATCATGATTTTAGCAAGGGAACTGCCGATAAAGGGATTGTCACCAAAAGTAGGTCAGGAAATGTCTTTAAACCGATTTTTCACATTACAAACAGTTGGGACACGCGCGCGTGTGTAAAGGATTATTTCCGTTTCAAACAGTCTGAACCAGGTCAGATGCCGGATAACCCGGGCCTGATCAAGCTCCACATTGTTTGCCACTCAGATTTAATCAAATCGTTAGAACTTTCTTTAAAAATGTATTTTTCTACATTTTATTTTAATGTCTTTGCGTTTCGTTTGCCTATAAATGGGAACGAATAACGTCCTCTTTGTAAGAGGAGTATTTTTATATATACAAATCGATGTGTTTGGCGAAAGTTTAAAATAACCAAATTTAGATTTATTGGATTTACTAGTTCCTCTTCCTCGTACACATGTATAGCAATAAAATATGTTTAACCTACATGTATACTACACGTTTATTTGTATGTACATTTAACTAGGACAGAATAGGTTAACCCTATACCCAATAATCAGTTTATAACATTAAATACAGGTGATCATTTAAAGCAGGTTGAAAGTAAGGCACATTCTGCTTTATTTTCTGTCTGCTTTAAACTACTGTTTGCTAGGCTATATCAAGATATTTGTTATTGTAATTGTTCATGAGGTTATAAACTTGAACTATTTTCTTTAGCGGAGGAATAAATTAAACACGCTAAAAGTCGCTTATATATGGGGAAAAGGATTAATGGCAAAACTACGGTGATTAATTTTGATTCTCATGAAAACAATAGCCATACAATATTGTATCGTTATTCTGCATGTCGTCTATTTAAATCATCTTTGAATTGAGGAGCAAAATGCATGCATCTTATTATGAGCCAACGTTCAAGTGTATATTAAACCATTTGCAAGTGTGAAACAATTTCGTATGTACGCTCGTATAAATGCCGTCGCCAACAATTAGCAATGCGTATTTATACGCGATATATTTAACTCTTTCATCCAAAGAAGCGGCTTGTAGCGCATTTAAATTTTAATGTATACCTCCACTGAATAAAATAGTTCCAATTTATACAATCATAATCATGCATTATACGAAATATTTTCAATACTCTCGTATATAGTAGCCTTAAGCAGGTTGAAAGTAAAGCAGAATGCTCCTAAATGTGTATTTTGCTTCACTTTCAACCTGCTTTGAGTGGACACATGTATTCAAATCTAGAAGCAGACTATGGGTTAGCCAAAGGGTTACAGCGCATCACCATCATATTTAGATTGAGATGGGACACCGATGTAGAAACTTCTCTACGTCGCAACTTGATAAACAGAGGAAATTGGATTAGTATGTTTTCAGTATTGAATTTATTGAACGAGTCACATAAAATTATACGTTGTTAACCTTTGGGTAAGCAATAAACAATGTTAATTGATTGTATAAAAGACAGGAGACAGCATAAAGCAACGTGACAGTAAACAGAAAGCTCCCAAAAGAAGGCCTCTCTATTACATGTAAGACCATTACTAACAATGTTACATGTAATTGATTGTATAAAAGTCAGGTGATAGCTTAAAGCAAGGTGACAGTAAAACAGAAAGTTTCTTAAGGAATACCTCTCTATTACGACCATTAAAATGAACGTTGATTAATTGTATAAAAGTCAGGTGACAACTTAAAGCAAGGAGCTTTCTATTTTACTTTCACCTTTCTTTAAGCAGTCACCTGCCTTAAATGTCTAATAATTCACACATTTTGGTGGTCGTAATAGAGAGGTTTTCCCGTCGAAGACGGGAATGTTATCTCTTTTAACCTCTGGCTGAAACGATTGAACCAATCAGTAATGATCAGAAATCTTGGTCAATGACCGCTTGCTTGAACTGCAGCACGCTTATTGGCCAAAAGGCTGAAATGACCTAGAGGTCAGAGACCAACAACACATTTTCCATAGACCTCTATTATATCGTTCATCAAGGTTGTGCTGACCAAATTTGAACAGACGTATTAAGCAATGATTATACAATGGGCCATCTTGTGTATAATTCCTGTATTAAGTTTTTATAATGAATACTGTTCACTCCCAAATTAAACTTTAACTTTCGACGGAATACATGTATCTTTTTTTTTCCAAATATTTCTTGTTTACATTATTCTTACCGCAGTTAGCTTCATGCTGTAGCCGGAAAACTCCCTTTCCTTCTCTTGTAACACGTCCCGCTGGTGTGCATAATTATATTCCGAAAAACACAATACTCTTCCATAACTGAACAGAAACAAGACGAATAATACATATCCCTTTATCTCCATGGCCTTGATTTGAGTTTTGAAATGATGGCACGTCTTTCCATAGAGATATCCAACACGATAATAATGTCCCAACGTTAGGTCATGGTGCCTATATAGTTCTCTGACGAAGATAGCAGAGTTCTGCCGATTACGTTATCGGACGTTTCCGTGATGGAAGAGGTTGAACTAGTTCACTGACGGAAAAAACTGCGGTTTGCCGATTGCTTTATCGGATGTTTCCGTGATGAACGAAGATGAGGCAACTTTACTCGCGAATCTAGTTTAAGGTGGTTCGACAGCGGGCGGCCCGCATCCCGAGTTCCGAAAATGCTGATGACTTTCACCTGATCTTTGCGGCACATGCTTATAGTAGAAAATTTAGATAAAGAAAAGTTTGATCTGCTTCAGTGTCTTCTCTGTTAGCTCAATTGGTACGGTGATTGACTTGCAATCCAAAGGTTCTAGGTTCGATTCCCACTCGCTTCAAAACTTCTTTTTTTTTTAACAAATTCTCCGATTTTAGTGACTAGTCAATTCATAACGCAGTGATCAAAGGACAGACTTTGTTTAGTCTAGTAATAATGAATAATATCAGATGCAAGTATAGTCAAGTGACAGCTAAATTTGTGAGGATTTATAGCCTATATAACAGATGGCAGCTTAACACAGGACAAAAGTAATGCTAAAAGATAGATCCTAAAGGAGCTTTTATGCATTACTTTTGTTATGCATTAAGCAGTCACTTGCCTTTAAAGATCTACAGGCTACCGTATTCAATGGTCCCTAATTACAGGTTTGACTTATGGTATTATTTAGAGCTGAAAGCATTTTAAAGCTGAACTCAAGGGAGGTTACTCGTTTTGTGTTAACCTTTTGTCAGAATTTCAGGAAATCATGTATAAAATGTAAATTCTATTGTAGATTTTCATTAAATTTTTGTGACTAGTAGAATTAAGTTATATCTATCTAATAAGAGTAAAATAAGTGTATGTTAAACAGCTAGATTTTTTGTAATTTGAGATTTTCAGAATTTGACTATTTTAAAATATTGATATTTCCAGAAAATATGTCATGAAATACTTTTGTTTGCCCAATATCTTATAGTCTATGTACAGTTTACTTGAATGTACAGAAATTATTGAGTTATATCATTCTATAAAGACAATATTCCTGTTTATTAAAAAAGGAGCTTTTCTCGACAAAAGGTCCTGTCAGAAAAAAACGGCACTGTAACTTTTTTTTATTTTAACGATTTTTCACTCTCCATATGGTATATTTCAATATAATCAAGTTTCAAAGACTTCTGACACAGAATAAGCTGACCCGCGAACCACCTTAAGTAAAATTATTATGTACTGATACATTTGTATTACATGTACAGCGTTCTCTTCATACAGCGGCCATACCAACAACGATTCCCTCCTTACAACAACGCTTGCCGCTCTTTCCCAAAACAAGACAAGTATTTCCAATCTAGTCACAGTTGCAATATCGTCAGCTTAAACATGTCGTCTGCTTTTTTACTCAAAGATACAAAATGGATATTTTGGCAGAAAAAACTTAATGACGAGTGACAAACAGCTTGAATCCAGATCAGACGCCGCGTATCGCGGCGTCTGATCTGGATTCAAACTGTTTGCAAATGTACGCCAAGATCCCTGCCTATAACGACTCCCTACGAACAAAAAACACATTCGTTGTGTCTCATTGGGTGTCGTTGTAGAGAGGGAGCGCTGTACTGATAAATTTGTACTACATTGTAACACTATCACTGTCAGTGCCGAGAACACTGACACTTGCGAATAGTTTGGACCAAGATCAAACGCCGCGACTCACTTCGTCTGATCAGGATCCAAACTGTTAAATGACATTCGTATCATTTGTGTCTGAAATGCAACACATGTATATAAACACTTCTGTAGTCTGACTGTGGAAGTTGGGTTTTATAGTTAAATTGTTGATTGTTTGCAACTTTGTATAGTTGTTGAAGGTCAGCAACGTTCTACGCGGTTATTAAAAGGATGTGTAACCGTTGGCTTCGGTACATGTTTAAATTTTGGTGGCAGCGGTGGGATATGATTATCAGTTATCACCCACGGACGCATGTTGCATAGTCTTCGTCCTTAGGACTGTCACATGAGCTTTAAGGGGTGTCCACGGGGCGAAGTCAAGAGAGAGGGGGAGAAATGTGACAGAAATGGAACAACATATTTTCTACAACCTGACAAAAGAAGCCGGCTTTTATAGTAGAATTGTTGAGTGTTTGTGTGGATTTGGAAGTTACATGTAATCAACGAACTGCGCGTTTAGAAAATTAAGTTGAGAAGACGTTAATTCCTCCGTTTTAACCGAAACGAAACGCAATTCACTTTCACTATTGAGAAAAAAAATCTGAAATGCCTTATTTATTTTAATCTGAATGGCAAACTATTTGAAGCCTGATAAGACGCCGAGTTAAACGGCATCCGATCTGGATCCAAACTATTTACAATAGAATAACATGTTTTAGCATATTTATAAGCGCGTTTAATGGTCAAGAAAAAACGTATCTTTCCCTGGACGTAAATTGTGCATGCGCTGAATTACCACGTGCATGTTACCTCTCGAGTTAGAATGACAAACTAAATCATGATGGATCCATTCTGTTAACTTCTTATCATTAGATAAAAGTCTTTTTCCCATCGCGTTTACGCTAAAACAAATTGGAGCCTGATCAGACGTCGGGTAACCCGATGTCTGACCAGGCTCCAAACTGTTTGCCGCTCAGATTTAAATACATATTCAGAGTAGTCGACACGTTTTTAAAAAGCCTATTTTACTTTTCTTAATTTTATTACAATACGTTCTTTAATCGTTCGCATTTTTTCAAAAAAAGACAAAGAACAACATCTTCTCCGCTGTATAAACATGTATCCTCTGATACATAAAACGTAAAGCTTGAATTACCATCACAAACTCATAACTAGTTCAATGTCAGGATATGGCATGTTTAACCCATTACCTCATAAAACGCCTTTTTACGCCGATATATTATTCCTCCACTGAAGAAAATAGTTCCTTTCTATACAGTCATTAATTTGTTGCATAAGAAAGATTTGCTACTTTATCCAACAGATGATAGCTTAAAGCAGGCTGAAAGTAAAGCAGAATGCGCCTAAGGCGCATTCTGCTTTGTTTTCAACCTGCTTTAAGTGGTCACCTGTTTTCAAATTTAGAAACTGGCTATTGGGTAATGTGTTGAACAATGAACATTATTTTATCAGATTCAAAAACACCGAATAACTTGGGAGTCTATTTGAAATTAAAGATATTGCACACGGGACGTAGCAATGAACGCACTGAACATATAGAGCAACTTCACGTGGAAGTAAAGTTCGAACCTCTAGTCAAGCAATATGGCGACTGGCACATGCGCATTAAGGCCGGCAAAGGAACACCGTTTGTCGAACCAATAAAAACTGAGGTTCACTGATCAAATGACGTCACTATAGTCGAACCATCGGAGTTCAGTTTGAACTGTAGTCACTATAGACGACTATAGACCGGACTATAGTTCCAGGTAGTATTGCTCATAGGTGTTCAGTGGAGAAGACGCTATTCTTTCCCAACAAAGGCTTTCATGCTAAAACTATTATTTCCATTGCAAACATTTTGGAGCCAGATCAGACGCCGGGTAACCCGGCGCCTGATAAGGTCCAAACTGTTTGCCACTCAGATTAAAATCAATAGTCATGCAGAAATGTTAAAAAGTTTTTTTTTTTCTCCATTCTATTGCAATGCGTTTGCGTTTACACGGGAAATAACGAATGTATTCTCCACTGTATCTAGATAAGAGAAGGAGTTATTAAAAACATTCATTTTTCAGCCAATGTCTAATTAAGGTTGTTAATTAAAGCTCCCGGTTTGCATACTGTATCTGATTGGATGTAATAATTTATTCAACATGTGATAAAGATACGTACATGAAGTGTAGTATATAAAATAAGGGTTTTATTACACTCATACATGTAACATGAATTTATCTGAGGTGTGAAGATGACTATGAAGGTACAGTGAAAAACCTCAACACTGGACAACATATATGTCCGGTTTAGAGGGGTTTCCGGTTTAGAGGGTTTTTAACCCATAGCTTGTTTCTAGTATGGAAGATAGCTGACCACCTAAAGCAAGTTGAAAGTAGAGCAGAATGCGACTTAAGGCGCATTCTGCTTTACTTTCAACATGCTTTAAGTTATCATCTACTAGAATATAGAAAATATTTCTGAAGATACATATTCTTGATTTTTGTTCTTTAGTGATGGAATAAATCAAAGGCGTAAAAAGCATATTTATGGGGCAATGTGTTAAAATAAAGAAGAATTGGAAACGGGATCAATATTTTGTCCGATTTAGAGAGAATTCCGGTATTGAGAGGTTCCGGTTTAGAGGGTTTCCACTGTATGCATTGTACATGTACGGTGTGAAAACGGGACACAGTGTAGCTGTTGATCAATAGAATTCTCAAAACAGCCAGAAAGAGTCTATATTTAAATAGCATCGCATCTGATCAAGCCTCCAAACGGTTTGCCACTCAAATAAGACATTATTATTTACTGTTTAAATGAACTGTAAGGTAAATGAAATGAATTCAAGGGTAGATAGTGATCTTTTGAGAGTAGCAAACAGTTAGGGACATGCTTTGACGTTGCGTAACTCGGCGTCTGACCTGGCTACAAAACTACACTTGACATAACTATTTACATTTATTATATGCCTTTGTATGGTATCGAGCGTTTCCGCGTGTATTTGCACAGTAAAATACAAGAGTCTGTATCAGCCACCTTGTATCAGCCACTTTGTATTTTACTCTGACCTCGCTTTCGATTTAACGAGACGTCATTTACGTATGTGTACAAGTGCCGCGTTATTCATTGTGGCAAACAAAAAATCTTGTTCTGCTTCAAATAACTAATAAATTTTGGCTATAAAATGATTTAAACAACTATCTAATTGTTTCTTGTGTGTATTCAAGGCATATAATAAACACACCACCAGTTGACAGTGTGCTACAGAGTGTTGCATTTCGCTCTCGACGTTTTTGGCGGAAACAACGGATCAGACTCGCGCCAAGGCGCTCGTCAGATGGGCTATTTCCGCCAAAATCGTCTTGAGCTAAATACATCACTCTGTATCGCAATGTCAACTGGTAATGTGTATGTACACGTCTCCTTCACCACAGCGGCCCTCTAAATAATGATTCCCTCCGTAGAACAACGCCCGAGGGTGTCCCCTTAACACGACTCTTATGCCCAACCTTTTCACGGCTGCAATATTGTCTGCTTAAAATTGTGGGCTGTTGTTTTTCTCAAAATCGCATATTGGACATTTTGACAGACAAAAACATAATAACGGGTGACAAACAGCTTGGATCAAGATCAGACGGCGCGTTACGCGGCGCCTGATCTGGATTCAAGCTGGTTGCAAAAGTAAGCCAAATTCCCGCCCTATAACAACTGCTTCCGAACAACACACACAATCTTTGTCTCCCATTGGATGTTGTTGAAGAGAGGGCACAAACAGGTATATTGGGACTCTTCGCAAAATGCAGATGTAGGTTAGTTGATCGTCTAGAAGAGTTGATCTTGAGATTTTTAGTTCAAGTCGTCAAGTCAGCCTAGTTTCCAGCTCAAGTCGTCATGTCAGCCTAGTTGCTCGGCGTCTTGCCGGTTCAATGTCTTTTACAGAATAGCTTGCGTCAGTGTTAAATGTGGACGCTATTTAGCCACATGCTGTTGTTTCCCTTTCCAACAGGAAAATATAGGGAGAGTTCATTGCAATATCAAGTCATGGATGAGAACGAAATGTGTAAATCCAAAGAAAGAAAATATATATTTATTCTGTTCATAAATGGGTAGATAATACATGGGGTAACATTGAGTATTTTTGTTGGCATTAGCATGGTTATTGAATAAGATACTGTTATACTTTTTGTGACGAAACATCGTTTTAACTTTCTACATAAATCCAGCGAATTTGTTGTAACTGTTGCATTCAGTTTGGATCTAGATAAAACGCCGAGTTTCACAAGGTCTCATGTGGATCCAAACTGTAATAATTTCTTACAGAAATGCTTTTAAGGTTGAGGACCTCTAATTAGATAAGACCAAAATCAGCACTCTAAGTAAAGCGATCGGCCGTTCTCGCCAACTGTCGAGCTGTTCCGAACCATGCTTAGCATAGTTCGGAACGGATCGACAGTTGACGAGAATGGCCGATCGCCCTACGTAGAATATCCCATATTGACGAACATTGGCCCGTTATTACTAGAGGTCTTTAATCTGAATCCATTACCCCATATACACACCTTTTTACGCCTTTCACTTATTCCTCCACCAAAGAAAATATTTTCACTCTATACAGTAATGAATATGCACCATAAGAAATATTGTCTATATCCTAGCAAATAGTAGCTTAAAGCAGGATGAAAGTAAAGCACAATATGTGCCGTAATGCGCATTCTGCTTTACTTTCAACCTGCTTTAAATAAGTGGTCACCTATCTTAATAATAGAAAAGGCTATGGGGTCATGGGTTAAATCACCATTGAGGATTTCTGCAGACAGCAAATCTCGCAGACGATATTTAAACAGCATGTAGAAGGTCAAACTAGTTAATGCTAATATCAATGAAACTGATGATTTTTATATCCGTCCATGACATCATCATTTCTGTGAGTAGCCTCCTCTTCGACATGGTTTCAGAGTAAAAAGAACGCCGTCCTGAAACAAAGGAGATATATATCAGTGATCAAGAAAATAATAATAATAATAATAACAACAATAATTATAATAATAATAATTATAATAATAATCAAAATATTATTATTATTAATAAAATAATAATAATAATAACAATAATAAATACATAAATAATAATAATAATAATAATAATAATTATAATATTAATAACGACTTCATTTTACGTGGATAACATATCAGGTGTTTAAACCAATTTTCAATATAGTGGTCCACAATAAGGGGAGTACATGTATTGCAAAAACTAAAATTCTTTATTTCTGCTTTAAACCCTAGGGTGTCACTACTCATTAGAATCGTATCGAAGATGTAGTAGTAACACCATATGATTTAGTGATGACGTAAGAGAAAGAATGTGGGATTTTTTCCCATTTACCTCCTCTTATCTCAATCCAATGTAAAAGTTAAAGGAACAAGATACGCTAAGCACAACGAGAGCATTTTGGGAAAGGTTAAGGTAGTACATGTAGCCCATTGAAGGTATAGCAGATTATGAAGGAATCTTGAATGTGATGATAATAGAAGTTTGTACAAGAATAGGATATACTTAATGCTTTTTTCCAAAACAAACGCGCCTGTGCTTTGAACATTTGTAAATATGCGCTGCACGCAGTTATAGTAGCGAATACGTTATGGTTTCCCGTTTAAAAACAAACGAAACGCAAACGCATTGAAATAGAATGTACAAAATTACAACTTGTCGGCAATTCTTACTATTTGTTTTAATCTAAGCGGCAAACAGTTTGGAGCTTGACCAGACACCGGGTTACCAGGCGTCTGATCTAGCTCCAGACTGTTTACAATGGAATTAATAAGTTTTAGCGTCAACGCGTTTATTGGGAAGAAATAACGTCTTTTCCCCTGTAGAAGCTATATCAGACACTGGATCACCAGGCGTTGGATCAAACCCCAAACTCTGTGACACTCCTATAATATATCGGATAGTCTTGTCTTCATGTTAAGCACACTGACAAATTCTATACCGCATGCAATTTTTTTCTGGCTTTTCGTTCAACCCATTAAGCGATAGTCTGTTTCTTTTTTAAAATACATATGGCCACTTAAAGCAGATTGAAAGTAAACCAGAATGCGCCTAATTGAAAGAACTATCTGATAAGAAGTAGAAAAATTTCTTACGGTACAAATTCATTACCGTATAAATGATTATCTTCAGTGTATTTGAAAGTAAAGACGTAAACTGCAATTGTTATGGAGCACTTGGTTAGCTGACGTAAAAAATACACAAACCTTGATCAAAGATGGCAACGCTTTCCAGAATGAGACATTTGGTATCATATCTGAGCCTGATGCTTTTCGACCAACTTTCATGAACACAGTTCCTCCGACAAAGTATATAACAATAAGCACAAAGAATCTGTAAAAGAACACGGTCACTGTCTTAGCTTTCCGTGACTGTACATTTAAGGTTGAGGACCGCTAATGAGATCGGGCCAATCGGTATTGTGCGTACAGCAATCGGCGATTATCGATCCGACAGTTGACAAAAATTGCCAATCGCTGTTCATCGAGTATCGATATTGACCAACACAGACCTGAACATGAACCTTAAAAAATATTTAGTTAACGAACTGTCATTATGACGTCATAACCTGTCTATCATATTCACTGCTACAATATCGTCTGCTGACAAAATGTATACTTTTATATTTTAAAGCTTATAATATAAGGTAGTTAAGGGTGTATCAATGTCATGAATTTGGGAAGTTTTCAAAGTACATGAAAACACTCTATGATGGTTTTGTATTGAAGAGCTATTTAAGATGAATGAAAAAATAGAAAAAAGTGTACATTTTGGTGAACAACAGTTGGCTCTACGGCCATGTAAAATTTACCCCACCCACTTCCTCTTATTTTGTCCTTTTCAAACAGGCCACTTCAATAAAACCCATTTTAAATGAAAACAAATATGATAATTTGGTTTTGTGTTATTTATTTCCTATCTATGGTAGTATTTCTTCATACAAAAACTAATTTAAGAAAAAAAAGGCACCAAATGTGAAATTTATAAAGCTCTAAATATCATCGGTATGGTACTTTTTTGTAAATTTTGTAAGGGGCGATAACTCTTTTTACTTTAATAACTCAAAATTTTCAACACTGACCTTTCCATTTCTTTTCATATTTTGAACTGCCTTAGTATGGGCTTTCATCTGGTAGAATATAAGAAAAAGTTAAATACTAGAACTATTTCATTTTCAAACTTTTTTTACTTTTTTCATAAAATAAAAAATCTAATAAAATCATGCCCTATATAAAGCATATTTTTGATATTCAAGGATCCATATTGTTCAAACCTGGTGCCTACTTTGTCTAAATTTGGTTTATATATGTGAACATACCACCATAGACATGAAATAAATAAAGAAAACCCAAATTAACATTTTTGTTTTGTTTTGAAATAGATTTTACAGAAGCTTTTACTCTGAATGGGTAAAATTTGAAGAAAAAATCCAAATTTGACATACCTTTTTCAAATCGCTGTAGCTCAAAAACAAGGACACCACCATATATTTTTTTTTACATTTTTTCATTCATCATAAAAAGCTCTTCCAAAAAAACAATGATAGAAAAAAAGTTTAATACTTTGAAAAAATGGCTCATGACATTGATACACCCTTAAGTTTGACTTAATATCTACAGGAGTGTCGACTTTGATCCCGAACCTGATCGCCTTACGTTACAGTAAGGGAGTTTCTTAACCTTTTCACTTTCAATGACGTCACAAAGCGTAACGCGGTGTCTGATCAGGATCGAAACTGTTTGCCACTTGAATTGAAATAACGTAAGTTATACTGCCTTAAATTTAACTTTGAAACGATATTGCAGACAACAATATTAAAGCAGACGACAATATTGGGGTGAAGGGGTAAAAACTTGATCGTGCAAGGGTTAAAGTCATGTTCTCGTTACTTTAACAAAGCTGTATGATATTATGTATAATGTAACATTGATGTAGATTCTTAATTATAAATTTAAAAAATACAATTCAAATAAAAAGCTGGGCTAACAGACGCAAAACAAACATAGAGTACACATTAAAACAGAAAACAGCGACACTTACAAACAAGAATACGCACTGACACACAAAAGTACTAATCAGCAATTTGGGAAGCTGGGTCAAGTTTATATAATTATATCAAGTACAGTAAAACTTATATTACGACACTTAAAGGAAGGCTAATATGACAAAATATGTGACAAATTAAAGCAACGTACCTGTAAAATAGAAAACTCTGTTCTACTGTCAAGCATTCACCAGTCGTGAACATCTAATGATTAATGCCATTTAGTGGTAGTAATTGAGAGGTTTAACTGTTTACAGTGTACATAAGTGTAAAGTAGGCAGGCACATGTACCTGGGTGTCTTATAAAGGAACGTTTATTACATTTACTGCTTGGCTATAATAATAATGATAATAATGATAATAATAATGATAATAAAACATTGTAATAATTTGTAATAATAATAGTAAAGACTTTGTTTCAAACAATAAGAACACACAAGCAACCCATGCTAATCTCCCATGCATATTATTTGAAATAAAACTGAAACTAAAACTTACGCACAATAAATGCCATTCAAAAGTTATTAAAGTTACGATATATTTGCATTACATAATACTTTGTATTGTTTTCAGAATATTCATATATGCATGTACTACGACTTTGAATACTTACATAATCATGATAATAACTCCTCCACCGATACCAGCAGATGCAGATCCCCCAGATTTACAATTAGTCGGACCAGAATCGTCACATCCGTTTGGACATGCGCAAACGCTAGTCATTGTCATCGTCTATATACCGGTATAAAAGACACATTCAATAAGACATTCAAGTTTACATGTACATGTATGCATATCAACTTTTATGAATTTCTATGTTTCCGACGTCTACTCTTGAGCCAATTTTCTTTATAAATTGCTAGTCATGTCGCCCTAAGCATGAAGTAATGTCGTTTTACATCAAGGCCAATATACTTGGAAAGGGTATATTTATCGATCCTAATGAAATTATTAACCCTTTCCCACATAGCATATCTCTAGTACTGAATATAGGTGTCCTCTTAAAGCAGGTTGAAAGTAAAGCAGAATGCGCTTTAAGCGCATTCTGCTTTACTTTCAGCCTGTTTTAAGCTATCATCTGCTAGAATATAGAAAATAGTTTGTACTATACATATTTATGAATGTATAAATTGGAACTATTTTCTTCAGGGCAAGAATAAACTGAATGCGCTAAAAGGCGCTTCTATGGGGGAAAGGGTTAACAGAGGCAATGATAATCATATCTAGACTAGTTGTTCTAACCAGAATGTGTTATAGCTTTGAGCCTTGTCAGACGGTCAAACACTCAATACATGTACTTGATTTGCTTTCAACCTCTTTTACAGTGAGCAGCATGATGTGTAACTCCTTGTATATTTTTCTTAACTCTTCCATAGCAAAGCAACTCTCTACTGTAACTTGAATGCTTCAAGGCCAAATAACGAATAAATTGCCGTCTTATCAGAATACAAACCGTTCGACATTCGAAAAGTTGTTCTTTTAGTTTTACCATAATGCCTGAATATTGGAATGAACCCTTTCCTAGTTACTTGAATATTTCATAGTCAATATTCAAGAGTGATATAAAACACTGTAGTCTTTGTCCATATTGCAAAATATTTCATATGCTATAGAAAACAGTGCGTAACGCGGCGTCTTATCAGTGTCTACACTGTTTGTCAAATGTCCACTTTAGTAGACACTAGACTTAACTGTCTAACAGTGGAAGAGACGTTATTAATCGCACTTTTACGACAATTCAGACTATTCATTTTATTTTGAGTCGCAAACAGTTCGGAGCCTGACGATATGTGCTAGATGGGGATTTACGTCATAGTGGCAGCTAAAGGGTCACCTGGGACAGCGCCATTAACCCCTTCACTGCCTTACCCCGAGTACACTCGTTATTTGCAAACAGTTTGGATCATGAAACGCGGCGGCTGATCAGGATTCAAACTGTTTGCCACTCATTTCAGTACAGGTATTACGTAATAGGTCAAACTACCTAAAACTTAAATTAGAGAAATAAAAGCAGACGAGAATTGTTTAAAGTTGATGACGTCATGACAGTGAAGGGTTTAAGGGCAACAAGGAACTACAAAGATAAATTCCACGATACTTACAAACCTATTGGCGGATTGTTCTCCGTCCACAGACAACGTAGGTTCACACGCACTCTGATCACAAACTAAATTCACCTCTGTCACTCTGTAAAGAAATATAGACAACATATACTATGGAAATTAAAGACCCCATTATTTCCCGTTTCAACGCAAACACATGTAAATGCAATTCAATACAATGAAGAAAATGACAACCATTTTAGAACAATTTGACTACATGTATTTAAATTCATCTAAGTGACAAGCAGTTTTGAATTTGGTCATGTTTCAAACTGTTAGCAATTGACATACTTGTTTAAGCATAAGCGCGTTTATGAGAAAAGAATACCGTTTTCTTCACTCTAGATAAAGCAATGTTTAGAGGAAACTTAAAACATGGTGAATATAAAGGTAGCATCTTAACTCATTCAGGACAAAAAGTAATGCAGAAAGCTCTCTGCATTACTCTTGCCCTGGATAACACAGGTATTTACTGTACAGCATAAAAACATACATGTATAGGGACATGTACAGTGGCGAAAACGTTATACTTTTCCGTTGAAACAGAAACTGAATGCAAACGTAGTGCAATCAAAAGAAGAACATTACAGGGGTCCCGATAAGAGGGACAAATCCATAATTTTCTCAACTCATTTCAGCACCAAATCCTAAAGTGTTACTAGTTATTAGAATCGTCTCGAAAATTCTAATGAGTAGTGGAATGAGTAGTGAAAACATAAAGATTTCAGCTTTTAAAATACTCCTCTTATCTGGAACTCTGTCTTCTGAAATGTGTAACAATTTATTTCAATCTGAGTGGCAAACAGTTTGGAACTCGAAACTCTTTGCTATGGAAACAATTGTTTTTAGCAAAAATGCGTTTATTTGGAAAGAATAACGTTTTCGTCACTGTAACAACGTACATTTAGCATTAAACCCATTTGTGTGGGTAGATTGTTGTAATAACTATGTTTATCACATAACGTTAAAGTACGGCAGATTATTTCCGTTGAAGGGACGCAATCCAATAAACCTGCGAAATATGAAATACAAATTATCTGCCTTTAATAGAACGAAATGAACACTATTCTTTCCCGTTCACACGCAAACGAAACGCAAACACATTGTTGCAATAAAATGTAGAGCTTTATGACAATTCTGGCTATCTATTTTAATCTGAGTGGCAAACAGTTTGTATTCTGATTTGACACAGGGACAATTGGCGTCTAGTCTAGCTCTAAACTGTTTGCAAATGAAATTTTAGTAATAACGTGTTTATTTGGGAACAAATGGATATGCCAAAACTGCATTTATTCCCCATCTCAGTTTAACGTATAGTAAAATGGATCTAATAGAACTAAATTTGGATTTAACGAAAGAAATCAGATGGTCCAGATGATTTCGTAATAAGTAAGCTTCACTGTAAAGAACTCTCATTCTAATACACATATGTAGTGAACAAACGTTTTACACTATACCCAATACAGCACTCCCTCCCTACAACGACACCCAATGGGAGACAAAAGTTAGTGTGTTGTTCTCAGGGAGGCGTTATAGGGATGGAAATTGGTTAACATTCGCAAACAGCTTGAATCCAGACCAAACGCCGCTATTTGTCACTTTTCATTAAGTTTTTCTGTCAAAATGCCCATTATGTAAATTTGAGAAAAACAGCAGACGACAATTTTAAGCGTACAACATTGCAGCCGTGAAAAGGTTGGGCATAATGTCTCGTTTGGGGAAGAGCAGAAAACGTTGTTGTAAGGAGGGAATCGTTGTTGGGAGGGTCGTTGTAGAGAGGGAGCACTGTAAAATATAAACCTTTTCATAAGTATTCTATAGACAGGAACTTAAAACAGAATGAAAGGAAATCAAACTGCACCTTAGGAGTAATTTGCATTACTTTAAACTTGCGTTCAGTTGACACCTTTATATTTTCAAAACTAGACTAAAAGTTGGCTATGATGTAGCGAATTAAAGTAATGACCTAAACATGCCCCAAACCCCAAATTGGCGCAATGGAAATAGACAATAGACTGATTTGGACAGATTTTCATCAAATTTAGTCTTATTGAACCTAAATGTTGACATTTCCCAACTAAACACTTGTCTTTAACATAACATTTATAATTCTAACGCAGTACCACGATGGCCACAGAAATTGCCACTTTCTGGTGGAATTACTTTCTGGTAAAAATATTTTTAAAATGAAAACTCCTTTTAACTTTTACGGAACTTGACAACTTTTCTATCGAGTTTGCTCTACACATGACTTGAAATAACTTTTACATGTTCCGTAAGCTTTAAAAGAAACTTTCTTTTAAGTGGATGAATATCGAATATATATTCAAGATGATGAACAATCTGAAAATTAAATTCTCAAAACCCCCATACAGTTCTTCAAATGTCGGCTTTTAAATGTAACACAGGTTAGAAATTTACAATTTAGAAAACGTTATTTTCCCAAGAAACACGTTTATGCTAAAACACATGACTTGTGCAAACAGTTTGAAGTCAGATCGTCGCGGGGTTCCCGGCGTGTGACCAGGCTCCAAACTATTTGCCCTTTAAAATTAATACGAGTTGTCAAAAATTTCAAAAAGTTGTCACTTTCAAAAAATCATTGCATTTACGTTTAAACGGGAAAGAATGACACCTTCTCCAATTAAGAATTTATATTCTACTTACGTGAGAATACCACTTCCGGCGTCGTAGCCGATATAAAGGTTTGAGCCATCGTAATCAAATTTGACTGGCTGTGGGGTCCCAATAACATCCGTACTGCCTACTGTATCCGTCATACACGCCTGTAAATACATATAGTGTTACATAGTATACATATAACCAATAACATCCGTACTGCCTACTGTATCCGTCATACACGCCTGTAAATATACATGGTGTAATATAACCAATAACATCCGTACTGCCTACTGTATCCGTCACACACGCCTGTAAATATACAGTGAAGCCAATTTATAACGAAATTGTCTGATCTGGATCCAAACCTTTTGCAAATGATAGCCAAGTGGTAAATTAGCATGTTAAGGATAAAAACTTATAATGAAAATGCACTTTAATAACTAATTATTTGGCATGATATCGGTATCCACACTACACTGTATTTGCAATCGAATACGTCAGGAGAATTGTTATATACAGTAAAAATCTCTATTACGACCACTTAAAAGAAGGCTTATGAATTGCATGAAAGCCTGGTGGCAGCTTAAGGACATTACTCTCGGTCATTTGTATGACATCCAATTGATCTCAATAGGCGTGAAAGTAACTATAACATCATGCCACATGTCGCAGAGCTATCTTATTCTCTCAGAAGAGGCCCTGACACACTCAATCTCAATGTTTTTTTCCACATCAAACCATCAACAATGGAAGACGGGCCTCACACGAGATGCTTCATTGTTTCTTTGCATACTAGACAATATTACAGTGTTCAACATCACAAATTACACTGATATTTGTGTTTGACACAGCTATTTACTATATATACCATATAATATTACAATAATACAAGGGATTTGGGAGGTACTGTGCGTGCAAAAAGATAGGTGTCTCATAATCAAAACTGTCTGGCCCTTTCAATAGGGGTGACACTATAATAAACAAAGCCTTTACCTTTATTACAATACTAGCACACGCGCTGTTTTACCCTTTCATGATCAAATTAATTTGTGAGATTTTACCCTTTTACCGTTTCATTGTCGTCTGCTTAATTTTGTTGTTTGCAACATCGTTTCGAAGTAAGATTCAATGTAGTAGGACTTAAAATCGATCGATATCTACCAGATCATCGATATTTAGCCAATTTCGTGTGGACGTCAGAAACGAAAATGCCATTTTTTATGCACATTTTCGTTATAAATTCACGTATTGTGGCGTTATTTGACGGAATTTGACCAAATAAAAAGTAAATATTGATAAATTAATTCAGTGATCTAGTCGATTTTAACAGCAGTTCAAGTTGATAGTTTAAACTCCCTGTTCGATTCCCGTTGTTTACCTTATCTTTATATCTATGGTAGAGTAAACATATAATAATACTATTTTTTAATGTGTCAAGTACATGTGGATACGAGTGTCAAACTGTTTGGATCCCGTAACGCGGCGTCTGATAAGGATCCAAACAGTTTGGAAGCGTCATTGAGAGTAAAAGGGTTAAGAATATACATGCACATGTATCTGCCACCCGTCTTAAACACCAATGATCAACATTAAATTTTATTTAGAGCAGATATTTTATGTTATGGAGATAATTGTCAATATAATTATGATCTAGATGTATATCAGTTTTGATGAACTAGATCTAGTAGATTATATTACGTATGATATGATATGTCAACTTAGGTTGTTATGGGTCTGCATATGGATCTGCCCAAGTGCGCGAATCAATTTTACAATAAACTTTATAAATATTTGTTGACTTTGTTGTAAGACTCGTTCAGGAAAGATAATTTTTTAGTCACAACAGTTTGGTTTTACTGTAGTTTGATACGTTAGCTATCTTGATCGACTTTATTACCGGTATCTTATTTAGTTGATTTTAACATGTGACATTTTCGTTCTCTTTACAGTGGAGAAGATGTTATTCGTTCCTAATTTTAAAATGCTTTACGCTAAAACTTTTATGTCCAATGCAAAGTTTGAAACATGTTTTAGTCTGTCCAGGCTTCAAACTGTTTGCTAATCAGATTATGATAAATCATCAGATATTTCAGAAAATTGTAATTTTCTATATTTTATTACCCTTCATTTGCGTTTCGTTTGCGATATAATTGGAAAGTAAAACGTCTTATCCACATTAATTCGTTATTTTTTCCCGAATAAACACGTTTTTCTAAAATAATTATTTCCAATGCAAACAGTTTGGAGAAAATTGCAATTTCAAAATTTTATTGCACTGCGTTTCGTTTGCGTTTGAAAACAGAAAAGAATAACGTCTTTACTGCATTCCTACTGTGGAGAGGACGTTATTCTTTCCCTTTTAAAGCAAACAAAACGCAAACGCATCGCAATAAAACGTAGAAAATGACAACTTTTCGACAAGTCATGTTTATCTGGGTGGCAAACAGTTTGGAACCTGATCCGACGCCGGATGACCCTGCGTCTTATCTGGCTAAAAACTGTTTGTATTGGTTTACCACTCAGAGTAAAAATAATATTCAATACATGTATAGCAAAGAAAATGTCATTTGACACATTTCATTGTATTGCATTTGCGTTTCGTTTCCGTTTAAACGAGAGAAAATAACCTCTTCCCCACAGTATGAATATTTAGCTATAATCATGAGAGTTCAGGGGCTCGTTTCATAAAACTTCGTACGACAAAAATGATCGTAAGTCGAAACTTTCAAATACTATTAATTTCTTAGTTCTCTATCTCATGCTATCTTGTGCTATCTCTTTGGAATCGTCTTTTCAAGACGATTCCAAAGAGATATCACAAGACAGGATTAGATGGAGAAATGAATAATAACAAATACTTTTATAATCTGTCTTACGACAACATTTGTCGTACGAAGTTTTATGAAACGTGCTCCAGCTGGCTGTGACATCGGGGTTTAATGTACTTACAGCGGCCCCAGAACAGTCATCTCCCTCATCAAAGGGGTAACATGGGTTGTAGGAGTAGGTTCCACTACCATCGGCCGCAGGTACGTCTTTGAATCTGGAAAATTAATGACAACATAAATATAGCTATAAGTACACTGACCCCCACCCAACAACGGTCCTCCCAACAAAGATGCACTCCTTACAACGACCGTTGCCGCAGTGCCCTTAACAGAAAAATTATGTCTAACGCTTTTACTGCTGTAATATCGTCTGCTTAAAAATTGTCGTCTGCTATTTTTTCTCAAAAGTTACATATAAGTGGTTATTTTGATAGAATAAATATAATGACGCGTGACAACAGCTTGAATCCAGACCTGGATTCAAGCTGTTTGCAAATTTAAGCCAAGTCTTAATTTTTCCTCCCTATAACGCCTCACTCCGAACAACACACATCCTCTGTGTCTACCATTGGGTATCGTTGTATAGAGGGGGAGCACTCTATTTTGTTTTCTACGATATAATGTAAAATGACAAACAGTGCAGACCATGCGGATATACAGTAAGTAGGAAATACGCTATTCTTTTCCGTTTGAACGCAAACGAAACGTAAATGCAACCTACTAAAATTGTAGAAAAATTATATTTTGTCGAAATTGCTAAAGTTTTATTTAAATCTGAGTGGCACACAGTTTGGAGCCTTATCAGGTGACCCGGCATCTGATCTTGCTACACACTGTTTGCATGAAACGAGTTTCGAATATGTGAAATGATTAAACATTAATAAAAATCAAATGTTTGCAGATACATGTAACAATTACAGTGGAGAAGATGTTATCCTTTCCGAATAAACACGTTGATGCTACATGTAAAAACCTTATGTTCATTGCAAACAATTAAGAGCCAGATAAGACACCGGGGCCCATTTTATGAAACGTCGTACGACAAAAACGGTCGTAAGTCAAAACTTTAAAATACATTAAACTTCTTATTTCTCCATCTAATCCTGTCTTGTGACATCTCTATGGAATCGTTTTTTCAAGACGATTCCAAAGAGATGTCACAAGACAGGATTATAATTATGGAGAAATAAATAATTATTGATAATTTTAGAATCTGACTTACGACCATTTTTGTCGTACGACGTTTCATAAAATGCGAAACGAAATAAGTAATGACAACTTGATGAAAATATTGTCAATTTATAATTTTCTGAGTCTCGAACAGTTTAATAAGAGCCGGATCAGACGCCGGGTTACCTTACCAAGCGTCTGATTTGGCTCCAATCTGTTTGCAATGGAAATAATAGTTCTACCTTAAACATGTTTATTTGGAAAAAAAAAAGATGTATGCCACTGTTTCGCATAAACGCTTTTATTGGTAACGTATAACGTCTTCTTTATTGTACATGTATTCCCATCCTGTCTTACAATGCAGAATACGTTATTCTTTTCCGTTTAAACGCAAACAAAACGCAAACAAAACGCAAACGCATTTAACTGAAATAACAACCTTTAGAAATTTCTCACGATTTATTCTAATCTGAGTTGTAAACAGTTTGGAGCCTGATCAGACGCCAGGTTTATCGGCGTCTGATCTGGTTCCAAACTGTTTGCAATGGAAATAATAGTTTTAACATAAACGCTTTTCATGGGAAAGAATAACGTCTTCTCCACTGTATTTTCCCCATCCTGCAATGCCAAGCCAGAAGATGTGACCACTGCCCGTTCAAGGGAGCTGCTACAGTGGGGAATGTGTTATTCTTTCCCAATAAACGTGTTTACGCTAAAACTATTATTTCCACTGCAAACAGTTTGGAGCCAGATCAGACGCCGGGTAACCCGGCGTCAGATCAGGCTCCAAACTGTTTGCCACTCAGATAAAAATGAAATTGTAAAAAATATCTAAAAATTGACATTTTCTACGTTTTAGTGTTTTGCGTTTGCGTTTCGTTTGCGTTTAAACGGGAAATAATAACGTTTTCTCCACTGTAACACAACTTTGCATAGAGGACTTGGAGCCCGATTGAGAGAAAGACGGCTTCGATGGTATGGGCACGTTGAACGCTCCACTAGAGCTGTCAAGTGTGCCAGAGATATAAAAGTTGCAGGAAAGCGTGGGCCTGGGAGGCCTAAAATGTCATGGAGGGAGCTGAATGTATGACCCGCAACGAATGGGGACTCGCAGCAGTTGACCCTCATGATCGAAACGCCTGGAGATCCTGTGTAAGAACCGTCATGCGTTCAGCTAGCCATTAACCTGGAAAGGAGCCCACTGATGTGGACAATGCTCCCATCCCTGCACGTTAATCAAAAATCCGATGATGATGATGATGATTTTACCTTGGTGTGTCGTCGGTGTTCCCCAAACTGGTCAAGTCAATCATACTATCATCATCATCAAACTGGCACGCGCACTGACCTTGACCCACACACTCTTTGGCCAGTCCAGTAGTCAGTAGACACCAGCTCACAGCCACACACAAAACAATTTTTATATCGCCGTATTTGAACATCTTTAAAAATGTTTATTACACAAAAACAAAACACCCGTAACACTATCAAAATCCCTTGTCAGTATCTTGTCAACATATCACATATACATGTAGATATATGTAGCTTTAATGAAATCTGTCGTAATAGTTCACCTTAAACTTGTTAACATATTTGCAATGTCTCTGACCGGTATACATACACATGTATATTCAAGCGATACAAATGTATAACCAAACCTAAATTATAACAAATAAGTACTAAATGATTTGAGGCAGATGTTTTATTTTTATACCAGTACATAATATAAATATATGTCCAATAAAAAGACTAACAAATAAGCGACTATAGGGTTTGAATACAGTTTACTCCGCATTTTTCGGCCACTCAAACGAAAATTAAATAATGTTTAACACATGCAGTTAGCAGCTTAAACAGAATTCAAGACAGAACAATGTGTTGTGTTTCCATCGTGCTTGAGGTAGCTATTTATTGTAACAAATTACTCCATAAATACTCATTTTACGCCTTTAATTATTTTGTCACTGAAGAAAAATAGTTTCTTTATATTATACGATCATTAATATGTATGATCAGAAATGTTTTCTATATCTTAGCAGTGGTATCTTAAAGCAGGCTGAAAGTAAAGCAACTCTTTTACTCTCAACCTGTATTAGGTGGTCACCTGTCTTCAAAACTAGAAACAATCAATCTGGTATTGGGTTTAACAGGCTTCTTTAATCAAATATCGGTTATATCGGGTACTTACTGTATGAGGCATGTGCAATATGAAGATTAGATATCATGTTATCGTTCACGTTACGGGTATACAGTACAACCACGATAAATCGGGATCGCTTACTTCAAGATAATCCGTATCTTTTCAGTTGGTTTTCGACAACCCGGACGCGCCTTATTAATTCGGACTTACCCGTATTTCAAAGTTAAAACGTGGCCATGCCACGTTTTAACTTTGAAATACGGATAAGTTCGAAATAAGCGCGTTTGAGCTCGATGTAACATGGTGGTATAATTGGAGATATGAAAACAATCACATGACTTGATAGTTACAAACCCAATCCTTCTTTAACTCGTACCCTTCATCAATATCGTCAGTGTTATATCTGCATTGGTCTAAAATTAACCTATTTATGTCCAGTGTTTTTACTTAAGGGGTGCCTGGTCTAAATTTTCATCTTTGTTTTGTTTTATATTGAAACTCCTATGAGCAAACAGTGTTTAATGCATAATGCGGTGTCTGATCAGAGTCTACATTGTGCCCTATGCCCTATATATCGGATCGGGGGCACACATTGGGATAAGTTGCTGTTTCACCCTGTTTTACGAATCTTGAAATCGAGGGTCAAATCGTTTTCAAAACCATAAGGAAAAGATGCATGTCTCGTCGCCATGAGATCTGGAATCAAACTGTAAGCAAAGACAAAGTCAACAGAGTAATCTGTCCAAGGTTAAATTCCACACACCGCATTTACTATTACTTTTGTAAATGGACACGAATGTGGATATTTTTCATTTAAAAGGACAAGAAATAATAATGTTAACCGCATGTTTGTATAAGCCCAACCATTCTCCTCCATGTCGACCGAAACCCTTTTCTGTCATATCCAGGACAAAACAATGTAATCAATGCACCAGTTAAAATAAATAATATAAAGTTGTTTTTCAAATGGGAGTGGGTGAGACAGGGTGGGTTGTGTAACTAATGTTCAATAATTTATTATTGGTTTGAAATACTCTTGCAACTACTACTATAATAAAAGTAGCAACTTCATGCAATAGAATTATCATTAAACTGTATAAGAATGCTATACATAGAATAAACCTGGCGAAGGTCATGTCTCTAAATATTTTAGCACTACCTTGAAGACAAAAGGTCGGGTGTACGCATCTCCAGCAATTAGTACTTTCGATCTTTTGACATCGACTTTTGGAATCAGCAAGTCAATATGGCATTACACATTTAATATGCGACAAATGTTGTAAATTAATTACTACCTTAAATTTGGTTTTATATTGGGCCGGAGGCCTTACACTACGGAGATAAATCTTTAATCTCTACAAGTAAGAAACTATTAGTAAGATGAATAAATAAAATACATGTACTATACTAATGGATGGAAGGACACAAAGCATAACAAGGTAAGTAGCAACCAAATAACATCACATATCAGTAGCTATTATCTCCTTTGCTATGCCATTGTCATACTGTCATACAATGGACCTGATTTCGATACACCCATTTACACAAAGTACAGTACGCAAACGCAAAACACTAAAATGAAGAAAATTAATCTGTTAAGCTGAGTGGAAAACAGTTTGGAGCCTGATCAGACGCCGGGTTACCCGGCGTCTGATCTGGCTCCAAATTGTTTGCATTGGAGATAATAGTTTTATCGTAAACGCGTTTATTGGGAAATTTTTCTCCACTGTACACTGCCTGACAGGGCTTCACTCTTTGTTCTTTTGTAATTTATTGTAAAACCAACCCTAAATGTTAAAATTGGAACAAAACTTAACACTTTCAACCCTCGCGAATAATATACTTGTCATTTACAAACATCGTACCTCTGTAGAGTAATCTTACCCTGCGCAAACAGTGTAGATCCAAGTCTAGGAGCCCTGTGTTCAGGGCCTGCAATATTTGTCATTTTGCAATAAATTGTTAAAATCAGCCCTAAACGTGTATAAATGGACCAGAGTTAGTTTGAAATTGGAATTTTCCTTTTCAAGTTTCAGGGGTCGATGGCTTAATATAAGTCTTTAAAGATAGATAGATAGATAGACATAGTTTATTGACTTATACTAAATACAAGTATCTCGTCACATTTAACATTCATACATAATCAAGTACAATCAGGTAAATAATATGGTAAGGTAAATACACACACACACATACACACATGCATCAATGACTTAAACTACAGAGAATGGTGTTAGTCATGACGTTGCAAAATGAAAATATAATACTTTTAAACGCAGGTCATGGTCTGCCGATAGTCCAGCATGCTGCTGTAGCATGGGGTTCTCTTGAAAGACCGCTTTACACAAAAATAGCCAGTATTTCATATATTTAGTTTATTAGCTGAATCATGTTACGCAATATGTATTGCTAGTCAGTCGGTAGACCATGTTTTGTCTTGATTGCCTATTTTACCATTCCTAATTGCGCGTACTTTGATACAGTGAAGCAGACGATATTCTTTCCAAATAAACGCGTTTATATTAAAGCAATTATTTCCATTGCAAACAGTTTGGAGCCAGATCAGACACCGGGTTACCCGGCGTCTGATCTGGCTCCAAACTGTTTACCAATCAAAAAAAAGTTGTCATCATTTTAAAAAAGTTGTCATTTTCTACATTTCGTTGAAATGCGTTTGTGTTTCGTTTGCGTTTAAACTGGAAGGAATAAGGTCTTCTTCCCTGTATGATAAACAATCAGCTAGAGCTGAAATACACCAATACTTTCTCTAGAGACTCAAGACAGATGTCTCAACACTTCAATGTAGCTCCCAGCTTCCATCAGAATCTCATAGCTTGTTCATCCTGTATGCAGCTAAAGGCTGCTTCGAAATTAGTCTTAAAGAGACTGCCAACCGGATTTGGCATTACAGTCCCATTGTGTTTTCAGACCTTTTCTCAATGCCTGAAATACGATAACGGTTAAAGTCCCATTGTGTTTTCAGACCTTTTCATAATGTCTGAAATACAATAACGGTTAATAATAATGTTTGAACATTCTAATGGGCCAAACTGATCTATGAAATGATGAAGACGGACCTAAATCACCAAAAAGGGCGATTTAAAATCATAACAAACCGAAAATAGAGCGTCTGCCATAAACCTTACCACACGGCTTAGTATCACGTGATACAGCCGGAGTCAACATCACCGTGTGCAACCGCAATTACCTTCGACGGTCGATCAATCAGTCAGTTAGACTATCACACTTTTTTGTCCGCTCTCTAACTCGAATATCTTTTATCCGATCTTCCACAAACTTGCTGAAAATGTTCATTGATATAAAATCAAGGTTTAGTTTGATTACTACTAAAATCGCATAAGGTGTTTTTGAGTTATTGCCTGTTAATTTATAAAAAATGACTGTTTCAGTCATTTTTGCACTCTAAAACAAACAGTTTTTATCGGATATTCACAAAACATGCTGAAAATATTTATTCATATAAAATTCAGGTCTAGTTTGATTATTACTAAAATCGCATGTGGCATACCTAAGTTTTTGCCCTTTATGTATTAAAAATGACTGTTTTCAGCAAGGTTTGCTCTCTAACACAAATACGTTTTATTGGATCTTCACCAAATTTGCTGAAAATATTTATTGATATAATATCAAGGTTTATTATGATTACTACTAAAAGCGCATAAGGTATATCTAAGTTATTGCCTGTTTATTAATGAAAAATGACGGTTTCAGTCACTTTTTGCACTCTAACACATACAGTTTTTATCGGATATTCATTAAACTTGCTGAAAATGTTTAAGTATATAAAATTTAGGTTTAGTTTGATTATTACAAAAATCGCATGTGGCATATCTGAGTTTTTGCCCTTTATGTATTAAAAAATGACTGTTTCAGCATTTTCCAGCAATAACTCAGACATGCCTTATGCGATTTTGCTAGTTATTGAACCTGACCTAGATTCTATACTAATAAACATTTGTAAGTTTGGTGAAGATCCAAAAAGAAATGTTTGAGTTAGAGAGCGGACACGGCTGAAACAGTCATTTTCAGCAAGCTCAAGGTATACATTTCTCTATAGTTTATTTGACCGTTTACCCACAGTGAAAGATATGTACACGTTGTTATTGAATCTCATAGTGTTTAACCCTGTGCCTACTTTACGGAGTTTACAAACTATTTGAATCTAAAAAGACGCCGCGTAACGTGGCGTCTCATCTGGATCCAAACTATTTGACACTCGTCTTAAGGTTTGTTTAATTAAAACAATGCATAAATCTAAACTGAACACATTTTGCAGACGACAATGTCGAAGCAGACGTCTGTGCAGCAGAATAAGGGTTATCCAGATGTTCCAGCTAAACATGTAAGCGAGAGTAATCTGAACCAATCTAACATTTTCTCACCCATTTCAGCACCGAATGCTATGGTGTTACTACTGATTAAACCGTCTATTCGAGACACTTTTAATGAGTATGACACCATTGGGTTTAAAAGCAGAAATAAAGATTTAAGTTTTCGAAATACTTCCGTTATCTGGAGCCCTGTATTTACAGAGTTTTCCTTCTTTCCATTCACAAGGGAGGCTTTTTAATTGGTGCTAGCACCAAAATATTATAAATAAAATTTAAAAAGCGAATTGCTTAGATAAAACCGGTTTTTGTGAAAGAATCACGTCCCACGTAGTTCAAATGGGACCCAAAACAACCGTTTTATGCAGGTTTCTCAAAAGCACAATGCGGCTTTAATAATAATGTTTGAACACTGATCTATGAAATGATGAAGACGGACATAAATCACCAAAAAGGGCGATTTAAAATCATAACAAACCGAAAATAGAACGTCTGACATAAACATTTTCACACGGCTTAGTATCACGTGATACAGCCGAATACAACTTCACTGGGGGCAACCGTATCTATCTCCGCCCGTCTATCCATCAGTTAGACTAGATTCACACTTTTTTGTCCGCTCTCTAACTCAACTAATTTTTATCCTTCTTTCCATTCACAAAGGAGGCTTTTTAATTTGTGCAGCGCCAAAATATTATAAGTAAAATTTAAAAAGTGAATTTCTTAGATAAAGTGCGCTCTGAAATACACATGCTTCTAACACAACGCAATTACCTCGCGCACTCAAGGGGGATTTCAGTCAATACCTAAAAACATGTCTTGTTTGAATACCAATAAAACAGAAATTCTTAAATTTGTTAGAACTTTACCATGAATGTCTCGCTGAAAGGTTGATCTTTCAGAAAATGTTCACTTTTATAAAATCAGACCATTCAATGAAAAGTTATCGCTCAATTATCAGTACTTTTCAAATACCCTTCGTAACAAGTGGTCACACCATAGAGTGTTCTTTGGTGTGAAACATTCAAATTTAACAACCTAGCTTTCGTATGGGGTCAAAACTATCCTACATGTGGGGCTAAAAGTCCAAAAATAACTGTTTTGACTGAGTTAGTAACAATTGGAAGAAATACAGTTGAACATCTAATTTAACTACAGCAATAACCGACGAACAAGACCCGAAGTCTGAAACATTCTAAGTATTTTGGTTTAGAATTTTCTAACTCTAACATTTTCCGCTCAGAAAAATGATTTTCTAACTTTTCCCTTAAGAAAATACTAATAGTCTAGTCAGTAAAAAACCTAGGAGTAAAGATCGGCCGTTGTCAAAGGGCTTTCTCGACTCTTCTCGCATACTAACACGAGACTTATCGTTTGTAGAAATGGCTTGTTATTTGCGGTGTCATTGGCTGTTTTTTCTCATTTGTAAATCATCATTTACCAAATATATTTCTAAACAGTGGCTGATCGTTCTAGAAATGGTTTACATGCTTCTGTTCTTACTTGATGTTTGAAGAGCTTTATGAAAATGTCATGCAGGTTGCTGTTTAACCCTTATCATGCTGAATTGCATTCTGCTGCAAATACAGTATCTGCGGAAAACACATAATCGATTCTATGCTTTCAAAACTTAAGGAAAATAAAATATGACTGGCAAAAAGGTTGGATCTAGATCCTACGACGCGTTACGCGTCGTCCTATCTGGATCAAAACTGTTTGCAAACAGTTAACAAATTTTAACCAAGTCGATCTTATATTAGTGTTGACACAGGCTGACAATAAGAAGGAAACCTTCTAATTGGAGAATTTTACATTTTATTTTCAGCATGCTTAATCAGGTACTTATATTGAAAAAGAAGTGAATCTATGAAAAAAGTCGTTCATTAAAGAAAAAAAAACACATCGCTGTCTGGGCAGTTCTTGCAAGAATTTCCGGTCTGGACCCTTCATCACTGATAATATCACCTAAGTAGAAGTAAAGGTAGTTGAAGATACTGTTCACAAATGGGTAATACAAAACCGGATGAATTGTTTTGGGTAGCATAGAATATTTTTATTGGCCTTAGCATGGTCATGTAATAAGATACTGCAATATTTTTTGTGACAAAACATCGTTTTAAACCTTCTACATAAATCCATCGAATTTGTTGTACATGTAACTGTTAAAACAGTTTGGATCTAGATAAGACGCCGACTTACACGAGATCTCATGTGGATCCAAACCGTAATCATTTCTGACAGAAAACGCCTTTAAGGTTGATGACTCCTGCTGAGATATGACCAAAATCGGTAATCTAAGTACAGCGATCGGCCGTTCTCGCCAACTGTCGAGCAGTTCCGAACCATGCTTAGCATGGTTCGGAAGGGTTCTACAGTTGCATAGTATGGCCAATCCTTCTTCGTAAAAATTCCGATATTGATCGACATTGACCCGATCTCATTTGGGGTCCTAATCCTTAAATCAACTTTGATCATTTCAGCAGACAACAGCACGCAGAAGGTCAAACTATATACATGTAGATGTAGTTAACGCTAATATCAATGAAACTGATGATTATTCTATCCGTCCATGACATCATTTCTGTGAGTAGCCGCCTCTTCGACATGGTTTCAGAGTAAACAGAACAACATCCTGAAACAGAGAAGATATATACCAGTGATGCAGATAAGGGGAGTATTTCAAAAACTAAAATCTTTATTTCTGTCTTAAATCCTATGGTGTCACTACTCATTAGAATCGTCTCTATCGTATCGCGTCAAATGATCTGTTAGTGCAACATACTGCCACGACATAATATCTAAGTTAACTGAAACGTTTCTTGAAAATGTTCATGTTAACTTATCTAAAAAATAGATATCCGATCCCTACCGAAGGCATCCAAATGCAATTTTCTACTTTTAGATAACTGGTTACACGAAACTTTTCTAGTTAATTATCTAGTTAAGTAACTAGATAATTCGTTAAGTGGTGGCAGTTTAAAGCAGTATCATGACAAAGTTCGTGTTGAGATATTTATCTGGTTATAGTGAAAAGTTTCCACATTCCACTTTACAGATAATTATCTGTTTTTGCGAAAACTTACTATAGTTGAGTATTTATGTGAGATATTAACAGGAATCTATAATGATGAATAAGTGGTTAACTGGTGTCAGAAATATGCCACCATAGACGGTTTACTTCCACAATGACGTCATAACTCGTCTTTCATATTCACTGATACAATTCCATCTGCTGGCAAAATGTATACCTTTATTTCTGAAGCTTGTTATATTAGGTAGTTTTAATTAATATGTACATGAGTGTCGACCTAGATCTCGATCCTGATCGTCTTACGCGGCAGTCAGTAAGGGCGTTTCATAACCCTTTCACTTTCAATGACGCCATAAAGCGCATTTGCAAACAGTTATGATCCTGATCAGACGCAGCGTAACGCGGCGTCTGATCAGGATCAAAACTGTTAGCCACTTGTTTTGAAACAACGTAAGTTATACTGCTTTCAATCTACTTTTGAAATGATATTGTAGACAAAACTATTAAAGCAGATTACAATATGGCGGTGAAGGGGTAAACACTTCATCATGAAGGGATTAACATCATGTTTCTTGTTAGTTTACAGTGGAGAATCTGTTATTCTTTCCCGTTTAAACGCAAACGTACGCAAACGCAAAGCACTAAAACGTAGAAAAGAACAACTTTTGGACAATTCTGATAATTCTTGTTTATCTTTGTGGCAAACAGTTTGAAGCCTGATCAGACGCCGGGTTACCCGGCGTCTGATCTGGCTCCAAACTGTTTGCACTGCAAATAATAGTTTTAGCGTAAACGCGTTTATTGGGAAAGAATAACACATTCTCCACTGTAACAACACTGTATGATATTATGTATAATGTCACATTGATATAAATTTAACAAAAATACGAAATACAATTCAAGGTTTTAAGCTGGGCCAACAAACGCAAAACAAACATAGAGTACACTTTAAAATAGAAAACAGCGACACTTACAAACAAGAAAACGCACTGACACACAAAAGTACAAATCAGCAATTTGGGAAGCTGGGTCAAGTTTATATAAATAGAACAAGTACAGTAAACCTTATATTACGACCACTTAAAGGAAGGCTAATTGATTGTTTAAAAGATATGTGACATACAGGTTAAAGCAAGATGCCAGTAAAACAGAAAGCTCCTAAAGGAGGCATTTCCCTGTCGTAAACATCGAATAATTGACAGAATTTAGAGGTTGTAATATAGAGGTTAACTGTATACAATGTTCATCATTGTAAAGTCGGCATGTACATGTAGCTGGTGTCGTATACATAAAGGAAACTTTTTACATGTACTGCTTGACTATAATAATAATAATAATAATAATAATAATTATAATAATAGTAATAATACATTGTTATGATAATAGTAAATACTTTATTTAAAAAAATGACACACAAGCAACTAATCTCACATGCATATTATTTGAAATAAAACTAAAACTAAAACTTAAGCACAATAAATGCCATTCAAAAGTTATTAAAGTTACGATATATTTACATTAAATATACTTTGTATTGTTTTCAGAATATTATTATATGTACAGTGGAGAATCTGTTATTCTTTCCCAATAAACGCGTTTACGCTAAAACTATTATTTGCAGTGCAAACAGTTTGGAGCCAGATCAGACGCCGGGTAACCCGGCGTCTGATCAGGCTCCAAACTGTTTGCCACCAAGATAAATATGAAATATCAGAATTGTCCAAAAGTTGTTCTTTTTTACGTTTTAGTGCTTTGCGTTTGCGTACGTTTGCGTTTAAACGGGAAAGAATAACAGATTCTCCACTGTATGAACTACTACTTTGAATACTTACATAATCAGGATAATAACTCCTCCACCAATACTACCAGATGCAGATCCAGATTTACAATTAATCGGACCTGAATCGTCACATCCGTTTGGACATGCGCAAACACTAGTCATTGTCATCGTCTAGATAGAAAAAAAGATATTTTTTAAGACAATCAAGTTTACATGTATTCATATCAGTTGGTGTAAAGTTCTACTAGTATGTTTCCGGCGTCTACTCTTGAGACCAGTTTTTTGTAATATACGTTTCTAGTCAATTCGCGCTAAGCATGACGTTTTGTCGTTTTGAAACAGTTGCCATAGGCAAGTACTATATTTTGCTGACTAATATCGTGGAAAGTAAGGGTATATTTACCAATTCTAATGACATTAATAACAAAAGCAATGATGAGCAGGGACCCGTTTCATAAAAAATCTTTCGACAAATGACTTTCGACTTCTCTATCTAATCCTGTCTTGTGACATCTCTTTGGAATCGTCTTTATAGTCTTTTCAAGACGATTCCTAAACGATGTCACAATACAGGATTAGATGCAGAAATATATATTAATTGAGACTTTTCTAAACTGATTTACGACAACATTTATGGTACGAAATGTTATGAAATGAGCCCCTGATGTGGACGATTGATTCTAATCAGAATGTGTAATAGTTTTCAGCCTTGTCAGATAGTCAAACACTCAATACATGTACTTGATTTGGTTTCAACCTTTTTAACAATGAGCAGCACGGTGTGTAACTCCTTGTATCGTTTTTAACTCTTCCATAGCAAAGCAAACCTTTACTGTTATTTGAATGCTACAAAGCCAAACAACGAATAACTTAGCGTTTTATCAGCTTAAAATCTGTTCGACATTCGAAAGGGCGTTCCCTCTTAGTTTTAACTAATGATACCTGAATAGTGCAATGAACCCTTCCCTAATTACTTGAATATTTCATAGTCGATATTCAAGAGTGATATAAACACTGTAGGCTTTGTCCACACGGCAAAATAGTTCATACAGTGGAGAATCTGTTATTCTTTCCAAATAAACGCGTTTACGCTAAAACTATTATTTGCAGTGCAAACAGTTTGGAGCCAGATCAGACGCCGGGTAAAGGGAGGTTATCAGATAACTCATATGTATACAGTAAACCACTCTTATGCAGTCCACTCCTACCAGTCTGTTGTTATGCACAGTGGGTCTTAGATAGGCACTGCTGCCGTGTCCGTCATGGTCATACATGTAATTGTTTAAGCACAGGCGCGTTTATTGATAAAATATACCGACTTCTTCACTTTAGATATATTCATACATACATACAGTTAAATTTATATTTAGCAGAAACTTTAACATGGTGGATATAAAGGTAGCATCTTAACTCAGGACAGAAAATTAATGCAGAAAGCTCTCTGCATTACCTTTGCCCTGGAGAACGCATGTTTTTACTGTACAACATAGAACGTTTGAAGGTACAGTGGCGAAAACGTTATCGTTTCTCGTTGAACGCAAATGTAGGACAATAAAGTACGAACATTACAAGGCTCCAGATAAGAGGGAGTAAACTGAACAAACAGCTTATTGCTTTGAAGGGATGTAATCATCCAATAAATCTGCAAAATATGAAATACGAATTATCTGCCTTTAATAGAACGAACTAAACATTATTATTTCCCGATCACACGCAAACGAAATTAACAGAGAGCCTAATAACATTTCTGGCTATTTACAGTGGAGAATCTGTTATTCTTTCCCGTTTAAACGCAAACGTACGCAAACGCAAAGCGCTAAAACGTAGAAAAGAACAACTTTTGGACAATTCTGATATTTCATGTTTATCTTGGTGGCAAACAGTTTGGAGCCTGATCAGACGCCGGGTTACCCGGCGTCTGATCTGGCTCCAAACTGTTTGCACTGCAAATAATAGTTTTAGCGTAAACGCGTTTATTGGGAAAGAATAACAGATTCTCCACTGTATTTCAACATGAGTGGCAAACAGTTTGTATTCTGATTTGACGCAGGGACAATTGGCGTCTAGTCTAGCTCCAAACTGTTTGCAATGGGAAGAGTAATAGTAATAACGTGTTTTGCGATGGGAAAGAATAGTATCTTCGCCACAGTAAATTGAGAGTGCTTATGATAAGGAAATTGCATTATGATACACGTATGTTTAGTAAACAATAACTTGACCTTTTACCCAATAAACAGTTATGTATAAAATAATTTGTCATTTACTCAATAAATGCACATTTTCCTCTTCTTATTATTCATACACTAAGTTTAGCAGTACCCAGCTAGGAATTAATGAACATTGAATACCTCGTTTATAAAGTATTTTCCAGAATAAGATGGGAACTTAAACAGGCTTAAAACAGGCTGAAGTAAAACAAAATGCTCCCGAATGAGTATTCTGCATTACTTTAAACCTGATTTATGTGGTAATCCGTTTTCGAAACTAGAAAGAGGCTATGGTGTAGCGGATTAAGAAGCACGTGTAATACAGATAAGGACCTTGAAATACCCCAAAACACTAAAATGACGCAGTGGACATAGAAGGTAGACTGGTTTGGACAGAATATCATCACACTAAGTCTTATTGACCCTAAATATTGGTATTTCCCCAACTACACCATGGACTTATACATTACATTTATAGTTCGAACCCAGTACCGTGATGGCTACAGAAATTTCCACTTTCTGGTGATATCTCTTTCTGGTAAAAAATATTCCTAAAAAGAAAATTCCTTTTAACGCTTACGGGGCATTGACAACTTTTCTACCGAGTTTAATTTACACATGACTTCCAAAAGATAACGTTTACATGTTCTTTTAAGTCGATGAGTATCGAATATATCAAAGATGATGAACAATGAAGTCTATACAGTTATTCAAAGGTCGGCATTTAAATGTAAAACAGTTAGAAATTACAGTCCAAAATACGTTATTTTCCCAATAAACGCATTTATGCTAAGAATCCACATAACTTCTGCAAACAGTTGGAAGCCAGATCGTCGCCGGATTTGCCACTGAAATAAATACGAGTCGTCAATATTTTCAAAAATATTTTCTCAATTTTATTGCATTACGAATGCATTTCCTTTGCGTTTAAACGGGAAAGAATAACACATTATCCAATGAAGAATTTATAATTGTACTCACGTGAGAATACCAATTCCGGAGTCGTAGCCAATATAGAGGTTTGAGCCATCGTTATAAAATTTGACTGGCTGTGGGGTCCCAATAACACCCGTATAGCCTACTGTAGCCGTAATACACGCCTGTAAATACATATAGTATTACATAGTATACATATAACCAATGACATCATTACTGATTACTGTATCCGTCATACACGCCTGCAAATACATATAGGGTTACATAGTATACATATAACCAATAGCATCCGTACTGCCTACTGTATCCGTCATACACACCTGTAAATACATATAGGGTTACATAGTATACATATAAACAATAACATCCGTACTGCCAACTGTATCCGTCATACACGCCTGTAAATACATATAGTGTTACATAGTATACATATAACCAATAACATCCGTACCACCTACTGTATCCGTCATACACGCCTGTAAATACATATAGGGTTACATAGTATACATATAACTAATAACATCCGTACTTCCTACTGTATCCGTCATACACGCCTGTAAATACATATAGGGTTACATAGTATACATATAACCAATAACATCCGTACTGCCTACTGTATCCGTCATACACGCCTGTAAATACATATAGTGTTACATAGTATACAAATAACTAATAACATCCGTACTGCCTACTGTATACGTCATGTACGCCAGTAAATACATATAGTGTTACATAGTATACATATAACCAATAACATCCGTACTACCTACTGTTACCATCCGTACTGCCTACTGTATCCGTTTAAATATACAGTGAAGACAATTAATAACGACATTGTCTGATCTGGATCCAAATACTTTGCAAATGATAGCCAAGTCGTAAATGAGCATGTTAAGAATAAAAAGTGATAATGGAAATATACTACAAGCTATCCCTTATCCTGCCATGATACATAATTATTTGGCATGGTATCGGTATCCACACTACAGTTGTACATGTATTTGCAAATCGAAAACGTCAGGAGAATTGTTATAAATAGTAAAACATCTATAAAAAGAAGGCATATTGGTGAATGAAAGCCTGGTGTCAGCTTAAGAACATTACTCTCGGTCATTTGTATGACATCACATTGTTTTAGTTTAAACATATTTTATTTCCAATTTTTTAAAGGAAAAGGGGTTGGGCCACAAGTTCTGCTAACTTACAGTCGGCCCTTCCCCTACAGTTTCACAAAAATACATATGCTATTGGAGAGAGATATAGAAATAGAGAATGAGAGAAAGAGAAAGAAAGAGAAAGAAAGTGAGAGAAAGTTAAGTTGCTTGTTCTCAATAGGCGTGAAAGTAACTGTAAAATCACGTAACATGTGACAGAGCCATCTCATTCTGTCTAGAGATGCCCTGACACACTGAATCTTAATGTTGTTATGTTTGTTCACACCAACCCATAAAAAATAAAATACGGGCCTCGAACGAGACGCTTCACTGATTCTTTGCATATACAATATTACAGTTTTCAACACAAATTACACTGATATTTCCTGACCAGGTGTATTTACCAACATAAGTTCAGGAAATGGTTTAAAGCAGTGTGAAGGTAAAACAAAAAACCTTGTTAAGGAACATTCTATATTACCTTCACCCACAGGTGTTTGACACAGCTATTTACTATATAATTATACCATATAATATTACAATACAAGAACACGAGCTGTCTTTACTGTAACCCTTTCATGATCATATTAATCGTGAGATTTTTACCCTTTTACCGTTTCATTGTCGTCTGCTTCATTTTTGTTGTTTGCAACATCGTTTCAAAGTAAGATTCAATGTAGTATGACTTAAAACATATCGATACGAGTGTCAAAGAGTTTGGATCCTGATCACACGCCGCGTTACGCTGTGTCTGATAAGGATCCAAACTGTTTGCCAACGCGCTTTTTTGCGTCATTGAGAGTGAAAGGGTAAAGCAGCTACATGTATCTGCCACCCGTCTTAACCCTTTACCTGATAGCCTATTTCTAGAATTGAAAATAGGTTACTACTTAAAGCAGGTTGAAAGTAAAGCAGAATGCGCTTAAAGCGCATTCTGCTTTACTTTCAGCCTGCTTTAAGCTATCATGTTCTAGAATATATGGAAACAATTCCCTATAATATATATTCATGACTGATTAAACTATTTTCTTCAGCGGAGGTATAAATCATATCCGCTAAAAGTCGCTTCTATGGGGTAAAGGGTTAAACACCAAATGATCAACAATATTTGGTAGTTGTAGTCGTAATATAGTGTGGTTTTACTGTAGTTTGATACGTGAGTTATCTTGCTAGACTTTATTCCCGGTATCTTATTAGTTGAATTTAACATTTGCGAATAGGTTCATTTAGCAGGTAGTATACAGTGGAGAATCTGTTATTCTTTCCCGTTTAAACGCAAACGTACGCAAACGCAAAGCACTCAAACGTAGAAAAGAACAACTTTTGGACAATTCTGATAATTCTTGTTTATCTTTGTGGCAAACAGTTTGGAGCCTGATCAGACGCCGGGTTACCCGGCGTCTGATCTGGCTCCAAACTGTTTGCACTGCAAATAATAGTTTTAGCGTAAACGCGTTTATTGGGAAAGAATAACACATTCTCCACTGTACTTCATTGTTTGAGTTCTTTTTTAAAACTGCTAGAAAGGTATATTTACCCAGACAGTTTTGTGAACTGGTCTGTTCACTTGATCACTGTCGTCTGAACTGTAGTCGATGGGTAAAAAGGTGGGTGGTCAATCTTTCTAGTAAAACTCTTAGCCAGTAACAGAATTATTTACTCGCAAAAGGTTTAAACTTCGCTGTTACACCACAAAAGATGCCGGTTAAAGATTTCGTGATCGCCACTGAAGAAGCCGCGTACAAATTACAACAACAACAACAACATTACCTTTATTTCATCTCAGGCACCGAAGTGCAACATGAGGAAATATATACATTAGTTTTTCAAAATACATGTATCAAAGTAACATTGCAGAAAATAGGATACAGTAGAGAGAACGTTATTCTTTCCCAATAAACGCGTTTACTCTATTATTTCAATTACAAACAGATTAGAACCGGATCAGACGCCGGGTAAATCGGCGTCTGATCAGGATCCAAATTAGAGGAGGGGGAAGCAGAGCAGTTACGATCAGAAGTCACGGGAATACTGAAAAATGCCAAGGACCCAAAACAGAACATATCGAAAGGAGAAAGGGAAGCACTTTCTGTACTATCTAAAGACAAAGCTTTAATGATTCTTCCAGCGGATAAGGGCAGGGCCACAGTAGTGATGGATGTGAAAGAATATGAAGATAAGGTATGTGATATGCTTTCTGATGAAAGAACATATGAAAAAATGAGCACAGACCATACTGCGTCGTACCAGAGAAAACTAATTAAGTCCCTCACTAAACTTAGAGAAGAAAAGAAGATCACACCCAAACAGTATGACTATCTATATCCTACTTCTGAGATTATCCACAGAATGTACCCCAAAGATACACACGAAAGACACTCCTTTGAGACCTATAGTGGACTATACAGGTTCTATTGGATATAATACATCGAGATCTTTAGCTGATCTTTTGGGACCATTAGTGGGCAATACTGACCACCATGTAAAAAACTCAAAGCACCTATGCCAGGATTTATTCTCAGTTATGCTAGAGGAGGGGGAGATGTTCGTCTCACATGACGTGGTGTCTTTATTCACTATTACCCCTATAGACAAATCTCTATCAATCATAAGGGACAGACTCACCAAGGATGACACTCTGAAAGACCGTACTAATCTTACAGCTGATGATATCATGAACTTACTAGAATTTGTGCTCACAACCACATATTTTTCTGTCCGTGGGTCTATCTCACCGATCGTAGCAAACCTATTTATGGAGTTCCTAGAACAGCAGGCCATAGTGACAGCTCCTCTTGATTGTACACCGAGGTTGTGGAAACGGTAGGTCGATGATATACTAGAGATCATCAGAAGAGGGAAGGTAGAACAACTCACAAAACACCTCAATGCAGTAGATGATACTGGTAGTATCAAGTTTACTTACGAGGAGGAGGCCGAGAAGAGTATTCCTTTTCTCGACACCCTAATCGTAAGGAAGCAAGACGGCTCCCTGAAGGTCCTCGTGTATAGACAAAATACACATACTGATCAGTATTTACATTTCCAGTCTCACCAGCCATTAATACATAAACTTGGAGTGATCCAAACATTGTTTGACAGGTGCAACACAGTAATTGCTGAATCAGAGAACAGAGAGAAGGAAGAGGCGCACATTAAGGCAGCCTTAAAGAAGTGCGGATACCCTGATTGGACTTTCAAAAGGGTGAAAGACAAACATAAGAAGGCGTCAGTAAACAAAATTCCGAGTGAGGAAAGGGAAAGATCCAAAGGCGTGGTGGTCCTTCCATACATAAGTGGGGTGTCTGAAACCCTCCAACGTGTCTTCCAACACCACAAGATAGCGGTGTCTCAAAAGCCCCACCAGACTCTTTGCAACTTACTAGTGCATCCAAAGGACAAAATAGACAAACATGAATCTTGTAACGTTGTCTACCAGATCAAATGTGAAAATTGCACAAAGAGCTATATTGGGGAGACTGGACGTAAGTTAAAAACAAGACGGGGGAACACAAAAATGACGTGGAAGCCAACACGGGCAGGGCGTACACTAGCTCAGAAAGGAAACATTCACAGACTGAGTTCCTCAAAAGTGCGATAACTGACCATGTGGCACAGGAAAATCATGTGATCAGTTGGGACTACACACGCATTCTTGACAAAGAAAGTGACCAGCGCACCCGTCAGATAAGGGAGGCCATCCATATCAGAGCTAACCCCAGCGTGATGAACCGGGACTAGGGGGGCGTTCCGACTCAGCAAGGTTTACAATCCTTTGTTTACTGCCAATTCCGGTAGTAGCAAAGGGAAGTTACATACCATCGACTACAGTTCAGTCGCCAGTGATCAAGTGAACAGACCAGTTCACGAAACTGTCTGGGTAAATATACCTTTCTAGCAGTGTTAAAAAAGAACTCAAACAATGAAGATTTATTTTAACATGTGCTATTTTCTTTGTCTTTACATTGGTTCCCAATTAACGATTTACCTTGAAACTATTATATCCAATGCAAAGTGTAATTTTCTAAATTCTATTGCACTTCGTTTGCGTTTCGTTTACGCTTATACAGGAAAGAATAACGTCTTCTCCATTGTAATTCGTCATTCATTCCCAATAAACACGTTTCTTTTCTTAAAATAACTATTTCCATTGCAAACAGTTTGGAGTCAGATTAGCCGCCGGGTAACCATGTGGGACCAGGCTCAAAACAGTTTGCTACTAAGATTAAAATAAATCGTGAGATACAGAAAAGAAGTAATTTCAACATTTTATTGCACTGCGTTTCGTTTGCGTTTGAAAAAAGGAAATTATAACGTCTTCACTGCAGTCCTACACTGGAGAAGACGTTTTTCTTTCACGTTTAAACGAAAATGAAACGCAAACGCACCGCAATGAAACGTAGAGAATGACAACTTTTCGACACTTCATGTTTATCTGAGTGGCAGACTGTTAGGAGCCTGATCAGACTCCGGATGACCCTGCGTCTGATATGGCTAAAAAACTGTTTGTATTGGTTTACCACTCAGAGTAAAATTAATATTCAATACATAGATAGGCAAGCGACTGTAATTTTCTACATTTAAGGAATAATTCGAATATTTATTGTATTCATGGAGGTATGAAAAAAAAACCTGGTCACACTGTATGAAACCGCGAAGCGGTTTCATACAAAAGTGTGACCAGGTTTTTTTTTCATACCTCCATGAATACAATAAATATTCCGAATTATTCCTTATAATTTAATATCACTTCTGAATTTAAGAAAGTTGTTAAATACAGAATCTGACGCGAATGTTCTTTTTTAACGCTTTAAAACGTAGGTTGTAGTCCCACCGCCATATATTTTTCCGCCAAAACGCGACGTTGTTATGTAGTAACGCCGACGTCAATGACGTCATTTGGCATCCTGCTTCATGCAGCGCTTGTGAAGAGCAGTTGGACTAAGGGAAAGTAGTCCTGACAAGGCGTGGCCTGAATTTTATTTTTTTCATGGAGTTATGAAACAAAAATTACAGCCAATCACAGCTAACCAAATGTAATGAAAACAAACAATATTAAATTATTTCATTGTAATGCGTTTGCGTTGCGTTTGCGTTAAAAAAAAGAAAAATAACGTCTTCCATGGGAGTTCAGGCCCAAAGGTTATAAAGAGTTTGAGTTAAGTCTAAAGTCATTCTCAAGTATTTGATTGGTCGGATTGAGAACGAACTCAGACTCAACTCAATATCTTTTTAACCTTGGACCCAGTAGTCTGTGACATCGGGGTTTACTGTACTTACAGCGGCCCCAGAACAGTCATCTCCCTCGTCAAATGGGTAACATGGGTTGTAGGAGTAGTTCCCGCTACCATCGGACGCAGGTACGTCTTTGAATCTGGAAATGACAGCATACATATAGCTATGAGTATATTGTTTTCTACAATACAGAGCCCCCTCTCTACAACGACACCAAATGGGAGACAAAAAGTGTGTGTGTTGTTCGGCTGGAGTCGTTATCAGGGAGGGAAATTGGCTTACATTTGCAAACAGCTTTAATCCAGATCAGACGCCGCATTACGCCGTTTATTACCCGTCATTTAGTTTTTTTTCTTCTGTCAAAATGTCCAATATTTAAGCAGACGACAGTGCGACCGTGCATAGGTTGGACATAATGGTCCTGTTTAGGGAAATGTGACAAGGGTCGTTGTCAGGGGGGAGTCGTTGTTGGAAAAGCCGTTGTAGGGAGGGAGCACTGTATAATGTAAAATCACAAGCAGTGCAGATCATGAGGCTAAACAGTAAGTAAAGAAAACGTTTTCCCGTTCGAACGCAAACGAAACGCACATGCAATATAATAGAATGTAGAAAAATTACCTTATTTCGAAATTGCTAGTGTTTTATTTAACCCAATACCCAATAGCCTGTTTATAGTTTTGAAAATAGGTGACTACTTAAAGCAGGTTGAAAGTAAAGCAGAATGCGCCATATGGCGCATTCTGCTTTACTTTCAGCCTGCTTTAAGCTTTTACTAGCTAGAATATGGAAAGTATTAAATATGACACATATTCATTACGGTTTATATTGGAACTATTTTCTTCAGCGGATGAATAAAATGCATGTGCTAAAAGTCGCTTCTATAAGGGAAAGGGTTAAATTAGTGTTGCAAACAGTTTGTAGCCTTATCAGGTGACCCGGCACCTGAAACTTGCTTAAATCTGTTTGCAATGTACATTAGGATGTTCTGAAGCATGAAACAAGTTTTAATTGTTTGCAGATAACAATTACAGTGGAGAAGACGTTACCCTTTCCCAATAAATATATTTATTTAATTTATATATACTTAAAAAGCTGATGTTAATCGCAAACAATTTGGAGCAAGATAAGACACCGGGTTACCCGGTGTCTGATCAGGCTCCTAACATTTTGCTTCTCATATTCAAATAATTTGTAAGACATTTCAGAAAATTGTTATTTTCTATATTTTATTTCAATGAGTTTGTGTTTGGTTTGCGTTCAATAGGAAAATAATAACATATTCTCCACTGTAGATGACAGAGTTGACCCTTGCACTGTCAAATGTTTCGTGAGATTTTTACCCGTTCACCGTTTCATTGTCGTCTGCTTCAATTTAGTTTTCTGTAATATCGTTTCAAAGTGAATTTTTAAGGCAGAAAGACTGACTAAATTTCGATACGGGTGTCTAACAGTTTGGATCCTGACCAGACGCCGCGTTACAAACTGTTTGCAAATGTGTCTTTAGGCGACATTGCGAGTGAAAGGGTTAACACGTAAACGAGACTAAATCAAGTTGTTACCATGGTATACCATGGTATACAGTGGGGAAGACGATATTTCCCCCCATTTAAACGCAAGGGAAACGAAATATGTAAAATAAATGACAACTTGATGAAAATTCTGTTAATTTTGTTTTTTTGGAGTCTCAAACAGTTTAATATGAGCCGAATCAGACGCCGGGTAATCTCAAAAACGTATGTTGGGAAATAATGGTGTCTTTTCCATTGTTTCTCATAATCGCTTTTATTGTAAAGATTAACGTCTTCTTCACTGTATTCCCATCCTGTCTTACAGTGCAGTATACGTTATGCTTTCCCAAAAATAAACGCGTTTTGCGCTAAAACTATTTATTTCCATTGCAAACAGTTTGGAGCCAGATCAGAAGCCGGGTTACGTTTAGTGCGATACGTGTGCGTTTCGTTTGCGTTTAAGTGGGAAAAATAACGTCATCTCTACTGTATACACTAATCTTGCCTCAAACTCTAGTTTGGCATAAACGCATTTATAAGAAAAGAAGAACTTCTCCACTGTAGTTTGCCCATACTAATTTACCTTGGTGTGTCATCGGTGTTCCCCAAACTTGTCAAGTCAATCATACTATCATCGTCATCAAACTTGCACGCGCATTGACTTTGACCCACACACGTTTTGGCCAGTCCAGTAGTCAGTAGACACAAACTCACAGCCAGACACAAAGCAATTTTCATATCGCCGAATTTGAACATCTTTAAAAATGTTTATTACACAAAAACAAAACACCCGTTACACTACATGTATCACATTGCCTTGTCAGTATCTTGTCAACATAATATATACATGTATATTTATGAAATCTGCCGTAATATTTCACCTTAAACTGGTTTGAAATGTTTGCCTTGTTTGTTACAGTGGAGAATCTGTTATTCTTTCCCGTTTAAACGCAAACGTACGCAAACGCAAAGCGCTAAAACGTAGAAAAGAACAACTTTTGGACAATTCTGATAATTCTTGTTTATCTTGGTGGCAAACAGTTTGGAGCCTGATCAGACGCCGGGTTACCCGGCGTCTGATCTGGCTCCAAACTGTTTGCACTGCAAATAATAGTTTTAGCGTAAACGCGTTTATTGGGAAAGAATAACAGATTCTCCACTGTAACGGCATATGCATGCATCCATATGAAAATGCAAGAGTTAAGCTGTGTAACAATACCTAAATTATAGATAAGTTTACTTCATAATTTGAAGCATGCCTTTTTTCAAAAAGTATAGATCCAACTCAGATTCACTTAACATACCAGCAACATAAAGGTTCGTATACAGTTTAGTCCGCTTTTTCGATCGCTCAAACGAAAACAAACAAATGATGTTAAACAGATTAATTATTTAATCAAAAAGAATACAAGAACAAGGCTTTATGTCATATTTCGAATGTGTTTGAAGTAGCTATATGTTTTAATCATTTTAACCAATTACACTAGAAGACACACCTATTAACGCCCTTTATTGGTTCCTACACTGAAGAAAATAGATTCAATTTATACAGTTATGAATATGTATCATACGAAAAAGTTTCTTTACTCTAGGAGACGATCACTTAAAGAAGGCTGACAGTAAAACAGAATGCGCCTTTAGGCTAATTCTTTTTTACTTTCAACATGTTTTAAGCGTTCGCCTGTCTTCAAAACTAAACACAGGCTATATGGTAATGGGTAAAACTCGCCTCTAATCAAATATCGGTTATATCGGGAACTTACTGTACTAGATATGTGCAATACGATGATTAGATATCATGTTATCGTTCACGTTACGGGTATACAGCGGAACATTGATTACTCGGACTCTCTTATGTCAAGATAATTCGTATTTTTTTAGTTGAAATGGACAGCTAGGGCTCGAACATACCCGTATTTTCAAAATTAAAATGTGGCGAGCCACGTTTAATCTTTACCATATGGGTAAGCTCGAAATAAGCGCGTTTGAGTTCGATGTACCATGGTGATATAACCTGGAGATATGAAAACATTCACATGACTCGATAACTACAAACCCAATCCTTCTTTTTACTTATACCCTTCATCAATATCGGCTGATATTTGTGTTGGTCCTAATTTAACCTATATTTGCCAAATGGATTCTTCCATGCTTATACAATGGATTAGTCCATTTGTTACATGTATCTAAGGAATGTCCGGTCTAAATTTTCATTTTCGTTTTGCTTTACATTGACATTCGTATCAGCAAACAGTGTAGACTATGATTATGCGGCGTCTTGTCAGAGTCTATATTATTAGCATATGTCCTATATACTGGACCGTCGGCACAAATGAGAGTAAGTTGCTATTGTAACCCGTTTAACGAATCCTGAAATCGAGAGTCAATCCGTTAAAACCATAAGGAAACAATGCATGTCTCGTCAACATGAGATATCCAATCAAACTATAAGCATATACAAAGTTAACAGAGTAATCTGTCTAAGGTTTAGATCCAATGCACCGCTTTTACTATAATAACTTTTGTCAATGGAGACGAATGTGGATATTTGTCATTTAAAAGGACAGGAAATAATAATTGTAGCCGCCTGTTTGTATAAGCCCAACCATTCTCCTCCATGTCGACTGAAACCCTTTTCTGACATGTATAGGACAAAGCTATGTGATAAATGCATTAGTTAAAATAAATAATATAAAGGGTTGTTTTATTTATAAATGGGAGTGGGGCAGGGTAGGGTGGGTGGTGTAACTAATATTCATTAATTTATTATTGTTATGAAATACTGTTGCAACTACTACTATAATAAAGGTAGCAATATGACGGGGACAATAAATGAGGTTCCTACTGACACGGCCTGACAAAAATAAAAAAGATAAAAAAAAAATAAAGGTAGCAACTGCAATAGTTTCATCATTAAACTGTCATAGAATAAACATGGATAAGGTAATATTTCTATACATGTATATATCAATACTACCTTGATTACTGAAAGTCGAGTGTAAGTATATCTAGCAATTAGTACTTTCGATCTTTTGACATCGACCTTTTGACATCAGCAAGTCATTATGGCTTTGTACTTTTAATATGTGACAAATGTTGTACAGTGCTCCCTTCCTTTAACGACCCTCCCAACAACGACTCCCTCCTTACAACGACCCTTACGGCTGTTCCCCAAACAAGACAAAATGTTTAAGGTGGTTCGCGGGTCAGCTTATTCTGTGTCAGAATTCTTTGAAACCTTGATTAAATTGAAATATACCATATGGAGAGTGAAAAATCGTTAAAATAAAAAAAAGTTACAGTGCCGTTTTTTTCTGACAGGACCTTTTGTCGAGAAAAGCTCCTTTTTTAATAAACAGGAATATTTTCTTTATAAAATGATATAACTCAATAATTTCTGTACATTCAAGTAAACTGTACAGAGACTATAAGATATTATGCAAACAAAAAATAATGGACTTATTTTCTGGAAATATCAATATTTTAAAAAAGTCAAATTCGGAAAAAGTCACTAAATCTCAAATTACAAAAAATCTAGTCGTTTGACATACACTAATTTTACTCTTATTAGATAGATATTACTTAGTTCTACTAGTCGCAAAAGTTTTATGAAAATCTACAGTGGAATTTACATTTTATACATGATTTCCAGAAATTCTGACAAAATGTTAACACAAAACGAGTAACCTCCCTTGAGTTCAACTTTAAAATGCCGTCAGCTCTAAATGATACCATAAGTCAAACCTGTTATAAGGGACCATTAAATTCGGTAGCCTGTAGATCTTTGAAGACAGGTGACTGCTTCATACAGAACAAAAGTAATGCATAAAAGCTCCTTTAGGATCTATCTTTTAGCATTACTTTTGTCCTGTGTTAAGCTGCCATCTGTCATGTAGGCTATAAATCCTCACAAAGTTTAGTTGTCACTTGACTATACTTGCATCTGATACTATTCATTATTACGTGACTAAACATAGCCTGTCCTTTGATCACTGCGTTATGGATTAACTAGTCACTAAAATCGGACAATTTATTTTAAAAAAAAGTTTTGAAGCGAGTGGGAATCGAACCTAGAAACTTTGCATTGCTAGTCAACCACCGTAACCAACTGCGCTAACAGAGAAGACACTGAATATCATCCAACTTTTCTTTATCTAAATTTTCTACTATAAGCACGTGCCGAAAAGATCAGGTGAAAGTCATCAGCATTTCCGGAACTCGAGATGCGGGCCGCCCGCTGTCGAACCACCTTAACACTTTTACAGCTGCAATATCGTCTACTTCAAATTGTCGTCTGCTGTTTTTTTCTCAGAATTGCATTTTGATGAAAAAAATATTATGACGGTTTACAAACAGCTTGAATCCAGACCAGACACCGCGTAACGCGGCGTCTGATCTGGATTCAAGCTGTTTGCAAATGTAAGCCAATTTCTCTCCCTATAACAACTCCCTCTGAGCAACGCACATAATCTTTGTCTCCCATTGGGTGTCGTTGTAGAGAGAGAGCGCTGTATTATACTTACTACTTTATATTTCGTTTATAGTGTTTGTAAACATTCTATTTCAATATATCTAATATATACAGTGGAGAATCTGTTATTCTTTCCCGTTTAAACGCAAACGTACGCAAACGCAAAGCACTAAAACGTAGAAAAGAACAACTTTTGGACAATTCTGATAATTCATGTTTATCTTGGTGGCAAACAGTTTGGAGCCTGATCAGACGCCGGGTTACCCGGCGTCTGATCTGGCTCCAAACTGTTTGCACTGCAAATAATAGTTTTAGCGTAAACGCGTTTATTGGGAAAGAATAACAGATTCTCCACTGTATGAGTGTAATTTTGGCTGCTAGCCTTATACATGTTCTACGGAAATAACATCGAATCTCTACAAGAGGAAACTAAAATGAATAAATAAAATACTATACTAATGCATGGAGGGAACAAAGCATAATAAGGTAAACAGCAACCTAGTCACACGACTTGGGCCCGTTTCATAAAGCTTCTTACGACAAATGCTGTCGTAAGTTAGATCATATAGTCTCAATTATTATTTATTTCTCCATCTAATCCTGTCTTGTGACATCTTTTTGGAATCGTCTTGAAAAGATATCACAAGACAGGATAAGATAGAGAAATCAGAAATTAAATGTATTTTAAAGTTTTGACTTACGACAACATTTGTCGTAAGAAGTTTTATTAAACGGACCCAGATCAGTAGCAACCATCTGCCTTGCCACGCCACTATCATAACATGTACATCATTTCGATTAACACATTGACATCAAGTACACTGTCCGGCAGGTCGGCACTATTTGTAATATTGGAATTTATTGTAAAAATGTTAAAATTGGAACTAGACTTTAACACATTCAACGCTAGCGAGGGGTATACTCGTCATTTACAGACATCGTACATATCTACAGTCCACTTGTCCTGCGCAAACAATGTAGATCCAGATAAATGAGCCATTTGATCAGGGCCTGCAATATTTGTTAGTTGGCAATATATTGTTAAAATTAGAAATAAACTGGTATAAATGGACCAGATTTATTTGAAATAGGACGTTTTTTCTTTTTCAAGCTGCTAGGGCCGATTATTTAAACACAGGTCATGATACGGTTAAATACGGTTAAATATCGTATTTATGAATCTGCCACACCAAATAAGAGTAGTTTGCTAACTTACAAAGGAAAATGCAGATAAATACAACAAACAATACAGTTTCAGCATTAAATTAAAAAAGGGTTGATAAAACCTCTACCTGCACACGCAGAGTTTATTACAGTAAAAACTCGATTTTACGAACTCGCGTTAGTTCGACAATACATGTACCAATATTTCAAAATTAAAACGCGGCTTAGTCACGTTTAACTTTGGAATATGGGTATGTTTTACTTAAGCAAGATCGTGTTATTAGCTGAATCATTTTACGCAATATGTCTTGCTATTCAGTCGGTTGACCATGGTTTGTGTTGATTGTCTACTTCACCATTCCTAATGAGGCGAATATGATAAACAACCAGAGCTGAAATACACCAATACTTTCTCTAGAGACTCAAGACTGATGTCTCAACACTTCAATGTAGCTTCCAGCTTCCATCAGAATCCCATAGCTTGTTCATCTTGTATGTAGCTAAAGGCTGATTCGAAATTAGCCTTAAAGAGATTGCCAACCGGATTTGGCATTAAAACCACGTTTTGTAAATTGATGCAATACGCCGATGTAAAAACGTAAACATTGGTTTTTAAAAACCTGTTATACTAAGTAAATGGAATCCAGTACAAAATGATACGCCATGTTCGGAATTCAACCCGCTGACAAACCCAAAATGGCCGATAATTAAATCTGTTAAAATGCGATTATACAAAACAATTTTGCCGGTTTCGATACATTTTTGAAAACTTATTGTTTTACGAAACAACGCCTTTGTGTCTTTTCATCCGGCCACTAGGCATTTCCACTGGTTTACATCGTACACCGGATATTGGCGATTCGGAATCAATGGTGAATTGATGTAAAAAATGTCAGACCAGGTAAGAAATACGTCTATTACACAATTGTTGCAAATCTGTTTCAAACATTTAATCGTAGCGATCAGAACTAATTTCTGACTGTCGCAAAAAGTCTCTTCTGTTACAAACGTTGATTGGTTCGTGAATTATGAGCGTTTAGTCTGCCCGATCACCACCAACATCTGCCGAGTTTGCATAAATTGGCTGACTATGTGCATTATATACAGTTAAAATGTAATTGTTTTTCACTGGATCGATGGCAAATAACTACATGTATTGGGAATATCTCACAGTGTTGGCTAAAATGATCTACAGATTGCACATTTGGCCGATTTATGGCTACATTATTATACTGCGTCTTTCAATACGTATGTACTGTTTCTTGCAGAGGCTAATGATATTTACTGTACTGCTTCTTGTTAATACTAAATTACCGTTCCTCGTCTATTTTCAGGAGTACCATGGATTACCAGTGTACTTACTGTGCGGATTCATATCAAACATTTAGAGGGATAATTGAACACACCACAGAAATCCCCCCCAGTAAAGAAATAAATTTCGTGTAGTTGATAAGAACAAAATAAAGACAACAAATCTTAAATAACTCCTGATTTATGTCGTGAACAAGGACGGGCTATTACTGTTAACCATATTTCAATCAGCCTGAGCGATACTTGAAAAGTGCGCTCTGAAATACACATACATCTAACACAACGCAATTACCTCGCGCAATCAAGAGGGATTTCAGCCAATACCTAAAAACATGTCTTGTTTGAATACCAATAAAACAAAAATTCTCAAATTTGTTAGAACTTTTCAATGAACGTCTCGCTGAAAGGTTGGTCTTTCAGAAAATGTTCACTTTTATAAAATCAGACCATTTCGCTCAATTATCAGTACTTTTCAAATGCCCTTCGTAACAAATGGTCACACCATAGAGTGTTCTTTGATGTGAAACATTATATAAATATTAGATGGCAGTTTGCGTGACATTCAAATTGTCAACCCGAGAAACAGCATGTCACCCCGAGGCGTAGCCGAGGGTGACATTCTTGTTTTCGAGGGTTGACAATTTGAATGTCACGCAAACTGACATCTAATATTTATTTTATTACACCGAGCTTATCAATTCTAGCTTTAGAATCGTCTCATTTGTATTTTATAAAATGTGTTGTGATTACTAATTTAGCGCAGACATGTACGTAACGCGGGAAACGACGTCGCCGTCTATGACGTCACATTGTTTATAATTATGTTACCACTCTTTATAACGTTCCAATGTATCGGACGGAGTAAAAAAGTAATGTCTTTTAGAGTGACGTCACAAAAAGAATATCATAAAGAGTGACAGTATATTTTGAATAGATGTAAAAGACATGCAAAATGTTAACTGTAGGTCTATGGGAATTTAACATTGTAACTCAAAGCGAGGTGTAATAATCAAAAATAACAACTAAGCGTTCGTATGGGGTCCAAACTATCCTACATGTGGGGCTAAAAGTCCAAAATAACTGTTTTGACTGAGTTAGTAACAATAGGAAGAAATACTGTTGAACAAATATCTTAACTACAGCAATAACCGACGAACAAGACCCGAAGTCTGAAACATTCTAAGTATTTTGGTTTAGAATTTTCTAATTGAAATCATGGTTTTAGCGTAAGCGCGTTTATTGGGAATGAATAATATATTCTCCACTGCAAGGAAGGTAACATCGAATACATAGTCGTACACATTCCTACTTGAGATAAGTATGATCATCGTGCAGCACGAGAACGCTGCGCTAACTTTACTGATATTTTATTCTTTCAAATCAAACGCATTTATAAACAAAACTATTATTACCATTGTAAACAGGTTGGAGCCAGATCAGACACCGCGTAACCCGGCTTCTGATCAGGCTCCAACCTATTTGCTACTCAGATTAAAAAAATAGTTAAAATTTCTAAAAGTAAATTTCCACAGTGTAGTGAATTGCGTTTGCGTTTAAACCGGAAAGAAAAATGTATTCTCTACTGTATATTGCGCACAATAAATACAGCTACATGTATCAATGTCTCTTGCTGAATGTAGGGAATACTCATCCCTTTTAAAGTTTTAGAATGTTCCAATCTAAAAATAACTCTGCCAAGTCAGAAGAAAACACTATGAAAACATCTTTACCGTGCGCAAGCCGAACGAACTCGGAAAATCTCCGCCGTTGATCGGATGTCAAACCGATTTAAAAATCGACTTCTTTCCACCAAATTCATGAGTTTGTAAGCAATGTTGCCTCCATATACATAGCGGATTACTTCTTTTTATATGTTTAGATTACGTATGTGCCTGAATGTTCAGGTATGAAAAATGCGCTATGTTGGCTTACATACTGCCTTTAAAAAAGAAACGATTCTATGAAAAAAGTCGTTCAGAATAGAATAAAATGATAGAACATTGTGTGGTTTGAACCTGCTACCCACGACGTGCTAGTCCGACCCGTTCACCACTGACCCACGGAGACTTCGTTGAACTAGGGCTCTTCAGTTTGATATATATGTGTTAAAAAGAAACAATAAGTCACAGGTAGAAACAATAAGCCTCAAGAATAAATATGAAGTCACGAGAAGGGATAATAAGCCACAGGAAAAAGAAAAGAAGCGATAAGAAAAACAGAAGCCACAAGAAGGGAATTAAGCAACAAGAAGAAAAAAAGGCGACAAGAAAAGCAAAAAGCGACAGGAAGGGAAATAAGTAACAAGAAGAAAAAAAGGGACAAGAAAAACACAAAGCCGCAAGAAGGGAAATAAGCCACAAGAATAAATAAAAAGCGACAAAAAAAAAAGCCACAAGGAGGGAAATTAGCCACAAGAAAATTAATGAGCAAAAATTAAGGAAATAAGCCACAAGAAGAATAAAAAGCGACAAGAAAAACAAAAATCCACAATAAGGGAAATTAGCCACAAGAAGAAATAAAGAGCGACAAAAAAGACAATTAGCCACAAGAAGAATAAAAAGCCACAAAAAGGAAAGGAAAATACGCGATAAGAAAAGTAATGAGCAACAATAATACAGGAAATAAGCCACAAGAAGAATAAAAAGCGACAAGAAAATCAACCAGCCACAAGAAGGGAAATAAGCCAGAAGAAGATTAAATAGCGACAAGAAAACCAATAAGCCACAAGTAGAGAAATAAGCTTTTATTGGTGCTATTTCAACCATAATAAAACTTATCCGAGACATTATGGTAACATGCAATCTGAGTAAGTTTGAAAAAGATTGGATAACATTTGTGACCTCTAGAGTGTAGACACTAAAATAGTTGAGGACGGGCGACGTACAACAGACGACGGATATTCAAATATTACCGAATCTATAGTTGAGTAATACATGTAAATGATCACTAATTCTACTAAAACTTGCGTAATTACAGAATAATGTTCCTCATTTATAACAAACTAATGAGCCAAAATTCAACGAAGTCGCCGTGGCTCAGTAGGGAACGAGTCGGACTAGCATGTCGTAGGTTTCAGTTTCAAAACACACAGTGTACGATTTTTTTCCATATAACACTCATTTTCCTGCAAGGGAAAGTGAATTTGTATCCCCCGTTTAGACTGCGCAATATGTCGGAACACGCTCTGCCATACAGTTCCGCATTTACAATCGCCCTACTATTTATTATGCAACTTTCGATCTGCGCTTAGCTCCTGGTACCCAATACCTATACGGTGATGTAGGGAACCAGTTGCGAAGTAACCGTTATTCATGCACTTGCACCAAAGGGGTTACTGCCCCATCCGGAGAGCGCGTGGTCGCTGACTTGAGCCAATCAAAACTGGACTCCCTATCACGAAGCTTATACAAATCCGTGGTGGAATCAGATGGTTTTAGGATTTGGGATAAGCAGGTCTGTTATATCTATTTTATAACATTTTGTTCTTGTTCTTTGTCTTACTAGATTTGTTTTTGCTTCTCCCTTAATCATTTTGCTCTGATTTTCAATGCGTTGCATCTATTTATTTCTACTTATGTATATTCGATATGGTTCTACTGTAGGGCATTGCATGTTTAAACGACTCGCATAAATGCCACGCTAATATTTAAAAAATCGGCCATTTTTTCATCCGGCGTTTGAAAGAGTGTTGCTACATATTTGAATTTGTCACCGTTCGAATTTAGTTTTTTATGCGTGGTATTGGCTGGGCTGTCGTTTATGAGAGGTCGGGTGCTCAACCACTTTGGTCCGATGTTGTTTTGATATATCGAGCCTCGATTACGCCATTATAGATGCAGGCAGAAATTATCTTCAATGAGAAACGCTTATATTTGAATGAATATTATGTCTCAATTGTGCAGCCAACCACACGGAATGTACTTTTTGACACATCACAGAAATTATTTTAGCGACCGCTGAACCTATGTGAATGTGTTTATTTACAAGCTGCAAGCGACCGTGGCATGCACATGTGTGTTTCCCTTAGATAGCCACTGCACCGGATTGCGTCATAAAGCTTTTATTAGTACACCTCGTGTGTATAGCGCTTACAACCTTTCTGCGTTATCTGTTTACACTGCGTCCGATTTACCGGTAGGCTGCCCATTAGGCAACTTAGGACTACAGTGGAGCTTATCTACTGCGGCCGCTGGATTGTGCCATTTCAAGGCGTTGAGGGGATGGCTGCTTGAGCGGGATTGAATCGAAGCGGAAAGCTCCTATAAAAGTGTTTTGTTTTGCTTTTGCATCGCTTTAGGCTGCTGTCCAATTCAACTTGGGGTGGAGGAGTTTCCCTGTAATTCGATACTGTCCAGGTTAAGTTTAGGCAAACGTGTATTAGGTATAGAAGATTATACCCCTTAACTTTCTGTCTCTACTAATTAGACTACATTCAATTTCTTGTTATAAAGCTTTTTACTCACACAAACACTGTAGTTTTACCGATAAAGTATAGTATTATTGTCACTGATGTTTGAACTTGCACTCTATGCATAGTCCGCCTTTTCTGTAGGCTTTTATATCTTCAATAAGAAAAACCCGGAATGTTTGTCAATGAGCAATGACTCTTGTACATCATAATCTATCATAAAGCGATAGCAGCGCAGGGGTTCAATCGCTGCACTACCGATATCAGAGTCATGGGTTTGAACCCCTCCATAACAGTTTTACATACATGAGGATTTTTCTATATATAATTTAAAAAAAAAACCCACACACACACAAAAAAAAAACCACACAAAAAACCCCATTCTTTTTTTGGTCTGGACGCATGTCTGTGGGAATTATGTACAGTGACACTTGTCTAAAACAAAAATTAAGACGTATAAGTAATGTAATTCAAGTTGGAAACATTTCTGCTAATAGCAATCTATTTTACTCTTTCCACAAAACGCCTTTCTATTTCGAAGTAGATCTATCTAGAATTCTTAAAAAAAAAAAAAAAAAAAAAAAAAAAAAAGATAGTCCAATTTAATGACGAATTTAGATAAGATTTTACCGAGATTCGTACCCATGTCCTCTGTCTTTTGAATCAGTGGCATATGCCGCTGAGCTAGTGTGCCCGTATTGCTGTTTAAATGCGTGTATAGTATATGTTGCTAAGTACTTTTATAATTGATTATATCAAATCCGTCCACGAAAATTCCCGTCTTTATCGACAAAATTTGCCGGAAATGGATTAGTGCCAGTTCAGAAATCACCGACAATACTTGCCCTGTTACATCGTGGTCAATAAAACTGTATTATTGTTGTTTATATAATTTCCTCTTATCTCACTCTTCACATTTGTCTTAGGTTGGAACTTAAAGCATTTTTGTGTCAGTTTCAGGGTTATTGTCAGCCTCAGAGCTGTGGCAGGAGTTGGTTTGCGGCCCTCCTGACCTAATATATATCAGGATTCGGTTTGTCCTCCTGATCTGTATCACCAAGGAGTATGCTTGGTCCTCCTTTATATGCATAGGAGTCCGGTTTGTATATGTTGCTAAGTACTGAATTAATTTTATCCAAACAGTCGAAGGAAATTCTCGTCTTTATCGACGAAAAGTGCCGGAAATAGCCCCAGTTCAATTATCAGCAACAATACTTATACGTTAACATCTTGTTAAATGCAACTTTGTTGTTGTTGTGTCATCTGTATCTGTTGTGTTGTCTTAATAACAGATGAATTATGTCTTGCTTCTTATATTTCCTTTCACGCATATATTATGCTGGAACTTAAAGCACTTTTTTGTCAGTTTCAGGTTTATTGTCAGCCTCAGTGCTGTGGCAGGAGTCCGGTGTGTCCCTCCTGACCAATTTTGTATCAGGATTCGGTGTGTCCTCCTGATTTGTGTCACCAAGAAATCTTGGTTTATTGTCAGCCTTAGGGCTGTGGCGGGCGTCCGGTGTGTCCCCCTGCCTTATCTTGTATCAGGATTCGGTGTGTCCTCCTGATTTGTGTCACCAAGGAGTTGGCTTTGCCCTCCTTTATATTCCAAGGAGTCCGGTGTGTCCCTCCTTGACAGTCAAAGGTGTCCGGATGTGTCCCTCCTTTAGACGATTGGAGTTCGCTGTGTGCCTCCACCTGCATAAGCTGCTACTGTATTCATCAAAGTATTCATTTTTCATTACCTTACTCATCACATTCATGTGTCAACTGGAGTTCGCTGTGTGCCTCCACCCATATTCGTTGCATTAACTGCAGTTACCAACATATTGAGTTTGTTACTTGATACTTTATTCAGCCTTTGCGGCTAAAATTGTAATTGAACCTTCACCAAACTAGTTTATTCTATTGATCTAAGTGGCGCTTCTAACTATACAGAATGGCATGCTGCCTGTAAGCTGCTATTATACAATTTATCTGTTGTCTTGTTACAGAAGGCGTATGATCGAAAAGCTAAACGCTTGATTTATATTTTGAATACAGTTTTGAGTATAAATATACTGATCATGTAAATATCTTTTTTGTGCATTTGCATTGGAATGAAAACAATCATAAGGACTGTAACTTCATTAAGATTTCCACGAGGTAATGCAACGTTGGAACTGCTTGGTGTGTTGCTTTTTGTCACTATTTTCAGTACACGTACGCCTAAAGCCCGGCCCAAATGAAGTTCGGTCTTGCACATACTACTTCAGGAGCTGGCAATCAATCCAAACTTGGCGGATACGCTCTGAAATCACCTGACACCATGCCAGTTTTCAGCATATGAAGGGATGTCAGCCCAACCCAAGCATGGAAGTGGCCCTGACGACCCCTAAGTTACAAGAATGTTCAAAACTCCACAACAAATGCCGAAGCAAAGATGTTGCGTCACAGAAGCCGGATCCCAAAATAACTTACCCATAGATATGCCAACCTCATATAGGCATGGGCAAGGTCCATCACAATCGATGACTTTGCTCATTTCTCGGACTTCTCTAATGATGAGCATCAAGTAACACTGGTTTTACCTTTTCTAACATTATGGACATAGAAGTCCCTCAAAATTTGAATGTTAAAGTTTGGTCTAGGGCGTATGTCGACCTTATTAAGTCTTTTATGGCTTCAAATTTGACAAGGTTAAAGCTCCTGTGGCATCTAAGTCCAGTACTATGACACCTGTCCAAAGACCCCTTTGGGGCACATAGGTCCAAGTAGGGAGTGGTGCAGAGCCGTTCAACTCTATGCCCATATATAGCCAGAAATTGTCCAAACAATTATCCCTGTATATCTCAGTATATGACCTTAAAAACCAATGGTCGTTTAAACGACCAACTGGATCGCCGCTGATACCAGGTTTAGGTCCTTTCATACTACCTCGCTTTGCCGTAGCACACACTTCACATTGATTCACATCTCTAAATATTCCTCTTTGACTGACCTACCCGACAAGAAGTCCTTCACAAGCCTTTCATGTTTATAGGACCAATACCCACCTGCCTCAGCAACAACCTCTTTTGCAGCCCTTTCCGGAAGGTTACTGCTCATAAAAACCCGCCTCTCACCATGCCTACAATCCATTTTTCATATGTCCTATCGTCAAACAAGACTTCACACTGTGAATACTTACCTTAAAACGTTTTAACATTTATAACCGTCCCAGCAGCCTTCTAAATACGTGTAGGTCATTTACTTAGTTTAGGTACATGTATCCGGACTAGTATGTCTAACGTACCAGAGTCGACATAAACGCATTTAGACACAGGGAATCTGATTATCAATGTTTGTCTAGAAGTAGCCACTGTGGTATGACTTCTTCTAGGTATTTTAACTTAATAACAGTTCATATCAGACCAGTGCTATCTGAAGCTCATCATAGTTCTTTATTCTATTCATATATTTTCCTCTCTGATTATCCATTCATTCTGCGGTCCAAAATTGCATACTCTTATTATTGCACATAACCTAATGTTTCCCATGCTTCTAGAGCATGGTTTAAACTGTTCTGATTACATTATCAAGCAATGCATTATAAATGTATAGTCTGCGAGAATCACGTTGTTTTCATTACAGTAAGGCCTCTCTATTACGACCACTTAAAAGAAGGCTAATTTGTTGTATAAAAGACAGGTGACGGCTTGGAGCGGGGTGGCAGTGAAGCAGAGGGCTCCGGCAGGAGCTTTCTGTTTTGCTGTCGCATTGCTTTGAGCCGTCGCCTGTCGTAAATATAATAGTTGAAATAATTTAGTGGTCGTAATGGCGGGGTTTTACTGTACTAACTAAGCTTGGTTTATTCGCCCAGTTTTAAGAGCTTCTTACAATGCTTACGGTCATGCTACATTTACAAATTGATTACCTTCAGTTAGGGTTGTCTGTGTAAAGACCAACTTGAATTAGTTCAACTTAGACCAAATTGAATTGGTTCAATGTGTGTGTGTAAATGTATGTGCATCTATATGTACATACATGTATCTATGTGTACATTCTACTTAACCCACTCTGATTATTGAGGATTTTATTCATATAAATATCATCTTTTCTTATGTTATCTGTAATTATTATGTTTTTGCAGTATATCAATGTCAAACACCGTGGCCTCTGATAAGCCATCCTGTTATACACAAGTATAAGTAATTAGAATCCATAGTTGCAGTATGGTCAAACTTATTCGGGGTCATCTATTAGATGTATAATTGATAAGCGGTCTTAACAATATCGGATCTGTCGTATTCTACAACAGGGGCCTTACCTGCCATGATACGCTTCTCTGAAGTTTCAGAGACGTCACTAAGGCACAGTTTTCCAGAGTTTTTACCTGTTATAATGCAGGTTTTTTCCTCTGGTTTTTCTCCTGGGCGTGTCGTATTATGGGTAGAATCGACAGTTTATTTATCAGTTGCACAGTGTTTATTATAGCTCCGACATTTGTTAGTGTCAGTTCAGGTTTTTACAAATTTTCAATTTATCAGCTAAGCGCAATATACTCGCTTAGTGGATAGCTTAACGAAATATACTATTTCCCATGATCATGGGATAGGGTTCGAATCGGTCAGATTAAAACCTCACATAATGCACATTAAATGACATTTCAGCGAGAGTCATTCTCACAGCTTCATGTTGTAATCCAGATATAGATGCTCTTTACAGTGCTTTCTGTCAGTTTACTTTTAGAAAATCATGTTTACATTAAACAATGTTTAGCTGGGGTCCGTGGACAGACCAATTTGTCATTCATATTGCTATTTTACACAAAGATGTCTGTTGTGGTACGGACACCTTTATTCACATACCGTTTTGCACCTTCCCCAGCTATACTCTACCATGATCGTCTGTTGTGGTACAGTCGATGCACTACCTTTCATAAAAACTTTATCTACCGGTTGTTAAAGTAGTGATGGCTCTACATATATGTTATCAATTACTTTTATTCTAATTGACATTTCGTTTGTGTCACTATTGTAACTGCCTAAAGAGCGTTGTAGATCAGCACTATGAAGCGCTTTTTAAAGCATTAGATAATAATGGGTTATAAAACGCGCTTTACCTATATATTTATTATGACTAATGAAGTACTTAATCTTTATTTGAACAAATTTACTCAATATAATCGTGTTATGATCTACAACTAAGCTGACAATATAACCGGGCTAAGACTGTTGTGGTTCAGTCATTCCTAGTTCAAATACGCGCAGTTGCACTTTGCGCTAATTTGCTTTCACCACTGACATACTTTTTGTACATAGAAATCATAGTCGTATAATAATGTGTTACTGAACATCAGTGCCTACCTAGTCTGGTTCCCTTTGATTGGCCATCTATTTTGCCTGTGTTTATGTGCCAATTTTGTTTGCTCAGGCCGACAGTGGTCTAGAATGACATTATGTGAATAAACCGTCCAGGGATTCCTGTCCCTGGACATTTTCAAATGCATTTCTGAATGGCTATTTCCTCACTGCCCGGCCTTAAGCCACACATGTAACTGCAGGGAACCACCATGCTAGGCACTGGTACGGTTAGACTGAGATAATGCGGTATTGTAAAATACTATGTTTGCCTCACACTCTGGTCCGACATTTTAAGTGAATGTAAACAATTCCGATTTGTCTCGGTCTAACTATAGCAGTACTAACGCGGATACAAAACACTCATTTTCCTGCAAGGGAAAGTGAATTTGTATCCCCCGTTTAGACTGCGCAATATGTCGGAACACGCTCTGCCATACAGTTCCGCATTTACAATCGCCCTACTATTTATTATGCAACTTTCGATCTGCGCTTAGCTCCTGGTACCCAATACCTATACGGTGATGTAGGGAACCAGTTGCGAAGTAACCGTTATTCATGCACTTGCACCAAAGGGGTTACTGCCCCATCCGGAGAGCGCGTGGTCGCTGACTTGAGCCAATCAAAACTGGACTCCCTATCACGAAGCTTATACAAATCCGTGGTGGAATCAGATGGTTTTAGGATTTGGGATAAGCAGGTCTGTTATATCTATTTTATAACCGCCAGCTTCCCCACAACCATCCCTTTTATAAAATTTGAGCGTGTTCTACATCATTTGTACATTTTCTAGTTTTTATTAGTCTTCATATTCCATGTTCTGTTCTGTTCCATTCCAATTTATTGCCATTTAATTGTATTTTTCTTTCATATGTTTTGCCTGTGTTTATGTGCCAATTTTGTTTGCTCAGGCCGACAGTGGTCTAGAATGACATTATGTGAATAAACCGTCCAGGGATTCCTGTCCCTGGACATTTTCAAATGCATTTCTGAATGGCTATTTCCTCACTGCCCGGCCTTAAGCCACACATGTAACTGCAGGGAACCACCATGCTAGGCACTGGTACGGTTAGACTGAGATAATGCGGTATTGTAAAATACTATGTTTGCCTCACACTCTGGTCCGACATTTTAAGTGAATGTAAACAATTCCGATTTGTCTCGGTCTAACTATAGCAGTACTAACGCGGATACAAATTTTATTTTCATAGATTCGTTTCTTTTTAGTGATTTCAGTGAGTAGACGCAGTTACTGTTGAACGTGCATGCTTACAGTTGGTTTTATGCTATGTTTTGAAGGAAGGATATTATATAAGCTAGACAGAAATGCAACGAAAGTGTTGTTTCATCAATATGTATTCATGATATGCCCGGTTCTGTCGAGATAGGGTGAAAATATACTGACAATCAGTTGTACCCCTTGTCTCTATATACACCTTTTGACGAATTTTTCCCTTAAATCAATCGTGTCAGATCCCTGCGCCAAAACTAGCGTAACTACATAATTCGTTCCACAATTATAACTAACTAACGAGCAGAATTTCAACGAAGTCGCCGTGGCTCAATAGGGAACGAGTCGGACTAGCATGTCGTGGGTAGCAGGTTCGAACCACACAGAGTACGAATTTGTTTTCTTAACGCCTCTTTTTAAATAATCAACATTATTTTCATATACTCGTTTCTTTAAATACAAATAAGTTCTGCTTAACCTTTTCACTGCCAAATTTTTTGTGAGATTTTACTCCATCATCGTTTAATTGTCGTTTTCTTCAATTTTGTTGTCTACAATATCGTTTCAAGGTTAATTACCGCAGTATGACTGACAAAACTTCTATACGAATGACAAACAGTTTTGGATCCTGATCAGACGCCGCGTCAAACAGTTTGGATCCTGATTAGACGCCGCGTGACTCGGAGTCTGATCAGGATCCAAACTGTTTGCAAACGCGCATTTAAGCGCCATTGAGAGTAAAAGGGTTAAAGCATGCTGGAAGTAAAGTAAAGGTCTCCAATTAGAAGGTTTCCTAGATAATGTCATCCTGCTTTTAAACTTATTATGCTAAGCGTGACTTGGTTAAAATTTGCGAACAGTTCGCACACAATATAGGTCAGGATCGCGGCGTATGATCAGGATCCAAACTATTTGCAAACACGCTTTTAGGCGTCCTTGAGAGCGGAAGGGTTAAATCATGCTGAAAGTAAAGTAAACATCTCCAATTAGATTTTTTCTTTCTTATTGGCAGCCTGCTTTAACACTAATTATGCTAAACACAACTTGGTTAGAATTTGCGAACAGTTTGCATACAGTATGGATCCAGATCAGACGCAATGTTACGCGGCGTCTGATCTGGATCCGAACTTGTTTGACAGTCATATTTAACTTTTCTTAAGTTTTGAAAGTATAAAATTGATTACCGGTATGTTTTTCTACAGATGACGTGTTTGCAGCAGATGACTATTCGACACGACAGGGTAAAACATGAAATGTATATCTACAACTATCAGCCACTATTTAGAAATATACATGTAATAGGTATTTGGTAAATAATAACTTACAAATGAGAAGACCGACCCCCCCCCCCCCCCCCCGAAAACTACACCGCAAATAAGCAGTCATTTCTACGTGTTTGTGTAGTGTGCGAGACGAATGACGTCATTTTCGTCGATAAAGTCCTTGGAAACGGCCGTATTTTACTCTTAGAATGTTTCTCTTAGCAATTTCTATAGTATTTTCTTAGAGGGAAAGTTAGACAATATTTTTTCTTAGTTGAAAAAGTAAGAGTTAGAAAATTCTTAAACAAAATATATAGAGTGTTTCAGAATACGGCGCCAGGTCTCATTTTAGATCACTTTCGTTCAGATTTTCTGATTGTATTTCACAGATGCAGTACAGTAGAAATACAAGATGCGGTACTGTCACCTGCTTGCAAGACGCAGTACAGTGATTGTATAGTGAAACGGTCAAATTTACCAAATGTGCAACTGTTTCGCTAACACTTGGAGAACTCCTAATACACAGAGTATTTTCTATCTGTAGATGAGAAACAGTTACACTTTACATGTATATAATGGACATATTCGGCCAACTTGTGCAAACTCCGCACTCGTTAGCAGTGATCGAGCAGACACAACTCCCATAATTCACGAACCAATTGACGTTTGTAACAGAAGAGGCTTGTTTGCGACTGGTAGAAATTAGTTCTGATTCGGTACGATTAAATGTTTAATACTTATGTGTTGCAATAATTGCGTAATAGACGTATTTATTAACTAGTCTTACATTGTTTACATCAATTCACCATGGATTCCGAATCACTTTCGGCCAATATCCGGTGTACGATGTATACCATGAGTTCCGTAATATGATCTGCAACTACATGTATATAGAGACATTGCGCCATAAACGAAGTTGAAATGGCATAAAATGAAGTTGAAGTTGAAATGCCATAACAAGAAACCCTGTTCTATGATGTTAATCATTTAATCTTAATACCATTTGCACAATAATACCATATTTGTCATTTATTTATGTCTTGTTAATTGCCATCTGAGTTCAGTCTCTTTAACCCATTGTATGCTGGGTAATATTTGGCGGCCATTTTAAAATGTCGTCTGCAGCGGATAGAACTCAAATATTTACAAAAGATTTTAGCATTTTCTGATAGAATATTGACTTAGCGCCAAACAGTTTTGATTGTGGGGCCTGATCTGAGATTAAAACTGTTTGCCTAGAGGTACACCTAAAAGTGTATCCCGCATAAAAAGGGTTTAACAACTGTAAGAATTCATTTTATTGCATCTGACCTAAACATTCAAAGCCTGAAATGTGGCCAAGGTCTCAATACTTTCTTGATTAGATGTCTTTAGTCCAAAACAAACACTTTGTGAAGGTGTTTTATGACGAACTACAGGCAATAAAACGAAATAATATTGTCAAGCCTTTGTCGCACAATAAAGAAATGAATATAAAATACAGCGCTTCCTCTCTACAACGACACCCAGTGGGAGACACAGATTGTGTGCGTTGTTCGGAGGGAGTCGTTAGAGGGAGGGCAATTATTTTACATTTGCAAACAGCTGGAATCCATATCAGACGCCGCATTACGCGGCGTCTGATCTGAATTCAAGATGTTTGTCACTCTTAATTAAGTTTTTTTTCTGTCAAAATGTCCAATATGTAACTTTGAGAAAAAAGCAGACTACAACTTAAAGCAGACGACATTACAACTGTGAAATCGTTAGACATAATTGTCCTGTTTAGGGAACTGCGAGAAGGGTCGTTGTAAGGAGGGAGTCGCTGTTGCGAGGGCCATTGTAGAGAGGGAACACTGTATATTATTTAACCCATTTCTCAGGTTTATGCGTTTTATTTATTCCTCCACTGAAAAATTAGTTGAAATCGATACAGTCATGAATTTGTATCATAAGAAATACTATCTATATTCTAGCAGATGGTAGCTTAAATCAAGCTAAATGTAAAGAAAAATGTGCCTTAAGGCGCATTTTGCTTAACTTTTAACATGCTTTATCCCTTCCATGAGCGTTTTACCATTCGTTTCATTGTCGTTTAGTTCAATTTGGTTGTTTACAAGACCGTTTCAAAGTAAGATTCAATGTAGAATAACTAAAAACATATCGATACGAGTGTCAAACAGTGTTTCGTGAGATTTAACTCCTGCATCGTTTCATTGTCGTCTGCTTTAGGATCCAAACTGTATGCAAACGCGCCTTCATGCGTCATTGAGAGTGAAAGGGTTAAGTGGTCACCTACAGTGGAGAATCTGTTATTCTTTCCCAATAAACGCGTTTACGCTAAAACTTATATTTGCAGTGCAAACAGTTTGGAGCCAGATCAGACGCCGGGTAACCCGGCGTCTGATCAGGCTCCAAACTGTTTGCCACCAAGATAAACAAGAATTATCAGAATTGTCCAAAAGTTGATCATTTCTACGTTTTAGTGTTTTGCGTTTGCGTACGTTTGCGTTTAAACGGGAAAGAATAACAGATTCTCCACTGTATATGCAATGTTGGAAACAGGCTCTCGGGTAAGGGATTAACGGTACATCGGAGAAGACGTACATTTGTACTTCTTTGCCAATTAACGTTTTATGCTAAAACTGTTACTGTCGAGAAGCCGTTTTACTTTCCTGTTTTAACACAAACGAAACACAAACGCATTGCAATGAAATGTAGAAATTTACAACTTTGTGATAATTCCGACTATTCATTTTAATCCGGCGTCTGATCTAAACTTTTTGCAAATGTTAGCCAAACCGCGCCCAGCATTATAAGGGTTAAATGGGAAAGAATAACGTCTTTTTAAAGTTTAAATTTTTTAAATTTTTCATTTATCATAATTGCATAAGATCCACTTTCTGGACATCATTAACAATGTATAAATACAAATACATACAAATAGGGAGGTCACTAGTTGGGAACTATTTCAAATTTTCAAAATGTTTAAAACTCCTGATTCATGAATGTTCATTATTTATTGGATTTGTTTAAAGGAGTCTTTTAGAAAACGATAAAAACGAGGCTTTGTCGAGTTTTTATCGTTTTTTTTAAAAGGACGAGTTTGATAAAGCCAATAAATTATTAACACGAATGTTATATTCTTTTTATAACATAAGCTAGAAAAGTTATTTATCACAGCCTTTGAGGTCAAATGAATGCTAAGCGCAAAATAAGTAGATATATACAGGACTTTATTGGATTTATTTAAAGGAGTCTTTTAGAAAACGTTAAAAACGAGGCTTTATTGAGTTTTATCGTTTTCTAAAACGACGAGTTTGATAAACCCAATACATTATTAACCCGAATGTTATATTATTTTTATAACATACGCTAGAAAAGTTATTTATCGCAGCCTTTGAGGTCAAATATATACTAAGCGCGAAATAAGTACATCTATACAGGAAATTATTGTTCCAAATTAACCCTGTTCACTAGCATACTGTTTATGTTATAATGATATATTACATTACGTATTAATAAACACTTTTATGTAGATCTAATATTGATTAATTTCACTAAACAATCTATAAATTGAATCAAGACGTTGGATATTGAACGCATAGAACGCATTTTAATGACGTCACAAGTAAACGACGTCGCGGCATACATGTACCTCATTTGCATAGTTATTCAACTAGTTATATATGTCAAATAAACAACGAGCGTTATTCAACGCTCACGCCGTCTCCATTCCATAATAGTCAAGTGTTTCTATCACAAAAACAACAACAGGCCAATCAAAAGATATACTCAACAAAATTTCTAATCGGTCACCTTATATTTCATTCAGAAAAAGCAATATGAAGATATAATTAACCATGTTATTGTGTTACAATGCCAATGTAATCAACTTGGAAACAGATTATCACAATTTGTCGGCTATCACCTTACCGTCTAAGCTTAAACACCAACTTCTGTGGAGGGACCCAATATTTTGAAAGTCACAAGAGTTCTTAGGCCAAATGTTAGTAATGAATATTGCCCGTGTCAGCTGCAATAACAGTTTCGTATTGACTTCTCATAGACGAGAAGAATTCAGCAAAAGTATTGATGACCTAACTTTCTCACACATCGACGACGTCACGCTCCAGTGCGTCAATGTTTGGAAGCTGAGGTTAGGGACAAGCACGTTTCTTGAGAATGTGGCAAACGTGCCCTGTAGGGTTAACCTCATCTGTATCATCGGGCCCAAGCTGTCTGATGATGACTTCATCTTCAAGGGGCCGTCAGCAGTGACTGCCAACATCTAGCAGCCGATTACGTACCGTCTTGGGTGTGACGTTACGGCCGAGTTGACCCTTAAATTGTCTTGCCGTCCATGTAACAGAAAGAAATCTGTCTCTCGGGTGTGTCAATACAATGTATAGGTCTTAGGGATGTCGTTATCCGCCATTTTGGTTTCCTGGGGCGGTCTGCTCTACTTCCGGTGACGTCAATTTTCCGCGTTATACAGCCTATATGGTTGAAAGTTTCCGGTTAAAAGTTCTAGTCACATGTAAATGGACAGAAACATTTCCTAATATGGAATACATGGAAATTAGTCTTGTTTTGTTTCCACTTCCGGAATTCCTCGGTGGTTGAATCTTATTTGCCGTAAGGATACACCGACGTGCGACATTCCGACGGCTCTGCCATTCTCTCCGTGTATCATTCTCGCCATGTTAGGTGTTTTTCGGGCTAGGCAGTCATTTGAGATTATACTCGTGTAATCTTGGGGGCAGATTCTTTCTTACATACTTTGCACGTGCAAATTAGGCTAAACAAGCAACGTCGTTGTTCTGACGTTCACGAAGTAGGAAAACGTGTATAAATCCAAAAATAAGTAGCGCTAAGACCTTATCATATTGTGTGTAAAATATCATAAATGTGAACTTAGTATTTATAGACATATGTAGCTTTAAAAAGTGACCGATTAGAAATTTTGTTAAGTATACTACATATTGTTGTCTGGCAGTTTAGATCTGATCATGGTCCCTGCTGCCTCAGATTGAAATTTTCAATTTTATCTATTCCTATGTCACAATGATTCACCGATCCTCCATTGAAAGATTTGCAAGACTGCTTGTCTACATGTACACCACTAACATAATTATGCAAACAGTTTGGGTCTAGATCAGACGCCGCGTTACGCGGCGTCTGATCTGAATCTAAACTATTTTACACCCATATCAATGGTATCTAAGTAAAAACGTATAAAATTCGAAATTTAAAAAAGTAAGATCAGAAATCCGGAGATTTCTGAAACATTCCGTAAGTCCGGAGAAATAAAAAACATCGGAAGAATCAACCGGAGAATACGAAGTCCTGCTGAAAGGTATTCAACAATGCATGTCTGTAGCGCGTTCAAGTACCGTATCGATGCAATCGATTGCAACAGAAAACGGTAACAATTTACCTTTAACGACCGTTAGGCTGTTACCGATTGCGAACGACACGAACGGCCTCAGAGGTAGTTCGCCTTCGCCAACAAGGAAAACAAAATGGCTACCAAATGAATTTAATAAAACCAGCGAACAGTCACGACTTAAGGTGGTTCGACAGCGGGAGGCCCGCATCTCGAGTTCCGGAAATGCTGATGACTTTCACCTGATCTTTGCGGCACGTGCTTATAGTAGAAAATTTAGATAAAGAAAAGTTTGATCTGCATTAGTGTCTTCTCTGTTAACGCAGTTGGTACAGTAATTGACTCGCAATCCAAAGGTTCTAGGTTCGAATCCCACTCGCTTCAAAACTTTTTTTTAACAAATTGTCCGATTTTAGTGACTAGTCAATTCATAACGCAGTGATCAAAGGACAGGCTATGTTTAGTCACGTATTAATGAATAATATCAGATGCAAGTATAGTCAAGTGACAGCTAAATTTGTGAGGATTTATAGCCTATATGACATATGGCAGCTTAACACAGGACAAAAGTAATGCTAAAAGATAGATCCTAAAGGAGCTTTTATGCATTACCTTTGTTATGCATTAAGCAGTCACTTGCCTTTAAAGATCTACAGGCTACCGTATTCAATGGTCCCTCATTACAGGTTTGACTTATGGTATTATTTAGAGATGACGGCATTTTAAAGTTGAACTCAAGGGAGGTTACTCGTTTTGTGTTAACATTTTGTCAGAATTTCAGGAAATCGTGTATAAAATGTAAATTCTACTGTAGATTTTCATTAAATGTTTGTGACTAGTAGAATTAAGTTATATCTATCTAATAAGAGTAAAATTAGTGTATGTTAAACAGCTAGATTTTTTGTAATTTGCGATTTTCAGAATTTGACTTTTTTACAATATTTATATTTCCAGAAAATATGTTATGAAATACTTTTGTTTGCCCAATATCTTATAGTCTATGTACAGTTTACTTAAATGTACAGAAATTATTGAGTTATATCATTTTATAAAGAAAATATTCCTGTTTTTTAAAAAAGGAGCTTTTCTCGACAAAAGATCCTGTCAGAAAAAAACGGCACTGTAACTTTTTTTTATTTTAACGATTTTTCACTCTCCATATGGTATATTTCAATTTAATCAAGGTTTCAAAGAATTCTGACACAGAATAAGCTGACCCGCAAACCACCTTAATTTCTCATCAATAAACCAAACATTTTCCGATACTTAATGTATCAAACAAAGCAGCTTACATCTGAGCAGATAAATCTTATTTTTATATGCGGTAAAATTGATGCATTTCAGTTGATTAGTGCACTTTTGCTTGTGTTATTTAGAATCGCACATTAATCGTTCGTACCCTTGAATAGTTAATAAACATTGGGGCGCAATGAGTTATTATTGAAGAGTATCGGTGAACGGTAGATGTCGTACTATATGGGTTGTTTGCATCGGTTAACGTTACTGTTCGCTGATACGGTACTTGAACGCCCTACTGGTCTGCGTGCAACAAAGCTATGCCATCACACACACAACTAAAATTTAAATTGCACTTCCAACAAGGCAGCCTTGGCATTAATTGTTTGCTATTATCAAAGAATTTAAGAGAATTTCATTACCTCAATGTTTTCTTCTGCATTCTACTGGCGAATTGAGAAGTTTTGAACACATATTGGATGCAAACGAGACGCCGAGCAGCTGTCTCTTATCTGAAGCCATACTCTTTGACACTCTTGTGTAAATTTTTCAAGTAGAACATGTAGATAGTTGAATTATAGCAGACGACAAATTTTGCAGACGGCCATCTTAATAGTGCTTTAAAGGTCAAAGCGTTTATTGATTTAGATGCGATCTCATGCAGCAATTTCTGTTCCTAAACATGCAGTGGAGGAGATTTTATTCTTTTCCGATTAAACGCAAATGAAATGCAAAAACAAATGCAATAAAATGTTGAAAATTACTATTTCCTAAATGTTTTACGATTGATTTTAATCAGAGTGACAAACAGTTTGGATCCAAATCAGACGCCGGGTTACCCGGCGTCTGATTTGGTTCCAAACTGTTTGCATTGAAAATAATTGTTTTAGAATAAACACGTTTATTGGGAAAGAATAATGTCTTCTCCGCTGTAGTAAAGACGCGGTCCCTGTTGAGATGCGCAAGGAAATGCGACATAATTTATAGCGACAATGCACTTAACGCATTTTTCTTTTCTGTCCTAAGTACACGGGAACGAAGAAGCAACTCTGTATCCTGAGTCCAAGATTATGAATTTTTTTCGGTGTGATCATGCAATCAACTAAAGCATTCTCCTATTAAAATGTCATGTACGGCATTGAGCGTACATATGTACCACTGGCTCCGTTAACCTTTTCATGATCAAATGTATCGTGAGATATTTACCCCTTCACCGCCATAGTGTCGTCTGCTTCAATATTGTTGTCTGCAATATCGTTTCATACTTAGAATTTTAGACAGTATAAGTGACGTAATTTCAAAACTAGTGGCAAACAGTTTTTTATCACATAATGTACGGTCTGGGAGTTGTATAAAGCGATTGTATAAATATCGTAATCCACTAGTCGAATATCATTTTTTGGGCTCCGGCCCAACTTGTTTGTCTACAAGCGCTGCATGTAGCGTGACGCCAAATGATGTCATTTACTATGACGTTAACGTAAACAACGTAACGTTTGGCGGAAAATCTATATAGAGGAGGATCTACAAACTACGGCTTCAATCAATTTAATAGTTGCTTAAACTTATTATGTGATAAATAGAATCTCACATTCGTGCTCATTATTTATCATTTTTAATAAACTCGTTGACTAAAATGAATATGACGCTCGCCAAGGCTCGCGTCATATTATTTTAGTCAACTCGTTTATTAAAAATGATAAATAATGAGCACTCATTCAAGATCCTCTATATCTTATTATATTTTCCTTATCAGACGCCGCGTCGGGATCAAAACTGTTTGCAAATGCGTTTTATGACGGCATTGAGAGTGAAAGGGTTAAGGAATATTCGGATACTCATTTAAGAATAGAGAACAAGTCTATGTTTCTAGGTTTGTTCCCAGTGCGACGCCTTATTCTTATAACAAATAATCTACATTTTATACAGTTTCGAGAAAAACACCTCCAAACATTCAAAGTGTAATTGTTTTTTTCATGTTTCCGTGTTTTTTTGATCTTGTAAAATTAAAAAAGAAACATTTGAAAACCCTATAGCTGTACACAAATACCGACAATATTAACTGATAGTATTTCAATAATTTGAACTTTAATTTTGAATATAGCTAAAATGTTTGTTATTTTTAATATTATTACGTGTGTTAACGGGACATGTCGTGCTATCAAAGGAAGACATTTTTATCATACTATTTTTAATGGAAATAAAATCTGTCTCAAGAACAAATGAAACAAACAATGCTACAGCGTTCCCTCTCTACAACGACACCCAATGGGAGACAAAGATTGTGTGTGTTGTTTGGAGGGAGTCGTTATAGAGAGGGAAATTTGCTTACATTGCAAACAGCCTGAATCTAGATCAGACGCCGCGTATCGCGGCGTCTGATCTGGATTCAAGCTGTTTGTCATTTTTTTGTCAAAATGTCGAATATGTAACTTTGAGAAAAACAGCAGACGACAGTTTTAAGCAGACGATATTGCAGAAGTGAAAGTATTAGACATATATAATTGTCTTGTTTTGGGGACAGCGGCAAGAGTCGTTGTAAGGAGGTTGTCGTTGTTCGTAGGGCCGTTGTAAGGAGGGAGTCGTTGTTCGGAGGGCCGTTGTAGAAAGGGAACGCTGTATTATTACTGTTGCACGTGGTCGTTGCGTTCCTAGATATACACAAATCATCATAAGGGTGTTTCGTTTCGTCAGTATTGTTCGATTTTGTTGACCTGTCAGAGTTATTTTTAGAACAGAATAGTTCATAATGGTAAATAGGTAAGCAAGGTAACATCGTAACAGGGTAGCATTGGATCTATATGGTCGTACAGTTTCCAACTTGAGATAAGTATGATCCTCTTGCAGCACGAGACAGCTGCGCTAACTTTACTGATAGTTTATTCTTTACCAATAAACGCATTTATATACTAAAACTATTATTTCCATTGCAAACAAGTTGGAGTCAGATCAGACGCCGGGTAACCCGGCGTCTGATCAGGCTCCAACCTGTTTGCTACTCAGATTAAAAATATAATTAAAATTTCTAAAAGTAAATTTCCACAGTTTAGTGCATTGCGTTTGCGTTTAAACGAGAAAGAATAAGGTATCCTCTACTGTACATAACGCACAAAAGTTACAGCTATCCGTATCATTAACTGGATGTAGAGAAAACGCATCCCTTTGAAAGTTTTAGAATGATCTGGCTCCAACCTGTTTGCAATGGAAATAATAGTTTTAGTATAAAAATGCGTTTGTTGGGAAAGAATAAAATATCAGTAAAGTTAGCGCAAGGGTCTCATGCTGCACGAAGATAATGTTATCTCAAGTTGGAAAGTGTACGACTATTGGCGTGTTCACCTGAGACTCTCGAGTCTAGTAGAGTTCATCAAATGACGTAAAATGGCGCTAAATTCTGAATGCGCACGCATCTTTCAGCAGAACGACAAACCCTTCAAACGAGTAAGTAATGGGTCAAATTACGGCCTAAAACAAAATGGGAACCACGCCAAACCGGACAAATAATGGCAATTTTATGATTTTAATGTCGAACAATGAAACCCTAGACTAACTATTTATTACCCTATAGCACGGTTACAGGACTGTTCTTATACATGTGCAAATTATGCGGTATTTAGCTTTTTACTATTGGGATTTTGTGTTTTCATTTTCCGACGCCATTTTGAAACTCGACTAACCCTGCGCTGGGACTGGGTTAGCCTAGAGTTCGGTTCAGAGGTCATATGACGTCATTCGAGTACGAACGCGGTTTGTTCACCTGTAACCTGAGGAACTCGGGTCGACTCGAGGATCTCAGGTGAACACGCTCTATATAGATCCGATGTTACCCTGTTATCTATTTACCATTATGAACTATTCTGTTCTTAAAATAACTCCGACAGGTCAGAAAAATCGAACAATAGCATATCCGGGATTGTGCGTGTAACCATGTGTATAGTTTTGTGGGTAAATACAGAAATGTTGTCACCTATACCAAAGTCAATCACGTCCTAGATTTCAGTGAAGAGCTTTTCATTCTCGTTGATGTCTCCTACTCCTTCGTTCCCCATGATGGGCTCCTTGCCATAGTTGTTTTGTCCTACCTTGGCGGTCATGTCGCCCATCAGTACTGTAATGTCACAGTTCTTCTTTGGTGACATCGTCATCCTAATTGATAGGGGTGTAGCACTGTAAAATGGTGTCTTCCTTGAATTATCGAGTGGAACTCCATGTATTGTTAAAGACATCACATGACCAAGCTTGGCTGGTAACACCAACCCCCGTATATAGTTTGAGTCAAAGCATGCAGAGCATGCACTAACGGTGGTAGCGTCTAGGCAAAGAATCATTCAGGCGTCTCATGTGAGGCCCACACCTAATATTTGATAGCTTGGTTAGTAAAACCCATTGAAAAACCTATTGAGATCTATTATGTAAGGGCCTCTATTCAAAGCTGAGCCATTGCCTGAAGACTTTTCTCATGCTGTATACCGGTATATACCTGTATTTTGACACCTACTAAACAATGTGGGGGGGGGGGGGTCAATGAAAAGACTGACTTGATGTCTTTAAGAAGGGATTGTTATAAGAAGGAAGAATTACCTTGAGAGTACTGAGCCTGACGTGGTTTACATTTGTAAAAAGTTTGAACCCTTACAGATCAGGGGTCCGTCTAACGAAACGTCGTACAACAAAAAATGTCGTAAGTCATATTCTAAAATTATTAATCATTATTTATTTCTCCATCTAATCCTGTCTTGTGACATCTCTTTGGAATCATCTTGAAAAGACGATTCCAAAGAGATGTCACAAGACAAGGTTAGAAGGAGAAATTAGATGCATTGTTCAGTTTTGACTATGTACGACTTTTTTTGTCGTAGATCTATACGACCTTTCGTAAGACCGGCCTTTGGGTTCAAACTGCTTGTTACTCGTTTTATGGTTTTGAGAAAAAACAGAAAACGACAATTCTAATCAGACGATATTGCAGCAGTTAAAGCGTTAGACATAGTCGTCGTGTTTGGGGAACAGCGGCAATCATTGTCGTAGGAAGGGAATCGTTGTTCGTAGGGCCGTTGTAGGGAGGGAGTATTGTATATATATAACAACAAACAATGTTTATTTGCTAACAATCACATTTAATCATCTTTAACAACTGTAATATACCGACAATGTTAACAAACAACAACAACAACATTTGCGGTGGATATTTTATATATATTACACACACAACAGCCGCTAAGCTTAGAAGATACAGTCTCAATACCCGCATATATATTTGTGATGGATCCTGATCTGCCACGCTCAGGATCCAAACAGTAAAAGCCTTGCATGTTAAATAGTATAAAATTACTTCATTGATCGTCACAAATATTTCGACCGCTACGGGACTTAACATGTTCATATAAAAGTCGCAATTTTGTATACTGCAATCTACCATAAAATCAGTTTTATTGACTATCCTCTTTGTTAAGGTTGAAAACCCCTACTGAAATCGGACCATATTCGATGCTGTGCGTACAGCAATCGGTTATTCTCGTCAACTTTCGGCCCATTCCGAACCATGCTTTAGCATAGTTCGGAACGGGTCAACAGTTGACGAGAATGGCCGATCGCTCTTCGTAGCGTAGCGATATTGAACAGTATTTGCTCAATCTCATAAGGGGTCTTCTACCTTAATGGCTGAATGAATAAAACAAATCTGTAACGTGCATTTGGACATGATTTTTTGTGATAAAGGCCTGTATAGATCGAAATAAATCAGATGAAGTAAATAAATCCATACTAGTTCTACCTTAATTCCACTTTTGGAATAGTTTTATCTTCCTTGCCTTAAATTTATTTCTTCCATTGAAGTCCAGCTATTTTGACCACTCATTGGAATGCGTATTAAAGGCCAGTTATGAATTAAAGCAAGATTAAAGTAAGGTCGAAAGCTCGTGTTTCGCTCTCCGTTTTACTTTTATCCTGCCTTAAACTAATTTTCCAACATTTGAATGGCGGCTGTTACGACTACTCAACATACCAATTGTTTGCGGTACTCTAAAAAAGGCAAGTAACTGATCCATTGCAAATAATTTGAAGTCAGGTCAGACGACGGATAACCTTGCGTCTGATCAGGCTCCAAACTATTTGCCACTCAGATTAATTTCAACCGTTAGACATTTACAGAAATTTGTAATCTTTTAGGCCTACATGTTCTGGCATTGCTATTGCGTTTTGTCTGAGTTTAAACGGGAAATAATAACATCTTCTTCTATGTGTTACGTCACACATGACGTCATACATGTAACAAAGACCAATCTCTTCCACACTATATCATTTGAATGATTGTAATAGCCAGACATGTTCAACTGAATGCATCGAGTTATTATCAACATCAAAGATCCATAAATAGATTTCTCGTCAAGTCTCGGAGTCACGTGGGCAAGACGAGAGAACATAGTCTCCAAACACGTTCAGTTCGAACAAACACGAGACCGTTATCACTGCTAAGTACGCTATTAAGCACATGCACCCAAACGGTTTCTGTAGCTTCCATTTTGCCAAGTTTATAGCAATAAGCATAAATGCAACGGTGGATAAGAGAATAATTGCAGAATAACTTATTCCTTCACTGTAGATAATCAGAGCGTCGCCTTTCTTGTTTATCGTTGTGTCTAGTAACCATGGTAACCCGAGGCACATGAGAATATCAAAGACGTTACTACCGATGGAGTTGGACACCGCCATATCGCCGTAGCCTGGAATAAAGGAATGGCGTACCAGTCAATCTTGTGTTACAGTGGAGAAAACGTCATTCTTTCCCCCCGTTTAAACGCAAATGAAACGCAACCTCATTGCAAATGAAACATGCAAAATGACGTTTTGAAAATTTTGACTATTAGTTTTAATCTGAGTGGCAAACAGTTTGGAACCTGGTCAGACGCCGGGTAACCCGGCCTCTGATCTGGGTCCAAACTTTTTGCAATAGAAGTATTTTTTTGCGTAAACGCGTTTTTTTTGGCAAAGAATAACTTTTTCTCTAATGTAGCGACCACCCGATAGAAGATCGATCGTGCATTATTTTTCATATTGGATAATACGTTATTCTTTCCTGTTTCAACGCAAACGAAACGCAAACGCAATGAAATAAAATTCAGACCATTTTTTTTAGATCGAGGTGACATACAGTTTGGGGCTTGATAACATGTCGGATTACCCGTCGTCTGATCTAGCTCCAGACTGTTTGCATTTGATATAATAGTTTTATCGAAAACGCGTTTACTGGGAAAGAATAACGTCTTCTCCACTAAATGTGCTTTCTGTAAATGTATTTATTATATGCCTTCGAGTGATATCGAGCGTTTCCGCGTGTATTTGCAGAGTAAAATACAAGAGTCTGTATCAGCCACCTTGTATCAGCCACTTTGTATTTTACTCTGACCTCGCTTTCGATTTGACGTGACGTCATTTACGTACATGTACGAGTGCCGCGTTATTCTTTGTTACATACAAAAAAGCTTGTTCTGCTTCAAATAACTAATAAATTTTGGATATAAAATGATTTAAACAAATATTTAGTTGTTTCTGGTTTGTATTCAAGGCATATAATAAACACATTACCAGTTATATTCTTACATGTATGTACCGAGGTTTAACAATTGTCCACACAGAGACTGCCGACTGAGTGTTTCTTAAATGTTTTATTCTGGCGGAGTAACAAATATCTTCTTTAACAAGTTCTAAGTTTCTAAAGCTTATGCACATCACACAGACACACAGTTCTTATTACTAAAGTTTCCCATATCATACATGTACTCTATATTCCTGTATTTCCTTATTCCTTTTCTTGTTCTAAAATACCTAAGTATCTGCTCCTTTTATACCTTAGACTCTGAAGTCCTGACAGGTGCTAAAATAAAATGATTCCATGTCAAGGTACAAAAGGTGCGAGAACAATTGCTAAATCTGATTAAAATCAATATTTCTAATACAACTAAAACATCATTTCAAGACACAGAGTTACTGATTTCAAATGTGCACATTTAAGCTGTTTAATCACCAACTGAAAAGGTGTTAATAATGAAGCTACATAATATGTTTTCCTAAAAAATGAACAGAATCAACACTATAAAATGAAGAAGAATTTCAAATTCTAAAATGAAATATGCAACATTAAATTGTTAATATTTGCATCATAATATATATTCATTATTATATTAATTATTCTTACCATCTCTTGCTACGAAGATGCTGCTCAGACAGTCCGGTACAGAAGTTCCCGCAGCCAGAATGGTTAGCCCCATAACAGTGTCCGGAATGTCCAGAGCATCACCTATGATAGACACAATAAAACTAAATTACAGTCCTTTTCACTCAGCTCTGTCACTGAATTTGTATCGAGATTTTTTTTATTTCAAACAATATCAACTTTGTACCTGCATGGGACGATCAGATCGTTTTTTACGAACTCACATGCAAAGTTTCAGATTTATCCGGGCTGTGAATGACGAAAGATCGTGAAAAATGTGTTTTCCCCATAGTAAATTTGGCTTCAGCTATTAACAAAGATGGTCGACTTGTGAATGGTATGTGACGTCCATTTTACGTTGGGTGAAGCGGGTCTAAAAACAGCTTAAAATGGTATTGTAATTCGGTGAATGATGCTCTCAACTTGAAATTAAGACCAAAAAAAATAAAAAATTACATCGTTATTTTGAAGGTGTTGTTATATTCTATGTAAAAGAATATTTAAATACGATGTAAGAGGCGAAATTATAGGCTATCCTTTGAGCAAATAGTGGGACATCTATGTATTCATGACGAAAGCAATTAATTTGTGACATTTTTTTTCAAATATATATTACGTCAGTGAGTTTTTTGTAGATCTATTTATACTTTTTAAGTCGGTCAATTGTTAGTTAGTGGAGAGAACAGGTTTTCAATTCCTTTCATCGTTCTGTCGGGTTACGGTTCCACATCTTTCGAAAGGGACTTTGAAGGGTTAAACCATGCCAAATTGAATCTATTAGCGTCCTCGAGTGTATAGATCTAGATCTTTGGCTGCTGTCCAGAGCATGCAGATCTAGGCATAGGTCTAGATCAACATGTTTTAAAGAACACTTCTAAACAATTTATATATCTAGATCTGAATCACCTTTAATGATAGATCTAAATTAGTCAAATAGATATATTGTTTTTTCAGACACGTCTTTTGAATTTTTTCTTGTAAACAGCACAGTTAGAACGCCGTATTCACGTTGTATTTTTATTTGGTACAATTATATGTTAGCTAGACTCTGTCTTTTAAAAATAAAGGAGAAAAAAATTAAAGAACGATGGCTGATAATGCAGTACAAATAAACAATGTTTCTGGAAATCAGGTGTATGCTTAAACACATGGATCCAGTTTGGTGGGACATGCACTGAAATTGACTAAATGCATGATATCTTGCACGGATTTGATCATATAATGCTACTAAAGTACACAAAAGTGCAGACCTAGAAATCGACGTAATTATGTTTCAGAAGAAAGTAGATACCTAGGAGAAAATCACAAAACATGTAAATTATGGTTCAATACACTAGATCAAGAAGTAATTTTGTTCTCTGTTTAGATTTTAATCAGTCATTAAACATAACTCGCTCATTCTAAAATCAAACATCTCTCTAACTCTATTTCTCCTCTCTTACTCGCTCTTTCTAAAATCTAACATTTGCCTACACCCCTCCCCTCTCTCTCTCTCTCTCCCTCTCTCTCTCTGTCTGTCTGTCTGTCTGTATATGTCTATGTCTGTCTGTCTCTCTCTCTTTCATATCTCTCTCCATCTCTCTCTCTCTCTCCGGTGCGTTTATAAAAAAATCTTTTTTGACGTTATACAATCGATTGATTTTAATTCAAACAGCAACAACAACAAAAAACTAGGAAACTAGACAAGCACATTCCGTTTAACGGATTTATTTACAACACTATGGTGCAGCAGATTAATTTATAGCTGTCATACCTGCAGAAAAATGGAACAGTCCTTGACGATTTATGCACATGCGCATTACGTCACATTACGACACACGGCGGCCATTTGTAAACACAGCTGACCGCTAATTTTCTATAGGAAATGTTTTTTTTCAGGATATCTCCCTACTCATAGTCCCGATATTTCTCAAACTTTGCATGTGAGTTCGTAAAAAACGATCTGATCGTCTCATGTAGGTACAAAGCTGAAATTGTTTGAAATAAAAATAAATCTCGATACAAATTCAGTGACAGAGCTGAGTGAAAAGGACAGTACATGTACACACATTGTACATGTCTTTATATGCATTTCCAAAATGATATTGCAAACCAAAATCAATAACCATAACCGTGTCACGCAAATTCCTATAGGAGAATATGTTTTTTGCTTCCAAAGAATGCATTTGAGCAGTACCATGACAAAACCTTTCTCATTGAATGCAAACAGAGTAGATAAAGGCTAGCCGCCGCGTCAAAGACGCGGCGGCTGGCCTTGACCTTCTCTGTTTGATACCCACAATATGCTAAGGCATTGTGTTTAACAGTATTATATACGAAATTTGGTAGTGCATACCAAACTTAGATGCAGAGCCTGTGATGATAATAGTTATCAGTCTGTATAATGTTGAAATACAATAAGGCAGGTTTTGTCATGGCACAGCTCATCTATATTAAAAAACAGTTTCCATTGCAAACATTTTGGAGCTGAATTAGACACCGTGTAACCCGGCGTCTGATCCGAATTCAACCTGTCTACCACTCAGATTAAAATAAAACGGTAACAATTAAAAAAAGTTTGAACACTTTATTGAATTGTGTTAGCGATTCTGTTTCGTTTAAACAGGAAAGAATAATGTCTTCTCTACTGTAGGTATTGGAGGATAGATGAAAGTGTGTGGGTGGGTTATCAATAACACGATGCCCCGTTGTTTTCCTTACTACAAAAAATTACAATAGAACCTCTCTATAACGACCACTAAACTGTGTCAAATATTAGTCGTTTAAGACAGGTGACTGCTTAAAGCAATGTGAAAGAGAAACAGAAAGCTCTTACAGGAGCTTTCTGTTTCATTTTCATATTGCTTTAAGCTGTCACCTGTCCTTTATGTGGACAATTAGCCTTCTATTTAATGGTCGTAATAGAGAGGTTCTACTGTATTAATGTTTCATCATTGTACATAGTTGATTACATACAGTTGAGAAGTTTCTTTCCGTCTAAATGCACACGAAGCTCAGTGCATTACAATTGCTTATTTTTATATATAAAAGATCATTCCATGTATTTCATTTCAAACATTATGGCAACACTTTGGGGATTACTTTAAAGAATTTGCGAGTGACATAATTGCTTTAGAATAATCGCGTGTAATTAGAAATAAAAACTTCTTATCCACTGTCAACAATCACAGATATCTTTAACCCTATGATATATAGTATACCATTCCTACTGGGATTAATAAGAGACAGCATGGCATTTATCATCTAAATGCCATTGTACATACATATTGAACCACAATAAAAATAATTATAAAAGATAAACCGTGTAATAATAAACAGCATCAACCTTTTCACCTTAAATTATAGCCGTGTGCTTAGCCCTTTCTCTGGCAATCTAACCGTTTAATTTACCCCTTTTGCCGACATTTCACTGAGATCTGCAATTTCATGCACTTATTTTTTGTTTTGACTCAAGCATTGTTAAACCAAACACTAACCCTACATTGTTTCAGAAAGAAAAATAAAATTGCAAACAAAACAAAATAAATAAGTGACAAACTGTTTGGATCCTGGTCATATGCCGCGTTACGTGACATGTCATTGGATCCAAACTGTTTGCAAAATATAAATATCTAACATTTGCACCATAATAGTTCAATACTTTATATCTTCAATATATAGTACATTATCTAACATGCGTACTCTAATAGTGCAATTCATTTTATTTTCAATATAAAGTAAGGTGCTTACTACAAAACCTCACTGCATTGTAGAACAAGAGAAACTGTTTTACAAAACATGTTTTGCTACAATACGGAACTATGTACGAGGTTCAAAACAGAAATCAAGATATGTTTGTCCTCTTATCGTAACAAATACCACTTTATGAATATTGTTGCACAGAGTTTAATAACACGTGAGACAAAATTATCTGATCAGGTTCTACGTTATAGTCATGATGCAACACTTTGTTGAAACATTCTAAAGTAGTCACAAAGTGTCTAAACTTAAATACAAACTGGTGAGTGTTTTTGAAATTAACAGATCAATGCATTACAAAGTAATACACATTGAATCCTAACGACAAAATACGTCCTTAACAAACTGTATACCTCATTATGTGAATTTTAAAACTGTTTAATTTCACACACACATTATCAAAAACTCGTACCTCGATGTTTTGACTGACCGTCAGATAGCGTCACATAGCTGATGAAGCCTGAAGTAGCTTCAAGGTAGCTTTGAGGTACGAGTTTTCGGTAATTTGTGTGTGAAATTAAATAGTTTTAAAATTCTCATAATTAACATTATTACCACACAGTTAAACTTCCATCAGAAACTGTACACCTGTTTAGCTAATCAGTGTAGATACATATAAAATGGTTCCTTTAGGTTATTCAGTTTCACGCAGACAAATATAAGAGGATTCCTTTAGTTCTTTCCGTTTGCAATATTTACGAGAAAACAACCCTAAATTTTAATGAATGCTTTTGAACTAATTGGAAAATGATATTTTGCATTAACACACTTAAGCCTAGCGACGTGTATACTCGTCATTTACAAATAGTGTACGCGTTGAGAGTACAGTCCTATGGAAACAGTGTAGTCTCTGATCAGAGGGCTCCTAAAGGAGCACTCTGGTCAGGATCTATACTGTTTGTATTTTACAAGATATTGTAAAACTATTAATACATTTCTGAAATGGACTAGATCTGATTGGAAAATGGAATTATAAATTCAAAGTTTCAGGGGTGAATGATTTTAAAGTTTCATAGATGACGAATTGACTCACCAACAATCGTGACCATCCACACCATTATATAAGAAAACCCTGCTATCCATATAATCGAGAAAGTAAACGTCAACAGGTAGAGCTTCCGGAATATGCCCCGCCTTCGGCAGTCCGGAATGGAGATGAAGAGTAGAGCTTTTAGAGGAACCATGGTAACCCAGTATACCCGCAGGAGCCAATGGTCAGGCCAGTCCCAGGGGGAGTCGTAGTTGTCCTCTGGAAACAGATTTGATTGGTTAATCCCTTCACTGCCATGACGTCATCAACTTTAAACAAGTGTCGTCTGCTTTTACTTGTCAAATTTAAATTTTAGGTAATTTGATTTAAGAAATATGGAAATGAGTCAAACAGTTTGGATTTTGATCAGACGCCGCGTAACGCGGCGTCTGATCAAAATCCAATCTGTTTGCAAATAACCATTGCACTCGGGGTAAGGCAGTGAAGGGGTTAATCTCTTGGAACGGCATGCAGTCATTTTCAAATAGGTAGAAAATAAGTTACTCTTTGTTGTTTAAACGCAACCGAACACACACAAGCATTGCAATGAAATATTGAAAATGTCACTTTTTAATTACTAACGTTTCATTTTAATCAGGATGCGTGTGTGTGTGTGTGTTTGTTATGGTATGACTGTGTGTGTGTTCTGCTTGAGAGGTGGGTGTATTGTTTGTGTTGCGTTTCCTGCTTGAGTCTTTCGTATTTATTTATTATGGAGCCTGATAAGACGCCAATGTGGCTCCAAAGTGTATGCAATTGAAATAATTGTTCAAAGCATAAACGCGTTTATTGTGAAAGAATACATTATTCTCCACTGTAAACATTATTCCAAAAGGGGGATGCATGCAACTATTTTGTAAGTAGTTACATATATACCTTACTATTTTCCGTTTAAACGCAACCAAACAAACAAAAGCATTGCGATGAAATGTTGAAATGTCACTTTTTAATTACTAACAATTCATTTAATCTGTTCAGAACCTCATAAGACACCGGATCTCTGATTTGGCTCGAATTTGTTTGCAATTCAGAACTTATTGGAACTGGAACTCTTTTCTTCAGCGGAGGAATAAATTAAATGTGCTAAAATACGCGTGTATTGGAGAAAAGGTATACTATTACCCAAGCCGTTTGACTGCGAACTGTTTTCGGTCAAGGTCGTTTCTTTAATGCTGCCCTCCTCTGTACCCACACTCTCCACCTTCTCAATGCTGTTTGTATAGGCCGTACTGGGAGAATTGTCTGAAAATACAAGGTGCAACTACAGTAAAACCTCTATATTACGACCAAAATGTTGTTTCATTTTTGGAGTTAGTTTAAACATATCTATTTCCAGATATTTTACAATTATGTACAAACATATAATACACATTGTGCTAACAATGTCTTGGAAGTGGATTAGATGGCAGCAAACATTACTTATTTAGATCTTCTCCATAGTAGTGGATGTGTCCTTATTGATATGCATATCTATATTATAGTATATATTGATGGAAGCCATGTCAATAAACTCTTGAACAATTTAAATGAAGAAAATGAAAGAAAAGTCGACACACGCAAGAATGGGATGATGAAAACATTGATAAAGTATAAATGTTAACGTATGGTCTGGCAGGGGATATGAATATAAAGTTGGTAGCTATACAAGTGATATTCACGAAACCTTTTTGGTTTAGGATAAAGTTTTGCACCGCAACAAACATTCAAGTGATTGCTTCCATGACTAAAGCTGGGTTACCGAACAAGAGAACTTCTGTTGTTACAGGTCATATTGGTCTTTTTTCATAAAGTATTTTTGAACGGTGGGCTGTGTATAATCTACATCTAAAAAGAAAATGGTCAATGCTTTAAATTCACCGAAATAACATAAGGGAGAAGGTACAATGTATTTTTTTAAAAAAACAAGACGTAAGTTCAGAGCACTACAGTTCGTTCTGAGGAGAGTGTGTAAGATATGTGCTGTTCTGTTACTAGCATAGTAATAATTTGGGATGTTCATTATTATGTTAAATATATTATATTAAGTGTTTACGACAGTTTTTGTGTTGGTTTGAAATTTTGACCTTCTTTCCTATCTGAATTGCACACTTGACGTATCATCTTCCTTCCAATCTATTTGACACTGATGATAATTTCTAAAGGAAAATACATGGTACGGTTATTCTTTCCTCTTTAAACGCAAACGAAACTCAAACACAGTGCAATGAAAATAGAAAATGACAATGTTTTCACCATTCTGACTATTTAAGTTAATATGAGTGACAAACAGTGTGCTTGCTTCAAACTGTTTGCAATGGAAATGAATGTTTTAGCGTAAACTCGTTTATTGGGAAAGAATAACGTCTTCTCCACTGTACCTTAAAATCATTTGATGAGAATTATTGCCGGCGACAAATTAGAAGACGACAATTGCATCCCGTGCAGAAGGTTAATATGTCAACAATGTCACGTAGCAAATAAAACAAAAAGGGTTTCTACAAACTCATATATACAGTGCTTCCTCCCTACAAACACAGTAACACCTTCCGAAAAGCAACCCCCCCCCCCCCTGACAACAATGCTTGCCGCTGTTCCAAAAGCAAGACAAGTAGGTCGTACGCGTTTGCTGTTGCAATATCGTCTGCTTAAAAGTGTCGTATGGTGTTCTACCTGAAGTTGTATGTTATATATTTTGACAGTAGAAAAGTTAGGACGAATGACAAACAGTTAGTATAGAATACAGATCAGACGTCGCATTAAAAGGGGTCTGATCTGGATTCAAGCTGTTTTCAAATGTAAGCCAAGTCGTGCTTATCGCTCTAAGGGTACATGTATTAGTGTTCCCTCCCTATACTCCCCCTCCGAACAACACATATGTACACAATCTTTTTGTCTTCCATTCGGCGTTGTTGTAGAGCGGGAACACTGTTATTGTCATTATGATGCTGATGACGACCATAATGATAACTTCTGTGATCAAGATAATAATACAAGGTCTATCTAGATACCTATAATCATGTCCACTAAATGCCCATATTATACAAAATGTTCGTCTGTCGAACGCCCACACGTCGCATTCTATTCCGTTGGATACAGAATACTGTTGGTTACAGATTGAATCCTGATCAAACGCCGAGGTATTGGTCCTTGATCTGGATAAATCTGTTTGCGATTGTCGGAAAATTACAATATGCCATTGTCATCTGCAGAAGAATTTATCTGATACGAATTTGCGAATTTTGTTTGCGTTTAAATTCGACTTCAGAACCGAGGTATAGTAGAGAATAAGTTATTCTTTCCCGTTTAAACGCAAACGAAACGCAACTGCATTGCAATGAAAGGTAGACAATAACATATTTTTGATAATTCCGCCTACAGTCGAACTTCGATCTCTCGAACTCGCTTAATTCGAACTGTCCGATATGTCGACGCATGAACTTCATTATTTCATGCTCGGTTATGTCGAACATACCCGTATATCAAAGTGAAAACGTGGCTAAGCCACGTTTTTACTTAGAAATACGGGTATGTTCGACTTAACCGAGTTCGAGATATCGAAGTTCGACTGTATTTATTTAAACCTAAATAGTTGTTTTAGCCTCAACACGTAAAACTTATTTGGAAAGAATATAATTAATGTTTTTTAATCTGTGTCTGTATTAACAGTTTTCATATAGACGAAACTCCGAGTAACCAGGTGTCTCATTTAGATCCAAACTATTCCCATCGTTTTACAGTGGAGACGATTTTATAATTTTGCGCAGAAACGCAAACAAAACGAATATGCATTGCGATAAAACGAAAAGACAAATGAAAAGGAAACCGCTAGCTAATATTGGCGATCTGTTTTACTTCGAGTGGCAAAAAGTGGTACCCGGCGTCTGATCTTGCTTTAAAACATTGGCAATGGAAATAATTGTTTAAGCAGTGTTATTTGGCGTCTGATCTGGCTCCAAACTGTTTTCAACGGAAATTATTGTTTCAGATTGGAGATTCAAGATTTAAGCATACACTTTACCTGGTAGCCTATTTCTAGTATTGAAGATAGGTGACTACTTAAAGCAGGTTGAAAGTAAAGTAGGTGACTACTAAAAGCAGGTTGAAAGTAAAGCAGAATGCGCCTTAAGGCGCATTCTGCTTTACTTTCAACCTGCTTTAAGCTATCATGTGCTAGAATATAGAAAATATTCCCTATAATATATATTCATGACTGATTAAATTGGAACTATTTTCTTCAGCGGAGGAATAAATCAAATTCGCTAAAAGACCCTTCTATGGGGGAAAGGGTTAAATGGGAAAATAATTACGTCTTCTCCACTGCACATGTACACATTCGCCTGAAGCATGCACAGAACGTTAAGTTTCACCTAGCGGAATAATAAAGCTTAATAAAGCATGAAGTAATCCCTTCGCTGCAATGACGTCACCTCTTTCAAACAAATATCGTCTGCTTTTATTTCTCAAATTGAAATTTTACGTATTTTGACTTAGAAAATATTAAATGATTGTCAAACAGTTTGGATCCTGATCAGACGCCGCGTAACGCGGCGTCTGATCAGGGTGCAAACTGTTTGGACATAACTGTTGTACTCGGGCTATGGTTGTGAAGGAATTAATAGCGAACGAGAGAGGGGGCGACGTAATTATAGGTTTCGTTATCATGCGAAGAAACCGTAGAACATTTTGTCAAATGAGCGCTTAGCGCTTCCTAATTTAACGTTTGGTGAATTTTACCGGTTAATGTCTGTGCAAAATCCGAATAGTATCTGGTCGACTAATGTGATCACAGTTATTGACAGGGTTCAGTCATACAGTATAACCTATGACAACCAACATTGTAAGAGCACCCATGTCGCTTTGATTAACCTGTTGACTTTGTACCATAGATAAATCAGAGTGGTGACGATATGTTATTTTCTTTGGTTGATTGTAATAAATTAGAAATACTTGTCGTAATGGCCAATAGGTGGCGCATCGGAGCACGTCTAACGCGTGCAGTTATTGCCAGCGTGGTCAGTCAGCTCTTGACTCCTGACTGTATAAGAAATGTTTTTTTAGTTTGTTTGTTTTCATAGTTCGTTGTCGATGGTTCGAATAGTCCTATTGCATTCAGATAATTAATAATTATAATTACTGGAGAGAAGCTATCTATATAATGAACATATTTGAATTGTACATTAGTAATTTGATATTTTGAAGAAGAGTAGAATCCAAGAACAGAGAATAAGAAAGCAGATGACATTCCTTTAGAATGGTAGAACTTTAAGATTGGGGTATAAACCGATTTTATTGACCTGGCGGGGCGGAGTTTCAATGCGGACCTTTGCATTTCAACTTTTGGCGCGAAATCACGCTCTTTTATTATCGGAATTTACCGTTGTCGTCTGCCCTTTTTTCTCAACATTACATATTAATGGACATTATGACAGAAGACATATAATGAAGAATGACAAACAACCGTGTCGCGGCGTCTGATCTCGATTCAAGCCTTTTGCAAATGTAAACCAAAGCTTAATTTTCTCTCCCTATAACAAATCCCTCCGAACAAGACACGCAATATCCGTCTCTCGTTAATTGTTTTTTGCAAGGCACTTTTATTTATTCTATCGAAATGTCCACTTATACGTAACTTTGAGAAAAAATCAATATTCTTGAAACTTCTTGAAACGTTTGTTAAGGATGTTTGTTGAACATGTGGATACAATTTGACTTATTTTGAAAGTTTTATGGATGGGGGAGGGGTAGCAGCTTGGAGGGGGTGGGGTGTAGTGTCATAGCCTACGCATGAAACCCTGCGTCAACGTCCAGGTGCTTTACTGCATTTCAATATTTTTACAATGCAAACGGTTCGGAGTCTGATCAGATTTCACCACGTCTTATCAGGCTTCAAACGTTGCATTGGACACCCATTCTTGAAGGGGGTTTAATTTTTGGTGGAAAATCGTTTTATTTATCGCTATGTACTAACCAGACAGAGGTTGTTTCTCATCTTCCGTAACATCTCGGACGCTCATTGTATCGGAATGTCGGAGTCTCTTTTTCAGGAATGCAACAAAATCAATGGCTTTCTTTTCCAGGGAACGGTTGAAATACATGATTAGGATGTAGATTGCGTACAGAAGAACGAGAACGAGAGCCTCGTACCTGAAAACAAAACGGAATAAATACAATAGCGAATCAGATTTCTTTTTGATAACGTCATTTGTGAGGTCATACATTGTAGAAGTCGTGACGCATTAAATTTGAGAATATGATAATTTTTTAAATTCTGAGTGGAAAACATTTTGGAGTCTGATCTGGCTGCAAATTGTTTGCAATTGATATATGGTTTTTGGATAAACGCGTTTATTGGGAAAGAATACGGTGAGCTCTGAAACCGGACTCCTTATTACCGGGATTCTCTGAAATTCGGATACCTTTCTCGGTTCAAAAGACATACATGTATTCGACATACTAACCAATCTTTAAACGAAGAGGACTGGTAGGAAGAATGACTGCTTTTAAATGCAGTACAAAATACATGTACAGTGAAACCGCTCTAAAACCGGACACGTGTGGTGACAACAAAAGTGCAGGTTAAGAGGGGTTTCCAGTTTAAAGGGATTTTAACCCATTAACTTAATAGCTTTTTTCTAGTATGTAAGATATCAGGGTGATGTGTGATGTCGAACTGATCAGACGTGTCCGCGAACAAATGACAAAAAATGGACTTATGCCAGACATTACCGGATGTGTTTAAACAAAGTGTGCAATATCTGGACGCTTTCTAAGGATTTGGACGGATATTTTTTCCATCAAAATCAGTAACAAATGGCGTCAGGTTAAATTTCCCGCCGAATTGCAGAAGCCACGCCAACAGCCGTCATCTTGGAAATCAACGACCAAAGATGGAAAGAAACCAGTAACGGGCCAGACAACACCAAGCACTGGATGTAACGCCACTGCTAAGGTATCGACGAATGTTAGAGTGGATTTGGACCTTCAAAAACCAAAGTCCTCTAAGAAAAGAAAGACTCAATCACAACTCCGAAGAGATAGGCAACGCCTTGCAGCTTGGAAACTGAAACGACAACAAAGTCGTGAAAACCGCCAGGCTACGGTAGATACACCTGCTGGAGAAGACACTATCCCAGTGGAACAAAACTCCCCTGGAAACCCACCGAGTCTTGGCGAACAGCAACCGGAAATCCCCAGCTGCAAGAGCCCTGAGATTGAGGACCTAGATCTAGCTATTTTAGACTCTAAAACTGTGGTAGACAATACTCTGTGTGGCCTTTGTAATGGCTGTAAGGACATAGTACCCATTGTAAAACTTTGATGCTGTGCTATTTGTAACACAGCCAAATATTGCAACGCCCAGGGTTATCAGAAGGTTGAATTAGCACACAAAGAGTGGTGCAGACTTATACCTACAAAACAACCATAGTTAAGAGTCAAAGTACTTTTTATCGTCTTACATTTTATTTGGATCTTATAAACTGTATTTTATCGTGACGGACAGTGTATTTTTACGCCAGAATATCCAATAACATTTTACCAAGTTTTACTTGGGTGCTCCGCAATTAATAGAGGAATTTACCAGAACATAACAGAACAGATAGCTGACCACTTAAAGTAGGTTGAAAGTAAAGCAGAATGCGCTTTGATGCGCATTCTGCTTTACCCTCAATCTGCTTTAAGCTATCATCTGCTAGAATGTTTAAACTTTTTTCTTCAGTTTAGGAATATACCAAAGACGTAAAAAGGCGAATTTATGGTGTAATGGTTTAAAAAAATAAGTGTTTGAAACGGGACCAAAACTTTTGTCCGGTTTTGAGAGAATTCCGGTATTTAGTGGTTCCTGTTTAGAGGGGTTCCACTGCACTACTGTGCTCCTTCCCTACAACGGCCCTCCGATCTTGCAATAGACTAGACCAGGCACCTAGTGCTAAGCTCCAATTGGTAGACCGTCAGAAAGACGCCTTTTTCGCGGGTTTATCATACACTTTATAGATATTAAGATTCTTCTTTCATTAAGAACGAACTCGTACGACATACATACAGTATTGAAACATCAATAAGCACCGTAAAATGACAATCAAACGATAATAAGCACAAAACAATGATAATTCTATTTAACTGACTACATGTAAAATAATCGGTTGATCGTAATAACTATTGAATGGTTCTTAGTAACGTCTGTAGTCAATGTAGACGGGGTAACCTGCGCACAACGTGTTACGGTATCAATCTACCGCAATATACAATGGAGACACTGTTATTCTTTCCCACTTACCGCGTTTCAAACGCGTTTAGCGTTTATGTGTTTACATGCGCATATAAACGCGTTTACTCCGTTTATAAACGCAAGGGAGATAATCCATATCGGTCAGGCTTTTCCATTCAGATCTTATTCCTTATTTCAGCACAAATAGCGTTTTGCCATCTTTTATGTACATCTGAGCTTACTTTGATCTATGTACAACAGTTACTTGTCGTTATACATGGTTTAGAAACAATATCTACCAGTTAAAAAAAAACAAAAAAAAACAACACAACTTATTCAGCATCATTTCGTTCACTTAAACGTGTTACATGTACTATACAATTTGTTTCAACTGTATAATTCCGTGGTTTATCGTTTCGTTTGCGCATCGTTTGGGCATGCGTAAGCATAAACGGGAAAGAATAACAGTTTCTTCACTGTAATACAATATTAAAAAGGTTTGCAAATGTAAGCCAAATCATGCTCAGTAATCTTAGGGTATAAATTGTCCCTCCCTATAACAGTTCCCTCTGAACAACACATATTATATTTGATATATTTGAAGAGAGGGAGCACTGTATTTCTTAAGTATTGGATTCGGATCAGCTGGGCGTCATGGGCGAGGAAGTACAGTGTCCCCTCCCTACAACGACCCTCCCAACAACGATTCCCTCCTTACAACAACGCTCGCCGCTAATCCCTCAAACAAGACATGTATGTCCAACCTTTTCACGGCTGCAATTTCGTCTACTTATAATTTTCGTCTGCTGTTTTTCTTAAAGTTACATAATGGACATTCTGAGAAAAAAAATTAACGACGAGTGACAAACAGCTTGAAACCAGATCAGACGCCGCGTTACGCGGCGTCTGTTCTGGATTCAAGCTGTTTGCAAATGTTAACCAATTTCCCTCCTTTTAACGACTCTCTCCTAAAAACGCACACATTTTTTTGTCCCCCATTGGGTGTCGTTGTAGGGAGGGAACGCTGTATTTCCTATGTGACTTACCAGTATACGTGCTCGTCCTCTATGATAAACACAAGGGCTGCTACAGACACTAGATACGAGAAACAGTCTCTGGTCATCGGGTACCAGGTCAGCTTCACAATCTGGTAAAACATAAAAAATAATACAGTCGAAACTCGATACTTCGAACTCTCTTAAATCGACCGTAACAGTATTTCATAAGTTGAATTTCGATAAGTCGATCTCGCTGAAGTCTCGATACTTCGAACTAACGCGAGTTCGAAGTATCGAGTTTCGACTGTAACAGTTATAATATTAATAATACAGTAAAACCTCGCTATTACGACCACTAAAACGAAGGCTAAGTGAGTGTATAATAGACAGGTGACAGCTTAAAGCAAGGTTACAGTGAAACAGAAAGCTCCTATAGGAGCTTTCTGTTTCACTGTCACCTTGCTTTAAGCGGTCACCTATCGTAAACACCCTAATAATTAACATAATTTAGTGGTCGTAATAGCGAGGTTTTACTGTAATAATAATATAATTATAATTATGACGATGGTGATGATGATGATGATGATGATGATGACAATAATGATAATACTAATAAAACAAACACGACGGAAAGACTACATTCGTTCCCGATTTTAACGTACAACGCATAAAGCAAATAAATGGAGAATTATAAGTTTCTGAAATGTCTGGCAATTTATTTCAATTTCAGTTGGCAAAAAGTTTTGAGCCCGATAGTTTGCATTGGAAATAATTATTCTTCAAAAACCTGTTTATTGGGATAGATAGATGGATGAGGTAGGTTTGACAGTACTGCGACACAAAATAGGTCATATAGTGCCGAGAATGATGAGGGATGATGAGATAAGATGATTTCAGGGAGATTAATTCGGCTAATAGCACCACAAAGGATCAAAACCAACGACCCGTCTTCCTTTTAGTTCTTGGCAGAGGGGATACTCTCGGACAAATTAACAGAAACAATCCTTATGACGCCTTCTCGACTGTACAACATACATACACTGCAATATAACTGGTAGTGTTTCTAAGGTCAAATATCCTAATATTTTATTTTGAGAAATAAAACTAAAAAATAACAGCTTTGTTTGAAATTGTTAACTCGTGGTTTTAATCTGAGTGGCAATTGTTTGAACCTGATCAGACACATTGTTATCCGACGTCTGATCTTGCTCCAAAATTGTTTTCAATGTTTAGCAAAACACGTTTATTGGTAACGATTAACGTCGTTCCCACTGTGTATGTACAGTGGAGAATCTGTTATTCTTTCCCGTTTAAACGCAAACGTACGCAAACGCACGCAAACGCAAAGCACTAAAACGTAGAAAAGAACAACTTTTGGACAATTCTGATAGTTCATGTTTATCTTGGTGGTAAACAGTTTGGAGCCTGATCAGACGCCGGGTTACCCGGTGTCTGATCTGGCTCCAAACTGTTTGTACTGCAAATAATAGTTTTAGCGTAAACACGTTTATTGGGAAAGAATAACAGATCCTCCACTGTACCAGATTCTCTACTTGCAACTCTATGGATAATATATCCATACGCTGTAGTTAAGCTTTCGATCTGATCCTTTATATTGTTTGCATATATAGTTTCAAACATGTTGGCTTTGCAATTAGTGTTAAAATAAAGCTGTTTAACCCTTTCACTGTCAATGACGCCAAAAGCGCCTTGGCAAACACGTAAAGCGGCGTCTGTTCAAGGTCCAAATTATTTGACACTCGTTTCGAAATTTAGTCAGTAGTACTGCTTAAATCTAACTTTGAAACAATATTGCAGATAACAATATAGAAGCAGACGACAATAGCGCGGTGAAAGGATAAAAACCTCACGATAAAGTTGACCATCAAAGGATTAAACTAAATATCTACTTGTGACGGACATTAGTAATTCTCCCCCAATAGCTTGTTTTCAGTATTAAAGACAGATGTTTGCTAAAAGCAGACTGGAAGCAAAAACAGAATCCTTCTTTTAAAAAGAGTATTCTGCTTTATTTTCAGCTTGCTTTAAGCTATCATCTGCTAGAGACAAACAAAATAGTGCATACAATATTCATGACTGTAAGGACTGTATTTTGGAGGAATAAATTAAAGATTAAATTAAAAGAGTAATTGGTTAACTCTTTCACTGTCACGTTTTGTCGTCTGCTTACCTGATAGCATTTTTTCTAGTATTGAAGTTATGTGACTACTTAAAGCAGGTTGAAAGTAAAGCAGAATGCGCCCTAAGGCGCATTCTGCTTTACTTTTAGCCTGCTTTAAGCTATTAACTGCTAGAATAAGGAAAGTATTTAATATGACACATATTCATTACCGTATAATTTGGAACTATTTTCTTCAGCGGATGAATAAAATGAATGTGCTAAAAGTCGCTTCTATAAGGGAAAGGGTTAAACCTCTTACCGTCAAATTACCGTCTGCATTGGTGGTGTCGTTTGCAATATTGTTTTTAAAAGTCAAATTTCGGGCCGTTTTGACTAAAACATTGTCGATGTGAGTGTCAAACAGGTTGGTTCTTGATAAGACGCTGCGTTACAGGATCCAAACTGTTTACAAAAGTCGCCTCTTGGCGCCGTTGGCAGTGAAAGAGTTCAACTAAATAACTACCTTTACCTGATGCTGATAATCAAATACAATAATATGACAATTGTCAATTATATTATATAACAATTATCATTAATTGTTGAACACAATTATAAGCCCAAAGCAAAATGTGTTTTTGAACACACTTTTAAAACTAGTTAAATAAATTAGCTTTCATTAATACACTAATTGACAGCTTAATGCAGGCAATGTATAGAATTATTTTTCCAAGAAATTAATACTTCTAACGTATCATTACCACGGTAGGGCACGTTGTTTACGAACTACAGACGTCATTTCTGCTAACCTTAATTGCACCGTAATATCATTAGCGTTCAAATTGTTTTGTACTGTTTTCGCAAATGAAATTAACCCTTAACTCAATATCCCCTGAAACTTCCAATGGACAATTCCATTTTGCAATTAAGGCTGGTCCATTTTCGACTATTTAGGGTTGTTTTTTTTATAATATATTTCAAAATGACAAACAGTGAAGACCCTGATCAGAGGGCTCCTACAGGAGCCCTCTGATCAGGGACTTTACTGTTTGCATAGGACAAGTGTACTCTTCACGGTTCACTTTTGGTAAAGAACGCATTTATGCGTCACTAGGGCTCGATGAGTTAAGCTGCCGTTACATAGTCTGCACTGCAATTGCCGTCTGCAAAGTTTATCAAATCAAAATTTAAGCATTTGATATTAATCAATTATCCCATTAATACGCATTTACACCTCTTTTTTATTCCTCAACTGGTATTGTTGTTGACTGTTGTTGAAATATACAGTGGAGAATCTGTTATTCTTTCCCAATAAACGCGTTTACGCTAAAACTATTATTTGCAGTGCAAACAGTTTGGAGCCAGATCAGACGCCGGGTAACCCGGCGTCTGATCAGGCTCCAAACTGTTTGCCACCAAGATAAACATGAATTATCAGAATTGTCCAAAAGTTGTACTTTTCTACGTTTTAGTGCTTTGCGTTTGCGTACGTTTGCGTTTAAACGGGAAAGAATAACAGATTTTCCACTGTAGTTAAAGTCGCTTTAACAGTATTTCAGTCATATTGCGACTCTATGAGACACGTCGCCAGATCAACACCTCATTTACATTGATCTAAAATATAAGGCATTGATCTAGAAAGTTGAACCCTGACCAGAATACCAAGGTTACAAATATTCTGGAGTTTAACCTTTCCTACTGTATTTATGTGGTTTTAAATGATAGAAACTGTTGTGACCGTCCTTGAATATAGGCACCAGCTTCGTTGTAATTATCGCTTAACAAATAATCGAAGTTTGTCTGAGACTGTCCATTGAGCATAATGAAACAGATCAGCTTGTTTTTGTTCCGGACATAATAAGTCTGACTTAGATACAGTGGAGAATCTGTTATTCTTTCCCAATAAACGCGTTTACGCTAAAACTATTAATTGCAGTGCAAACAGTTTGGAGCCAGATCAGACGCCGGGTAACCCGGCGTCTGATCAGGCTCCAAACTGTTTGCCACCATGATAAACAATAATTATCAGAATTGTCCAAAAGTTGTTCTTTTCTACGTTTTAGTGCTTTGCGTTTGCGTACGTTTGCGTTTAAACGGGAAAGAATAACAGATTCTTCACTGTAAGTACTGTGGACAAGACGTTACATGTAGTCTTTCCAAATAAACTCGTTTGTGCTAAAACTATGTTTTCAATTATAAACAGTTTGTAGCCAGATCAGACGCCGGGTTACCCGGCGTCTGATCAGGCTCCAAAATGTTTATACTCATGTCAATCCGGCGTCTGGTCAGGCTCCAAGCTGTATATCATTCAGATTAAAACAAATAGAAGGGAATTGCAAAAATACAATTTTCTGCACTTTATTGTATTGCGTTTGGGTTTCGAAAATGCGTTTGAATGGGAAATAAGAGCCTCTTATCCACTGTATGACCTGGAGTATAAGCTTTATCAATACTTCAATATATCCATTGAAATATATATGTCAAGCACAGCTTCAGACAGTAGTTACAGTGGCGAAGACGCTATTCTTTCACCGTTGAAACGCATACGAAACGCAAACGCATTGCAATAAAATCCAGAAAGTTACAATGTTCTGCAATGTCTTAAGATTTATTTCATTCTGAGCGGCAAACAGTTTGGCGCCTGATCAGACGCTGGGTAGCCCGGCGTCTGGTCTGGTCCAAAAACTGTTTGTAATTGAAACAAGTGTTATAGTATAAACGCGTTTATTCGGAAAGGATACCATGTTCTCAACAATGAGAGATTGGAGAGTGTTTACGAGAGACGGTTGATTCAACAGCTGCTGTTACATGTACAGTGTAGCGCATTTTAGCACAACGTCTGAAGACATGATGCCGTTGATACCCAAAGAAATATGTCAGTTCCAAATCCCAAAGACCTTCCTACCGTGTTCTGAGGCTAAATTGACACAGGTAATGTTTCTGTTCATATGAACGAGATTATCCCATCTGCCAAGAGCTTAAAGGAAGGCAGGTAGGTGGTTTTAGTTAGTTTAAACATAATTTTATTCATAATATATCTGCATGTTTTTAAGTCATACATATATGAACAATAGGACGAGATCGAAAGTAATTGATTATGAAGTTTTTCTCCTAGGAGGTGGTTTTGATTCCATGCGCTGCTTCACAACAAATAAGATTAGCCGAAATCGTCTTCCTGAATTCATCATCATCTCATTTCATCAACCCTCATCATTCACTGGCACTATATGACCTATTTTGTGTCGCAGTGCCGTAAAACCCAGCACATCCACACATCCATTCAGTTCCAAATCTTTGTTCTATGTTCTAGATTGGCTCATTCACCCGATTACTATCAATGACGCTAAAACCCGACCTTGCAAACAGGTTGGATCCTGATAAGACACAGCGTTACATGTACAGTGGAGAATCTGTTATTCTTTCCCAATAAACGCGTTTACGCTAAAACTATTATTTCCATTGCAAACAGTTTGGAGCCAGATCAGACGCCGGGTAACCCGGCGTCTGATCAGGCTCCAAACTGTTTGCCACCAAAATAAACATGAATTATCAGAATTGTCAAAAAAGTGTACTTTTGTACGTTTAAGTGTTTTGCGTTTGCGTACGTTTGCGTTTAAACGGGAAAGAATAACAGATTCTCCACTGTATGCGGCGTTTGATCAGGATCCAAAATATTTGACACTCGTTTCGAAATTTCGTCAGTCATATTGCATTATATCCAACGTTGAAACAATATTGCAGACAACAATATTGAAGCAGACGACAATATGGCGGTGTAGGGGTAAAAACATCACGACAATTTTGACTATGAAAAAGCAATAAAGCCATTGTTGGCCCGAACCTGACGAGATGCGCAATTTGCGGTGTATCATAAGCGTCTACATTTTTAATTTTTTATAGGAAATGATTTGCTGTAAGATCAAGCTTCTTATAATCGATCTTCTATATCTAAAATGAAATGTTACAGAGTGCACATAATTGAACTTATATTGTATTGTCCAGGCATACCTGTGCTAGATCTAACCCTTTAGACCATAGATAAGTTTTCAACACATTTTATTTATTCCTTCACTGAAGAAAATAATTCCCTTTCATATAGTCAAGAATATTTATCATAAGAAACATTATTTTAATCCCAGTAGACGAAAGCTTAAATCAGGATGAGAGTAAAGCAGAATGCGCCTTAATGCGCATTCAGCTTTACTTTCAACCTGCTATAAATAGTCTCTTATCTTTTGAAATAGAACTGTTTATAGAGTAAAGGGTTGAACACGCCCAACACAGTGTTCAACAGCCATATGACATTAACACATTCAATAGCATACCCCGAGTATAATGATTGTTTGCAAACAGTTGGATCCTGATCAGACGCCGCGTTACATTTAATGTAAGCGTCTGATCAGGACCCAAATATCTCGACACTCATTTGAATGTTTCTTAAATCAAAATACCTAACCTTTACATTTGAGAAATAAAAACAGACGACAATCGTCTAAAATTGATGACATCATGGCAGTGATGGGGGCTTAAAGCTACGGATTCAGGACAAATGTAATGTTCAAGGAAGGCTGATAGATTATTCTGCATCACGTTCGGTTGGAATTATTCAACCATCTTTTTATGACGCATGTTGCAGTGAAGAAAGCGTTTTTATTTTCCAATAAACGCGTTAATGCTACCCTACACATTCATTGCAACAAGTTTGGAACAAGATCAGACGCCCTTACCCGGAGTCGATCTGTATACATGCTTATAAAGCGTTTGGGTTGAGTCTTAAATCATTCCCAAGCAATGGATTGGTCAGATTTGAGCCTAGGCTCAAATCCGACCAATCAAATTCTTGAGAACAATCTCAGATTCAACTCAAACGCTGTATAAGCGCTGGGTCAGGTTTCATACTGTATGTCACTGAGATTAGGGTGTATACAAGCATTTTCTATATTTTTTAGCATTGCATTTTTGTTTAGTTTTGTTTAACCCCAGTTTCTAATACAATCTATTCCATTGTTAACTATTTAACCCTTTACTCTATAGATATCCAGTTTTACGCATTTAATTTATTCCTCCACTGAAGAAAATACAAATGTTGTTCACATTTATACAGTTATGAATATGAATCATAAGAAATATTTTCTTTATTTTAGCAGATGATAGCTTTTAAAATCAAACGTAAAGTAAAGCAGAATGCGACTTAAGGCGCATTCTGTCTTGCTTTCAACCTGCTTAAAGTGGTCTACTATCTTCAAAACTAGAAACAGAATAGGGAATAAAGGGCTAAACACTCCCAACCCTGAAATGTTTTCAACAGCCATGATTATGACAAAGAAATATTGAGCGCTTTAATCAGGGTTAACTTCTCCGTTGTAAATCATGACATTAACTGAATTGTCATTTCACACAAGATTGACAGTCTTGACAAACAATCAGAGAAGCAGAAATGTCGAAAGACTGAATAAAAATCATTAAACCATTCAAATACAGGCATTAAAAACAGGAACAAAAACTTTTACGGATGAGCATTGGTAATGGCTTAGAGCGCTGTATCTTAGATTGAATCTAACATTAAAAGGTTTGATGTAAATTGGAAACTATTGTCTCTCAGAAGAGCCATTTATGGAATGTCTCTTTAACTCATTCACCCCTGAAACTTCAAATGGACAAAACAAGTTTCTAATTAAGTCTAGCCCTTTATAACATTTTTTTCCGGTTGATCCTAACAACATATTGCAAAATGTCAAACAGTGCCCGACAAAATTAGAGGGACCTTTGCTCATTGTGTGAATAGGACAAGCACGTACTCTTCGCGAGTACAATGTTTGTTCATGATGTGCATACTCGTCGCTAGGGTTGAATGTGTTTAGTAAGACGAAATGAATAGTCTTTCAAGTTTTGAAAGGTTGTTGCATGATAAACCCTTAGTATTACGGTACATGTATATACGTATATCTAATATGCCATGAACACGTTTCATTGATATATAATGTTTCAACAATATCCCTACCTCTCATATGGTTTGAAACTCTTGTGATATCTTAATAAAGAAATTGGGGGAAATGCAACTTACTAATGCTTACCATCGATTTTTATCCTTTTGGGGTACAGTGGAGAGTATGTTATAATTTTCAAAATAAATGTGCTTATATATAAATAATAAAACTTTTATAGCCATTGAAAGCAGTTTGGAGCCTAATCAGACGCCGGGCATCCGGCATCTGATCAAGCTCAAAACTGCAAATTAAAATAAAATGACGCGTGATCAATTCTAAAATCATCATTTTCTAATGTATAGCAACGCGTTTGCGTTTCGTTTGCGTTTAAAACGGGAACGAATAATGCCTCTACTTCTGTAGAACTCTTCAACTCAAATAACATTGTAATCACATCATTTCGTGCCTGATTTCAATTGTTGTTAATGTAACAAAAGCAGCATTCGTGAAAATATTCTTTGAACGGCGAGTAATTTTTTCGTCTGCAACAATTGTCGTCTGCTACTGTTTTAAAATAGTTTTTTTTATATTTTCTTTTCAAATCAGGGTCATAGCGTCAAACAATTTGAATACTGATGAGACGCCGCGTCTCGCGGCGTCTCATCAGTATTCAAATTGTTTGCAATGGTTGTCATAGTTTCATCCCAAGCAGGCTAAGCGTTAATGTCGATAAAAACTTTGTTGTTTGATGAAGCAACATGCTACGACTAGTTGAATTAATTGTCTGGTTATGTAGCGTTGGTTCAAAGCAAATAGAAATCTTTGATCGTCAAATATTTTTTAGGACAACAGGGCTTCAGAAAGATCAAGGGGAGTATTTCAAAAACTAAAATCTTCATTTCTGCATTAAACCCTATGGTGTCTCTACTCATTAGAATCGTCTCATCGAGACGATTCTAATGAGTAGTAACACCTTAGGATTTTGACAAAAATTAGTGACAAAATGTTGTTTTGTTTACTTAACTCCCTCTTATCTTGAGTCCTGGGGCAATAGACATGGTAATGCTTGTGTTTGTGAACTGTTTAGATCCAGATTGGATGACACGTAACGCGGCGTCTGATCAGCGGTTTAATTTGTTTGACACTCATTTCAATAGTTTTCAGTCCATATATCTTAAAAACTTAAATTAACGCAGACGACAACTGTACAAACATAATGACGTCATGGCATTGAAGGGGTTATGTTATAGTAAAAACATATATCGAGTAAGTGAAATCTTAATGATTAAGAAGGGGCGGAGCTTTGCATTTAACCCATATTTTGATTGGCCCAGGGTAGAACATTCCACATTTCTAGTAAACAAACCTCGCTTATTTTGGTTTGAAGATCGCCACATATGACAGTCTTTACAACTAGTTGCTACGAGGCGGAGTTATCTATACTGCATGCAGACACCACGCGACGTCCAAAAACAACAAAATTCTTAATGATTAAGTGCCATTTAATGGGGTGCAAAAGGCAGTTTGATTGGTTAAAAATATAGGTTATATTCTAAATATAGATAAGTAACTGTTTCATTGCGGAAAGAGGAATGGGGTAAGTTTAGGGAACACGTGTTTGTTAAACCGTTTCAATAAGAATGTTACAATGTCAGGACAAAATGCAAACCCCGATTTTTGCTACCAAAATAATGTCGTTTTTAATATAAATAAAAGCTCAGAATAAGATCAAAATTAAGCAGAAACCAAAACCAAGACACTGTTCAGGTGACTGTATTGTGTTTATAATATTTTTATGTTGAATACCTAAAACGTTGATGTTCAACAATATATAATAAACACCATAGCTTTGACAAATTATGCTTACATATAACTATGGCCACTCTGCGTTTTGCAAGGTTTAACCCTTTTTCTATCGTTATGACGGAAATATCCGTCTAACACAGTCGCTGTCATATTATCGTCTGCTTATAGTTTTCGTCTGCTTTTACTTTAAAGTTTATAATTTTATGCGTTTTTGACTTAGGAAACATTGATATGAGTTACAAACAGTTTGACTTCTAATCAGATGCCGCATTTTGCGGCATCTGATCAGGATCCAAACTGTTTGTATAGGCCTTGTCAGTTAATTGCAAAACAATGTGATAGCTACAGCGCTCGCTCTCTACAACGACAACAAATGGGAGACAAAATATGTGTGCGTTGTTCGGAGGGAGTCGGCTTGGATTCAAGCTGTTTGTCAATCGTCATTCATTTTGTTCTTTCAAAATGTCCATTATGTGACTTCGAAAAATTTAAGCAGATGATATGGCTGCAATGATAACGTTAGAGATATTTTTACCGTTTAGGGAACTGCGGCAAGGGTCGTTGTAAAGAGGGAATCGTTGTATCGTTGTTGGGAGGGCCGTTGTAGAGATGGAACACTGTAATAACAAGTAAACTCACCATTCCAGCAAATATTGCACATACTCCGATGATGAACAAGATGTTAAACACGGCAGAACCAACTATTGTCCCGACGCCCACATCGCTTTTGGCAATGAACACACCTACAGAGATACACATAAAGCGGAGTTAGTGTCATAAACCCATTTATACCCAGTGGATTCTTCCATGTTTATATATTGGACTAGTCCATTAATTGTCAAAGGGATGCCTGGTAAAAACTTCATTTTCGTTTTGCTTTATATTGAAATTCCTATCAGCAAACAGTGTAGACTCTGATCAGACGCCGCCCAATGCGGCGTCTGAACAGAGTCTACACTATTTGCCTATGTCCCATATATGGGATCGTGGGCACAAATGGGTTAAGTTCAGTTTCAGCCTGAAATGATACATGAATCAGGGTCTCCATTGTTTGCAAATGTCCGCTTAAGTAGACACTGGGTATAAATGGGCTAATAAGGATGGAAATAAAACGCAAATCTCCTTTTGGAGGGTTTCGCCTTTACTTCAACACTGGATATAATTGCGCAACGCGGCATCTCATCTGGATCCAACCTGTTTGACATTCTGATTATATTTTCTGAAAAGGTGCCTTAAATCAACTAAAAGAACTGTTGCAGACAATAATTATGGAAAGCTGGCGGTTAAAGTTACGGAACACCAAATAGACAGGAGGTGCTGTCACGGTCCAGTCGAGAGTAGTCCCCCGAGGTTTAGTGTCAACATCCTTTTTTCTCAAAATAGCATTTTGTCACTAGACATTTACTGTTTTGTGCTTTTGATGTAATATATTGGTCTCTGAGAATACATACAAGGTATTTCTGGTTATTGTAGAAATTATGTGGGCTGAAGTGACAATGCCCCTGTTTTAGCCGATGCCTCCGTCAAAGGTAGCAGAATACCTCTTATGTCATTAAAGTCATGGTATATTTCTCACATAACACATGACCCCCTGGTTTTTCTTCATTTTTCATTTGTGCATGAATGTATCTTTGGGGAAAATATAGAGTTGCACCTGGCTAGGCTGTAAAAATTGACAAATTTTGATCTTGAAGAGGACACATTATTATGAATTATATACAAGAGCCTAATTGGTGTTCCATACCCTTAATACCAAGGTTGTACTGTATTACCTATAACGGAAGTAAAAAACTCCGGCGCGGAACTCCCTGCCGCCATAAATGTAGCCCCCGCAACATCTTCCTGTAGATTTAATCCTGAAAACAATGATGGAAAAAGTGAATAAAAGAGAAAATTAATGACTGCAATTAAAATAACCGAATCGATTAGCCCATGAGAAGTAACGACTGATAACAATCCTTTGTCTCTTACTATAACAGTTGAGAACAGTTAAGAACACGTTATATTTTCATTATTTACGCATTTAAAATCCATTGCAAACAGTTTGGAGCCAGATCAGATGCCGGGTGACCCGGCGTCTGATCAGGCTTAAACATGTTTGCCACTCAGATTAAAATGAATAGATAGAATTGTGAAAAGGTGTTCCTATTTTACATTATAATGTAATGCGTTTGCGTTTCGTTTGCGTGTGTTTAAAGTGAAAGAAAACATGTATACTCCATAGCGCTATAAGCAATATACAATTATGAGAGATTTGTTGTCGTCAGCTATCATTTGTGCTTTTCATTTAGATTTCGCAACATTTGGCTCGTATATTCATGAATGCCTATTACATGTATACCAGTACAGTCGAAGCCCGATATCTCGAAATCGAGCTCTATTAACCCGAACTGTTCGACATAACAATTTCATGATCAAATCTATCGGGAGGATTTTACCCCTTCACCGCTTTATTGTCGTCTGCTTCAATATTGTTGTCTGCAATATCGTTCCAAAGTTAGATTTAAGGCAGCAAAACTGACCTTATTTCAAAACAAGTTGCAAACAGTTTTGATTCTGATCAGGATCAAAACTATTTGCAATGCCGCCCATTGGCAGCGAGCGGACGATTTAACCAAGCTCGAGTTATTCGAATGCGGAAAAAGGGCTAACTAGACATGTGCCACTTTGAGTTATCCAAGTTCAACTGTTTTTAATTTTGAATTGTAGCGATATTTCGAATTGCCAATTTAGTACTTGCTATACTTTGTTTTTGTTTGTGTTCTTGTTCAGATCTGTTTCCAACATTGCTTAGACCGTAACATATTATTGGAACAACAGGCACACTTTCTGCAAGAAGACATTATTCATTCCCATTAAAGTACAAACGAAATGCAAACGTTTTGCAATAACATGTACAAAATATAAAGTTAAGAAATTTCTTACGATTCATTTAATATGTCACAATGTGTTATTTATACCTCTTAAAACACAAACGAAACGCAGTTAAACGTAGAAAAAAACTCAATTTATAGAAATTTCTTGAATTTAATTTTAATCTTATATGGCTACAAATGTATCAGTTTAGAGCCTACTCAGAATTTCGGTTACCCGGCGTCTGATCTGGCTCCAAGTTCTTTGCAATGAACATAATTGTTCTAGCATACACATTTTTATTTGGAAATAATGACGTTTTCTCTACTGTAAAAGCATACTTTGACTCTCTCTGTAAGCTGCCATGTTACATTGTAATTAACCAAGGACATTTAGTCGTTATTCTAAGATGTGTCGTAAAGATCATTATTCACACTCTAAACATTGGTTTAAATGCAAATGCGCCCATTTCTCATCAATGTTAGAAAATCGATGTTGATTCAATTCCTAGGGAACGGCTTTGTATTCAACAGACTATAGAAAATAGTCTCGATTCTAGTTCAAAGGATCTAACAAAAAATAAACCCTTTGTCGGCCACAGTTGGGAAAACGTTATTCTTTCCCAATAAACAAGTTTACGTTAAAACTATTATTTCCATTGCAAACAGTTTGGAGCCAGATCAGACGCAGGGTTACCCGGCGTCTGATCAGGCCCCAAACTGTTTTCCACTCAGATTAAAATTAATAATCAGGATTGTCAATAAGTTGTTATTTTTCTCCATTTTAATGCAATGCGTTATCGTTTCGTTTGTGTTCAAACGGGAAAGAATAACGTTTTCTCCGAAGTAGTGGCGACTTAACTAGCATACAGAGGAGAATACGTTATTCGTTCCCGTATAAATGCAAGCAAATCGCAAACGCATTGCAATTAAATTGACCCCCTCCACAGTTTTTGACATTTCTGACTATTGATTTTGATCTGACTGGCAAACAGTACAAATCCAAACACTGACGTAATGCATGGAGAGTAAGACAACTTTTAAAATTCCTGACCAATTTCACTACCTAGGTGGCAAACAGTTTGAAACCTGATCAGACGCCGGGTTTTCCGGTTTTCCGGCGTCTGAGCTGACTCCAATCTGTTAAAAAAATGGAAATTACAGTTTTAGCCTAAAAGTTTAAAGGAATGAATAATCTTTTCTCCACTATACGCAAATAGTTCTGATTCTAGTCAAACTACTCAGATTTGATGCAGACAATACTCTGCAATCAGGCTCTGGTAGACTGTTTGATTAGATTTCTTAACCTAAAATAAAGTTTTAATTAAATTCAAAAATGGCAGAGGGTAAATTTGAACCAGTTGAAGTTGTAGCAGTCTAAGGTTTAATTATATTACCTCGCCTACACAAAAACACAGGCTGACAAGTGCACGTTATTTGCATAACCCAGTGATCCCTCTCTAAAACAACACCAAATGGGAGACGAAGCTCGTGTCTGTTGTTCGAATGAAGTTGTTATAGGGAGGGAAATAGGCTAACATTTGCAAACAGCTTGAATCCAGATCAGACGCCGCGTAACGCGGCATCTGATCTGGATTGAAGCTGTTTGTCACTAGTTATTGTTTCTGTCAAAATGTCTACTAATATGTAACTTTAAGAAAAACAGCAGACGACAATGTTCAGCAGACGAAATTGCAGCAATGAAAAGGTTGGACATAATAGCCCTTTTTAGGAACAGCGGCCAGCGTTGTGTTAAGGCAGAAATTTTAGTTCAGAGGGTTGTTGTGGGATGGGAGCATTCTACAGTAATAAAAAGTTTCCTTTCCCCGTTTAAAGAGGCAAACAAAATGCAAGCGCAATTCAACTGAAGCTAGAAATGTAATCTGAGTGGCAAACAGTTTGGAGCCTGATAGGAAATGGCACATGGTTCTAGTTTGAACCGCTTTAAATTACATTTTGTGTAAACAAAAACTGCAAAGTTTGCATATAAATGCCCATGACAATTCCGTACCGGTACTTAATTTCGTGTTTAACCCTTTCACTATCAATGACGCCAAAATACGCGTTTGTGTACATGTAACGCGGCGTCTGATCGGGATGCAAACTGTGTGACACTCGTTTTGAAGTTTCTTCAGTCATACTGCCTTAAATGTATCTTTAAAACGATATTACAGACAGCAATATTGAAGTAGACGAATATATGGCGGCAAAGTGGAAAATCTCACGATAAATTTGATCATGAAATGGTTTAGACAACTCTACGAACACGTGATAACAAGCATGACCTTTGATTGACAAATTGGATCATTAGTGTAACATGTACAATACTTTATTCCTGAAGAAATCCTATTGATCTTTATCCGTTGAAGAGAAATACAACAGCTTCAAAAGTAGCGCTATTGATAAATGTTGTCTTTTAACTCGGTTATACAATGTATTAAAGTGAAGGGGTTTATACTTTTTAAAACAAATCAAATTTACATAACTAATATTTATCAGAGTACATGTAGCAAGTGTAAGGAGTCGAGACATTTGAATTTTCTTACAGAAGTTATTATTTTCCGTTCAAATGCAATTGCAATGCATAAAACTGCAGAAAATTACAATATATGGACATATCTAACGATTATTTTATCCTGAGTGCCAGTGGCAAAAAGCTTGCAGCCAGGTTGCCCTGCGTTTGATCTGGCCCCAAACTGTTTGTCAGGGCTGCCATAAGTTGATCATTAAATCCTAAGATATCAAATTTTCAATTTTCAGACGCAATTTTACTAATCGTACCTTTACCCCATAGTCTGTTTCTTGTTTTGAAGACACATGACTGCTTAAAACATGTTGAAAGCAAAACAGAATGCTCCTTAAGGCGCATTCTGCTTCACTTTCAGACTGTTTTAAGCTACGATCTGCTGGGATAAAAATCCGAATATTTAGGAAAAATCCGGAGAAATGGCAGCCCTGGTTTGTAATAGAAATAATAGTTTTAGCGTAAACGCGTTTATTGTGAAAGAACTACTTCTTCTCTGTACATATTTTAGAAGTTAGGAAGCAATTTTCGGAAATGTGTCGAGCGTTAGTTTCATTTCCGTAAGACAAATCTAATCTCTGTGCTAAAACTATTTCCGAATACCAAATCGGATTACTTATCTGTCCTTTAAACACTTTCAGTGCAACATTAATCGTGAGGTTTTACACATTCACACGTTATACACATGTAGATAATGTCGCCTGTCTCAATATTGATGTCTGCGAAGTCGTTCAAAGTTAGATTTAAGGTAGTATGACTTAAGAAATATCGATACGAGTGTCAAACAGTTTGGATCCTAATCAGACGCCGCGTCACGCGGCGTCTGATTTGGGTCCAAACTGTGCGCATATGTTAGCGTTATAGAGCCTGACAGCAAAATGTTTAAACAATTTTTGTTGTCCCTTCTCATTAATATCATAGCCGATTCTAATGAGTAGTCACATCAAGCTTTGTTAGGGACATACACAATGTAAAGGAGAACATACTAAAATGCTTATTGTACTTACTCGTACAATATCTGCAGGCCTGCTTTTTGAAAAACATCCCTAAAGTTTCTCAAAATAAAAATATATTTTATTTTTTTATTTTAAATATTACTCCCCCCAACCCCCCCCCCACCCCCGACCCCCCCCCCCCCCCAAACAACAACAACAACAACAAAAAATCCCATGAAACATAGACAAACAAAAGCCAAAACAAAAACAAAACGACAAAATACAAAACAGAACAAAATAAATAAAAGTAACCAAACCTGTTCAGATAGACAATTCGTTCAAGGCTATACGTGTGTTTCATTTAAAATAACCCCCTCCCCCACACACAAAAACCCAAAATAGCCGTATATTTCATTACTCTAAATCAATTTCGGACAACATTACAAAATGATCATAAACTATAACGCTTAGTAGACATTCAGTCATTGAGTGTATCAATTCAGCATAAACAATATCGGTTTTGGAGTGTGATTTGGTGAACACTTGAACCTCGATAACCCAACTCCCTTTAATAGAACTTAACCGTATTTTGATTTCTGCATATTGGTATTTCATAACAGCATACCGAAATAATCAAAATGACTGATTTGAGATAACTATTATGAAATACTTGAAATATTTTATATATGGACAGTTTTGGACACCCTTTCAAAGAAGTGCTAAAATTGAATATTTAAATATGGACTTGAAGAAGCAGTAGCTTTCTATATAACTTTCATCTTGCGTTAACCAATGTGTTGCCTGAAACACAGTTAAAAAGTGGATAGTTGGACGAATAGCTATGGCGGACAGGTTTAAAACACTGTAATTGCCTGATTGTTTCGGAGTAGTGCTATTGCGTCAGTCTATTGTCCAGACTAACTCAATCGCCTTTCACAAAGAGTATTCATTCGTTCCTCTCTGTCACAGGCTACAGCGTCAAATGTCGACATTCTTGACAAACATTTTCATTTTCATGTACAATTTGTATGTAATGAAACACTCCGATTAACCCATTTACGCCCAGTGGATTCGTCTATGTTCTATACTGGATTAGTCCACTTTTATCAAAGGGATGCCTGGTCAAAATTTTCATTTTCATTTTGTTTTATATTGAAATTCCTATCAGCAAACAATGTAGACTCTGATCAGAGTCTACACTGTTTGCCTATGTCCCATATATGGGATCGTGGGCACAAATGGGTTAAAATCAAAAGAAATTTTATATGTAAAATATTACAGTTTTCAGTCGAAAAAATAAATAAAATGATAGAAACTGATCTTAGAACTTTTTCATATATTTTGAAATTAAAACCATTTACTCCCATTATGGCGTTAACATATATATCGTAAATCAACACGTAACACAATCAGTCAGCTATTGTAGACAATTGGATTCAATAATTGGAATTTTAAATGTGATTGTGGTACATTTTCTTGTAAAAGACCTGACAGAGACTAGAACGCCACAAGTCTTTACCCTTTCACTCTCAATGACGCCATAAAGCGCGTTTGCAAACAGTTTGGGTCCTGATCAGACGCCGCGTCACGCGGCGTCAGATCATGACCCGAACTGTTTGACACCCGTTTTGAAATTTCTTCAGTCATACTGCTTGAAATCTAAATTTGAAGCAGACGACAATATGGCGGTGAAGGGGTAAACAAATCAACGATAAATTTGATCATGAAATAGTTACGAATTCTATCCCAAAAATAGTGCCTAGCCTACGACAGAGGTGAAGGTGTGAAAGAGAGAAATACTTACTGTCACAGATAACTTCTAAAGAAGCAACGAAATAGTCGTCGCATACAATGGCGAGTCCTCCGAACATATACAGGGCGATCAGGATGTGGACCGCCATGCCACCATCCCGCGTCTGGTCGAATGTGAAGAAATTGTCCGGAAACTCATTGATCGCACGAGGTGTACAATTTCTAACTTCCGGCTCATCTGAAAAAGACAAACATGAATAATGCTTTTAAGTACCAAACTTTCAAAGTAGCAAAACATATTTTTCACATAACTTGCGGTCTGGGAGTGGAATAAAGCGATTATATAAATTTATTTATGCTTTTCGGTGGATTACTGCAGTGGATTATCACCAATCGCTTTTATTATGAATTTTCCCCGTAGGGCTCCCCAAGAATCGTAGTCAATCGTGTCTTATCGTTAAATTCCGGCAGTCCGATTTGTCGCGAACTACTCACCGGAAGAACACGAATCCAAACTCGGGAGCAACGAAGTAATTCGGATGACGTCAAATCAATAAATAAGTGACGTCATCGTACGGGAAACTGTTTCGAAAAATGTGTTCGATATAAAGTTGGGGCTCAACATGGGGTAAATCATTTACTTTCGCTTTCTCAATTGTCGAACAATTTCGTTTAAAAAGTGTCTTAAAAGCATAAATAAATAGAATAATTGTATTTTTTCAGTATAAGATCGAATTTAATCCATTTCGTGAACATCAAACTGTTATATTTTTACTCGTGGCTTCGCCACTCGTGAAAATATAACGTCTGATGTTCACTCAATGGATTAAATTTCTATCTTATACTGAAAAAAACAATTATCCTCTATATCATATTAATCTACTAGTGAAATATCGTTTTTTGGGCTCCAGCCAAACCATTTCGTCAGCAAGAGCTGCATGTAACGGGACACCAAACGACGTCATTTGCGATAACGTTACCGTAAACAACGTCAGATTGTCTCGGAAAATCTATATAACAGAAATACTACGAGCTACGACTTCAATTATGGTTTAATAGATGAGTATGTGATAAATAGAATCTCACATTCGTGCTCATTTTTGCTCATTACTTAGCATTTTTAATAAAGTCGTTGACTAAAATTAATATGACGCTCGTCAAGGCTCGCGTCATATTATTTTAGTCAACTCCTTTATTAATAATGCTAAATAATGAGCACTCGTGTAAGATCATCTATTTCACAGTGGAGAAGTCGTTATTATTTCCCTTTAAAACGCAATTAAAATGCAGACGTAGCCTACTGCATTAATATGTAGAAAATAACAATATCTAAAACTATCTACTTCAATCTGATTTGCAAACAGTTTGGAGCCTGATCAGATGCCGGGTTACCCGGCATCTGATCCGGCTCCAAACGGCTTGCAATAGAAATAATAATTTTATCGAAAACGTGTTTATTGGGAAAGAAAAACGGCACTGTAAGACTATATTTAATTATAACCGAACAGGTTATTTACAACATCCAGTAATGTCAGTTGATCTTTTTTGTTAATGGGTTTGAACAATGGTACACTTTGGAAACTGATCAAACGTCCCTTTTACTCTGAGCGGCAAAGCTGGGCACCCGTTTTCCGAGTCCACACTTGTGGCTAACAAGAACAACGCCCATCCATTCTGTACATGTCCAAAACTTATATAGCTTAAGGTAAGGCATAAACATGCTAAAAGATTTAAAGCGTTATCGGAATAATTTGCAGGCTGCAATTTTACAAAGTAATTGAAATAAACGATTTAAATAACTATATTCTGTTCCTTATACAATTAAATTCCAAATTGAATTTTAAATTAAATTTCAGTTGTTAATCAGGGCATAAAAGGAAGGTTGTATGGAGTAAAACAAGAATACAATATAGAAGTTATTCTTTCCCCCAAAACACGTTTATGCTAAATCTATTATTTCCATTACAAACAGTTTGGAGCAAAATCAGGAGCCGGGTAACCCGGCGCTTGATTTGGCTCCACACTATTTGCCCCTCATGTTAAAACGCATAGTCAGAATTGTGAAAATGTTTAGAAAAGAATAACGTCTTCGCCTTTATGCATTCTGTATCATTTTTGGTTAAAAACTAATTTGTATTGTAAGGCAATTTACTGATAGTAATAGACCTTATAATACTTAACGAGCTCCGGAATGGCAATAATAACCACTGTAAATGGTTTAAATGGCAATCACATGTTCACTGTTTTAAATGAAAGATACAAATTGAATCACAATATTAATTTGGTATTTTCAAAGTGATGAAAATAAAGTATTTTGTCGTAAAACAAAAGTACTGCATGTAGCTGAACATAAAAACATGTAACTCGTTTACACCAATACTTCAACAACATTCAATATTTTCATTCGCCCCATTCTAATCCATTGAAAAAATAAATGACGTTTAATTCGTGTAAACGCTATTTCTCGAGAAGGCGGAAATTGCGGATATATTCGCAGAGGAGGCGGGGCTCATGGATATGCTCTCCGAGAAATTTTTTGTTGAATTGCTTCAGTAACGCCGTTATGTCAAATTTGCCGATCATTTTCTGTCGTTTATTTAATTTAAACGCTGAAAAAATTCGGATCATCTCTTAAATAAATGCAAACAGTGTACAGTACATCCAGATCAGATGGCATATAGAGGAGTAATATCTTAACTCATTACTCAATATCCTATGTCTACTTCTGGAGATAGGTGACTACATGACCCTTTCACTCTCAATGACGTCATGAAGCGTATTTGCAAACCCTTTTAGATGAATACTTATTGGTACATGTATGTGCGCATAAAAAGAGAACAAAGACAAATAAGAGTGCATCTGTAGCATTATCATTATCATGCATATGACATAAAATAAATATGATATGTATAAAAACAACTTCAAGAAACATTACTGAATTTTAAGTAGTTTCTTTGATTTTTATATCGTTTTTTCTAGTTTTCTACTCCTATCTAATACGAAGTAGTTTCTTGTAGAAACCCTTTCACTCTCAATGACGTCATAAAGAACATTAGCAAACGTAATGAGGCGTCTGATCAGGATCGGAACTGTTTGCCACTTGTTCTGAAAAAACGTCAGTTATACTGCCTTAAATCTATTTTTGAAACGATATTTAAGATTACAATATTGAAGCAGACCACAATATGGCGGTCAAGGGTTAAAACATCACGATAAATTTGATCATGAAAGGGTGAAAGCAAGTTGAAGATTAAACGGAATGCCTCTCTATTAATTAGTCTGCTTAGTTGGCGTATGGTTTGTGTTTAAGCCGGAACTCGACTGTATGCACTAACAAGCTCTAGTTTGACGACCAGAATCAGCAGGGCGGAATTATAACCCTGAACTCTACTAAATCATCGTCTAATTTAAAGTCGTTGTCTGAAAAGCAGTATTCATTATTTGCTATTTGTGATGTTGAAATATCTAACTATCAAAATTGTTGTAAAACAGTTTTGATTCTGAACAGACACCGATTCATCGAGTAACAATAAGTCTGATCTGGATTCAAACTGTTCACAAAAAGGCATGTCTAACGGAACAGTATAAGGCTTAACCCTTTCGTGAACATATTTATCGTGATATTTTTATCCCTTCACCGCCATATTGTCGTCTGCTGCAATATCGTTTCGAAGTTAGATTTAAGGCAGTATGCCTGGCGTACATTCAAAACAAGTGGCAAACAGTTTTGATCCTGATCAGACGCCGCTTTACGCGGCGTCTGATCAGAATAAAAACTGTTTGCAAATGCGCTTGATGACGTCATTGAGAGTGAAATGGTTAATGGTATATAGAACGACAGTTTTGTCGACACGTGACACAAACACCAGCTTAATTGGCTTGAGATGTGACATTTCCAGACGCATTTGCCCGTTCTTTGACCATATAACGCCTACATTAAGCCTATTTCTACAACTTAATTCTTTGTCTGCCAGTCGCAACTTGACTTGTACATGTACATGTGTTTGCAAAAAGTTTGAATCCAGATCAGACGCCGCGTGACGCGGATCCAAACTGTTTGATTCTCGTCTTTTCATTTCGTCAAATCAAAAAACATCAATCTTAATTTAACAAACTTTGAAGATGGTAATTTAAAAAAAGACACCTTGTCACAGACGTTTTTGTCGCAGAGTTGTTCTCTTTGTGTCTACAATACAAGATGAAAAGACATTGAAAATCTTACATGTAAAAGCTTGACCAAGTATGAGGAATCATTAATTTAGCAAACGCTGAAGACTCTGGTATTGGTGCCTCGTCATATTCTGCATTGTTTGCTCAAAATACGAATATGCCAGCTGAATTTCTGACGGTTCTTTACATGTAGCTCACCTGGCACGAAATGCTAGTGTTTAGGCCAGATCAGACGCCTTGATTACTCAGCGTCTGATCTGGCTCCAAACGGTTTGCAATGGGTAGAAACCATTTTAGCATAAACACGTTTATTCAGAAAGATTAATGTATTCTGCCATTTACGATTGTGAACCCTTTCATTCTCAATGACGCCAAGAGGAGCGTTTGCAAACAGCTTGTCTTAAACACGTGCTATATGTAATTAACATACTTTAGTGGTCGTAATAGAGAGGTTTATTGTATGGCCTTTGTCCTGGCAGTTGGTAGATTAAAGCAGTCTGGAAGCAAAGCAGAATGCTCCTGAAGGAGCATTCAGCTGAGTTTTCAGCATGCATTAAGCAACTATATATCTTCAATACTAAAAACTGTAAAACATGGCATTGACCGAAGGACAAGGCAGCCGTCTGCCTTATAAACACAAACAAGTATTCTGATTAGAAATCGTATTGTGAATGCATTTTTGTCCATCAAGGCAGTAAACAAAATGTAGTTTACACAAAAATATTTTCCGCCAATCTATTGACATATTCCAGGCAATTAAAATATTAGAAATGTATGGGATAACAGCAACTGACAGTATGAGCTTAGAGAGATTGACCCTTGTCATGCTGACGTTTTCATATTAACTCTTACTGGGTCTAAGGTTATAAAAGAGTTGGAGTAGAGTCCGAGCTTGTTCTCAGGCATATAGTGGAGAATCTGTTATTCTTTCCCAATAAACGCGTTTACGCTAAAACTATTATTTGCAGTCAAACAGTTTGGAGCCAGATCAGACGCCGGGTAACCCGGCGTCTGATCTGGCTCCAAGCTGTTTGCCACCAAGATAAACAAGAATTATCAGAATTGTCCAAAAGTTGGTCTTTTCTACGTTTTAGTGCTTTGCGTTTGCGTACGTTTGCGTTTAAACGGGAAAGAATAACAGATTCTCCACTGTATGATAGGTCAGATGTGAACAAACTTCAAATCTGACCAATCAAATGCTTGAGCATGATTGCGGATTCTACTCACACTGTTTATGATATTGGGACATGTTCTACTTTTCCCTTGTTTTTCAATTTTTAAAAGACCAGTTTTTTCCGATTCTAAAGGTAAATGAAACTAAATTTTGCTTAAAAACTTTCTATATTTTATAAATGGATTTCAGGTGATTAAATTTAAAAAGTAAATACATAAACTACTTTAGAAAAAAGGATGAATGTTAAGAATACATTTCAAAGAAACATAGGCTCGATCGGAATTCGAATCCATGCAGAGAAGGTAAAACCATTAGGTGCCCTAAATGGCTAACCCATTCGACTGCCGGGTCATTATTCCTATCACACGGTCTCTCTATCCTATGTGAACTTTGCATGTATGTTGTGAAGTTTTACCCTTTCATTATCAAATTTATCATGAGGTGTTTGCCTACCACCGCCATATTGTCGTCTGCTTCAACATTGTTGTCTGCAATATCGTTTCAAAGTTAGATTTAAGGCAGTATATCTGACGTAATTTCAAAACAAGTGGCAAACAGTTTTGATCCTGATCAGACGCCGCGTTACGCGGCGTCTAATCAGGATCAAAACTGTTTGCAAATGCGCTTTATGATGTCATTGAGAGTGAAAGGGTTAATACAACTACAGTGGAGAATCTGTTATTCTTTCCCAATAAACGCGTTTACGCTAAAACTATTATTTGCAGTGCAAACAGTTTGGAGCCAGATCAAACGCCGGGTAACCCGGCGTCTGATCAGGCTCCAAACTGTTTGACATCAAGATAAACAAGAATTATCAGAATTGTCCAAAAGTTGTTCTTTTCTACGTTTTAGTGCTTTGCGTTTGCGTACGTTTGCGTTTAAACGGGAAAGAATAACAGATTCTCCACTGTAGTTACTTCGTCTTAGATCGCAGTAGAAAACAACGACAGAAAAATCATCAAACCTATATGTACTTGAGATAATTCTTGAGGTTGTTTTTATACATATCATACAGTATTTATTTAATGCCATATTTATGATTATGCTACCATTTTGCTCTTATTTCTCATTCTTTCTCTTGAATTCAATGCATACACCCCAATTAGTATTTATTACGTCAAAGAATGTCTACCTAGAATTTTTTTAGAGAAAGTAAGGATAAACCAATCAGTCATCTGGTTAGTTTACTTTTGTTTACTTTGCACAGTGGAGAAATAGACGATCTTATTATATTTTTTTTTAACAAACGAGTTGGCGAGCGTCATATTAATTGTAGTCAAAGAGTTCATATAAAATATAAGTAATGATCACGAATATGAAATTCTATTTACCACATCACACTTTTAAACACCCATTTTAAATCAACCGAAGCCGTAGTTTGTAGTCTTTCTGCTATTAGATTTTCCGCCAAACCTGGCGTTGTTTACGGTACATGTAACGACATCGCAAATGACGTCTTTTGGTGTCCCGCTACATTCAGCGCTTGTGGGTGAAAAGGTTTGACCGGAGTCTTAAAAACGATATTTCACTAGAATATTACGATATTTTTATATAATGACTTTATTCCACTCCCAGACCGCAAGTTATGTGATAATACGTTATTATTTCCAGTTTAAACGCAAACGCATAGCAACGAACTGTATAATAACAACTTTTGGTAATTCTAACAACTATGTGTGGTTTAAATCCGAGTTGAAAACAGTTTGGTGACTGATCAGACATCGGGTTACCAACTTACCGGCCTCTGATCTGGCTCCAAACTATTTGAAATGAAAATAACAGTTTTAGTGTAAATGTGTTTATTGGGAAAGAATAACGATTACTCTAATGTATTACGTGTTTACATGTACCTAGTTATATCTTCAACCTATTACGAAAATCTATTATAACAAAAAAATGGAAAATTCCAGGTTCCAATATTGTCTAGTTCACTATTGCCGTCTATTAAATTTGCCGTCTTAGGTTTGCTGTTGCACTATTTTGTAAAAATGACAAATAGTAAATGAGCTCTTTAATCATGGGTTACCCTTTTTGCCTTTGACAAGTGTGCCCTTTATAAGTACACTGTTTGTAAATGACAAGTATACTCGTCACTAGGGTTGGCTATGATAACCTACTTTTATGATTTATGTTCTTAATTTGGAATCACCTTTGCATGATCGCTTAAATGCAGCAAATCTAATTGTGTCAACACGAGAGGTTTAGGAATTTATGTAAATAGTATCATAACTGATAATCAGAATATATCGTGTTGAAACCGAATAAAACTAACACTAATCAGTTTTCACTTGTAGAATTATAGAGTCGATTATAATTTTAACGAAGGAACCGCATTTTAACCCTTTCACTGCCTAACCCCGAGTACGCTCGTGATTTGCAAACAGTTTGGATCCTGATCAGACGCCGCATTACGCGGCGTCTGATCAGGATCCAAACTGTTTGAAACTCATTTCAATATTCTTAAGTCAATATACCTAAAATTTAAATTTGAGAAATAAAAGCAGAATACAAGTGTTTAAAACTGGTGACGTCATAGTAGTGAAAATGGTGTTGACGTCAAGAAATATTATGACATCCATCCTCAGAACAATCAGCAAATGTCAATGATGTTGGGCGGATGTGATATGAAATTTAGTATCAATATTTGACAGGATCGGCCAGTGTTCATTAACCTATTTACATTATATGCCTGTATATTGCAATGAACTCACCCTGTGTGCTGAAATATAGATAGACAAAGGTGATCTAAAGAAACTTCAGTGTTTGTCTATACAGCAGTACATTTCATATGCTTTCAACTATATGATAGGAATTGAGTAGTCTAAAGGAAAAACTAATTAAATATCGATATACAAACTTGGTGACTAATAAGTAATGCTATTTGTAATCAAACCTGCCAACTACAGTGAATAAAACCTTTTTTTACCCGTTTTAACGATACCTTTTTCGACCTCTAAGGGCCTTTTTCAAAGAAAATCACGTCAAAACACACGTCACTTTTTTGTTACATGCATTCAGCCATACAATCAAAGAAATATATGGCTGAATGCATGTAACAAAAATTTATATATTAATATCAATTTAATTATTGTGATACCTTTTTGACAAAATTGTTTTCAAATTCTGATCATCTATATTTATTTGAGTGACACAAAGTTTATAGCCTGATCTGACGCCGGGTTACCCGGCTTCTGGCTCACCTACATGTATTTTCAATGACATAAGTATATTAAACGTTTTCTTTTCACTGTAACCCTTTCACTGTCTTGCTCAACTAAACATGAGGTTTATAAACAGTACAGATACAAATCAGGGGCCCGTTTCATAATACTCCGTACGACAAAAACGGTCGTAAGTCACAAAACTTTAAAAAACATTTAATTTCTGATTTCTCTATCTAATTCTGTCTTGTGACATCTCTTTAGAATCGTCTCTTCGAGACGATTCCAAAGGGATGTCACAAGACAGGATTAGATTGAGACATAAATAATAATGTAGACTTTTATAATCTGACTTACGACAACATTTGTCGTACGAAGTTTTATGAAACGGGCCCCAGATGCAAAACACGATTACGTCTAATCGGTAATTAATCTATATAACGATGTAGATCTAGATCTAAATAAAAAAAAGTGGATCTAAATGTGAAAATAACAACCCTTTCGTTATCAGTCTATATTCACCTGACATATGCAAAACGCTGCGTCTGATCAGAATCTAAATGTTTTACACTCATACAATGTATCAATGTTTGTTAATTTAAAAAACGCTTAAAATATCAAATTATTATAAATAAAAACAGACAATAAATTTAAGCAAACGATATTATGTCAACCAGGACTCCAGATAAGAAGGAGTTTATTGAACAAATTCAATATTTTCTCACTCATTTAAGCACCGATCATATGGTATTACTACTCGTTAGAATCGTCTTGAAGAGACGATTCTAATGAGTAGTAACATCATAGGGTTTAATGCAGAAATAAAGATTTTAGTTTTTGAAAAACTATCCTTATCTGGAGCCCTGTCAACGATTTTTAAGTAATACTGGCAGTGAAAAGGTTACAAAACGTGTTTACGCTAAAACTGTTATTTCCAATGCAATCAGTTTGGAGTCAGATAAGACGCCGGGTAACCTATCAGCCTCCAAACTGTTTCCCACTCAGATTAAAACAAGTCATCAACTTTTTCAAATATTCGCCAATTCCACAATTTTACTGCTTTGCGTTTGCGTTTCTTTTGCGTTTAAACAGGAAATAATAACATCTTTTCCTCTGTAAAACACCTAGCAGATGACACCATTCAAGCAGGTGATATTATTACAGTGAAAGGGTTTACAGCTAGTTTTTTTTTTATAGAACACACGTGGGCTGCTTCTATTAATCCTTATCTCGTTCATCACAACTTGATCTACAATTTCAAACACTTTGGAACCAGATCAGACACCGAGTAATTCTGCGTCTGATCTGGATCAACAATTCTTTAAACTCGAAATGATGCTTCATCAATTAAAAATAAAAAGAGATTTGAAGTTCTGATTTTGTTTTCTGACAAAGCAATATCAACTCTTTCGCTGCCAATTAATCGTGAAATGTTTACCCCTTCGTCTGCAAGATCATTTCAAAGTTAGATTTCAGGTACATAATGTACACGTGAAGTATTACTTAAGAACATTCGATATGAGTGTCAAACAGTTTAGATCTTGATCAGACGCCGCGTCACGCGGCGTCTGATCAGGATCTAAACTGTTTGCCAAACGCAATTTATTTAAAGCGTTGATCTTACGATAGCGTGAGAATAATGGCGATGTTTGTTTTACGGAATCGGCTTGATTACCCGACACAGGAATTCCATTACCGACATTAACGACATGTCAACGGTCAGTAGATGTGAGTCTAGTGTTTCAGAGCGACCCAAATATAGTTGCAAAGACTGATCTTTCCCGTTTAACCGATTACCCCCTAAATACGCTTTTTTACGCCTCTGATTAATTTCGTATTACTGATGAAAGTAGTTTCACTTTAAGAAATATTTTCTTTATCTTAGCAGATGATAACTAAAGCAGGCTGAAAGTAAAGCAGAATGTGCCTTAAGGCACATTCTGCTTTACTTTCAACCTGCTTTAAATAGTCATCTGTAATCAAAACTAGAAAAGAAAGAGGCTTAAGAGAAAAGAGTTAAATGAATACGTTCCTTAAACTTCAAATAGATAACTCAGGATTCCAATAAAGTATAGTCCGTGGTTTAACTTCTTAGGCTTGATTTTTACATTATACTTCAAAATGACAACGGTGAAGACCCTGATCATGTGAGTCTAGTGTTTCAGTGCGACGCAAATACAGTTGCAAAGACGTTGTTCCAATTTATCCCTGATACTTAAAGTAGATACAGTGGAGAATCTGTTATTCTTTCCCTATAAACGCGTTTACGCTAAAACTATTTTTTTTCACTCCAAACAGTTTGGAGCCAGATCAGACGCCGGGTAACCCGGCGTCTGATCAGGCTCCAAACTGTTTGCGACCAAGATAAACATGAAATATCAGAATTGTCCAAAAGTTGTTCTTTTCTACGTTTTAGCGCTTTGCGTTTGCGTACGTTTGCGTTTAAATGGGAAAGAATAGCAGATTCTCCACTGTAGTTCAAGATTCGAATAAAGTCTCTTCCATGCTTACCTTTTTAGTATTTCGTAATGTCAAACGGCGCAGTTCTCCTTCAGCAGAACTCTTATCTAAGTATGATATGTTGCCCAGGACAAGTAAACTCTTTACATATACTCTACTTGTAAATCCCGGCGTCTGATTTGGTTCCAAATATTTCACAATGGAAATGATAGGTTAAGCATAAACGCGTTTATTGGGAAGATTTTAACGTTTTCTCCCCCCTGTTCATGTACTTATTCAACAGTACTACATTAAACGTCACTCGACGTTAAAATCACTATATTACATGTAACATTCGCTTGGCTGTTTCAAACAATGAGAACTCTCATTTAGGATATTTTTGAGTTTTTTTTAATTCGCCTTTAGGATGTGATATGTCTTTCGTGCCATCGTTTAGGAAAGGCGCTTATGTGCCAGACGAATGAAAAATGTTTCAGTATGTTACTGTAAAGTCGAAATATGCAACATAGTATTGTGCAAAAATAATTCATCCATGAGATATTGTCAACAGATGTTCATTTTGTACTTTCTGCAAGCAACAATGCAAAAACAATATGCTTGTATACTCATGTTCAAAATAAGATGTATAGATGAATTCAACCACCAGCTTATTTTCAGTAAAAAAAGACAGGTGGTTGATTTAATCAGGCTGAAAGTAACATAGAAAGCTACTTGAGCGGTTGCCTGTTTTAATTGCAGAATGCTTTGAGAATCTACATGCCAGAAAATAGGACAAAGTTCCTATTGTCCTGTACATGTAACAGGACACGACAAAACGTGAAAATACATCTCTATATACGCAATAAGCAAATGCGCTAACAGATGTTTCTATTAGAGAAATGGTTGGATGCATTCATTTAAGTTTCACGGAACTGCACGTAAATTATTCATTAAAAATGTAGACGGTAAGCTTTTCGCAAGTCGAAATTCAATTTTACCAAAATGTGTTTCGTCACGATGCCTTGTCGCGTTTAATCTCACTTTATGTACTGTCGAAGCAATCGGTAGCGAAACTGGGATTAAAGTTTCAAAACGTTTGTATCCATCATGAGACGCCGAGTTTCTCGGCATCTCATATGGATCCAAACTGTTTTATACTTAGATGAAATTTCATGAAAGAATTTTGCTGATGAAGCTGGCTAAGGGGAAAGCTGCCGGTTAAAACCTTTTAGCATGCTTAAGGTGAAAAGCTTTCTGTTGAAAAGGTCTCCATGTGGTTTGTATAATTATATTGTTTCTTGCTAAATGTGTTTACCAGTTTTCTGTAATACTTCCAGCATAGGAAAAAGCGTCTCAACTTTCCTCTAAATATACATGTACATTGGAGAAATCGTTGTTCTTTCCCAATAAACACGTTTATGGTAAATCTATTATTTCCATTGCAAAAAGTTTGGAGTCATATCAGACGCCGGGTAACCCGGCGTCTGATCAGGCTCCAAACTGTTTGCCACTCAGATTAAAACTAGTAGTCATAATTGTCAAAAACAATGTCATTTTAGATATTTCATTGCAATGCGGTTGCGTTCCGTTTGCGTTTTAGCGGGAAATAATAACATTTTCTCCAGTATACATGTATGTTAGGTGCAAGAACAGGAGTCAAATGAAAACAGTTTGAGGCTTACATTAGACCCCGCGAAACGTAGTGTCTAATCTTGTCATAAACTGTCTGTCACTGTAAAAGAAATATGTTGTCAACATTTAAATTCAATTAAACTAGAGAGATGAAGGGTTCCCCACTTGTAATTGGAGGATTTTTAAGATGTCTGTGTGAGGTAAATCGGTTTAAGGAAATAATTTTTCAAACGAAACGAAATTTACTACACGAGAAAGTCAAGTGTCTTACTGAATATTTAATTTCACAGACTAGCTAGGTCCAATAAAACAAATTATTTTTCTGAGTCACTCTGGATGTTTATTCAAACAACTTTTCTTGAATTTTTTGTCGAACGATTGGCTGCTGTTGAAAATTAGTTTCACAGCATCCATTTTATCGTGTATACAGTGAAGAGCACGCCATTCTTTTCCCGTTTAAACGCGAACGAATCGCGAACGCATTGAATTTCAATGGAGAAAATAACAACTTATTCACAATCCTAATTGTTGGTTTTAATCTGAGTGGCAAACAGTTAAAAGCCTGAGTTGCAATGTTGTTCTACCTGTTTATAATATATTATATGTGTTAAACTGTGCGACCTCGGAGTCTAACTTAACAGGATACATGTAAGTCGCCTTTCGCAGCGATGTGCCTAGCAAAATTAACATCCTCTTTGGGTACAGTAGAGAAAACGTTTTTCTTTCAAATTTAAACGCAAACGAAAGGCAATAGCAATGCATTAAAATGGAGAAAATTATAACTTATTTAGAATCCTAATTATTAATTTTAATCTGAGTGGCAAACAGTTTGGAGCCTGATCAGACGCCGGGTTACCCGGCGTCTGATCTGGCTCTAATCTGTTTGCAATGGAAATAATATTTTGAACGTAAACGAGTTTATTGGGAAAGAATAACGCTTTTCTCAACTGTACAGGGGAGAAAACATAAGGTTTAACATTTAACCAAAACATAACGCCAATGCAATGCATTTACATAGGGAATCTTATATTGGTGCTCATTAATTATCATTTCTAACAAACGAATTGACTAAAGTAATATGAAGCGAGCCTTGACAATCGTCATATCTATTTCAGTCAATAAGTTTATTAAAGATCAGAAGTATATACTCGTACAATCCTATTTAGCCAATTGAAGCACATATATATTTTGCGCCAACAGTTGACGTTCTTTATAATAATGTCTTCACAAATCGCGTCATTTGGTGCTCCGCTTGACAAAAAAGGTTGGACCGGAGTCAAATTACATGTATCTATATTCCAGTAGTGTAATAACGAAAATGTTGCACGGCTTTATAACACTGTCAGAGGTGATTTATTTTTCAAGTATAAAAAATATCACCCGATTGCATGTAGACAGTATGTGTAATTGCCTTTGAGATAGATGTTTTTTGGAAAAGGTCATTGACCGAATGAAAGAATCATTGCTGAATATTTATGTACATGTATTAACACTCCCTTCGGAATATTCTTGAGAAAATATAATTAACAATTCTTAAGATGCATACAGAAATGGACTGGGTCCAAGGTTAAAACGCCTTTGAGCTGAGTCTGAGTGTGTTCTCAAGCATTTGATTGGTCAGATGCTTGAGAACGACTTTAGACTCAACTAAAAAGCTTTATAACATTGGGCCCGGATGTATATATCTGTAACAAATTCACCGTTCAAATATCAAATGGATAAGTCTGATTTCCTTGTTCATTTTTTACCATTTATGATAGTTGTTTTTACAATATTTTGCTAAATGACAAATAGTACAGACCCTGATCAGAGGGCTCCTTTACTGGACAATTGTACGATTCATAGGTAAACTATTTGAAAAGGTATAGTGTGTTAAAAGTTGCTAAAAGGAAGTTGCAACCAAACCTCAAAGGAATTATTCTCAGGCACATATAGAAACTGAAAATCAATATGTAAAATAAAGATAGATACAAGGGGCATAATGAACTCATTATCTAACGTTATTAGAAATGCCTCTATCTGATGTTTAAACCGTATATACATGTACGCTATTGAACATTTTTGAGAACATTTTACTCTCTCAGAAAATGCAGATCGAGATGTTATTCTTCCTCAATAAACGGATTTATGCTAAAACACATATTTCCATTGCAAACAGTTTGGGGTCAGATCCGTCGTCGGGTAACCTGGCGTCTGATCAGGCTTCAAACTGTTTGCCACGCAGATTAAAATAATTAATACGGTTATTTGAAGAAAACAAACAATTTCTGAGTTTTAGAGCATTACGTTTGTGTTTCATGTGCGATTTAACCCACTCACTCTCAATGATGCTTAAAAGCGCGTTTGCAAACAGTTTGGGTCCTGATCAGACGCCGCGTGACGCGGCGTCTGATCAGGACCCATACTGTTTGACACTCTTATCGATATCTATTTAGTCATACAACCTTACATTTAACTTTGAAACGAGTCTTGCAGACAACAATACTCAAACAGATGACAATAAAACGGTGAAGCGGTAAAAATCTCTCGAATACTTTGATCATGAAAGGGTTAAATGAGAAAGAATAAAGTCTTCTCCACTGTATAATAATGACTGTAAATAACGTGAAAAAATGGCGCTGTTCATCAATATCCTTCTAATGATCTCAAACAAACAAGTTGAATATTCATCTTATCTGCCATCGCGTGTGTATTTATTGTGATTGTTAGTGACAACAAACGGCGACCAAAATAGAAAGTACAAACAATCATTAGGGAATCCTTACGGGACAAAACCAAAACGCGAAATATAGCGGAGAAGATGTTACTCTTTTCCGTTTAAAGGCAAACTAAACGCAAACGCAAAGTTATTAAAATTGTTAAAAACTCAGTTTTTTGACATTTCTGGCGATTTACTTTTTCCGAAGTAACAAACAGTTTTGAGCCATATCAGACGCCGGGTAGCCCGGCGTCTGATCTGGCTCCAAACTGTTTGCCACTTAGATTAACATGAATAGTCAGATTTGTCAAAATGTTGTCATTTTCTGCATTAGAGTGAAATGCGTTTGCGTTTCGTTTGCGTTTAAATGGGAAAGAATAACGTTTTACACGGCGTCTGATCTGGCTCAAAACTGTTTATATTGAAAATAAACAGTTTAGCATACATTTTTACGCCTTTATTGGGGGGTTGGTTAATGTCTTTCCGACTGTATCAGAAATTTACATCGTGTGTTGAGCTGGTAACAAACTGACTAATGAAGATTTCGTCAACAGAAGTGACAAATTATTTGGAAAATACGGTAAAATCCATGATTTGCGATTACCGACGAAGAATAACTTTTCAACTGCATTACACAGGAGAAGAAGCTATTGGTGTCAGTTTAAACGAGAACACAATTGCAGTTAAACGCTGATAAGGACATCTTTTAATATGGCTAGAACACAATTGCTTTAAAACAAAGAAAATGATATCTTTTAACATGGCTATTGCAGCATAATCAGACACCGGGTTTCCCGGCGTCTGATCTGGCTCCAACTGTTTGCAATAGAAAGTATACCTTTAGCATAAACGCGTGAATTTGGAAAGAATAAAGTTTTCTCTACTCTATCTAAAATTGAGTATTATATTAAATTGTTGTAACAAGGTTGAATTATTTCTATAATGTTTTATATTATGTCTGTCTGAAACTAACGGAAATATCAGTAAAACGGCGATCAGCTGACTACAATGGAAGTTACTTTATTATTGCCCGTTTAAAAGCAAACAAAACGAAACGCAAACGTAATGCAATAAAATTTACAAATTTACAATTTTCTCAAATTTCCTACGGTTAATTGTAGTCTGAGTATCAAACAATTTAGTTTAGAGTCTGATCAGACGCCGGGTTTCAGGTGCCTTATAATGTTCCAAACTATTTTTCGATTCAAATGACAGCGTAAACGTGTTTATTTGCAAAAAAATATCTTCTCCTTTGTAATAATTTTCTGATCGATATCTGCTTAAAGGGACTCGCAACCGGATGGTGTACTTGTCAAAATATAATAAAATACTCAAATAAAAGCAAATTTGTGGCATTATTTGGCTTCTGACATTAAAAAAATATGATCAGTCCAAAAAAAGTCTCAAGAATCGTCACCGAATCTTAGATTTTTAGATATTTTCCATCGTTTATCTATACCGACTAGTAGACGGTATAGTTGTTGTTGTTGCTTCTCTACACGGGCTCAGACATAAACACTAGCCGAATTACGAAATTGTATGCATTTTCGATCGCTACACATTGAAATACGTTAAATCGATCCGAGATAATCGGATAGTTCCGTGGTCCATTGGTCTAAGCGGTTTCCCCTATTTTGCCTTCTGTCCGCCAATGCCGGGCCCCGGGTTCGAATCCCACCAGAGACCAATACATTTTTTTATTGAAATACATTTTTTTTAAACAGAATTTCTTATCCTAAACTAATTCATTACCATTTATATAAGCGTTTGACACATATTTACAAATTACTATTTTTAATGCACCATCTGGTTGCGAGTCGCTTTAAAGCAAGATGAAAGCAAAACAGAAAGCTCCTTTGGGAGCTTTCTGTTTTACTGTCACCTTGCTTTAAGATGTCACCTGTCTTTTACACACCCAATTAGCCTTCTTTTAAGTCGCAAAAGAGAAGTTTTACTGTATTTTAACAAGCATAATTTCCACAATTTCCATATCTTTAAACAGCCAGATCGGATTTGTCCTTGAATGGCATCATTGTAATTACTCTAAAATCTTAATCGATTTTACCTTCAAGGTTGGCATCTGACCAAGGCTGTGATAAAAGGCTTAAAACTATTATCATCTTTCGGCATTGATTCAGTTGCAAATTACAGTTACAGTGGAGAAGATGTTATTAATTTCCTATAAATGTACAAGTGAACGTGGTCCCGTGGTACATGTAGCACACTCGACCGCGGTACCAATGACCACGAGTTTGATCCTCGCCGGACCAAGTCCTTCGGATGAGACTTTATAAACCAAGGTACGATGTATCAGTGATTTACACTGGGCATCTATCAGATAACTCTGTCGATAAAAAGAGTAGAGCATCTCGCCACGGTTTTCAGTATAGCCGCTCCCCTTTCTCTTGGGTGTCCAATTAGCCATAGACGGCAAGAACGGACGTTAATAATCAAAACAAAACCAACCCAATAAATGTGTTTATATCAAAATCCTTATTATCCATTGCTAACAGTTTGGAGCCAGGTCCAAGCCCAGGTAATCGAGCGTCTGATCATGCTCCAGACTGTTTGCCACTCAGAAAAATAAATCGTGAACTCCTATAAGCCTTAAATGTAATTTCGTTTCAATCCCTTCTTTCTGTTGTATATTTCTATGTGATGTGTACAGTGGAGAATCTGTTATTCTTTCCCGATAAACGCGTTTACGCGAAAACTATTTTTTCTTTTACAAAAAGTTTGGAGCCAGATCAGAGGCCGGGTAACCCGGTGTCTGATCAGGCTCCAAACTGTTTGCCACCAAGATAAACATGAAATATCAGACTTGTCCAAAAGTTGTTCTTTTCTACGTTTTAGTGCTTTGCGTTTGCGTACGTTTGCGTTTAAACGGGAAAGAATAACAGATTCTCCACTGTATATTTGCTGGATAAATATGTTTAAACTAAAACAAATCGTGAACTATCAAAATGCTATCATTTCTACATTTTATTGTATTGCGGTTGCGGTACGTTTACGTTTGAATGAGAAAGAATAGCGTCTTCTCCACTGTAGATGTTTTAGATCGTTCACAATTTACCTTCAACACACTACAGTGGAGAATCTGCTATTCTTTCCCGTTTAAACGCAAACGTACGCAAACGCAAAACACTAAAACGTAGAAAAGAACAACTTTTGGACAAGTCTGATATTTCATGTTTATCTTCGTGGCAAACAGTTTGGAGCCTGACCAGACGCAGAGTTACCCGGCATCTGATCTGGCTCCAAACTGTTTGTAAAAGAAAAAATAGTTTTCGCGTTTACAAACGCGTTTATCGGGAAAGAATAACAGATTCTCCACTGTACCTTAGTACTGTCTAGATCGTATGACGAGAGCAACATGTATCAGAGTAAACTCATCTACATGTACATTATCTTTTAGAAAGTATCATCAGAATGTCAAACATTTTGGATCTAGAAGACTGAAAAATTTTGCGATTTATTTTATTCTGAATGGCAACCAGTCTGGAGCCTGATCAGACGCCGGGTTACCGGCGTCTTATCTGTCTCCAAACTGTTTGGCAAACTGTTTGCAATGGACATATGATGAATATAGGGCACTTGAGCGTCAGATTACGTAATCAGAGACATACTGAATTACACAGAAAATAGGGTTAAACCTGTGTAAATGGTGTGACGTAATGAGTCATTTTACACACAAAACAAGTATTATTTTGTGTAATACACAAAAAGTAGGTCTATTTCTGTGTAATACACAAGAAAAAGGGGTAATGTTGTGTAAGTACACAAGAAAAGGAGCAAAACTTGTGTAACACAAAAAACTGAGTAAAGTCTGTGTCATTACACAAGAATCTGTAAACAAACTGTGTATTTCAGTTTTGGTATATACTAGTAAGCTAACATCTCTGTCATGCGGTGAAATCATTCCGATCGACAGTTTCAGATATATCAGATAAAAACAGAGAGCCACCCATTCACCACATTAAGGTAAGTTTGAGTTTATTTTTCAACAATAGGAGTGTGGTCACTCAATCTTGTCATTACCCTGAACCATTACAAATAGATACAACTCTTAATATAATAGTGCCTTTCATATTGCCGCCTGGTGGGACTGTTCGTGTGCTGATTAGATTAATTGGCTAGTCAAGCGGACATGGTAGCTCGACAAGGCAGTAATTTATTTTCAAACAGGCAAGTTGTTAACTTGTGACCCGTTAAAACTGACCAGACTGATAAGATGATGTCTGCTGTAGTAAGACTGTATAAAATTTACTTTGATATATTTACAAGTATCAGAGATAACTTGTACCAATAATAATGAATAATGCTGAAAAGGTAACGCGATCCTTTTCATCCTAGGTGTAACATGACTAGCCTTTTGCAAATAGATTGGATCCAGATCAAACCTAGTATAAAGCAGTATCTGGTCTGATTCCAAACTGTTTAGCTCTTATATTCTTCTTGTTTTAGGTTTAAAAAAACCCCATAAAAACTGCTTGGTTTGTTTTTGTTTGTTGGGCAGACTATATTTGAAGCAGACTGCAATTTAGCATGGTAAGGTCAAACATTGTTGTTTGACTCATTAGTAACAAACAGTGCAGACAATGAGCAAATTGCTTTATAAGTTATCTGAACAGAGTCAGCACTGTTTTTCTATACCCCAAATGCTTTTATTCAAAGGTACTTTTTAAAAAAAATTGAGATGTAACCATTTCTCTTGTAGTGGTTATCAAAATTTGTGATAATTGTTTAATTTTGTTACAGACAGAAGGTATCTGAAGATGTATGTGTAATTGTGTCTATCAAAGGCGTCACTAAGTTGAGCTAAGGTTAAAACGTCTTGACATTCAAGATCTTAACCCTTTCACTGACATAACCTAGTTCAATGGTGATTTTCAAATAGACTGGGTTCTGATCAGAATTCGAGTAACACTGCGTCTGCATCCAAACTGTTTGACACTCATTACCATATAACTTGTGTCAATTGTAACTAAATTTGATTTTTAAGAGATAAAAGCAGATGACAATTTTTAAAGGATATAACTTCATGAAAGTAAAGAGGTAATGATTGAGTGCGAATGAATTGAATTGAGTAATGAATGACTAAGTGTGTTGCCTCCCAAGCTTTGCTAGTTAATAAAGTGATGTCTGCTCAATTTATCAGCATCTGATTTTAAGAAATTTCAGTTTTGATTTAAGTGAATGTCAGTTTAAAAAAATCAAATGTTGGTGTACCCCCTAAGATTTAATAACTTTTTTAAATAACATTTATTAATTTTGATTGATCAAAACACTATATGACATCATGAGGAAGATTCAATGTATTGCTGATAGTAATATCTAGGTACCAAAAATGTTCATTATAGAGATATTGTAATGAAAGGTTGACCATATGGTGCGTATATTTCATCTCTGTCGACATTTAATTACATCTACGTTTGGCTAATTGACAGGGGTGAAAATAAACACAACATATAATTTAACAAAGCAATTACTGTACTATCTAGAGATGACAGCCTGAACAAGAGATAACATACCTTTAGCTAGCAGTGTTTGCTCCTGCATACTCATCGTGTAAAACAGTATTTTAACATCGCATACATTTGATTTCATAATATAAATATACACTGCCTACGAATACGTTCATTTAACCTCAGAAATGTGAAATTCAACCTCCAGTTCTTTTTCTACATATTTCGGCACTGATCAGGAGCATACCCTTTAGACGACCACATAGTTAAGCTATTACCCTATATCAGTCTCCTGTCCAATACATTGTAAGCCCCATCATCACAACTGTAATTACGTGTGTCCTGTTTCAAACAGCATTAAATATTGCCATTAGATACACGTCAAAGTGATAGAAGTGATAACTGATTAGAACCAATTAGAGTGCCACCTGGTCTGCTTTGATATATTGTTTTGTGGGTAAATATCTGAACATGTGAACCAATTCTTACAGCTGTGTGAAAACACTAGTCTCTTGATTTCATCACTTTTTGTAAAAATCTATTAAACGGTTTCCGCTTCTTTTTACCTTTTGCTGTAATCAATCTTTATTAAGAATATATAGCAAACTCGTTTAACTATATGCAAACATATTTACACTGAAACTTCTCTATATGGATAAGACAAAATTGGATAAGACGGATTAATGTTCAAGGTCCCTAGGATTTCGTTTTAAATGAGCTTTACTGTATATTTTCCATTTAACCCTTATTACACCAAACATGATGTCTGCTCCTCATGTTTCGTGTACTTAATTTCTTTCATCAACTATGGTTGAGACATCGATGTGTCAAAAATGATTAACATGCTTTACCATTCAGTGAAATATAATATCAGACATTGCTTTTTCGATAGCTATTTGTATACATTAATCACCAAAGTACTCGCAGTACTGTTGTGATGATACGGTATATTTAGTAACTTGGCTACTCAGCGTTAGGAACGTGTTCACTAGCAATAATGATGGAAACAGTATTTACAGATACAGTAAGAAAATCCTAATAAGGTTGTAGATTCTCTCCAGAGTTTATAGCACACATCATTTAACATATTTGCATTTCAAAGATGCAAGTCGGTTAAATTTACTATTTGGAATTAATAGCATAAGATCGAATGCATTTTACACCATAGCAAGCATAATCATATCATATAGTAAATATATACTGTGCTTCCTCTCTACAACAACATCCATTGGGAGACAATTATTGTGTGTGTTGTTCGGAGGGAGTTTATAGAGAGGGGGGAAGTAATACCCTAAGAGATCTGCGTTAGACTTAGCTTACATTTGCAAACTGTTTGTCACTCGTCTGTATGTTTTTTCTGTTAAAAATAACCAATACCTAATTTGGAGAAAAACAGCAGACGATAATTTCAAGCAGACGATATTGCAGTCGAGATAGCGTTAGATACAATTGCCTTGTTTGGGGAACACCCGCAAGTAGTGTTGTAAGGAGGGACTCGTTGTTCGGAGAATGTTGTAAGGAGGGAGTACTGTATGCGTTTACCTTGGTTTCTGTGTTGATATTAAAATGTAATGAATCAAGTTTTCATAATACCATGTATACCGAGTTTTAAATAGATGGTCAATGTAAATAGGAATAAATACGAAAAAGACTCAAGCAGGAAACGTAACACAAACAATACACCCACCTCTCAAGCAGAACACACACACACATAGTCATACCATAACACACACACACACACAAACACACACACACACACACACACGCACGCACGCACGCACTCACTCAATACCATTGACTTATTCCAAGTCATATAGTCTCAACCTTTTCAACTTATTTAACATTTTAATTTGAGTGGCAAACAGTTTGCCCGGTGTCTGATCTGGTTCCATACTGTTTGTAGTGAACATAAAGACTGTAATAGCATAAAGCCATTTTTTTAGAAAGAATAACTTCCTTTTAATGTGTCAGATTTACTCTATAAAATAGAGAATACGATATTATTTCCTATTTAAATGCAGCCGAAACGCAAACGCTAAAAATAACATGTAGAAAATTGCATTTTTGTTTAGAAATTCTTATCAATTTCCATGCTGGCCAACACTCCAGCTGTTCAAGGTAGAGACCCGGACCTGCCCCGCATGTGCCGGTAAAGCGTCGGCATTCCACGGCAATGCCCCGGATAAGCCGGTTCTGGTTATCTGTCCCGGTGACTCCCGGTTGTATTAAACATTGTAAAGCACCCAGGACTGTTTGCCGGTGCGAATCAGATAAAAAAAGGTTCATCCCGGATCCTCCCGGTCGCCTCCCGGTGCCGCAACGGTTGGACTCCCGGTCGCCTCCCGGTGCCGCAACGGTTGGACTCCCGGTCGCCTCCCGGTGCCACAACGGTTGGACTCCCGGTGACTGCCGGTCCGCTCAACCACGGTGCCGCAAAGGTTGGACTCCCGGTGATTGCCGGTCCGCTCAACCACGGTGTCGCAACGGTTGGACTCCCAAATAATTTGTTTTCAGTAGTTGTTTTTTCGAACAGTTCAAGAATAAATAATTTAAACAAACTGTTAATCCAAAAACATGATAGGTGTATTGTTTCATGTATAATTTATATCAAACGTTTTACAAACAAATAATTTGTTTTCATTAGTGGTTTTTGTTTCGTACAGTTCAAGAATAAATAATTTAAACAAACTGTTAATTCAAAAATATGATTGGAGTATTGTTTTATGTATAATTTATATCAAACGTTTTACAAACAAATGTTTTGTTTTCAGTAGTGGTTTTTTTTCGTACAGTTCAAGAATAAATAATTTAAACAAACTGTTAATCCAAAAAAAACATGATTGGTGTATTGTTTTATGTATAATTTATATCAAACGTTTTACAAACAAACAATTAGTTTTCAGTAGTGGTTTTTTCCCGTACAGTTTAAGAATAAATAGTTTAAACAAACTGTTAATTCAAAAATATGATTGGAGTATTGTTTTATGTATAATTTATATCAAACATTTTACAAACAAATAAATGACTTGTATGTATTCATGCAGTAAAGGATTATACAATATCTAATTTATTTTCAGCTTTTGGAGAAAGTTTGGACAACGGGCGAATTTGTGCCAAACAAAGTACATTCATCAATCAGAGGCAGATGAGTTCTTCAAACTTTTGACAGACACTACAAAACAAGTCAAGAATTTCCAAATCATAACAGATGATATCATGCACTTGGAATGGGAACATAACACAGGGTTTGTTCCAGATGATTCAAAAACTAACATTTTTCTAGCATCCTTTACTACTACTTATGCCAGATTACGTCTTTATGATATGCTAGAAAAAATTGGCGACAGAGTGCTTTACATGGATACAGATAGTTGTATATATGTGTCAAAACCCAGGTGTTATGAGCCAGAGTTAGGTGATTATTTAGGACAACTAACAAATGAATTGAAACAAGGTGAATATATAACTCAATTTGTGACAGCAGGTGCCAAGAACTACGCTTATTTGACCAATACAGACAGACATCTGTGTAAAGTACGCGGCTTTACTTTAAACTATGCTAACAGCCAACTGATTAACTTTCAAGTGGTCAAAGATCTAGTGACGACCAATCACAACCACAGTGTGATGACTAGAAATAATTCTAAAATATGCAGGGACAAACGGAAAAGAAAACTATACAACAGAACTGAACACAAAACCTACAGAATGGTGTTCACTAAAAGAGTGATACAACATGATTTGACAACACTCCCGTATGGTTATTAACCTTGCAAAGGCCTTACAAACCTTAGTTGCATATTTTTTTAAATCTATGTAGATGTCTAAAATATACCCTCAGTTTGTAAAATATCATTGTATGTTATCAAACAGTATAAGGGTGTATATATACAAATGTAATAGTTGCTACAAGGATCATGTCAGGTCTTTACAGGGTTAATCAGGTGTTAAATGTCAGATGTGTATCACAGTCTTCATATCCTGGTCTGGTAATAGATGTCTTTTTTAATAACATCCTTTTGTCAAACACAAGTTAACCTTTTACTCCATAGATACTCATTATTTTACTTCATTTAATTTATTCCATCACTGAAGAAAATAGTTTATACAGGTATATAACCAAGAGAATGTTTTGGATAGGGTAGTAGATTGTGACTTAAAGCAAATTGAGTATAAAGCAGCTTTACTTTCAACTTGCTTATAGTGCTCAGTATCCTCCAAAACTAAACGATAAACACAGTCTATGGAGTAAATGGTAAAACCAATATAGATAAGAGTTTACATAGTGCTGTACAATACTATTCTTATGCAATTCAAATTAACTCTTTCACTACCAAATTTAAAGAGTGTATTTTTGCTCTATAACTGTCACCTTGTTTTCAATGTCAAACGTTCAGGCATTGTGATTGAGTATATGTATTCATAGGAGTGATATAAAGTTTGGATCCTGGTGGAAGTTGGCTTAAGGTTGAGTCTCATCTGGATCCAAACCTTTTGCTCAACAGATTTATTTGTGTTAAGGAGTGAAAAGGGTTAATATGAGACATAGTTAATTCTTAAGCGTTTGTATGCTGAACATTAATAATGAATAAAAACAAAGTGAAAAGTGATATTTACAATGTTTTATTTTACAATATGTACAAAAACAACAATAACAGAAAAACAATAAAAAAAAATATTAATATTTGAGCCATTGTATTTTGTGTTTTGTTTTTTTCTCCTTCTCTCCTGGAAGCCCCTGCGATGCTATTCCTCTGATGAACATATGTTGCCCGCCAGTCAAATATTTAGGGGTTGATTTAAGGTTAGGGTTCCCAGGTAATGTCTGGATTTGCTCTGCTGGTGATCGTCTATTTGCTATTAAACTGGATGGTATGTGTATCTCTCTCGTAGCATCATAAAACTGTCGGTAGCCTTCCGGTGCAAATTTGCTCAAAGGTGATACGGCGTGTTTAATTAAGTCAATAATGTGAGAATTTGGGAGAAGTGTTCCTTTATAGATAAGATTACCCTTGTCATTCCATGAGATAATGGGTTTATGCCCAGTTAAGAGTTTATATAATCCAACTGCTCTTTTGTAGTTTTGTTTAGGCACACTATATTCAAGCATGGATAGCATCAGGTCGACATTGTCTGCTGCATGGGATGTCTGTTGAGGCAGATCATAGTCAAGTGGTTGTTGTTGTTGTTCTAATTGGTCTGTCTGTGTTTGTGACTGTCCACTGTCTGCACATTCTTTAGGTAATCCAGTAGAGACCAATTGATCATAACGTCTTTTGGGTATAAGAATTAATTCTCTACTCATATTCAGAAGATTGGAATAATATGTTTTAACAATAAAACCAGTGCTTGTCAGTGGACAGTCACAAACACAGACAGACCAATTAGAACAACAACAACAACCACTTGACTATGATCTGCCTCAACAGACATCCCATGCAGCAGACAATGTCGACCTGATGCTATCCATGCTTGAATATAGTGTGCCTAAACAAAACTACAAAAGAGCAGTTGGATTATATAAACTCTTAACTGGGCATAAACCCATTATCTCATGGAATGACAAGGGTAATCTTATCTATAAAGGAACACTTCTCCCAAATTCTCACATTATTGACTTAATTAAACACGCCGTATCACCTTTGAGCAAATTTGCACCGGAAGGCTACCGACAGTTTTATGATGCTACGAGAGAGATACACATACCATCCAGTTTAATAGCAAATAGACGATCACCAGCAGAGCAAATCCAGACATTACCTGGGAACCCTAACCTTAAATCAACCCCTAAATATTTGACTGGCGGGCAACATATGTTCATCAGAGGAATAGCATCGCAGGGGCTTCCAGGAGAGAAGGAGAAAAAAACAAAACACAAAATACAATGGCTCAAATATTAATATTTTTTTTTATTGTTTTTCTGTTATTGTTGTTTTTGTACATATTGTAAAATAAAACATTGTAAATATCACTTTTCACTTTGTTTTTATTCATTATTAATGTTCAGCATACAAACGCTTAAGAATTAACTATGTCTCATATTAACCCTTTTCACTCCTTAACACAAATAAATCTGTTGAGCAAAAGGTTTGGATCCAGATGAGACTCAACCTTAAGCCAACTTCCACCAGGATCCAAACTTTATATCACTCCTATGAATACATATACTCAATCACAATGCCTGAACGTTTGACATTGAAAACAAGGTGACAGTTATAGAGCAAAAATACACTCTTTAAATTTGGTAGTGAAAGAGTTAATTTGAATTGCATAAGAATAGTATTGTACAGCACTATGTAAACTCTTATCTATATTGGTTTTACCATTTACTCCATAGACTGTGTTTATCGTTTAGTTTTGGAGGATACTGAGCACTATAAGCAAGTTGAAAGTAAAGCTGCTTTATACTCAATTTGCTTTAAGTCACAATCTACTACCCTATCCAAAACATTCTCTTGGTTATATACCTGTATAAACTATTTTCTTCAGTGATGGAATAAATTAAATGAAGTAAAATAATGAGTATCTATGGAGTAAAAGGTTAACTTGTGTTTGACAAAAGGATGTTATTAAAAAAGACATCTATTACCAGACCAGGATATGAAGACTGTGATACACATCTGACATTTAACACCTGATTAACCCTGTAAAGACCTGACATGATCCTTGTAGCAACTATTACATTTGTATATATACACCCTTATACTGTTTGATAACATACAATGATATTTTACAAACTGAGGGTATATTTTAGACATCTACATAGATTTAAAAAAATATGCAACTAAGGTTTGTAAGGCCTTTGCAAGGTTAATAACCATACGGGAGTGTTGTCAAATCATGTTGTATCACTCTTTTAGTGAACACCATTCTGTAGGTTTTGTGTTCAGTTCTGTTGTATAGTTTTCTTTTCCGTTTGTCCCTGCATATTTTAGAATTATTTCTAGTCATCACACTGTGGTTGTGATTGGTCGTCACTAGATCTTTGACCACTTGAAAGTTAATCAGTTGGCTGTTAGCATAGTTTAAAGTAAAGCCGCGTACTTTACACAGATGTCTGTCTGTATTGGTCAAATAAGCGTAGTTCTTGGCACCTGCTGTCACAAATTGAGTTATATATTCACCTTGTTTCAATTCATTTGTTAGTTGTCCTAAATAATCACCTAACTCTGGCTCATAACACCTGGGTTTTGACACATATATACAACTATCTGTATCCATGTAAAGCACTCTGTCGCCAATTTTTTCTAGCATATCATAAAGACGTAATCTGGCATAAGTAGTAGTAAAGGATGCTAGAAAAATGTTAGTTTTTGAATCATCTGGAACAAACCCTGTGTTATGTTCCCATTCCAAGTGCATGATATCATCTGTTATGATTTGGAAATTCTTGACTTGTTTTGTAGTGTCTGTCAAAAGTTTGAAGAACTCATCTGCCTCTGATTGATGAATGTACTTTGTTTGGCACAAATTCGCCCGTTGTCCAAACTTTCTCCAAAAGCTGAAAATAAATTAGATATTGTATAATCCTTTACTGCATGAATACATACAAGTCATTTATTTGTTTGTAAAATGTTTGATATAAATTATACATAAAACAATACTCCAATCATATTTTTGAATTAACAGTTTGTTTAAACTATTTATTCTTAAACTGTACGGGAAAAAACCACTACTGAAAACTAATTGTTTGTTTGTAAAACGTTTGATATAAATTATACATAAAACAATACACCAATCATGTTTTTTTTGGATTAACAGTTTGTTTAAATTATTTATTCTTGAACTGTACGAAAAAAAACCACTACTGAAAACAAAACATTTGTTTGTAAAACGTTTGATATAAATTATACATAAAACAATACTCCAATCATATTTTTGAATTAACAGTTTGTTTAAATTATTTATTCTTGAACTGTACGAAACAAAAACCACTAATGAAAACAAATTATTTGTTTGTAAAACGTTTGATATAAATTATACATGAAACAATACACCTATCATGTTTTTGGATTAACAGTTTGTTTAAATTATTTATTCTTGAACTGTTCGAAAAAACAACTACTGAAAACAAATTATTTGGGAGTCCAACCGTTGCGACACCGTGGTTGAGCGGACCGGCAATCACCGGGAGTCCAACCTTTGCGGCACCGTGGTTGAGCGGACCGGCAGTCACCGGGAGTCCAACCGTTGTGGCACCGGGAGGCGACCGGGAGTCCAACCGTTGCGGCACCGGGAGGCGACCGGGAGTCCAACCGTTGCGGCACCGGGAGGCGACCGGGAGGATCCGGGATGAACCTTTTTTTATCTGATTCGCACCGGCAAACAGTCCTGGGTGCTTTACAATGTTTAATACAACCGGGAGTCACCGGGACAGATAACCAGAACCGGCTTATCCGGGGCATTGCCGTGGAATGCCGACGCTTTACCGGCACATGCGGGGCAGGTCCGGGTCTCTACCTTGAACAGCTGGAGTGTTGGCCAGCATGGAAATTGATAAGAATTTCTAAACAAAAATGCAATTTTCTACATGTTATTTTTAGCGTTTGCGTTTCGGCTGCATTTAAATAGGAAATAATATCGTATTCTCTATTTTATAGAGTAAATCTGACACATTAAAAGGAAGTTATTCTTTCTAAAAAAATGGCTTTATGCTATTACAGTCTTTATGTTCACTACAAACAGTATGGAACCAGATCAGACACCGGGCAAACTGTTTGCCACTCAAATTAAAATGTTAAATAAGTTGAAAAGGTTGAGACTATATGACTTGGAATAAGTCAATGGTATTGAGTGAGTGCGTGCGTGCGTGCGTGTGTGTGTGTGTGTGTGTGTTTGTGTGTGTGTGTGTGTTATGGTATGACTATGTGTGTGTGTGTTCTGCTTGAGAGGTGGGTGTATTGTTTGTGTTACGTTTCCTGCTTGAGTCTTTTTCGTATTTATTCCTATTTACATTGACCATCTATTTAAAACTCGGTATACATGGTATTATGAAAACTTGATTCATTACATTTTAATATCAACACAGAAACCAAGGTAAACGCATACAGTACTCCCTCCTTACAACATTCTCCGAACAACGAGTCCCTCCTTACAACACTACTTGCGGGTGTTCCCCAAACAAGGCAATTGTATCTAACGCTATCTCGACTGCAATATCGTCTGCTTGAAATTATCGTCTGCTGTTTTTCTCCAAATTAGGTATTGGTTATTTTTAACAGAAAAAACATACAGACGAGTGACAAACAGTTTGCAAATGTAAGCTAAGTCTAACGCAGATCTCTTAGGGTATTACTTCCCCCCTCTCTATAAACTCCCTCCGAACAACACACACAATAATTGTCTCCCAATGGATGTTGTTGTAGAGAGGAAGCACAGTATATATTTACTATATGATATGATTATGCTTGCTATGGTGTAAAATGCATTCGATCTTATGCTATTAATTCCAAATAGTAAATTTAACCGACTTGCATCTTTGAAATGCAAATATGTTAAATGATGTGTGCTATAAACTCTGGAGAGAATCTACAACCTTATTAGGATTTTCTTACTGTATCTGTAAATACTGTTTCCATCATTATTGCTAGTGAACACGTTCCTAACGCTGAGTAGCCAAGTTACTAAATATACCGTATCATCACAACAGTACTGCGAGTACTTTGGTGATTAATGTATACAAATAGCTATCGAAAAAGCAATGTCTGATATTATATTTCACTGAATGGTAAAGCATGTTAATCATTTTTGACACATCGATGTCTCAACCATAGTTGATGAAAGAAATTAAGTACACGAAACATGAGGAGCAGACATCATGTTTGGTGTAATAAGGGTTAAATGGAAAATATACAGTAAAGCTCATTTAAAACGAAATCCTAGGGACCTTGAACATTAATCCGTCTTATCCAATTTTGTCTTATCCATATAGAGAAGTTTCAGTGTAAATATGTTTGCATATAGTTAAACGAGTTTGCTATATATTCTTAATAAAGATTGATTACAGCAAAAGGTAAAAAGAAGCGGAAACCGTTTAATAGATTTTTACAAAAAGTGATGAAATCAAGAGACTAGTGTTTTCACACAGCTGTAAGAATTGGTTCACATGTTCAGATATTTACCCACAAAACAATATATCAAAGCAGACCAGGTGGCACTCTAATTGGTTCTAATCAGTTATCACTTCTATCACTTTGACGTGTATCTAATGGCAATATTTAATGCTGTTTGAAACAGGACACACGTAATTACAGTTGTGATGATGGGGCTTACAATGTATTGGACAGGAGACTGATATAGGGTAATAGCTTAACTATGTGGTCGTCTAAAGGGTATGCTCCTGATCAGTGCCGAAATATGTAGAAAAAGAACTGGAGGTTGAATTTCACATTTCTGAGGTTAAATGAACGTATTCGTAGGCAGTGTATATTTATATTATGAAATCAAATGTATGCGATGTTAAAATACTGTTTTACACGATGAGTATGCAGGAGCAAACACTGCTAGCTAAAGGTATGTTATCTCTTGTTCAGGCTGTCATCTCTAGATAGTACAGTAATTGCTTTGTTAAATTATATGTTGTGTTTATTTTCACCCCTGTCAATTAGCCAAACGTAGATGTAATTAAATGTCGACAGAGATGAAATATACGCACCATATGGTCAACCTTTCATTACAATATCTCTATAATGAACATTTTTGGTACCTAGATATTACTATCAGCAATACATTGAATCTTCCTCATGATGTCATATAGTGTTTTGATCAATCAAAATTAATAAATGTTATTTAAAAAAGTTATTAAATCTTAGGGGGTACACCAACATTTGATTTTTTTAAACTGACATTCACTTAAATCAAAACTGAAATTTCTTAAAATCAGATGCTGATAAATTGAGCAGACATCACTTTATTAACTAGCAAAGCTTGGGAGGCAACACACTTAGTCATTCATTACTCAATTCAATTCATTCGCACTCAATCATTACCTCTTTACTTTCATGAAGTTATATCCTTTAAAAATTGTCATCTGCTTTTATCTCTTAAAAATCAAATTTAGTTACAATTGACACAAGTTATATGGTAATGAGTGTCAAACAGTTTGGATGCAGACGCAGTGTTACTCGAATTCTGATCAGAACCCAGTCTATTTGAAAATCACCATTGAACTAGGTTATGTCAGTGAAAGGGTTAAGATCTTGAATGTCAAGACGTTTTAACCTTAGCTCAACTTAGTGACGCCTTTGATAGACACAATTACACATACATCTTCAGATACCTTCTGTCTGTAACAAAATTAAACAATTATCACAAATTTTGATAACCACTACAAGAGAAATGGTTACATCTCAATTTTTTTTAAAAAGTACCTTTGAATAAAAGCATTTGGGGTATAGAAAAACAGTGCTGACTCTGTTCAGATAACTTATAAAGCAATTTGCTCATTGTCTGCACTGTTTGTTACTAATGAGTCAAACAACAATGTTTGACCTTACCATGCTAAATTGCAGTCTGCTTCAAATATAGTCTGCCCAACAAACAAAAACAAACCAAGCAGTTTTTATGGGGTTTTTTTAAACCTAAAACAAGAAGAATATAAGAGCTAAACAGTTTGGAATCAGACCAGATACTGCTTTATACTAGGTTTGATCTGGATCCAATCTATTTGCAAAAGGCTAGTCATGTTACACCTAGGATGAAAAGGATCGCGTTACCTTTTCAGCATTATTCATTATTATTGGTACAAGTTATCTCTGATACTTGTAAATATATCAAAGTAAATTTTATACAGTCTTACTACAGCAGACATCATCTTATCAGTCTGGTCAGTTTTAACGGGTCACAAGTTAACAACTTGCCTGTTTGAAAATAAATTACTGCCTTGTCGAGCTACCATGTCCGCTTGACTAGCCAATTAATCTAATCAGCACACGAACAGTCCCACCAGGCGGCAATATGAAAGGCACTATTATATTAAGAGTTGTATCTATTTGTAATGGTTCAGGGTAATGACAAGATTGAGTGACCACACTCCTATTGTTGAAAAATAAACTCAAACTTACCTTAATGTGGTGAATGGGTGGCTCTCTGTTTTTATCTGATATATCTGAAACTGTCGATCGGAATGATTTCACCGCATGACAGAGATGTTAGCTTACTAGTATATACCAAAACTGAAATACACAGTTTGTTTACAGATTCTTGTGTAATGACACAGACTTTACTCAGTTTTTTGTGTTACACAAGTTTTGCTCCTTTTCTTGTGTACTTACACAACATTACCCCTTTTTCTTGTGTATTACACAGAAATAGACCTACTTTTTGTGTATTACACAAAATAATACTTGTTTTGTGTGTAAAATGACTCATTACGTCACACCATTTACACAGGTTTAACCCTATTTTCTGTGTAATTCAGTATGTCTCTGATTACGTAATCTGACGCTCAAGTGCCCTATATTCATCAGACATACTTGTTTAACCCTTTCCCTTATAGAAGCGACTTTTAGCACACTCATTTTATTCATCCGCTGAAGAAAATAGTTCCAAATTATACCGTAATGAATATGTGTCATATTTAATACTTTCCTTATTCTAGCAGTTAATAGCTTAACGCAGGCTGAAAGTAAAGCAGAATGCGCCCTAAGGCGCATTCTGCTTTACTTTCAACCTGCTTTAAGTAGTCACATATCTTCAATACTAGAAACAATGCTATCAGGTAAAGGGTTAAGATAGACGCTCTTATTTGGAAAATATACCGTCTTCTCCTTGGTATTAAAAATTGCCCTAGTGCAGTGCTCCCTCTCTTTAACGGCCCTCCCAACAACGACTCCCTCATTACAACGACCCTCACCGCAATTCCATAAACCGGACAATTATGCCTAACGCTTTTACTGCTGTAACAGCGTCTGCTTAACATTGTCCGGCTGTTTTATTCTAAAAGTTATACATAAGTGGAGATTTTGATAGAATAAATATAATGACGGGTGACCAACAGCTTGAATCCAGATCAGATGCCGCGTTACGCGGCGTCTGGTCTGGATTCAAGCTGTTTGCTAATGTAAGCCAAGTTTTAATTTTCCCTCTCTGTAACGACTCCCTCGGAACAACACCCACAATCTGTGTCTCCCATTGGGTGTCGTTGTAGAGAGGGAGCATTGTATCGTGCAGAGGGTTAATTAAATATCATTATCGATGGTGATCATAGAGGATGTGATATCAGTTACAAATCACAAATGATAAGATGTTATAGGCAACGTGTAAGTATAATTTACGAGCGACAGTAAACCTTAGTTCTAGGAATAAATAATAGCATGATAGAACAACAGGCAATCGTACCATTTATAATTGAAGGTCGCTAAAAAAAGAGATCGTGTACGTTATTAATCCTTTCACTCTTTATGACGCAAATAAGTGCGTTTGCAAACAGTTTGGATCCTGACCAGACGCCGCGTTACTGTACGCCCCTCCCTACAATGGCCCTCCAAACAACGATGCGAACCTTGTCGCAGTTTCCTTAACAAGACACTATGTCCAACCTATTGATGACTGCAATGTCGTCTGCTTAAAATTGTCGTCAGCTGTTTTCCTCAAAGTTACATAATGAATATTTTGAGAGAAAAACATAATGACGTGTGACAAACAGCTTGAATCCAGATCAGACCCCGTCTGATCTGGATTAAAGCTGTGAAAAAACCTCCACATTACGAATTCCTCCAAACAAGGCACACAATTTTCGTCTCCCGTCGGGTGTCGTTGTAGAGAGGGAGCGCTGCACTGCAATTAATTGTAACCCCCCAACTGTTTCACATTTTTTAACTATTATATCAATATGAATTGCAAACAGTTTGGAGCCTGATCAGACACCGGGTTACCCGGTGTCTGATCTGGCTCCAAATTGTTTTACGGGTATAAGTGTTTTAGCATAAACGCGTTTATTGAGAAAGAATACCGTCTTCTCCACTGTAGCTGACACAACAGAAGGCATTACCATATTTGGATATTTATTTTAGGATTTCAAGGATGCTTGTATAGTATAGTATTTAAGGGTTTTTAGAGACACTTTAGGAATATAGTAAAAACATTATTGTATGAAAAATACTCATAGGAGTGCTTCATTCCTATTTAGACAGGGCACTTTACCTAATTCACCACTAAAACGCCAAATGAACAATTACACAATAAATATAACAATATTCCAGATAGGGAATTAGAATATTATTAATTTATAAACTGCTCTTTTCTAATATTTCGCCCTCTAGGTGCCTTTGTCAAAGAAAATCATGAGTGTCCTTGAAAAAGGCCCTAAGAGGCCGAACTATTAGAAAAGAGCAGTTTTATAAATGAACAATTACAAGTTTTCAATTAAATCAAGTTTTGATTATTTGATATAGAATTGATATTTACATAATGTAGCAATGCCATTGAATATGATGATTGAAACAGATGTTGCAATTTGACAAAAATATCACAAACAGATATTGTAATTTGAAAAACATATATCTACTGTAAAAGCATTTTTGTTTCAAATTAGTTAAAGGCAGAATGTCGCCCAAATGGATGTTTAAAATGCGCAATTTCTTATATATGTACATTTTCTATGTATTAAAACTAAGCGAAAACGGTTGTCAGATGCCTGACATATGCCTCCCTTTCTTTAAGCAATGTTGCCTCCTTATACATAGCGGATTACTTATTTTTATATGTTTAGAATACTTTTGTGCCTGAATGTTCAGGTTTAAGAAATGCGCGATTTTGGCTACTTGACAGCTACATACTGGCTTTAAGCATTAGCGTTAGTTTAAGTTGACACCGTTTGGCATCACTAATGGCGAAATGTGTCTAAAGTAACCACTTAAAACGTGCATCGCTAGTCTAATACAAATTAATACAGGTCGAAAGTAACCACAGTCTGTCTTCTAACATTTATCATCCAAATAACAGTTGCTTGCTTTGGGGAAATTGACCTCTACGTTGCTTGCACAGTCGAGAAGACGTTTTCTTTCCCGTTTAACCCTTTCACTATCAATGACGTCAAAAAGCGCAATTGCAAACCGCGTCACGCGGCGTCTGATCAGGGTCCAAACTGTTTGCACACTAATAATATTAGTGCAGACGACACTACAAATGCAGACGACATTTCGGCGGTAAGAGGGTCAAAGCAGACGGTAAAACTTGCCAGGGAAAGAGTTAAAGTAGGTTCATGAAACATGACACTAATAAACCCCTGTTGGGTTTCAAGCACTTTGGTAATTTCATCTGAAACGGGAAACGAAAATCTAATAGATGTCAGTAGGACATATTCCAAGGCCAGTTATCCATTGCCACAGGGTTAGGTATGGTACAATAGATAAATCAGCTATTAATATAAGCCTAAAGATAAGGACGCTGCAACTGTGTGTTTAAACGTTGCGTGGAGAAAACACGTTACAGTAAAATAGTACTGATAGGGCGCTCTTAAAACAAGTGATTTCTTATTTCAGAGTAAAGCGCTCCCTCATTACAACGACACTCATTGGGAGACAAAGATTATGTGCGTAGTTCGGAGGGAATCGTTCTAGGAGGGAAATTGGTTTACATTTGCAAACAGCTTGAATCCAGATCAGACGGCAATGAAGGGGTTAATCACCCGTATTTAGCAAGCATTGCACATGAGTCTAAAACCTCTTGTACTGACCTATTCATACACTCAGATTTGCTTTATAGTGCAAACTATGTTCAGTGGTCACCAATACAGTGGAAAAGATGTTCCTTCCCCAAAACGCATTTATGATAAAAAAACACCAAAAAACATTCACTATCATTACCTTTGCTAACAGTTTGGAGCAGAGGCAGGACTACTGTTTGCCACTCAGATTCAAATAAAGCGTATGGAATTTAAACCCATTACCTCATAGCCTGTTTAAAGTTTTGAAGACAGGTGACCACTTAAAGCAGGTTGAAAGTAAAGCAGAATGTGCCTCAAGGCACATTCTGCTTTACTTTCAGCCTGCTTTAAGTCAAAATCTGCTAGGCTATATAAATATTTGTAATGGTAATTTTCATGAGGGTATAAACTGGAACTATTTTCTTCAGCGGTGGAATAAATTAAATACGCTAAAAGTCGTTTCTATTGGGGAAAGGGTTAACAGAAAATATGTCCTTTTCTAGGAAACCATGTAAGTGGGATACCCTTATCTTGACTGTTTCACAAAACGAGCTGTGTGCAGATGTTTAATTTTGTTTTATGTTTCAGCTAATCGAATTGTTCAGAGCGAAACTAACAGAAAATAACGGTTAAGTTTCAGGCTACGTATGGTAAACGCCAATTTTACTGCTTCTTAAGGTAGAGAACCTCTAATGAGATCGGACTAATGTTTGTCCATATTTGAAACTCTACAGAAAGCTATGTAGGAGCACATTTGTCTTGGAACACACTTATCTCACGAGGTGTGATCGATCTGCACGTAAACCTACATATTTGCGACAAAATGGAAATACGTCTAACACTACTCTACTCCTATCACTACCTTCTCTACTCCTAATCCTATCACTACCTACTCTACGTCTAACACCACCTACTCCTATCACTACCTTCTCTACGTCTAACACTACCTACTCCTATCACTACCGTCTAACACTACCTACTCCTATCACTACGTACTGTACGTCTAACACTACTCTACTCCTATCAGTACCTACTCTACATCTAACACTGCCTACCCCTATCACTACCTACACTACGTCTAACATAACTCTACTCCTATCACTACATACGCCTACGTGTAACACTACTGTACGTCTAACACTTCTCTACCCCTAACACTTTTCTACTTCTACCTCTAACGCTACTCTACTCCTAACACTACCCTACTCATATCACTACCGTACTACTACTACTACAACTTACCAAACTATTACATCTACCACTCCTAGAACTATCACTAACATTACAACTAACTATTACTACTACTACTGCTACTACCAATGTAAATAAATGCAAAGGCGTCATTGACTCCCACGTGAGAGTCTTCAAAGAAGGCAATTATTGAGCCATACAATGAAATTGGCCTTGAATATATAACGGCCCTTAAATACAAACATAGTTTTACTTTCGACAGGTTTGTCCAGAGTGAGTGAAAAAGTATGAAGAGGAAAATGGCTTTTTAACTCATTTTGATGCATTTAAACCGGCGATTACTTCACTTGTGTCCTATAAAAGTATCGTTCCGAATGTAATCTTCATTCGTTTATATTCTAGCTTCTCTCAACAAATTAACACTAATAAAATTCTAAATGCTTTCCAAATATTTTATCAATCCAAATGCCCCTATCTTCGTGATTAGCATATGAAAGAGTAACTGTTGTTAGGCCCCCGAGCAATATAACAGTTAAGAGTGCCAAAACGTTATTTTTCATTCACGTGTAGGTATTGTTGTGGACTGATAACTCTTTCAACACCTTGACGCTGTTTAATACTCTTAACATTTGCAAACAGAGTAGACCCAGATATACTCAATCACTAACTTACTCAGGATATACACTGTTTGCTTATTTAGAGCAGTATTTTAATATATCTAGAATTCGAAGAAGACTGGTTCATGTTTTGGTAACTTAAAATATCCACAAGAAAACCATATAACCCACACTATTTACTTAGTGTTGAAAGAGTTAATCTGTGCCTTGCTAAAGTATCGTCTGTTTCGAAATGGTGGTCTACGAAATAAACCATAAACGGTTTCATGCTTTTTATAAATGAAGGAAAACACAATCTGGATATCAAACACATTTTAAGTTTTGATCCTGGTCAAAATGCTCAAAACTCCGAGGACAATGGTTATTTGTAACATTTTGGATACTGATCAGATGCCGCGTAACACGGCGTCTTCTCAGGGTTCAAACTGTTTGACACTCAATTTTATATCTAAAACAAACAGTGTAGACCCAGATATACTCAATCACTAACTTACTCAGGATATACACTATTTGCTTATTTAGAGCAGTATTTTAAACTACCTAGAATTCGAAGAAGACTGGTCCATGTTTTGGTAACTTAAAATATCCACAAGAAAATCTTATAACCCACAATATTTACTTAGAGTTGAAAGAGTTAATCTGTGCCTTGCTAAAGTATCGTCTGTTTCGAAATGGTGGTCTACAAAATAAACCATAAACGGTTTCATGCTTTTTATAAATGAAGGAAAACACAATCTGGATATAAAACACATTTGAATTTTGATCCTGGTCAAAATGCTCAAAACTCCGAGGACAATAGTTATTTGAAACAGCGGCGTCTGATCAGGGTTCAAGCTGTTTGACACTCAATTTTATATCTGAATATTTTTAATTTAAATTTAAGATATAAAAACAGACTATTATAATTTTTAAAGCTGATGGCGTCATGACTGACATGGCAATTAAGGGGTTACATGTATATTCATGTCTTGATTACGTCTTCATATCATTTAGTCGTATGATATTCGAAAAGTTGAATTAAGCCGTGCCATATGACCACGAGACTTATTGTATTGTTAAACACTGAAAACGAAGCCTCTTAGATGTCTCAGACCTGGAGTCTAATCGAGTTCTACACTGTCTTACAAGTTGGGTAGAGTTTCAAAGAGCGTAGACCAAAACTAATCGCCGCTTCTTCTTTGACGTGGCGTCTGGTCTCGGTATACACTTGAGTAACTCAGTGTCTCACCAGGATACAAATTGTTTGACATTTTTATGATATTTTCTGAAAGAAAATGCCTTCAAATAAACTTTGAGAAAAAGTACAGACGATAAATTTTGCAAACGGCAAATGCAAAGCGTGAAGAGAGTTAAACACTTTCGTTTGACTTTTTGTTATACAACGCTCACTCCCTACAACTCCCAACAACGATTCCTTCCTTACAACAATTCTTGTCACTGTTCCCAAACATACTATCACAGATACATGTATACTGCTGATTATTGGAAATAAAGGACTGTTTTAATTATTGTTTGATTACATCTGTCGTATAACCAAACTATGTTATCTTGCCCACTGCATTGCCATTTTAGCTCACCATAGCACAAAGTGCTCAATGTGAGCTTTTGTGATATCCACCATGTATGTCGTCTGCCGTCCGTCTGTCTGTCCTTCAACAATTGCAAACAACTTCTCAGGGTAGGAAAACTTCATCAGAAGCATCAATAGGGTGGGGAATGAAAATTAGTGAATTGAAAATGGATGAAATAATGTGTTTGCCATCGCAACCGTGCACGATATCTGGAAAATCGACTTCTCCGAATTTATTAGTCCAATTTTAATTTGGTTTTGACCAAAATGTTTTTAAAATGTACTTTAAAAGTTGTTCAAATTGTAGGACCAACTTTAGAGTTCTCTAGGGTCCGCACTTTCTGCCTTTAATTTCATTTTCTAGTAAGCGCCTCAGAGACTCATGACCTTTGTGTTTGTACTTGGTTTTGATATGTTCTGTAAATTTAAGTTAAAATGCACCCATTTCATACTATATTTAATGTACCAGATATTCATGTTATCATGTTTCTCAACAAGATAACATAATAGTCTGGCTGCTTTGTCTATCCTTCTCTCCGTACGTTTGCCACAGCATGACCCCAACTGTATAGGAACGCAACTCATGAACTCAATAACGAGAGTGTGTTGGGGTATAATAAAGATAATTATGAGTTTTCAAAAAGTGTTAACAGGGAAATATCAAACGTTGTATGATGTATTTTGCAATGTAGTTTTTATTCATATACATCGCGTAGTTTTTATAACTATTTGGACCCTTAAACTTTTGCGTTCATCTTTGTATTAACATAAAATATTTACCAAAATTTAAAAAGAACGAAATAATGCTAAGTATCGCTGAAAAACACAAAAAGTAATTTACATGATCCATTAAAACAAAGCTTATAATTATGCCCATCCGTATACCACATGGCTACTAGTTATAATTGTTCTGTGTTGTCTGTATTTATAAATAGCGTTTTACGTCACTTCCGGTAAAATGAAACGTCAAAATATCCCTTTCTCTGCATAACTGAAAGAACATTCCTGTTCTGCATATCACAGAATTTATTAAAAACATCATCAAACCTAAATATTGCATTTGACAAGAGTAAAAGAGGCGGATCTCGATTCTAATATATTGGGAAAAATATGTGACAAATGTCCTTGTATTTCATAAAAATGACTCGAGACAAATGTGCTTTGTTGTCCCTTAGAAATTTTTATCGGAGCACATTTGTCCCATTAATGTGTTTTTTTCGGTAAGACATTTGCGTTCCCATTTGTCTCACGTGAGACAAGTACGACCGCATCGGTCTTACGTGAGACAAATGTGTTCCGAGACAAATGTGCTCCTATAAAGCTATCTGTCATTTTTTGTCAACTGTCGGCCCGTTCAGAACAATGCTTAGCATGATCAATCGCTGCACGTAGAGTTTCCGGTTTTTTATTTTTTGGGGAATTTAGATTTTTTAAAGAACAAAACGAAAAAAAAGTCCGTATTTGGTCCGATCTCATAAGGGGTTCTCAGCCTTAATATAAATGTTTCATGTATACATGTTTCTTATTGTCATCAGCCCGACTGCATAGTAAAGGAGAGGAGACTTTATTCTTTCCCAATAAACGTTTTTATGCAAAAAACTATTATTTTCAGTACAAAAAAGTTTAGAGTCAGATCACACTCTGGATATCACAGCGTCTGATCAGGCTCCAAACTGTTCGCCTCTCCGATTAAAATGAATCGTAAGCTATTTTTTTAAAAAATGTATTATATGTATACATTTTACTGTAATTCGCTTGCGTTTCGTTTGCGTTAAAACCGAAATAATAACACATTTACTGTATGTTATGTATTGCCATTAAGCCGCCCGCAAGGAGTACACATTTATTGAGGATGGCGTCTCGCATTGTCACAGGGGAGAAAAGGTTATTCTTCCCCGTTTAAACGCAATCGAACGCAAACGCACTGCAATGAAATATAGAAAATGACATTTTTAACAATTCTGACTACTAGTTTTAACTTGAGTTGCAAACAGTTTGGAGCCTGATCAGACGCCGGGTTACCCGGCGTCTGATCTGGCTCCAAACTGTTTGCAATGGAAATAATAGTTTAAGCGTAAACGCGTTTATTGGGAAAGAATAACATTTTCTCCCCTGTATTGGATTTTGAACTGCTAAATTCAATGTCAAGGAAAACTAAACTAATTGGTCCTTTATTGTGCAAATTGTCTTGTAAACCAAGCTTTACAAACATGCCGCGATTGCTATGGTTAGACCTGTTTCCAAAGCGTGTTTATAGTGTTTAAAGAATTACCCCATAACTCGTTTCTGGTTTTAAAGACAGATGACCACTTAAAAAAGGTTGAAAGTAAAGAAGAAAACAAATTAGGCGCAATCTTCTTTATTTTCAGTCTGTTTTAAGCTTACCCCTGCTAGGATATAGAATATATTTACTATGGTGCATATTCGTATGTTTTAACTGGAATTACATTGTGATTATCATTAGATTATTTGTGTGTGTGTGTGTGTGTGATTTAAGATGGTTTGAAAAGTACAAGTTGCAGACTTGTATTTTTTTGTTATGACGTTTGGCCATCGACCAATCTTCTTGTGCCAAATCGTGAGGTCTAGAGCTTTGATATCTGATAAGAAGCATTGCATACAGTGGAGAATCTGTTATTCTTTCCCAATAAACGCGCTTACGCTAAAACTATTATTTGCAGTGCAAACAGTTTGGAGCCAGATCAGACGCCGGGTAACCCGGTGTCTGATCAGGCTCCAAACTGTTTGCCACCAAGATAAACAAGAATTATCAGAATTGTCCAAAAAATGTTCTTTTCTACGTTTTAGTGCTTTGCGTTTGCGTACGTTTGCGTTTAAACGGGAAAGAATAACACATTCTCCACTGTAGTAGACCTGTACAAAAAAAATCAAATTGTGTCCCTTGATAAAAAATGACATCACCCCGGGGTTACAGTTTTACATAGAATTATAAAAACTATTACACACCTGCATCTTTTATTCTTCACACAATCGCCATTCACATACAAACTCATGATCTTCAAATTATCAAATCACAATTGAAAATACACCAACATGTAGCCAATACATTTTTGCGCATTTTGATAGCAAATTTGTCTATGGTTTGTACTTATAAATATAACAAATGACCTTGAAACCAGATGTAAAGGTTCGTTTTCGTGTTAGTATATATACTGTGTTCCCTCTCTATCTACAACGGCCCTCCCAACAACAACTCCCTCCTTATAACGACCCTTGTTGCTATCTCCTAAACGGGACAATTATATCTAACGCCTTTAATGTCGCAATTTCGTCTGCTGTTTTTTCTCAAAGTCAAATATAAGTAGAGCTTTTGATACAGTGGTAAATACGCTATTCCTACCCACTCTACGCGTTTTTACGCGTTCGTTAACCGTTCACTATGCGTTTATTATCCGTTTCGTTGAACGGCTTTCCTAGCCGTTTCTTTACGCGTTTCTTTACGCGTTTAAAAGAGCCCGGATGAAAGGGTCATCACTTAGCCGACGGACCCCTTAGCTTCAGCGGTTTACACACCCACTTTATGACATGTGTATTACAGAACACTAGGTGGTATCGCCGATATCATTGCTATCTTTAATTGGCAATACACTGTTAATCCCCCGATATCTGAGTGGCATATGTATAGGCGGGTTACATAAATAGATTGGTTACAGGCGGTGGTCAGTGCCTGTCGATAAGATCCGAAATCTCCGCGTGAAACGGATACCTGAAGCACCAATCGCAGCATATCTGGTATAATCGTTTATTAACGCGTTTAAACGGGTTAAGATCGTTAGGCGTTAACAGTTCGTTAAGCGTTCGTTAACCGTTCACTATGCGTTTCTTACGCATAGATTAACGCGTAAATGGGTAGGAATAGCGTATTTACCACTGTAGAATAAATATACTGACGTGTGACAAACAGATTGAATCCAGATCAGACGCCGCGTTACGCGGCGTCTGATCTGGATTCAAGCTGTTTGCAATTGCAATCCAAATCTTAATTTCCCCTTCCTATAACGACTCCCTCCGAACAACACACATAATCTGTGTCTCCCATTGGATGTCGTTGTAGAGAGGGAGCACTGTAGTATTTTTAACAAGTTACTATTACATTAGAACTTACATGTAAGGCTATAAACAAACTGCTTGATATTTCATCAAATGTCTAGCATCTTGGCGTTTGATCCCGATCCAAGCCATTTACTACATGTACTTGTAATTCAAATTAATGTGTACTAATCAAGTTAAAGATAAATGTGAGATAAATGGATGTCTGCTAACGTGCCGAGATTCCATTTATGTTATTTAATGTAAGTTTTACTGTCTTGTAGCAGCTCAAGATACCACTGATCCAGGCTGTTATTGCAAAATAGTACAAGACTAATCTCTCTTGTGAGTAAATGTCTTCTTATCTAAACACGCAAACGGATTCAGGACTACTACTCTTTTCCAATAAAACACGTTTTATGTTAATACCTTTTTATCCACTTTTAACAGTTTGAAGTCAGATCAGACGCCGGGTAACCCGGCGTCTGATCTGGCTCAAAACTGTTTGCAACCAGAGTAAAAAATCTTAGACATTTCATAGAATATTTCTTTTCAAGAACCAGTCATTTTCTACATTTTCTTGAATTGCGGGGGCGTTTAAATTATTTTAACTCATTACCCCATAAATACACATTTTACGCTTTTAATTTATTCCGCCACAGAAGCGTATAGTTCCAATTTATACAGTTGCAAATTTATATCTAAAGATATTTGCTATATTTTAGCAGGTGGTTGCTGAAATCAGACTGATAGTAAAGCAGAATGTGCCCTAAGGCACATTCTGCTTTACTTTCAACCTGCTTTAAGTTTTCACCTATCTTCAAAACTGGAAACCAGGCACGGGTTATGAGTTCAACGGGAAATACTATCACATTCTTCATTGTACTAGCGAACTACTACAGTTGTAGCCTCTCGTGTGAACAAATATTTTCTTATCTAAACACGCAAACTAATTCAGGACTACAGATTAAGTAGAAGTGAACTAAACATCGCCAATAATCTATCGTGTCTCTCTCAACTAAACTGTATGTAGCGACTTATCATTAGAATCGTTTCAAAAAGAGTAGTCATAGAGGTTTGTAGAAAGGTAGTTCGCGCGTATTGTACATGTATCAAATGATTATTGTATCTATTTGTAGTTGTGTTAATAACGCACTAATTTTTACCAATCATGGAATATATTATTGTACATTAATTCTTATTTCCCGTATACATAGTATACCATATAACTTTTCAACCAACGATGTTAGAAGTCATTTCTATTTTCTTGTCTCGTGTTGTGTAAACTTTAGTCTACATGTATGTCAAATGATGAAGTAAATGTGCAATCTGTGTATGAGATACCCTAATGTACTTTTCTTTAATATTATTAATGGATGCATAAGAGATACGACCACTCAATTTATTCTGTCATTTTAGAGTCACCAAATTCAAAACATTCACAATGCAAAACATTCAATAGTATTATCATAACTTATTGTCCTGGGTTTTAAACGGTGTTAAGTTATCAATAGATAAATACATTTACCAAATACGGTATTTATCTAAGCAGTGCATAAAAGATGCTCAGCGTATAGTAGAATGATTCAACCCTTTCATTGGCAATTGCGCAAAAAAGGGCATTAGCAAATATTTTGATAACGCGGCGTCTGAACAGGATCAAAACTGCTTGACACTCGTTTTTAAATTTCGTCAGTCAAACTGCTTCAGCCTTCAACCAATTTGCAAACAACAATATTGAAGCAGACTACAATATGGCGTTTAAGTGGTAAACAACTTACAATAAATTTGGCGGGGAAAGTGTTAAGGAACTACCGGTATATGATTTACTCTCAGTCTGCTAAACTCATACATTAGTTAGAACGCAAGAAAAGGTTGCTCTTTATATAGCCTGATATCTCATTTCCGAAAGAAAAGCTGATACATGTAGCTAAAGATTCCCAAAGCCGATTCTCTGGGGGGAAGAGATAAAACACAGCTATTCAGTCAAAAGTATAATTGAGGTATCTATGCCTCGAAGTCTTATAGGCAATGCAAATGGTATGATATAAAATTCATATCAAATGCAAACAATCAGCAGAATTACAGGTTACAATAAAACGTAATAGCCATGGGATATTACATTTATTCCCTGGATAGTATTCCCATATCACGCCATATTTCATTGAATCTCAACTGTTAGCACGCTACAGGAAACGTTATTGTTTTAAGAAATGAACTGATTTTTTCGGCGTTTTAGCAAAGTAAATGACAGAACATGATCAGCAAATTCCATGAATCGCGACTGAACGGTGGTCGTAAACCCACTTACTTTTTTACCATCTAATAGGGTTGAAACACAATTCACAATAGACACATTTGTACATGTGCTTCAAGAACTTACGGTAATTGCAAACAGTTTGGAGCCCGATCAGACACCGAGTAACTCGGCGTCTGATCAGCCTGCAAACTGTTTGAAAACCAAAATTAGAATAAATTGTCACTACATGTATTTGCCACCATGTTTTGTTTCTGTATTTAATTGCTTCGCGCCATCATTTACTGTCCATCATGTACAGTGTAACAGGCGACCACTTGAATTCAAATTCAAATTCAAATTCTTCATTTCACTCAGTACATGTTTTCACATAAATACATAAGGACTTAATGATGTAGAGGCTTAAGACCATTAACCGTTTAACTCTCAATGACGCCTAAACGCGCGTTTGCTAACAGTTTGGATCCTGATCAGACGCCGCGTAAGGCGGCGTCTGATCTAGATATAAACTGTTTGACACTCATATCGATATGTTTAAAGTCATACTACATTGAATTTTACTTTTAACCGATCTTGCAAACAACTCAATTGAAGCAGACGAAAATGAAACGGTGAAGGGATAAAAAACTCACGGGAAATTTGGCAGTGAAAGGGTTAAACAAGTGAATATTCTTATGCAGGGTAGAAACAATGCACATAGGTCTTACATGTAAAGGAACTTTCTGCTTTGCTTTTATCTTGTATATAAGGGTAAAGGTATAGATGAAATTGGTGCACTGAACCGTGACTGAGCTTTTCTATTTATAGAAGTTGCAACCATTCCATGTTATGGGTAAGGTAGGGTTCCAACCTTAACTTGATATGTAAAATAAGATTTTGAGACCTATATGTCATCGTGGTCGAGGTAGTAGAGTAGTGTATTACTTGGTAAGGTCACGAGTTCGATACCCAGTTTCTTTTTCTTTTTTCTTTTGGTTAGGAAAGGCAGTTTTATACTACACATAACGATAACCACAAGAAACCGTTAGTGAGTGTTCAGTATTTAAATAATATATATTATTCAATTCCTTATTACATTTCGGTATAACCACATTATACAAACTAATGATGCTACGACAGACAAAACCACCGCGTCAATAGTCTAAATTTCCAAGGCGTTTAGGATGCCCATGACACATTTTGCATATATGTTGAACAATTCGCATAATTAATTGTTTGAAAACTAATGCACTAAAAGATAAAAATAATAATTAAAAAAAAAAATTCTTACTGGGAATCGAACACACAGCCTTTTACACTATTGCAAGTACCCTAACCCGCTACCAATTACTCTAACTCGATTATTGATTTAATTTCAATACAAAAGGCATTATATTCTTAGTTTACCATGAAAGGTAGGTAACTCCTGAACAAATCCATGGTTTGTGACGCGTTTTACCTCTACGGGTGGACTCGTCCCAAAGGTCACAGCTCACGGGTCAAAATCCGACTATAAATACTTTGTTTATTAAGATGTCACCCCTATTGAAAGGACCAGCCAGTTTGGACTTATGCGACAGTATCTCCCAAAGCCTTCCCTTATTTTCGTGTCTTCTATTGAATTTGTGTTCAGTTAATACACTATTGAGTGTTGTAGTTTTGTTTAAACAGAACATAACAGAACAGAACATAATTTTATTCAGATTTGTACAAAGTACATCAGCTTAGTCACATAATAAATTCACAAACATATAACATAAACAAGAAAACATAGTTCTCCCAACTGTGTACCTATCATGATTCTAGGTTAACTACGTTTTGTTTGCATATGTTGTCGCAAAATACTTTTACCTAAATATGCGAATCGTGCATCGAATAATATTTGCATATAGTTTATATCCTGACCAGATGCAGCGTTATTCTGGGTCTTGAACGGGATACAACCCGTTTGACATGGTTATCGATATCTCTTCATTTAAATCGCATAGGAGCATGTTTTGCGAAATGAAATCGGCGACAAAGTTCAAGTATATGATGTTTTAGCAGGGTTAGGGTTTATTTTCCAGAAAAAATTTATAAGACTTTATTATATACCTATCGATGATTTACAGAGATTTCTCAGTTAGATAAATTTGATATCGTAGCAGTTGATACGTGTGTATCAACACGTCATGTAGTGATGATATCACTTTTTGTGACGTCAAGTCATAAAAAGTATAGTCACGTCGCGGTAATAAATTTTGTGTGTTTTTTCTGTAAAAAAGACATTTAAATATATATAATAAATAGATTAATCAATTCCTTTAAATAGATATAAAAAATATATCACTCGAATGGGTTGTTATCTCGTTAAAAAAACTCGTCCTGCTTACTCGTTTTTTAACCCGATAATGTTTTTTTGTTCAACCCATTCGTGATATATATTTCATATCAATCAAAGAAATTGATTATCCTCTATTTATTGCACTGGGGAGATGGTATTTCGCTTTATAAACAGCCTTTGGGAGGCTTGTCTTTCCGGAAAATTAATCCTACCCTCTTCTTATTTTAAAATTCTCAAGTGAATTACGCAAAAAACACAAAACATAGCAGCAAAACATTGTTGTGCAAACAAAAGACATCTTTGTTTCAAAGTTCAAGGTATTAGTTTACTATTTAACTGCAAACGTCACCTTTAGGACTCTTTAACCCTTTCCCCGATAGACGCGCCTTTTAGCGCAGTCAATGTTTTCCTCCTTTAAAGAAAATAGTTCCAATGTATACAGTCATGAACATGCACCATAATAAATATTTTCTATATCCTTGCAGATAGTAGCTTTACCCTTCCGCTCTCAATGACGCTTAAAGCGCGTTTGCAAACAGTATGGATCCTGACCAGACGCAGCGTAACGCGGCGTCTGATCAGGATCTGAACTGTTTGACACTCGTTTTGAAAAATTCTTTAGTCATTCCGCCTTAATTTTTATTTCTTGGAAAAGGCATTGTAGACAACAAAATTGAAGTAAGACGACAATGAAACGGCGAAGGGTTAAAAATTTCACGAACATTTTGATCAAGAAAGGGTTAAAGCTAGCTGAAAGTAAAGCAGAGTGCATCTACTTTCAACCTGCTTTAAGAAGCCACCAGTCCTGTCTTCAAAACTAGAAACAGGTTACATGGTTAACTGCCAAAGTAACCAATAAACGAGTTTGTAAACCGTTTAGATCAGTTTAGTCAAAGTGCTTTGATGTAACTTTGATTTAATTTTATGTATTTTGACTTATGACGTATTGAAATGATTGGTAAGCAGTTTGGATCCTGATCAGACACCGCGCTAATGTTTGCAGTAGCAATTGCAGTCTAAGAAAAACGATTTCTAGATTTATTTCAAGCGCTTATGTTGCGTTTGCGTTTAAAGTTTAAACGTATTTTTCGCTCTACAAGCAATTGTGTGGTTCAAGACGCATTTTAGAAGGAGCGGTAGGGAAGGTAGTTCTACTTGTTGATACTGTTAAAGTTGGTATTGCATAAAAGTTTGCAGATGATTCCTAGACGAACTAAACTAGAACCTTGTACTGCAATAGGCACAGCAGGCGACTTTGCAAACAGCTTGAATCCTGACCAGATATCGCGTAAGGAGGCATTTGAATAGGATTCCAATCGTTTGACTGGCATATCGATATTTCTAAACCCTTTACCCCATAGTCTGTTTCTACTGTATACGTGGTATAGTTTTGAAGACAGTTGACCTCTTAACGCAATCTGAAAATAAAGGCTGTTTTAAGCTACCACCTCCTAGGATTTAGAACATATTTCGCAGGAGATGTTTATGAATATATACGTTCATGTAAATTGGAAATATTTTCTTTAGTTGAGGAATAAACTAAACCGCTAAAACGAGCTTCTATGGAAGAAAGGATTAAGTCAAAATCCCTAGACCTACCCTCAAAAAGTATTGCAGACAACAATACCAATGCACACGATAATATGGCGGTAAAAGGTTTAAGCGGGCAATACTACAGTGGAGAATCTGTTATTCTTTCCCAATAAACGTGTTTACTCTAAAACTATTATTTCTATTACAAACAGTTTGGAGCCAGATCAGACGCCGGGTAACCCGGCGTCTGATCAGGCTCCAAACTGTTTGCCACCAAGATAAACATGAACTTTCAGAATTGTCCAAAAGTTGTACTTTTCAACGTTTTAGTCTTTTGCGTTTGCGTACGTTTGCGTTTAAACGGGAAAGAATAACAGATTCTCCACTGTAGTTTGCATTGAAGGATACTTTATACAGTGCTCCCTCCGATCAACTAGTCCCTCCTTGAAACAATGCCTGTCGCTGTTGCCGACCAGCAAAACAATTATGTCTAACCTTTCCACTGTGGCAATATCGTCTGCTTAAAATTGTCGTCTGGTGCTCTTTCTCAAAGTTACATACAGTGCTGAACCATATCAAATTAAATTGATAATCGCAAGCGAATTGCCATCAAATTGCCATCGAATCGGGCGCTTCAAAAAACAAATCCTACGCTGGGAATATTTTTACGCGAATTTTCCGAAGCGGTTGTGATAAAAATGGAATCCAAAAAATTAACGGAGGCATATTTGCGAACATTTGTGAGATACACCATTCAAGAAAACTTACCCGAGGGTAAAGTTACTATTTTGAATCGTAAGCGAATTGCCATCGAATTGCAAGCGAATTGCCATCGAATTGCAAGCGAATCGCAAAAATTGTTAAATTAATAAGGTTCAGTACTGTATTGGATATTTTGATCAAAAAGCATAATGACGAGTTGCAAACAGCTTGAATCCAGATCAGACGCCGCATTACGCGGCGTCTGATCTGGATTCAAGCTGTTTGCAAATGTTAGCCTTTTTCTCTTCCCTAAAACAACTCACTCCGAACTCAGCACTCTAAGGATATTATTTACATCCCTATAATGCTTCCCTCAAAACAACACACACAATAATTGTCTCCATTCGGTGGTGTTGTAGAGGGGAGAGCTATGTTGTTTAAAGTGAATCTATAGGTTAATAAGGATATGGAAATATCCCTATTGTCCTCGATCTGTTGATGGCCTTCAGACATCATAAGCACTTTAAAAAGTCTGCCTTCAAGTATTTTATACAGAGAGATGGCGTGCATAAAGATGATTGTCCGTTATATCTATCATAATAAATCATGCCACGATTGTCAACCGTGTTGGAATGTTGTTTAACCCTTTCGCTCTCAATGACGCTTAAAAGCGCGTTTGCAAACAGTTTGGATCCTGATCAGACGCCGCTATACGCGGCGTCTGATCAGGATTCAAACTGTTTAACACTCGTTTTGAAATTTATTCAACCATACTGCCTTATTCTTTAACTAACTTTGAAACGACATTGCAGACAACAAAATTGAAACAGACGACAATGAAACAGTGAAGGGGTAAAACTCTCACGAAATATTTGGCAGTGAAAGGGTTAATCCTTGCAGTCTTTACCCTTTCATGATCAACCTTTTTACCCCTTCTCCGCCATATTGTCGTCTGCTTCCATATTGTTGTTTGCAATATCGCTTCAAAGTTAGATTTAATGCAGTATAACTGACGTAATTTCAAAACAAGTTGCAAACGCGGCGTCTGATCAGGATCAAAACTGTTTAAAAATGCGCTTTATGACGTCAGTGAGAGTGAAAGGGTTAAATCTATCGCCCTCTATATAACTTTCACCGCCGTCATATCGTTCGATTTTATACTATCGTCTGTTTACATTTTGATTCAAAGAACTTTAATAAAGTCAGTGAAGGTATTTCGATATTAGTGTCAAGCTACATGTATGTGTATTATCTGGATCAAAACTGTTTTCCGTGTTTTATCAAATGACAGTTCAAAGGCATAACACATTTGGCATGTTTCCTTGGTACATGTACGAATGTGTGTCTGTCACGAATAACCTTGGTAAAAATAAGCATTTCTATATTTAACCTTATACACATCTCGGGTGAATTTATGACAACGTTTGCAAACAGTTTGGATTCCGATGATACCCCGATCCTTGTCCAACATTTTTGACACTCTGGTGATGTTTTTACCGAAAGATATTTGCGAATAATCAACATTTAGAATTGCTGCAGATGATGTATTTTTCAGACAACAATAAAATAGCGTGCAGGAAGTTTTAGAAATAATTTACGTACCTTTCCAGACGAGTACAATACAATCAGTAAAACTCCTCTACGACCACAAAAACGAATGCTAATTGGTTGTATAAAATACAGGTGACAGCCTAAAGCAAGGTGACAGTCAAACAGAAAGCTCCTAAAGGAGCTTTCTGTTTTACTGTCACATTGCTTAAAGCAGTCACCTGTCGTAAACACCTTATAACTAACACAATTTAATGCAGAATCTTAATCTAGATGAATCGCTATAATGGAATCTTATGTAACAATGACTGACCGTGACATCGAGCATACGTGGATAATGTACTTTTTGTAACAAACAAACAAGATTATTTTCCATATATGCTACAACTGTGATACAATTACCTATTTTAAAAGAAGATCATTTTTAACGTTAATTCCTTTAAGGAATACATCTATACTTCAAGACAGTAAAGCAAGACCCTCTGAAAGACATTTAGAACGCAGTATAGAACCGTACATTTAAAGTAAAAGACGAGAATACAGGGGAGTTCTCGAAGTGACATGGGAAATAGTAGGCACAGCTCTTTGACATTATTCGAAAGCTTTCAAGCTAATACTATAGTAGTACAGTGCAGCTTCCCTACAATGACCCTGAGAACAACAACTCCTCCTTACAACAACGATTTCCGCTGTACCCTAAACAAGAAAATTGTTTAAACCTTTCACTGCAACAATATTGTCTGCTTAAAATTACCGTCTGCTATTTTGTTTCTAACATTTACATATTGGATATTTTGACATCAAAATTCATAATCGTAAGTGGAAAACGGCTTGAATCCAGATCAGACGCCGCGTCACGCGACGTCTTGTCTGGATTCATGCTGTTTGCTGTCGTGCTCAGCAATATAAGGGAATTGCCCTTCCTATAACAACTCCCTCCGAACAACACACGCCTTCTTCGTCACCCATAGGATGTTGCACTGTATATAGTACTCTTTGTTTCCAAACTACTATAACATGATAAAACATATCAACAATTAGCCTACATTCTGCGATAACAGTATTTGCTTCGTAACGGCGTCTTGCATTATGTACAAATACTGTTGCATTATTTTTCATTGCCAAACAAATCGAGCAATTTGTTTGAATCCTATTAAGACACCGGCTTACTCGACGTCCTGTCTGGCTAAAATTTGACTGCAATTTACTTGGTAGTACATGTTGCACTTGGTTAGATCATGGTTACTTTGTAATTTCCCCGAAACATGATTTAAAACTCTCTTGGCAGTTAATGCATATTGTTGCATGCTACTTTTAGACAATAACCATCCGGTGTCACTGGCTCGGACAAAATGTCTTATAGACAGTTTTAGACGTCATGTTTTACATTACAAACTTTTAACCCAGTGGTGCCACGTGGATTTTACCATGCTTATATATATTGGATAAGTCCATTTTTATCTAAGGTGTGCCTGGTCTACATTTTCATTTTCGTGTTTCTTATTTTCATATTGAAAATCCTATTACCAAACATTGTAGACACAAATTAGACACCGCATCTGGTAAGAGTCTACACTATTGGACTATGTCCCATATATGGTATCCTAGGCACAAATGGGTCAAAATTGTCCCTGCCATTTTGACGTAAAACCCCGTCTAACTCAGTCCGTGACCCAATATCGTCTGCTTAATTATGTCATCTGCTTTTAGCTAAAGTTTTAATAAATATTTGAAACTTTTAAGTATGTAAACGCAAGAACAATTGACATGACTGTCAAACAGTTTGGATTCTGAACAGACGCCGCGTTACGTGGTTTCTGATCTGAATCCAAACCGTTAGCATATGTTAGTATTATTATGTTCTGGCAACGAAAGGATTACGCTAAATCTTTCGTCAAATACAAATAGTATGCCAGGTAACACACACTGCTTGCCATTCACATTTAAATGAATTATTAGAAATTTCTTAACATTGATATTTTCAACATTCCATCTACAAAGCGTTTGCATTTCGTTTGCTTTTTTATTGAAAGGAAAAACGTCGTTTTCATTGTGCTATTTTATTACAAAATTACATTTCTCAGGAGGTTGTCGAACAGTATTGCTTTTTTCAACATTTTTAAAGATCTCTTATTATCACTGTTTTTTGCATTAAGTTTGTTTTTGATAAATGGAAAAGAATTGCATATTCTCCATTGGGAGAAAAGAGTATCTTTGTATACTTGTTAACTTCCTTAAAATCTTGATCGATATTACAAAAATGTACCCTTTTTCACTTAGCAAACATTCGAAACACTTTTTCATTTTCTTTATGTCATTTTTAAGTATAGAAAATAATAACAATTTCTATATCTTACCTTTGTTAACCTTATTCTCCCTTTAACGTCTGACAGTCAATTCTAGTCTAGCATTTGACCATTGAGGGTTTTTATTGTCAATATGGTAAAGGTAAAGGCTTTGTTTATTATAGTGTCACCCCTATTGAAAGGACCAGCCAGTTTGGCTTATGAGACACCTATGCAGTGCTCCCTTTTTACAACAACACCCAATGGGAGACAAAGATTGTGTGTGTTGTTCGGAGAGAGTTGTTGTAGGGAGAAAAATTGGCTTTCATTTGCAAACAGCTTGAATCCAGATCAGACGCCGCGGAAGGCGGCATCTGATCTGGATTCAAGCTGTTTGCCACTCGTCATTACGTTTTTGTTCTGTCAAAATGTCCAATATGTAACTTTGAGAAAAACAGCAGACTACATTTTTCAGCAGACGATATTGCCGCGAAATTGTCTTGTTTTGGGAACAGCGACAGGGAGGAGGGAACTCTGTATTGCTTTATTACAAACAGTATACTCCCTGATCAGAGAGAGCTCCTTTAGGAGTCCCCTGATCTGGATCTTCATTGTTTGAATATTACAGGTGTATTCTTTACAAAAAAACTGCTTTCAAAGGACGTGTATATGGGTTCAAAGGGTTAACAGCAAAAAGAAGATAACTATCGAAGACAGTTTGAATTCAAATGAGACAAATGTAACTAAGCCATTTTTATCCAATGCATTTGAAAATATCATGGTATTTTCTAGGGAAAAAAGCAGGTATATTTTATATATTTTCAGACAAATTATTTTGCGGACAAAAATGTTCGATATTATAAAAAATGTTTAAAGTAATAAAAAACTTACACTTCCTTGTTTAAAAAAGACACTCGAGAGAAGTAAGATACATGTAAACTTTATTCTTTAATAAGAAAAAGCAAGAAATACATAATTTTGAATTGTTTTACTTTACACTATTTTAACAGAACTGTTGTGATCGATATTAACAGTTAAGAAGACGTTATGCTTCCCTTATAAACGCTTTTTTGCTAGAAAAAGCATTTCTCGTGCAAACAGATGTTAACACCAACTAATGACACTATATTCATAGTGATATTTTCTACAGTACTTCCTCCCTACAACTGCCCTCCGAACAACGAGTGCCTCCCTACAACAATGATTGCTGTTGTTCCCAAAGCAAGACATTAATGTACATTGTATAACCTTTTAACTGCTGCAATATCGTCTGCTTAAAATTGTTGTCGCCTGTTTTCCCTAAAAGTTACTTTTTTTACATGTTTGCAGGAGAAACATAAAGACGATAGACAAACAGTTTGAGCCAGATCAGACGTCGCGTATCGCGGCGTCTGATCTGGCTTCAAACTGTTTGCAAAATAAAGCCAAGTCATATTCAGCTCTCTTAGGGTATTAAGTTCCCCTCCATATACCATCTCCCTCTGGACAACACAGACAAGATGCGTCTCCCATTGGGTGTTGTTGTAGAAATTGGCACTGTACATGTATTTTTTTGTTTCTCGGAATCGTACAATTGAAAACCGCACAAAGAATTATCTCTTATTTTCACACATATCCCTTCACATCTTGGCAGTAAATATTACTAGAGGTAAGTTATTGCTTGTATTAAAACCGAAGAACAACGATATTGAAAACAATATATTCATAAAGATGAGAAAACACGTCGTGTTCGAATGATGTATGTGTATATTAGAAATTTAAATGAACCAATTACTGCAATACTGACAGTGAATCTACGACATATCTGACAGTGAAATTGACATATAGCCCAAAATTATTTTAGCCTATAAGGTAGATGCATATTTAACCTAGTTGTGCCTAGTAGCCTATCAATGGCATATAGGCAAACTGTGCAGACTCAGATCAGACGCCAGATTAGGTGGCGTCTGATATCAGTTCATGTATGTAATACATGCCTACAAGAATTTCTTTAAAAACTAGAAACCTAAAATCAGACCAGACACCCCTTAACCCTTTCACTGCCAAATTGTTCGTGAGATTTTTACCCCTTCACCGTTTCATTGTCGTCTGCATCAATTTTGTTGTCTGCAATGTCGTTTCAAAGTTATACAATAAGGCAGTATGGCTGAAGAAATTTCACAACGAGTGTCAAACAATTTGGATTCTGATCAGACGCCGCGTTACGCGGCGTCAGATCACGATCCAAACTGTTTGCAAACACGCTTTTAAGCGTCATTGAGATTGAAACGGTTAAATGAAAATTCATTTTATATAGAAGCATGGAATAATTCACTTGGTATAAAATGGGTAGACATTGTATTCGTGTATAGCCCATTGGACGACCGTTTAGAAAATATTATTCTTTTATACTTTAGGCTTTACATCCAATGCTCGTTTTCCAGTTTTAAGGGCAAGTGACTAAGGAACATTGTGCTTTACTTTCAGCTTGCCTTATAGAGTAACCGTGAGTTTTCAATACCAGGAATAAGGTATGGGCGAACGGATTGAAATAATGCTGTTGCTACGGAACACAATTTATTTTGCATGTGTTAACAGGTTGGCCAGGGAAACGTGGCGTCTTACATTGTATCATGTTTCAAACTGTTTGAAAATCGTATTAGATCTAGAGTTTGTTACTCTAAAAATGCATAGAATTCAATTTGAATATTTGTAGATGATAATATTGCAGCAGATATTGATTAAACTGTTAGAATATAAAAAGAAACCACAGCATTTGCTACAAAATTATCTATTTGGAGTTTGATCTAAAGGCAAAGTCAAACCGGGTTTGCGTGTTTATGGTATAACTATCGTGCTATCTGGGTTCTGATTAGGTTCTAAACTGTTTGCCACTCAAACAAAAATTAATCGTCAAAATATTCCTGGATTTGTTATTTTCTACGCATTATTGCAAATTTTGTTTCGTTTAAACAGGAAAGTATAGTATAACATATTCCCTGCTGTAATATTATACATGTAGCAGCTATTCTGGCGACGTTTACAAGGAAACGCATCCTTGGGCACAGCTACAATTCCAATATTTTGATCAGAGTGACAAACAGTTTGGAGCCTGATTAGACGCCGGGTTACCCGACGTCTGATCTGGCTCCAAACAGTTTGCATTGGAAATGATAATTTTATCGTAAACGTATTTATTGGGAAACAATAACATATTCCCTGCTGTAATATTATACATGTAGCAGCTATTCTGGCGACGTTAACAAGGAAACGCATGCTTGGACACAGCTTCAATTCCAGTTGAAGGAAGTAACTGTCTCACTAATCAGAATTCCGGATATTTCAAAGTACTTCATGCCAAACACAGGCCAATTTCAGAGAATCGGAGGCTCATTTGTGAAGCAGTGGAATCGTTTAAGTCATTCACCCCTGAAACTTCAAATGGACTATTCTAGTTCCCAGTTACGTTTACTCCATCTTTTAATATTTACGGTTGATGTAATTGGGTATTTCTAGCAGTTTTTCGCCTATTTTATGTGTAGTTATAACATGTAACTAACATAGGATTCAAAATAAAAAGTAGGAACATTAGGAACAGAACTTTTCCAACAGACCCTGTAAGTATTTTGATACTTCACAATAAATGCTTTTGATTGTTTGACCCTGCTACCCTGCTAAAGTATCGTTTGATTCAATATTTCTCGTCTTAATAGTACAAGAAAAGGCAACAACAATAATACAGTCGAAACTCGATAATTCGAGCTCGCATTAGTTTTGTCTTAGCCAAGTTTTCACTTTGAAATACGGATATGTTCGAATTAAGAGAGATCGACTTATCGAAACTCAACTTATGAATACTGCATGGTACAATCGAGTTAAGCGAAGTATCGAGTTTTGACTCTACCAAGAATGGCAAACCTTGAATATGAATAACGTCATGATCAAATTATTCGTGAGATTTTTACCCCTTCACCGTTTCATTCTCGTCTGCTTTAATTTTGTTGTCTGCAATGTCGTTTCAAAGTTAAAAAATAAGGCAGTATGACTGAAGAAATTTCAAAACGAGTGTCAAACAGTTTGGATCCTGATCAGACGCCGCGTAACGCGGCGTCTGATCAGGATCCAAACTGTTCTGTAAACGCGCTTTAAAAGGTCATTGAGAGCGAAAGGGCTAAGAAGCTACATGTAAAATTACCCATACTTAGCTTTGGAAGAGCCAGAGGATATATAATAGAGGTTTATAAGACTTTAAGTGACATATATGATACAGTGGTGAAAACGTTATTATTTCCCAATAAAACTATTATTTTCATTGCAAACAGTTTGGAGCGAGATCAGACGACGGGTAACCGGCGTTTGATCAGGCTCCAGAATGTTTGTCACTCGGATAAAAACTAAAATTCAGGATTGTCAATAAGTTTTAAGTCATTTTCTCAATTTTATTACAATCCGTTTGCGTTTCGTTTGCGTTTAAACGGGAAAGAATAACGTTTTCTCCACGGTATGACTCAAAACACGAAACTTCTTAAAACTGAACCGCGAAATGATGGAAAGATGGAGTACTAGAGGCAACAACAAGAACATGTTTACTTAAACGCCAACACTCGACAAGAAAATGAGAACTATGTCAATGCATTTAAAAACAGACTAAACAAAAATTGGAGAAACCAGAATATTCTGTACAATTACAAAAGTGAATTAGATACCGGAAGTTACAGAGTATTTGGTTATAACGAGGAGTCAGGTGAATAGGATCCCGAGGGAACATGTGCTGGAAAATCACCATACGTTATGTACCATAAGTAAGTAAGTATATTGTATTAAATATATATGTGTTCACTGTAAACATTTTCAATAAACTAACAGTAAATAGTTTGGATTCAGATCAAACGCAAGAAAGATCAGAGCCTTGTCTGGTTCCCAACTGACATTAGTATGCATGTATATTTGATCAAAATGCCATATATCTGAACTCAAAGAAAAACAATCAGCATTTTTAGTTTTGTAAAATGGGTTAAATTGGTATGACAATAGTTTAAATATATTCCTAGCAGCTAATAATTCAGACATAGACAAACAGTGCAGACTCAGATCAGACGCCGCATAATGCGGCGTCTGGTCTGAGTCTGCAAAGTTTGCTTATATGAATTTTCATATAAAAGTGAAAAGGAAGACTTAGACCAGACACCCTTAAAAGAAAATGGACTCATCCAATATAGCAGCATGGGAGAATTCATTTGGCATAAGTAGGTAAATGATAACGTGACTCTCATAAAAGGTGTCCCCAATATGTCTCTTCAAATTATGTAAATAGACCACAGATGGTCAATGATAATGCATGACAAAACTCTGAGACCGTTGGTTCAGTGGAGAGGAAGTTAATGTGTCTCAAATGAAAGCGTAAAATCAGGCTGTTTGTCATTCAGATTAAAATATTGTCCTTTTTATTGGATTCCGTTTACGATGCGTTTGGGTTTAAACGGAAAATAATTACTTCTCCACTTTAGTGGCTACAGTGGTAGTGGTTGGTGGATTCATGGTTTTGTGGTAATGCAAGTAACATAGGGTCGCTAGTTCGAGTCCCCGCTGCCCTAAATAAATTTACAAATTAGCCTTAGGATGAGACCTTAAAAACCGAGTTCCACCATATCGGTGCTATAAACTGGCCAACATAAATACAGACAAGTTTCAAAACATTACGATTATTTTGACTATGAAATGGTTAAGGCATACAATCGATTTGGCAGTTGAAGAGTTAAGATTGAAGACCCCTAATAAGATCGGACCGAATTCGGTACTCTAAGTAGCAATCGGCCATTCTCGTCAACTACCGACCTGTTCCGAATCATGCTAAAGCATGGTTCGGAACAGGTCGACAGTTGACGAGATTTGCCGATCGCTCTCCGTTGAGTTCCGATATTGACCGACATTGGTCCGATCTCATTAGGGGTCTCAACCTTAAGATATAAAAACTCTCTTTTTAAACTTAGACTACTTTATGAGAGACAGTGGTCTACTTGTTACGTGTCGTGTCTACTTTGAAGACTGATTTACATAAACAGATTTGCCGCCGCCTGAGTCAATGTTTCCTGCAATAGCATGCGTGGATCTAGAGTTGGGGCGGGTTCCGGAACCACCAATACCCATGGATATGTCTGAACAAAGGAAAAGAAGAGAATAATCAAACAACGAATTCATGGTGTAAAATGGAAAATATATTATTCTGACCCGTTTATTCTTGCGGTGCCAAATCAATCGTGAGATGTTTACCTCTCCACCGCTATAATATTTTATTGTCGTCTGTTTCAATATTGCTGTACACGTGATTATTTCAAAGTTAGAGACTATATGAGTGTTAAACAGTTTGGATCTTGATCGGATGCTACGTTAAGCGGCGTCTGATCTGGATCCAAACTGTTTGCAAAGTCGACTTAAGGCGACGTCTGCGCAGAAAGGATTATACGGGTTACCCGGCGTCTGATAAAGCTCCAAATTATTAGATAAAAATAGATAATGTGTTAATCATTAACATTTTTATTTGGAAATAATAATGTCTTCTCCGCTGTATGCTTAATTGTCTTGATGACGCCGCTCTAACGCCTCTGAGAAAAGTTGCCGGATCCGAGCGTGAATGAAATAAAACTCGAATTATTGTCGCTTGACATCAAGTTGCGACCCATCTTCAATATTGCTCGTAATTATCCTTGTCTTTTAAGTTTCTTTTTTCTTTTTTTTTTGTTGCTAAAATAAGGGATAGAGTAATACCAAATATACAGTGGAGAGGAGGGTGTTCTTTCTCCAGAAATGCATTTATGCTCAGTTTTCAGCCAGATAATACGCCGATGTATATATGAATGAATTATTACTTTTATCATTATCATATATATATATATATTTTTTATTTTTTACTTTTAGTTATTGCAGTGACGTCTGCACTATTGCAGTGGAGAATACGTTATCTTCCCCAAACAAGGCGTTTATGCTAAAAGTATTATTTCCATTACAAACCGTTAGGAGCCTGATCAGACAACCCGTCGTCTGATCAGGCTCCAAACTGTTTGCAATTCAGATAAGAATACGTCACCAGATATTTCATGAAAAAAGTAATGTTTGTCATTTGGGTCGTTAGGGCTGAATGTGTATAAGCAATATTAAAGAAAAAACATGTTTAAGCTGACAATGGTATTGAGAACCATGAATGATTGGAGTAGTCTTAATGGTGTCTGGGACTGACCTTTTATGATACAGTGGAGAAAACGTATTTTTTCCAGTTTATACGCAAACGAAACGCAAACACGATGCGACGAAATGTATGTAGATATCAATTTTTCCTTTTTGTTTGTTTATATTCTAATGATTCATTTTAATATGAATGGAAACAGTCTCGAGCCTGATCACACGCCGGGTTACCCGGAATCTAATCTGGCACCAAACTGTTTGCTATTGAATTAATTGTTTTAGCATTAACACGTTTATTTGGGAAAGGATAACGTATTCTTCATATTGACTCCATCGTATTTACTTGTTGATAATAAGTTATAAACTGGTTTATATTTGTTTCAGTCTATTTATACTATCTTTATCAGGTGAAGTGTAGAACAATTTGTAATAAACCCGTGACCGCATTAAATAAATATTGGTACATGCGTCACAGTCGAGATAATAAAATAATATCCACCGTCAATGGACAAAATATTTCTGCGCATTATATATAGTATGAGTTATATAGTATAGGTTTCGGTTTCGATTGGAAAGGCGGTCGGTCTAATCGCATAATCCCATACCATGCACATAGCCTGTTTCTAGTATTAAAGATATATTACAGTGGAGAATCTGTTATTCTTTCCCAATAAACGCGTTTACGCTAAAACTATTATTTGCAGTGCAAACAGTTTGGAGCCAGATCAGACGCCGGGTAACCCGGCGTCTGATCAGGCTCCAAACTGTTTGCCACCAAGATAAACAAGAATTATCAGAATTGTCCAAAAAAAATTATTTTCTACGTTTTAGTGTTTTGCGTTCGCGTACGTTTGCGTTTAAACGGGAAAGAATAACAGATTATCCACTGTACAACTCAAAGCAGGTTGTAAGGAAAGCCGAATGCGCATTCTGCTTTATTTTCAACCAGCTTTTAGCCACACTCTGCTAGGATAAAGATACTAGTTCTTATGGTATGTTAAACATAGTCATGACTGTATAAAGTTGAACAATTGTCTTTAGAGCACAATTAAATGTTCTGTGCTGAACCTTAATGAACTTATAAGACCGCACATTGAAAGCACACTATCTACATGTAGTTATCTTCGTCTTTATACATTTGTGATTTTTTTCCAGTCATATTGCCTTAAAATTAGCTTTGACACGATATTGTAGACAATAAAATTGAAGCAGACGACAATGAAACTGTGGTAGAGTAAAAATATCACGAAAGAAATGGCTGTGAAAGGGTTATAATTGACAGAATGCGGAGATGCCAAAGTAACCCATTTGTCTCTACACTATGTTATGTAAATTGACTATTGGGGAAATGTATACGTCATGTAAAGTTGTTCCTGTACAGAATGTATACTCTGTAATACGAATGGAATTAGTTATATACATTTTGAGATATTTTCGAAGATTAGTCCTTGCACAAGTGTAAGTGATAAATGTAGAGGACGATCGAAAAAGGTGCATTCAAAATCTGCCAAAACAACAAATCAAAGAACACCGAATTTATTTAAACTGTTAACCTTTCAATTTTTGAATCCTTAGTATTTTTGCGATTACTATTATGAATTGTCTACTTTTTTTCTAGATTCATATTTTTCAAAGTGTTCTGTTTGCTTAGGGTCGGGGCACCAAACAGTTTGGAGCATGGGGCCTGTTTTACTAAACAACTTAAGTCAATATCTTTTAACTCTTATGTTTCGATCATAAACGTTTGCAAACAGCAAATAGCCAGATCAGAGGACGCGCTAAAAGCTATTTGTAGCAAGTGATGATAAAAAAACATAAATTAAAATTTAAAATGTTGACTTACGCAAAAATTTTGTGTAAGTAGTTTAGTAAAACGGGCCCCTGGCGAGACACGTCTCATCTCGTCTAGATGTAAACTGTTTGAAAAGGTATTACTGTTAATATGTTGGACAAGTCGTTTAAACTGGGTTTTATGGTTCATGACTCGTATGTTTAACCCCATCACCACACTGGTATGGCAAAACGAACGGGCTCCCGCTTAACGCTTCCATTCCCGTTAATCCAACGCATCCGCTCCCGTTAAAAATTGGCGTAAGTTGTCAAATCGACACATGTGAGTAAAACAAATATGATGTTTGTCCTTGGGTATTGCTTGAAATGTTCACCAAGACTACTCTTACGGAGTGTCTCACACACTGATGCATGCATACAATTTATTTATAGGATAAATGCTTGAGGTTGATGTTTAACTTGAAAAAAATTCTACCGTTACGGCGATTTCTGAAGAAACTGATGCTCATTGGCCATAAATTGTTATGAATAGGCAACATATTCAGCTCTTATCGATACCAAATATGTCCGTCGAGTAGTCTGGGTATAATCGTCAACTGCATATAAAAAATAATCCGTTTAGCTATTAAACAAATAAAGATTTTGATTGTTTTTTATTACAAAGAACCACGCTCCAGTTGTGTGTACAACGAACATACTCCAGATCAAAATCATTGTAGAGTTGTTGTTTTTCTAAAACTCTAGACCAATTTGAAATTAATATTTGCATCTGAAGTAGAATACCGTCTCCATTGCTATCGCCGGCAATGTTTTGTAAGTTTACTCTGTTATTTTAAAATATAAATATCTTACTGAGACCGTTTGAATAGCCAGGCCATCCACATTTTTGGAATCCAAATTGTCAACAGACGTTATGAATGAAATTTATTTTCAAGCATAGGGCATTATATCTCGTTGCAGGTATAGATAAGGAAACGAAAGAGGATCTTCCACCTGTGCCTGTTAAAACATTCCTTAAAAATGTATCTTTGACCAGACCAAGAACACCAAGCACGTGAAAATATAGATCTTCATTGGCCTTGAAAATTAATTTCATACCCCCTACTCCTAACACTAACACTACCTACTCCTAACGATACTCTACCTATCCCTAATACTACCACTACCTACTCGTAACACTACTCTACCTACTACCTACTCTTAACACTACTCTACCTACCCCTACCTACTCCTAACACTAACTACTCCTAACACTAACACTACCTACTCCTAACAATATTATACCTATCCCTAATACTACCACTCCCTACCCCTAACATTACCACTCCCTACTCCTAACACTACTCTACCTACCTCTACCACTACCTACTCCTAACACAACTCTACCTACCCTATTATTACCACTACCTACTCCTAACACTACTGCTAATACTACAACTACCTACTCCTAACACTACTCCTAATACTACTACTACTCCTAATACTACCACTACCTACTCCTAACACTACACCTAATACTACTGCTAATACTACCACTACCTGCTCCTTACACTTCTCCTAACACTACCACTAACATTACTCCTAATACTACCACTACCTACTCCTAACACTACCACTACATACTCCTAACACTACTCCTAATACTACTCCTAACACTACCACTACATACTCCTAACACTACACCTAACACTACTCCTATTACTACCACTACCTGCTCCTTACACTTCTCCTAACACTACCACTACCACTACTCCTAATACTACCACTACCTACTCCTAACACTACTCCTAATACTACCACTACCTACTCCTAACACTACTCCTAATACTACCACTACCTACTCATAACACTACTCCTAATACTACCACTACCTACTCATAACACTACTCTGTCTACCCCTTATCTTAGGACTCTACTATATATGTACTTTATCCACTTCTAACATTAAATCTAGATAACTTCTACTACAACAACTTCTACTACAACAACTACTACTACTACTACTATTACCCCTGTGGGACAGGAGTAGTGCACGGACAGGGCAAAAAGACACCAATGTAAACAAATACAAAGGCGTCGTTGACTCCCGAATGGGTGTCAGTTCAAAGAAGGCATTGTGCCATACAGTGAAATTGACCTTAAATATATCACGGGGATTATATACAAACACAGTTTTACGTTGGAAAAGTCTCTGCAGAGTGAGTGAAAAAGTTTTGAGACAAAAATGGCCTTCAAACTCATTTTGGTTCATTCAAGCGGACGATTGCTTTCATGTGTGTCCTTTAAATATAACAATCCTATTTAAATATGTATTCGTTTTTATTCTCACCTCCTTAAAGAAGTTAATATTAATAAAATTCTAAAGTTGCTTTCCCAAATGTATGCAATCCAAACGGTATGTCTCTGATTTGCATATGAACAAGGTGTTATACCCCCGGGTAGCCAAAAACAGTTAAGACTGCCAAAGAGTTATATTTCGTGTGTCTATTGTTGTGACTGTTTAATCCCTTCACTGCCTTACACCGAGTACGATAAATCTAGTTATTTGCATACAGTGTGGTTCCTGACCAGACGCCGCGTAACTCGGTATTTGATCAGGTTCCAAACTATTTGCAACTAAGATTAAAATATAGCGTAAGAAAAAACATTTCGTTTGCGTTCTGCGTTCATCTCAATAATTCAGGCCCAAATTACTAAAACAAAAGCTACATTTGATAAATGAAACTAGACTTCGCTGCTTCTAATAATGGTATACTGTTTGTCAATGTCCTGCTATGTTTAAAATATACTAAATGCATTTGCAAGACCCAGTGGTCTACCCAGAATTCCAAGAAGATTGGTTCATGTTTTGGTAACTAATATGATCCACAAGGTAACTTATAACCCGCAAAGGTACATAGTGTTGAAAGAGTTAACCCCTTCACTGCCTTACCCCGAGTGCTATGGTTATTTGCAAACAGTTCGAATTTTGATCAGACGCCGCGTGACGCGGCGTCTGATCAGGATCCAAACTGTTTGACACTCATTTCAATATTTCTTAAATCAAAATACCTAAAAATTAAATTTCAAAAATAAAAGCAGACGAAAATTGTTTAAAATTGATGACGTCACGGCAGTGAAGGGGTTAAATGGGTTTATGGTGCCGATGGTTACATTTTAACAGAACACGGACTTGTTTACCCGTTGGCGTCGGTTAAATTCAAATTAGCTTCAGTGAAAATATTTAAGTTTTAACTCTTTTCCTACCGTAATATCGTGTGCTTTTAAATTGACGTATGCAGACACGTCCTTAACGTCTGTTAACAATTTGGATTCCAAAAATGTGGATGCCCCGAGGATATCCAAACGTTCTCAGTAAAAGATCTATATTTTAAACCGGCGATAGCAGTGGATAAGATATTTTATTTCAGATGCAAAGGTTTATTTCAAATTGGTCTAGAGTTTTTGAGAAAAACCATCAACAATGATCTTGATCGGGAGCGTGTTCGTTGTACACACAACTGGAACACACAACTGGAACGTGGTTCGTTGTAATAAAAAACAATCAAAATCTTTATTTGTTTAATAGCTAAACGGATTATTTTATAAATGCAATTGACGATTATACCCAGACTACTCGACGGACATATTTGGTGTCGATAAGAACTGTATTTGTTGCCTAACCAGAACAATTTATGGTCAATGAGCATCAGTTTCTTCAGAAATCGCCATAACGGTAGAAACTTTTTCAAGTTAAACATCAACCTCAAGCATTTATCCTATAAATAAGTTTTACATATGCTTGCATCAGTGTGTTAGACACTCCGTAAGAGTAGTCTTGGTCTACATTTCAAGCAATATCCAATGACAAACATCATATCTGTATACTCACATGTGTCGATTTGACAACTGACGCCATTTTTAACGGGAGCCGATACGTTAGATTAACGGGAACTGAAGCGTTAAGCGGGAGCCCGCTCGTTTTGCCATACCAGTGTGATCACTGCCTTACCCCGAGTAAATTGGTTAGTTGCAAACAGTTGGGATCCTGATCAGATGCCGCGTAACGCAGCGTCTGGTCAGGAACCAAACTGTTTGACACTCAATGTTTCTTAAGTGAAAATACTGAAAAATTAGATTTGAGAAAATAAAAGCAGACGATAATTGTTTAAAATTGATGACGTCATAGCAATGAAAGCGTTTAGCGTAACAAATGAGAGCTGTCTGGGAGTGGGTTAATTTAGCAGCAGTCCTTTCAAATGTGATTGAGAGGCTTCCGCTGAGACTAGTTACTTTAACCTAGGGTATCGTGTTTTGCGATTTTCTTTTGTCATCGTTGCAAAACATGCGTCCAATCTGGATCCAAAATATTTAAAACGCTGTTTTCTATTTTTCTAACGTAAATTTGCAAATGAATATGCCCCGGAAGTTGTTGCAGACGAAACGCGTTGCAGACGTGAACTGTCAAGCGTGCTAGAGGTTAACCCCTTTCACTGTCTTGACGTCATCAGCGGAAAGCAATTGTCGTCTGCTTTTATTTTTCAAATTTTAAATTTGAGTTATTTTGACTCAAGAAATATAAAATTGAGTGTCGAACAGTTTGGATCATAATTAGACGCCGCGTTACTCGGCGTCATAGTAAGACAATGAAGTCTTGATCGGAGGGAGTCGTTATAGGGAGAAAAAACTAAGGTTTGGCTTACATCTGCAATATACCTCTCAATGCCTTACTGACAAACAGAAACCATGTACTCTGAAAGTATGTAAGAAATATATTACCCAGTACACAGTGCTCCCTCCCTATAACGGCCCTCCGAACAACGACTCCCTCCGAACAACGACTCCCTCCTAACAACAACGCAGTCCACTGTTCCCAAGACAATTATGTCTAACACGTTCAATACTGCAATATTGTCGGCTTGAAATTATTATCTGCTGGTTTTTGTTCCATAATGGACATTTCGACAAAAAACACCATTATGACAAGTGACAAAAAATAGCTTGAATTCAGATCAGACGCCGCGTTAAGCGCGTCTGATCTGAATTCAAGCTGTTTGCAGATGTAAGCAAAGTCTTAGTTTTCCCTCCCTATAACGACTCCATCCGAACAACGCACACTGGGTATCGTTGTAGAGAGGGAGTACTGTACAAAAGAGTTAAAATTGTCATAAGGTTTAACATATGGAGAATTTAAGACAATCTTAACTCTGAGCATGTTTGGTCATTATTTCGTCTGCAAAAAAAGTCGTCTGCTATTGGTCCTAATAATAAAATGTTCAAACTGTCTTTTATATACACGATCAGAGTGTCAAACAGTTGTGATCCTGATGAGACGCCGAGATACGCGGCGTCTCATCAGGATCCAAACTGTTTGCACAGATACTCACGATTCCACTGCTAGCATGTAAAGAGTTCAGAGTTATTCGGGGCATTTGTAAGCATTTGTGCATACATTTGAATATGTCGAGGCTAAATTCGCTGTCTGATTTACATTCCGGCTTTTTTGCAGAGTGTAAACAATACCGTTATTTCGTGAGTAGAATTTTCCATCAGTCTCAAGGGACAATTTAATCCTTATTCTGTCGACTGCAAATTGACTAATATTTACATGTACAAATAGGTTATATCCAGATCAGACGCCGCGTACCGCGGCGTCCGATCTGGATCCAAACTATTTGACACTCGACTTCATTTTTTTGAGTTAAGGAATTTGCCGAATTGTGCAGACGACAATTTCAAGGCAGACGATATTTCGGAAGGATAAGGGTTAATATATAACATATATAACCAGGTCACGTGCGTATTGGGTCGTGCTAATGTCCTGTTTACTTTCTTGATCCGACTGCAACGACATTGTAAATAGTTTGAATCCAGACCAGACGCACAATGACACAGTATCTGATCAGGGTCCGACAGAAACTCGTTGGAACCACAGGTGCCCGTTGCATGCCATGTTATCATAAAAGCGACTGTCCTTATTTTGACATACATGTACAACTCATTTTCTGCCAAATATAAGTATGTAGTATATAAAAAAAAACAGATCATGAATTTCGTTTTCAGAAAATGAGTTGTAGGTCATAATATGATGTTTTATCGTAGAAAAAAAGATGTTTTTATGGTGACATCGCATGCGACGGGCACCTGTGGTTGGAACTCGAACCATGTTACTTTAGTCTATATGGACAGAATCTGCGTTTCGGAAGGAAAAGCAGACGACAATATATTGTATATTTAATGAAATGGTTAAGTGATTTAAATTCTTCACACGATTACCAAGAATGCAATGGTTATGTGCAAATTGTTTAGATGCTAATCAGAAGCCGGGTCAATCAGCGTCTGATCAGGATCAGAACCGTTTGACACGTCTATATGTTCTTACTTTTGTACATTTACATAAATAATAAATTTGAGAAATAAAACAGACGACAATTGCTCAAAACAGACGAAGTTATAGCAGTTTAATCAGTTTCAGTCTGCAAAAACATATGCTAACGACAGTAAAAACAACGTATTTCAATTATATGTTTTTTGTAAAAAGTGCAACCAGCTTGACATGAAGAATCTCTACGTATCGGTTACTCTGCCTTTCCTTTGGAAACATACATGTAACATAAACAATGGTTGTCTCAATGTGGCTGCTTAAAGCTAGGTAACAGTAAAACAGAAAGCTCCTACAGGAGCTTTCTGTTTCACTGTCACCGTGCTTTTAAGTTGTCAAGTGTCTTTCATGCAATCAACTAGCCGTCTTGTTAGTGGTCGTAATAAAGAGTTTTTACTACAGCGTTCCGTCCCTACAACGACCCTCCCAACAACGACTCCCTCCCTACAACAACGCTTGTCGCAGTTCCCTAAACAGGACAATTATGTCTAACGATTTTATTGCTGCAATATCTTCTGCTTCAAATTGTCGTCTGCCGTTTTTCTCAAATTGACATAATGGACATTTTGACAGAAAATAAATTAATGACGAGTGACAAACAGCTTGAATCCAGATCAGACGACGCGTTACGCTGCGTCTGATCTGGATTTAAGCTGTTTGCAAATGTAAGTCAGCTATTTAAATTTTGCAAAATGCTAAAAAAATGAATTACAAAAAACTGACTCATTCAATGTATATTTTTTTCATTTTATTCAAATATATGGTTGATGAAAAAGTAAGTCTGAAAAAACTAGAAAATATTACAGCCAGGATTTGTTGTAATAACAGATTTTCTTAATAAAATGTGGGATATTTGAAGTTGAGATACAGTTACCTACCTTTAAATTAAAACTCTGTCATTAAAATGCATTATTATTTATTCAAACATAATAATAATGGGCAATATCGATCTTGAAAAGGTTGACGTATTGATAAGCTTCAAAGTGTGGCTTTATAGCTCCGATCAAATCGTATACATGTATACCGATTTTATTGACTTGTAAGTCATTAAACTAAAACGTACATGTAAGTGGACATAATAGTTGGACCATACATAACATCACTAATAATAATCAACGAAGACTAAACATAATATGTCCCTTGATCACTGCGTTACGATGGATTGACAAGTCAATTAATCGGACACTTAAAAAAATATATTTGGAGCGGATAGGTCTCGAACCTATGACCTTTGAATTGGTAGTCAATTACTCTACTGACTGAGCTATGAAGGATTATACTAAATCGTATCAACATTTCCTTTATATAAATTTTCTAGTGTAAGCACGTGCGGAAAAAGTCTATGTCGTCAAGACGCATATCCGCTCGCCCGCAAGACCGACTTCCGTATGCGAAAGGCCTTAAGCCTAGTGTCTACTTAGGTGGACATTAGCAAAAAGTGAAGATCCTGATGAGACGTCGTGTTACGCGGCGTCGCATCAGGATCTACACTGTTTGCAATAGAATATGAAATATTTTACGTTATGGAAAAAATTGCAATGTCTTAAGATCATCGTTGTATATCTACATTGAACTCCTCCAGCAAGTGTATATAGAGAGAGTTCATTTCAATATCCAGGCATAAATGGGTGAGCGGGTGAAATCATGGCAGTGAAGGGGTTTATGTGTTCTTACATTCCCATTCGTATTGGGAGTCAAGATTGGGTGTGTTGTTTGGAGGAGGAAGTTGTTATAGGGAGGGACACATTAATACTCTAAGAGCGCACCAGTTTAAAGCCAGATCAGATGCCGCGTAATTAAAACGGTTTGTCACATCTCATTATGTTTCACCTGTCAAAATGGCCAATATATAACTTTGAGAAAAAACAACAGACGACAACTTTAGATATAAAACAGACGATAATTGCAGCAGTTAAATGGTTAAGCATAGTTGTTTAGTTCCGGAACAGCAGCAATCATTGTTGTACATGTACATGTAAGTAGGGAATCGTTGTTCGGAGGGCCGTTATAGGAAGGGAACACTGTAGTTTGTTCTAGACTATTGATCAAACAATAATTAGTTACATGGCATACTAGTAATTCACATACATGTAATTTGCATCTAAATACATGCGTATATAACGGAGTTCCCTTGTGTTTACACAATTCAGTGTCCTTGACAAGAGCGTGTTAACCAATTCCTCCCTGAACCTACACATTTGCAATTCCAGTTTCTAATTTAGTGTAGTCAACTTGAGTCGCCAATGTATTGCAATATGGCAATATAGCTGCTGTAGGACCCCTATGGACCGGGCCGTCACTGCTTGCATATGCAAACATACTGATCATAAGTACACGGTTTGTAAAGGACGCACAAGGGCTGTCTTTTTCCGGAACTTTCCGAAATCTTGGGATTTTACTCCAAGCAGATGGTAGTTTAAAGCATTCTGCTTTACTTTCAACCTGCTTTAAGTAATAGCGTTTGAAAAAAAGAAAATTTAGAATTCTTAGGTTTTTTCATGATCAACTTATGGCTATAAAGAATACCTAGGTTCTTATTTTTTCTGAGATTCCCTTAAAGGCTACAGAACAAAAACAACAAATCATTTGTTTCTTAAACAATGTTACAAAAATGTTAATTGACAAAAACTTGTTTTCGGAATCAAAAGAAATATGCTCACTATCAAGATCACTTAAAAGAAGAATAATTAATTGTTTAATAGACAGATGACAGCTTTAAATATGCAAGTAAAACAGAAGCTCCTGCCATGTGTTTTCTGTTTTACTTTCACATTGCTTAAAGTTGTCACCTACCTTTACACAAATTAGTGGCCGTAACAGAGAAGTTTTACTGTATATTGAATAAAAAAGAACCTTATACATGTACAGGATGAAGATATAAATCTCTCAGTTTCTTTTATTTCAAAATATTTTGACACATTTCTCTCGAGATTTGTAATGATTTTGTAGCTACGTGTACATGTACATGTATATTTAAAACATAACTACAGTTTGATCTCCAGGGCTGCCATAAGTTGACATGAAAAATCCTAAGATTTCCAAATTTGCATTTTTCAAGTGCGAATTTACGAATCGTACCTTTACCTCATAGCCTGTTTCTAGTTTTGTTGACACGTGACTACTTAAAGCAGACTGGAAGTAAAGCAGAATGCGCCTTAAGGCGCATTCTGCTTTACTTTCAGCCTGCTTTAAGCTATCATGTTCTAGAAAAAAATCCGAAGATTTAGGAAAAATCTGGAGAAATGGCAGCCCTGGATCTCAATAACTCGAACTTTTCCCGAATTACATCAATTGATTTTCCACAATTCTTACTAGGTGAAGTCGTATCAGTCAATTTGTAGATATTCAAAATCATTATCTGTGTTACAGTGGAGATAACGTTATTCTTTCCCGTTTAAACGCATACGAAACGCAAAAGCTATGTAGATCTACAAAAATGTAGAAAAATATAAAAATTGAAAATTCTCGTGATTTATTTTAATCTGAGTGGGAAACGGTTTGGAACCTGATCAGACGCCGGGTTACCCGGCGTCTGATCTGGCTCCCAACTGTTTGCAAAGGACATAAGGATTTTAACATGGACACGTTTACTTAGAGAGGATCACATCGTCTTCTCCACTGTACATGTACCGTAAATCCGAAATTATATAATCAATCAAAATAATATTTTGTATGGCTTCGGCGGGAGACTTATACATATAAATTAATTACAGCAATATGCAACTAAACAACATAACTGCATTTGTAAGTTTTCCTCTTATCGTTTATCCTCTTTGAACTCTTTACTCGATGATCTGTTTCTAGTTTTGAAGACAGGTGACCACTTAAAGCAGATTGAAAGTAAAGCAGTTTGCACCGAAAAGTACATTCTGCTTTACTGTCAGCATGTTTTAAGTTACCATCTGCTAGGATAGAGGATATATTTCTTAAGGTGTGTGCATATTCATGACTGTATAAATTGGGGGGGGGGGGGGATCTTCAGTGGAGGAATACTTTAATGGCAAAACAAGGGCATATATTTGGAGTAATGAGTTAAGCTACCGACCATCTTTAACACCGAATTAAACGTTATTGATTGTTCTACTTTTGCATATTTGCTGTAAATTGGTTTTCCACTTAACCCTCTCTTGGCTGCAATATCGTCTGCTGGAGAAAAAAATCATTCTGCTTTAATTTATCACAAATCGACTTTAGTCAGTTTGACAACCCTAAAAACATTGATACGGATATCAAACAGTTTGGATCCAGTTCAGACGCCGCGTAACGCGGCGTCTGATCTAGATCCAAATTGTTTGCAAATGTTTTTTCAAGTCTTGCACAGCAGTCTGAGGGTTTGCGGATAGTTAATGAGTAACTATAGTAACCATACCCTAGCCGATCTGTTGAGTGGTCAGGTGAATATAGAGGGTGATGTATGATGACCATATACATGTACATTAATCCTTTTCACTATACCAATTGTTTCGTGAGATATTTACCCCTTCACCGTTTCATTGTCGTTTGCTTCAATTTTGTTGTCTGCAATGTCGTTTCAAAGTTAAAAAAAATAAGGCAGTATATATGACTGAAGAAAATTCAAAACGAGTGTCAAACAGTTTGGGTCCTGATCAGACGCCGCGTTACGCGGCGTCTGATCAGGATCTAAACTGTTTGCAAACGTGCTTTTTAAGCGTTATTGAGAGCAAAAGGGTTAACAACGAGTAAACGCTTATTATTGCTGTGATAAAGTATAGTTAGTAGTCTCTTATAAGTCTACTTTGAAACACAATATGTGTGTACATTTATGATTGAATGTTATAGGCAAATAAACAGTGAAGAAGGCGTTTGTCTATCCCGTTTAGACACATACGAAACGCATTGCAATAAAATGAAGAAATTTGGTTTTTTTTTAAAAAAGCATTCTCTCGATTTCTATCAATAATAGCTGCAAACAGTTTTTAGCCGGATCAAGTGATATAATAGTTTTAGTGTAAACGCGTTCATTGGGAAAAACTTCTTCTCCACTCTAAACACGTAACTTTAACCTTATTACCAGTGTGATAAATAACATTTAGTAGTCTTTTATAATTCTCATTTGAATTGCATGGCTTATTGTTAAGTTATAATTGAACGTACGTATATGTAAAGTGGAGTAAATGTTATTCTTTCCCAATGAATGCGTTCAAGCTAAAAATTAATGTTTATAGATCTGGCTACACTGTTTGCATAAGACAAGTGCACTCTTCACATGCACGATGTTTCCTAGAGTTCATAGGTTTGATGTAGATATCAGACTGTTTCGTATGTTCAACCCTACAACTTGTTAATGGACAAATCTAGTTTCCAATTAGTCTAGTTCATTTTTGGCAATTTAGGTTTGTTTTTGCAATATATTGCAGAATGACAAACAGTACTGACACAATCAGATGGCTGAGTGGATATATGATATGATAAGATATACACTGAATTATTCCATGGAAATAAACAATACATGTATTTGCAATAAGTACACCTTCTACAAAGTGACTATTTATTGATGTTGCATGTATACCTCTTAACCCTTTACCCCATAGAAGCGACTTTTAGCGAATCTGATTTATTCCTCCGCTGAAGAAAATAGTTCATATTTAATCAGTCATGGATATATATTATAGGGGAAATTTTCAATATATTATAGCACAGGATAGCTTAAAGCAGGCTAAAAGTAAAGCAGAATGCGCCTTAAGCGCATTCTGCTTTACTTTCAACCTGCTTTAAGTAGTAACCTATTTTCAATTCTAGAAATAGGCTATCAGGTAAAGGGTTAAGAGACGTTGCTGCTTAGTGAAAGAAAGAAATGATGCAGAAATATTTTATTTGACTTTTTTAAATGTTCGTATCCTCCGTGTACTTTTACATGTACTGCACACGGATATTTTGCTGAGCGGTTGTTAAATACAATATGTTTGTACGCTCTTATGTCCATTCATATACATTTAAAAATATATCCATCGATAGTTCTCTAAGATCTGTTTACGGTGTTTATCACATATGTCTGCTTTATGTAAAGTGGAAGTGAAGCAAAAGGCTCTGAAAGGGAATTGTCTTACTTTAGATGGACATGTTTAACTTCCATACTGATTTAGTCTGTCACCTTGCATTAACACAACAAAATAAATGTAACATATTGGTGGTTTTACTGTATGCAATGACTCGTCTTCATGGCATAAATTAACACATTCAACCCTAGAGACGAGTATACTCGTCATTTAGAAACATTGTACCAGTGAGGATACACTTGTCCCATACAAACAGTGTAGACCCTGACCAGAAGGTTCCCGAAGGAGCCCTCTGATCAGGGTCAACACTGTTTGTCATTTTGAAATATATTGTTAAAATCAACCCTAAATAGTCCAAAATGGACTAGACTTATTTTGAAATTGGAATTGTCCATTAAAAGTTTCAGGAGTGAATGAGTTAAAATATATCTTCGTTTGATCTTTACTAAATAATAGAAAAGATTCTGAAATAGGAAACATTGTATCTTGTTATTCAAGCGAGTGATTAAGGTCCTTAGAAATATGCGACTATAATTATACAAAACGGATTTGGGTATCAGGTTATTAGACTCACAAAGGCAATGCTTTATTGTAGTCATAACGACACTCGTCTGTCTGAAAGTCTTTAATCAGTGCATAGTTCAAACGTACATCCTAAGCTACATGTACCAAGACCAGATGTGGCTTAACCCTTTCGCTGGTAGCACATTGAGAGTAATTAACCATTATTAACCATTTCACTCTCAATGACGTCATAAAAAGCGTTTGCAAACAGATTTGGTCCTGATCAGACGCCGCGTAACGCGGCGTCTGATCAGGACCAAAACTGCTTGACACTCGTTTCGAAATTTCGCCAGTCTTATTGCCTTAAATCTAACTTTGAAACTTTACAGACAGCAATCTTGTTAGTACCTGTCATTTTCTACATTCTATTGAACTACGTTTACATTTAGTTTCGTTTAAACGAGAAAGGTGTTACGAAGGAGAAGACGTTATTATTTCGCATTTAAACGAAACGCATTCGCAATGTAATAAAATGAGTTTGAACATTCTGATGCTTCACCATTAATCTGATCTGCAAACAGTTTGAAGTCTTGTCAGATGTCATGTCACTCGGCGTCTGGCTTGGCTCAAAACTGTTTGCAATGGAATAGTGATTGCTACGCTTATTTGGAAAGAATAACGTCACCTCCACTACAAGAGATGAATTTCTCTGAATCTGATCTGGCTACAATGGACCTAATTCGTTCTCAAGCTTTTGATTGGTCAGATTTGAGCAGAAGCTCAAATCTGACCAATCAAATGCTTGAGAACGATCTCAGACACAACTCAAAGACTTTATAATCTTGGACCCAGTTCTTGAAAAGCACTCGCTTATGACATAGACATAGACATTTATTTGGTAACTTATACACATTGTATCTCGTTACATCAGCATATATAATCAAATTGTTTAACCAAGTCAAATCATATCACGTGACAAAACGCTTATGGTGAATGACGACTAAGGTTTACCGACTTATTTCATGTGTACTGTGGAGAAGACGTTTTTCTTTCACGTTTAAATGCAAACGAAACACAAACGCATTGCAGTGAATGAAATGTATAAACAAACTATATTTTCTACAATCCTGACGACTAGTTTAATTCTGAGTGGTAAACAGTTTGGGGCCTGATCAGACGCAGGGTATACCAGCATCTGATCTTGCTTCAAACCGTTTGCAATGGAAATACAGAGCTGCCATAAGTTGACATAAAAAATCCTAAGATTTCCAAATTTGCATTTCTCAAGTGCGATTTTACGAATCGTACCTTTACCCCATAGCCTTTTTCTTGTTATGTCCACATGCGACTACTTAAAGCATGCTGTAAGTAAAGCAGAATGCGCCCTAAGGCGCATTCTGCTTTACTTTCAGCCTGCTTTAAGCTACCATGTACTGGGAAATAAATCCGAAGATTTAGGAAAAATCCGGAGAAATGGCAGCCCTGGAAATACTAGTTTTAGCATAAACGCTTTTGTTGGTACAGAATAACGTCTTCTCCACTGTACATGTACAAATGTGCATATACTCTTCTGAATTGATATATGATATGACGATATTGCTACTGAATAAGACATTGTTATTAGATAATGTATCTACTTAGTATATTAAGAAACATTTTATCTAATACAGTTAACCCCACTGTTACGATTGATCAAAGAAGAAACCGTGTTAGGTGTCCAATGTGTGATGGAGAAGACGTTATTATTTCCATTTTAGATAATTATTAATTTTCTGAAAGCTCTAACAAATAGATTTTAATTAGTGTTCAAACAGTTTGGAGCCTGATGCCCAGGGGCCCGTTTTACTAAACTACTTACGCAAAATTTTTGCGTAAGTCAAAATTTTAAATTTTAGTTTATATTTTTTATTATCACTTGCTACAAACAGCAAATAGCCAGATCAGAGGACGCGCTTTTAGCGCGTCCTCTGATCTGGCTATTTGCTGTTTGCAAACGTTTACGATCGAAAAATAAGAGTTAAACGATTTTGACTTACGCAAAAGTTTTGCGTAAGTTGTTTAGTTAAACGGGCCCCTGGTATCTAATTTGACTCCTAACTGTTTGTAAAGGAAACAATTGTTTGGCATAAAACTAATTTTTGACAAAGGATATCTTCTCTACTATTTCGGCGTGTGATCTACAGTAAAATCTCTCTATTACGACCATTAAAAGGAAGGCTAATTAATTGTAAAAAGCACAGTTGACAGCTTAAAGCTATATACAGTAAAACAGAAAGCCCCCAAAGGAGATTTCTGTGTTACTGACAGCTTGCCTTAGCAGTCACCTGTTGTAAACACTTAATATTTAACACACTTTAAACATAGTGGTCGTAATAGTGTTACTGTAGTTCCGAACTTTTGCAATTGACATTATATAAATATTAGATGGCAGTTTGCGTGACATTCAAATTGTCAACCCGAGAAACAGAATGTCACCCCGAGGCGAAACTGAGGGTGACATTCGTGTTTTCGACGGTTGACAATTTGAATGTCACGCAAACTGCCATCTTATATTTATTTTATTACACCGAGCTTATCAACCCTGGCTGTAGAATCGTCTCGTTCGTATTTTATAAAACATGTTGTGAATACCAATTTAGAACCGCCATGCACGTAACGCGCGAAACGACGTGAAGAAACGACGTCACATTGTTTATATCAACTCAACTCAAGAGTAAAGAAAATAATATCATATAGAGTGACGTCACAAAAATAATATCATATAGCTTACAGTATTTTTAAGAATAGAGAAAAATAATATCATATAAAGTGACGTTACAAAAAGAATATCATGAAGAGTGACAGTATATTTTTGATTAGATGTAAAAGACATGCACATTGTTTAATTTTGGTCTATGGGAAATTAACATTGTAACTCAAAGCGAGGTGTAATAACAGTTATTGACGTATACTCGCATTTGTTTGGAGAGAACTGAGCGTTACCGACTAATATCATATAGATGTTTCTTGCAAAAAGGGCTCAACTGAATTGATATACGATTATGATGATATTGCCATTGTATGATAAATTGTCACAAGACAATGTCTCTAATAGGTGTACTTAGAAATACATTATATATACTTTAACCATTTCACTCTCAGTGACGCCATTAAGCGCGTTTGCAAACAGTTTGGGTCCAGATCAGACGCCGCGTAAGGCGGCGTCTTATCAGGACCCCAACTGTTTGACACTCGTTTCGAAATTTCGTCAGTCATATTGCCTTAAATCCAACTTTGAAACTATATTGAAGACACCAATATTGAAGCAGACGCCGTGAAAATATAGCGGTGAACAACAACTCAAGATAAAGTTGATCATGAGTGGGTTAAATACCGTCGTAACGCCTAATCAATTAAATCAAAGCCTCAATGGTACTGAGACTGCGGCGGTTTTTAGCTCACCGGACACGAAGTGCCGAGGTGAGCTATTGTGATCGCATTGTGTCCGTCCTCGTCTGCCGTTTTGTTTAGATTTTCATACTCGATGTATAGATGGCATCAGCTGTCATTTAACACATTCAACTCTAGCGACGAGTATACTCGTCATTTACATTCATTCACCTATGGTTACACTTGTCCTATGCAAACAGTGTTGACCCTGATCAGAGGGATCCTTAAGGAGCCCTCTGATCAGGGTCTACACTGTTTGTCATTGGGAAATAAATTGTTAAAATCAACCCAAAATAGTTGGAAATGGACTGGAATGTTTTTGAAATTGGAATTGTCAATTAAAAGTTTCAGGGGTGAATAAGTTAAATGGCCATTAGACATGCTCTGAAATCGATGTAGTGTTCAGTGGTATAAGCTGATCTCAAAATTAAATTTAAGGTATACTATCGCTTTTGAAAAATAGTGAATTACCTGATGTAAATTGCTCAGAATACTGTACAAGTGTTCCAAACTTCAAACGGTCATTTAAGATAGCTATTGAGAATTGTTGTTCTACAAATTATTAACCTAAAACAAACAAAAACGACACAGGGAACAGTGTGACGGCAATAGCTCGACTTTTCGAAAAGTTGAGCGAAACATGATAATAAAACAACAAATAAACATGATAGAAAAAGAACATTCGACGGGCTTCGAAGCTCTGGCCTCATGTGTTACAGTTTTCACGCTAACCACTAGACCATCTCCACACACGTAAGTTAACTTGCTTTTTAAACATATTACTTCTATTAAAAATCAAGTGAAATACTTGTGCATGCTGAAAGCAACCGCGCGTAGACAACTTAACAAAATGTGATTTAGTAAACATTTTGGTGTAAATGAAGGAGAAATAAAGCTAAACTAGGTTTGTTTAAAAGGCTTATATATACAGTGGAGAATCTGTTATTCTTTCCCGTTTAAACGCAAACGTACGCAAACGCAAAACACTAAAACGTAGAAAAGAACAACTTTTGGACAATTCTGATAATTCTTGTTTATCTTGATGGCAAACAGTTTGGAGTCTGATCTGGCTCCAAACTGTTTGCACTGCAAATAATAGTTTTAGCGTAAACGCGTTTATTGGGAAAGAATAACAGATTCTCCACTGTAGTAGGCTCATTCTGAAAGTTTTTATGCCTCGTTATTTCTTTTCATTCCAAATGCGCACTTCTTTCTGTTTTTAGATATTTTCATATAATTTATAATAATAATAATATTATTATGTGTGTTTTTTTCGGCTACGTCGTAAGAACAAAACAAGGTTCGGTGTTTAAGGCAATTTGCGTAATTCATTATTCCATAAATACAAATGAACATAACACTTTCTTCTTTACTTTCACCAGACACATGCTTTAAACACATGAAAAATGTCTACATGTATATATTTATATATGTCATTAACGCCACCAATAAATGGTAGCAGTTATAGGGTCTAACTGTATGCTAATGACTATTCTCCATGGTATTAATATAATTGTGTTCTTTTAACCTTAATATATATTTTTTTAAATGATAAAAAATAAGATACATAAATGGAAAGTGTTGAAGCTCGCTATTCAAGTGAGTGATGTAATGTTCCTTTGAAATATCAGACGATAAACAAAAACGCCTGGGGGATCATATTACTGGAATTATAATGGAAATAATTAATTGTTACTATATAACGTCATGCTTATCTGTAAAGTCTTCAAACCTTTTACTTCCATAAGATCTTCTGTTGAGTTAACAGTAAATCAATTTCTTTTATGCTAAGCAGTGAATTATAGAGTTTTCTCAGTAGATCTACAGTGAATTATAACTTTTGGTAACAATTTTTTGCCGGGATTTTTTTATTGCTATTACCTCCTTTTAATTTGAATATGCCATACAAGATTATTTTGGTGTCGCACGTTCAAATTACTACGCCTTAAAATGATACTGAGTCTGGAGCGCTTTGATTTTGAGAGGCTCCATACGGGGTATTTGACATGACCCAAGTGATTAATCGGCAGCTTTATATTGAAATTTCTCTGTTAAAAGCATAAAAGAAATAGAATAATTGTTTGTTTCAGTGTAGGATGGGGTTTTCTTTCATCTCGTGAAAAGCAAGGATTATATTTTCACTCGTGGCTTCGCCACTCGTGAAAATATAAATACGAAAGAAGACTCAAGCAGGAAACGCAACACAAACAATACACCCATCTCTAAAGCAGAACACACACACAGCCATTCCATGACAAACAAACACACACAACCACACACACACACACACGCAATACCATTCCTTCATCTACACACTAAATAGAAAACAACACGCAAGACAAACATAAAGCTAAGTGAATATAGGAGCCCGCCTTGGTACAGTCAGTAGCAATCAATAATCAATTATAAATTAATTAACCATAAACAACCACTGGGGGGTTAAACCTGGATTTAGGGGCGCCCAACCTCACACTTATCTCCTATATTCACCTATAAAGACGAACAGTGTACATAAAATATAAACCTTGTTCCACAACCTTACAATCAAAAAGACCGCCAGCACAGTAAGTAAATGCATGTAAAACATCTAACAAAATTCTCTGACAGGATTATTAGTAACACGGGAAAGAATTAAACATTCAAGTCCGTGTTGAAAATAACCCACTATAGCAACGGTCAAATTGTACTCAAGCGAATAGTCTGTAGTCACGAGTAACTGTAAGACATGGGAGGGTTTAGGGTACGACAGAGAGGGAGAGAAAAACCAAAGCACGAAAATCCGACATAACTCTCCCGGTTAAGGACGGCTTTAGAGATACATCATCATGTAGTGCTAAGCCCTGTCTGTCGTCGCACAACCTTGCTTTTCACTCGATGAAAGAAATTCCCATCTTACACTGAAACAAACAATTATTCTCTATATCATACTAACTATCGTTAAAAACACTGCGACAAAACACTTTTTTACAAACATAATTCCTCATTAAAACTAATCTAACAGAAAACGCAAAACAAATACGTGTACAAGCATTTACAAAACATAAATACACTTTTGGCGATTTGAATCTAAATATGAGTTCGAAAAGCTCGGAGCCTCGTCAGATGCAGAATTACCAAGCTTTTGATATAGCGGTACATTGTTTGTAATAGATTTGAGTTCCGGAAGTACAAACGCGTGTTTTGGGCACGAAAAGAATTGTCAGTCCTGTTTACGTCACGAAAGATACGATTGCGGTGAATCGACTTTCAGCAATAGAACTGGACAATATGCCATCGACATGCACGGTTTCTAAGCACCGAAAGATGATGGGGTTTTGTACCAAATCTGCAGAGACTCAAAAGTGACAATTTTATGGACGACATAACTACCAATGCAGGGATTTTGCGAATATATTTTTAACCCCTTTTGCCATTGTGTCATCTACTGTAAAACTTGTACAGTTCTCCCACCCTACAACGACCCTCCCAACAACGGCTCCCTCTTAACAGCAACCATTGTCACTGTTCCCCAAACAAGACATTTATGTCAAACAATTCATGGCTGCGATACCGTCTGCTTAAATTTGTAGTCTGCTGTTTTTCTCAAAGTTTCATACAAGTGGACATTTTGATAGAATAAATATAATGACGACTGAAAAACAGCTTGAATCTAGATCAGACGCCGCGTTACGCGGCGTCTGATCTGGATTCAAGCTGTTTGCAAATGTAAGCCAATTCTTTTTCTCCCTCCCTCCGAACAAAACACAATCTGTGTCTGCCATTGGGTGTCGTTGTAGAGAGGAAGCTCTGTACAATGATTATATTTCTCAAATCTTAGTTTTCGGTAAATTGACTATCTCTTTTGTCGCACAATTTAACACAGAACAAACTATTGTTTGCAATATTTTGTCGTCTGCAATGTTAGGCCAATTTAATATTAAGAGAGTTTAGACTGAAGAAATATTTAAACGAGGGCCAAACAGTTTTGATTCTGATCAGACGCCACGTATAGCTGCGTCTGATTGGTCCCAAACTGTTTGCAAAGTCAACATAGGTCACCTTCGAACGTGAAAGGGTTTGTGCCAAATCGCGAAAATTTAGACCTAAAATATTAATCCTCGAAGAGATGCTTGATATCAAAAGCAAGTAAATTCATTACGTAATGCTCTACTACAGCAACAGTTCGAAAGTCTTCCCTGATACCTTGGGCCAATAGTATATAGTTATTTCATGATAGGCCGAGGGCAACAGTTCGAAAGTGTTCCCTGATAACAAGGGCCAATAGTTTTGACTGTTCCCCTAACACACATGAAATAACTGTTTTATTAGTAGTCACATGACCAGAAGCATGCTATTACGTCACACTCACGTATTTGTGACGTAATAGAATGTTCTCGATTTGTTCATTATTTGATGAACTGTTTGCTGTGGAATGATTGATAGTTGAGACATGGCATATGTTAATTCAATGTTTACTAATTAAATATGTTTGCATCTATATACTGGTCATAGTGACGTATATTTCCCAAAATACCTAATACTCTATATAATAACTCTATATAGTTTTTGCACGAAGAAATAACACAGTGTTATTCATTCGTGGTTTTTGAGAGACGTCTGATGAATGATCAGCGTCTTCGTGTAAGCGCTTTCATGTTAACATCCGCACACTATTGTAATATTCGTGTCCGTATTGTTTTTAGGTATAAAGGATAACGTTGATGTGTATTACGAACTCGTCTCAATGATTATAGTATTACATGTATTATAAATAATAATAATGCATGAAATAAAGTAGTAAACATTCACCAGACAACAATCAATGACAATAATTCAATACTGTTTCATTCTAATGCGGCACTCCTGGGTACCGGAAAACTCTCATCGACCCTGGTTTTAAAACTTCTACGCATTTTTTTCGTGCAGAGGAAACAGTTCGTCCTGGTGGTCAATAGTTAAAACTATTGCCTCCTCCCCCCCCCACCCCCCCGGATTAGGCAATGTCAGAACAACACAGCAAAACAGTCAAAATAATAAATTATAAGTTATATAGAACATTAGGTAATAATTTTGACAGTTTGCCAAACACACATAACTGTATACGTACTAGTGTCTAATTAAGTGGAAATTGCGGCACCTCATCAGGGTCTGCACTATTTGCTATATCAAATGAGATATTTTACCGTATGGAAAAACACACTACAGTTTCTTTATACCATCCTTGCATATATACAATGAAATATTACAGTATGTATATAGATAATTATCAATTTCTTTGGATTGATATGAAAAATATAATTTTAGTTCACTCGAATGGGAAGTTCTGTGGACTCGACTTTAACCAGATAACAACCCATTCTCGTCATATATTTTTCATATCCATCCAAAGGAATTGGTTATTCTATCTATTATTTACATTTTAACGACATTTGTACAGTGAAAACTCACATAAAGAAATTGTTTACGCATGACGTCACAAAAGATATAGTGACGTGACGTCACAAAATGATATCGTCACTGCAAAAGTGATATAATCACTAGTGATGATATAAACTGTGACGCATATGGCATTTATCTAACTGAGAACTCTCTATAAATCATCGATAGGAATATAATATTAAATAGGTATAACTCTTCGAATATCCAGGCGTAAATGGGTTAAGCACATAAATAGTCAAGCTGTCGTTCGTTGCTTCATTAGATTGGCTGACATTTTATGTATAGTTTCTAAGCAGCGAGATATGATGGAGTTTTGTACAAATCTGCAGAGCCTCAAATATGGCAATATATTGGTCGTCATAACTACCCATATAAATGATTAACCATCATTACGCTAGGCACCTGTCATCTGCAAACATCGTCGTCTGCTGCCATTTTGCTCATTTAATATCGTCTGCTTTGAAATATTCGTCTGCAAAATGTGTTAAATTTAGATTTGTACATTTTTAAGTAAAGACACCTAAAAAAGAGTGTCAAACAGTTTTGATCAAGATCAGACGCCGCGTTACGCGGCGTCTGACCTGGATCATAACTGTTTGCGAAAACAGTGATGTCGCGATTAGCATGCAAAGGGCTAGATATAGATTAACATTTTAATTCATATTCCATCAAATCTTTAACGAACAGTTTCCAATTAAGCATTGTCCATTTATGGCTATTATGGGTTGTTTCATGCAATATATTGTAAAATAATGGATAGTACAGATCATTTAAATACCCTCTGATCTGGGTCTAAATTGTACGCATAGGCCAAATGTACCCTTACATGTAATGGGTACACTTGTTGTAAACGACGAGTATACTCGTCGCTAGTGTTGAATGGGTTAACTGTTATATGACGTCATCTGTTTGAAACAATTGTCGTATGTTGTTTTTCACATTTAATTTTTCAGTATATTGCCTAAAACTATATTGAAATCAGTGTCAAACAATGAAGATCGCCGTTACGCAGGATCTGATCAGGATCCAAACTGTTATCAAATATGTAATTGTAGTACGGGCAGGCAGTGAAGAGTTTAATATATTAATGGTCATTGTTGCAGGCTAATACTCTGCCATGATTTATCAGCCGGTATCAAGGGATTGTGCCCCTATCAAACCATTAGCATGCTGTAACCTCGTCTGCATCATAAATGTAATCTGCAATTTGTGCATACAGCGCTCCCTCTCTACAACGACACCCAATGGGAGACAGAAATTGTGTGCGTTGTTCGGAGGGAGTTGTTATAGGGAGGGAAATTGGCTGACATTTGCAAACAGCTTGAATCCAGATCAGACGCCGCGTAACGCGGCGTCTGATCTGGATTCAAGCTGTTTTGTCACACGTTATTAGGTTTTTGTCTGTCAAAATGTCCATTATGTAGCTTTGTGAAAAACAGCAGGCGATTCTTTTAAGCACACGACATTGCAGCCGTGAAAAGGTTGGACATAATTGTCCTGATTCGGAAACTGCGACAAGGGTAGTTGTAAGGAGGAAGTCGTTGTAGGGAGGGGGCGCTGTATGTAGTTTTCAAATATCGATCACAGAATAACCTTAACATCGAGTAGCAAACACTTTGAATTCTGATGAATTACCGTGAAAAGACGGCGACTGATCAGGATTAAACTGAGTGCAAACATAAAGCAGATGGCGCTTCATATGAAAATTTTGCAAACCCTTATCACGTTAAGCATGGAATAAATTGCTTTTGATCAATTTGGAATTCAAATAGGATGCAAAGGTTTTCAGAAATTATTCAAAATACAAACTTCATTCTAATCTTTACATTTTTCTGTTTCTTCAGTTCCATTCTTATGAATGAAAATGATTCATTTACATGACAATTTATATGCATGTGATAATATGACGATATAAGGTTAAATAATATGGCAGATTGCTAACTAGGTCGAAGATAATGAGGCGTGTGGTCACTCATTAAGGACATGTATAATCAATTAGGTTATATAGTGGAACAAATGCTATTATTTCCCGTTTAACGAAAAATGACGCAAATACAATGCATAAAATGTTAAACAATTCAAAGTATTGTTCAGTACATGTATTTATTATTACATGTATCTCAGTGTAAAAAGGTTTAGAGCCTAAATATGTTGGCAATACATATCTGACTCCCTATTGTTTGCAAAGGACTTATTCTTAGTGTATACAGTGGAGAATCTGTTATTCTTTCCCAATTAACGCGTTTACGCTAAAACTATTATTTCTATTACAAACCGTTTGGAGCCAGATCAGACGCCGGGTAAACCCGGCGTCTGATCAGGCTCCAAACTGTTTGCCACCAAGATAAACATGAAATATCAGAATTGTCCAAAAGTTGTTCTTTTCTACGTTTTAGTGCTTTGCGTTTGCGTGCATTTGCGTACGTTTGCGTTTAAACGGGAAAGAATAACAGATTATCCACTGTATACATGCGTCTAAGATAAAGCATATATTGCAGTACATTTTATCACCTGAATACCGTGGACAAGGCGTTATTCTTTCACAAGAAACACGTTTATAAATTATTAAATAAAAAACCTGTAGATCCACATGTGTATGTCAATTGCAAACGGCAAGGAGCCAAATCAGATGCCGCATAACCCGGCCTCTCACCAGGCTCGAAACTATAAATAACATTCTCAAAAACCTTACATTTTCTTCATTTCGTTGCATTGCATTAGCGTTTAGTTTCGATTAACCCTTTCCCTTATAGAAGCGACTTTTAGCGCATTCATTTTATTCATCCGCCAAAGAAAATAGTTCCATTTTATACTGTCATGAATATGTACCATAATAAAAAAATTTCTATATCCTAGCAGATAGTAACTTAAAGCAGGCTAAAAGTAAAGCAGAATGCGCCCCAGGGCGCATTCTGCTTTACTTTTAGCCTGCTTTTATAGGTCACATATCTTAAATACAAGAAACAGGCTATTGGTTAAAGGGTTAAACGAGGAAAAATAGCATTTTCTCCACGGTCGCGTATTATTCCTTTGGACGCAAAGGTAACCGAGACTTAAATCTCAAAATTCTTCAACGCCGTCACTGATTCAACGTGTTTCTGTTTTTGTTTCTAAAATTACGATTCTTGCCATTTCGACAATGGAAACATTTAATGTGAGTGTCAAATAGTGTGGATCCTACCCAGCTGCAAAGTCGTTCAGCGTCTGATGGGGATTACAAAGGTAAGTACACTTGGACCTAATGCTGTGAGGAGATCAATTGAATTTTTAACAAAATTTATCTTATCTCGAGAAGATAAAGACACGTGAATGTGAATCACGATCAACCATACTCAGTATCATAATATAGTATAACATGATGACTATTGCCTTCTTAGTTATAAAATAAATTACGAACATTACACCTTTTCAGTGCAAGGCTAGAAAGCACTATCGAAAACAAACAGTTTGAATCCTGACCAGAATGTACGCCCAACATTTAATATGTTCAATGCAAAGCTAGAACACACTATCGAACACAAACAGTTTGAATCCTGATCAGACGCCCAGCAGTTAACCTTTTTCAGTACAAAGCTAGACAATACTATCGAATGCAAACAGTTTGAATCCTGACCAGACGGATTTAAATTGTTTGATACTCATAGAAATGGTCGTTTTAGTCAAACTGTCTAAAAAAAAAATTTGAAATTATTATTATTATTGTTGTTATTGTTATTTTCATTATCATTGTACCAGATTTATATAGCGCTTTTTTCACACAGGAGTTGTGCGTTCGAAATAAATGCAGGCTATATATTTGCGAACATACGATATTATTGTAGTGAATATTTTTGGACGGGATGACTTCAAAGTGGCATTGAAAAGGTTTACAGAATAATATATTTATATAATATAATTATAAATGTTTGTAAATGGCTGGATTGACTAAACAGGGGAAACAATCGCAGTATCATCGAAAAGAAAACATGGAAATTATGATATAAACTAATGGTATCAGAATGAGAGAAAAATAAACGACACAGAGAAAGATAATCAAAGCGTGTCAGAAAAATGAAAACGAGATTTAAAAATTTACATTCGCCCCATTCCATTCCATTTAAAAAATGACGTTTAATTCGTGTAAACGCAATTTCTCGAGAGGGTGGAACTTAGGGATATCTTGCGCAGAGGAGGCGGGGCTTATGAATCTGCTCTCCGCGAATAATTTAGTTGTGTTGCTTTAGTATTACCGTTATTGCTGTTCCTTTCAGGGTACACATTATTCGTGTTAACAACCTCTGATATGGATTAAACATACATGCATACTAATCAAATGTTCATTTAATATTAGAAATTACAGCAAATATAATGTAAATATAAGAAATGAATTGAATTTTTTCGGCGTTTAAGCGAAATAAACGACAGAAAATGATCAGCAAATTTACCATGAACGATTCATGAAATTTGCCGATCATTTTCTGTCGTTTATTTCGCTTAAACGCCGAAAAATCAGTTCATTTCTTAAATAATGCAATACTGACTCTAGTCAAAGAACAGTAGAGAGGACTTATTCTTTTTCTATAAACGCGTTTATGCTAAAACCCTTATATCCATTGGAGTCAGATAATCAGACGCCGGATAACCCGGTGTCGGACCAGGCTCCAAACTGTTTGCAATGGAAATAATATTTTTAACGTAAACGAGTTTATTGGGAAAGAAAAACGTTTTCTCCACGGTACCAATCCCAGTCTAATGATAACACATTTGTTATTCTTTCCTGTTTACACGAAACTTAATGCAAAAGCAATGCATTAAAACATTGAAAATAACAAACTGTTTTAAATACATTGACTATATAGTTTAATAAATGTGTCAAACAGTTTAGATCCCGATCAGAGGCCATGATCCTAAGTTATCACTCATTTGACCGTACCGTGCAGAAGGTTATTCGATACACGTTAAGTAAGTCTTATTGTCGATCTTAAGACACGGACAGCTAAATGAAAGGTCGGAAGAAGTTAAAAAGCAATAGCGTTTCGAAGATTTACATTTAGTGGAGTATACATTATTATTTCGCGTTTAACACCAACAAAACGAAAACGCAATGCAATAAAATGTAAAAAATACACTTTTCTGAAATACATATTGATTTTTTTATTCTGAGTGGCAAATAAGACGCCAATTTATTCGTTACTGATCCGTCCCTTATGAGCGTTAATAAGACATGAAAGCGACAATTAAGAGGAATTATACAATCAGTTACTAGTACATGTAGTAACCTTTATTTACATAAATATTATCAGTGATACCATTGTTTCGGGGCTTTGTATGATGGTAAAACAATATATTGGAATGAAACCTTATTGCTGGTATTTAAACAAGTACAAGTTTCAGTCAGAGCAAATTGTGTAGGTGGATGTTCCTCTATATGAGTTGTCTTGAATTTCCATCTGTCTATAAAGCTTACGATACTTATAAGAACATTTTCGTCCATAGCAACATACTTCAGTTCGGTAGTTCCCCCTTCACTTCATCCCCGTTGAACCCTCTTACGCAATAGGCGCCTAAAGCAAATATGTCAAACAGATTAGCTTCTGACCAGATGCCGCGTCATGCGGAGTCTGGTCAGAATCCAAACTGTTTGGCATTCATATCGACATTTCAGAAGAGCCCTTAACATAATTTTGAGAACTTTTTCAGACAACAGTATCAATAAAGATGATATTTTGGCGGTGAGACAGTTAGAGCAGACGACACAACTGAAGTGTGAGTAACCCTTTCACGCTCAATGACGCTTAAAAGCGCGTCTGCAAACAATTTGAATCCTGATCAGACACCGCGTAACGCGGCGTCTAATCAGGACCCAAACTGTTTGACACTCGTATCGATATCTATTAAGTCATAAAACCTTAAAACTTACCTTGAAACGTGTCTTTCAGACAAAAATACTGAAGCAGACGACAATAAAGCGGTGAGGGGGTAAACATTTCCGAATAATCTGATCATGAAAGGGTTAACCCCTTCTCTGCTTTACCCCGAGTACAATAGTTATCTGTAAACAGTTAGGATCCTGAGCAGACGTCGCGTCACGCGGCGTCTGATCAGGAGCCAAATTGTTTGACACTCAGTTATATATATTTTTAGTAAAAATATCTTAGTTTAGAATTTGAGAAATAACAGTAGACGACAATTGTTTAAAATGGTGACGTCATGGCAGTGAAGGGGTAAAAGCACCGAAGACGACCCGACCCGTCTTTATACAAGTTGTTACAGCGGTATATTACTGTATTCAATTTACTGAATGCATAAATAAAACAATGAGATGCAAAACGTGACTGTTCATACAGTGGGTAAGACGTTGTTCTTTCCCGATAAACACGTGTGCTTAACTATTTGAACCCTGGTCACGCATATATGCGTCATTTACAAACAGCATACCTACGGGGATTACACAAAGTATTTTCCTATGCAAACAGTGTAGAGCCCTCTGATCAGGGTCTACACTGTTTGTTATTTTGACAAATATTGTAAAAATCAACACTAAAAAGTCAAATAAGGTCTAGACTAAATTGGAAACTAGTTTCATTGAGGAAAGTGTTAAACAACTAAGTCCATTACAAAATTTTTTGATCAAGATCAGACGCCTGGTAACCTGGCGTCTGATCTGGCTCCACATTATTTGCCAGGTGGACAAAATTAAATCGTTGGAATTTTTAATTAAAATTTAGTTTTATACATTTTATTGCATTATGTTTATCTGTGTACGTTTCATTTGAATTTCAGATAATAACTACTTTTCACTGTAAAGGGACATTTTTAATTACATACCTTCACCAAGTCCTCCGCCGCTAGAGTTAGCCTCTCTCCGTACCCTTCTATGGTCTTCATTGTCCACACTCAGCGGCAGTGCATTCCTAAAGCCGTGTCGCGCGTCTTGTTTGAGAACAACCGAAACACTTACAAATCCAATATAAACTAGAAATAATATCACAAAAGCAACTTTTCTTGTTCTTCCCCTGATATGTGCTTTCTGTATTTGAAACTCCAGTGCCATGTTCCGCGTCTACAGTAATACTGTATCAGAAGGATGCTGAATAGAGCTCTACTGGAACCGTGGTGTGGTAAGCCTCACGGCACAGGCATTCTCACGCACACTGGGTCCCCAATACTAGCGGTTCTGGCAAAGATATATATCGATCGTTGGCTGATCAGTAAAGCAGAGTGCCAAGCACATTGGTAGTTATGTTATATGATGTACTAGATGTGCGACAATACCAACTATCACACGACTACTCATAATTGGTTGATAACGAGCACTTAACCCCGCCATTGTTATGACGTCATATGTTTTAAACAATTGTCGCCTGCTTTTATTTCTCAAGCTCAACTGTTAGATAAATTGACTTAAGTAATATCGTAATGCAGTTCAAACAGTTTGGATTTTGATCAGACGCCGCGTTACGCGGCGTCTGATCAAATCCAATCTGTTTTGTAAATAACCGCTGTATGCTGGGTAAGGTAGTGAATCGGATAACCTCAACATTACTGAGATATCGTTTGCTTTAAGTGTGTCGTCTGCTTCTTCATGTATATACATTGCTCAAATTTTAATTGAAGGAATTTTGACTGGAACTTCCTTGATCTGAGTGTCAATTTATTCGGATCCTGGTCAGACAATAAGTTTCTCGGCGTCTGATCAGGACTCTAGCTGTTTGCAAATATAAGTGAACTTGGGGTATTTAAGTATCCCAATTTTTGAACCACAATATATGGTCAATAAGCATTTGAAGAGAGGAAGGTAGACACAGATGAAACTTGATTGGCTGATAACAGATGAAGAGGAGCAATGAGAGATAAACGATATTAAGATACGGCCACATTATTCTTTCGCAATATAACGTAAACTATTTATGTAAAAAGAAAAACAGTTATTTTCATTGCAAACAGATTTTGGCGTCAGGTCAGCCGACGGGTCGCACAGCGTCTGATCGGACTCTGAACTGTTTGCCACTCAGATTAACCCATTTACCCTTGAAACCTTTAATGGACAATTCAAATGTCAATATTATTGACTATATAGGGTCGATTTTATTTAACAATTTATTTATTTAACAATTTATTTCACACTAACAACCAGTGTAGACCCTGATCAGAGGGTTATTAAAGGATCCTTCTGATCAGGGCCTACACTGTTTGCATGGGACACGTGTAATCCTCCCAGGTAAATGACGAGTACACTCGTCGCTAGGGTTAAAATAAATCGTTAGACATGTAGAATACTGTATTTGTTTACATTAAGTGCATTACGTCTTCTCCGCTTTATAACTGAAAAGTATTTACGAATCCAGTGACTGGAAAAAATGGGAGTCAGAAAGATGACCACATTTTGATCAATACAATATTGAGGAGAAGCGATACGACAGGATCAGAAAGTGAAATAAGGATTTTATTTGTTCAAAGATAACAGACACTACACAAATACACACATGATACCGTTGATACAGGCAGGCCTATCCCTATCATCACCACTATCAATTTTGCACATAATTTGGATCCTGGTCTGACGCCGCATGACGCGGCGTCTGATGACAAACCAATCTGTTATAAAATAGTACAGCGCTGTTGAGCCGAATTCTTCACACTACGAATTCTTCACACCGTAATCAGACGTGTGAAGAATTCGTACGAATTCTTCCACTCGTGTGACCAATGTGTGATGATTTCGTACGAATATGTCACACAATGGCAGTGTGAGATTTCCGTACTCCCTTTTTAACGACCTGTTGGTACCTACGGATTCTTCACACATCACCTTCCGTTTAACATTTCTTTATGAAACAAGTTCTAACAACTTATAGGCAAATCACTTTCCATAGCGCAAAAGATGGTGTATTGCGTCGTATTGTGAGATGACACTAGAGTACTAGGGAAAACCAATGTCTTCGGACAGGTGACCCTCTCACGTACTGTCACGACCCGGGATCGAACTCGGGATGCATTGTTAAGAAGCGGGTGCGCTAAAACTGTGTTATCCACCCTTTTACATGCAGTTTTTACGATTTGATAAAAAAAGCTCTTAAACAGCCGACCTATATCCGAAGAATTATCTGTGGATAAGTGCATCCCTTTTTATCCCATGATCAAACTTAAGTTCCGTTGAGTTTATTCTTAGTTCTCGGCTTCCTTTGAGGGAGGCATAACAGGCCGACGACCGACAGGTCGCCGGCCGAATGCTGGTAGATTGTTGGTATTCTTAACGGGATGGGGAGGGATGGGACCCGTGGCCGTGGTCCAGTGCTCATAGTGACTATGACTTACACTCACTTAGGTCCTTACTGCTCTTGGTTCGAATCCCAATCTGAACACTTGGGCTTTTTCATTTGGAGAAGCCTTCAAGCTGGCTATCGGAAATTCGGTGATTTTACCCAGATGCATATTTTTACCTGATACAGTTTATGACGTGCATCCGGTTTCTTCTCCCATCTGCAATTAGCTTTATGTCGAGATATGACTGAAATACTGTTTACATAGTATGAACTCAGAATTCTTGGCCTCGGTTTGATTTTAAAGTGGAGTTAAAAGCTAGTTTCAACGACGGTCATCGAAACGACATCGATTACGGCACCTTACACGTCGATAGGACCCGAGAAAGCTTTTGACCAAATATACAAACGTATACAAGCGTGTCAGAGGTCGGGCAAGGCCGTCTCCATCCGGCTTTTGCCTATCCTATACCAGCCGGTGTAATGACGAAAAGTGTCCCCATCACTCAGAAGTGTGACCCCGGGACATTTTTCGACTCAGAAAATTAACCTCCCGGGTCATTTTACATGTATTATGCCAAAGCAAGTCCCAAGGACAGTTTTCTACATCAAAAATTGTCATTGTGTGTCACTCTTTAGAGGGGGACACATTTCGTCTTTACACCGGCGCCTGTCTGGCAACCGGATAACACCGGTTTCCTTTCGGTCCCCAATAGTAGTGCACGTTATTACTGAATGCCCATGATGTAGACTATACGATAAGGCAATCGGTTGTATGGTTCCATGTAAGAAAGTGAGCAACATAACAAAGAAGTGAAATCAGCGCGTCTTTATAAACCTCATTCATATATTGAACCCACGATAACCAATATCGGGCGATGATGGTCGCCCGTCTTAAAACCGTTGCCCGTCCGGTATTTAAGGACTATCGCGGCAGTTTGTTCGAATTTTCAAAACAATAAAAAAAATTTATTTTTGCATATTGCTAGTATATATCCTGTTGTGCAGAAATATGAAATAAAAATAGGGAGTCCCCGAACTGGTTCTTTTTTTAATAGTTTTTTTTTTTTTTTTGGTAAACCCCTAATTATCCAGAGACACATGCAGAATTTGAAAAAAAATCTGAATGGTTTGAAAATTCGAAAAAACTGCCGCGATAGTCCTTAATAAAATTTAATTTCAAAAGCATCGGAATGGCAGAATCTCCCGGAAAAATGTAGAAAGGGGAATACATCTCACGGTGTTGATACAAGAATTATGAACTTTGTTTGCAATACACATCTACTCATTAAACTCTTTAAATGAAATTTCAGCTTAAAAGCTTCAGTGGAACAGGCGTTAGAGTAAAAACAGTCGGCCGATCGGACAGATAGACTACGGAAAAGTGACTGACCCCGACGTGATATCTTTGCCTTCAGCTGGTGACACAGAAACCGGTCCATACATTTATAAAGTTCTTAGAATGCATCATACAGACGGACCGAATAATATCCGATACGACGGAATCGAGTAAAGTATATGGTCACCAAAGTGCTATTATTACCATGATATTTTTCAGTTTTATGTGTCTATAATTAATTATATCGAGTGCTGAAAAATGTGACATTTCTCACCATGTGACCTTGACCTTTTTTCATTTAAACAGGCACTCTAGTACATATGTTTTGTCATTATGTGAAATATCAAGTAAACCTAATATGCCCCTTATCCATCTGGGTGGCTAAAAGCTTTTTGGAAAGTGTGAGGTTTTCGTATGCACACAATATTTACATTCGCTTTTAAAAAAATTCGACATGTGAAGAATTCGTATCTACTGTCAGGGGGGGGGGGGGGGGGGGGGGGGGGCTGAGAGTCAGTATGAGTTATTCTTCACACATGTGTGACATATTCGTATGAAATTCCTACGAATTCCTCACAGGTGTGAAGTATTCGTAGTGTGAAGAATTCGGCTCAACACAGCGCTCCCTTTCCACAACAACAGCCAGTGGGAGACAAATAGTGTGTGCGTTATTGGGAGGGAGTCGCTATAGGGAGGAAAATATTGCATTTGCAAACAGCGTGAATCCAGATCAGACGCCGCGTAACGCGGCGTCTGATCTGGATTCAAACTGTTTGTCACTCGTCATTAAGTTTTTTTCCTGTCAAAATGTCCAATATGTAACTTTGAGAAAAACAGCAGACGACAACTCTAAGCAGACGATATAACAGCAGTAAAAGCGTTAGACATAATTGTCCAGTTTAGGGAACTGCGGCAAGGGTCGTTGTTGGGAGGGCCATTGTAGGGAGTGACACTATTTTATCTATTTAACGCGTTTCGTTGTCTTAATATTTGCCTTTTGCGTTTAGACCACCCATTCTCTTGAGACCAATTAAACTTGAATGCATCTGTACCCGCTGTTCTGGGACACCAATACTTGGAATAAAACTTCGTACTTTTAGTGTTATATGAACAAGCAAACATGTCACAGGTGTGCGGGCCACAAACCGCTCGTTTGGTATTTGCACACAGTATTGTGTTGTTGTTTTCTATTTGATGTATAGCTACATGTAAGACCGATAATTTCAATCAAAACATTTTAAATTTAGCTTTGAAAATATAGAGCACATAACAGCATCAATTCATACGATTATTTGGCGAGGAAACGATCAAATTAGACGAAAAAAAAATATCTAAAGGTTCAAGAGCTAAGTTTACTTAACTCATTTACGCCGAGTGGATTCTTCCATGCTTATATACTTGATAAGTCCATTTTATGTACATGTAAGGGATGCCTTGTCATTTTCGTTTTGTTCGTTATTGAATTTTCTATCAGCAAACAGTGTAAACTTTGTAAACATTGTAGGGTACTGATCAGAGTCTACACTGTTTGCCGCTGTTCCTTTCATATGACACTGGGCAGAAATGGGTTTATTTATAGAGATTTATAAGTGTGTGTCAAATAAGGAAGTGATAAAAAGAGCAGAAAACGAAACTTACAGTTATGTTTAGAGAGATAACTATATGTACCAAACACATGAACACATGTAAAGTTTGTTACAAGCAGACTTAAAGTAGATAAAGTATATCAGTGGATATATATATTTGAATGAATGTCATCAGAAAATCTGATTTACATCTACATGCTATTTATACAAGCAAAATATCAGATACATCGTTAGGCTATCAGCTGGCTAAGTAAATTTTTCGTCCCCCTCACCCCGAAAGGTAGAAAATTTCCACATATACCATGATTTAGTATGCATATAGGCGATCCCATTTAGGGTGGATGACAAGCCTGAAAGTGGTGCAGATTTTTTTATTTGGCGTTTCCATGGCAACAGCCCAGTTTTACACTGTGTTTCAGGAAAACCGCTGTAACTTGATCAATTTTTGTAATAGAAGAATGAAAATAGTACAGTGATGAAGCTTAGACATTGAGCTTTAATAAAATGAGAGTTTGTGTAAATTATCTCATTTGCATACTTATGAATATTAATGAGAATATTAAAAAACTCATAAAAATAGGAAAAATAATATCAAAATCATACTTTCAACTAATAATTAAACACACTCAAAGGATACAAAAGATGCCAATTTTGCTTAAAAACATATCTGAACATTCCTTGAAAGAATGAGCTGGGTTTGATTAACCACTGACTACTGTATATGCCCCAAATTCCGTTTCTATGACAGCCGTCCATTTCTGACACAGAAACATGGCAATTCCTCAAACTTGCCCCATCCTCCAGAAAATCCTCTGTAACTTTGTTACTTTTAGTAATATAAGTATGAAAATTGTACAGTTATAGAGCTCAGAAGTTGGCCTTTAATTGAATGAACTTTTTATATAAATTATCTCATTTGCATAATTATGAATATTAATGAGATTATTAAAATCCTGAAAAATGCAGGGAAAAATTATTAAAATCATACTGAGTACGTAAATTTTGAACTGACTCGGAGGACACAAACAGAGCAAATCGTAATTATGATATATCAGAGAATATTGAGCCGGTTGGCGGGTCATAACCCTTTGATCACACGTGCCACGAGTTCCGTTCCCATGACAACAGGCCCACACAGATTCATTATTCAACCAGGAAAGCCACTGTATCTTTGGCGTTATTTGTGAAAAAAGAATGAAAATAAATTTTCAATAGAGCCTAAACATTTGCTTTTAATTTTATGAAAACTGATGCACTTTATCTAATTTGCATACTGATGAATATTAATGAGATAATAAGAAAAACAGAGATAATTTATGAACATGTATCAAAACCATATTTCGAACTAATCCTTAATCTGGCACAGGGATCACAAGAAGAACATGTTGTATATTGAATACCGGTACTAGTATTAAAGGGCATACATAGAATGAATAAGCTGGTTCTGTGCCAAAATTATCTGCCGAATCTGTTTTAGCTCACCTGAGGAAAAGGCTCAAGATGAGCTGTTGTAATGGCCTTGTGTTCGGTGCATGCGTCGTCCGTCGTCAATAACACTTGCTTCAATTGACATCTCCTCCAATAGCACTTGACAGATTTCCCCAAAACGTTACAGAAATGTTTCTTGGATAAAGTTCTTTCAAATCTTTTCAAAAGATAAAAACGATGCAGAATATTGGTTGCCATGGCAATCGAATTAAAAATCAAAAGGAAATCTTGAAAACAATTCTTAACAAAAACTACAAGGGTCAGAGCTTAGATATTTGACACATAGCAGCAGCTTTAGGTTCTCTATCAAGATTATTCAAATTATTCCCCTGGGGTCAAAACTGGCCCCGCCCCGGGGCCGCAGTTTTAAAAGGAATTATACAGTAAAGTTTTGACCAGATTGTCATCTAAAGCTAATGTGGCCAAAGCTTTGATATTTGGCATAATATTTATGATATTTGATATGTAGCGAACATGCTAAGGTAGCGAAATTCCAGGTGGTCAAAGGTCCTGAAATCTTTCAAAGCCTTTCAAAATAGGTGAAAATGTTTTCTGGGTGACAAAAAACTTGGATCTGGGTATGATGCAAAACAACTCGGTGTCTTATGCAGATCCAAGCTGTTTGCAAATGTCACTACAGTATTTAGCCTTTTGAAAGAAACGGATTAATGAGTGATTGCATTGGTGGATGAGTTGGGTTTTACAGTACTGCGATGCAAAATAGGTCATATAGCGATGAGGAATTACAAGATGAGATGCTGATGATTTCAGGAAGAAGATTTAGGCTTATCCCATTCGTCCGAAGCAGAGCATGGGATCAAAACAACCGATGACAAATCAGTTTCAGATTTCGATCTGAACACGTTCAGTCAGAAGTACTTAAAAAGATCACATATACGCGGATAAGTCTACATATTGAAAGCCTGTACATCATTTGGAGTTGATGCCTAATCGGAAATCTTTGCAGTTTTACCCATTGAAGCAAAATACACCGATATTTCATTTCAGATAAGTCTATTCTGACATTAACTCATAGTTACATGTGCTATGTAGAGAGTAGAATGTCTTAACACTCAAACCGGCAAGAAAAAGAGAAGCTCAACTTGATTATATGCCAGTCTGAAAAGACTAGGCCTTGAGAAAGGCTACGTCTCAAGGGATAGATACCTTCCTTGGTGCTTTACTTTCTAGAAGGAACCGGAGGACTCGTGATATAGAATTCGCCGAGACCATAGGCAGCTATATTAAAAGGATGTCTGAAGATGAGTACAAATTGAAAGAATCTTTGGGAGATATTCACTGGCATAAGGATAATGGGTGTTATTCAACATACACTACGTTGCAAGATCACACATTGACCCTGACACTGGTAGTGATGGGAAACGAGGTCTTTCTACATATAAAAGTCAGAGGAAGTTTTTCAACTGGAAAGAACTGTGTTTATTTTGTGAGAAAAAGTCTTATAAAAGAGACAAGAATCTCGCAAATGTGGCAATATTTGAATTTTGTTCCATATTGGAGAAGAGAACACAGGAAAAGAATGACACAGAAAAGAGCTGTAGGATTAGTGACTGACTACAGCAAGCTCATTGCAAATGAAGCCAAATATCACAAAGACCATCATAGCAAGTATATCAAGCAAGAAAATTGTACAAAAGATTTGTCTGAAGCAGGAAATGTTTATGAGGCGGCCTTTGAAAGCTTGTTGATTGTAATAACAGCATAACAAGAGGCACATGTGTTATATTTCGCCCAATTGAGAAAAGCTGAAAAAAAATGAAGAGAATGATTTATGTCCCAGGACGGGTCATTTTTACCCCCCGAGGCATGTTTTGAATAATCTTGATAGAAAACCAGGAGAGGATGATATATGCCAAATATCTAAGCTCTGTGTACTAGGACTTCGGAATAGAAGCATTTTTAAGTTTTCATTGGAACAATCAATTTTTGTTCCTGTGACCTAGATATGCATCAGACCAAAATCATTTCTTAATTATTTGTAAAGGCCATCTAGAAGTGTCACAACGCCAAATATCAAAGCTTTGGTCACATTAGTTTGAGAGAAGAAGATGTTTTAAAATGTCAATAAATAACATACTCTATGTAAAACTGTGACTCCCGGGTGACCATTTTCGTTCACAGAGACATAATTTGAACAATATTGACATAAATAAATACGAAAGAAGACTCAAGCAGGAAACGCAACACAAACAATACACCCATCTCTAAAGCAGAACACACACACAGCCATACCATAACAAACACACACACACACACGCAATACCATTCCTTCATCTACACACTAAATAGAAAACAACACGCAAGACAAACATAAAGCTAAGTGAACATAGGAGCCCGCCTTGGTACGGTCAGTAGCAATCAATAATCAATTATAAATTAATTAACCATTAACAACCACTGGGGGGTTAAACCTGGGTTTAGGGGCGCCCAACCTCACACTTATCTCCTATATTCACCTATAACGACGAACAGTGTACATAAAATATAAACCCTGTTCCACAACCTTACAATCAAAAAGACCGCCAGCACAGTAAGTAAATACATGTAAAACATCTAACAAAATTCTCTGACAGGATTATTAGTAACACGGGAAAGAATTAAACATTCAAGCCCGTGTTAAAAATAACCCACTATGGCAACGGTCAAATTGTACTCAAGCGAATAGTCTGTAGTCACGAGTAACTGTAAGACATGGGAGGGTTTAGGGTACGACAGAGAGGGAGAGAAAAACCAAAGCACGAAAATCCGACATAACTCTCCCGGTTAAGGACGGCTTTAGAGATACATCATCATGTAGTGCTAAGCCCTGTCTGTCGTCGCACAACCAAAGAGGAAAGCATAGTTATCAATTGTAGATTGATCGATAACCAAACGTGAAGTGCGCAGCAATATAGTTGGATCATAATCTTTTTTGAGGAAAAATCTAATACGTTTCACAAATAGGTTTTGAAAATGCATATGTCCAAGAATCTTACGAAGTCTGTAAATCACATCACCATAAAACTCCGGATGTGAAATACCTTGCCGCAGAAAAGACTTTAAGTTACATTTATACTTGTTAATGAGAGGAAGATTTCTATAAAAAATTTTAAAAACCTGTAATTGATACTATATGCCTAATATCTAAACTCTGTGTACTAGGGTTTCAGATCAGAAAGTTTTTTGAAGTTTTCATTGCAATATCTATTTTTGCTCATGTGACCTAGTTATTCAATAGACCCAAACCATTTCAACAATATTGGTAAAGGACATTAAGCAATGTAATCAATGCGTAATATCAAAGCTTTGGCTACATTTGCTTCAGAGGACAAGCTGTTCAAAATCTAACTGTATATTTCTTTGTAAAACTGTGACCCCCGGGGCTGCTACTATGAGTCAAATATCTAAGGTCTGACCCTTGTAGTTTTTGTGAAGAATTGTTTTTAAGATTTCTTTAAGGTTGTTATTTCGGATGCAATGGCAACCAAAATTCTGCATCGTTTATCTTTTGGAAAAATTTGAAAGAACTTTATCCAAGAAACATTTCTGTAAAGTTTGGGGGAAATCTGTCAAGTGCTATTGGAGGAGATGTCAGTTGAAGCAAGTGTTAACGACGATGGATGACACATCACGCCGAACACAAGGCCATTACAACAGCTCATCTTGAGCCTTTTCCTCAGGTGAGCTAAAACAGATTCGGCAGATAATTTTGGCACAGAACCAGCTTATTCATTCTATGTATGCCCTTTAATACTAGTATTCAATTTACAACATGTTCTTCTTGTGACCCCTGGGCCAGATTAAGGATTAGTTCGAAATATGGTTTTGATATATGTTCATAAATTATCTCTGTTTTTCTTATTGTCTCATTAATATTCATCAGTATGCAAATTAGATAAAGTGCATCAGTTTTCATAAAATTAAAAGCAAATGTTTAGGCTCTATTGAAAATTTATTTTCATTCTTTTTTCACAAATAACGCCAAAGATACAGTGGCTTTCCTGATTGAATAATGAATCTGTGTGGGCCTGTTGTCATGGGAACGGAACTCGTGGCACGTGTGATCAAAGGGTTATGACCCGCCAACCGACTCAATTATTCTAAAAATATTCTCTGATATATCATAATTACGATTTGCTCTGTTTGTGTCCTCCGAGTCAGTTCAAAATTTACGTACTCAGTATGATTTTAATAATTTTTCCCTGCATTTTTCAGGATTTTAATAATCTCATTAATATTCATAATTATGCAAATGAGATAATTTATATAAAAAGTTCATTCAATTAAAGGCCAACTTCTGAGCTCTATAACTGTACAATTTTCATACTTATATTACCAAAAGTAACAAAGTTACAGGGGATTTTCTGGAGGATTGGGCAAGTTTGAGGAATTGCCATGTTTCTGTGTCAGAAATGGACGGCTGTCATAGAAACGGAATTTGGGGCATATACAGTAGTCAGTGGTTAATCAAACCCAGCTCATTCTTTCAAGGAATGTTCAGATAAGTTTTTAAGCAAATTTGGCATCTTTTGTATCCTTTGAGTGTATTTAATGTTTAGTTGAAAGTATGATTTTGATATTATTTTCCCTATTTTTATGAGTTTTTTGATATTCTCATTAATGTTCATAAGTATGCAAATGAGATAATTTACACAAACTCTCATTTTATTAAGGCTCAATGTCTAAGCTTCATCACTGTACTATTTCCATTCTTCTATTACAAAAATTGACCAAGTTACAGAGGTTTTCCTGAATCACTGTGTAAAAATGAGCGGTTGCCATGGAAACGCCAAATAAAAAAATCTGCACCACTTTCAGGCTTGTCATCCACCCTAAATTGGGTCTCCTATGTGTATACTACATCATGATATAAGTAGAAATTTTCTACCTTTCGGGGTGACGTAGCTCCTTAAATAGAGCTCTTTTTCAACTTGGCTGACAGCCTACGTGTTTTATCATACAATTAACACTGTGTTAAGCATACATTCAATCGAGTCATATCTACTAGAAATGCTGCTTAATTGTAATGAGTTTTCTGCATTTCACCTGTCGAGTAAAACAATCCAGCTTGAAGAGTGCCACATTTCTGTGTCATTAACGATCTTTGAAAAACATATCTCGAACAAATATGATAGCACTAATGTTTTATATCGAAACTGACATGTAAAACATATCTTGTTATACGACTCTGATATTTATAAACCAACGTAACTTATAACAAATCTGATTTAAACAATGTTAAAACAACACATCCGATGTAAGCCAAGGTAAAAACACCAATTCGATATAAATCAATGCGAATTAACGCAAAATCGATATGAATAAATGTTAAATAACACAAAATGCATGTATTGTGAACCATTTGACACACAAGTTTTGTGTCATATTGGTTCACAATACATGCAGTTTAAGCAATACATGTACATACAATGTATGAAAATATTACCAATCCGATGTTAACATTTTCAGTACAATACAAATCCAATATAAACCAATATAATACTTTACACACAAACTATTATAAATGAATTTCATATACTACAAAACAGAGATAGAAAGGATATATAACACAAGACAAATGTGTTATAATGTCATATACAGTGAAACCCCTCTAAACCGGAACCTCTAAATACCGGAATTCTCTCTAAACCGGACAAAAACGTTAGTCCCTTTTCCAACCCTTCACAGCTAATGTTTTACATCACAAAATGATACAAACTAATAATAAATATTTTATAACAAAACTAATATGAATTAAAGTTATATAAAATAAACTTGATACATGCTAATTTAATGCTAATATAATTCATACATCACAAAGCTGATTATTACACCTCGCTTTGAGTTACAATGTAAATTTCCTATAGACCTAAAGTTAACCTTTTTCGCATGTCTTTTACATCTATCCAAAATATACTGTCACTTTTCATGTTATTATTTTTGTGACGTCACTCAATGATGTTATTTTTTTTCTCCACTCTTAAAAGTACTGTCAGCTATATGATATGATATTCGCTATAGGAACGAAACAGAATGTTTTAAAAAGTGGTAACTGCTAATCAACTTTTGGCATTTTCTGTATAAGTTGCTTCCCTTTGTCAATTCCTTACAAGAATTCAAGCGCCTGGACCACTTGATAAACGATTTGCCACCTTTCGGAAGATGATATTTGCCAACTAGACAATGAAAAGACGACGTGTCTTCAATCTTCTTGTCATAACTTGATTCTATCTTTCTTGTAATATAATTATAAACAATGTGACGTCGTATCCGGCGACGTCAGTTCCTGCGTTACGTATATGTCCGCGCTAAATTGGTATTCACAACACATTTTATAAAATACGAATGAGACGATTCCAAAGCCAGTGTTGATAAGCTCGGTGTAATAAAATAAATATTAGAGGTCAGTTTGCGTGACATTCAATTTGTCAACCCTCGAAAACAAGAATGGCACCCTCGGCTACGCCTCGGGTAACATCCTGTTTCTCGAGTTGACAATTAAAATGCCACGCGAAATGCCATCTAATATTTATATAATGTCATATATTTCAAGTCCTATTTAAATACTAATTAAGGGTGTATCAAACTCATTAATTTGGGAAATGTTCATGGTATATGAAAACACTCTATGAAGGGTTTGTATTGAGGAGTTATTTAAGATGAATGAAAAAAAGAAAATGGTACATTTTGGTGAACAGCATTTGGCTCTACGGCCATGTAAAATTTACCCCACCGACTTTTTCTTATTGTGTCCTTTTAAAACAGCCCGTTTCAATAAAATCCATTTCAAATGAAAACAAATATGATAATTTGGTTTTGTGTTATTTATTACCTGTCTATGGTAGTATTTCCTCATACAAAAACAAAATTAAGAGAAATCAGGCACCAAATGTGAAATTTACAAAGCTCTAAATATCATCGATATGGTACTTTTTTGTAAATTTTGTAAAGGGAGATAACTCTTTTTACTTTAATAACTCAACATTTTCAACACTGACCTTTCAATTTCTTTTCATATTTTGAACTGCCTTTATAATACAAGTTCTCTATAAACATATGTACATGTGATACATTGTATATTAAATGTAGTACGAATGTCCTCTTTTTGCAGTTCAAAATATTTTCTATAAAGCGACAACTCATTCAAAGAGCATGGCAATTTTTTGAAGACAATAGACTGCTTAGTGCAAAACAAAAGTATACAATACATATAATACGGTTCTATTGGAACTACATGAAGTATCACTGTCCTTACAGGACTGAATCCCTGCTATCTTATAGCGCGACTCTTCTGTATTGCACTTTTAACCATCACATTTTTATTTTTAAAATGCTACACAAATCACTTTCGATGGCTCGGATGGTGCTGTATATGGTATTTTTTTTTTAAAGAAATGAACTTATTTTTTTCGGCGTTTAAGCGAAATAAACGACAATAAAGTATCGGCAAATTCCATGAATCGCGCTAACGATTTCATGGTTAATTTGCCGGTCACTTTCTGTCGTTTATTTCGCCTACACGCCGATAACTAAGCAGTTCATTTCTTATTATTACATTTCATTTACTGTAATTTGTAATATCAAGTGAACATTGTATTAGTATGCATGTATGTTTAGTCCATATTTGAGGTTTTTTAACACAAATAATGTGTACCCTGAAAGTAACAGCCATAACCGCATTACTGAAGAGTCTGTTATCCGAGTTCAAACGACACTCGCGCAGAAATTTTCCATAATGTTTTCGTATTTCTTCAATTGAATATCGATAAATCGCCCTAACAAATGTCCAGAGAATTCGGGCTATGTCACGGTTTAGGTTAGAAATAAGGGAAAGTTTAATTTACGATAGGTCAAGTTATCAAAGTTCGAATGTATAGTGGAACCTCTTAAAACAGGAACTACCGGAATTCTTTCTAAATCGGACAAAACTTTGGTCCCGTTTCCTGCCCTTCTTTATTTTGACCCTTTTCACCATAAACACGCCTTATTACGTCTTTGATATATTCCTACACCGAAGAAAATACATTCATTAATATGTACAGTAAAACCTCTCTATAACGGCCACTAAAACGAGGACTAATTGGTTATTTAAATGACAGGTGACAGCTTAAAGCACGGTGACAGTAAAACAGAAAGCTCCTACAGGAGCTTTCTGTTTTACTGTCACCATGCTTTAAGCAGTCACCTGTCAAAAACAACTAATAAATTAGCACACTTTAGTGGCCGTTATAGAGAGGTTTTACTGTATCATCAAAATAATTTCTATATTCTAGAAGTTGACAGCTTAACGTAGGTTGAAAGAAAAGCAGAATGCGTCTGAAGGTGAATTCTGCTTTACTTTCAACCTGCTTTTGTGGTCAGCTATATTCCATACTATATAGAAATAAGCTTTTGGGTAATTGGTCAAAACCACTCTGAACCGGAAACCTCTCTAAACAGGAAATTTATGTTGTTCCCACACATATGTTTGGTTCAAAGCTTTGAATGGAATATGTTAAATTTGGCAATACAAGGGATACAGGTGACGTAAAAACTTGGTGTCGAACGGGTTAAAACGTTATACTATTGCTTCTTTACCATTACCAGTATGTGAGGAAGTGGAGCATTCTTCAGCTATTATGTTCTGTGGTTAGTGATTATGTAACACTAACGAATCTCTGAAAATAACATCAACCGAACTTCTAACAAACTAACATTAGGCAATTTCCTGTCACGCAGTTAACTATACGGCACGTCATATATGCATTTCAAATTTCTTGGAATTGTTTTTGATAAAGAGTTTGACCTTCGGCACAATACAGGCTATGTGAAAAGTTTTGCAAAACGTTTTGTCAAATTTGATAATGATGAGTCGACATGTAACTTGGCGTCTCATCTAGAGTAAACGTGTTCGAAACTTCATTACATGTAATAGTTTCCTAAATATATGTAATAATTGCAGAAGAATGAGTTGTGAGCCGTGTTGCAAATGACAATTAATCCAAAACTGAACTGAATTTGTTCGGCGTTTAAACGAAATAAACGACAGAACCTCTTCTGTTGTTTATTTCGCTTTTAAAAAAACGCAGACAAAAATCAGTTCATTTCTTATATTAACATTATATTTGCTGTTATTTCTAATATCAAGTTAACATTTTATTAGTATACATGTTTGTTTAACCCATATAAGAGGTTCAATCCCGTTGTTACATGTACCATGAATAATGTGTACTTTGAAAGGAACAGTCATAACCGCATAACTGAAGCTGTGATTCACGCAAAAATGATCCGTAAGCCTCGCCTCCTCTGTGAAAGATATCCACAAGCCACGCGCCCCAGGGCGATTGCGTCTGTACGAGTTTTTTCAATGGAATTGAATGAGGCGAATGTTATAAACACTTGTATTGGTCATTTGCAAACAGTTAGGCTCCAGGGGCCCGTTTCATAAAACTTCTTACGACAAATGTTGTCGTAAGTCAGATTATAAAAGTCTCAATAATTATTTATTTCTCCATCTAATCCTGTCTTGTGACATCCTTTTGGAATCGTCTTGGAAAGACGATTCCAAAAAGATGTCACAAGACAGGATTTGATAGAGAAATCACAATTTAAATGTATTTTAAAGTTTTGACTTACGACAACATTTGTCGTAAGAAGTTTTATGAAACGGGCCCCTGATCTGGGTAAGCATGGCTATTTCATTGTGAATACACGCGTAATACTAAAAACATTAATGTAGAAAGCTTTAAAAATAATGGAACAGTCAATACATTTAAGTTAAAACTGTATTGGCTTTTCCATTGTTTTGGTCTACTTTATTCTGTAACTTATATTAAAAGACTGATCATGCGTAACCATGGAAACGACTTGATTATCTCACAATTAATGCGTTTATACTGAAAATAAAACGTGTAGTTCCACTGTAAATAGATTAAAACTAGACCCGGCGTTACGCAGTATCTTATCGGGATTCAATCTCCTTGCACCCTGAGAGTATTAATTTTCCCTCCCTTTTACAACTCCCTCCGAGGAACACCCATTGGGTGGTATTGCAGAGAGGGAGCACTACCATAACAAACAGTTTAGAGTCAGATGACGCTAAAGCTGTTTTTTTGAAAGCGAGGTTAGAAAAATAAATAAACATTCATGTATATACAGTGAACCCCCTCTTAACCGGACATTGTGGGGAGAACATATATTTTCGGTTTAGAGGGGTTAAACCATTACTCCATAGCGTACAAATTTCCATAATGGAAGATAGCTGTCCACTTAAAGCAATTAAGCTATCATCTGCTAGAAAATAGAAAATATTTCTAATGTTAGATATTCATTTATGTATAAAGTGGAAGCATTTTCTTCAGTGTAGGAATACACAAAAGACGTAAAAATGTTTAAGTCGTATATATTTATGATGTAATGTGTTAAAATAAAGAAGAGTTGGAACCGGGACAAAAGTATTTGTCCGGTTTAGAGAGACTTCCGGTATTTAGAGGTTCCGCTTTGGAGGGGTTCCATTGTTCATCTCTTTCGATACTATCTGATGCACATTGTAATGTTCTTTATACACTACCATACGGCGATAAAGGGAAGTAATTTTCTCAGCGGATCTCACAATTCACCAGAGACCATGCTGTTGTTGTTGATTCGTTTTAACGTCTCACCCAAGTTATCTCTGTCTGTTAATACTAAACTATTGTGGGGGATAACGTTGTTGCCCATCAGCGCAGGGCGTCGAAAGTAGAAGTCCGAAAGTAGCTGTGTTCGACATCAGATGATGGTATCAAAATTCAATTTCGTCGGGGTGGAATCCATCGATGGTGTTGTTAAGTTGTTCTCTTGATCCCATGGTGCTGGAGGAAAGGAATACGACGATGACACTCTGATACTCTTTCTTCAAAACGGCGCTTTTTAAGGCCACACCAGCCGGGACTGAACCCCCGTGCCTCTCCCGAGACGTGCACTCCTCGGTTGGAGCGGGAGAGCCAGAGACCATGCAAACTTGGTCAAGGTTATAAAGCGTTTGAGTTGAGTTTAAAGTCGTTCTCAAGCATTTTATTGGTCATATTTGAGCCTAGGTTCAAATCTGACCAATTAAATGCTTGAGAAAAAACTTAGACTTAGCTCAAACGTTTTATAACCTTGCACTCGGTCTGGTTCTCTGCTAAACTGTCTGGGTAAGTATCAAATTCGGTGCAGTGTATATAAAGAACAGTTTGATACATGTATGCATCATTCTTGCTAAATTAAACCTATTCGCTAATCAAAATTGTTGAAAGTTTCAATTAAACGAGACACACAAAGGAGAATGCATTGTTCTTCTCCCATTTAAACGCAAAACAGTAAAATGTTGAATATGCGAATATTGAGAAATTTATAACGCTTCATATTCATTTAGTGGCAAACAACTTGGAGACTTATTAGACGCCGGTGTCTGATCTGGCTCTAAACTGTTTGCAATGGACAATATATTTTAGAATAAAGGCGTTTATATAGAAGATAACTGGGTGTTTCTTTAGTGTAAGATCGAAATTTATTATATACCTATCGATGCTTTATAGAGATTTCTCAGTTAGATAAATTTGATATCGTCACTGTTGATATCATCACTACATGTAGTGATGATATCACTTTTTGTCACGTCACGTCATAATTAATAAGTGACGTCGCGGTTATCAAGTGTGTGTGTTTTTTCTGTAAAAACGTCATTAAGATATATATAATAAATAGAATAATCAACTCCTTTGAATAGATATGAAAAATATATCACTCGAATGGGTTGTTATCTGGTTAAAAAACTCGTCCTGCGAACTCGTTTTTTAACCAGATAACAACCCATTCTCGTGATAAATTTTTCATATCAATCCAAAGAAATTGATTATCCTCTATTTAATCCATTGAGTGAACATCATACGTTATATTTTCAGGAGTACGTATTGGATTAAATTCAATCTTACAATGAAAACAAAACAGTTTGTTTTGTTTGTTAACGTCCGTTTCTGCCATCTATGGGATAGATGGGGGAGAGAGAGGGGGGAGAGGATACCGAGAACCCAGGCGCGATGCCCTACTCTTATAATCGAAAGAGTTCTCTGGTTCTTTTAGATGCCAAGTGTAAAGCACTCATACATCGGACCACGGTTTATAAAGTCTCATCCGAAGGATTTGGTCCGGCGGGGGATTGAACTTGCAACCCCTGACGTCGTAAGCGGGTGCTTTACCCCTCGACTACGTCCGCCGGTATACAGTTATTCTATTTATTTATTCTTTTAAGCCACTTTTTAAAACGAAATTGTTCGACAATTAGAATCGAAAATACATTATTTTCCCGTGTTGAACTAAACCCCAAGTTCATGTCAAACATATTATCGTGACAGTTTGCCGTATAATTACGTCACTGATTTATTGATTTGACGTCATCGGAATTACGTCGTTACTTCCGATCTTGGATTCGTGTTCTTCCATTGAGTATTTCACGACAAATCGGGCTGATGGATTAAAACGATAGACACGAATGGCTACGACTCTTGGGGAGCCCTACGGGGAAATTTCATAAATGAAGCACGCAAGACGATAATCCCACTGCTTGAAACAGTGAAATTATCGCATCGGTCTCGTGCTGCACGAGTATCATACTGATCGTGCACGAGTAAATATTCGATGTTACCTCGCTTAACTATTTACCATTATTAACTATTCTGTTCTAGAAATAACTCGGACAAGTCAAAAAAATAGGATAATACCCTTCATGATTGCATAAATATGTCACGTATTTTACGCCGGAATGATTCGGTTCTACACCGATTGCCTTTGTATACAGTAAAATAAATGTGTGCATACTTTTGTAAATCTTACGACAGAACTCGTGAATCTCAACGGATGTTACAGTGTAGTTCTAAGACGTTATTCTTTCCCAATACACTCTTTTATGCTAAACTTATTATTTACACTGCAAACAGTTTGAAGCCAGATCAGACGCCGGATTACCCGGCCTCTGATCAGGCTCCAAATTGTTTGTCACTCATATTAAAGCCGCATTGTGTTTTTGAGAAACTTGCATAAAACGGTTGTTTGGGGTCCCATTTGAACTACGTGGGACGTGATTCTTTCACAAAAACCGGTTTTATCTAAGAAATTCGCTTTTTAAATTTTATTTATAATATTTTGGTGCTGCACAAATTAAAGAGCCTCCCTTGTGAATGGAAAGAAGGACAACTCTGTAAATACAGGGCTCCAGATAACGGAAGTATTTCGAAAACTAAAATCTTTATTTCTGCTTTTAAACCCAATGGTGTCATACTCATTAAAATTGTCTCGAAGAGACGGTTTAATCAGTAGTAACACCATAGCATTCGGTGCTGAAATGAGTGAGAAAATGTTATATTAGTTCAGATTACTATCTCTTACATCTATAGCTGGAGCACTGGAAATGACCCTGTTAACCCTTATGCTGCTGCACAGACGTCTGCTTTGACATTGTCGTCTGCAAAATGTGTTCAGTTTAGATTTATTCATTGTTTTAATCAAACAAACCTTGAGACGAGTGTCAAACAGTTTGGATCCAGATGAGACGCCGCGTTACGCGGCGTCTTTTTAGATTCAAATAGTTTGCAAACTCCTAAAAGTTTCGACCAGTAGGCACAGGGTTAAACACTATGAGATCCAATAACAACATGTACATAATTATTCACTAGGGGTAAACGATAAAACAAACTACGGAGAATCTATACCCTGAGCTTGCTGAAAGTGACTGTTTCAGCCTTGTCCGCTCTCTAACTCAAACACTTCTTTTTGGATCTTTACCAAACTTGCTAAAAATGTTTATTAGTATAGAATCTAGGTCAGGTTCAATAACTAGCAAAATCGCATAAGGCATGTCTGAGTTATTGCCCTTGAATAATTAAAAAATGAAATTTTTAGTCATTCAAGGGCAATAACTCCAACATGCCTTGTGCGATTTTGGTAGTTAAGATGACTGACCTAGATTTTATATTAATAAACATTTTCAACAAGTTTGGTGAATATCTGATATAAACTGTATGTGTTAGAAAGCAAAAAATGCTGAAACATTCATTTTTAATACTTAAAGGGCCAAAACTCAGACATGCCACATGCGATTTTTGTAATAATCAAACTAGACCTAAATCTTATATAATTGAATATTTTCAGCAAGTTTAGTGAATATCCAATAAAAACTGTGTGTGTTAGGGTGCAAAAATGCGATTTTAGTAGTTATCAAACTAAACCTTGATTTTATATCAATGAACATTTTCAGCAAGTTTGGTGAAGATCCAATAAAACGTATTTGTGTTAGAGAGCAAAAATTGCTGAAAACAGTCATTTTTTAATACATAAAGTGCAAAAACTCAGATATGCCACATGCGATTTTAGTTATAATCAAACTATACCTTAATTTTATATGAATAAATATTTTCAGCATGTTTGGTGAATATCCGATAAAAGCTGTTTGTTTTAGAATGCAAAAATGACTGAAAAAGTCATTTTTTATTAATTATCAGGCAATAACTCAAAAATACCTTATGCGATTTTAGTAGTAATCGAACTGAACCTTAATTTTATATCAATGAACATTTTCAGCAAGTTTGTGAAAGATCGAATAAAAATTAGTTGAGTTAGAGAGCGGACAAAAAAGTGTGATAGTCTAACTGACTGATGGATAGACGGGCGGAGATAGATACGGTTGCCCCCAGTGAAGTTGTATTCGGCTGTAGCACGTGATACTAAGCCGTGTGGAAATGTTTATGTCAGACGTTCTATTTTCGGTTTGTTATGATTTTAAATCGCCCTTTTTGGTGATTTAGGTCCGTCTTCATCATTTCATAGATCAGTTTGGCCCATTAGAATGTTCAAACATTATTATTAACCGTTATCGTATTTCAGGCATTGAGAAAAGGTCTTAAAACACAATGGGACTTTAAAATAAATAGTCATAATTATCAAAATGTTTTCATTTTCTAGATTTTATTGCAATGTGTTTGCATTTCGTTTGTGTTTAAACGGGAAAGAATAGCATACTTCCCACTGCATGAGATAAAATGTATACATATTTGTAAATCTTAACTTATTGCCCCATACATACGCCTTTTTACGCCTCTAATTTATACCTCCACTGAAGGAAATAGTTCCAATCAATACAATTATGAAAATAATTATATATATTGCTTACAGGGCAAGTGTTCTACCGATTGAACCACCTTACACAAATATCTCACCATTTAATCATAAACTCAACCCGGCTACAGTATCACAAAATATATTTCCTTCATTCTGCAGATGGTAGCCTAAAGTAGGCTGAAAGTAAAGTAGGCTGAAAGTAAAGCAGAATGCGCCCTAACCTGTTTTAAGTGGTCACCTATTTTCAAAACTAGAAACACGGGTAATGGGTAATGGGTTAATATAAGACACGTGAACCAATAGTCGTCACGGATGTGATCGTCTTATAACGAAGCCTTATAATCGAACATAAACCCATTTCCTCAGGGATATGAAACCTGTAAAATTCCTATCGTCTAATGCAACAGTCTCATAAGGGAAATGACTTCAAATAGCGGAGAAGACATTATTATTTCCCGTTTAAACGCAAACGGAAGGCTAAAAGCCATTCCATAAAATGTCGAAAAATTACATTCTTTAACGTTTTCTTACGTTTGTTTTAAGCTAAATGACAAGCAGTTTGGGACCGGATCAGACGCCGGGTAACCCGGCGTCTGATCTTGCTCCAAATTATTGGAAATGTACATAATTGTTTTGGAATAAACGCGTTTAATTGGAAAGAAAAACGTCCTCTCAACTGTTAATTAGATGACAGAAGTTTTACAACATTTACCTATTGAAATAGGACAACAGTATGTTCGACCTACAACAATTCGAGTTATTCGAAATTCGAGAGTAGAATTACGAGTATGCTGGACTCAAGCAAGCTTGTGTTGACAAGTTTCGACTGTATTAAATGTCTGTGCAACAGTTAAACAGCGTTCCCTCGCTACAACGACATCAAATGTGAGACAACAACGTTGTGCGTTGTTCGGGGGAGTCGTTATAGAGAGGGAAATATGCTTACATTTGCAAACAGCTTAAATCCAGATCAGACGCCGCGTTACGCTGTGTGTCACTAGGAAGTTGTCCCTGTCAAAATGTCCATTGTGCAACTTTCAGAAAAACAGCTAAGACAATTGTAAGCAAACGATAATTCAGTAGGAAAAGCGTTAGATACATCATGTTCCTGTTTAGGGAACTGCGGAGTAGATTGTTGTAAGGAGGGAGTCTTTTTTTAGAGTGTCGTTGTAGGGAGGGAACACTGTATATATCAAACACGTCTATGGGTATCTGATTCTATTTGTCTCTTATTTCAGTCTGAATTAGTCGACTGTACTTTCGAATTGATAAGCGAGATATTTTGACGTAGACACATTAAAGCACACATCTTCATTAATCGTGAAAGAATTAACCCTCTGACCTTTAACCTCTTGACTGTCATGATGTAATCTGCATTTAACAAATATCGACTGATTTATTTTCTCAAAATCAATTTTTAGGTAATTTGACTTAAGAAATTTTGAAATGGTGCCAAACAGTTTAGATCCTGATCAGACGCCGCGTGACGCGGCGTCTGATCAGGATCCAAACTGTTTGCAAATATAACTATTGCATTCAAGGTAAGGCAGTGAAGGGATGAAGCAAATGTGTGCTGTTGTTTTTAAATTATACTTTCTATAATGTCTTATAAGAATAGAGTCAGAGTGTTTACCAAACAGATTGGATCCAGATAAGACGCCGAGCAAAGGGTAGACGCCGATGACTCGATGTCTCTTTTGAATCCAAACTGTTAGCAATGTTAAAGGAGGTTCTGTCGTTAGCGTGAAAAGATTTGTACCCAATAATCTTAATTGTTTTACTACAATGACAAGGTGTGTGCATTGAAGTATTGAAATAGCTAACATGACAGTTTTGCCAATCAATATCATTTGTTTAAATCAATAGTTATTAATATGAATAAAGACGGTCGTCTACAAAATGTAACGCTCGCTCCCGTTACGGCGCAGGTACGTATATGGGCGGACAAATTACATATTAAATTATGAAAGAAGTTGTGAATCCAACAAAAATAAAATTGAGTTATTTCTGTCTATTACGACCACTCAAACGAATGCTAATAGAGTGTGCGTTGGTCAGGTGACAGCTTTAAGCAAGTTGACAGTAAAACAGAAAGCTCCTAAATGAGCTTTCTGTTTTACGGTCACCTTGCTTTAAGCAGTCACCTGTCTTAAACACCTTATAAATAACACTATTTACAGAGGTTTTACTGTAGTTAAATTCTTATCATCCTGATAGCTTAAAGCAAGGTGACAGTAAAACAGAAGTGTCTTAAACACATGTCTTAAACACCTTATAAAGAACATTATTTACAGAGATTTTACTGTAGTTAAATTCTAATCATCCTGATATAGTATTTGAACCCTAACGAAAACTCGCAGGTGCGTGCACAGGTTCCTGTGATAGATAGTGTGAATGTAAAGTTTCAACACAATTGACGAAACATGTAAAAGTGTGGATAATTAACAATATTCCTAAAATACTAAAATGGGCAATTACTCTAGTAATAGTTGGAAAATCACTATGATAACAAATTCGTTCCCATTAAACTGATTACGCAAAAGCAATTATTTCCTTTGTAAACATTTTGAAGTCAGATCAGACGCCGGGTAAGCCGGTGTCTGATCAGGTGCCAGACTATTTCCCATTCAGATTCAAATGAACGGCCCGGGTTGTCAAAAGCGTGTAGTTGTCTATGTTTAATTACAATGCGTTTGTGTCGTTTGGCGTTTAAACGGGAAAAAATAACGTTTTCTCCACTGTATGGCCAAAAACTACAGTGTCTTTATATCACCCTTGTATATCTACAATGGAATATTCCAGCAAGCATACCGGGAGAATTTATTGCAATGTCCAGACATAAACGGGTAAAGTTTCATAAACAGTCATCTCCTTCAGTACGGTGGCATAAAGGCATATTAGCCCTTATCCTGCGGTGATGTCGTCTGCTTTGAAATGTCGTCTGCAAAATGTGTTAAATTTAGATTGATGCATTTTTTAAGTAAATTAACCCAAAGACGAGTGTCAAACAGTTTGGATCCAGATCAGACGCCGCGTTACGCGGCGTCTGATCTGGATCTAAACTGTTTGCAAAAATCAATAAAATCGCGATCAGCAGGCAAAGGGTTAATAGAGAAAACGTTATTTGTTCCCAATAAACGCGTTTACGCTTAAACTATAATTTTCAATGCAAACAGTTGGGAGCCAGATCGGACGCCGGTTTACCCGGCGTCAGATCAGGCTCCAAACTGTTTGCCACTCAGATAAAAAAAAACATATTCATTAATTAATTGTCATTAAATTGTTCCCTTCTTAATTTTAGTGCAATACGGTTGCGTTTCGTTAACGTTTAAATTGGAATAAATAACGTCCTCTCAACTATATGACCATAGCCTGTTCAGCCGTAGAGCCCTCTGTAGAGATTACTGCTTATATATACATATACAAACAGTATAGACCCTGATCAGTGGGCATCTATAGGAGCTGTCTGATCAGGGTCTTTTTTGTTTTTGTTGTCATACCAAAATGCTCCAGTAGACTGGTTCAAAATACCTATACTAGACGAGTCCAAAAGGATTATAAATACCCACAAGAGAAATTTAGGGTTTAAAGGGTAACATGTAAACACAGATCTTATTCCCGGAAGAGCGATATAAAGGTGTCCACTCCAGACAGTTATGTAGTGGAGATATACACCGAACAACCCAGGAAACAATTTGTCTGTAGACGCCGCAGACGATTAATGGTGGAAACTGACTTCAATCGTATGATATTACACTTGTTCCCCCGACTATAATGGAAATATAGGATCTGTCATGAGTCGATGTTTAAGACAAGCTGATCTCAAACGAGTCTAGAATTGAAATGTTATTAAGCCAGCCTTGGCGAGCTTAATAACTTTTCTATTCTAGACGAGTTTGAGTTCAAATTGTCTTATACATCGACGAGTGACAGATTCTTTTTCTCACATATCAACGGTTTTAAGTTATTTTTCAAAGCAATAGCCATTTTTGAAACCCTGGTGACGTCAAAACGCCGTTTATAGTGACGTCATCAAAGTGATCTCACACATGTTTGAGATAAGGATATTCGAAATCGTTGTTCGCTATAGAAACAAGTGTAGTTATGTGAGAATAGACGTTATTCTTTCCAGTTTAAGCACAAACGAATCGCAAACGCAATGAACTAAAATGTATAACATTACATTTTTTCTGAAATGTGTAACTATTGCGTGACTTGCGTGAGATCTGGCTCCAAACGTTTTGCAAAGAAAGCAATTGTTTTAACATAAACGCGTTTATTCGGAAAAGATAACGCCTTCAACACTGTATAAAGCAAAACTTCTCCATTATGACAACTAAATAGAGGATAACTGTTTTTTTCAGTGTAAGATCGAAATTTAATCCATTGAGTGAACATCAGACGTTATATTTTCACGAGTGGCGAAGCCACGAGTGAAAATATAACAGTCTGATGTTCACGAAATGGATTAAATTCGATCTTACACTGAAAAAACACAGTTATTCTATTTATTTATGCTTTAAAGCCACTTTTTAAACGAAATTGTTTCAAAATTGAAAGCGAACGTACATTATTTATCCCGTGTTGAGCCCCACGTTTTATGTCGAACACATGTGGCGTGACAGTTGGCGGTATAATGACGTCATCCGAATTTCTTCGTTGCTCCCGAGTTTGGATTCGTGCTCTTCCGGTGAGTAGTTCGCGACAAATCGGACTGCCGGATTTTAACGATAAGACACGATTGACTACGATTCTTGGGGAGCCCTACGGGGAAAATTCATAATAAAAGCGATTGGTGATAATCCACTGCAGTGGATTACCAAGTGATCATCCACTGCATTTTCGTGGTAATCCACCGAAAAGCATAAATAAAACAAGAATAAACAATTGTATGAAAGACAGATGGCAATTACCTGTCTTAAACACAAACCAATTTGGTTTAGTGGTCATTTTATAGAGGTTTTACTGTAAATGTCACATTACCATAGATGGATACTGATGTGAGCTGTTTATGAGACGTGCTTGAGACGATTTAGTCACCTCGAGGTCGTAGTCAAATTTACCGTCTGTTCTAGCCCTTTGGCAGACGAAATATCTTCTGTTAAAATTGTCGTCTGCAATTTCCAAATATTCGAAATTTTCAATTTTTACTGATAAAATACTGAAATTATCGAATGCCAAACAGTTTGGACCCTGATCAGACGCCACATGACGCGGCGTCTGATCTGGGTCCCAAACTGTTTGTGGAGTCGACTTCGAAGTTTTAATTATTTTCCAGTTATATTGTCGTCAGCTTAACCCCTTTACTGCCTTACCCGAGTGCGATGATTATTTGCAAACAGTTTGAATTCTGATCAGACGCCGCGTTACGCGGCGTCTGATCAGGATCCAAACTGTCTGACTCTCATTTCAATATTTCTTAAATTAAAATACCTGAAAATTAAATTTCAGAAATAAAAGCAGACGAAACTTGTTTAAAATTGATGACGTCACGGCAGTGAAGGGGTTAAAACATTGTCGCCTGTGTAATTTGATGCCATGGTGTACCATTTGATCGGGCTAAGTTACATAGTTTGCTAACTTGTGCTTGCCAAAAGTATTGTAATAATCTTGGCTTTGTGCTGTATTATGTTTACAAGATGGATGTGTTTATTTAGACGCGTTTTACACATAATATGGTTTAGGTCCTGCATTGCCAATTGCACAAAAAACTACTTTGCAAACAGTTTGGATTCTGACCAGAAACAGCGTGACGCGGCGTTTGATCAGGATCAAAACTTTTAGACACACATATCGATATTTCTTAAGTTAAAATGGGCTAAATATTACTTGGAAAACTATTGCAGACGACACTACCAATGTAGACGAATGATAAAGCAGACGAGAAAAAGTTGTATGTGAAAGAGTTAACCGCTGAATTAAAAGTAGATAATGTCTACCGGGCGATATGACTGATTGTAACATTACAAAACTAAGTACATGACTGTGTTATATGACAGTTGTAAAATGTCACACCTTTTCAAAGTGTTTTTCAAAGCTATTTTCGATTTCTGTTTTCAAAACACTTTCATTTAAAGTACATGTACATTAAACCCTCTCTATTACGACCACTAAATTATGTTAACTATTAGGGTGATAACAGTAGGTGACCGCTTAACGCAAGGTGAAAGTGAAACAGAAAGCTCCTATAGGAGCTTTCTGTTACACTGTCACCTTGCTTTAAGCTGTCACCTCTCTATTATACAATCAATTAGCCTTCGTTTTAGTGGTCGTAATAGCGAGGTTTTACCGTACATGGAAATATCAAATTCGGTTTCTTGTTGCTTATCTTTATCTCTTGGATGCTTATAGAGCGTGGCTCACATATATGGGACTTGAATATAACGAAATATTTGATACAACAAAACTAAATTTATTTCTCATCTCTGATTAACATGTAGTAAACTGTAGTAGAATTTTCACTGTAATACAATGGATTTCGTTAAACGTTGATAAATACCCAAAATGATATGAAATCCTTGAAAATATCGACCCTTGTCACAGCCATTGTAATATTACCGCTAACAACATCTATGTTATATGGCAATGTTTGAATACATCTCTACATACTGTCAATATACTTTATTAACAAAGCTGTTGATTACAGTGGAGAAGATATTATTATTTCCAAATAAACGCGTTTATGCTTAATCATTAAAATCTGTTTCCTTTGCAAAAGGTTTGGAGCCAGATCAGACGCCGAGTAACCCGGAATCTGATCAGGCGCCAAACTGTTTTAACATTGAGAATTGTTTAAATTTTGCGTTTTTCAACATTTTATTGAAATGCGTTTCGTTTCAACGGGAGAGAATCGGACGCCGGCTTCAAACTGTTTGCCACTTAGATTAAAATTAATAATCAGGATTGTAAATAAGTTGTCATTTTCTCCATTTTAATACAATACGTTTCGCTGCATTTAAACGGGAAAGAATAACGCCTTCTCCACGGTAAATTTGAATTTAAAGGGAGCAGATAACGTCTTCAACAGCTGAATGGGGAATTGTGGTCGTTCACCTTAGGTCTGACGTGGTTTACACAAATATTCGTTTAAGCTAATCACAATAGATTGAGGAAGTTATCCTAACCAACGCTATAAACGAAACATAGACCAATAAAGTCGCTCATAAAAGTAGATCGAGCAATATCCGCACTTCGTTGTTTTCAAGCGACTTTAGTTACGTCTAGGTTTACCAAAGGGTGACAAAGGTCTAGCTTTATTTGTAGAGACATTGTACGAATTTACATATACTCCTTTGAATAACATATTGACGAAAATAGCGAGCACATGTATCAATAAGATAGTTAAAATTGCTGTTTTGATATAGAAAAGGAATGTCTGCATCATTAAAAGAAGACTTTAGTGACATATAATTAGCAAGAATTATAGTGGCCGTTTATGTTTTTGCCTGGTTATGTTTTAATCAAATGCAATCTACTAACGACAATAATAATTGTCATACTAGTATAAGATTTAGGCAATGAGCTAGCAGATATGTTAATTTATACAATGAAAACACAACACTAATGAACTAGGTCAAAGAAAAGAGATATTTCCAGGCTCCAGATTAGGGGGGGGGGGGGGTTAGATCTATTTCAAAAACTAAACTTTTTATGTCTGCACTTAACCCAATGTTGTGACTACTCATTAGAATAGTCTTTGAAGGATTTGTTGAAGAAATAAATGTGAGAATGATTAAGAATGTTCGAATGGTTTAGTGAACTCACTCTTATCTGGAGCACTTACAGTGGAGAAAACGTTATTCTTTTCAAAATAAACGCGTTTGCGCTAAAACTATTATTTCCATTGCAAACAGTTTGGAGCCAGATCAGACGCCGGGTAACCCGGCGTCTGACCAGGCTTTAAACTGTTTGCCATTAGTTTAAAATTAATATTCAGGATTGTCAATAAATTGTCATTTTCTCCATTTTAATGCAATGCGTTTCGTTGCGTTTAAACGGGAAAGAATGACGTTTTCTCCGCCGTAAGAACATTCAATATTATGATACGGTTTGTGCTACAATACGGTGAAATTATTAGTTTTTACAAATACATGTAATATATTATTAGGCAAACAATCTAAGAAATGGTACTGGAATATGGATCTATACTCTACGTCAGCTCTTAAAGTTAACAGTTCATAAGCTTCTTGAATGTATCTCTACACTGTATACATGTATCAGTTGTAAGAGCGTGCAATATAGACCCTGGTCTCAAGTCATAGTTGAGGAATGTGGGTCTACGCTGCATGCAATATCTTAGAACTTGCAGTCTATAGCCATAGATGGCAGAAGCTACATGTATGTTTGAAAAGTATGTCAGCAGTGTTTACCTCAGCTTTGATTGTTTGAACTTAATGTCTAAACAGTATGCTTTGGTTCAAGTATATGAAACATTTTAGAGTCTGAGAGTGTCCTGAAGCATTTGATTGGTCAGATTTGAGGGTTTGCTCTAATCTGACCGATCCAATGTTTGAGAACGGTCTAAGACTCAACAGGAACGCTTTATAACCTTGGGACCACTTGTTACAATTTACAACTTGGTCCTAGATCCCGGCAATGGTGCTGGAATGGAGCTCAGCAGCTTAGGCATAGATTTTAGACATATTGTTCTACACTGAACGCCAGATCTTAGACCTGGCTATATAGACCAAGTTTTCAGATATGGTTTGGAATAAAGTTGGTCAACGTAGTATTTAGACCCAGACATTGGGTCTACACAGTGTGAACTTTTGTTAGACCCATCAGTAAAGACTAATGTTCCAAGCTTATATGATCAAGTAAATGAGCACATTATCACACTCAACAAATTCAGCTATTTCAAACCCATTAATATTATCCTTCATTTGAGCCGTATCATGAGCAAAACTTACTTATTGCATTACAAACAGTGTAGATCAAGACAAGTCGCCGCGTCTCAGACGTGGCGACTAGTCTTGATCTACACAGTTTGACACTCACATGCATCTGAAGCATTTTATGTAGCTGTATTATATACAGTTTCTGTAATTGCAAACCAAACACAGATACAGAGTCTGTGGTGACAATCGTGCTTGGTCTGTACAATGATGCTATGCAATAAGGCTAGTTTTGTCATGGCACGGCTCATTTCAACCTTATATCACGCTCACGCTTGCTAGCTTCAAGAGAGTAATCTCACTTAACACACTCAAGAGCCATCCAGTTGATTATATAGATTATTATACACTAGTTAACTTATATCATCAACATCTGAGTTAGCACACATACAGTTGTACATACTATTGTATATTAGTTATACCGCCTACACAAAGAAAAACAACATTATTAATGAAAAACCAAACAGCCACTGTTTCAGAACAATCCATAGGCTACATGTTAGCTTTTTAGAGATAAGTCCAAAAACACAAATAATAAGTACCACGTGGTTATCTATTTCATAAATAAGGTCTTAACCCTTTCCTTCACAGAAAGGCCTTAAAATGCATTTACAATGTATTATGTACTTCATGCGAAGTCTGACTGATAGTGTTAAATACAGATGCTTAAAGCAAGATAAAGTCAAAGCAGACTGTTTCTCAGAAGTCACCAGGGCCAAGGCAATAAAGTGTTTTGGTTGAGTCTGATATCTTCTCAATCACTTGATTGATCAGATTTGAGCTTTTGCTAGCAAAAGCTAAAATCTGACTAATCAAATGCTTGAGAACGATATCAGACTCAACGCAAACTCTTTCTAACATTGGGGTCAGTCTTAAACAATCTTTGATATACAGATTTATTTACATATCTACATTAACTACGGAGAAAAAGGTTAAATTAGTATCCCTTTATTTCGACATCATCCTTCTAATTTGCATATTTTTCTGGATTATCACAGCTTGCATTATACATAGAAATTATCAAGTTGACCATCGCAATACACGAAACTTCTCATTAGAAATCATATTGAATACCACTGCATTATCAAAACTACACCTTTACAGCAATATATTCTCAACTAAAACATTTACACGTCACACTGGTATATTGTTATATTTGGATAAGTATACTGTTTATACATGTATCGAGAACATAATGAAAGGCAACAAATTGTTTGGGAAATTCTGCCTTTTACGCTCATTTAACTTTTTGATGGCAATATCAAATTGAAAAAAAATATGTTTTTGATAAACAGAGTTAGCTATTTAATCTTTGAAATACCACATTGTGGTTTGCTAAAGAATACTTCCATACTCCTATATACCATAGAGCTCAAGATAAGGAACGCATAATAAAAGAATAATAAAAAAAATCCCTTTTCACATACAAATCGAAACTCGATAATTCGGCGTGCGTTAGTTCGAACATACCCATATTTCAAAGATCAAACGTGGCGTTACCACGTTTTAACTTTGAAATACAGGTATGTTCGGCTTCCTCATGTATTCATGTATATTATGAACTGAGTGTAATAAAGGAAATTGAAAAAAAATTTGCTTCAGTGATATCTACTTATCGAAATACAAACTTATTAGATACTGGTACGATCGATTTGATCGAGTTAGAAGTATCGAGTTTCGACTGTACTAAACATACTCATAACTCTACCATATCCTACATGTATCGTTTGACTATATGCATAAGATCTGCATCCAAACTGTTTGGCACTCCTATTTAACATTTCTACAGCTAAAAAGAATGTAAAAACGATTTTACTTTTTACGCAGACGATATATTAGAAGCAGATGACATTTTAACATGATAAGGGATAACACAGTACTATAGCAAGGATACAAGTGATATCAAACAAAAGGAAACTTTATGCCAAAGCATGAAATGTATCTAATAAAACAAATAGATAATGGATAATGTTTTGTTCCGGTGTTCTTTTGTGTTCCATTATCTTCTGAAAACATTTTTTATGAGTATAGTTTAGATTAAAACCCTGTGCTTATAAAGTGTTTGAGATGAGCCTGAAATCGTTCTCAAGTGTATATGCTCAGTTCTGACCAATCGAACGTTTGATAACGAACTCAGACTCATTTCAATGTTTTATATGCATGATCAAGATCAGATGTTATGTAACTTGGGGTCTTATTTGGATTCCAATTATTTGTTAATACAGTGAGTATACGTTATTCGTTTCCAAAAAACGCGATTACGCAAAATCTATTATTTCTATTGAAACTAGTTTGGAGCCTGATCAGACGCCGGGTCATCCGGCGTCTGATTAGGCTTCAAACTGTTCGACACTCAGATTCAAAAAGTAGTAAGAAATTTCAGAAAGTTGCATTTTCTACCTTATATTGCATTGCGTTTGCGTTATATTTGCATTTAAACAGAAAAAAACGGCTTCTCAACTGTATTTACAAACAATTTGAATCAGTGTACATGTAGTGACAATTGGTTCTTGAGTGTTCAGATGTCTGCAATTCATGTGTGAATAAGTCCATTCATTCACTTGGAGCTTAGTGTAACTTTGTATTTTTGGATCACATTATTCCGCAATCCTCCCACATACAATGTGCACTCTGCTTCATTATAGCTGATAGACCTGGGACTAATCAAACCATCTGCCTTGGTGAGTAGAATTTGTATTTTCCTGTCTGGGGTTATAATATGGATGTTGTTAGACAACTCTCCACATATATAAACATTGCCACAACTGTCAGAGAAAAATGCAGCGGGGCATTTCAGCGCCTTGTTTATATACCTGCCTACTACAGTTCCATCATACTCCATGTGTAACACACTATTACTACCACTGTTCGACACATACAGGGAATTATTGTCATGGCCAAACACCACATACTGAGGAGAGCTGAACAAATCATTTCCTTGTTTGTCATTTGCTATGGTGTACAATAGTCTACCATCCAGTGTGAGGATTTGTACTTTGTGAGGATGAATAAATGTCACAGCCAGTTTACCATCTCTGTAGTCCACTCCCCGGCATTCTCCATCCACAGCCAGTGTTCTGTCTACAGCCAAGGCAGAGCCTATCACATTGACCATGGCTACTTTATTATCGCTTGGTAAGGTGACTGCTACCTGGCTGCTGGTTACTATGGCAGCATCATGTGGGGATGAAGATAATGTCAGATGAGTGATGACCTGTCCTTTCTTTATATCAACCAACTTAACAATTGCATTCCCAATAGCCAAATATGGCGCTTTGAAGTCGGTAGCTAATATCCTGTTATCAGATAAAACAACCAACCCAGTTATATAACAGGACCTTTTGTCACTACTAGATTGCATATTCATGTCCTTGACATGATGAGCAGCAACAATTGTTCTCGGCTCATTCCTTTTCACAGTGGTTGTTGAGTCTGCCTGTCTATCAGTAGTTGCTCTTTCCTCTGGTTTGACATCTACTGTTGTTATTGACTCTGACAGTTTTCCAAATGATTCAGAGCTCTTCAATATAGTGAGAGTTTCTTTGTTGGGAACAAATTTGAGCTGACTGTTTATTGAAGATTGGTCTTTCTCAGCTTCTGCCAATCTTTCCTTCACTGGTGTGAGTTTATCCTTTGCTTTCATCATAGCTATGTACAAGCTGCAGTTCTGTGTGTTGTTTTTGTATGTTTCTGTCATTGTTTGTAGTAGTTCCAAGTCTTTTTGTGCTGTTGCTAGTTTATCAACAATCTGTGTCATTTTCTTCACTTTCTCAGCCTTACGCGTTTTGCAACTTTTGACCAGATCAGACTCAATCTTGTCCAGAGTTTCGTTTATTTCTTTCCTGAAATCCTGAACCATCTTTACTGCCTTAGAGCAGTCTTTTTCAAATGATTCAGTTTTATTCTTATATTTATCTGTTATTGCCTTAGACCTCCTTGTCACTTCTTTCAGTTGGCTATCAGCTTTTTTGTATTCTTCATTGTTGGCCAGGTCTTTCGCTACATGGGGGATATAGCTTACATTTTCGCATGACCTGTGGTCTAAAGTTATGCAGACACTACAGCCTAACTGGCAGTGATATATGCAGTAATATTTGATAACTTCATCTTCATGTACAGCGCATTTCTCTAAGCACTTGTCTTCCTTCTTTTGGGACACGTGTAGCTGCGCCATCTGCTTTTTGTCCAGCAGTTTGTGGTTCCTCATTGGAGTTGGTAAAGTGTGCCCATCAAAACACCTCTGGCACAAATATTCTTGGCAGTCAGTACACATCCCCACTGCCTCTTGTAACTTTCCATCCAGCTTGCAGGGCTGGCATACTAAATCATAGAATTCCTCAGATCCTAAACTTTGTGAAAACTGGGATCCACCATCTTCCTTTGCAGTCGCCATTGTGTGAATAATAATATGAACTTAAACAATATCTGCTATCCTAAATCACTATCGAAGTGTACACAAAATTTACCTCACTTCTTGTCGTCTAAGGTAGGTCAAAACACTACAACATCTAACAAAACTGATAACAGTGACTGGTAAATAATCCACTAATTCTTAGTTCAATGCGTGAATGCCACAGAACGTATGGTAATCGAACAGCTTTAATTGCTTGAAACGGACATCAAGCTAGGCTGGTTCCAAGCATACTATACCGCAGTGTTATGGCAGGTTACCAGGACTAAAACCAAAGTTAGTCTGGTACCCAGCGTACTATATCGTGATTTACTTCCTGTTTGTCCGTATAATACATGTGGGTAGCCACTAACCTTGTTAACACATAAGTGCTAGGAACGTGTATACCTGTCATTTATAAATAATATACTCGAAAAGAGTACATTTGTAATATTTAAACAGTACAGACCCTGATTAGAGGGTCATGGTCTGCACTGTGTGTCATATGGCAATAATTTGCAGAAACCAACCCTAAATAGTCAAACATGGACTAGATTTAATTGGAAAATGGACTTGTCCATTACAAGTTCAAGGGGTGAACGAGTTGGATTAATCATGCAGCGATCCCCGGCGGTGCGTATATAAAATAGTACAATATATTTGTTTATATTATTGGTACCCTTAAAGTCCCATTGTGTTTTCAGACCTTTTCATAATGTCTGAAATACAATAACGGTTAATAATAATGTTTGAACATTCTAATGGGCCAAACTGATCTATGAAATGATGAAGACGGACCTAAATCACCAAAAAGGGCGATTTAAAATCATAACAAACCAAAAATAGAGCGTCTGCCATAAACCTTACCACACGGCTTAGTATCACGTGATACAGCCGGAGTCAACATCACCGTGTGCAACCGCAATTACCTTCGACGGTCGATCCATCAGTCAGTTAGACTATCACACTTTTTTGTCCGCTCTCTAACTCGAATATCTTTTATCCGATCTTCCACACACTTGCTGAAAATGTTCATTGATATAAAATCAAGGTTTAGTTTGATTACTACTAAAATCGCATAAGGTGTTTTGAGTTATTGCCTGTTAATTTATAAAAAATGACTGTTTCAGTCATTTTTGCACTCTAAAACAAACAGTTTTTATCGGATATTCACCAAACATGCTGAAAATATTTATTCATATAAAATTCAGGTCTAGTTTGATTATTACTAAAATCGCATGTGGCATACCTAAGTTTTTGCCCTTTATGTATTAAAAAATGACTGTTTTCAGCAAGGTTTGCTCTCTAACACAAATACGTTTTATTGGATCTTCACCAAATTTGCTGAAAATATTTATTGATATAATATCAAGGTTTAGTATGATAACTACTAAAAGCGCATAAGGTATATCTAAGTTATTGCCTGTTTATTAATGAAAAATGACGGTTTCAGTCACTTTTTGCACTCTAACACATACAGTTTTTATCGGATATTCATTAAACTTGCTGAAAATGTTTAAGTATATAAAATTTAGGTTTAGTTTGATTATTACAAAAATCGCATGTGGCATATCTGAGTTTTTGCCCTTTATGTATTAAAAAATGACTGTTTCAGCATTTTTCAGCAATAACTCAGACATGCCTTATGCGATTTTGCTAGTTATTGAACCTGACCTAGATTCTATACTAATAAACATTTGTAGCAAGTTTGGTGAAGATCCAAAAAGAAATGTTTGAGTTAGAGAGCGGACAATGCTGAAACAGTCATTTTCAGCAAGCTCAAGGTATACATTCTCTATAGGTTTATTTGACCGTTTACCCACAGTGAAAGATATGTACACCTTGTTATTGAATCTCATAGTGTTTCACCCTGTGCCTACTTTACGGAGTTTACAAACTATTTGAATCTAAAAAGACGCCGCGTAACGTGGCGTCTCATCTGGATCCAAACTATTTGACACTCGTCTTAAGGTTTGTTTAATTAAAACAATGCATAAATCTAAACTGAACACATTTTGCAGACGACAATGTCGAAGCAGACGTCTGTGCAGCAGAATAAGGGTTATCAAGATGTTCCAGCTAAACATGTAAGCGAGAGTAATCTGAACCAATCTAACATTTTCTCACTCATTTCAGCACAGAATGCTATGGTGTTACTACTGATTAAACCGTCTATTCGAGACACTTTTAATGAGTATGACACCATTGGGTTTAAAAGCAGAAATAAAGATTTAAGTTTTCGAAATACTTCCGTTATCTGGAGCCCTGTATTTACATAGTTGTCCTTCTTTCCATTCACAAGGGAAGCTTTTTAATTGGTGCTAGCACAAAAATATTATAAATAAAATTTAAAAAGCGAATTGCTTAGATAAAACCGGTTTTTGTGAAAGAATCACGTCCCACGTAGTTCAAATGGGACCCCAAACAACCGTTTTATGCAGGTTTCTCAAAAGCACAATGCGGCTTTAAACAGTTAATGATCTCTGGTCGATAGAAGCATAGTATACGTAGCTAGGTGATAGACAGTAGAACCTGTATGAGGTATAGGTAGAGGTGTCCTATATAGATTTATGTAAGGGAGGGTTTAAGATCTGTGTTGAAGATCTTTACAAGAGGTTTGGATCTAGATCAGGTTCAGAATCTCAGCATGTATGTAGCAGACATCAATTTTAGCCAACGAAATGTACAGTTACTCAGTGTACTGTGGAGGAAACGTTATTCTTTCCCAATAAACGCGTTTACACTAAATCTATTATCATTTCAAATGCAAACAGTTTGGAGCCATATTAGACGCCGGGTACCCCAGGCTTCAAGCTGTTTGCCATCAAAGTTAAAGTCAACATTCAGAGGTGTCAAAAAGTTGTCATTTTCTACATTTTATTGCGTTTCGTTTGCGTTTGCGTTTAAACGGGAACGTAAATCGTCTTCTCCATTGTTGTAGAATTGAAATTTCGATTGTACCTACTTTACTCATGGGTTGAAGCAAATAATAAAATAAATGTAAGTATTCAAATATTCTATGAAAACATATTCACCATACAGTCAGACTTGAGTTGAAATTCTTCATTGCCATGACGTCATCAATTTTCAATAATTGTCGTCTGCTTTTATTTCTAAATAAATGACGCCGCGTTACGCTAAGCAAAAGCTCAAAACCGACCAATCACATGCTTGAAAACGTTTTTCGCTCACAGTGACGCCTACAGGCGCCTTTGCAAACAGTTTGAATTCTGATCAGACGCTGCGTAACGCGGCGTCCGATCAGGATCCCAACTGTTTGACACTCGTTTTGAAATTTCTTCAGTCATACTGCTTTTTTAACTTTGAAACGACATTGCAGACAACAGCATTGAAGCAGACGACAATGATACGGTAAATGGATAAAATCTTACAAAAACAAATGGCAGTGAAATATTGAAATGTGGCCAGATTATAATGGATAAGTCACAAAGCAGGCTAATCTCAAAATGAGAAAATCCCGTCAATTGTGAAAACATTTAAGTGTTTAGGGTAATTGTCACTGAGTTGAAACAAAGCTTGGAGGATACAACCAGCATTAAGCTTCCAAATTCCCTCATAACGAAGAAATATATTTTAATAGATACATTGCTCCCTCTCTACAACGGCCCTAAAAGCAATGATTCCCTCCTTACAACGACCGTTGCCGCAGTTCCCTGAACAGGACAATTACGATCTCTAACGCTTTAATATCGTCTGCTTAAACTTGTCGTCTGCTGTTTTTCTCAACGTTACATATGGAACATTTTGACCGACAAAACTTAACAACGAGCGACAAACAGTTTGAATACAGATCTGGATTCAAGCTGTTTGTAACTGTTAACCAATTTCCCTCCCTATAACGACTCCTTCCGAACGACACACACGATGTTTGTCTCCCATTGTTTGTCGTTGTAAAGAGGGGCGCTGTACAGTGTAGGCGCTATTCTTTCACAATAAATACGTTTAATCTAAAAACTATTGTTTCCATTGCAAAGAAATTGGAGCAAGATCAGACGTCAGATAACCCGGCGCATGATCACGCTCCAAACTGTTTGCCACTCAGATTAAATGAAAAGTCAGAATTGTCAACAATTTGTCATTGTTATCGTTTTGTAGTAATTTGTTTAGTTTAAACAATTTTTATTTCATAATGTATACAACTTTCGTCAACAATAAATGAGAAAAGCAAAAGCTTATTAGGTTCTTCTCCTATGTACATGTATAGCAGAAATTTCCAATGCGTGTCAACAATTTGGATTTTGGTCAGACGCCGCGTTATGCGGTGTGTGATTATATTCCAAACTGCTCGCAAATAACCATTGTACTCGAGCTAAGATAGCTACGGAAGCCGGATAGTGCCACTTTTACAATTTTTTATTTTTTTTTTATCTTGAAAATTCAAGTTATTATCTTGAAAATTCAAGATAGTATCTTGAAAATTCAAGATAGTATCTTGAATTTTCAACATACTATCTTGAATATTCAAGATAATAACTTGAAAATTCAAGATAGTATCTTGAATTTTCAACATACTATCTTGAATATTCAAGATAATAACTTGAAAATTCAAGATAGTATCTTGAATTTTCAACATACTAACTTGAAAATTCAAGATACTATCTTGAAAATTCAAGATAGTATCTTGGATTTTCAACATACTATCTTGAATATTCAAGATACTATCTTGAAAATTCAAGATAGTATGTTGAATTTTCAAGTTATTATCTTGAATATTCAAGATAGTATGTTGAAAGTTCATGATACTATCTTGAATTTTCAAGATAATAACTTGAATTTTCAAGATTATTTTTTTTTTTTAAAATTGTAAAAGTGGCACTATCCGGCTTCCGTAGATAGCAGTGAATAGGGGAAGTGCAAAATAACTCCAAATTACGCAATATAAACGACGTGACGATTTTCAGTACTGTCGCACTATGAGTACAATACCAGTCTAATACACGGAAGAGCGATATAAAATTGCCTGCACAAGACAGTGGGTACATGTAATTAAGATATACAGAAAACAATTGACAGGCGCGGATCCAGCAACTTTCCAAGGTGGGTCCAGCCAAGAAGATTTCAAACTTTCAAACTTTTATTTATCATAATTGTATAAGGTCCACTTCACCGTGGACAGCATTAACATTATACAAATATTGAATACATACAAATATAAATAGGGAGGTCATTAGTTGGGAACACGCAAACTATTAGAATTTTGAAATTTATCTAAAGTCTAAATAAAAATGTTTTAGTTGAATATATAGATGTTTATCGAAATTCTTTCCATATACAGTTATATAATTATGTATATGGTCTGACAGATTAGATCATGACCAGGCACCATGTGACTCGGCGTCTCTTCATAGTCTATGTTGCCTCAAACTTCACACTTTCAATTTTGATGTTGAATTGTAATAGTAATTTACAAGATAAGTCGAGGTTATGATGAGAGAGAACGAAAAGATAAAAAACATGTATTTACAATGTATCAAACTCAACTAAATAGGATGAAGAACATACTAGGTTCATTATTGCTGCTAGTATTGCTGGGGTACCCACTCAATGAGCTTCTCCAGCTAAACGAAACAAGGAGAAGACATACGGGTACACGCAGCAGACTACTACCCAAGAGTAGTACATGCGAATATATTTGCCAATTTCTCCAACGAAACGAAGCTTGGAGATAATAAATGTTGGATACGAGTTAATAAATTATATGGTAATTACTTAAAGACAGGCACAAGCAAACATACAAACTAAGTAACTTACTACAAATAAATACCCCCATGTAAGACAATATAGGGTTAATACACCTTTTTTCGTGCATTAACATCTGAAGAAGCCCGCGGGCTGTATTTGAAGCCCGAGGCTTTAGCCGAGGGCTCCAAGACAGCACAAGGGCTTCTGCAGATGTTAATGCACGAAAAACAGGTGTATTGACACTATTCTTGCATAAAAATATGTCTATTTCCCCTTCTTTTTGGATTTCACCTAACTCTATTCTCTAATACAAGCGCACCTAGCGAGTTCAAGTTTGTTTACAAAATGTTCATGTGTTTTATATATCCGCCGCCTAGATACAGGGCCACATGCACCGGATTTATCAATGTCGGCCATTTTTAAAAGCGACTCGATTCGCATGTGTAATTTACGCTTGGCTTCTACCATTTACTTCTACCAACTAACGGCCGCCGTCATATTGCTGACTATTCTGCCGTAAACAGACATCATGTTGTTCTTCGTCTGTTAATTCAAGGACTTAAAAATGTTACAATATGTCTGGACATGAGGAGAAATTGTGTCGTTCGATGTATGAGTTAGTTTGGTACAACGTGAGACGTAGCATACTGACCGGTTAGGTTCGACGCAACAAAGAACGTCAGAGGTTTTCTCCTACCAATGTTATGGAAATACAGGTACACCGATTTACAATTTAGCATGTTTAGGGTGGGACTTTATTTATAATGCTCTATTTATTAATAAATATCAGACACATGAATGGATTCCCATTAAAGCACCAGCAGTCGATTCTAGTCTAGCGGGATCTAGTGCAGTTTATTTCTATTTCTATTTATTACTTCTATCCTTGCTTCTTGTCATTTCGCCACTTTCTTGTCAATTCGCCACCTAAACAAAACTTGGAATTCCGTCACGAGGATGTCCGAAAACTACAGAGGATATCCGAATACTAGGACAGTTTCACTAAGGAAGATTTCAAGCGCCGAAAATGCGAAAGAAACAGGTAAAATAACAATAATTCATAAAAAGTTAAAATCAAAGGACATGTTGGTAATTTTAACTCTATATGCCCGTTGTTACTTTTTATTGTAAAGTTGTAAAAGATATTATTTACTTTTGAAAAATTAAATATTTCAAAATCATTAAACAATGTTCAAATTTCATGAAACAAACTATAACATACTGCCAGAGCCTACATTGACCTAAATTTTCGAACGACCAATCAGAGGTGGCGAATTGACAAGAAAGCATCCCGGTGATCCAGAGCAATGACCTCGTTCAAAAACGGTACAGTAATTTACATTTGTGTTTATTTCACAAGTTTTATTTGTATATATTCGTGTTATTGAATGTTCAATCCAGAATTAGATCCGTGAAAAAGTAAGAAATGTTACATCAGAAAGCGCATGCGCGAAAAATATAGCTAAGGGTGGCGAAAACACAGGTAAACAGGCTACTCCATCAATTCTGATGATTATGAGAAGGGGCTCTTTTTAGATGCACCATTAGGACTGTACCTGTCGAACAAAGGTACAGAGGAGATAACGTTATTCTTTCCCGTTTTTAAACGCAAAGAAATGCAAACGCAGTGCACTAAAATGGAGACAATGACATCTTTTTTATAGTTCGGACTGTTTATTGTAATCTGAGTAGCAAACAGTTTGGAGCCTGATCAGACACCGGGTTACTCGGTGTCTGATTTGGCTTCAAACCGACGTCTGATCTGGCTCCAAACTGTTTGCAATGGAAACAATAGTTTAAGAGAATAATGTTTTTTCCACTGTTATCTTAGTAGAAACTGAACAAGTCCCTACATCTCAGTCGTTAGAGTGCTAGAATGTTACGTCAGAGACCCTGGCTCCAAGGTTATAAAGATTTTGAGTTGAGTCTGAAATCGTCCTAAAGCGTTTGATTGGTCAGATTTGAGTTTTTGATGAGCAAAAAATCATATTTGACTAATCAATGTCTAAAAACCATATTAGACTCAACTTAAAAGCTTTATAACCTTTTAACTTTGTTATTGTGCTTGGTAACCATTTTTATAATACAGTTGTCTAGGAATTTAAAATAATTTTAAAAATATTTTTTGATAATTTTGTAAGCCATTTAAATAAGGAGCGTACTAAGAGTCAGTTACTGAAATAGCTGGAACGGAATTTGGGTTGACATGCTATTTTATCAATATTGACGTTATAGATTCTAAATGAGTGTGTCTGTTAGATTTACTTGTAGGTTTTAAATAAAGATTTGAATTTGAATTGTCTCATTCAATCAATGCCTTCACTAAAGAATCAAAAATAATTCTGAATAAGATGATAAAGCTGTCTATATGTTTAAACTGTTATTATTTATTTTCATACATGTTTGTTGTTTCAGATTCTATCACCAGATGTCACTGGCCATCAGCCTTGGATGTTGGTCTTAATCTTGAGAAGTCTGCAATATTAACCCTGGAGTCATCCTTTCTCCTTGACTGTGAACAGAATGTGTTTGGTGCTTACTGAACAGAGAACAGTGACAATAACTAGAATGAACCAGATTTAACAAAACAAAGTTTAATTCATGATGAATTTACAAAATGTATGTTTACACAAAGTCATCACCTGGCTGGTTTCAAAATAACAGGAAAAGTCTTAGTTTAATGAGGAGCAGCTAACCCAAGACATCTATCACATGTACATAATTGGATTGCACATTAACCTATCACTCAATCAATATGCAGTTTAACCCCTCTTATTTATTTCTCCACTGAGCAAAATAGTTCCACACTATGGAGTCATGAATGTATGCACTATAAGAAGCCTAAAGCATTTTGAAAGTAAAGCAGAATACTTTACTTTCAACATGCTGTAATAAAAAACCTTGATAAGGGGTAAAGGGTTAAACAGGCATAGTCTGAAAGATCAAATTACTACAGAGCTACAGGTAAAAGGCATGATTTTTGTCTTATTTTCAAATATTCTAAATGTCTTTTTTTTTCATTTTTAATTCCATTTCTAAAAAACATTTATTTTCTAAATGCATTACTTTGGCTACTCAAACTTCTTAGAACATATCTTACCAAGTTAATTTATTATCTTGAGCTATGTAATTTTTTAATAACTTGAAATGTGTGTATAAAACCAGCATTTCAAATAAAATATATTTCAATAAGCACAATATTTGCATAGATATAAATCATAACAAGAACTTTTGTCTATATATTTGAGATCCATTTCCATTTTTTTTTTATTAATATCAGTCATTTTCTTCCATATCACAGCTTCCTTTATTCTAATTGCACATCAACTGTATATCTTGCAAGTATTATGCTTCACTACAAACAGTGTACTTACAAAGAATGCACTTGTCTTCTGCCTCAGTGTAAACTTTGAACAGAACATTCCCTAAAGGAGCCCTCTGATCAAGGTCGCCACACGAAGAATAATGTTCAATGCATCGGTGTACATGTTTACTTTAAACAGAGCGCAATTAAACAAGATGGACTAAATTTTATTTTGATTTTAAATGTACATTTAAAGTTTCATAGGTTATTGAATGAGAGGTTTCGCCTAACTGTGGACAACGTATGCAAATAGTCGCTGTCATGGACATTTTACTGAAATGAACTATCTGGTCGTAGACCAATTGGAGTGTCAGATGGCCGATTTTGTCAATTTCAAATTTGATTGATTTGGGTTTACGGCCGCAAACTGTGACACAAAGTTTGTCATAATGTTGTGTCAATTTCATGTCATCTATGATAGCAAGTCGCTGCCGTCGAAAGTTCGGCATTTTAGAAAATATGTACATGTCTATGTGCACAATTACGGTACAATGTATACATAACTCGTATACGAAAAATGGGATTTAAGTTGTTTTTATCGCTTTTATTAATGAGTTAACTGCAAGTTTTAATTATAAATCAAAATTTGCTTTGCCTAGTGTGTTTACTTATATGGTGTGTTCTGCTTTGTATTCATCCTAGAGTGGTAAAACGTTAGTCTTTCCCGTTTAAACGTAAACGAAACGCAAACGCAAAACACTAAAATGTAGAAAAGGACAACGTTTTGACAATTCTGAACTTTAAATTTTTTTCAGAGTGGAAAACAGTTTGAAGCCTGATCAGACGCCGGCTTAACCGGCGTCTGATATGGCTCCAAACTGTTTGCAAAGGAAATAATAGTTTTAGCGTAAACGCGTTTATTTGGAAAGAATAACGTTTTCTCCACTGTACATGTACCTAATAATGTCACCTGTCAACAGAATTATTTAGTTGTACAAGTTTGGTTGTACTGTATACTATGGAGAAGACGTTAGTTTTCCCCAATAAATTCGTTAATGCTAAAACTATATTTGACTATAGTTTTCCATTGTAAACAGTTTGGAAACAGATCAGACGCCGGATAACTAAGCGTCTGATCAGGCTCCTAACTATTTTGGACGTAATTGCCAAAAAGTAAATGTCATTTTCTACCTGTAAATACACTGTGTTTGCGTTTTGCTTGCGTTTAAACGGGGGAAAAATGTCTTCTTCACTGTCTATTTCTTGAAATAGATTTAGAAACTAATCGGACATCTCTGGCTAGGCGTAATGCTATGTTTCATCGGTGTTGGCTTTTATCACATAGTAATGAGTTCAAAAGGTGCAAACTGAATGGGAAACTGTTTAGATCCCGACCAGAATGCTCCCTCGGGAGTCTCCACCATTTGTTAGCTATTGTCTGTCCAAATATTTAGGGTTATTACAGTAAAACCCTTTCGCATTTCGCCTTAATGACCGTTATGTGTATTTGGCGCATGGTAATTAATTGTATTTTCAATTACAATGCATTCACCAGCATCTTTGCACTGACAGTGTAGGCTGAAGTTTGGCCAGAACGCTGTTCGAACCGTCATTGTTATTGTTTATACTGGGCCCCGGAACAATCATAACTATAGCGGGCATTAACGGCGCGTGTGCACGTGAATCGCCTTGTTAATACACGTTAAAGTCCTCGTTAATGCACCCCCTAGGAACGGCTTTTTATGCAAGAATACACTTTGAGTACATATATAGAGAAAGAGAGAGAGAGATCATAGGTTTAGAAACTTCGAGAGAGAGAGAGAGAGAGAGAGGGAGAGAGAGACAACGGAGAGAGAGAGAGAGGGGGAGAGAGAAAGAGTGAGAATAGAGAGAATAGAGAAAGATAGAGAGGGGAATGATACATTTACATACGCACATGCCTATAAAGCTACATAACTCAAATACAGACCTAAATAGTTACATTATAATTTAACTCATATCATACTAATTTGTTGTTCTCTTCGAATACATGTATAGTTACATTATAATTTAACTCATATCATGCTAATTTGTTGTTCTCTTCGAATACATGTACATGTATATCGTCTGCGTAAAATCTAAAAAAAAAAAAAAAATAAATAAATAAATAAAAACAAATAAAAAATGAAGGACACACAGTTTAGGCTCTTACCAGACTCCACGTCATTTGGCGTCTGGTCTGGATCCAAACCTTTTGCAAAAGTTTTCTTGGTAGCTCTTAGTATGATAGGGGTTTACAAAGTGAATTTAAATAAGATGTGTGATTGCAATATAATACACTGCACTGTCCGGTAGCAATTTTATTCGTGACGCTGTGCCATAGGCATCATGATAACCGTTAAAAGCGTGCAATTGTCGCAATAATTACAAAAGGCAGAGTAGCCATTTAATCATATGTGAAAAGTGATATACGCAGGCGATCAACGGGTAGGGTTACCAGAAGCCAGTCCAAGGTAAGCAACAATTAATTTGCTAAATAGAGCATTCTTTCTAACACCCAGTTGTCCACGGACGAAATGGTAACAGCATTTGCTGACAATTGTGGGTTTAGGTTGCACGCCGAGTAAATCGGCATCCAATCAATATCAACAATGTCGAACAAATCAGACCAAAACAAAAGCACACAATATCATACCGACAATATTCCGTCCATTGGCAACTGTCTAGCAGGCTAAAGGCGAACAACTCTTACCCTACCGATCCGCCCTCGGAGAATAACCGTCCAATCAGTTTGGATTCTGATGCGCCGCCGACCCACTCGACGTCACACCTGAATACATACTGCTTGCTGGTATCTATCAAACGTTCTCTAGCACGGTAATAGTTTGCATTTAACAAATTTCCACCGTTATACATGTTGCAGCATAATTCAATGTATCTCTAAGGGTTATAGTTATACAAAATATATAGACTTACATCAATGGTCATCTAACAATACATGTATAAATAAAAGCATACTTTAGCTGTATGGAAGCGCTTATGCGCCAATACCGACCGGTGCGCAGTATTTGTTTTTCGACAGTTTGGTACAGATCACACACTGACCTTTTCTGTATGTGATCTGCATCCAATCTGCCGACAAACAAAAACAAAAATTCGTATTTACTAGGGTTGAAAATTGAAACATAGTACTATTTACATACACTTTTACCAAGTATCATGATTTCTGAAGTAACCATAGGTACAAAGATTTAAGTAAATTCAAATAATTAGGTTTTAAAAGCTGTTATGATTGTTTTCACAAAAATTGAAAGATTGTGTAATGTTTCATAATCTTCAGTATTTAATAGCTCTGTAAATTTCACGAAGTTCGGATGTGAATAGAAATAAGAGGCCAAATATTGTTTCCTTGGGTTATTAAACATTTCACATTCTAAAAGATAGTGGTATTCGTCGCCAAGTGTATTACAGGTCGCACATTTGCGTTCGTTATATGGTGTATTATTCCATCTACCAAGCTCTATTGGGAGTCGGTGATTTCTAGTCATAAATGCAATAAGTGATTTACAAAGTGATTTTGGAAGTGTATATATGTATTTACTGCGTTTAAAAACTGTCTTTATATATTTATACATATTTGTGTTTGAAGATCTATCTATCTCACCATGCCACTGTTGAATATAAATGTCTTTAAATTTACGTTGTAGAGACTTTTTAAGCCATTTACTGTTAATGTAACTTTGACTATACCATATCCCTGAGTACCCACTACTGCAGATAATGCGTTTAATATTATTTATCCATGGAAATTTCATAGGAGCTGTAGTATAAAGTTCGTATAGTACAGTGTACATTTTAGTAGATAACTTTTTAGTGTCGTTACTGTTGATGTTGTCTATTATTCTCGACCAAAATGATACTATTCTATTATTTATGTCAACTATTAGGGGGGTTACTCCCAGTTCACCATAGATCATATAGGAGGGGGTTGATTTTTTCAAGTTAAAGATGTATTTATAATATTTGAGCTGCACTCTTTCTATGATATCAACATTACTCAATCCCCAGATTTCACTGGCATATAGCAATACAGGCTTTACTGTTTTCTCAAACAATTCAATTTGAATATCGAGAGGTAATTCCAGTCGTTTAGCTTTTCTTAACAAAGAGAACATTGCCTTATTTGCTTGTTCTGTTATATGTTTTTTCGCTTTAACAAATGAGCCCGTTCTTGAGAGAAGGATTCCTAAGTATTTGTAATCTTCAACAATATCAATAATTTCGTTCCCGATTTTAAATTCTATATCTTTTGATACCCTTCCTTTGCCAATTATCATTATTTTTGTTTTGTTAACATTGATTTTTAATTTCCATTTATCACAGTACGTTTTAAAATAGTTTAGTGCATTTTGTAGATCAGTTTTATTGTCGCTGAATATTACAGTATCGTCTGCATATAGTAGTATGAAAAGTTTAAAGAACATACTTGCTCTATCATTTACATCAATACTATCGATTTTGTTTTGGAGATATTCCTCTAGATCATTTTAACATACAGCTGAGACGGCTGTTTTTATTTCTAAATAAACACCTTCATGCTAAAATATTGTTCCAGCTGCAAACAGTTTGGAGCCAAATCAGACGCCGGGTAATCCAGCGTCTAGTCAGGCTCCAAATTAGTTGCCACTGATTAAATGAATAGTCATTATTTTGAAGAGAAGCAGTTGCGTTTGCGTCTCATTTAAATCGGAAAGAATACAGTACAGCACTCACTCTCTACAACGACACCCATTGGGAGACAAAAAATTATGTGCGCTGTTCGGAGGGAGTCGTTATTGGAAGGGAAATCGGTTAACACTTACAAACAGCTTGAATCCAGATCAGACACCGCCTAACGCGGCGTCTGATCTGGATTGAAGCTGTTTGTCACTCGTCATTAAAATAATTCTGTCCACATGTCAAAAATGTAACTTTTAGAAAAACAGCACACGACAATGTTAAGCAGACGATATTGCAGCAGGTTGGACAAAAGTGTACTGTTTTGGGAACAACAGACAAGCGTCGTTGTAAGGAGGGAGTCGTTGTAAGGAGAGCCGTTGTAGGGAAGGAGCACTGTATTCTCCACTGTACAAAAAAATTCAGTGTTGCCTTATCCACTTGTTAATATTATAATGCCTGGCAGCGAAGGGGTTAACACTATCACCTTTTGGGGTTTTTTTTCTTGTTCTTTCGAGAACTAGTGGACAATTTCCAACTGTTAAGAAAACAGGAATTAATTTTGTACCTTCCGGACCCGCACCCAACCGCCCCACACACTCCCGCTCTGGATCCGCGTATGAACCCGGACACAATCTGTCTGTAAATGCCGATGACACTTGAGAGCACCAATTAACCATATAAACCATCTTCAATGATATAGTAATACAATTATTGTGATAAAAAGGCTCAGTTTACAATGAATCGATGCCGTTATGAATGTAGACAGGACATAATTGAGTTCGGGTACAGTCACTCTTGTATAAGGCGATCACTAGATAGAAACTCCATCTGATCAGGCTCTACACTGTTTGTTTGTCATTCTGCAATGATTTGTAAAACAGCACACTTTATTGTCAAAAATGCTAATTAATGAGTATTAGATCCCCTCCGCGGTTATGATAAGAGGTCAAAGCCATCTTAGCATCTAACACATTCGTTGACATAATATCGTCTGATTAAATTTGTAGTCTGGTTTTTATTAGCTCACCTGAGCCGAAGGCTCAAGGTGAGCTGTTGTGATCTCCCGCCGTCCGTCTGTCCGTCTGTCCGTCCGTTCAAATTAACTCCTCTGAAACCGTGAGTCTGAGGGGAAAACTAAAAAGCTCACCGTGTTCCTTGGATGCTTCTCTACAGAAATTGTTAAAATGAAACTTTCAAGTGGACTACTTATTGTAATTTATTTAAAAAAGTGAAAAACTTTAAACAATCTTCTTGTAAAAAACTGCTAGGCCCACAGCTTTGATATTTGTTTTTTAGTATCTCCTGGTGATTCTCTCTCAAAATTGTTAATATCAAAACTAAAACTGACCATAGGGATTCACCATAGGGATTTTTTCATTGCCGCTTTATGCAGGATTCATTGCCGCTTTATTCAGGTTATACTGTTTTACTGGAGGTTTAAGCAGGGTTTCAAGCACCCTTATACTAAATCACCTATATTTGCAAACAGTTTGGATCCAGGTCAGATGCTACATTATGCTGCATCTAATCTGGCTCCAAACTATTTGCCATTTACTTACATAGTTTTTTTTAATTTAGAAAATGTAAGGTATGATTTGCTTTGCAAAATTCACGTACAATATGTATAGCAGACATCAATTCAGCATTATAAGAGTTAAGTTTCCAGCTAGTGGCAGAATTGCATAACTGACCTCAGGTCAGCTGTTGTACACCAACAGAACTGTCTGCTGGACATGTTGTCTGCTAAAGTTTAGAAATGGTTCAGTCTGCTTCATACTTAGAGAAACAGGATCTGGAGGTGATCCACTGAAAATAATTCCGCTTGATACAGTCATGAAAATGTAAGATAAGAAATAAGTTTCTATATTATAGTAGATGGTAGCTTAAAGCAGTTTGAAAGTAAAGCGGGTGTGCCTTAACCCTTCCCCACATAGAAGCACCTTTTAGCACATTTAATTTATTCATCCAATGAAGAAAATAGTTCCCATCTTACAGTCATGAAAATGAACCCTAAGAAATATTTTCTTAATTCTAGAAGATAAAAGCTTAAAACAGGCTGAATTTAAAGCTGAATTTACCTTAAGACACATTCTGCTTTACTTTCAACCTGCTTTAAGTTGTCATATACCTTCAATACTAGAAACAGACCATGGGGTAAAGGGTTAAGGCGCATTCTGCTTTACTTTCAACCTGCTTTAGGTGGCCACTTATTTTCAAAACTAGAAACAGGCTTTGGGGTAATGGGTAAAATGAAATTGCATACAAATGTATTTGGAAAGAGCCTAATGAGAGGAAGTGCCATTGGCAAAGGCCATAACTCTGACATCATTGTTTTTAGCTCACCTGAGCCAAAAGTTCAAGGTGAGCTATTGGGATGACCCTGTGTCCGTCGTCGTGCGTTGTCCGTCGTGCGTTGTCGTTAACAATTGATTCAAATGACATCTCCTATACCGCTTGACAGATTTCAACCAAACTTTACAGGAATGTTCTTGGGTCAAGCTGTTTCAAATTTGTTCAAAGAATTAAAACAATGTAGAACTCTGGTTGCCAAGGCAACCAAAGTGAAAAAATAAGGGAATCTTAAAACATCTTCTTGTCTGAAACTACAAGAGCCAGAGCTTAGATATATGGCACATAGCATCATCTACAGGTCTTCTTTCAAGTTTGTTCAAATTATGCCTCTGGGGTCAAAATTGGCCCCACCCCTGGGGTCACAGTTTTACATAGAGTTATATAGTGAAATTTTCAAACGTCTTCTTCTCTGAAACTAATTTGGCCAGTGCTTTGATATTTGGCATGGTGACACTTCTAGATGTACTCTACCTATTTTGTTCAAATGGTTCTGGTCGGTTGCATACCTAGCTAGGTCACCGTAGCTAGAAATAGATTTTTCAATGAAAACTTAAAAAATCTTTTTGTCTGAAACTACAAGGGCCATACCTTAGATATATGGCACATAGGGTCCTTTATCAAGTTTGTTCAAATTATGCCCCTGGGGTCAAAATTGGCCGCACCCCGGGGGGTAAAAGTTTTACATTGAGTTATATGGTGAAATTTTCAAACATCTTCTCCTCTGAAACCAATCTGGACAGAGCTTTGATATTCGGCATGGTGACACTGATAGATGTCCTTTACCTATTTTGTTCAATTGGTTCCAGTCTGTTGCATATGTAGGTCACAGGAGCTAAAAATAGATTTTTTTCAATGGAAACTTATAAAAAAAATTTTTTCGAAAACCCTAGTACACTGATCTTAGATATTTGGCATAAAGCATCATCTACAGGTCCTCTATCAAGATAGTTCAATTTTAATAATGCTCCTCGGGTAAAAAAATGACCCTGTCCTGTACATAAATCATGATCTCAATTTTTCAGCTATTCTCAGGTGAGCGAAATATGCCCCATGGGGCTCTTGTTAATAAAAAAATGAATTTTCAGCATTTTAACATAGGAAACATTGATGTGAATGTCAAATAGTTTGGCCCCTGATCAGACAATGTATTAATTAAACGGTTTGCATAATGTTAGTATTATAGAGCCTGGCAGTGGAAGTGATAATACAATAAGTCAGCTTTTGTTTAATTTTCTAGTATTTCTTTTTACTTATCATCTAGTATTTTAAGGTAAGCATATGATGCAGTACAGAACTACAGCTGAGGAAAAAGACATTTGTTTTACTCCGATGTTTATAACATTTATCCTGTCACGTGCCTATTTTCCTGACGGATAAAGGGGTGACAGATAAACTTTGCTTTATTATATGCTAGTTGGTCACATGACCGATGTTATTATGTCAAGTGGTCACATGACCTGTAGCCGGAACTATTTTTTTCCACCGAGACGCTTTTTTCCCGCTGTTAGGAAAGGTATTCTAAAACTATTTCAACAGAATCCGATGTGTAACGACGTTTATTCGAAGTATTCGATGCAATCAAAGCGTTATAGAGTACGCGCCACTAGTCGCTTGCTGACATACTTCTATAAGTGTCCACCTTTAAGATTTCCTGAGTGAAAAACACTAGATTTTTAAAGGTTCTTTTATTTCTCTTCAACGAAACTAGGGTGTGACGTCACTCACGTCATCTATATAATAGCGCGCTTTCCTAGAGTAACATAGTTCTCTATTATTGAGAATCTTATCTAGACCAAAAATGATTTTAGATTAAAAAAAATATCTCTATTTATTTTACTATTGTGACAAGGATAAATAGAATATTTGGTTCCTAGCTTTGAATGAGAAATGTTATCTGGCTCGGCTTCTGAAAATATCAGGTTCGCCTGCGGCTCACCTGATATATTCATCCGCCTTGCCAGATAACATTTCTCATTCAAAGCTAGTCACCAAATATTCTCTATTTACACACGGAAGTATACACTCTTGTATACTTCCGTGCTTTACAATAGCAAAATTTAACTTCAATGTTTACAGCTGTGCTCGCTTGTAGGCTGTGCCTATTTCATAAGTGTTGTTGTTTTTTGTTGTTAGTTTGTTTGTTGTTGATTTTTGTTTTAGGGTTTTGTTTGTTTGTTTGTTTTTCGAACTTTTCGAATAGTAATATCTTGAGTATATGCCACGAAACTATGGGTCTAATTAGGATTCAAACTGTCTTGGTACTTGCATCAATATCTATTCTGGTAAAATTTTAGCTAATATCCCATAGAATTACAGTCGACAAATTTTAAGCACCTGATAATTTGGCGGTAAAACGTTGAGAGCTGCCACGATTATAAATACTTAATATTCCGAACTCACAAATTAGAAAAAAGGTTTAGAGTTTCCGATATTGACCGAAATTGGCCCGATCTTGTTAGGGGACTTCAACATTAAAAATAAAGTTGGACAGGGCAATGTGAATCTAAATACTAAAGTGTTTATTTGTACAATGGACACAGCAAAATTAACATTTTGCATAATTAGTATTTAACATTCATTTATCTGTCTGTGTAACATAAACTGACAAATGACTCTGAATTGGTCAATAAATATATGTGCAAAGCATGCCTTCGACAATCTTTAAAATATTTTAGGAACAATATATTTACTTTATTACAAGTTGGAAGTGCTGTAGAGATAACTCACAATTAACTGTATTGTGCTTAAGCACTTTTCAGAGGAGAAACATATTACTGTTTCTCAATAATTAACGCGTTTATGCTAAAAGAAATAATTAAGAAATGAACTGAATTTTTTCGGCGTTCAAGCCAAATGAACGACAGAAAATTATCGGCAAATACCATGAATCGCGCTAGCGATTCAAGGTAAATTTGCCGATAATTTTCTGTCGTTCATTTGGCTTGAACGCCGAAAAAATTCAGTTCATTTCTTATATTTACAATATATTTGCTGTAATTTCTAACATTAAATAAACATTTTGTCAGTACGCATGTATGTTTAATCCATATTAGAGGTCGATAACACGAATAATGTGTACCCTATAAGGAACAGCCATGACCGATTTACTTAATCTGTGTACATTCGAAAGCAGAAAAAAATAAGTTCTATTGTCAACAACTTGACAGTTTGGCGCGAAAAATGCTGATTTATGACGTCTTTAGAAGTGACGTAATTTTAAAGTAGGATTAAAAAAATCGGGGTTTTATTGTCATAAAGAAACGAAGATATAGGCCGCTGTTTATATGGTAGATTCATATGTCAGTTTTCTTGCAATTTATCTCATTTATAAAGAAGAATATTAGTCGGGAATCATGGTTTCCACTAGTAGGAAGGCATAGATCGGTTAAGAACAAATTTTGAAAAATTCCGCCAAATGTTTGCTGCCCCAAGTTCCAAAGATTAATTCGCGAATGAAAACTGCACATGCCCCGCCTCCCCTTCGAAACTTTTCCACAAGTCCCGCCCTCTCGAAAATTGGTGTTTATTTGAAATGAACACACTTTTTGTCAATGGAATTGAATGGGGCGATTGTAAATATGTACAAATGTATGTCCTTTACAATCATCTGGAAGCCAGGTGAGGTTCTAACCTGTTAGCAAATTTAATTGAAATAAATCGTTAGACATTTATACGAGAACTGTAATATTCGTTTTATTGCATTGCGTTTACGTATCGATTACGTTTAACCCTTAGCCCGCCAAATAAATTGTCGTCTGCTATATTTCTCGTCTGCTTCAAGTTTCAAAGTGCTTCAAAGTTGCTCAAAATTGCTGAAAATGTTGTCCGAGTGTCAAACAGCTTGGATCCGGATGAGACGCCGAGTTACTCGGCGTCTCATCCGGATCCAAGCTGTTTGCATATGGAGCTATAGTCGTGACTGGCAGGCTAAGGGTTAATCCGTCCACCGCTAAATGTTTCGTGAGATGTTTACCCCTTCACTGACATATTGTCGCCTTCTTCAATATTGCTGTCTACAATATCGTGTCAGAGTAAAAATTAAGGCAGCATGACTGAAAGCATTTCAAAGCGAGTGTCAAACAGTTGAGATCCTGATCAGACACAGCGTTACGCGGCGTCTGATCGGGATCCAATCTGTTTGCAAAGGCACATTTAATTTGCGCCATTGGTTAAACGGGAACGAACAACTCCTTCTCCACTGTAGCTCAAAGTTTATTGATAGTTACCAGGGTTCCAGATAAAAGGGAGTAAACGGCACAAATCCAACATTTTCTGGCTCATTTCAGCACCAAATCCTATAGTGTTACTACTCATTAGAATCGTCTCTTCGAGACGATTCTAATGAGTAGGTACTTCATAGGATTTAATACTGAAACAAAGATTTTATATTTTCGAATGTTACCCTTATCTTGAGTCCTGGATGCTCTGATAATTTCGACATAACTCTACAAATAACTTTATTTTCTTGTGTTTATAGGATCGTAATATTTAACGAATCCGGGACCCGTTTCATAAACAAAACTTAGAATAGAAAATACAGTAAACCTAGTCACTAATATGGTAAAATTGTTGGTCTTTAAAGGGATTCGCAACCGGATGGTGTACTTGTCAAAATAAAATAAAATACTCAAATTAAAGCAAATTTGTGGCATTATTTGGCTTCTGACATTTAAAAAATATGATCAGTCCAAAAAAAGTCTCAAGAATCGTCACCTAATCTTAGTTTTTTTTATATTTTCCATCGTTTTTCTATAGCGTCAGCTGACGGTATAGTTGTTGTTGTTGTTTCTCTAAAAGGGCTCAGACATAAACCCGAGCCGAATAAAGTATTATCGATCGCTACCAGTGAAGTACGTTAATTCGCTACCATATATAGAGAGAGCGCAGGTAGCCGAGGTAGTAAAGGCGCTTCCTCAAGTTTTCATGTTTGTCTCCGCATGGAGGGTCACGGGTTCGAATCCCGCCAGAGTTTCTTCTTTTCTTTTCTTTTTTGAAATGCATTTTTTAACAGAATTTATTATCCTAAACTAAATCTTACCTATTTATATAAGCATTTGACATATATTTACAAATTACTATTTTTAATGCTAAATCCGGTTGTGAGCCTCTTTAAAATGCATGGCGTATGTTACAATTTTACAGCAACCTCTCTATTTTAACCTTGCATTTAGCAGCAGTTTGCCTACAAAAGATAAGAGTCAATATTGTGTAAAGCGACTTCTCTATCCTTGAGGAATCTTATAAACAATACAAATGGCTGCTTAATGCAGGATAGAAATAAAGCATAATGATCTTAGAGGAGCTTTCTGTGTTATTTTAAGCAGTCGCATACCTTTAAATTGTACTTCAATTAATGGTCTTAACGCTTTCAACCCTACAGACCTCTGTAGAGATTGCTGATTACATATGCAAACAGTGTAAACCTGATCAGAGGGCTCCTATAGGAGCCCTCTGATAAGGGTCTGCACTGTTTGATATTTTCATTCGTTTTTGTTGTCATATCAAAACTGCAACAGTAGACTGGTTCTAAATGCCTTCACTAGAAGAGTCCAAAAGGATAATAAATACCCACAAGAGATATTAAGGTTTGAAAGGGTTAATATGAAATGGACAATCAGGTTGTACAGGACAAAATGTGGTTACTCATGGTTACAGTTGAGAATACGTTGTTATTGCCCAATAAATGCGTTTATGTTTAAAAACATTGTTTCCCATGAAAGCAGTCTGGAGCCAGACCAGGCGCATTACAATAAATGGTAAGAGTGTTTGTGTTTAACGAGATGGGCCCTAAATATTTATTGTTGGTATTTGATAATCAGGGGCCCGTTCCATAAAACTTCGTACGACAAAAAACGGTCGTATGTCAAAACTTTGAAATACATTTAATTTCTGATTTCTCTATCTAATCCTGTATTGTGATATCTCTTTGGAATCGTCTTTTCAATACGATTCCATAATGATGTCACAAAACACGATTAGATGGAGAAATAAATAACAATTGAGACTTTATAATCTGACTTACGACAACATGTATCGTACGAAGTTTTATGAAACGGAACACTGTTTTGGTTCTTGTGGTATCGGGTATAACCCTTTTGAACCAATCTACTGTTGCAATTATTGGTATAACAACAAACACCAATGAAAATATCAAAAAGTGCAGATATGAGCTGTCTGATCTAGGTCTACACTGTTTGAAAATATTATCAGTGACCTCCACAGAGAGCTGAGCGATAAAGGTTTTCAATTTGGAAGCTAAATTACATGCCTCAGATTGTTTATTGACCGCCGTGTATACATGTAGATGTCCTTCATCTCATCATTTCCACAGGCACTCGATGACAGGATCGATATAAATTCCCGTGTCCCTTCTCATATATAAATAATACAAGGTATCCCCCTCGCCATTTTTTTAAGCAACGGAAGTTCTAGATATTATACACTGACCCGGCTAGCTCCCGGTTTTGTAAGGTTCCTTTCGGGAACCAGCGTATTGTTACTCTCCGTTCATTCTCCGTTTGGTTCCCGAGATGTCCGTACAGAACCGCGCGCAGCCGGGTCAAGGATACAATAACAGCACTTCCGTTCTTTAAAAAAATGGCGTGAGGGATACCTTGTATTATTTATATATGAGAAGGGACACGGGAATTTATAACGATCCTGTCATCGAGTGCCTGTGATCATTTCCATATATCAACATTGATACCTCCAAAAATACCGTCTCTTATGTTGTCGTCTGAAAAATATTTTAGAATTTTACTTCGGAAAACATGGATATGATCGTCAAATAGTTTGGTTCTTGATCAGACGCCGAGTAACTCGGCGTCTGATCAAGAACCAAACTGTTTGCAAATTGGGAGTTCAGTGGCCTGTTGACGGTGAAAGAATTAAATCAGTCCCCCGTATGTAACTGATAAAATATGGGAAGAAAACTAACAAATTGAATTACATTTACATTAGCCACAAGGTTCCGCGAATGGCTTCCTGAATTCCAATGAGTTTAAAGTCATATCTCCTTCAATACCGGTACACACGTATACTTAACCCCTTCACTGCCATGACGTCATCAGTTTTAAACAATTGTCGTCTGCTTTGATTCATCAAGTGTAAAATTTAGTTATTTTGACTTAAGGAATCTTTAAATGAGTGTCAAACAGTTTGGATCCTGATCAGACGCCGCGTTACGCGGCGTCTGATCAGGATCCAAACTGTTTGCAAATAACTATTGTATTCGGGGTAAGGCAGTGAAGGGGTTAATACTTAAGCCGCCAAATTATCGTCTGGTTAAATATGTCGTCTGTAAAAACAAATTCGAAATTGATTTATAACGAACATCAAAAATGAGTTTCAAATAGTTTGGATTTAGCTCAGACCTCGAGTTACTCGGCGTCTGATAAGGATTCATCTGTAAATACAGCATGCCAAGTCTCGTAAAGCACGAGAATGGTTCTGTCTGAACACTTCGTCTGTTAGTCACGAGTTTTCTACCAGAATTTGCAAACAGTTTGGATGCAGATCAGACGCCGCGAAACGCGGCGTCTGATCTGGTTCCAAACTGTTTGACAATTATGTTAAGGTTTCTTAAGTTTAATGGCTTTAAAATAAAATTCGAAACACAACTGCAGACTACAACATCGAAGCAGACGATAGTCTAACTGGTGACAAGTTTAACATAAAACAATTGTTACAATGTTTATATCTAGATATACCATAGAATGGCATATTTGTGATTTTATCTTTAACCCATTTGCTGTGGTGCCCGGCGTCTGATCTTACAACTTATTGACAATCCTGATTGTTAATTTTAATCTGATTGACAAACAGTTTGGAGCCTGATCAGACGCCGGATTACCCGGCGTCTGATCTGACTCCAAACTGTTTGCAACGGAAATAATAGTTTTAAGGTAAAACGCCATAATTGGGAAAGAATAGCGTTTTCTCCACTATAGCTGGTAAAGAGGCATCCATCAAAATATCATCAGTAATTGGATAATCCATTGAACATGTCCAGTCCAATATAGCAACACTGACAGATAGCCTGTCGACAATCAAAGTTCAGATTGTCCTGGTACATGTAGAGTACAGTACCCTCCGACCTAACCCCTTCGATCATTGCCATGACGTCAACATTTTTAAACAATTGTCGTCTGCTTTTATTTTTCAAATTTAAATGTTAAGTATATATTATATTGACTTACGAAATAATGAAAATGGTGGCAAACATTTTTAATCCTGATCAGACGCCGCGTCACACGTTGTCTGTTCAGTATCAAACAGGTTAATGAATTGGTTAAGCGACAAATGAGTGGGGGAAATGAGAAATTTAAATAAAAGGTATATGGTCGCTTAACTCATTGAGCCCTAGTGACGCATATATGCGTCCTTTACAAAATGTGTACCTGTGAAGAGTACATTTGTCCTATGCAAACAGTGAAGTCCCTGATCAGGAACTTCACTGTTTGTCATTTTGCAATTTATTACAAAAAACAACCCTAAATAGTCTAAAATGGACCAGCTTTTATTGCTTACTGGAAATGTCCCTTGGAAGTTTCAGGGGATAATGAGTTAATGCAGGATAAAGGTACAGTAAAACCTCTCTATTACGGGCACTGAAACACGGCAAATTGAGTGTATAAAAGACAGATGACTGCTTTGAGCAAGGTGACAGTAAAACAGAAAGCTCCTGTAGGAGCTTTCTGTTTTACTGCCACCTTGCTTTAAGCGACCACCTGCCTTAAACACCTAATAATTAACACAATTAAGTGGTCGTAATAGAGAGGTTTTACTGAAACGCAGAAAGTTCATACAGTGGCTTTCTGCATTACTTTTGTCCTGAACTAAACACTAAACAGTGATCAGTCTCAAAAACCGACAATAAAACTTAATTTCGAGCGTTGCATAACTGTGGGTTTTTATAGGGTCACTGGCTAGTAATGTTCCTTGAAAGGACGTGAAACAGACACGGGGGCTTAATTGGCAGGCAGCTGGTATAGACGTCACAGAACTGATGAAAAGCCATATCAACTTACCATGACAATTATAATTTTATTGATTGCCATATCGTACTGCGGTTATGACGTCAAGGCAGCTTCTATTATATTTCTATACAGAATATGTATTACATGTAGCTATATCCACAGGGAAACAAACTAGTAAGTTACAAGGACATCGGTAGCAGTGTAGATCCAGATTATAACGATAACATTGCTACAGTGTTGGTGATATTCACATTGCTGATAATTGACTAGTGACGAACGAACAGACTTGAAACATGTCTTTAACATGCTTTAAGTGTCTTTACGTGCTTTAAGTGGCCACCTATTTTCAAAAATATAACAGGATAGGGGGCAAAATGTTTTAAGACTATTGGGGGTCCCCACGTGACCAAGCATGAACTCTAAAAACAAACGAAAGTCTTTTCTAAAACAAATATATTTTTTTTATCTTATTATTTTATTTTACTTTAAACTGTGAGGGAAACGTTATTTTCTCCAAATAACGCGTTTATGCTCAAACTATTATGTCCATTGCTAATGATTCGGGGCCAGACCAGACGCCGATTAACCCGTCGGTTTTGTTTTATTTCGTTTAAACGGGGGGATAACCAGAATGTAGAAACTTGTCGAATCACAATTGTAAGGTATGTAGGCACTTAAATTCATTTACATGTAACTATGTATTTATTGGACACTGGGATGTGACTGATTTAAAAAGTTCTAAAAAGTTGTTGTTTTCTATATTTTATTGCAATGTGCTTGCGTTTAGGTTGTGTTTAAACATATCATACACTATAAATACGCATATTTACGCCTTTAATTTATTCCTCCACTGGTAATGTTTTATACAGTACTGAATATGTACCATAAGAAGTAGTCAATATATCCTAACAAATGGTAGCTTAAAGCAGGCTTAAAGCAAAGCAGAATGGGCCTTAAGGCGCATTCTGCTTTACTTTCAACTAGCGCTATTTAGTAATATATCTTCAAAACTAGAAACAGACTATGGGGCAAATGGTTAAACGGGAAAGAATAACGTCTTTCTCCACTGTAACCCTGCTTTATCAGTCTAGGTTACAGTGGAGAAACCGTATTTCTTTCCCCATAAACGTGTTTTTGTTAACTATTATTTCCATTGCAAACAGTTTGGAGCCAGATCAGACGCCGGGTAACCCGGCGTCTGATCAGGCTCCAAACTGTTTGCCACTTAGATTCAAACTAGTAGTAAGAATCATTCTTACTACTAGTTTGAATCTAATTGGCAAACAGTTTAGTGTCCAAAAACAATATCATTTCCTATACTTCATTGCAATGCGTTTGCGTTTAAACGGGAAAGAAGAATAACGTTTTCTCCACTGTAACTAGTTTGTTATCAGTCCAGTACATGTATTTCCAATCCTGAAAATCCAAGATTCAGGAGATGACAACTTTATTCTGATTAAAACCCCCAACAAGATAACATGGAAACCTTTAAAACTCCAGTCTAAATTCATTTACCTCTTAAAATTCAAACTGACAATTATTATTTCCTGTCTTGTTCAATTTGAATTTTAAGGATATGTTTGCAATATATTGCAAAACGACAAACAGTGAAGACTCAGATCAGAAGGTTTCTGATAAGCATACTAATCAGGGTATACAATGTTTGCATTGGACAAGAGTAATCTTCGCAGGTAAATTCTTTGTAGGTGACGAGTATACTAGTCGCTAGGGTTATATATGTTAAATCAGAATGTCCTAGAAACAAAAATCGGATATCATCGTATTTCTGTATATGGTTATGACCCCAAGCATTAGAACAATCAGAAATTCCTATTATTCCGACATCCGACAAGGGCTAGTGTGATACTTCCTTAATGCTTAATGGCCATCTTACATCACTGCGGACGAATTATGTGTCACGTGTTTGCAGTGTGTCAACTCATGCAGATGTGTCCGCGATTTGATACACTTAACATTTGTATGGAACAGTAGAGAAAACGTTATTCAATCCAGTTAAAACGCATTTACGAAACTCAAACGCATTGCAATAAAGTGTAGAAAATGATTTTATGGACAATTTTGTCTATTTAATCTGAGTGGCAAGCTGTGTGGAGCCTGGTCAGTTGACGGACTACCCGGCGTCTGATCTGGCTCCAAACTGTTTGCAATAGAAACTATAGTTTTAGCGTAAACGCGTTTATTTGGAAAGAATAATGTCTTCTCAATTGTAGCACGCAGAAGACACATGACATATTAATTACTAAAGGACTTAACCAATGGGGCGAACGGACAAAAGTGAGGCTATAATTATGTCCCGTACATGTACAGTGGAGAAAACGTTATTCTTTCCCAGTAAACATGTTTACATAAAAACTATTATTTCCATTGCAAACAGTTTAGAGGCAGATCAGACGCCGGTTAACCCGGCGTCTGATCAGACTCCAGACTGTTTGTCGCTCAGATTAAGATTAACAATCAGGATAGTCAATAAGTTGTCATTTTCTCCATTTTGATGCAATGCGTTCGGTTTTAACGGGAAAGAAAAACGTTTTCTCCACTGTACCGATTCGTGACTAGACATATAAAGTATAGAGCCAATTTATGCTTGTCCTTGAAACAAAAATCGGTTACCATGGTTATTTATGTTTCAGATGTTCCTGAAACTGGAACCTACTAATCCGGTATCCAAACAGCGCTAGTATGCTTTTTTGTTATAATCTAATGGCAACCTTGCATCACTGAGGATATATTATCTGCCACATGTTTTAGCTTGACAATATCAATAGTATCAACTCATGCAGAGTTGATAGACCATACCTTTGTTTGGTTCAGTGGAGAATACTCTTTTTCCCGTTAAAACGCAAAACCCGTATTGCAAGATATTATATATAGTGCAAGATCTTATATATATGGCCTTTAAACAAGGGCCACCGTGGCCCTATATGCTCACCTGGTACACCATGTGAAACTTGACCTAAAGTGACCTAGATTTTGATCCACATTCAACCATGGCCTAGATTTCAATGAGGCAAACATTTTGAGCAAGTTTCCAAGTCCAAAAGAGGTGAAGGTCAAATTGAGGTTGGGTGTTATAGGTGAACTAGAAATGGTCCAAATCAACCCCTGTATAAGTATTCAGCCATTCTAGTAAGTGGTGTTGATACAGCAATATATACGAAACGAAAAATCTGGTAAACCTCGTGGAAAATCTCTATATGCCTCTCAAATACTATATTGATGTGGTGGCATAAAGATTCAGGAACGAGGAAACAACACACGTTAAGCCCATACATACACTTGCTTAACCCATTACCCCATAACCTGTTTCTAGTATTGCAAATATGTGACAACTTAAAGCAGGGTGAACGTAAAGCAGAATGCGCCTTAAGGCGCATTCTGCTTTACATTCAGCTTGCTTTTAGCTGTAATCTGCTAAGATATAGAAATATTTCTCATGGTACAAAAAGCAACATATTCATAAATGTATATAGTGGAATTTCTTTCTTCAGTGAAAGAATAAATTTAAGGCGTAAAAAGGTGTATTTATTGGGTAATTCTTTAATCATTTACTGGGGGTATAAGTAAACAACAAGCAGTGAACCATAATATATAGCATAGTCCACTTCATGGGGGAATCGGCATGCTGTCCGCATATCGACATCTTAGTTAGATGGACTGCAGCCAATCAAACACCCTTAAATCATGGAAAATGCCAAGTTGTAAAGTACATTCACGGTTCATTGCTCGTTGTTTACCTATATTAAGATGTAAAAATAGCAGTTTCCAGAAAATATTGATCATTTATTTGAGGCCTAATGTAAAACGGTTTGGAGCCTGATCAAACATCAGGTTACTAGACGTCTCATCTGGCTACAAACGGTTGGGAATAATGGAATTTCTCCTTGTAATATGTTCATGGCGCACAATGGGAATGCCATGTGTCTATCCCATTTAAACGGAACTAAACACAAATGCAAATCAATTAAGAAAATGAAAATGGTTTTTGATAAAAGTTATACATGTAGTAATTCAGCATCTGAAATGGCTCAAAATTGTTTTCATAGGACAAAAAACGTTTAATATCATCAATGCATTTAGTGGAAAATACTTTTTTCCAAATATAAACCACTGTAAATCTGGTTTAAAATAATAACGACACAATGTAAGAGTATTTCTTTATTCTTATTCATTAAGTGTATACAGTGGAGAATCTGTTATTGTTTCCCAATAAACGCGTTTACGCTAAAACTATTATTTGCAGTGCAAACAGTTTGGAGCCAGATCAGACGCCGGGTAACCCGGCGTCTGATCAGGCTCCAAACTGTTTGCCACAAAGATAAACACGAAATATCAGAAATGTCCAAAAGTTGTACTTTTCTACGTTTTAGTGCTTTGCGTTTGCGTACGTTTGCGTTTAAACGGGAAAGAATAACAGATTCTCCACTGTACCTTAAAGGCATACCCAAATGTGTTTTTTTTTCTCAAAAAGCATAAGAAATCACATAAAAAATTCAGTTACTGATCATACATATAAGCTTTGAAAATTAAAACTTAGTTGCTTAAAAGAAACTTCACTGCAATTCATTTCCGTTTTTAAAGGGTTTTTCAGTCATTATAACTTAAAGCAGTTTAATGCAGGACAATTGTAGTCTGCAATGTTTGTCAAAATAAGATTTATATTCATTTTTAAATTGAAGAAACCTAGCAATGAGTGTCAAACAATTTGGATCAAGACCAGACACTATGGTACGAAGTACCTGGGGCTTGTTTCATAAAACTTTGTACGACAAAGATGGCCGTAAGTCAAAACTTTTAAAAACAATCAATTTCTGATTTCTCTATCTAATACTGTCTTGTGACATCTCTCTGGAATCGTCTTGAAAAGACGATTCCAAAGAGATGTGACAAGTCAGGATTAGATGGAGAAATAAATAATAATTGAGACTTTTATAATTTGAATTACGACAAATATTGTCATACAAAATTTTATGAAACGGGCCCCTGATCTGGATTCAAACTGTGAGTTCGAGATTCCATGTCTGATTACTTCTGAGTTACTCAAAAGCACCTTAACTGCTGTATATTTTTCTGCTGTTTACTGATGCTTTTATATGTAGAAAAGACTGCAAAAAATAAAGAAAAAAATAAAGGCAGAAAAGCACAACACATCAAAGTAAAATCTTTAGTCTCCTCAACATTAGTACAATTATTGACCTAACATAAACTGTATACTACACCAGGGCTTCTGTTATAGGAACTGCATGCCAGATATATACAGTAAAACTTCTCTATTATGACCACAAACTTGTTTTAATCATTGCCTGTTCACGACAGGTGACTGCTTAAAGCTAGGTGAAAGTAAAACAGAAAGCTCCTTTAGGAGCTTTCTGTTTTACTGTCACCTTGCTTTAAGCAATCACCTGTCTTTTATGCAACTAATTAACTTTATTTTTAGTGGTCAAAATAGGGTAGTGTTACTGTATATAGCTACTATCACAAATACATGTACATGCAGTTCGAAGTTTCTGCCTAGTTTAAATATGTAGACCTGGTTTTCTTTTCACATTCTAAAGTCAATGCAAAGATGGCACAGGAAAATGTGAACTTAACCCTTTACTTCATAGACATGCCTTTTTAAGCATTTAATTAATTCCTCCACTGAAGAAAATAATTCCATTTTATACAGTAATGAATGTGCAACATATAAAATATTATATATTGCATATATTTCTTATATCATGGCAGAAGGTAGCTGAAATCTGCCTGAAAGTAAAGCAGAATGCGCCTTAAGGTGCAGTTTGCTTTACTTTCAATCAGCTTTAAATGGTCACATGTTTTCAAAACTAGAAACAGGCAATGAAGTAAAGGGCTAAATTCATGAACAATAGTTTAATACCTTAACTCTTTACCTTATAGAAGCGCCTTTTAACGCATTTTATTACCTGACTCTCTATTTTAGTGAATATTAAGCATTTTTGACTGTTTTCCGAAATATTTACCAGACTGAGGCCAGCGGGCAACAGTTGACTGTTACATAGCACTGTTACATGCGCGAAAATGGTGCGCAAAACTTTTCTGCATCGCGGGACCAAATAAGGCGTCTTTATGATACAGATTTTTGTTTAAAGATCTAGCCTTTTGTGGAGTTGATCGGGTCATTTTTTTCTCTCCCGAACATTCCCCTTAAAAGGCTATATAGTTCTAGACCTAAAATTAAGATTAACTCCGAATAAAAGCGATAAACCGCTTGCATATCTAACGTCTTCCTTTTTTTAAACAAATTATGACGTTACAAAATAAATGACGTCATATTATACATGACGTAATTTCGACAAAGTGTCAATCAATTTCAGTCAATAAGAAACAATAATAATTCAATAGTTATTGAAAATATGAATATATTAGACAGTTTTTTTTACAAAACAGTGATGTTCACATTCAGTTGTTGTATTGAATTGAAATAAGATTAAATATACACGTAAGATCATCTCTAGAATTTATAAATACGTGTTGTTCAAATCTTGTATATCAAGATAGATCTAGATCTAGCCATTCATTCAGCCTGGCTTAAATAGAGAGTCAGGTAATAAATCATTTGTTTGATAGTTACTTCGGGAACAGTCAAACCATTGTCCCTCTGTAGCAGGGAAGACCTTGAGAACTGTTGCCCACGGCCGTTGGCCTCGGGCAACAGTTCTCAAGGTCTTCCCTGCTACCTCGGGTCAATGATTTGACTGTTCCCTCAGTACCTATGAAACAAATGTATACTGTTTAATCCTCCGCAGAAGAAAATAATTCCGATCTATACAGTCATAAATATGTATCAGAAGGAATATTTTCTTAATTCTAGCAGGTGGCAGCTTCAAGCAGGCTGAAAGTAAAGCAGAATGTACCTTATGGCACATTCTGCTTTACTTTCAACCTGCTTTAAGTAGTCACCTATATTCAAAACTAGAAACAGGCTAAGGGGTAAAGGGTTTAAGGCTTGAATCAGGACAAATCATAAATAACATTTAAAAATTTCAAGTGAACAGAAAAAAAAACCAGTTTAATTTTTTGCTGGCATTTGTTTTAAGAGATTTGTTTATAAATGAACAATGCAATGATACAATCATTTATTGCATTGCAAACAGTGTAGACCATACCAGTAACTGCATCTCTGGTTAAGTCTACACTGTTTGATACTCATCAGCATCTATTTAGTATTATGCTACCTAAGTTCATAGGCAGTGGAGACAATGACTAGATGCCTGACTTGAGATTATGTCAAAGTTAAGCACATTTACACTGTAACAGTCGAAAATCGATACCTCAAACTCATTTAAATAGACCATACCAGTTACTCAAAAGTTGAATTGCCATAACTCTAACTTGCTTAGGTCGAACATACCAGTATTTCAAAGTGAAAACATGGCTCTCCTATGTTTTAAATTTGAAGAATGAGTATGTTCGAATTTAAAGCAAGTTAGAGTTATCGAGTTTCTACTGTTTATATAATTATACTGTTTAGCAATGCAACAAGTCTGACAAAAATAAAGAAGCAATCTCTTGATAGTTTACCCCATAGCCTTTTTCTAGTTTTTAGGACAGGTGACCACTAAAAGGAGGTTGAAGGTAAGGCAGAATTCTCCATCCTTTCAACCTGCTTGAAGCTACCATCTGGAAAGATACTGGGAATATCTTCTGCATAGGTGCCGTGGGTACTCTATTTTTAGTGTACATCTAGATGCATAAAAGGGTACATTTCTGGGGAAATGGGCTTTATTTTTGTCCAACATAAATCCACTGCAAACCTATGTAGAATGCAAAGTCACTGACTAGGTACTGAAAACTTGTTTTTGCTTTCTGTTTTCTTCACTTCAACTTCCAGGTCTGACATTTTTAAATGCCTTACTCTAAAGTCTGTTCTTTAGCTATTGATTATAACATGATTTTCCACAAATTTCTACATGTTAAAATCTTAAAAACTCATTTTTTTTAACATTTTCTCCATTCCTTTTCTATTCTATGTGTACAGTGCAGGTGTTATTCTTTCCCAATAAACGTTTTTGTGCTAAAATAATTATTTCCCTTGCAAACAAATTGGAGCTAGATCAGACTCAGGGTCACCAATTTCTTAAGTGCATGTGTCTACTATACAGACATTAAATGCATTTTAATTGGGAAATGTGTTAAATGGAAAAGAATAACATCTACCCCATTATACAAGCTTAATCCGTTACCTGACATGGCTCCAGACAAGGGGGAGTAAACGGAGCAAATCCAGCATTTTCTCAACTCATTTCAGCCCAAAATCCAATGGTGTTACTACTCATTAGAATTGTCTTGAAGAGACGATTCTAATGAGTAGTGACACCATAGGGTTTAATGCAGAAATAAAGATTTTAATTTTTTGAAATATCCCCCTTATCCGGAGCTCTCTGTCTAAAGTCACAAGCATATGACAGATATATTCTGCCATCTTCAGTCTCGACTTGGTCACCTCCTTTCGTTACTTTGTCCACATTTCAAGAGAATGACAACCAACTGATGCATTGGCAAAAATTAAATTACAATTTCATAAAAAATCTATTATCAATAGAGCATCAATCTTTTGCATTTAATTTGAATTTTATTTCAATTTTTGCCCCAGATGAGATGGGTATTTCTCTACCAAACCCTATGTTGTTACCACTCATAAGAATCTTCTCTTCATGACAATTTTATTGAATGATCACAACAAAAGTTTTAGAGAATATATTAAGGAGAAAAAGCTTGAAATATTCAGTTTACCCACACTTATCTGGAGCCCTCTGAACCAATGACTTAGGTGCTGAGGGAGCTAGGAGGCTATCTTGTTTTTTAATGCTTTATTGCCTTGCATCACTGGTTTTCACCCACAGTTCAGACAAAGGGATCTCATAGAATGACTGTTTGAAAGTACAGTCGAACTTCGATATCTCGAACTCGCTTAATTCAAACTATCCGATTTGTCGACACATGAATTGCATTATTTCATGCTCGGTCAAGTCGAACATACCCGTATTTCAAAGTTAAAACGTGGCTTAGCCACGTTTTAACTTTGAAATATGGGTATGTTCCACCTAATCGAGTTCGAGATATCAAAGTTCAACTGTAAATCATCTTTGCAAATTCATGTCTAACTGTTCACATCATTCTTTTAACCCATTACCCCATAAATATGGCTTTTTATACCTTTAACTTATATCTCCTTTGAAGAAAACATTTATACAGTCATGAATATGTAACTTAAGAAAAATTTTCTATATTCAAGCAGGTGGTAGCTTAAAGCTGCAGGAAAGTAAAGCAGAATGGGCCTTAAGGCGCATTCTGCTTACTTTCAACCTGCTTTAAGTACTCACCTATTTTCAAAACTAGAAACAGGCCATGAGGTTAAGGGTTAGAAGTTAGAACGATGTAGAAAAATCCTCTTTATTTTTGCCAGATCTGGTTGTCATTCTCCTTGAACTAATCATTTGATCAATGCTGTCTATTTTTAGATCATGGGTCATATGACCCAGATGATGTCATTGTCTATATTTAGTTCACTGGTCATATGACCTGTGTCATTGCTGATGCAGGGGAATTCCTGTGTTTCTAGCGTCGGGCACTCCTGGGGCCTCTAGATTCTGTTGTAGTTGCATGAGCCATTTCTTTGTAGAGTTATCGTCCTTTAAACAGTTGGCAAAGGTGCTGTCCTTCAACTGGTCTGGGATACACTGCCTCAATGCTTCACGAGCTCTGTCATAAATAACAAACATGCTGATTTAACTTTTTCCCAATAGAAGACCGGGCAGCCATCTCTCTAGATTTTTTCCATAATCTTCAGTTTTTAATCCGAGCAGATGGTAGCTTAAAGCAGGCTTAAAGTAAAGCAGAATGGGCCTAGGTGTATTCTGCTTTACTTTCAACCTGCTTAAAGTTATTGTGCTTGAAAAATAGAAAATTTGGAAATCTAAGGATTTTTCATGATCAACTTATGGCAGCCCTGAGAAGAGTCTTTAGATGCCATTACTTCATAGACATGTATCCCTTTTAATGCCTTTAATTTATTTCTACACTCAAGAAAATAGTTCCACTTGATAGACATAAATAAGCATTAAAGAAATATTTTTTATTTCCTAGCAGGTGGAAGCCTTTGAATGTGGGATATTTACCATTTGCTTAAAACACTGTTAGCTTAACCCTTTGCTTAACCCTAAGCCTGCTGATCGCAACTTTCCTGATTGTTGCAAACAGTTAAGATCTAGATCAGACGCTGCGTAACGCAGCGTCTGATCTGGATCAAAACTGTTTGACATTCGTCTTTAGGTTTCTTTCCCTAAACAATATATACATCCAAATTTAATAAGTTTGTAAACGACAATTTCGAAGCAGAAGACATCACTGCAAGATAAGGGTAAAATTCTTAAAATGGGCCTATCTTTTCGGTATTTACATATTTATGATTGGACTGATAAACAAATCTGGATCCAGATAGGGTGTGAAGCAACTGTGTAGCTGATTAGATCCTAAAAATGTTGCAGAAATTAAACATATCTCCTGATTTTTAAATTGTATGAAGAAAGATAACTCCTACAATTGCTGTTCCCTCCTTGCAATGACACTTATCTACCTTCACTCAATTTAACAGGTCTCAATATATTAAGCTTATTCTAACTATCTAAATTTGAATTACTTAGTAATGCACAAAAAAATGTAGAGTCGTTCAGACAGACAACAGGTCGATAGGTATGATTGTATGGTGGATCATGTAAGATCTTTACTTCACACTAATTCCAGTCGTAGTTAATTCTCAGCACTTACCTGGGGTTATCCGACAGCCTAAGGTAGCACCTAACAACATGTTTCAACAATCTAGCCGACGGCTCTCTCGACAAATGAAGCACCATCTTACCCTGTAAAGATATGGAAGAAGTAATTATTGGTACAAGGGTAAAAACATTTTTCTTTTCATTATACTCTCAGTATGTGCTTGCTAGATTTCATTATAGATATACAAACGGAATATTACTATACTTTGCATATCTTATGCACCGGATCACTCGAGTTGTGTGTGTAAAGGCTATATCCAACGAGACCGAAGGTCGAGTTGGATATAGCCTTTACACACACAACGAGAGTGATCCGGTACATAAGATATGCAAAGTATAGTAATGTTCCTTTTATTATATACCTCTTATAATAAAAATAAAATGAAAAACGATAGAAATGTTTCAAGCGTTACTATAAATAAACTGGATTTCCCATACGTCACACTTCGGGGAATGGCGCGTGAAAGTAAATACTCGCTATTACGACCACTAAAACGAATGCTAATTGATTAAATAATAGAGAGGTGACAGCTTAAAGCAAGGTGACTGTGAAACAGAAAGCTCCTAAAGGAGCTTTCTGTTTCACTGTCACCTTGCTTTAAGCGGTCACCTACCGTTAACACCCTAATACTTAACATAATTTAGTGGTCATAATAGAGAGGTTTTACTGTAGTTCCGAACATCCGACTACACAGTAAACGTTCGTTTCCCATTACACAAGGTACATGGGTAATACGGAATTTTCAATCCGTCAAGGTGTATTTGTTCGATAAAATACAGAAATATTTCGGGCAGAACATAAAAGGTGATCTAAGGACACTGCAATGTTTTTCCATACAGCAGAACATTGCAAAAAGCATAATGCAGCATCTCATCAGGGTCTTCACTGTTTAACAATGCCCCCTTTTGTTCAAATCTGACCAATGAAATGCTTGAGAACAAACTCAGGCTCAACTCAAACACTTTCTATCCTTGGGGTCAGTTTAAGTGAACAAATGCAATTGTTAGGGAAAAAATAGAGATTTTCACCGGTCACAAAGATTTAACCACACTAACAAGTCAACATTTTTCTTACCAGAATCATGGCAACATGAGAAAATCTCTCGTAAGTTTGGCATATATAGGACAGTCCAGTCTCGTCTAGTAGTATCTTCTGTAGGATGAATGTGGCAACCTGAAATATTAACAGCATTATTAAAACCCAAAGAACCCTGAAATATTTAATGGACAAGTCCTGCTTCCCATGAAGTCTACTCCCATTTATGACTATTTAGGGAAAATGTCTAAAATAACTTGCAAAATAACTAACAGTGCAGACCCTGAGCAGAGGGCTCCTGCAGGAGCCCTCTGATCTAGGTCTACACTGTTAGTTAAGGATGTGTGTTTTCTTTATATGTACGGTGTTTGCAAAAGACGCAAAAAGTGGCAACAAAAGTCGAGTTCAAAATAGGTGGTTTGATCAATTGGTTGATTGATTTGGGTTTTATGGCATTGCAACAAAGTTCAGGTAATATTGCTCCATGACAGGAGAAAATTTGCTAGATCAACATCTCATATACATAGAGGATATTGTATGAGTGTTCATTATTTATCATTTTTAATAAACGAGTTGACTAAAATAATATGACGCGAGCCTTGGCGAGCGTCATATTCATTTTAGTCAACGAGTTTATTAAAAATGATAAATAATGAACACGAATGTGATATTCTATTTATCACATTACAAGTTCAAGCACCTATTAAATTGATTTGAAGCCGTAGTTTGTAGACCCTCCGCTATATAGATTTTCCGCCAAACGTTACGTTGTTTACGTTAACGTCATAGTAAATGACGTCATTTGGCACCCCGCTACATGCAGCGCTTATGGACGAGCAAGTTAGGCCGGAGCCCAAAAAACGATATTCCACTAGTGGATTACGATATTTATACAATCGCTTTATGCAACTCCCAGACCGCAAATTATGTGATAAATCTAGATACATAATATGGGATTGTGGAATGACAGAAACTACAATTACAAATTCTACCAAATTGTTGCTAAGCACAAGATTGATTGTAGTCTTAAATCTGTGAAATAACCAGACCTATTCAGGGCTTCAGATAAGAGTATTTTTTTAAAACCTTTAATCTTTATTTCTGCATTAAACCCTATGTTGTTACTACTCATCAGAATCATCTTTTCAAGATGATTCCAATGGGTAGTATCACCATAGGATTGGTACTGAAATGAGTGAGAAAATATTCAATTTGTTCAGTAAACTATTGCGGCTATGAATAATGTCTGTACTTACAGTTTTTGATAGTTCACTACCATTCTCCATGATACGTAGACAGAGAGGAATAATCTCAGTGGTGAGCAGGAAATTAATCACTTCTACTTCATCAGTCTGAAGGGGAACAAACTACAGTAAAACCTCTCTATTATTACCACAAAAGTGTGTTATTAGGTGTTTACCACAGGTGAAAGCTTAAAGCAAGTTGACAGTAAAGGAGCTTTCAGCTTTACTGTCACCTTGCTTTAAGCTTTCGCCTGTCTTTAATCAAATCAATTAGCTTCATTTTAGAAGTTGTAAAGGACATGTTTTTGCTGTATATCAATAAGCAATATAAATCTCAAGTTAAACATATACCAATCTCAAAAGAATGGATGGATGAGTTGGATTTTATGGCACAGTGACACAAAATAGGTCATATAGCGCCAATGAATGATGATAGACGATGAGATAAGATGATGATGATTTCAGTAAGCTGATTTTGGCTAATCTCATTCGTTGCAAGGCACCGCAAGGAATCAAAACCATAAACCTGCCTTTCTTTTAGTTCTTGGCAGAGGAGATAATCTCGGTCAAATAAACAGAAACATGCCCTATGACAATTAAGCCCTAGAACCACTGCAAGGTAGGGAAGTCTCTGGATCAATCTCAAAAGAAATCACTGTCAAAACTTGTATTAACCCATTACCCCATAGCCTAGTTCTAGTTTTGAAGACACATGACTACTTAAAGCAGGTTGAAAGTAAAGCAGAATGCACATTAAGGCACATTCTGTTTTACTTTCAGCTTGCTTTAAGCTTCCATCAGCTAGAATATAGAAAATATTCCTTATGATACATATGGATTATGTATAAATTAAAACTATTTCCTTTAGTGGAGGAATAAATTAAAAGCTTAAAAGGGTTATTTATGGATAATGCGTTAAGTGAATGAATGAAGAACTATAGTGGTCCTTAACACTTTACCCCATAGTTTGTTTTTCAGTTTTTAACACAGAAGGCCTCTTAAAGCAGATTGTTAATAAAGCAGAATGAGCTTAAAAGTGGATTCTGCTTTACCTTCAGCCTGCTTTAAGCAACCAACTGCTAGGATATAGAAAACATTTCTGCTTTAAGTGGTCACCTGTGTTCAAATCTAGAAACCCAGGCCACAATTGAGTAGCAGGTTAACCCTTTGAGCTCTAGTCCCACATATAGTAGGCATCCTTTTCAAACAGCAAACATGTGGAAATACACTTGTCCTATACAAACAGTGAATACCCAGATCAGAGGGCTCCTCACGGAACCCTCTGATCTGGGTATTCACTGTTTGTCATAATGCAAAACAATGACAAAAATAACCCTTAAAAGTCAGAAATGAAGTAGAATAAAATGGAAACTGGGATTGTCCATTAGAAGTTTCAGGGAGGAAAGAGTTAAAGCAATAAAATTTACAATAGTTCAAGGGAAATAATCCAACGCACCTTCACTAACGCTCCAATGACACCCAGACTTGTCAGCCTTAGATACTCAAATGGTCTTGTTTTACTGACTGTGTGTAAGAATGGGTACAGGAACAGGGGAATGTGAGCTACAAGAGACAATAAAACATTACAACATTACACTGTCAGTTGGTATCAAATTGTTACCAGTGGAGAAGATGTTTTGTTTGGTAAAGTCTGTTTCTGCCATCTATGGGCTAATTGGACGCCCCAGAGAGAGGGGAGCAGATACAGAGAACACGGGCGCGATGCCCTACTCTTATTATCGAAAGAATTCTCTGGTTCTTTTAGATACCAAGTACCTTGGTTTCAGTGAAAAAGACGTTATTCTTTCCTGTTTAACTCATTAAGCCCTAGTGACGCATATATGCATCCTTTATCAAATGTGTACATCATACTACATGTGATGAGTACACTTGTCCTTCCTGTGCAAGGAGCCCTCTGATCAGGGACTTCACTGTTTGGCATTTTGCAATTTCTCACAAAAAACAACCCTTAATAGTCTAAAATGGACCATCCTTTATTGCAAACTGGAATTCTCCATTAGAAGTTTCAGGGGATAATGACTTAAGGTAGCTTTATAGTTTCGATACTGCAAGCGGATTTTTCTTATTTATCATCATGATTTATAATTTATTCCCCCATTTTATAGCTGAATGGTTTAAGTGGTACACATGTCACCACAAAATGTCTTTTTTAAAAAAATATTTTATTTTTTTACGATTTTATAAGACAAATTTAAAAAAAATTCAAACAGCGATTTCAAAGCCGTCTTAATTTGTAACGCCTTTAAAACTGCCCATAATACACTTCAGTAACATATCTAGGGATCCGTGTCTCAGATTTTTAAAATTCCCCTTCCAACTATTATTAAGTAACATCAAAGTTATTTTACCGTTTAAAGTCGATTTCTATTACGTAATGCTTTGCTGTAAACAGCTGGAGAACCTCATCAACATTCTGAGACACGGTTCACTAGAGAAGATAATACCCTTTCATCTGCTTTAAACCGCATGAAAATCGGACCCCTACCGCGAACACAATCGTTGTCCAAAGATGCGGCGTGTTTGAAAATAAGGAGGTGCCGAAAACGTCAATTAACTGATAAGCGTGTCATTTTGACTGTCTGACACAGTGCGAATACCCCCGGGGTTCAACTATGTCCTTTTTGTTTCAACCAATAAGAAGACACATATTTCATAAGCGATTTTCCTTAGCTCCACCCTTAATAAAATATACCAATCATAATTCAATAATGATTTTAACATGCGAGACCCATAAATCACGCAACAGCAGCTGGAGAACTCCTCTAGGTTGTCACGTGGCTGGACTACGGAGTGCTTAATGAGGTGTGATTTATTGATCGATAGCCGTGTAATGCGTTTGGTTTGGTTTTTGAGATTTTGGTAAAATGTAGAACAGAATGTCGGCTATCAAAATCGGAAAAAAGGTTAAAAACACAATTTTTGCAGTTTTAAAGCTATAAAGACACCTTAAACCAAACCTAAAACACTAACACAATGCAATTAAATGCCGAACATTTACTATTTTCTGAAACTTCTAACAACTCATTTTAATCTGCGTGGCAAAGAGGCGCTGAGAAACCTGGTGTTTGATCTAACACAACTGTTTGAAATGGAAATATTTATTTTAGCACAAACATATTTATGTTAATGTTTTCTCCACTGTACAAAAATAAAGAAACAAAATAAAAATTTGAAAAGGAATATTGCCAATGAACTACAGTTAAACATCTGCTGAATTAGAGAAAATGTGATCAAGTAAAATAAGCAACTGCTAATAATGAAGTACAAAAGGTAATGCAGAAAGCTCATATTGGAGCTTTCATTTTGGGATATTTACCTTGCAGGAATACTGAGCGTGTCTCTGGGTGGGAGGCCACACACTGTAACAGGGCCAAGGCATTGCACACTCGGTTAGACTGCTGAGCCTGTAGAGAGAGAAAAACACAGAAAATAGTGTACGGTCTACTTGAAAGATTTAAAACAATAATTTCTTAAGGAGCCCTCTGATCTGGGTCTCCTCTGTCTGCATCAGTCAAATATAACTTTTCACTAGCACACTAGTATGGCTGTCACACTGGTCCAATGAGTTATCATGGCATGGTAAAGGTATTAAAAGGTATAAGGAACTAGTTACAAATAAATGCACTTAAAGGCAGGCGCTTTTATCATCTATTGTGAGGGAAAGGGTTAACTCATTCACCCCTGACACTTCTAATGGACAATTCCATTTTTGAATTTTAAGGATTGATTCTTCAATATTATTATATAGCAAATTACAAAGAGTGCAGACCCTGATCATAGGGCTCCTTTAGGTAAAGAAACCCTCTGATATGGGTCTACAATATTTGCACAGGACAAGTGTACTCTTCGCAGGTACATTGTTTGTGAGGCCTAGGATACTTGTCGCTAGGACTGAATGTGTTAACCCTTTACCCCATAGCCTGTTTTTTAATTTTGAAAATAGGTGACTACTTAAAGCAGGTTGAAAGTAAAGCAGAATGCACCCTAAGGCGCATTCTGCTTTACTTTCAGCCTGCTTTAAACTACCACCTGTTAAAATAACAGTGTTGCACCTAGGATGCGCGATTCACGCATATTTTCGAAAAGTCGCGCATAATTTTTACTATAGTGCGCGAAAAGTCGCGCATAAATTATAATTCTCAAATACCTTCCGTAAACATTTCAAAGTTTGAGCCGATTATTCTCAGTAGCGATCACTCTACGAGACGCCATCTTGGTTTTAGACTAAGTATAAATCATGGACCGGTATGCACCGGCTCGGCTATATAAGTAATACAGCTCAATATTCGCGGCGCCGCATCATCTTTGTTTTATATTAGCCTAATTAACATAAATTATTCAGCATCTATAGTAACTACCGTAAATCAATATTCATGTTTTCGTCTGCTAAAACGGTTTAGTTAAGATGTCCAAGAGAAAAAATAGTGATTCTTTTGGAGCATCTATCATAACAGTATGATCAGCCTACGAGTAGTAGTCAGTCTGGTACCGAACAAGCCGATGTTCGTGAATTTCTCTGAGTGTTTAAGAAATAAAGAATCCCTCAACCAAAAAGAAAGTAGACCTAGATCTACGCAGTTTCGAAAATCGTGCGCGATGGGAAGACAGGCTTTGGCTAGATTAAAATGAAAAGTGGACAATGATTTTGTAAATTATGTCAGTCCCATGGTATGAAAAACGATTTTACCGATAGAATTTAGTTGAACAAATTACCGTAGCTCTACGTGTCAACAATAAGAAGAGGGTAAGAAGACACGCGGATACGAATTATCACTCTATATATACGGTCCTGTAGATATCCTTGTATTTTCATGAGATCCCCCCTATTTTTTTCAATTCCCCCCACATTTTCACAGGCAGGGAGGAATTTCCCCCCTGTTTTTGAAATCCTGGGTGCAACACTGTCCAGCAGAATAAAGAAAATATTTCTTAAGACACATATGCATGGCTGTATAGATTGGAACTGTTTTCTACAGCAGAGGAATAAACTGAATGCGCTTAAAGGCGCTTCTTTGACGGAAAGGGTTAAATAAGATGTTTCCAATGATTTCTCATTTTTATGCTATGATCAAATCATATTGCGACTACTCAATCAAATGGCCTCTAATAGTACTCACAATATAGACCTGGTGAAGGAATACTCATTTAAGCTTAACTGGAGCTATGCATCCCCAGTCAAACTGCTTACTCACAGTAAGATGTGGTGGGTTGATGGCGGGGTACACGTGGACAATTTCTTGCAGGAGTGCTGCCACTGTTCCAAAACTGTGCCACAACATGGGGGCAAGGTCAGGAACAACCTCTCGCTTCTTACTGAAATGCAAAAAATTTACAGTTAATAAGATAACTATCCACTGAATGCTCCTTTACTTTAATTTCAACATATTTTATTTCAATAATATTTACAAATCAACATGAAAATACATACATACTGTATAAGGTAAAGGATTAGTTTCGAGGCTGAAAGTAAAGTGGTCACCTCTCTTCAAACCTAGAAACTGGCTATGGGGTTATGAAATAAAGGATCTGAGTGCTAACCTAAGCTCTTGTAGGGCATTTTCCCTGGTATCTGGACTAGTTAGCTCACTGATCCACTGGTACACTTTCTCCCTCTCTCCCTGAGACATGCTGGCTCCGGGCATGGATGGTGCCCCACTAGCAGCTGCAGAGGTAGGAGGCTGACTAGGATTCATCATTCGTGGCTGAAAGTACACAAATAGACAATCTGTTGCAATCTGTCTTTTACAGATCAAATGTTTCCATAAAGGACTCCTGGAGCTTAAGAAAATGTTATGAAGGGAGTCTTTCGGCGAGCTTAACCCATAAACTCATAAATACACCTTTTTATGCCTCTTTTTTATTACTCCACTGAAAAAAATAGTCCTAATTATGTACCATAAGAAATATAAGCTGTTATTTCTAACCTGTCTAAAACCCATTAATCTGCTTAGTCTGCTGAACACAACTTTTACTGCAGTGGTCAGACAGTCACAGTGCTTGTAAATACAGATTAAAAGTTAATTTAATCAGTTGGCAGGGCTCCAGGTCAGAGCAAGTAGTGCAACAGCTGTGCTACAGGATCTCCAGTGACCAGGAGCCCGTTTCATAAACTTCGTACTACAAAAGTTGTCGTAAGTCATGCAGATGATAAAAGTCTCAATTATTTATTTTTCTATCTAATCCTGTCTTGTGACATTTTTTTGGAGTCGTCTTGAAAAGACGATTCCAAAAAGATGTCACAAGACAGTAGGGGTGTAACGATTCGGCGGTGTACTGATATATTGCGATGTGAGCTGAACAATATTGCCCCGCGGTTCAGATTCAGAAAAACCGATTTTCTTTTTCTTATTTAAAAACGGTAAAAGAATGGACAAACTTACTTTTTGTTTCGCGGAATTGTTTTCGAAACAACGCGTAGTAGATGCAGTCCGGTGTTTTATCCATATCCCTAGCCGGTGTAACAGTACTATTTTGTTTCCGTTTAATCTCGCTCAACGAGACGCTCTTATTAAGAAACAAGCAGTGAATCAAGGGCCTGGTTGGACAAGATTACCGTATTTTCTCGCGTATAAGTCGATCCGCGTATAAGACGGGCCCCCTACTTTGAGGGGACAATCCTTGGATTTTGCTTTGACCCTCTTATAAGACGGGTGGAAAAATCGTGGCCGGTCCGAGAATTTTTTTTTCGTGACGATCTTCGAAGTTTTATTTTTCCATTGAATTACCCATGTCTATTTAACAGCGTAGCTTAAATAATGCTTCCATAAACGGGTCTGTAAAATTATTTCTAGGCAGACTACTTTATGATTCTCCTAGCTGTGTTCAATAGATTTACTTACTTGCAAATGTTCAGCAATTAAAACATTTTTTTACTCGCTAACGGCGCTCTTCAACACCCACCATTGTTTTGTTCTGGGTGTACTTTATTTACATTTAAAGCGTCGCATATTCAGAGTAAGAACAAGTTCGTAGATTTTTTTAATTAAAATACTAAAATACCCTCGTAGATTTTAATTTAAATATTAGTAACACTTATTAAGATTTACAATTAATAATATACGGGCATGATTCCAAATATTTCAAACACACACAAAAAAGTAACTACAACCGAGTGCCATTCTCGGCAAACGTCTGGATCAGTGTTAAGATGTCAATCAAAATAAGCTCCGCCTTCATTTCATGAAAAGCATTGTACAAGTGTTACAGAGTAATGACATAATTACAGGAGTGTTTATACAGTAAGACTTAGCTTCCATGTCACTAGTTTTCTTGACTGCTTGATTACACTCATTAATTATGAAATTTACTGATTTAAAATACCTTTCTGACCTTAATGAAAGAATAGCGTGCGTGTACAAAAGATTATATTTAAGTGTAGATCCTGACTTTGAAAAAAAAACTTTGAACGGTGGATAGAGTTAATCATGGATCGAAGCCCAATTTCAACTGATAAGCAGTCGCAGCTAGATAAACTAGCAATCAAAGGCATTCCTGTGTACTGGCACAGTGTGTTGAGTATAATCCGTTAACAGCCAAGGGTGTCATATAAAGAGTCAACACAAGGTTTGGGCCAGTGATCAGTGTTGCGTAATATGTTGATATTGCCAGAGGCATATTGTTCTGCCGCTAAAATCTTGATGAAGAAAGTGCATGGACAATTTAAATAGCTCTCTTTAACACCAAGGCCTGTATTTTTCCTTTTATTAATGAAAACAAATAATACGTAAATATAGACGGTCGTAATTCGTGGTGTCTGCGAATCGAAATAGTGCATAGGTTCTCCATAACGATGATAGCTTGCTTGCTTTATTTGTTTAAACGTCTCACCCGAGTTATCATTATCTGTTAAGACTAAACTATTGCGGGGGAGCGGGGTTTTTTTATTTTAAAGTCTACGACACCCGGTCACCCATCCAAGTACTAACCGGGCTCGACGTTGCTTAAATTCGGTGATCGGACGAGAACCGGTGTTTTCAACGTGATATGGCCTTAAACAAAATGATTCAGATTATATAGATTATGTTTAAATCATGCACAGTAATGATTTTCTCGTCGTGTGAAATTGAAAGATTGAATACCGAAAAATGCTGCAATAAAGTAAACGTCTACTACATTTAATAACGAGAAAACTACGATCGAATTTTCACACCTTTGCAAATTTCAACCGGCCAAAATGTCATTTCAAGCAGCCATTTCGGCCGGTTAATAATGAATTCCCTGCGTATAAGAAGATAGTAGTTTAAGTAAACTGCCTCTCAGAGTCTGTAGAGATAGATCATAGACCCCAACATACTCAACCCAGCATGGGTCCACACACAGGGTCATGCCAACAATTTCCTAGAAGTTGAACTGCAACCTCAATGCATACAAATTCTCTTTCTATCCATCCGGCATACATCTCCAGGGTTCGCGTTAAGATGTAGTTAACTGAATAAATCCAACATTCCCAAACCCATTTCAGCACCAAACCCCACAGTGCTACCACCCATCAGAATCATCTCAAAGAAACGATTCAAATAAGCTGACACAAATTCACACAATACAGTTTACTGTTTAGTGCAGATTTTTTTCTTTCTTTTCATACTGCAACACCCCCTCACGGAGATTTTGTGCAGCTGCGCGTCTGTGCAAGTTAAAAGGATAAAAGTAAAGTAGGATAGATTTACAGATGAATGATGGAAATAAGTGAGAATAAAGTATGACAGTGTTATAGACAATAAGTGAAGTTAAAAGCGGGTTAAAAACAGCTGTAAGTTTCTAGGGCATTGTGTGGATAATCGTCTGCAGAGCCGGCTTGAAGTGGTTCAAGTCGGATAGCATGACGATGTCTAGTGGTAGACTATTCCACTGCACGACCGTAAGGGGGAAGAAGGAGTATTTATATACATTGATGTGAGTGTGGATTTGGCGCAGTGCAAGGGGGTGGCTGTGACGTGTCGTTCTGAAGGGCGTCTGAAAATGGGGTGGTAGTTCAATGGCAACAAGGCCGTAATAGATTTTGTACATCAGGGACAGTCTGGAATCGGCTCGGCGTTGTTCTAGTGATCTCCAGCCAAGGGTTTCTAAAGATTTTTGTGTATCTGCTTTAAGTCATCGCGCTTGAAAAATAGAAAGTCTTTGCACACATTACTAGACCAGACCAAAAGTTACAAGACCAAACAGAAACATCTAAATCTTAGTTGATTTGCTAGGAGACAACCGAAAGTAGGGCAAAATAATCACCCGGTATCGAAAATGATCGGGACGCAATGAAGAAAACTAACATTTCGTAGTACTTTCGGAATAAAATCAATGGTGTTTATGAAAAAACTATGTTTTAATTGTATGCAGCAGCATTGAATAAATACCTGATTCGGTAAATCACCCATGGTGTTACAATAAAATGCGATATATCATTTCTTTACAAAATTCGTTTTCACCGGAAACTAACCGCACGGTGTTGAAGTTATTTTTCACTCATCAAATATGTCTGTATATCAGATACGGCCTGTTCCTTTTCGTAATCAAAGACAGACAGTTCGCGTTAAAATCTTAGATATATTTTTAATAGGACATATAGATAGGTTCACTATCGTTCCAATTTTAGTCAAGATTATGCATCATAAGAAATACTTACAGTCCTTGGATAACAGAAGGTTAAAAAGGCAAATCAGATACTTGGAATGATAGGCAAGCTTTATTAAAGGCAAAGGCAAAGGCAAGCTTTATTTAACGTCGCATATGGTAAACAATCAACATAAGCTCTGTAGAGCTTTTATTGCGACACACAAGGTATCCATTAACATGCATACTTACCTGGGCATTACAATCACCTTCCTAGCACTACCCTTATAATGCCGAGCGTCAGGCAAGGGAGCTACTAGTACCGTTTTTATAATGGTCTTTGGTATGACCCGGCCGAGGATCGAACACACAACCTCCCGCCTCGAAAGCGGACGCTCTACCAATGATCGAGCTATCGAGGCGGTCTGATATAAAGAACTCTTTTGACTGCTTTGATAAAGAAGTGTTTATACCTTTATACAAGAGCCTTATCCGGTCGCATTTAGAGTATGCCTGTGTTATATGGAAACCTAAATTGAAAAAAGACATAATAGCAATTGGGAATGTACAACGGAGGGCTACCTGTCTTGTTACCGGGATGAAGGACCACTCATATGAGGAAAGACTGAAGATCTTGGGACTTCCAACTTTAGAGTATGGCCGGGATCGAGCAGATATGGTTCAACTGTTTACAATAATGCACAAATATATGATATAGCCGATTTCAGGACGTTTCGCTACCTGGATTTTCGCTACCTTAGTATGTTCGCTACCTTGTGGCTTTCGCGGCTGGTCTTTTCGCTACCTAAACTTTTTCGCTACCCAGTTTTATTTTTCACAACTCTTATTTACTAGTATGCAGGCGCACACATTATGAATTTTTATTAACTGATCTGGATCCAAACTAACGTATAAAAGGAGAGTTTATTTACTAATCTGGATCCACACTAGCGGACATTCTAACTGAATAAAAACAAATGTTGACCAAATATTTGCAGATGCAAGGCGTCCACATCAAAGATGTGTATTTATTGATCTGGATCCAAACCTATGGAATCCTCATAAAAAGTGATATTTTAATAATCTGGATAAAAACTAACGGAAGGAAATAGTTTCAATTTTGACGAAATATTTGCGCAGACGCCACGTGTCCACGTCAGAGATTTTTATTTTTTAAATCCGGATCCAAACCAATGCAAGTTCCATAGACGGGATTATTATTTAATAATCTGAATCCAAACTAATGGAACAAGAGGGTTCATTCATTGATCTGGGTCCAACTACAGCTCAGCTAACAAAATAATGTCTTTCTTACATCTGATTCCACATGTGTCTACTTGTGCACGTGTGCTCGAAGAAGCGCCTTTCAAAATTGACAACTGCTAATTTCTTCTTTAACAACAAATTTCAGATCATTAAACTTTAATAATTTAATGAAATTAAATACTGGTAAATTACGCTTATTTTAAAGTATATTTCATGTAAGGTAAATAAACTACGATAAAAAAGGGGGTAGCGAAACGTCCAGGGTAAAAACACCATGGGTAGCGAACTGACAGGCGCGAACACAACAGGGTAGCGAAACGTCCAGTAACCATATAGCCAACATACCAAATATTAAATTAGTAGAATCAAGTTCAACCAGAGGTCATAGTATGAAACTCATTAAACCAAGAGATAACTCCAGATTCAGTGCTCATAGATTCTCATCCAGAATAGTTAACCAGTGGAACGGTTTACCTGAAGTAGCAGTGTCGGCTGAAAGTGTAAATAGTTTTAAGAGTGCTCTTAACACAGCTTGGAAATCCAAATACTGTAAATTTAATATTAGTGCATATTACTAGAGCCATCACCACGCTGAGTTTAGTTCAACATTTATGAAATTGGATCAACACGAGCAATACTGCTCATTGAAGGACCGTCAACGTACAGGCAAGTTACAGACAAGTATATTCTAGCAGACGGCTGCTTAAACTGGCTTAAAGTAAGCAGTCGGCAAGCAGTTGTTTGATGTGCGCGTTATCAACTTCAACTTCAACATTTTATTTCCTGACGACCAGTACACTAGAAACCAAATTAATAGAACGGTAAATATAGTTCCAATGTATACACTCATAAACATGTACCAAAGGAGAAAGTTTCTAGTTATTTTAGTAGATGGTAGCGTAAAGCACATTCTGCTTTACTTTCAGTCTGCTTTAATAAGCACAATCTCCTAGAATATAGAAAACTCTTTATCTTGGTACATGATGATGTCTTATAGCTATGACTGGATAAATTGGAACCATTTTCTTCAGTGGAGGAATAAATTAAATTCGTAAAAAGGAGTATCTATTGAGTTATGGGTTAATCTTGAGCGCATATCATAGCCTTTACAAGTAATCAAACAAGGAGACCTTGCTTGTCGAAAAGTGCATGGATTAAGGCTTAATCCCTTCCCGAGTAGATCTACAACCAGGAGCCAATCTGTTTGATACTCGTTTCAATATTTCTGTGTGGCTTATCATACATAAATGTTTAATTTGAGAAATAACAAATGACAGGTGTTTAAAATTGATGACGTCATGGCAATGAAGAGGTTAATATATTGCTTCAGATAAGGTGAGTATTTCCATGTATTGTGTTGTTCGGGGATCTTTCTTAAGCCCTTTGGCTTATCTCAAAGCAGGCTGTAAGTAAAGCAGAATGCGCCTTAAGGTGCATTCTGCTTTACTTTCAGCCTGCTTTAAGCTACCATGTACTGGGGAAAAATCCGAAGATTTAGGAAAATATCCGGAGAAATGGCAGCACTGAATGTCAAAGACTAACATTTTTATTTCCCAACCAAACTCTGTTATATGATTACCCATTCAAACCGGCGAGTGGCAAATATTCTCCCCGCGTATTCAACCACCCCAACATCCTAGGCCAAAACTGCATGACATAAAACAAAGAGGAGACATATTGCTATAAGAAACAACCGTTGGCCATCCGCCCGTCTGTCTTTTCAAATTTCTTTCTATGTACCAAGTGTGTAGATGTTCGGAAAATGTTCGATCTACATGGATGCTCCTTGTGTCATTTTCAGCATACACTGTTCAAATTACGCGGAACTCTGCATAACTGTGGTTTCCAACGCAAATAAAGTCATTTTTACAAAACAAAACAATCTAATATTTTATGTATAGCGTCACATCCCGAGTAGAGATTTCTGCAACGATTGTTCAAATGATTGAAAACTAATTTGCCCTTGGAGTACATGTACCCTGATTTCCAAAGTACAGAGGAGAAAATATTATTTCCCGTTTGAACGCAAACGGAACGCAAACACATTGCACTTAAATGCAGAAAATAACAACTTATTGAATTTTCTCATGATTTAATTTAATCTGAGTGGCAAACAGTTTGGAGCCTGTGATGGCTCCAAGCTGTTTGCTATAGGAAAAAATAGTTTATTGGGAAATAATTTCTTCTCCAGTGTAGACCTAATATTTTAAAATTGTCCTGTAAAACACAATTTAAGTCCCAAAGAATTATAAGACATGTTTAGAACGGTACCTGTCAGTACACTATTGTATACCACATGTGACACATAGTGTAAAATAACAGCGCTAGAGCACCATAAAAATACGGTTTCAAAATTTTCAAATTTCCAAATGCGATTTTAGGAATCGTACCTTTAAAATGCGATATTCGCAGCCATGAGTTTATAGAAATAAAAGTATACGCAAAATAACTTATGTCCTCCTCTTCGAAACTTATCCACAAGTCCGCCCTCTCGAGAAACAGCGTTTACACGAATTGAACGACACATTTTTCAATGAAACTGAATGAGGTGAATGTAAATATTCGACCGAATTTTTAACAACCCGATGGCATTATCTCAAGGTGATTCGGGTTAACTTTGACTCTCTTAATCCTTTGCCCGATATACTGTTTCTAATTTTGGAGACATATGACCACTTAAAACAGGTTGAAAGTAAAGCAGAATGCGCCTCAAATGCAATCTGCTAGGTCTTGTGGTACATGTTCATGACTGCATAAATTGGCACTATTTTCTACAGTTGAGGAATAAATTAAAGACGCAAAATGTCGTATTTATAGCGTAAAAGGTTAAAGAGGAGGCCGACTTGGGATTAAAAGAGGAAGCATATGAATTTGGGGAAATCAATTTTCCACTAGGCCCTCAATTTCACGAATTCTCTCACAGCACGCAGACGGATTAAAGGTTAGAAGTTTCTCAATCGGTGGCTCCAAAAAATATTTAAAAAAAAAAGGCATGTCTTTACATAAAATTCAAATGACTTGATCGTCTTTAAAACACAAGTATTTGATGCCGTTTAAATATTTAAACAGTTTGCATGGCTGCTGGCGTGTAATATCTAACCGTCATGCGCATGCTCAACGTTATTGACGTCAATGACGTGGAAACGAGCGTCACGTCGTTAAGTAGAATCGACGCCATTTTATCACCGCAACATCTTGGATTGTTCTTCTGATTAATTTACAGATATGTAGATGACATGTAGAAACATCACCATTAAGACCGACACTTGCCGAAGAAGGCAATTTGGTTTTACCAAGTTTTCTCTGGAAACAGTTCTTAACGTTTGTTGACGAGCAGAAAGGTGAGTGGTATTGGTGTTAATTCTTTCTTTGGCAATGGCACCAAAATGTGAAGTTTCCAACAGTTTGTATCACGATCAGACGCCGCGTTACGCGGCGTCTGATCGGAATACAAACTGTTTGACATCGGTATCGATATATCTAACATAAACTTGCCTAAATCTAATTCTAACTTTAAAATATACAGTGTTCTCTCGCTATCATTACAATCATCATCATTTCATCTCATCACCACTCATCAATCATCGGCGCTCTATGACCTATTTTGTGTCGCAGTGCCGTAAAACTCAACTCATCCACCCATCCCTATAACGACCCTCCCAACAACTACTCCCTCCTTACAACGACCATTGCCGCAGTTCCCTAAACAGGATAATTATCGTCTGATTAAAATTGCCGTCTGCTGTTTTTTCTCAGTTACAAATAAGTGGACATTTTGATAGAATACATGTACATAGATCTATAATGACGAGTGACAAACAGCTTGAATCCAGACGCCGTCTGATCTGTATTCAAGCTATTTACAAATGTAAGACAAGTCTTTATTTCCCTTCCCATACCAACTCCCTCCGAACAACATACACATTATGTGTCTCCCATTGTGTGTCGTTGTAGAGAGGTAGCATTGTACATTACAGACGACAGTATTCGTGCAAACGATATTTTGGCGGTTAAAGGGTGAAAGCAGACGATAAAATTTGACATTGAAAAGGTTAAATAGGCATTTATACAGTGGAGAATCTGTTATTCTTTCCCAATAAACGCGTTTACGCTAAAACTATTATTTGCAACTGCAAACAGTTTGGAGCCAGATCAGACGCCGGGTAACCCGGCGTCTGATCAGGCTCCAAACTGTTTGCCACCAAGATAAACATGAAATATCAGAATTTTCCCAAAGTTGTACTTTTCTACGTTTTAGCGCTTTGCGTTTGCGTACGTTTGCGTTTAAACGGGAAAGAAAAACAGATTCTCCACTGTACATGTACTTTAATCATTCTACATCACAATTAGTCAATAAATGTGTCATGGACGTTTTTAAATAAATATCAAATAAAACAGATCTAGATTTAAATGATTTGAGTTTTAATATAATTCTAAATTATCGGCTAGTGTGTTGTAGAATCTACCCGCATGTCTTTTTGGTATTTTCGTAGAAATTAACTGGCCATCTCTTGTGACATTAACCTGGTCATTTCTTGTGACATTAACCTGACCATACGTGGGAATAGGGTTAAGGTTAGCCTCTAGATCATTCTGTTTCAAAGTTAGAGCAACATGAAAAGAAATTATTCTTGTGAGGGCAGTTTCTAAAGCTACTCCAAATAACCATAATGGTAATTAGATGCTACAATGAAACCCCTCTCAACCGGACATGTGTGGGGACAAAAAACAGTTCTGGTTTAGAGGGGTTTCCATAGAGTTAAGAGGGGGTTTAATTACCAAATATCTTGTTTCTACTACTACTACATCTACTACTACTACTACATCTACTACTACTACTACTACTACTACTACTACTACTACTACTTCTTCTTCTACTTCTTCTACTGCTACTTATTTACTACTAGATCTACTACTTCTACTACTATATACTCCTTTCCTACAAAATCTACTACTGCTACCACTACTTCTTTCCTACTTGGTCTTCTTTTACTACTACTACTACTACTACTGCTACTGCTACTGCTACTGCTACTGCTACTACTACTACTACGACTACTTTTACTACTGCTACTACTACTACTACTTATACTATTTCTACTACTACTACTTAACTGATTACGATTATTCCATCAAACTGTTCCATGTTTTTCTTAGAAAATCTACACCGGTAATACTCTGATGTATAATTAACACCTAGACGTGGTGGGTGGTTTATCTGCCTCAGTAAACAATCCCCCAGTCAGTCTGTCACATTAGATTGTGTGCTACAAATTACAGTGTCTGCATTGAACAGCACGCGTGTAGTCTCACAGTCTTTATACAAAAAGTACATGTAAAACGTTTTGCTCAAATCTGACAAATCAAATACTTAATAACGATCGCAGACTCGACCTAAACGCTTTATAACATTGGACCAAGGAACTATTTAACCCGTTACCCCATAGTCTGTTTCTAGTTTTGAAAATAGGTGATCACTTAAAGCAGGTTGAAAGTAAAGCAGCATACGCCTTAAGGGGCATTTTGCTTTACTTTCAGCTTACATCTGCTAGGATATAGAAAATGTTTCTCATGGTACATATTTATGCATGGGTGTATAAAATGGACATTTTTTCTTCAATGGAGAAATAAATTGCAGGGGTAAAATTGCGTATTTATGGGGTTATGGGTTAATATACAGTCAAACCTGCGAGCAACAGCCTTCTGAGGGAACTTGCAAACCTGGCTGTTGGTCACAGATGGCTGTTGTTCGTAGGTTTGCAAGATGGCCAAGTTTTCATTAAATATTTTACACAATGTATTACAGTACTCCCTCAGTACAACGGCTTTGGGAGGGTCCGTTGTTGGGAGGGTCCGTTGTTGGGAGGGTCGTTGTAGGGAGAGAGCCCTGTACGGTAAAAGTACTTCCCGAGTCAGCATGAACAAACACAGACACTTAAGAACTGTGATGGTGTTTAATTGAACTCTTTTTATGCCGAATGGTAAAAAATATTGCTCTTTTGGGAAATGACTGGTTAATATTGATTCTAAGGATTATTTTAGAAAATGCTTCAAATATAAGATATATAAGCAAACAGAGCATACCCTAATCAGAGGGCTCCTTAAGTCCTCTGATTAGGGTTTTACTTTTGCAAAGTACGTCTCATACTGATTTTCCAACATGAAACGCTTTAAATGACTGCCCTCAGCTTACCTTACCTCATTTAAATCTCATTAGGTCGTGTAAAGAATATTCGCTTGCCCATTTTTATGCCTTCGTACGACTCAGTCGGAAGCATATAGTTTGGCCTGTCTGTCTGTCTATCTGTCTGTCTGTTTGTCTGTACACAACTTATCCTTGGCCATAACCACACTGGTATGGCAAAACGAACGGGCTCCCGCTTAACGCTTCAGTTCCCGTTAATCTAACGTATCGGTTCCCGTTAAAAAAATGGCGTCAGTTGTCAAATCGACACATGTGAGTATACAAATATGATGTTTGTCCTTGGTTATTGCTCGAAATGTAGACCAAGACTACTCTTACGGAGTGTCTCACACACTGATGCATGAGTACGTACAATTTATTATTTATAGGATAAAAACTTGGGGTTGATGTTTAACTGGAAAAAGTTTCTACCGTTACGGCAATTTCTGAAGAAACTGATGCTCATTGACCATAAATTGTTCTCAAAAGGCAACAAATTCAGCTCTTATCGACACCAAATATGTCCGTCGAGTAGTCTGGATACAATCGTCAACTGCATATAAAAAATAATCCGTTTAGCTATTAAACAAATAAAAAATTTGATTGTTTTTTATTACAAAGAACCACATGCTCCAGATCAAAATCATTGTAGAGTGTTATTTTTTTTCTAAAACTCTAGACCAATTTGAAATTAATAATTGCATCTGAAGTAGAATACCGTCTCCATTGCTGTCGCCGGCAATGCTTTGTAAGTTTACTCTGTTATTTTAAAATATAAATCCCTTACTGAGACCGTTTGAATAACTCATAGTGGGCAGAAATATTGTCAACAGACGTTATGAATGAAATTAATTTTCAAGCACAGGGCATTAAAGGTATAGATAAGGAAACGAAAGCGGATCTTCCACCTGTGCCTGTTATAACATCCCTTAAAAATGTATCTTTGACCAGACCAAGAACCCCAAGCACGTGGAAATATAGATCTTCATTGGCCTTGGAAATTAATTTCGTACCCTCATACTACCTACTCCTAACACTAACACTACCTACTCCTAACAATACTCTACCTATCCCTAATACTACCACTCCCTACCCCAAATACTACCACTACCTACTCCTACCACTACTGTACCTACCCCTAATACTACCACTACCTACTCCTAACACTACTCTACCAATCCCTAATACTACCACTACCTACTCCTAACACTACTCTACCTACCCCTACCTACTCCTAACACTACTCCTAATACTACCACTACTCCTAATTACCACTACCTACTCCTAATATTACCACTACCTACTCCTAACACTAACACCACCTACTCCTAACACTACTCCTGATACTAACACTACCTACTCCTAACACAACTCTACCTAACCCTACCTTCCCCTAACACTACCCTAATAGTACCACTACCTACTCCTACCACTACTCTACCTACCCATAATACTACCGCTACATTACTCATAACACTACCACTACCGACTGCTAACTATACTTTCCCCTAACACTACCACTACGTACTCTACCCCTAATACTACCTACTAACACTACTCTATCTACCCCTAATACTATCACTACCTATTCTTGACAACCAATACCTACTCCTAACACTACCACTACCTACTCCTGACACTACTCTACCTATCCCTAATACTACCACTACCTACTCCTAACACTACCACTACCTACTCCTAACACTTCTCTGTCTACCCCTTATCTTAGCACTCTACTATATATATATGTACATTATCTACTTCTAACACTAAAGCTAGATAACTTCTACTACAACAACTACTACTACTACTATTACCCCTGTGGGACAGAAGTAGTGCACGGACAAGGCAAAAAGACACCAATATAAACAAATACAAAGGCGTCATTGACTCCCGAATGGGTGTCAGTTCAAAGAAGACATTGTGCCATAGAGTGAAATTGACCTTATATATATCACGGGGATTATATACAATCACAGTTTTACGTTGGACAAGTCTCTGCAGAGTGAATGAAAAAGTTATGAGACAAAAATGGCCTTCAAACTCATTTTGGTTCATTCAAGCGGACGATTGCTATCATGTGTGTACTTTAAAAATAACAATCCTATTGAAATATTTATTCGTTTTTATTCTCACCTCTATAAAGAAGTTAATATTAATAAAATTCTAAATTTGCTTTCCCAAATGTATGCAATCCAAACGGTATGCCCCTGATTTGCATATGAACCAGGTGCTATACCCCCGGGCAGCCAAAAACAGTTAAGACTGCCAAAGAGTTACCTTTCGTGTGTCTATTGTTGTGGTTGTTTAATCCCTTCACTGCCTTACCCCGAATACGATAGATCTAGTTATTTGCATACAGTGTGGTTCCTGACCAGACGCCGCGTAACTCGGTATTTGATCAGGTTCCAAACTATTTGCAACTAAGATTAAACTATAGCGTAAGAAAAAAAAGTATTTCTACATTTCGTTGCATTTCGTTTGCGTTCTGCGCTCATCGCAATAATTCAGGCCCAACTACCTAAAACAAAAACTACATTTGATAAATGAAACCAGACTTCGCGTATCGCTGCTTCTTATAATGGTCTACTGTTTGTTAATGTCCTGCTATGTTTAAAATGTACTAAATGCATTTGCAAGACCCAGTGGTCTACCCAGAAATCCAAGAAGATTGGTTCATGTTTTGGTAACTAATATGATCCACAAGGTAACTTATAACGCGCAAAGGTACTTAGTGTTGAAAGAGTTAACCCCTTCACTGCCTTACCCCGAGTGCGATGGTTATTTGCAAACAGTTTGAATCCTGATAAGACGCCGCGTTATGCGGCGTCTGATCAGGATCCAAACTTTTTGACACTCATTTCAATATTTCTTAAATCAAAATACCTAAAAATTAAATTTCAGAAATAAAAGCAGACGAAAATTGTTCAAAATTGATGACGTCACGCCAGTGAAGGGGTTAAATGGGTTTATGGTGCCGATGGTTACAGAACACGGACTTGTTTACCCTTTGGCAACGTAAAATTGGGCGTCGGTTAAATTCAAATTAGCTTCAGTGAAAATATTTAAGTTTTATCTCTTTTCCTACCGTAATATCGTTTGCTTTTAAATTGACGTGTGCAGACACGTCCCTAACGTCTGTTAACAATTTGGATCCCAAAAATATGGATGCCCTGAGGATATCCAAACGTTCTCAGTAAAAGATCTATATTTTAAACCGGCGATAGCAGTGGATAAGATATTTTATTTCAGATGCAAAGGTTTATTTCAAATTGGTCTAGAGTTTTTGAGAAAAACCATCAACAATGATTTTGATCAGGAGCGTGTTCGTTGTACACACAACTGGAACGTGGTTCGTTGTAAAAAAAAACAATCAAAATCTTATTTGTTTAATAGCTAAACGGATTATTTTTTAAATGCAGTTGACCATTATACCCATACTACTCGACGGACATATTAGGTATACGATAAGAACTGAATTTGTTGCCTATATTCACAACAATTTATGGTCAATGAGCATCAGTTTCTTCAGAAATCGCCGTAACGGTAGAAACGTTTGCAAGTTAAACATCAACCTCAAGCATTTATCCTATAAATAAGTTAAATATATGCTTGCATCAGTGTGTGAGATACTCCGTAAAAGTAATCTTGGTCTACATCTCAAGCAATATCCAAGGACAAACATCATATCTGTATACTCACATGTGTCGATTTTACAACTGACGCCATTTTTTAACGGGAGCCGATACGTTAGATTAACGGGAACTGAGGCGTTAAGCGGGAGCCCGCTCGTTTTGCCATACCAGTGTGATAACTTTGTAACTACATAGGATATATACTTTATATTTTGTATGTGTACTCATCTCAAGAAGCTCTTGAGCTCAGAAAATATTGGTCATGTCCGACAAAGGTCAAGGTCATTAGAGGCAAAATTGGGTGAATTCAGAATTGGCCATAACTTTGGAACTTCATGTGACAGATTCTTTATATTAAGAATGTGTACACAACTCAAGAAGCTCTTGAGCTTGGTACAGCTTGGGTCATGTCCAACAAAAGTCAATGTCATTGAGAGTTCAAATACGGTTGATTAACCATTGCCATTAACTCTGTGTCATGTGATCATTTCTAAATTTAGAAAATAGTCCTCAATATGATAAACGTTGTAATGACGACAACGTCATCATAACGCTATCATGGCATCTTGAGATGACATAATTTGGGTGCTGGCCAATAATTGTTAAGCCAACACACATTTAATTAGACTAACAGCTCCATATAATGACAGTATGTCAAAAACTGAACTCTATGGTGTGACTACTGTTTACAGTCGTCTCAAATAGACGATTCTAATGAGTATTCAGAATTCACACCATAGGGTTAATTGCAGACAGGAGAAAAAGTAGGCAAATGTGGGTATACTCACTCTTATCAGTGGCCCTGTGTAGACCCCCGAATTTCCAACGTTGCAAATCACCCTGAGCTGCACCAGGGACGTATATACAATTAACCCTTTCCTCCCTGAAACCTCAAATGGACAATTCTAGTTTTCAATTTAGCCTAGTTCATTTTTGACTTTTTAGGGTTCACTTTCACAATATATGTCAAAATGACAAACAGTGAAGACCCTGATCAGAGGGCTCCTTCAGGAGCCCTCTGATCAGGGTCTACACTGTTTGCATAGGACAAGTGTACTCATCACCGGTACACTGTTTGCAAATGACGCATATATGCGTGACTAGGGAACAAAGAGTTATTGTACATTTAATATAGGTCCCTGATTAATATACGTCCCTAGCTGCACTGAATGCAATCCGAGGCTCTCTTTGTCACGTGACTCAGTTCAACATTCAGTCAACTATTCTTTGTTTCAGGCCCGGGGCGATGTACCCGTTTATGCGCACTTTCTGGCTCCCCACCCTGCTGTCACCCATTCCGGAAGACGAGGAATCGGTGAAATGGACTAAGTTCGATACTGGTAAAGAATGCTAAAAAGTTGGAGACAAACTAGCCCATTATCCCATATCCTGTTTTGAAGACAGGGCTGGTGGCAACTTAAAGCAGGTTGAAAATAAAGCAGAATGTGCCTCAAGGCGCATTCTGCTTTACTATCAACATGCTTTAAGCTACGATCTGCTAGGATATAGAACACATTTCTTACGGCGCATATATATGACTGTATAAAGAGGAACTATTTTGTCAGATTGAGAAATAGATTAAAGGCGTAAAAAACGTATACATGGTGTAATGGGTTAAACGACCACTAATTAATGTAGTTTGGAAATCTCTGACAGGTGACTGCTTAACCCTTTACCCAATAACCCGTTTATAACATTAAATACAGGTGATCACTAAAAGCAGGTTGAAAGTAAAGCAGAATGTGCCATAAGGCACATTCTGCTTTACTTTCAGCCTGCTTTAAACTACCATCTACTAGGCTATATAAAATATTTGTTATGGTAAGTGTTCATGAGGGTATAAACTGGAACTATTTTCTTCAGCGGATGAATAAATAAAATACGCTAGAAGTCGCTTTTATGAGGGAAAGGGTTAATGCCGAAAGCTTATATAGGCGTTTCTACCTTATGTTTCTTTTTCATTAAACAACCACCTATATTTAAGACTACTAGGCCCTACGTGTGTAAAATGGCTTTTAGTTTATGGTCGTTTAAAACAGCAGACAAGACGTGTATAATTCCCATCTACATGTATTTGCATTCGAAAGCTAACGCATTGTATATTTTTGTTTGTAATAAAATGTAGAAAATGTCTTTTTATGCCCTAGCACGACTTAGTCGGGGCATATTGTTTTTGATCTGTCTGTCTGTCTGTCACTCTAACATTGATCATTACTTTGGAACTACATAGGATAGAGATTTTATATTGTGTATGTGTACTCATCTCAAGAAGTCCTGAGCTCAATACAACTCTGGTCATGTCGGACACAGGCCAAGGTCATTTAAAATTCATTTGAGGTAAACTCGGGTGAATTTAACATTGGCCATAACTTTGGAGCTGCATGCGTGTAATATATACTTTATATTCGGAATGTGTATACTCAGCTCAAGAAGATCTTGAGCTTGGTATAATTTTGGCCATGTCCAACAAAGGTCAATGTCATTTAGAGGTCAAATACGGTAAAATGTAAAGTATGCTTAAAAAGTCATCTGCTACATAAGCCAGGGAGATAAGATGATAGTTAAGGAGGCACGCAACGGTTTTATAGGGAAATGTTCGAATTGGCCGTAGGCTATTGGTAAGTTTTAAAGTATTTTTGAAGATGAAAAAAATTATTTTAGGGGAGAATGCATATTATCACTTTGTTGCATGATTTAAATAAAATGCGCACTAAGATGATGACTTTTTGTAGTCGGATGGGTATAAGACCGGGGCAGTCTGGAATTCAGTGGTTAGGGCTAAATAAACTGGGAATCAGCATAATTTTACTGGTGGGTGCAGACACATGAAAATTGTGCGAAATCGACCAGGAATCGCTATTGTTTGTGCCAAAGATCCTAAAAGCAACAGGTTCAGTGAGTCTGAAAATACTTTTCACTAAGTGCCAACCCTAGGCGAACACTTTCGAATTTTTCGGAGAATATGTGGGTTTTGAGGCTTTTTTGTCATGGGTTTTCGCGACTATAACAAACTTTAAATTTGGCCACAGAGGAATCTGAACGTGTGCTTATGTGGATGGTTTATGCTGTTTTGTTATGCCTAGAGATGTATTTACTGATATAGGACTGATTTTTAATTCTGGTTTGTGCGTGAAAGTCAGGAGGAGATAAATATAGATGTCAAGGAGACCACCGGTGCCGATATTTCAGAAAAACCGTTGTGTGCCTCCTAAGAGCTCCTGATTAAACATTGCCCGTAGTGTTCTGTGATCATGTGATCAATTCTAAATTTAGAAAAAAAATATCCTCAATATGACAAACGTTGTTAGGACGACGACGTCATCACGACATCATCATGATATCAAGATGACGTAATAATGCTATGGTGATCATGCATTTGAATAAGATAGAAAAAACTTTTTTCTTTGTACATTTTCCTCACAACAACAACAAGGAGTACACTACCTGCTGTATGACAAACAGTGTAGACCATTTTGAAAGGGCTCCTACTGATATAGGTCTTCATGGTCTGCAAACTTTGCATTTCTCAAATGTACTCTTTACAGGTACATTGTTCGTAAATGACTAGTATACTCATCGCTGCAGTTCTACTAGTTAACCCACAGGGACGCGACACGATTGATTTTTGAGAAAAAAAATGTCAGAATGTATAATATATAGAGACAAGGGATACAACTGATCGTCAGTATAGTCTCACCAGAATTCAGCGTTGATCGGTGTCAAAAACATATATCTATGGAACTGTAGGGCTGTCATGCTCGATATTACCGCCGAAACAAGCGTACAGTAGTGGTCAATGCTGTGTCGGCCAGGGACGAACACCTGTCCCGTTTTAAAAAAATCGGTGATTTCAGTAAGTAGACTCAGTTACTGTTGAAAGAGCATGCTTATAGTTGGTTTAAAGTTATGTTTTTATGGAAGGGTATTATATTAGCTAGACAGAAATGGGAAAATGGTGTCGTTTCATCAATTATTATTCATGATATGCTCAGTTGTGTCGAGATAGGGTGAGAATATACTGACGATCAGTTGTATCCCTTGTCTCTATATACACATTCTGACATTTTTTTCTAAAAAATCAATCGTGTCGCGTCCCTGTGAGTTAACCAACATCATCGCGTCATTACATCTATGGGGTCTGATCTATAGCCCGAACTTCTGGGACCCGTCTTGCGAAAGGTCGTACGACAAAATGTTGTCGTAACTCAGATTTTCAAATTCTCAATTATTATTTATTTCTCCATCTAATTCTGTCTTGTAACATCTCTTTTGAATCGTCTCGAAAAGACGAGTCCAAAGAGATGTCACACGCCAATATTAAATGGAGAAATAAGAAATTAGACGTATTTTGAAGTTTTGACTTACGACCGTTTTGTCGTACTACGTTTCGTAAGCCTGTGCAAGCCACATTGGGAAATAGTTAAGAATAAAATTGATTATTTACTTATTGATTTCAGTAAGACCAGGGGCCCGTTTTACTAAACTACTTACGCAAACTTTTTGCGTAAGTCAAAATCGTTTTACTCTTATTTTCGATCATAAACGTTTGCAAACAGCATATAGCCAGATCAGAGGACGCGCTAAAAGCGCGTCCTCTGATCTGACTATTTGCTATTTGTAGCAAGTGATAATAAAAAAAAAAAAAAAAAATTTAAAATTTTGACTTAAGCAAATAATTTGCGTAAGTTGTTTAGTAAAACGGGCCCCTGGCCCCGAGGTTATAAAACTTAAAACGAACTCTGCGCTCAAAACTCAGTTTTAATTACATGCTCTAGTTTTACAAAATATGCTTGAGCTGATTTATATAACCTGATTTGGATATTTTTTTACAATAGAATATGGTTTGCAAGTACTTGTTATTTCCAAAATGTTTGCTGAAGTGTTATGAGCTGAGAAAAATTCTGAGGCTATTACACTCTGTTGTAAACTGTGACTAATAAAAAATATGTTGTTGTTCTGTTCAGCCCAGAGTTTATTTAAAGTTTTATAACCTCGGGGCCTGTGTTCCGTCAAAAATATTCTAGGTTTTTTTGACAGGTCCTATGAAGTTGCCCGACTATGAACGAATTCGATCACGTGGCAGTTTAATAAGGTACGTGCTCCCGTATCTTGGCCGATACGGCTGAGAAGACGTTATTCTTTCCCAATAAACGCGTTTACGCTATTGTTTTTATTTCCATTGCAAATAGTTTGGAGCCAGTAGGATACTCATACGGTGAAAAGGGTGTTATTCTTTCCCAATTAACACGTTTATGGTAAAACTATTATTTCCATTGCAAACAATTTGGAGACAGATCAGACCCCGGTAAACCCGGAGTCTGATCAGGCTTCAAACTAGTTGCCACCAAGAATAAAACAAATCGTAAGAAATAAATTGTAAATTTGAAAATGTTCAACCAGGTTCTTTTGTGAAGATTAGATTGGGGTATATATGACGTTGGGCGTGCTGGCGGACGGCGTTCAACAGGGGGTTTCCAGTCAATGACTTTAGTTCTGATGAACTTATTTCAACCAAACTTGATATGCAGCTACATGTAGTATACATCAAGACCTAGCTTGGGATTGTATTGGGCGGGGGGGGGGGGGGGGGGGGGCATCGGGTCGAGGTCAATGTCGCTGTTACTAAAAATAGAAAAAACATTTTCCGGTCAATAACTTCAGATTACATAAGTCAAATATTACCAAACTTTGTACTTTCCACGCTTACACGAATAGCTATTTTGGGGGTCATCGGGTCAAGGTCAAGGTCACTGTTACTAAAAATAGAAAAACGGTGACCGGTCAATAACTTCAGATAGGATGACCAAGGGTGACTAAACTTTGTACCGGTATTTAGCAAGCCTACATAAAGACATATCCTGGGATTATAAGCTTTGTATTTTAAAGCTTTTATATTGAGATGCTTTTAGTCATGTGATCATTTCTGAATTTGTATTTAATCGTCCTCATTATGATAAACGTTATGACGACGTCGTCATCACGACGCCATCACGACACCAAGATGACATCACGATGCTATGGTGCTGATGCATTTAAATAAGATGTTTCTAAATTTGCCAGACTGGTTGTTTTACATAGTTTTAACGTTTTCATAAATTGAACAAAATAAAATTTAACCTAAAAAAAGTGTTTTCTGGCTCCATGCTAAATAAAGCATTAACGTTAGAGTTGTGTCTGAAATCGTTCTCAATCATTTGATTGGTCAGATTTGAGCCAATGCTCAAATCTGACCTATCAAATGCTTGAGAACGCACTTAAACTCAACTCAAACGCTTTATAAGCGCTGGGCCTGGATGTAAATCAGTTAAAAACCCATTGTCTTTGTCCTCTTTGAAGGATCAGCTCCTCTCTACTGTGTGACCTTTTCTGGCCAAATTTTGTCTTTAATAAAAACAACGAACATGACTACTTAGCTTGTGATTGTATGTGGGGTTGAAGGTTGCTGTTACTAAGAATAGAAAAACGGTTTCCGATCAAAACTTCAGATTAGGTAGGCCAACTTTTACCAAATTTTGTATTTAGCAAACTGAATTGAAGACCTAGCTTGGGTTGTATGTGTGGGTGATCGGGTCAAGGTTAAGGTCAATGTTACTAAAAATAGAAAAAAATAGTTTTCCGGTCAATAACTACAGATTGGATAGACCACTTAAGACTGAACTTTGTATTTAGCAAGCTTACATTAAGACCTAGCTTGGGATTAGTTAGGAAGGCCTTTTAAACCTGGCTTCGTGGCAGTGCCACGTTTTCTGTCTAAGTTTTGTTTAATGTTTTCAAATCTCATTTTTCGTTTTACAGACCGGATGGGGTGTTGTCGAATCAGAACCAAAGCGCACCAAGAACTCTCGACCTCGAACGTAAAATTATCGAATCACATTCAGGCCGAAAGCTGGACAGTGTGGGAGTTCTTAAACAGAAATACATCAACGACGATATTCAAGATATACCACGGTAAGACTAGCATTTTAACCCTTTCATGGTCAAATTATTCGGGAGATATTTACCCCTTCACCGCTTTATTGTCGTCTGCTTCACTATTTTTGTCTGCAAGACACGTTTCAAAGTTAGATTTAATGTTTAATGACTTAATGAATATCGGTATGAGTGTTAAACAGTTTGGGTCTTGATCAGACGCCGCGTAACGCGGCGTCTGATCAGGATCCAAGCTGTTTGCAAACGCGCTTTCAAGCGTCATTGAGAGTGAAAGGGTTAACACATTAACCGCTTAAAATTATTTTCACCTTAAAGTTCCTAAAATTCAGTTTATGAACAGTTTGAATGACGAAATATCAATACAGTGGAGATGATCTTATTATTATCCCGTTTTAACGCAAACGAAACGCAATCGCAATGCAATAAAATGTAGAAAATGGCATTTTCACATTTCTGACTATTAGTTTTAATCTGAAACCGTCTGTAGAGATTACTGATTACCGATGCAAAAAGTGTAGATCCTGATCAGAGTGCTCCTATAGGAGCCCTCTGATCAGAGTCTGCACTGTTTGATATTTTCATTTGTTTTTGTTGTCATATAAAAAAATACAACAGTAAACTGGTTCAAAATGCCTGTAATTGGTTACAAGAATCCAAAAGGACTATAAATACCCACAAGAGATATTTAGGGTTGAAATGGTTAAGCATTTGATTGGTCAGACTTGAGTAGGCCTATTGTTGAGCAAATGCCCAAATCTAACCAATCAAATGCTAGAGAGCGATCTCAGACTCACCTCAATTTCTTTATAGCTTTAGACCCTAGAGGCAAACTCTATGCAATATGTATGGACATTTTGCTTTATATTTTAGGATTATTCAAGGCCCATTGAGGTACGGAAGGTTGCACAGATCCAGGTCTCATATAAACCTAAGTTCACAGGACATACGGAGTCAGATTAATAAAATCCGCTTGCGTATGGGGGCGATTCAGTGTGGGGACGAACATTCGAAGCTGATTAAATCAGATTACAGGTAAAAGTAATAATGAAATTGCATGACTGTCGCACAAAATGACTTCGGCAACAAAGCAAACAGTGTAGACGAAAATCAGATTCCATGTTTTCAATGCTGTGGTTGGTCTATTTCTGAGCTGTTTGCACTATCTAAAGAGATACATTTTATTAACCATCGTTGTTGCTTACTGGCTATACAATTTTTATATGCAAGTTTGCTTTTTTCAGTTTTAGTACAAAATAAAAAATTCTAATGTTATGTTATGTTTACTATTTTAGGGTCACACAACTAATATTCAAGTACATAATGAACACTGCCTACCTATAGCAAATCGTTGATTAACACATTTAACCCTAGCGACGAGAATAACCGTCATTTATAAATAGTGTACCTATGAAGAGTACACGTGTCATATACCAACATTGTAGACCCATACCAAAGGGCTCCTAAGGAGCCCTCTGATCAGGATCTACAATGTTTGTCACTTTGCAATTAATTGCTTAAACCAGTCCTAAATACGGAAAAGTGGAATGGATCTACAGGTAATTGAAAACTGGGAGTGCCCTTAAGACTTCTCAGGGTCTCCATTCATTTATCGGAACTGTGTAATCAGGCCTCTTCAGAGAGCCAATTAATTGTTGACTGAGATTGATTATGTAATAGAAACCGAGAGGATTGTGCGTTTTCCACATATAGAACATGAATGGAGGGTAGATAAGCTTGATCATGTTTTTAATAGAACAGAACGAATCGTTTATTGCCTATCTTGATAAAATCATAATTGGCAACATTTTCCTACATCCTGACAGGTTAATGCCTTTAGTGGACTTGAAAAATAGTGAAAATAAAACAGAAAGTTCCGTACAATACGTTATCTGGTTCGACCCACATGTATTTCTATACATAAAAGAGCTATTTAGGAATGGATTTACCCATTACCCAATACGCCTTTTATGCCCCCGCACGAATTAGTTTGGGGTATATTGGTTTTTGGTGAGTAAGTCTGTCTGTCTGTTTGTCTGTACACACCTTTAACATTGGCCATGCATACCTTTGGCACAATATATGATAGAGTCTTTATATTTGGTATTGGTACTCACGTCAAGAATGCTAGGTCAAAATGTAAGCTAGCTACATATCAAGCTCATTCACAAAACATCTCGGAGGCACTTACTGTTACACCGTTCTTGTTTATACTGAAAACAGCTATAAAGGAATGGCTTTAGCCATTAGGACTTTTAACAAATTAAATTTATTCCTATACTGACGAAAATAATTCGCTCATGAACATGCACTATAAGAAAAATATCTTAAATCATACATGTAGCAGATGGTAGCAATGGAATGCACATGCTGTAATTTCTGTCTGCTTTAAGCTATTATCTTCTATGATGTAGAATGTATTTCTTATGGCGTATACAGTGAAACCCCTCTAAACCGGACATGTGTGGGGACAAAATTAATGTCCGGTTTAGAGGGGTTTCCGGTTTAGAGGGGTTTAACCCAACGCTTGTTTCTAGTATGGAAGATAGCTGATCACTTAAAGCAGGTTGAAAGTAAAGCAGAATGCGCATGATGGCGCATTCTGCTTTACTTTCAACCTGCTTTAGGCTATCATCTGCTAGACTATAGAACACATTTCTGATGGTACATATTCATGAATGTATTTTCTTCAGTGAATGAATAAATCTATAGCATAAAAAGGCACATTTATGGTGTAATGGGTTAAAATAAAAAAAGGTTGGAAACGGGACCAAAGTTTTTGTCCGGTTTAGAAAGAATTCCGGTATTTAGAGGTTCCGGTTTAGAGGGGTTTCACTGTATTCAGGACTGACAGTTTGTTGAATAAACCAGAGGTGTAAAAAGGCGTATTTATGGGGAAATGGGTTAAGACAAGTTTGTACATTGTCATTATCTCTCACAACAGGTGTTCCAGACTACAGAACTTTACCCCTGCCCCTGCTGGGAGGACGAACTCTATTGAACAACTACTCTATGGTTGTCCCAGGGAGGATGATTATGACCCGGAACTGGCCGCCCTGTTCGAGGACTATGTAGAGGTGTGTGACAAGCCCACACGAGCGACACCTATGACTGATTACTCCCTCAAGGACCGTTATCTCATGGGACGAATGCTAATGGAAAGGTATGTCTTAAATACAGTATGTCCATTATATGACCCACAGCTATTCAAAAGTGTCCTATTATGTGTGATATTGTGCGCTTATCTATTATTGTACACTTTCTCTTATTGTACCAGCAATGTACACAATTTACAGGCGTGGTGCACGTGCTGAGCATGTTGTATCCATAGATATATTAAAATAAGATATCTATGGTTGTATATCAGTTTAACTCTTTCACTGGAATTGACAAGGTAACTCTTGTGTACTGCTTGTTTAATATTTGCAAACAGTTTGGATCCAGAGAAGACGCCGCGTAACCAAATGATATGGCACTCATATTCCACCTTTCTTCAGTTTGAAAAGGATAAAAAAAAAGAATATTCTTAAAGCTGGTTGAAAGACTTAAGGCGCATTCTACTTAACTTTTAGCCTGCTTTTAGCTTTAAAATATTTATTATGTCACATTTTTACGACCTTTTGATGTAGAATTATTATCTTCAAATGAGGAATTAATTAAACAGGCGTTTTATGGGGTCACTTGGATATGTTAAGAATTGATTGCACGTTACGGTTTTGTCTGTTAATGCTCATTTTTGTTCGGCGCCATATGTCCTATTTTATGTGTCGCGGTGCTGTTAAACCCAACTCAACCGAATAACCATTTCTTTGACAGTACCTTGAACACGGAAACAAGAAAAGCGTTCCTCAGTGGCTTCATTGAAGGCATATATCACACTACAAATGACGAGATTGAAGCGTTAGATAGATCGTGACATATTAGTTGACATAGTGATAGGAGGAATATAATGACAAGTGACAAACAGCTTGAATCCAGATCAGACGCCGCGTTACGCGGCGTCTGATCTGGATTCAAACTATTTGCAAAGTAAGTCAGGTCTTAAGTTTCCCTCCCTATAACAACTCCCCCAACAACAAACGCAAACTTTGTCTCCACTGGGTGTTGTTGAAGAGAGGGATCACTGTACATACATGTTCACTGTTCATCCATGTGTTTCTCAATGTTGAAAGTGTCGGAATACAGTGGAGAATCTGTTATTCTTTCCCGTTTAAACGCAAACGTACGCAAACGCAAAACACTAAAACGTAGAAAAATACAACTTTTTGACAATTCTGATAATTCATCTTTATCTTGGTGGCAAACAGTTTGGAGCCTGATCAGACGCCGGGTTATCCGGCGTCTGATCTGGCTCCAAACTGTTTGCAGTGAAAATAATAGTTTTAGCGTAAACGCGTTTATTGGGAAAGAATAACGTTTTCTCCACTGTATAACGATTCAATACGGAACTAGACCTATCACCCCTAAACTAAAATGCAAATCAGTTTATCTTTGCCAAAGGTTAGCCCCAAAATACCAGGTGATAAAAACGGCATATACAGTTTTGTCTGTTGATGCTTACTGTTATTTTCGTTCGGTGCCATATGAATATTTAATGTGTCGCGGTGTCGTAAAATAAACCCAACTTAATCAAACTCATTTCTCTGACAGTGCCTTGAACACGGAAACAAGAAAAGCGTTCCTCAGCGGTTTCCTTGAAGGCATAAATCATACTACACCTGACGAGATTGAAGCGTTAGATAGAGCCATAGAGAAGAGCGACAAAGACCCGAAAGAATCTCCCAAAGATCCGTGTATCAACCAGACAAGTCACATAGACTTAATAAAGAGCAACCAAGATATCACACACAAGTTTCTGAAAGAATGGGAACAGACAAACAACAGGTGAATAAATATACATGTGCATGAATAAGTGTCCATAACTCATTCAACCGTAGCGAAAGGTTAGACTGAACGTCAAAAGTTGGGGGTCACGTAATATTTAACGACGCGTCAACAATCTTTCGCATGCATTTCTGTCAATATTGGAATAAAACTAAAGTATTAACTATTGTCATTAGGTCATTGAATTAACCTTCTTTTCGATATATTTTTTCATAAATAAAATGAAGAAAAGTAATACGATTGAACAGTAAACTAGAAAGACAACGTCAAAATGACGCTGTAAGATGTAGCACAACATTTCAACACAAGATCGAAAAATAAACATAAAATGTTCAATTTACGCGGAAAGTATAGGAAATTTTGCACACCGACGTTTAATGATGTAATTGTAAACGTTACGTAAATCTCACGTTAAAAAAACGGGTAAACAAAAAAATACATGCGGCCATGATAAAAAGTAAATAGTGTAAGATTCTAAAATAGTGACCGTTTTTTACGGCACGATTTTTTTTAAAATGCAATAAAAATATTTTCCTATCATAGAAGTATTATATAATATTAAAAATTTGACATACGTTTAGATTGTTATTTATAAATTCAAAATTTTAAAACATTCCGTCATGTATAAAGTGGTTTAATTATGAACAGTGCAGGGTCTTAAAAAATGTCCCGCTTTTCAAAAAAAGTCTAGATCACGACCACTATAAATTCTTAAATGTAAAATTATTTTGTATGCTTTAAAGCATACACTCATTTTTGAGTGTATTTTTGACATACGTCAACGTATATACACGTCATTTGCAAACAGTGTATTGTGAAGAATACATATGTCCTATGTAACCAGTAAAGGCTAAAATCAGAGGGCTATTAAAGGGCCCTTTGGCCAAGGTCTGCGCTAAATATCATTTTGCAAATATGTAATAAAATCATTTCTATATTGTCAAAGATAAATTTGACTTAGTTGGAAATTGGAATTATTCCTTGGCGTTTTACTGAATAAATGAAACATATCATGAAAACTCTTAAGAACGATAATGGTGAAAAACGTTTAATCATATAAACACACCAGCGTCTCAATATTTTTTCCCATTTGACCGGACTCCAAAATCATTTTTTGAAAATAGTTGTTTTAGCATAAACATGTTTATTTGGAATTTAGTCTCAACTGTACGTGATTTTATTTTTCAGACAAGAGCAAGAAGAGACTACCTGTTTCGCTTGCCACCAACAGAAGGCATCGGAGACCAATGCCGTCCTCAAACAGACGGACGGAAGCACGAGTGACTCGGACAAGAACGGGTTATTGATGAACGATAAACCCATAAAGAAGAGAAGCTTACTACCACTAGGTAATGAGAGTTTAGGTGAAACAGCGTACCTGTGAGAGTACATTTGTCTTATGCAAACAGTGTATACATTGATCAGAGGGCTCCTTCAGGAGCCCTCTGATCAGGGTCTACACTGTTTGTTATTTTGAAATATTTTGTAAAAATCAACCCTTAATAGTAAACAATGGACTAGACTACATTGAAAACTAGAATTGTCCATTTGAGGTTTCAGGGAGGAAAGGGTTAAAGTTGAGAAGACGTCATTCATTTCCCTTTTGAACGTTTTACGAAACGCAATGCAAGAAACTGACAACTTTTTTATGAGGACTAGGGACTTTCAAGAACTTGTTTTGATTTGAATATCAAACAGTTTGGAGCCTAATCAGACACCAGATTACCCGGCGTCTGAATAGGCTCCAACCCTTTGCAATAGGATGTATGAATGGGCGAGTTTACGACGCTGCGCGACTCAAAATAGGTCATATAGCGCCGATGAATGATTAGAGATGATGAGATGAGATGATGATGATTTCAGGAAGATGCTTACGACTAATCTTTTTCGTTGCTAAGCAGCGCATGGGATCAAAACCACCGGTCTGCCTTTCATCGAGTTCTTAGCAAAGGGCATAATCCCGGTCTAATAAACAGAAACAATTCCATGTGACAATTAGCCCCAGAACTACGACAGGGTAGGAGAATCTCTGGCAGTTTGCAATAGAAATACGTGTTATAGCAGACACCCGTTATTCAGTGTCCCATCCCTTCAACGACCCTCCAAACAACGACTCCCTCCTAACAACGATCCTTGCCACAGTTCTAAAAACAGGACAATTATGTCTAACGCTTTTAATGCTGCTATATCGTCTGCTTAACATTTTCGTTTGTTGTTTTATTTTAAATTACATGTACATATAAGTGAACATTTTGATAGAATAAATACAATGACAAGTGACAATCAGCTTGAATCCAGATCAGACGCCGCGTTACGCGGCGTCTGATCTGGATTCAAGATGTTTTCAAATGGAAGTAATGTCTTAATCTTCCCTCCCTATAACGACTCCCTCCGAACAACGCACATAACTTTTGTCTCCCTTAAGGTGTCGTTGTAGAGAGGGAGCGCTCTAGCATAAAAACGTGTTTTAGGAAAATATAACGACTTCTCCAATGTATTTCATGTGCCCCGTTTCTTGCCATTTCAAGGCAAGACAGAGTTGGACCTTGCCGTTCCTGTAGCGAAACAGACCCCTTCAAAGAAGACAGACCATAGCAGTAACAGCATAAAGAAGCCTGTTCTTAAGAAGGTGACAAGATACCATAGACCTGAGCTGGCCAGCACACCCAAGATCCCCGCTATTCAAGCCAGGAAACTGGAACCAAGCTGGTCAAAGCAGTTCTTGTCCGGATCGCCAATCCCAATGGGTATGTCGGATAAAAATAATACTTCTTGTAGCCCATTATGACAAGTGGATTTTGCCATGCCTATATATTTGAAGCTTCTATTTTCATTTAAGGGGTGCCCTGACTTTTTTCATATTTCATCTATGTTTTGATAGAATTTCCTATGAGCAAATAGCGCAGGCTTAGATCAGACGCCGCATTATGCGGCGTCTGATCTAAGTCTGCACTGTTAATTTTCTACATTATAGCGCAATGCATTTGTATTCCGTTTGCGTTTAAACGGGAACGAATACTGTCTTCTCCACTGTATAATTTGTACTTTCCAACTCGTTGCAGTGGACAAAGGCGGTGATGCCACCAACGCTACAGGGTTTGACGAGACAAAGGAACGGGGTTGTCACTGCGAGGAGAAAGTCTCCAACAAAGGAGATAGGAACGAACAAAGAAGTCTTGAAGGTACACCCTTCTCAGAACTGCAAAGTCCATGTGAAACGCAAAACAAAGACAACTCCTGGTCTGAGATTACCGACATGATCAAACTGAATACTTCCGATTTTTATCACAGTAAAGGCACGTTTGAGCCAAGGTCTAGAAGACAGAAATATGCCAATGTTGAGACCGCGGACGATGTTAGTATAATCTCTCTGGCCAAGCAGAAGCTTGAAAACAAACATATGTCCAGCACAATGTTAGAAGACTGGTTTAGAAGGAAGCAAGAACAGAAACAAATGAACACCGACGTAAAGCGAATCAAGAGGGAAGATGCCAGATCAACTGGAAGGTCAAAGTCGAAGCCAGCCGTAGATTCGCCTGATCTGGGGGACCTGGACGGATGGGAGACTGACACTTCACACCTCAATGATACGATCAATCTTCACGTGTCCTCGTCAGAGTTGCTGCATCCCGTGGACTCTACAGAAAAGTTCTCACCTGCCATACAAACGCCAATAGAGAGCAAGGTACAGTATAACCTTTTTTTCGGCTACTAGAGTAATCAGGGACCCGTTTCATAAAACTTCTTACGACAATGCTATCGTAAGTCAGATTTTAAAAGTCTCAATTATTATTTATTTCTCCACGTAGTCCTGGCTAGTGACATCTTTTTGGAATTGTCTTGAAAAGACAATTCCAAAGAGATGTCACAAGACAGGATTAGATAGAGAAATAAGAAATTAAATATGTTTGAAAGTTTTGACTTACGATCGTTTTCGTCGTACAAAGTTTTATGAAACGGACCCCATGTGTTTAAGGCATGTGACTGATTAAAGCAAGATGAAAGTAGATGATATTTCTGTTTCACTTTCATCATGAGTTAAGCTATCACCTGTCTCTAATGCCTTCAATTATTCCGTTTTCCAGTGTTCATGATAGGAAGTTTTCCTCCACCCTATAAACCCGCTTATGCTAAATGTCTAATGTTTCTTACAAATAGTTTGGAGCTAGTAGTCCTGCAGCTTAACTGAAAGTTCTATAACAATTGTGCATTTTGTGATAAAAGCACCAAATTCGGAAGTCTAATAGTTCAACATATTCCAAACAAAATTAGATATTGAGCCATCATGATTTATTAATATGGTGACCATGGCAACCATTTTCCAAAATGGCCGCCAACAACAACTGTTTTATGGTCAATTCTCAAGCATAGTTACTTATAATGATAAACCACGCATATATGATCAGAATAGGGATGCTAATAATGCTTTATTTTGTTTGTTTGTGTCCTTTCTGCCATCTATGGGCTAATTGGACGCCCAGAGAGAGGGGGTGGATACAGAGAACCCGGGCGTAATGCCCTACTTTTATTATCGACAGAGTTCTTTGATGCTTTTAGATGCCCAGTGTAAGCACTGATATATCAAACCTCGATTTATAAAGTCTCATCTGAAGGACTTGGTCATGGGTGGATCAAACTCACGACCCCTGACATCGTAATCGAGTGATTTACCCCTTGACTTCGTCCGCCGGTATGTGTTAATAAAAATTCAAGATGACCGCCATATTTTCATGATTCCAGCCATAGCAGGCATTTACTGCTAGCTGCAATAAAATTGCGCTGGCCAGTTGTTCTATATAAAATTAACCTCCCGGTGAGGACGACTTTTTCGTGGTGGGGAGATAAAGTACCTTCTTGATCACCGGGTCCGACGGGAGATTTACTCCTTTTGGGGCTACCAAAGCCGAACAGGTTCTGTGCTAGAGGCCAGACTTACGGTTCTCACATCCGCCATATGGGACTGTATGTGCGGATTCCGACTGTATACGGCTTTACTCGGGCATGTAAAGCAATCTAGACATTTTTAGGCCGGTTCAAAGAGATTAGGTTGTATGCCCTCCACAGTTGCGTTGCCAAGTGTTTACCACTGCTGCTGTTGACAATATTGACAATCCAAGTTCAACATTAGCTAGAGATTCGTTCTATGGTATTGCCATCTCTCTTCTTCAACATCCCTCTTTTGACGGTGAAGGGACTGACAGTAGTATTTTAGTACAAGGTGGACCAGAGATGCTGCAATTCCATAGATCGATTACCACAGTCCTACACAGAGGCCCCCATCCCCCTGTCGCTAGTAATGTTAAGGTGTCACTGGTATCAGAAACCAGGGTAGAATCACTGACTAGAGACGACTTCAGTCAGCATACCAAGGACAAGTACCAGTGGCTTGGTAATGCAAGAGAGGATGTGAGAATCCAAGTCACGGGAAGTGATGTGTTGGATACTGCATCGGCTGCCTTCCATGAAAATCATCAGCCACAAGGAACTCGAGCATTGTTTACCATACCTCTTTTCCCGTTTTTTCTTGAGAGTGTCCGTACTATGGCTATGATCAAGCATTCATTGGATCTTATCATTGCGGCCTTGGAAAATCTGAATTCTGGCCAAAGTGCTGTAGCCACATTTGACTAGCCATTGTATGCCCTGGCTGGACAAATTCAGTGGAAGTGGCCAGACAAAAATGGCGAAGACAAGCTTGTGATTAAGTTTGGCGGTTTGCACATCGAGATGGCAGCACTGAAGATGATTGGCAAATGATTGCAGAGAAGTGGCTGGTACAAGTTGACATATCCTCTCCAGGTACAGCCAACTCGTTTCTCAGGGCGGCCCATGTATCCCGTATCAGAAGAGCGCATCAAATTACGGCAGCAGCTCAGCACATTCTGCAGAATCAAGCTTTTAATAACTATTGTCAGACACAAACAGACGAAGATCCTCTGGAGTTTAAAGCATGGTGCAGCCAGAGGGCAGAAAGCATCTCATAGTTGCAATACTGGACTATTGTACTGGAACTAGAGCTTCTGTCTGTGTACGATCACTGCGAGAGGTATCCTTCTCAACGAACATTGATGCCCTTACGGAACTAGCCAAATGATTTCATGCAATGGATCTAACGCAATATGCCAGATGGATCCCAATTCATCTGAGAGACATGGCTGAACTCCCCAGGACACACCCTGGCATAGATAAAAAATTCAGAAGACTAACAAGCTGTTTCCTCTTTTGCCATTGACCAGGCCCTAGGGCAAATTAATGCTTGCATCAAAGGAGATGGCGGTACAGTTGGTCTTACTGATAACCCTTCTGCGCTGATGCAGTGGATGTTAGCAGGACCAGAAGAAGCCACATCCATACAGGACTTTGAGACCATCTCAAACAAATCGGAAAAATCAAATGATACACGCCGTCACGATCAAACGCCAAGTGTTCAGGTCGCGTTTACCAAAGATGTCCGCTCTATGGTCAGCCTGTCATGGAACATTTTGGAAACCCCTTTGCTCGACACAAAAGAAATGACTGGGCCTGCAGCCATTGAGGGGTTGAAGAAGATAAGAGAGCAGCAGTCTTGTAGAAAGAACAAAACCAGTGGACGGTACCATATCGCGAAATATATTGAACGTGTGTGTTACTCCAACCTTGATGCCAGTGTAAAAGGACAAGTAACAACCAATTTCTCTGAAACAATTAGACATAAAGCTCTTTTCAACGCTGTATATCGCTTGCCGTACCAGAGATGGCAAGCTTGACGAGTTCTTCCAGCATAAGAACCAGGCATGTCCGCCAGTATTGTCTGATGGGGGAGGTCTCCATCTAGGGCTGACGAGTAATCTGCATTCATGCCTTCAATATGTCCACACTGCACATTCAGACAACCCAAAGCTAAAATGCATTATTCTAGATGGAACAGCCATTATTTATACATGTATGTTGAAACCAACTTCGGCAAAGACCTTTAAATAGTACGCCCACGATATCTGTGTCCCATATGGAGGCCCCTGGGGTGCACGGCCGAACAGGGGGTGGTATGAATGCCACCTTATGGTCGGTCGGGCGCCCTGTGGCTGATGGGAACGGACCGAGCGCTACACAGGTCACCAGGATCCAGAACCATGGTACGCACAAGGTAAAAGGGGGATTGCATTTGGACGCCTGGATTGTCGAATCTGAGCAAGGCTCGGGGATAGCCTGACAGGCTTTCGGTGGGAGCCCGAATCGGATAAGGTGCATCATGGATATGTTAACAGCCAATCACTGGGAACCAGAAACAACAACACCTCCAGGACAAGACAGCATTTCCTCCTTCTCGACGACCAGCGGCAACAGAAGGCCCTTATCAGGGCCACCACAGCAAAGTCCACTCAATAATAAGCATGATGCTGACCATTGTCCCAATCCTGAGACAATGGGATGACGCATCTAATAAAGCTTATGCGGGACTATAAACCTTAGCAGAAACAACAACAACTTTGTCCCATACCTTGCCAAACTGCATGAAAATGTGTCGCGTCTTGATGTTGTGTGGGACCGCGACATACCTGAGTCTTTGAAAGCTGCTACAAGAGCAAAACGCAGACAAACAAGACGTAGGCGTCTGATAGCTAAATGCTGCTGCAATACCCAAGAATCGGTAGAACTTTTTCAGAGTCAATAGTAATAAGACAGATTTGTTTCACTTTCTTTCTGATGTTCTGCTCAATTGGTTTGTGCAGGAAGACAAGCAGATTGTTGTCACAGTTGATGCAGAAGTCTGAAGCAAACCAACACTGCCAGATCTGGATTCAGTTGTTCCATGCAAGCACAAGAAATCCGATAGTTGCATGTTATTTCATGAGGCACATTCAGCAAGATATTGTCACCGGAATATCATGATAACTGTTGATACTGATGTTGTGGTACTGGCCGTGGCAGTGGCACACAGTATTCAGCAGGAAGATGGGCTTTGGTTGGAGTTCGGGACTGGAAATAGTTTTCGTTACTTAGCAGCCCATGAACACACAGCTGGACCAGGGCACGAAAAGGCACATGCACTTCCGGTGTTCCATGCTTTGACGGGCTGTGACACCGTTTCAATCCTTGTTGGCCACGGAAAAAAGACAGCATGGGCAGTATTCTCTGTCTTTCCAGCACTTCCTCATGACATATTACAACTGTCGTTCGCTCCATCAGACATGTTCCCAGAGGTAATGACCACCACTGAGAGGTTTGTCATCCTGCTCTGTGATCGAAGCAGCACATATGCATATATAAACAAGGCAAGGAGGAAGTTATTTGTCAAGAGACACAGTGTGGAATCGATCCCCCGCAACGAAGACTTCCCTAGAGGTGCACGTTAAGAGGGCCAAGGGGGGTCATGTGTGGGGTCAAATGCTAGTGTCAGCCCTAGAACAACCATCACCGTGTAAACGGGACAGGTCAGCTGAGCTTAGACAGCTGAGGGGAACTATCAACCCTTCTCGACACGTATACCAGATGCATGGCAGTCTAGCAAATCGTTCCCTGCAAATGTCAGAAAGGTTGTGTCAGGCAGTGCAAGTGCAAAAAGGCCACCGCAAGCGGCAACATAATACACCCGTGACATCAGACCAGTACGAAAATCAAAATATGTCTTTCCTGTATAATATGAAAGTTCCGTTTGAAATTTGGTTTCAATAAGGCAATCAGAAGTAGAGTTATCATTCAGAAACCAGTTTGAGCTGTAAAATCATCAGACCATAACCAAAAGCAGGAAGTGTCTAATTACCTGTATGATGAGAAAGCTTACTATGAAATTTGATAATTATACCTTTTATATTAAGTTGTTGTCCTGAAACCAATTTTGTTTTAAAATGTTATGTATATAAAGGGGCATAACTCCAATAAAAATCATTCAACCACAATCAAAACCAATAGGTGTCTTTCCTGCATGATAAGAAATCTTAGTATGAAATTTTGTTTCAAAACAGCAAACGGAAGTAAAGCTATCATCTGAAAAACAGTTAGAGCCATCAAATACTAAGTATGTAAAGGGGCATAACTCAAGTGAAATTAATTGAACCGTAACCAAAATCACTAGGCATCTTTTCTGCATCATAGGTAAGCTACATATGAAATTTGGCTGTAATCGATATAATTTTACACCTCATAAATAAGAAATTTAACTCATATAAAATTTCGATGGCGGCCATTTCGGAAAATGGCTGCCGTGGGCGCCATTTTGACAATTCACGATGGCTCAATATCTAATTTTGATTGGAATATGTTGAACTATTATATTTCAAAAGTTGGTGCTTTTATCACAAAATGCACAATTGTTATGGTTATCTGCCTCACTATAGGTCAGCAGGGCTGCCATAAGTGGACATGAAACATTCTAAGATTTCCTAATTGGCATTTTTCAAGTGCAATTTTACAAAACGTACCTTTACCCAAACGCCTGTTTCTAATTTTGTTGACGCGTGAATACTTAAAGCAGGCTGGAAGTAAAGCAGAATGCGCCTTAAGGCGCATTCTGCTTTACTTTCAGCCTGCTTTAAGCTACCATGTTCAAGAAAAAACCTAATATATAGGAAAAATCCGGAGAAAAGGCAGCCCTGGGTCAGACGTCGAGTCAACATTTTTTAAAAAAAAACGTGTTTTTGTTATGAAATTTAGTGTTTAGCTTTGCGTTTAGTTTAAACTGTAAATTATAATGTCATTTTCACTGTTTCAATTTTCCTTTAAAGGATTTGCCAAAGACTGCTGACGACAGCGGTGTAAAGGTCGGTCGTAAATCAACACAAGGTAGGGAGACTCCGACGAGTGCTAAGCTGTCTGACCTTGAAGACAAGAGCTGCAAAAAGGGCAATTTTGAAACCAAAGCATTCAAACACAGATCAACATTTTCCAACGATATTATGAAGGCCACAAGTCTCGTAAAGTTGCGTCTTACTAAGTCCTGTGCCAATGTGCCAGCTAACGGCGGTCTGAACGACCGTGCCTTTGCCAACGTTCCTCTAGCGACTTGCAGTAACTATCATGTAAATACAACCTTTAAACCAATTCTCCATACTAAACCTTTAGTAAATCTATCGACAAGACTGGCGAAGCGGATACGAAACATCGGCCGAGATGATGATAGGAGGGAAGATTTACAGCAACACGGAACTAGCGATCAGACACTGCCAGTCAAATCTGAACAAAGCAGAATAGCAAGTGGGGCTCGTATATTCCCCATAATTGAACATGAATTCAATAGAGATATACAAAGCCCGTGTGCAGGTTCGGACAAAATCACACTACCAGAAATAAGACAGTCTCCGAACAATGAAGAGCAAGAGTTTGTGATGTTAAGTGATGAAACTAAACGCGCGAGTCAGCAGGGCAAGGGTACATCCGAGTCTGGAAATGGTTATCAAGCCAAGTCTGCATCAGTTGACCTTCCACCAATATCAGTGAGGTCGTATCAAAGGAGTTGTACTTCTCCTGTGATGAATAATGCGCCCAATAACCAGAGGATAGCGAATACAGAATGGCTGTTTGATGGTCAAGATATATATGGGACTGGCAGTTTGGCGGTAAGAGCCGAGGTCTGTACCTCTCCGTACCAGTTTGACAAGTGTGATCCGAACAAGCTGATGGTTAATGCTAGATCAGTTCCTAACCATCACACTGTGTGTATGTCGTGTGGAGGAATCAATGAGAAAATTGTCCACGCCTCGCCAACCTCAAAAGAAGAAAGGCACATGCATAAGGCCAGCGACAAGATCATACATGACCACTGCCGCAGTCCACTCAATGATGGCAAGTGGAAACTGAACAGAACTCATAGTGATCATAGCAGAGAGGTTCCAAAGATGAATTCTGACAGACGTCCAGGAAAGCAGTATCCACAACATATTAAGAAATACAAATCTGAAGAAAAACCAGGTTATGACAGATTTTCGAAAGGTAAACAGACAAAACCAAAAGATGATGGAATGACCTTCAACTTCTTGGGACAGAATATAAAGCTTAAATTCGAGTGTGAAGTCAGTGTTGGGACCAATGATGACGCTACAAATAGCTCGGAGCGATGCAAACGTCTTCAAGACATAGCTAAACCAACGTTCCGTGACAAAATGAAAAACCCCGTGTCACGAGAAACGGGTATTTATGGCGCGAAGAAGAGAAATAGTGATCTGTCTGGCTTTAGGGATAATATTGGATCACCTAACCGGGAATCGCCGTATGTGGAGTATTGTAAGAGAAAGGCCATTATGAGGTGCAGAAAGTTACAAGAGATTGAACAAGAGCTAGCTAAGATAACAACCGATATTGATAGCGACATCGTAGCTGAATCCCCGATGACGTCACGAAAGTTCCCAGTACTTCCTGTGAAGAAGCAATTGGATAAGGAGAAAGCACAAAACAATATGAGTAGCTGCAGGAAAGGACACAAGGAAACAAAACATGGTATATTTTATAATATGTTACATATTCTGTGAACGAAATTACAATGTTCACGTAGTATATTATGTTACATAACATTTTGTTAACGAAAATCCTAAACAGTATATGTTTTATATTTTGCGGAAGTACCGGTATATATCTAATTTCTGATATATGTTGTGAAATATGCCAATAGCATAATATGTTGTATGTGTTGCGAAAGAAATATTAATATAGTTTAATTATAATATATTATATATGTTGAGAAAAATATCAATATGATATGTCATAATTTTATATATGTATCTTGGGGAAAATACCAATATAATATAATATGTTACATATGTTGTAAAAAATGCAAAAGCATATATAATAATATATGCCCTGAATAGTTAAACGGCGTACCAATGGCGTAACTGATTTAAAATTAAAATATTTCTGTAAACTTACAGCTGGCACTGACTTTGATGAGCTCGTCGTGAAGTCTGGTCGCCTACCCTTGCTGAAAGCCGAAACGCGATACAAAGCCGGGAAACGGATAGGAAGGCAAACAAGCACCGTAAGTACCGGACATGACGTGTGGTGGTATTCTGCCTATAAAAAATATACAGGGAAAGCCCCTCTAAACCAGACATGTGTGGGGACAATATAAATTTCCGGTTTAGAGGAATTCAGGTTAGAGGGGTTTTAACACATTATCCATAGCTTGTTTCTAGTATGGAAACTAGCTGACCACTAAAAGCATGTTGAAAGAAAAGCAGAATGCGCCTGCTTTAAGCAAAAATCTGCTAGAATATAGAAAATATTTCTGATAATATATAAATCAAAGGGGTAAAAAGGCGTATTTATGGTGTAATAGGTTAAAATAAAGGAGGATTGGAAAGTTTTTATCCGGTTTAAAGAGAATTCCGGTAGTTAGAGGATCCGGTTTGGAGGGGTTACACTGTACAGTAAAACTTATATATTACTACCACTTAATTGTGTTTGTGACAGGTGACTGGTTAAAGCAATGTAACAATAAAACAGAAAGCTCCTTTAGGAGCTTTCTGTTTAATTGCCACCTTGCTTTACATGTAAGTATTCACCGGTTTTTATACAGTCAGTCAGCGTTCACTTCAGTGGTCGTAATAGAGAGGTTTTACTGTAAGTTCATATAGGGCAAAATATCACAGGTGGTTCTCTCGAGCTGGTAATATACATACTAGAGTCTATCTATTTATAGTTATGTTAAAAAGTGGACATTTAGATGGAAGAAATATAATAACGAGTGACAAACAGATTGAATCCAGATCAGACGCCGCGTTACGCGGCGTCTGATCTTGAATCAAGCTGTTTGCAAATGTAAGTCAATTGCCTGCCCTATAACGACTCCCTCCGAACAACGCACATATTTTTGGTCTCCCGTTGGGTGTCGTTGTAGAGAGGGAGCGCTGTAATTGACAAATATTCTATTGGGAAATATCGTGCTCTCCACTGTTATGCAATGAACTATCACATTCTTTGGTTTATATTTCAGGAGTCGCTCCAAGACGGCTCAGATGCTGCTACTACGGCTAAGGCCCTCGAGGTGTATGTTGAAACATGTGAAATGTTAGACAGAGAACAGGCAGATTAAACTTCGTCAAAGATTAAACTACTTCTTTATCACTGGTTTCTTAGCCCCTTCACTGTCATGACGTCATTGCACTGTTTGCCTATGTCCCTTTTATAAGACGCTCTAGGCACAAATGGGTTGGCTCAGTGACCAATAGAAGCTTCAAACGGACACTTTCAGTTTCCAATTGGTTGTAACCCATTTGTGACCTTTTGGTGTGTTTTTTTTACAATGCATGTATATTGTAAAATGACAAACAGCGAATACCTAGGTAACTACTACCGTATCCTTAATGTAACAAATCGGCCATCATTTATAATTTTTATGCAACTAATCATGGAAAAAAGAAGAGGCCTAAATGTAACAAAATATGACCTTATGTGTAACAGGATCCCTTTATGTAAGTACGATATCCTTAATGCACCACTGTAAACAAATAAAAAAAGGGATGAATATATTATAATCAGCATCATTATCATCATCATCATGCTATTGATAGTCATCAACAGTTTTAAAGTACCACTCACTCCTGGGAACCTTGTAGATTGACAAATACAGTGTTTCCTCCTTACAACGACCCTCAAAACAACGATCCCTCCTTACAACGACGCTTGCCACTGTTCCCCAAACAAGACAATTATGACCAACCTTTTCATGGCTGTAATACAGTCTGCTTAAAATTGTCGTCTGCTGTTTTTCTCAAAGTTACATAATGGAAATCTTGTTGACTGAAAACAACATAATGACGAGTGACAAACAGCTTGAATCCAGATGAGACGCCGCGTCAGCGGCGTCTCATCTGGATTCAAGCTGTTTGCAAATGTAAGCCAATTCCTAATTTTCCCTCCCTATAACGACTCCCTCTAAACAACACACACAATCTGTGTCTCCCATTCGGTCGTCGAAGAGAGGGAACACAGTACTTGAAAATATTAGGTTCGGAGACTTACAGTCGCAGAAACTGTATTAAAGATATATTAACACAGTATATTTGACATTCTATGTATACATGTAGCATACATGTAAGTCAATTTATGTGAGTATGAGATTTTAAGATCCTATATATCTTGTTAGCCCCGTTTTTTAATTTCGGTCTCTTGATACTGACTATACGAATCTCTGGCCGCAAGGTTATTAAGAGTTTGAGTTGAGTCTGATATCGTGTGTACACATTTGATTGTTCAGATTTCAGCTTTTGCTACATTGTAGCAAATCTCAAATCGAACGAATCAAATGCTTGAGAACGATCTCAGACTCAACTCAAATTCTTTATAACCTTGGACAATTAGGAAAGCTGCCATTATGTCCTCTTTACTAGCAATGCAGTAAAATAATTACAGTAAAATCGGTCTTGAATTCTTTTGTCTGTGTTTTATGGCAGCTGACAGAAACAATGCAAATCAAAACCTGTTGCGCGTTTAGTAACCGTATCGATGGCCATCGATGGCCTCCAAACGTAACACTTTAAACATAAACGACCTCTTTGCATGATATCGTTGGCAATCTACACAAACGGCCTCAGAGGTAGCGTGCCTATGCGAACGGGAATTCCAATATGGCGTCCAAATGAGTTCACAAGCAACAGCAAACAGCCCCGAGTTAATTTCTCTTCAATAAATCAACCTTTTCCGATACTTAATGCATCAAACAAAGCAGCTTACATCTAAGCAGCTAACTTTTATTTTTTATGCGGTAAAATTGATGCATTTCAGTTGATTAGTACACGTTTGCGTGTGTTATTCCGATTCGTAAATAATTCGTTCGTACCCTTGAAAAGTAAATAAATAAGGGGCGCAATGAATTATTATTGGAAAGTATTGAAGAACGTTAGATGTCGTACTATAAGGGTTGTTTACATCGGTTAACGTTGTTTTACTCCGATACAGTACTTCAACACGCTATTGTACAGAAAATCTCATTGCGAGCGTCCCTTAATTACTGTTATCCTTCTTAATCATAATTATTTGTTTACGGTTTAGGACACCGACTGAGGGTCAGTTTTGTTCAATATTGGTACTTTACGGAGCGGAGAGCGATCGGCCATTGTCTTCTCTACCACTACATCTACCCTGTTAATACCACTACATTCTCTTCCTCTACCGCTACCTTATCACCCTCTATCTACTCTACTACTACGTACATTACCTACTCCACCCTACAACTACAACCACCTCTACATTTACCCTACGAATACAACCACTACCTACTCTACCTCTGCCCTACTACTACGTACACTACCTACTCCACCGTACTACTACTATCGACTCTTCCTCTACCCAACTACTACATCTTCCCTACTACACCACCACTAGACCTAACTACTACAACCTACACCACCCTACTACTACCTACTAAACCCTACTACTACAACCACTACCTACTCCTACCTTCCCTACTACTACAACCACTACCTACCTACTTTACTCAACCCTACTACTACAACCACTACCTACTCCAGCCTACTACTGCAACCACTACCTACTCCACCTACTCTACCTTCCCTACTACTACAACCACTAACTACTCCTACCTACCCACCCTACTACTACAACCACTACATTACTCTACCTTCCCTACTACTACCTACTCTACCTCCACCACTACATACCCTACCTCTACGTACTCTACCTGTAAACTATTACTACTACTCTACCACTACTCTTTTGGCTACCCTACTGCTCTTCATTTGATGTTCATATACATGTTACCAGTACTCCATCTCTACAGCGACATCCAAAGGGAGACAAAGACTGTGTATGTTGTTCGGAGGGAGTCATTATAGGGAAGGAAATCGGCTTACATTTGCAAACAGCTTGAATACAGGTCTGGGATCAAACTGTCTGTCACTCATCTTATGTATCATATATCAAAATGTCAATTTAGAAACTTTGAGAGAAAAACAGCAGACGACAATGTTAAGCAGACGATATTGCAACAGCAAACGCATTAGGCAATGGTCTTGTTTATGGAACAGTGGCAAGCGTTGTTGTAAGGAAGGACTCATTGTTCAGACTGCCGCTGTAGGGAGGGAGCACTGTGAGTAACAAACGCAAAATATTCAAAATTCTATCAAGAACAGCAGACGACAAATCTAAGCAGACGATGTGATAGCAGTGACAGTGTTAGATGGGTGATTACGTCATAATGGTATTGAAAGAGTTACAACAGTCAAATTAAGGTTTAACCCCTTCACTGCCTTACCCCGAGTACAACGGTTATTTGCAAACAGTTTAAATCCTGATTAGATGCCGCGTAACGCGGCGTCTAATCAGGATTCAAACTGTTTGACACTCATTTCAATATTTCTTTACTCAAAAAACCTAAACATTGAATTTGAGAAATCAAAGCAGACGACATTTGTTTAAAATTGATGACGTCATGGCAGTGAAGAGGTTAAGGTTTTATGCTTTTTTTTCTAAAAATGAACATTTCGCTCTTAATGTCAAAAATTTAAATCCTGGTCAGACGCTGAGTTTCTAAGCCTGATCAGGATCCAAACTACTTGCAATTGATATACAGTCGAAATTCGATACTTCGTACTCGCTTAAATCGATCTTACTAGTACATGTATTTCATAATTTGAGTTTAGATAATGCGATCTCGCCTAAGTCGAACATTTCCGTATTTCGCCACGTTTTAACCTTGAAATATGGGTATGTTCGAACTAACGCGAGTTCGAAGTATCGAGTTTCGGCTGTTTACTCGAGATAGGGCAATGAAAGGATTAAATAGCAACTGTAAACCAATTGAACTGTATGAGACAGGTACATATGGCATGTGAAGTGTTGCAAAAAGAAATAATGGTTCAATAAAAAATTATTTATTCTATAAATGAAAATAATTGTTCAACAAAAAAAATATTTATTCTATAAATGAAAATAATTGTTCATCAAAAAAATTATTCATTCTATCTGACAAATATGTGTTCAATAAAAAAATAATTTGTGCAATAACTCAAAAAACTAAAAAATTTGAGTAAATATATTTTATTGAACATAAATATTTTTATTGAACAAACAAAATACTTTTGCAACATATGTAACTTGCGAAAAAATATTCATTCGATAATTTGACCAATTGGAGGCGAAGTTGTAAGGTCGGATTTCATTGGACGAGAAATCATTCACCTTCACAGGCTATCGAAACGACGGCCGTGCTGATAACGTTCTTAAGGATTTTTATCGGCACGACAGTCGTGCGGATTAGAAAGCTTTATTCGCACGACGGTCGTTCCTAAACTAGTCGTACGGGTTATAGAAAGCTTATTCGCACGACAGTCGTTCCGTTAATATATAAACCTTAGCTGCACGAATTTTATTGTATGTTTTGATGATAAACAGACAGTAATCGGCTTGATACATTCAACCCTAGAACCATTGTACTTGTCATTTATGACAGTGTACATGTGAAAAGTACAATAGACGGTCTGACCTATGAAAATGTGTAGACCCTGATCAGAGGGATCCCAACATTCTTGCCAATTATACTATTATTATAGTAACCAAACCAAATTTCCAGATAAACGCCACAAAAACGCCGTTTCAAGGACAGACGTTGTCTTGCAGGGAACCATACTGAGCAGACGATAATAAAGTGGTCAAGGGGTAAAAATCCCGAATAATTTGGTGCCGATCCTGGTTAAAGATAACTCTGTCTTTACGCTCAATCTGCTCCAACCCGGAACTAAATAAGTACACATTTTCACATTTAATTTATTTCTCTAGAGAAAATGTTTCCAACTTATTCGCATACATATTCATACATGTAGTTTTTCATTATCCTAGCATATGATAACTTAAAGAATTTTCCTCAGTCCTTTGATGGACTAACCCCCCCCTCCCCCATTGTCTGGATAGGTGTGAATTTTAACTGTCAAAGCATGCATCACATATCAATTTACCAGGTGAGGCTCAGATTATACTCATGCTCTGGTGATTTTCAATGGTTATTTCTAACCAAACTATCAAATATAAAGCTTGGGTCTCACACGAGAAGCTTCAATGGTTCTTTGCTACCCACATGTCCATAAGATCCATGCTTTGTGCAAGGAAATTGTCTGGCAAGGCGTTCTGATCGAAAGGTCGTCAGGAGATGTCTTTAAGACGCATTCTGCTTTACTTTTAACCTGCTTCACGTGGTCACCAGTCGTCAAATAGGTAGCAATTTGCGATTGGGGTGGGATGTGTGTGCATGTGTGTGTGTGTTTGGGGGGAGGGGGCATAGGCATTCGGCCCGTAGCTATGACACTACCCCCAGCTGCTACCCCCCCCCCCCCCCCAACACCACCAAACGTTGATAAAATACCCCAAAATCTATCCATACATTCAATAATCATCATAAAAGAACATTTCCTGAATACATGATACGAAAAAAAATTTTTTTTAAACTTCTTGAAACATTTGTTAAGGTTGTTTGTTGAACATATGGATGTATTTTGACTCATTTTGACAGATTTATGGGGGTAGCAGCGAGGGGGGGGGGGGGTCATAGCACCTGTGTGTGTGTGGGGGGGGGGGGTCACATGTAAAATTTGTGGACGTAGTCTTACTATAGTGGGTCCGGGGCATGCTCCCCCGGGAAAACCTTGTTCCTAGATTATCTGTTGTGCGTTCTGGGGGCGATGTGCGCATTTACAACAGGCAAAATACTAATATAAATCTATGTAAATATTCAAAGGTTTACTTCGCTTTCGAGCGACACTCGGCAGATGGTCCAGGGTAACGAGCGCGGTTTAGCTTATTTTGTCTCAATAGGTCCATCCATTGGACACAAGCTTACCACTAGTATAAAGAGATTTGTAATCACTAGAAACTGTAAAGTTTACGTGAAATAAAACTCTGTTATGTACTGAAAATTAAATTAATTGGTAATAACATAGGATTAACATCTTCGACGTTGTAATGCGGCTATTAACCGTAAACCCTATTTCTACCCCTCCGGTCCGTGTACACACAGTTACTATGGAGGGGGTGTATTTTCTAGATGGTCACTGGTGCGTTCTTGGGGGCGTTTTTTCCCATTAAAACGGGTAAAATGCTAACATCAATATAAAACATCTGCAACTAATATTGGCAAAATTATTGGGAGACACGACTCGAAGCAACCTTTTCCGTGGCCTTTTATATGTACATTGCCTTTTTGTCAGAATGTACAGCCTGTAATTGGTTCATTTGTTACGCTCCACCATCCTAAGAGTAACCACACATCAATGTTGGTATCCCTATACCATGCGATGTACTGGTATTGTTAAATATGCGCAGAAAATCTTTAGGATGTACCCACACACCAAATTTGGAATATGTAGTTGATATGGTATAGGATATATGATCCAAATAAAAGGATTTTTTTTCTATTTTTAGGGTTATAAGTTCAACATCAATGCCACAGTAACCTGCAATTGTTATGTGACACTGTCATCTCAAGATATACTGACATACCAAGTTTGGTATATGTGATGTGGTAGTAGGAAATAAGCTTCAGACAAGTTTTTAAGTTTCAGACAAGTTTTTTTTTTATTATTCAGATCGAGGGTCACAATGACCATGTAAATTTCTCTTTGATTTCAATCATGATAAATTGCTTGTCTGGAGCTTATTCCCTACACTATACCACCTAGAAATGGTATGCGACACGCCGCCATTGGGAAATATACTCACACACAAAATATATACAATTGTATTTTCTATAACACATCAGCTAGTGGCTCTAGCTGATGAGATATAAAGAAAATATTCTCCAAACAATCGGTACTCACACTGACGGACAGATGGACTGAAGCATGCACAGATCAGTCACTATATCATTATGGGCGGATGGGGATGTTTAAAATTAAATTTCTTACAGCAATCAAATGAATGCCAAAAACTGAAGTCATTGACAAGGCTACTTTTCACTTAGTAACCTTTTAAGTAAGCTTTCTGGTGCCTTTACTCCATCCTGATATGAGAGCTTTTAGAACTACCTAATTATGCAATAGGTTAGAACATGTACAACTTTAAATGAGATTGGACCAATTTTGATCTACATCCGTATTCTACATACAACACTCAACCATTGTTGTCAACAGATAGACTGTACCAAACCATGGTCGGTGTCGGTTGTTCCTGTACTCAATATCTCTACATTGAGTGCCAACATGTTTCCCCAATCTCATTAGAGTTGTACTACCTTAATGCAGTCACTAGTTATTTCAGACATCCTTACTGCTTCAGCTTATGGCAACTGAACATGTTGATTGAGACTAGTTCACTTTCTTTTACTGATGAAGGGGATAAACAAACAACAACTAGCTTCTAATAACAGTTCAACAGTGTTATTTCATTTTAAAAAGTACTCAATCAAACAACTGATAACGTATAGATATACATGTATACACAAAATTATAAAATTGAACAGTGAACATATATGCTACAGTTAAACCTGTATCAAGTGACAATTAAATAGTATGCCCATTAGGCATTAGCAGTCTTCTAATACTGGTGGTTGCTAAATGCTGGATAAAAACAATACAGGAAGTTCCAGCACCGAGGTTTCTGCATGTTTTTTTTAACTTGCATTTAGTGGTCCCCAGTCTTTGGTATCCTGTATGCTTTTTCAAAGAAATGTTGTTTATATAATAGTCAGGTTTGACTATTTAGAATACAGTTCTGACAGTGACATGTCTGGATTTATGCAATATACAGGTATAAGGTGACATAGTTAAAACCTTATTATACTTAAATGATTAATTTTCATATGCATTCAATTAATAAATTGGTTTAGCGTAAACCTAACAGATGTGTACGTTCGGTAGAGTTTGACTTTGTCCATAGTATCTAAAACTTGTAAAAATATGACCAAACTCAAAATCTATGTGGATTTTGATCATTTAAAATAAAATATTGTCTTATATGTACTTGTCTTTTTTGTCCTGATAGTGATACTATTTTGAAATTGTTGAAATATCAAATAGATAATATCAGATATTATAAACCAATGATATCTGGTATAATAATAACAAGCACCTTAGAGCTGATATCCCCTGCCGCAGCGATTGTCCAGAAGAAAGTGGCAAACTTTATTGTGGGAGGAAGGGGCAAATGGTGATCACCTGTCTTTAAAGATCAACATTCAAAAGCTTTTAACAAAGTTTTATAAAAATCCATTCAATTTTGTACACTTTAAAGCCTAAACAATACAAAAAATAAAGCCGTTTGTAGCATTATAAATCTAAGTATGACAGGGGCAGGTAACTCTTGATTCAAATTCAACAGTAATTAAACACTTTCAAGAACTTATAATTGTGTGCAAGTATTATTAAAAAAAATTCAGAACTGTAGAATTTACTAGAGTGTAAACACATTTTCAACTCATCAAGGGCAGAGTATTCTTGACTAATTTGCACATTTTCGATAATAATTGAAACTCATTCTATAAATAATCGCCATATATGATTTAATTTTTTTTTCAAAATCCATTCACATTTGTACACAATAGCATGTAAACAATAAAGCCATGTTGAGCATTACTAAGTACATAAAGGGCAGATAACTCTTGCCACAAAGTATCCTATTTTGACAATAATTGCTACCCTTATATTTATATACATCATGTGTAAGTTAAATCAAAATCCATTAAAGACTGTAGTTTCTAGATGGTAAAAACTGTTAAATATGTTTTTTTTGACTCATCAAGGGCAGATAAATGTTGACTAGTTTCTCCGTTTTCAAAAATGATAACAATTATTTGAAAACTAATAGCCATACATAGTTTAAGAATTTGTTTTATCAAAATTCATGCATATTTATAGATACTAGAATGTAAACAATTTTAAAATAAAGCATTTTCTATCATTTCAAAGTACATCAAGGGCAGATAACTATTGCCACAAGTATCCTTTTTTGACAATAATTGCACACCTTCAAGAACTTTTACTTATAGACATCCTGTGCAAGTATCATTTAAATCCATTCATAATTGTAGTTGCCAGAGAGTAAAAACAGTTAAATATGGCTTTTTTACTTATCAAGGGCAGATAACTCATGACTAATTTCTCTGTTTTCAACAATAATCAAATTCATTTGAAAACTAATAGCCATACATAATTCAAGAAAGTTTTTTCAAAAATCCATAAATATTTATAGGCTCTAGTATGTAAACAATACCAAAATAAAGCATTTTCTAGCATTTCTAAGTACATCAAGGGCAGATAACTCTTGTCACAAGTATCCTTTTTTTACAATAATTGCACACCTGCAAGAACTTGTACTTATAGACAATGTGTGCAAGTATAAACAAAATAAGTTGAATACTGTAGTTGCTAGAGTGTAAAAACTGTTAAATATGACATTTTTAGCACAAAAAGGGCAGATAACTCATAAATTCCTAAAATTTTCTGAAAAAAAACTTTGATTTCCCACGGTGCTCCTATGATGACAAATAAGTATACCAAGTTTAATCCAAATCTGTTTATAGGTTTCGGAGATACAGTTGCGGACGGAAAACGTGACGGACGGCATTTTTAACACAAAAAGGGCAGATAACTAATAAATTCCTAAAATGTTCTGAAAAAAATTTGATTTCCCACGGTGCTCCTATGATGACAAATAAGTATACCAAGCTTAATCCAAATCTGTTTGTAGGTTTGGCAGATACAGTTGCGGACGGAAAACGTGACGCACGCACGCACGGACAGCCGGACGGACAGACTTAAAACAGTATCCCTCTGCCTTTCGGCAGGGGATAATAATAATAATGAACGAGACACGGCAGATGATGTGAATACCCTCGCTCAGTTGTATTCATACTAACAATGACCTTTTAAAAGGGATGATGTCTGAAGTTTCATGGCCAAAGTTTACTAAGGACAAAATGAGTTACATACATACAAACAAACATACATTTTATAATTGAGGTCAAAGGCCAAGATCACAGTGACCTTAAAGTAGTAAGGGACACTCTGCCATCAAATCATGTACTAACACACCACATTTGCTATTCCTAGCTGATATGGTAAAAGAAATATAATCTGGACAATATACAAACATACACACTTTTCACAATTGAGGTAAAAGGTCAAGGTCAAAGTGACCTAAATGTAGTATGCGACACTCCATCATCCAAAGAGATACTCGCAAACCAAATTTGCTATTCCTAGCTGATGTGGTAAATGAAATATACACAGGATAAAATGAGTTACATACATACAATCATACACATATTTTATAGTTGAGGACAAAGGTCAAGGTCAAAGTGACCTAAACGTAGTATGCGACACGCCATCATCCCAAGATGTACCAACACAACAAATTTGCTAATCCTAGCTGATGTGGTTAAGGAAATATACTCTGGACAAAATGAGTAACCTACATTCAAACATACACACATTTTACAATTGAAGTCAAAGGTCAAGGTCACAGTGACCTAGTACCCGATACTTCACAATCACGTGATGTATAGGTCGTTTGCAATTCAAAAAAACACGATAAATCTTAGATAATTTAAAAACTAATGGACGTATTTAAATTGAATTTTGCATACACTTATGATGTGTCTATACCAACTCTGACAAGAAAATTCAGAATTTTTGAAAGTCTAACTAAAAACTTTTCTTCTTTGTTTTATATAAATTTTGTGTCGCTGAAAATGGTCAATTACGTGGGGTGTTATTGGCTATTACCTTGATCATGTTTGTTTATATTGGAGAATATCCCCAGGTAAAATCCCGTGCAAGTTGCTTCTGTCTGAAAGGTGAATCCCGTGCTGATATTGGTTGTTTAGTTGTACAAAATTAATTGTGAGGCCCCATAATCCATTACATTTTTTACTATGCCTAAATCCACGAACTCTTCACCAGGAATAAAGAGAATTGCAATTACTTTTCAAACCGAAGCTCTAATAGTTCTACATAATTACAGAGCTCTAGATAAGAGAGAGAAACTGGAACAAGTCCAACATTTTCTCACCCAGTTCAGCACCAAATCCTATAGTGTGACTACTCGAAGAAAGACGTTCTAATGAGAAGTCGCATCATAGGGCTTAATTCAGAAATAAAGATTTAGTTTTGGAAATACTCCCCTTATCTGGAGCTTAATATGTATTAATGTTCGAGTTGTATTGCACTTACGTTTACATTAGGTTTCCTTAATAAAATTATAAAGGTTTTCGAACTGATCTGGAAACATTCTGTTGAAAATTTGATAATGGTAAGTTGGTGTAGATCGTCTGGTATGAACATGTCTCTTCTGCTATTTATCGCATTTAGTTATTTTGCGTTTTGTTGATAAAACTTTCGCTTTCGTATGAGTGGCACATGGTTCGGATACTATTCAGATACGAAATGGCTCCGGTGTCCGATTAGGATCTAACATGTGCCCAAATGACAGTATGGTCGGTTAATACGTTTAACGTACCCCAGTCAGGGCCTCGTTCGGTTAGTTGTAAACTGCTATGGTATGCGATGGCTAACGGTGAGGCGTTGCCGGGTCGTGAAAGATAGGCTGTTGAATAACTTGAAATTACCCTTCGGAAAACTGCCCCTTAGAAGTGTAAACTTTATATAGAAGTTATGAATAAAACTTTTTTATTACGAAGAGAAAAAAATATTTCTTTTTTGTCAGAGTTGGTATAAGTATATCATAAATCTATGCAAAATTCCATTTGTCTCCGTTTTCTTGTTTTGGAGATATTTGAAATTTATCGTGTTTTTTTGAACTGCAAATGACCTATACTAACACGCAAAATTTGCTATTCCTAGCTGATACAGTACAGAAGATATGCACCAGACAAGCCTTTTTTTAAAATTGAAGTCAAAGTTCAAGGCCAAGGTCAGTGCCCTAAAATTAGAACACGACACTCTGCCATCCCAAGATGTACCCACACAACAAATTTGATGTCCCTAGCTAATGTGGTAAAGGAAATATACTCCGGACAAAAAGCATTATGTACAAATCCACAAACACACACATATACTGGCCTATCCCTATATACCCTCACGATGAGTCATGAGGGTATAATAATGCCAACTTGAGCAATTAATTCCGAGTATTTCAATAAACAATTTAGGGACAAAACTGGCACCCTGATATCAGTCATGTACAATTTCAAATCATGGTTTAAATTTTTTACATACATTGCAAATTTTATCTCCCATTTTAAAATTGTTTTGAAGCATTATTATACTCAGTTAAGATGCAAGTCAGTTGTAGGAAAACATTCTCATTGTCAGTCAAATATCAATCATCATGATCAATGTACAAAGTGCTACTACAGTTGAGAAGATAAACATGTTTAGGTTAAAAAAAAAAGATTTCCATTGCAACCAGTTTGGAGTCAAATCAGATGCCAGGTAAACCGGTGCAACTGGCATCTGATAATGCTCCAAACCTTTATTTTTTTACATTTTATTAGGTTTGTTTTGCATTTGCATTTAAACAGGAAAGAACAATGTCTCCTGTTCTGTAACTGCAAACATAGAAATTTTAACCCTTTACTCCATAGCCTGTTTCTAGTTCTGAAAACAGGAGACCATTTATAGCAGGTTGAAAGTAAAGCAGAATGCACCTTAGGGCAAATCCTGCTTTATTTTTAGCCTGCTTAAACTACTTTCTGCTAGAAAATAGAAAATATTTCTTATGATAAATTTTATGACTGTATGAATTGGTACTATTTTCTTCAGTCCAGGAATAAATTAAATGCTCTAAAAGGTGCTTCTATGGAGTAAAAGGTTAAGGACAATCTCAACACAACAGTACTTCATAAGATACATGTACATGTATAGTACAAGAGGGCCATGGCCCTTAATTCGCTCAACTGAGGTCATTGTGCCTTAGCTTAATAGGCAAGACAACATTTTAATATAGCTGTAAATGGAATTATCTTCCAGACAAAAAAAAACATGACAAATTGGAATAACTTAAAAAAATATTGTTGGCAGAGTTATGGCCCTTATCCATGACACTTATCAAGCTACATGTATTTCCATGATTATTTATTGCACACTCTGCTTTTACTTTCAACCTGCTTTAAGTTATCATCTACTAAGATATAGATACTATTTCTTATATCTTACATGTTTATGACTGTATAAAGTGGAATTATTTTCTTTAGAGGAGGAATAAATTAAAGGCATAAAAAGGCATAAAAAGGCATATGTATGGGGTAATGGGTTAACATCACTAGAACTGGAGTTATCTCAAAGACAAGAAAATATGACACTGGGAAATATCTCAAAAATGACATTGACCTTTGTAGGACATGACCCAAGTTATAAAGTTTCTAACTTTAACAAAGTTATGGCTAAGATTAAAGTTGTGGACTGACAGACAAACAAATGGACAAACAGACAAAAAAGCAGACAGACAAAAACAATATGCCCCCAACTGCAGGGCATAAAAATATAGCAGACAACACCATATGCAACCTCATCAGCTGACCAGCTGACCTGAGTTCAGTTATGTAACTCTGCCAGTAGGAAATTTGGCTAGGATCTCTTATAATGCTGAATTGCTGTCTGCTATACATATTTTGAATGTGAATTATGACCTAGATATTAAACCGACCAGAAACATTTGAACAAACTAGGTAAAGGACATTTAGAAGTGTCACCATGCCAAATATCAAAGCTCTGGCCATATTAGTTTCAGTGGAGAAGACGTTTGAAATTTTCACTATATAACTAACTCTATGTAAAACTGTGACCCCCGGGGCGGGGCCAATTTTGACCCCAGGGGCATAATTTGAACAAACTTGATAGAGGACCTGTAGATAATGTTATGTGCCAAATATCTAAGCTCTGGCCCTTGTAGTTTCAGACAAGAAGATTTTTTAAAGATTTCCTTATTTTTTCACTTTGGTTGCCATAGCAACCAGAGTTCTATATTGTTTTCAATTCTTTGAACACATTTGAAAGAGCTTGACCCAAGGAACATTCCTGTAAAGTTTGGTTGAAATCTGTTCAGCCGTTTAGGAGAAGATGTCATTTGAAGCAATTGTTAACGACGACGGACGACGCACGACGACGGACACAGGGCCATCCCAATAGCTCACCTTGAGCCTTTGGCTCAGGTGAGCTAAAAATGTACAGTCAATCTGATAAAGTCAAACCTGTATTAAGCGACCACTAAATATATAGTAAGTTTATCGTATTGATAATTCACAACAGGTTCCGGTAGCAGCTGAATGCAGGGAAAAGCCATGCAGAAGGCTCATATAGGAGCCGTCTGCATGACTTTTCTCTGCATTAAGTGATCACCTGTCTTTAAAGATCACCATTTATCTTCATTCAGTAGTCGCTTAGCATACTGTCAGGTTAGACAGTATGGGCCTGGCCTTCACTAGAATCACCAGGGAGCAATAAGTAACCACTCAAATACAGGCACTTGCTTAATGCAGGATAAAAATAAAACAGGAAGTCCATACAGGAGCTTGCTTTATCCTGCATTAAGCTTTCACTTGACTTTATAAGGTTTCTTTAGTACTTTAAATGGTGGTCATTTAATAGAGGATTGGCTGTAATTTCAACAAATCAATTGAATACATAATGAATTCTATAGAAATTGCATTGTCAAACAAAATTTTGAAAATAAATTCACAAATTTATATTCACGACAAGATATTATTATTTGGATAGGTATGAGGAAAAGCATGTAGTATCAGAGTTGTGTTTAAACTGTTAACCCCATAGCCTATTTCTAGTTTGAAAAACAAGGAACCACTTAAAGCAGGTTGAAAGTAAAGCATAATGCACCTCAAGGTTTACTTACAGCCTGATTTAGGCCACCATCTACAGAAAATATGTCCTATGGTACATTTTCATAACTGTATAAAGTAAAACTATTTTAATTAGTGGAGGAACCAATTACAGGCCTAAACAGGCCTATTTATTGGGTAATGGCTTAACCCATTAGCCCATAGCCTGTTTCTAGTTTTGAAGACAGGTGACCATTTAAAGCAGGTTGAAAGTAAAGCAGAATGTGCCTTAAGACACATTCTGCTTTATTTTCAACACACTTAGGCTACCATATGCCAAACTATAGAATTTATTTCTTATGATTCATATCTATAACCATTTAAATTGGAACTACTTCCTCAAGTGAAGGAATAAATTAAAAGCGTAAAATTCATTTTTCTTGGGCAATGGCTTAAATGAGTACATGAGTCTACTACACTTCAAGTATGGTTGAAGCCGATTTAGACAAGCAGTGTTGGACATTTACTGTCACCTGCTTTGCAACTTAACCCTTAACCCCATTTTATGTGTTTTTACAACTCCTTACAAAATGTCAAATACATGTAGTACAGATCCTGACCAGAAGGCTCCTTTAGGGGCACTCTGATCTAGGTCTACACTGTTTGCATAGGACAATACTTTAGTGTCCTCTATAGATACAGGTACACTGTTTGTTAAAGACAATTATACTAGGGTTGAATATGTAAAATAAATGTAGACCTAGGTCTACAACTGCACATAGGTGGGTTGATACTTGATAGGTGTCAGAACTTGCACAAATTACAGAAGAAGTACAGAAACAAAATTAATGATTTTGAATCTGACAAGTGTCCAATGGTATAGACTCTTATCAAAAGTTGGGCTTATAGCAACTTCTGAACTGTTTGCATTTGGTAATGGTTTAACCTATTTCTTAATTGATACACCTTTTTACACATTTATCATTTTCACATGGGTCATACATGGAGGTAAAACATTGGATAGGTGCTTCATTGTAACAAAAATAAAAAGTATGAATGTTGTTTTTATACCTAGTGTGAAATGATTGTAATACTTGCTTGGTACACAATTGAAATTCATGCAGATATGTATATTCAGTGTTAACTAGACAGAAACAGTTGTGGCAGTCTGTTCAATTCTTTTTCCTTCATGGATTTAACCCATTACTCAATAAATGCATTTACTTTATTCCTCCACTAAAGGCGATAGTTCCACTGTATACAGTCATGATAATGTACCATACAAAATATATTCTTTATCCTATGAGGTGGTGCCTATAAGCAGGCTGAAAGTAAGGCACATTCTGTTGCTTTCAACCTACTTTAAGTGGTCACCTGTGTTAAAAACAAGAAATAGGCTATGAAGTAAAGGGGTAATCCTCTGATAACACAGTATATACATGTATATAACTTATATGACAGTTTTAGTTGATGAATTTCAGTTTTTTAAATTTCTCATGTTTGTTGATTAAAGAAATGATCTAGATCAAAACAAGTGTGTTTTTGCGAAGGCCCATTCGTATCTCTACAACAATTACAGTATTGAACTGGTTTAGCCAGATCCTTTATCTACCTCCAACCCTAGCCCTTTGTAAACCAGGGTAATATGATGTAATATCTGTATTTGGCATGTTGGGATTTACCAAATTTGTTTAGCAAAAATGTGGGCCCACGGATACTCAGATTTCCAAATGATTTGACCTACTGACCCACTTGTTGGCTAAATGTAATTTATAATACTACATTGCTTGATTTTGTCAAGGTTATCATTCAGACCAATTTAAATGAATTTGCAGCCCAAAAAATGGATCCTACAGTGTTCAGAAGCTCTTTCTGTTTAGACCTAATGACATACGTTTGAGCTTGTCTATTTAAAAGAAACCAATGAGCTATTGTCATCACTCCGACCTCAGCGTTGTCATCCAAAATACCTTCTTCACTGTTTCATTTATATCTTTCATTTTTGGTATGCAAGTCCTGTCCAGACATACCAAAATAATCTACCAATAGACCTTGACCTTTGACCTACTGTATTGTCACTGACCTTCAAGTTAGCCATAACTTAATTTCTCATCTACAAGACTACAACCTTCATTTTTGGTATCCAGACATACAATATACCAACATATTTTACCAATTAACTTTGACCTATTTTTTTGTTGTCTGAAATCTTAACATTGGTCAGTTCTTCAATGTTTCATCTACAACCTTCATTTTGTTATCTCTGTTCATCTTGACAAGTTCTATCCAGATATATTAAAATGTTTTACCAATTGACCATGACCTTTGACCTTATTTTACTGCATCATAATTTGTCACTGATCTTCAAAAACAGACCAGTGTTGGCAACCGCATGCAGTGTTCTTGTTAACCTTATGTAATGTAACCTATATTGACACCTTGCCTAGCTTTTGTCAAGATGATGATTGTAAGCCAGTTTAAAGAATATTTGACTACAAATATTGCCCCTTGAGTGAACAACTTTTGAAGCTAAACCCATTAGTATGTATTTGCTCAAGTTTGGTTTCAGAGAAGATGGACAGAGGGGTGTCACAAAAACTCAAAACACCTTATTACATCAATAACAATGATGTGCAGCCATTCCCGATTTGACAAACACAATTCTCAACCTTAAGAGAATTTCTTGGTTGCTTCAAATCTTTCCAAATGCAAGAGTTCCCCTTCAAGCTGTGATGATAAATGGTTTTAGTCCCTTGGGCCATCTGCACCCCTTGGCAATAAAAATGTCTGATAACACATTGAGGCAAATGGGAGTCTTTTGGTTTCCTCTTCAACTGTGAAACTGTTATCTTGGTGGGGAATCCATAAGGACGTATGTTGTCTGTTCCTGTGATGAATGTCAGCAGCTCATCAAAAGAATTGTTTACCTCTTTGTCTGAAAAAATAAAGTTAATTATCTTAGTACACTGCTTAATATGAAGTCCTTCAAAGCTTTAAACACATCTTAGACCACAGCAAACAATTTGGATCCATATCAGCTGCTGAGTCACTAAGCAGCTGATCTGGATCAAAGTTATTTATATTTTTGCTGAGGTTACATGTTTTTTGGAAAAAATGTAAGAAAATTTGTAGATCTGAAAAATTTGCTTGTAAACAAAAGTTTGAAAAATAAGGAATTTTAGCCTTGAATGTTTTGAGATGCTCAATGTGAGCCGCCAGAGGCTGCATATTTCTGGTCAAAAAGCAAATGCCATATATCCTAAGCAAGCCTGACGGATTTGTGGTTCTTGTGCACTGCACTCCTAGTCAATGAGATTTATCTGTATATGAAGTTTGAAGGAAATAGCTCTTACATTTTTGAAGTTATGCTCTGGACAAGCCTAAAGTGGGTTAAAATATAACAACGAAGAGAAATAACTCCAAACATATGGATGACAGAGTTATTGGTTTTGTGCACTGCACTCCTAGTCAATGAGATCTATCTATATATGACGTTTGAGGTCAATAGCTCTTATATTTTTGAAGTTATGCTCCGGACAAGCATAAGTCGGGTAAAAGTTTAACAACAAAGGGCATTAACTCCAAAAATACTGATGATAGAGTTATAGTTCTTGTGCACTGCACTCTTTGGCAATGAGATCTATCTGTATATGAAGTTTGAAGTCGGTAGCTCTTATACTTTAGAAGTTATGCTCCGGACAAGCGGGACGGACGGACAACCGGACGGACGGACATGGTGTCTCCAGTATACCCCCCCAAACGTCGTTTGATGTATCCACACACAAGGTTTGGTATTCCTAGATGAAGTAGTATACAGCATGTAGGAGATATGCTCTGGACAAGTTTTTTCAATTATCGAGGTCAAAGTGTCCTTAAAGTTGGTATGCAGCACTCTGCTATCCTATATAATATGTATAGAGAATAGACACCAGGTTTGGTGGACCAAGATGGTTAAGAGATAATTATGCTAAAGACAAAGTCTTTCAACTATTATGGTCAAGGTGACCTGAAAATTGTATGAGATACATGTACTTGGAAATCCAAATAAGTATCCATACAACATGTTTGGTAATCCTAGACGACATACTTTAGGAGATACACTCTGTACAATTTTGAGATGGACTGACAAACTGATTCTTATATAGTATAAAGATGACAGATATCAACAACCATGTGCAGGTGACTAATAAAAGTTGCCTATTTGAAACCTTTTTATACCTTCTATGTCCTGGGGGGAAGACCTCCCATAAGTAGATCGTCCAGCTCATCTTACATAATGCATGTTTCGCTCACTTCATTGCATAGGTGGCTTTAGTAAAAGGCCTCAGGGTTTGAGAAGAGCAAACAAAGCAGATCTGATGGTTGGCCCTCATAACAAACCATATCCAAGCTGGCAAGCTGATTGATTTCAGCAGATACCCTGTAAATGGATGCATCTAAATTACTCAAAGTTGTTATTGATATTAATGACTACTGGTATTATGAAGTAGAACTATTTTCTTCAGACATGGAATAAATTAAAGGTGTAAAAAGGCATATTTATTGAAACTGGATTCAGCAAAATTAAAGATAAATGCAATGCAATAAAATGTAGAACATTAAGTCTTTGAAACTGTTGGCAAGTTGTTTTAAAAGGTATCTCAAACATTTTGGAGCCAAATCAAAGGGTAACTTATCTGGCACCAAATCGGGCTACAAACTGTTTGTAATTGAGATTATTGGCTTAGCACATACAGGTTATTGGAAAAGAATAAAGTTTTACCCATGTCATTAAATTGTAAGAAATTACTTTTGATACAGACAGCAGAATCACAGAAATCTGTTAAAGTAAGCAGCTACAGTTGAGCCTAGATAACTCAAAGATACAAGTATTTCAATGTTAAAACTTGGATTATGTTCGACATAGGCAATATCAAATTTCAGAGGAAGAAATATGGGTAAATTTGCCTTAACCTAATCTCCACCTTGAAACTTAAGATGAACTTTCCAATTTAGTTTAGTCTGACTACTTAGGGTTGTTTTTGTCAATAAATTGCAATATAACAACAGTGCCTCTCTAATCTGAGTCTTCACTGTTGGTATAAGACAAGTTATACACTTTACAAGTACATCTTTTTTGTAAGATGATGCATATATGCATCATTAGGGTTCAATGGGTTAAGCTCTGCTTTAAAATGTGCAATCAAACATTGCTGTAATGTGCTGTTTTCCTTATATGAAAAATGCTACTATAATTATACCATATTCAGCTTCTCATCTGGCTCCAAACTGTATACAATGGAATAGATATATGACTTTCAATATGAACTCTTCTACTGGGACAGAATAATGCCTTGCCCACTATATATAGCACGACTAATTTGACTAGTTACCTTCCCATTTGCTATCCACTGTTATTTCTAAGCCTGTGTTGTAGATGTAGTTTTTGACGACCATACAGCATAGTGACTGGCTGGTCTATTGAGATACCATCTACCTTGTTGCCATGGACAGCATCATGCTCACAAAAGTTTACAGATATACCTGAAAATAATAGTATAATGGCTTGAATAAACAGCTACCCTATAGTCTGTGTCTAGTTCTGACAAACAGGTTAAAACATTAAAAGACATTACTTTGCCTAGAGGTTGGTAATTGTTCTAGTCCAGTAAATATTTTTATTTAAAGCATGCAAAGCATGTTTTAATTGTACAAATTTATGTCTTCACTAGGCAAAGAATCAATGAAGCCTCTCATGTGAAGCCTGTCCCTTTTTTTTGATGTTTTGGTTTGAAAAATTTGAGTATGTCAGGGCCTCTCTAGACAAAGAGAGATTGCTATCCCACAGGTTTCATGCTTTTACAGTTACTTTCATGCCTAGTGAGAACAATGGGGGATGGTCATTCAATAAGCTCTGCGTGGCTTAGTGGTAGAGTGTCCGCTTGCAGTGCGGAAGGTTGTGGGTTCAATCCCTGGCCGGGTCAAACCAAAGACTTGCAAAAAAATTGCAAATTGGTTTCGGAAAAAGGAGATTAATATTTAGCTTTCACTTTAGTCATATAAGGAAAACCACTGGCATCATTGTTTTTCAAGCTAAAATTTCTCCAGATTTTTCTTGATTTTTAAAAAATAGAATTTTATGCGTTTATTTCTTAGGAAACATTGATATGGGTATTAAAAAGTTAAGATCCAGATCAGACGACGCGTCACGCGGCTTCTGATCTGGATCTTAATTGTTTGCATAATCATGTTAGTGTTATAGAGCCGGACAGCGAAATGCTTAAAGGGCTAAATAAAAGTTGCTTGAAAATCGGTAAATCTTAGGACTTTTATCAGCAACCTATAAAGGTAAAGGTAAGCTTTATTTAAATGTTGCATATGGTAAACAATCAACATAAGCTCTGAAGAGCTTTTATTGCGACAAACAAGATCTATCTATTATTGGTTTGACCGGTTGATAGCTTAGTGATAGAGCGTCCGCTTGCAGTGCGGGAGGTTGCGGGTTCAATCCCCGACCGAGTCAAACCAAAGACTTGAAAATTGGTCGTAATGGCTTCCCTCCTTGGCGCTCAGGATTTTTGGTTAGCATTATGACTGGTTTGTCAGTGTCAGGTTAAAGTGACCGGCTGGGTACTGTCCCATTGGTGCACCTAAAAAGTGCCCATTCTCATAATCATCAGAATTGATAATGTAGAAGTAATACATAGAAATAGAAATCTATATGGTAGCTCTGTATTAACAGTGCTCCCTCCCTACAACGGCACTGAACGATTAATTTCTTAACAATGACTATTGCCGCTGTTCCCGAAGCAAGATGTCTAGCCCTTTCACAGCTGCAATATCGTCTGCTTAAGATAATCGTCAGCTTTTTTTCACTCAAAGTTAGGCTACGTATAGGAGATCTAGTGGGCATCTTTACAGAAGAAATATAATGACGAGGGTATGCGGGGTCTTCTTCTTCTTCTTAGTGTTGTACAGGGCCCACTCTGGGGCATTTTCGTACAGGTCTGATCAGGATTCTCCCTCGATTCCTCACACGGAGTAGACACAGATCGTGATTCCTCAGTATCTCTCTGTCATGACCGTGTATAGAAAGTGTCTACCGGTACGACAGTCGTGCGGATAACAATTAATATTCTGATATTCCCACGACTGTCGTGCAGATAAGAATTTTCCTTATCCGCAAGACCGTCGTGTGGATCTGACCGTCGTGCGAATAAGAAACGTTATCGACACGACGTGCCGATAGCCTCGACCTTCGGGAAGATTATTTAGGCTGTTTGGGATCAAAACCACCAATTTGCCTTGCTTTTAGTTCTTGGCAGAGGTCTAATAAACATAAACAATGCTCTATGAGAATTAAGCCAGAAATGCGGCCAAGCAGTCTCTGGCCGTCTAGCTGACGGCAAAGAAATAGTTGTAAAATGTATTTACCTTCAGACTGAACACTCGCTAATTTTGAAGCAGTCGTTATCAAGTTTCATTCCCACTGTCGCACGCGACCATTTATTGTACAGCCAGGCTCTCCAGCTGTACAGTCGCCCTCAGTCACCCTGATCTTGTTGAGAAAATTCTCTGAAGTTGAATCCGCAAAAGTCATGCTTTTCATGGGAGCTGCCATCTTGGATGATCTAAGCCAATGGAAGCCAAGCTTACAAAATTCTATTAGTATCCCATAATGCTAATTATTGAACATATTATTTTTTCAACCGTTGCATAAGTCTAAAAATATTGATTCAAAAAAACGCAAACGCAAAGCACTAAAACGTAGAAAAGAACAACTTTTGGACAATTCTGATATTTCATGTTTATCTTGGTGGCAAACAGTTTGGAGCCTGATCAGACGCCGGGTTACCCGGCGTCTTATCTGGCTCCAAACTGTTTGCACTGCAAATAATAGTTTTAGCGTAAACGCGTATATTGGGAAAGAATAACAGATTCTCCACTGTAACGGTGATTCAGTGCAACATCAAAAATTAGTCTTGTCACCGGTGGAATTATTTATATCTTGTTATTTGTGGTACTCGTGACACCCTGGGAGAAATAACTGCCTTCAACAAACACTAAATCCATCCAACATTTTCCGTAATAGATTGGTCTCAGTATTTGTGACGAGTGGCTACTTTACGCATGCTAAACTAAGAGCATATATTTCTTTTTAAATAATACAACTGATTAAAAATAAATAAAAAACCACTAAATCAATCCAACATTTTCCGTAATAGATTGGTGTCAGTATTATGACAAGTAGCTAATTAATGCATGAACGTAGAACATATAGTATTTCTTTTTAAATAATACAACTTATTTCAACAAACACTAAATCAATCCTACATTTTCCGTCAAAGATTGTTGTCAGTATTTATGACAAGTGACTACCTAACGTTTATGCTGAACATAGAGCATATTTAAATATAGTATTTCTTTTTAAATAGCACAACTGATCTCAACAAACACTAAAGAAATCCAACATTTTTCGTAATAGATTATTTTCAGTATTTATGACAAGTGGCTAATTAACTAATGCTGCACGTAGAACATATACAGTCGAAATTCGATACTTAAAACTCGAGTTAGTTCGAACATACCCATATTTCAATGTTAAAACGTGGCTTAGCCACGTTTTAACTATGAAATACGGGTATGTCGACTTAAGCGAGATCGAGTTATCAAAATTCAACTTATGAAATACTGGTACGATTGGTTTGAGATATTTCGACTGTCGTATTTTTTTTAAAAAAAATAATACAACTGATTTCAACAAACACTAAATCAATCCAACATTTGCCGTAATAGATTGTTTTGATGTTGATGGATTGATTTGATTTGATTTGTTATGATTTTACGTCGCTTTTATTAACAGTATTTCATATCGCGACATCCAGCTAATTACAGGTGGAGGAAGACCCAAGAAGGCCTTTATGCACTGTTTCAGACACACATCGGCAACCGGGTAGAACCACCGAAGGCTTCCCCTCATGAAAAATCCGAACGACCCTACTGGGATTCGAACTCACAGCGGTGAGGAGCTTAGTGATGTAAGTCACAGTGACTATACCACTAGGTCACGGAGGGCCCGATGTTGATAAAAAGTGGTTGCTTACTTTCTCCTCCATGGAACTTCTAATGGGCAATTCCAGTTTAGTATAATCTGTTTTATGCCTATTAATAACTGTTATTTTGTCAATGTATTTCAATATGATGAACAGTGCAGACCCTGATCAGAGGACTCCTTTGCTCTGATTCTTCACTGTTTGCATAGGACAATTGTACTCTTTACAGGTTCATATTTTGCAAAGGACGCATATGCGAGGCAGGGTTTCATATGGTTAATATAGGCTGAACGTTGAGTGCATACAGTGGAAACAGGATAATTCGAAATCGCGTTAGTTCGAACATAACCATATTTAAAAGTTAAAACATGGCTTAGCGAGTATGTTTGACTAAAACGAGGGCGACCTATCGAAAGTCAACTTTTAAAATACTGACCCAGTACGATCGATTTAACCCTTTCCCTGATAGAAGCGACTTTTAGCACATGCATTTTATTCATCCGCTGAAGAAAATAGTTCCAATATAAACCGTACTGAATATGTGTCATATTTAATACGTTCCTTATTCTAGCTGGTAATAGTTTAAAGCAGGCTGAAAGTAAAGCAGAATGCGCCTTAGGGCGCATTCTGCTTTACTTTCAACCTGCTTTAAGTAGTCACCTATCTTCAATATTATAACTAGGCTATCAGGTAAAGGGTTAAGCGTGTTCGAAGTATTGAGTTTCGACTGTAATTTTCGTTACTTTCAGATTATTAACTCATTGAGCATTAGTGATGCGTCATCGTCTCCTTTACAAGCTCAGTACATGTGAAGAGTGCTGTAATGCTCTAGCTCGATCATTATTACAGTGCTCCCTCTCTACAACAACACTCAATGTGACATTGGTGTAGAGTGTGTGTGTTGTTCGGAGGGAGTCGTGATAGCGAGGGGAAATTAAGACTTGGCTTACATTTGCAAACAGCTTAAATCCAGATCAAACGCCGCGTAACGCGGCGTCTGATCTGGATTCAAGCTGTCCACTTATATGTAACTTTAAACAAAACAGCAGACGACAAATTTAAGCAGACGGTTTTGCAGCTATGAACAGTTTGAAATAATTGTATTGTTGGGGGAACAACGGCTATAGTTGTAAGGAGGTGTCGTTTTTTGGGAGGGCCGTTGTAGGGAGGGAGCACTGTACTTATTACTTATTACTCATGTCAAGCTTTGATGTTAGCTTACATCGATGTAACCTTCTAGCATTCTTTCCACGCCAATGCCAAACGTCATTGACATTAAATCATTAATGTTGCAGAACAGAGAACAGAACAGAACATAACTGTGTTCACTCTGTCATACAAAGTACGAAACATGAGGCTGTTACAGTTTACACATACACAATTTAAGTGATCAACCTGGTTATCAGGCTAGGTTGTATATGACAAGGTTTGAAAAGATCTAAACACGGGAAATAGTAATAATAATAATTAGAAGATTTTTTTTATATATATTTAAAGAAATATATATATAGAAGCAAGTTGCGGAAACGATTTCTTCAAATGCATTGAATTCAACATTTTAATGTTCTTAACATCTCTAATAGCATTATAATGTAGAACTTAATGGATTTGAAAACTTTGGGGATTTCTCCGAAATTTCACATTTTAATATTTTTTACAAAGGTTTCGCCTACAAGACCTGAACAAGTGTAAAAGTTATCAGACTCTTTAAAGTAAAACGTTGGCCCAAAACTCAAAATTTGGAAGAAATCGAACAATAAATGTTGGAAGTTATGTGATGAGAGTTGAAAGGGTCAAAGCATCGGTACCTATGGGGATTTTACCCTTGGTGCTTAGCAAACTTTGAGTAGTATATATTGGATCGGTGTCAAAGTGCCTGCTGAATGAGGTGGGAACGTGGGATTAACTTAATCAAGGTAAGTGTAGATTTATCATCCTTTATTATCAGAAATGTTTTGGGTGTTAAAGAATACGAATGAGAGAATGGAAGTAAAGGTGGGTAAGATAAGGAGAGAGAAACAAAGAAAGATATATACGGACAGACAGACGAGCAGGCAGAAAGAAAGAGAGAATGAGAGAAGAGGATAAAGAAAGACTGAAACAGTAAGATACAGAGAAAGTTTCAGAAAAACGAGAGATACAGATAGATTAGTTACCGGGCCACTTGCCTTAATAATTTAGCAGCAAATTGGCTTAGTAGCAGCAAATCTGGTTTTGACGATAAATTGAATAGCATTTTGATCTCAGTATCGTTTAATTAAGCTGATATTTATTAAGTGATTTATGGTGTGTCTGTCATTCGAAAAATGTTTACATTTAAACAAGTAATATATTTCGTCTTCTATTTTGTTGTCATCGCACATTTGATACATTCTATTTTCAGTTGGTATACTTAGCCATCTTCCTGTTTCGATTGGGTAGTAATGGTTAGCAGTTCGTAAATTTAGAGCTGGCACTACCTTGTGAAAATCCAGAAACTTTGAGAATGGCTCTAGTTTAAATCTTGATTTGTATGATTTATAGTATTTACCTTTATTTGAGAGTGTCATTAGATTGTTCCAGTTTTGGATATTCAGATCGTAAAGTGATTATTCTATAAGGCATTTAATGTTTTGAAGTTATACTTGTTTGAGTTTTTCATAAATAGGAGTAGCCAGTTAGGTTGAGTATTTTCCTAATTTTGTTCATCCATTCGTAATGATGGCTTTGGTCTTTTAACATGTACGTATAACTTTTCTTAACATATTTTTCAATTTTGCGCGTTATGATTTTGTTCCAGAAACCATTAATTCTACATTGGATTACCACAGAGAGAGGGTACCTTCCCAGTTCTCCATATATCGGTACCATGTAACTTGGTGTACTCTTTCTGGTGTGTGTCATTTTTCTTAAGAAATCTCTGTGGACTTAATCTCTGATGTCTTAATTTTCATACCCCTATATTGCACATCCATACATTAAAATTGGGACAGTGGTGTGGTCAAATATTTTTAGAGTAAGATCTATAGGGAGGTCTAAGATTTTACTTAGGGTATACAATAAATGCATTGCTTTCTTTGCTTGTTCATCGTTGTGTTTTCTGGCACTAAGGAAAGATCTAGTACTGAAGAATAAAACACCTAGATATTTACACTGTTTAGTTATTTCTATTTCGTGGTGTCCAATAAAGAAATGTAAGTTTGTAATGGGTTTTTTTGCCATACAGTGGCATTTATAGTTAACTTCCAATCCTTGTAATATTCATTGAAAGCAGTTAGGCATGAAAATCATTTTTATCATCGGAGATAATAATTGTGTCATCGGCATATGAAATGAGTAAAAGCTTCAGCCATTGAAAATTACAGTGTGATCGGGATCTGAAGATTTATAGACATACGTATCAATAATTATCAAATAAACTCTAAATATTCTAATTTTGAACTCCAGTCGCAACTTGATACTTCGAACTCGCTTAAATCGATCGTACCCGTATTTCATCACTTGAATTTTGATAAGTCAATCTTGCTGAAGTCGAACATACCCGTATTTCAGAGTTTAAAAGTTGCTAAGCCACTGTTTTTACTTTGAAATATGGGTATGTTCGCACTAACGCGAGTTCGAATTAATGAGTTTCGACTGTACAACCCGACTACACGCTGCAATGAAGACCCCGATTTTTAAGGCCGTCCCAACTTTAGATGAAATATTTGACACCTCCCTATTTGGAACGTCAAAACTTTAAAATACATCTAATCCTGTCTTGTGACATCTCTTTGGTCGTAATAGGGAAGTTTTATTGTTTATGGCTTTGAGTGGACGTAAATCTATCTTAGAAAGAACAACATCCCTATTTGGACCCTATTTGGACATGAGTGAAACACAGGCAAATATGAGTTGCAAATGTTTAAAGACTGATTTAAAAAATCAAAGTTATGTTTTACATGAAATATATTCTTTTCTATGTAACAGTACTGAAAATATCCCAGTTATATATTATATGTCTTTGAATGGATGTAACTCCTTCTTAGAAACAACAACTCTAGTTGTACCTGAGTGAAACGCAGGCAAATACGAGTTGTACATGCATGACGACTGATTAAGAACAACAAAGTTATGTTTTACATGAAATGTATTCTTATGTAAACATACATCATTGCGCTTGTGATGATTGATGCAAACAGTTTCGATTCGTTCCAAATTGTGTGTCACTTTAATGTACATGTATAACTTCTTAGCGACGACACACACATCAGCTGTGAGATTTACTGAAGGTGATGCATTCCCCAGCGCAACTATTGCATTGCGTAGTAAAAATTAACCGATCATAACTGGTGACTGGTGGGTACAGTTGCACGGGCTTGTCGTGCACTCGTGTGGTCCCCGGTAATTACCGACACCGTAACAGTAGCACGTGTTACAACCGTCGTCGGCGAGCCAGTGAGAATGAAGTGGGTACCATTTCCCTCCGTACAAACACTCTCCATACAGCGTTTTAGCACTGTGTGTGTCTGTGAACGAAAACGATGAACAGTGATTTGTTGATTGTCAATAAAATTGAAATTGAAAATATGATTTTTTTCGTCGCTTTTAACAGTATACTAGTCATATCGCGACGTCCAGCTAATTACAGGTGAAGGAATACCCAAGATACCATTTATGCACTGTTCCAGACAACAGGGCAACCGGTAGCGCGTTCAAGTACCGTATCGATGCAATCGATTGCAACGGAAAACGGTAACAATTCACCTTTAACGACCGTTACGCTGTTACCGATTGCGAACGACACGAACGGCCTCAGAGGTAGTTCGCCATCCCCAACAAGGAAAACAAAATGGCTACCAAATGAATTTAATAAAACCAGCGAACAGTCCCGACTTAATTTCTCATCAATAAACCAACATTTTCCGATACTTAATGTATCAAACAAAGCAGCTTACATCTGAGCAGCTAAATCTTATTTTTATATGCGGTAAAATTGATGCATTTCAGTTGATTAGTGCACTTTTGCTTGTGTTATTTAAAATCGCACATAAATCGTTCGTACCCTTGAAAAGTTAATAAACATTGGGGCGCAATGAGTTATTATTGAAGAGTATCGGTGAACGTTAGATGTCGTACTATATGGGTTGAGTAGTATTGCATCGGTTAACGTTACTGTTCGCTGATACGGTACTTGAACGCCCTACGGGTAACACCACACGCCTTCCGCTAGTCAGCTAAAATACTTCCTTTCATGAAAATCGAAAGTGCCAAGACCGAGATTCAAACCCATAATGGCGAGTAGTTATTTAAAACACATTCAAAATTCGATATTCAAATTGCCCAATGCAAGCGATAAATCAAAGCCCTGTTTGCGGTGAGGTTTAACAGCTCTTTAGGTCACCATGTACGAAGTGCCATGGTGAGCTGTTGTGATCGCACTGTGTCCGCCGTCGTCCGTCGTTTTGTTTTGTTATCATAGAGTTACTCGACTTGTATTGTCCATAAGGTTTGACCTGTCAGTTTATGAATGTTCCGTCTTTTTCCGTAAGCTATTTTTATCTTCTGGAAACAACTACAGTGTATGGTAAATAAGCAATGCATCGATGACTCGAATTTCATTATATTATTTGCTAAAGTTAACTACAGTCGGTAATGGCTCAGTGGTTATGTAACTGCGCTACCAATGTATTGGTTGTGGGTTCAATCCCCGATAGAGATGGTTTTTAATATTTCTTAATGTGTATTTTTTTAAATCCTTTTTTATGGCAGACGCAACAAACCATGAATTATATAAAATAAAGTACAATGAAACTTGCCTAAGGAAACTTGGATAGAAAAGTGCTTATAGCAACACCACGACGTGTTGAAAAGCACTCTCCGGCAGAAAGCACTCTGATTAACTTTGGTATTTCGTTAAGCACCAAGTTTTTCTTTATCAAAATGTTTGCTGTTTTATTATAGTAAAATATAGAGTTATATAAAGAATACCTGAAGCCGACGTTTACAAAACAGTGCCTGGAATCGAAACTACGACCCTAGCACTACGAGTCAATGACACTATCCACTAAGCTATTGCGATACAGTGGCTTTTGATTATCGACTGAAGTATATTTCCTTAAATTTTTTATTGAACTATAAATAAAGTATACGGAAACCTCCGATGGTACCAACGAAAGATGACGGATAGTGATGATTGCCAGGTCAAACCTTATGGATAATAGCTTGAACCAGACTTGTGTTCATCAGGGCTGCCATAAGTTGACATGAAATTTGCATTTTTTAAGGGCGATTTTACGAATCGTACCTTTACTCCATAGCCTTTTTCTTGTTTTGTTGACATGGGACTACTTAAAGCAGGCTGTAAGTAAAGCAGAATGCGCCTTAGGGCGCATTCTGCTTTACTTTCAGTCTGCTTTAAGCTGGGAAAAAATCCGGAGATTTAGGAAAATCCGGAGAAATGGCAGCCCTGGTGCATTAGCGCTAACTCTACTGAACCTCTCGCTTTAATAGTAAAGAAAAGAGAAACAACTTATTTTATTACTCAAAAGCAATTACGTATATTTTTTCTTCTGTTTTTTTTTATCATTATAAAACTTACTAATGTTTAGAATTTCAGACCGTAGAGCATAAATTACAGTATCTGTATGCATTTTTAAAATTTATGTTCGGATAAAGCTAAATGATTATCATAACTTGGAGACAACCATATGGCTTCAAGCAAGGTTATTAACTCTTGTAAAGACCTAATATGAATTTTACTGATCCAATATACTTAAAATCGGGTCTTTTCGTGACCTCGGTTGACCAATGGGATATCTTGAATTTAGTAGGAGGTAAGATAAAACGATAGATCATACCAAAACCTGTAGATTTACACGGGTGTGCCGTGCACTGCATGCCTCGCCCAGTACACAAACACGTGTTACATCCGTCCAGTGTTTTAAAAACATCCCCGATCACGTACATTTTCGTATTGTACTTGCAGAGAGGATCCAAAGGGCTTACTGTGATATCTTGAAAATAAATCAATGTAATGAGAATACAGTAGGAACACGGTATTCTTATTAGCCCTTTCAACCCTAAATTTCTCTTGTGGGTATTTACATTGTATAGTCCTTTTGGACTTTTATAGTACATATATTTTGAACCAGTCTACTGTTGCATTTAGGGCTGTAGGGTTGAAAGGGTTAACCGATTACTCCATCAATACGCCTTTGTACACCTTCAATTTATTTATAATATTCTGAAAAGTCTAACGATTTAGTTTCGTCTGAGCGGCGAACATTTTGGAGCCTGATTAGACGCGGGTCTTGATCTACACTGCTTGACACCAACATGCATCCATTAAGTAGTATTATATACGTATACACTATCTGGTAATGACGATTATGATCGACGCTATGATTGAATGTGTTAATTCAAATTACAGTGGAGAATCTGTTATTCTTTCCCGTTTAAACGCAAACGTACGCAAACGATAAGCACTAAAACGTAGAAAAGAACAACTTTTGGACAATTCTGATATTTCATGTTTTTCTTGGTGGCAAACAGTTTAGAGCCTGATCAGACGCCGGGTTACCCGGCGTCTGATCTGGCTCCAAACTGTTTGCACTGCAAATAATAGTTTTAGCGTAAACGCGTTTATTTGGAAAGAATAACACATTCTCCACTGTAAACTTGTTCCAGTTACCGAGGTTCAACTATACTTACTTTTAAGGTCGCATTGCCCTGACTTAGCTGCACACTGGGTCCCATATTGATTGCATTCACACCAGCTACATGCGTGTACGTCCGCCCACACAGTTCCAAACGTAAACAGCTTGTCATGGTATCTGCAGTCTGTAGTTGATCCTGATTCAATAAAATAAACTGAATATTATCTGATCCAGTGTAATAAATTTAGTATTATCTGATCCAGTGCAATTAAATGAATATTATCTGACCTAGTGTAATAAATTGAATATTATCTAATCCAGTATAATAAACAGGATATTACTAGTATCTGACCCAGTGTTATAATATGAATATTATCTGACCCAGTGTAATAAATTGAATATTACATGTATCTAATCCAGTGTAATAATTACAGTGGAGAAGATGTGTTTTTGCCGTTTGAACGCAAACGATACTCGATAAAGTAAACTGTAGTAAATCGTAGCTGTTATAAAAATTCTGAAGATTTATTTTATCTCAATGACTTACAGTTTAGAACCTGATAAGACGACGGGTAACCTGGGGTCTGATCTTGCTCCAAACTAGCATGAACGCGTTTGTAATGAAATGTAATTTTCTTCCGGTCATCGTGTTACCTGCACTGTCCGTCCGTCCGTTAACTGACGGACGAGTTTGCGTTTCAGACGTTTGCAACTATTTTGACAGAGTTATGTCCCCTTTGTTGTCAAATATGGGCATCTTTAAAAAAAACACCAGAATATTTTGTCCTATGTTCAATTCCTTTTAAATTTGAAATGGTGATAAAGAGAGTGAAGCTACTTTACATATACTGTATGCTTTGTAAATAGAAGAAAAACGTGTCTCTAATCATGCCGGGTCTTTTTGTCTGTAATTTTTCTGTGACGTAGCGTCCTCCAGGCATGTTGCATACACGCTTTGCTTAAAAATTGTAAATTTAAACGACCAACATTCAATATAAATCTAAGATTAGTACTAGGATCGAGAAAACGGTTTGAAATTCCAAATTACTTTTCCTCTTTTATAAAAGCAGTTATATAGTGACCAGCATACTGGTGCACTTCTCAAACTATCCATGGTTATCAGTGATTTATCGACCCGTTCTTTTGAAACAATATTCTCAGATGATCATAACGTTTAGATCCAGGTTAGAAACATCAATGCAGGGGCACAATCTTCGTTGCTCCATTGGGAGGGAGGTTACACTATTCATGGGGCACTATTCATTTGGGGCAAACCCCTTCATTCAGCGGCGGATCCACCGATTTTGTGTCTTTTGAAACACTGACAACGGTTTTTGTTGTTGTTGTTGTTGTATGCTAACATTTGTGAAATGTCTGTAAATGCGTTTTGTGGCGTTTATCTAGAAATTTTTGTTTTGTTATTATTGTTGGCGAAAATATATCCCCCCCCCTTGTTCCTACGGGCCTGCAATACATGTATTAGCACATTCCAACCGATTGCCACTTAAAGCATACATAACGATTAACTTTCAGTCTGCTTACAGCAACTTTCTGTCTACATGAAAAACACTCAAAACAAACTACAGTGTTCCAACTCTACAACGACCCTCCCAACCACGACTGCCTCCTTACAACGACCATTGCGGCTTCTCTCAAAGCAAGACACTTAAGTCCAACCTATTCACGACAGCAATGTTGTCTGTTTAAACTTATCGTCTGCTGTTTTTCTCAAAGTTACATAATGGGCATTTTGACAGAAAAACCTTTATAACGAGTGACAAACAGCTTGAATCTAGATCAGACGCCGCGTTACGCAGCGTCTGATCTGGATTCAAGCTGTTTGCAAATGTTAGCCGATTTTCCTCCCTATAACGACTCCCTCCGAGCAACGCACATATTATTTGTCTCCCATTGGATGTCGTTGTAGAGCGGGAACGCTGTATACGAGGGTATAGGATTAGATTGGAAAGTATAACCTATCCGTCGCAGTCAGGGCTGCCATTTCTCCGGATTTTTCCGAAGTCTTCACAGTTTTCTTTATTTCTCCGGAGCTACGGATTGGTTTACGAAATCTTCAGATTTTTTATCTTACTTTTAAAATTTTGAATTTATGAGTTTCTACCTAGGAAACATTGATATGAGTGTAAAACAATTTGGATCAAGATCAGACGCCGCGTGACGCGGCGTCTGATCTGGATCCAATCTGTTTGCATTATTATGTTAGTGTTCGCGTTGTAGCGAAAGGTTTAAAGGTATGATTTCTAAAATCGCGTTTAAAAATTAGGAAATTTTAGTATTTTCATGAGCAACTTAAGGTAGCCCTGCAATGAGCTTTAGGTCAGAATATGGTGTTTGGTCATAGAAAAGGGTGTTTTTATGGTTTTATTCTCTTTATTTGTGTTTTGAGGTGATATATTGGGACAAACATGTGCCTGGCACCTATGGCCCTGCACTGTGTACATTATATAATTTCCTTACGGACACAATCCTTGATGACCTTTCCTGGGTCAAACCACTCGCCAAACATCTGGTCACAGTCTCGTTTGTCCTCTGTTTGCCCGCTGGGGAATTGGTATCCTTGGTTACACGTGGCATTGCACGTGCTTCATAACAAATAATAACATAATTATAAAGTATAAAGTATAAAAAACTCCACTCATTTACACCCACAGGTACTTGACAACATACATCTAGATCTATTACCCCCCCCCCCCCCCCACCCCCCCCCCCCCCAAAAAAAACACCAAACAAACAAAACTAGACTTCTATTACAGATACAAGGTAAACAGCGCTATCCAACACCTAGTACATGTATTAACTATCGGCTTAAACTGACGCTAAAGTAGACTAGATCGGCGATATTCTCTTGTGGTACCCTCGGGAAATGATTACTTTATCAATATCTACTTTTTATTTCATCAAATTCCGTCAAATAACGCCACAGTACGTGAATTATAACGAAAATGTGCATAAAAAAGTTTTATGTCGTTTTGCAGCTGGCTTCACATTTTCCATTTGAGGGACGCGATGCACAAACGGGTTAATGCTTCATGGAATACATGACATAAATACATGTACAATGTATACGATAGTTTACGCTACTACATGCATATACTTCTATAAAATATTATACATTTACACACAAAAATCAAAGCTACTTATAATACTGATACACTCCTGAAACTTTTCCTGATTCTCCACTGTACTGCCAAAGGTGCTAAAAGGCGACTTTGCAACAGTTTGGATCCTAATCAGACACCGCGTAACGCGGCGTCTGATCAGGATCCCAATTTATTAACACTAGTATCGACATTTCTACAGTCAAAACTACCCTAAATATGACTTTAAAACTATTGCAGACGACACTACAAATGCAGGCGATATTTTGGCGGTAAGAGGGTTAAAGTAGACGAATAAAACTTGACAGGGAAAGAGTTAATAGTAATGTAAACTATTCTTACTAGAAAGGAAATCCTGCTCCACATGTAATTGTACCGTTTCCTGGAGCGGCCAGAGGATGACAGTTTCCTGAAAGTTCGTTAAAACATGTATCATTAAATCTACTGGAAATATGGTATGTTGTGTTGCTTGTTGTTCCCTTGTGCTTTGGCATGATCTAGAAATGTCATCTCTCTACGAGATACCCAGAACAATTCTCTGAAAGACGCCTTTAAGTTATCCATACGATGATGTCAAGTGTATAAACCATATAAAATTTAAACGTTTGAAAGTTTCATTTTGGCTTGAGAACCAATGAGGACTAAACATCAATATTTGAACCCTGATGTCTCGAATCTAGATCTAATTGTTTTCTACTGTTGAATGTCATTATTCCAAACTCGCTAAAGTCGAACTCTGTAACTCGGCGTCATATTCAGACTCCAAACAGTTGCCAATGGCTCGAAGAACCTATTTATTTCGACATTTCAGTTTTGATTTGCTTCTATGTTTAGACTTGTTTACACTGGAAAATACCGCTTCACCCCAAAGTGTTATCAGTTGACCCTTTTACACTTTCATGATCAAATTTATCGTAAGCTTTTGACATTTTTACAACTTCTTCGCCATACTGTCGTCTGCTTCAAAATTGTTCTCTGCAATATTGTTTCAAAGTTAAAGTTAGGGCAGTATGACAGAAGAAATTGCAAAACGAGTGTCAAACAATTTTGGATCCAGATCAGCCGCAGCGTAACGTGGCTCCTGATCACGAGCCAAATGGTTTGCAAACGCGCTTTTTTGCGTTACTAAAAGTGAAAGTGTAAACCGCATTAGGTACAGTGGAGAATCTGTTATTCTTTCCCGTTTAAACGCAAACGTACGCAAACGCAAAACACTAAAACGTAGAAAAGAACAACTGTTGGACAATTCTGATAATTCTTGTTTATCTTGGTGGCAAACAGTTTGGAGCCTGATCAGACGCCGGGTTACCCGGCGTCTGATCTGGCTCCAAACTGTTTGCACTGCAAATAATAGTTTTAGCGTAAACGCGTTTATTGGGAAAGAATAACAGATTATCCACTGTACCTGTTTATAATATACTCATTTCATTCGCAAACAGTGTCGACCAAGATCAGAGGGCTCCTACAGGAGCCCTATGATCTGGGTCTACACTGTTTACTAATTTAGAGCAGTGTTCATTAAACTACCAAGAATTCAAAGTAGACTGGTTCATGTATTTGTAAATAGAATTATCACAAGTGTAACTTAGAGTTGAAAGAGTTAAATCTAGCTTTGAAATAAAAGTGCAGACAACACTATGACATCATGGCGTTGAAAGGGTCAACCCATTTGTGCCCAGTGGATTCTTCCATGTTTATATATTGGATTAGTCCATTTTTTATCAAAGGGATGCCTGGTCAAAATTTTCATTTTCAGTTTGTTTTATATTGAAATTCCTATCAGCAAACAGTGTAGACTCTGATCAGACGCCGCATAATGCGGCGTCTGATCAGAGTCTATACTGTTTGCCTATGTCCCATGTGGGAATGAATGAATAAATGAATGAATGAATGAATGAATGGTGTTTTACGGCCCATCGACACAAATAGGTCATTTAGAGCCGAATAAATAAATGACAATATCAAGTTAAAAACAATATCAACTAATAGATTACGTCAATGTCAGTCCCGATCAACGGGAGAGTAAACAAAATATGGACAAAACATAATCGACATACCAAAATTTATCTTTAAAAAATACAAAATTTTAAATTTTATAATATAAATTAATGGCTTTTAAAAATTCAAGTATTTTATAGATGTCTACGAACAGCTCCGGCAGGGAATCTACCTGAAAGACCCTCTTTCGATTTAAATTTAGATCAGCACAGTCAATAAGAATGTGCTGAATTGTATAAGGTTCAAAACAAAATAAACAGTCTGGTCCCATATATGGGATCGTGAGCACAAATGGGTTAAAGTAAACGACAATATTAGTCATTGAAAAGGCTAAGAAAGAGAACAACATACCGGATCCTGGGATCGAGGGGTCTGAAAAGAGATGAAATAAAATTTATTTCATTACAGGAGTTTAAGTACATAAATGTTTACATGTATGTAATGATATATTTCATATATGTCAGAAAAAAGTATAGATACTTAGTCCTTTGATCGATGGGCTAGAAAGTATTGTAAAGCAGTAGCAAAGTGTGCACAGCCAATGTTTCCAATCTCAGGTTGTCTAGAAAGAATAAAAGGTTTTCTACTTTATGAAAACAATATCTGTATTTTATGAACTTAGTGAAAACAATATCTGTATTTTATGAACTTCGATTATTTTTTTCCTATTTATATGCCTATACAATACTGCAATGAAACATAAATAGATTAAAAAATATGCATATCATTTATGAACGCTAATGTTTGATTTATGACAATTATTATCACGGATAAACATTTAACTACAGTGAACCTGCTCGTTCTAGGTATACCGAGAGTTATTCATTAACAGCACACGCGCTTGCAATAAACAGCAAAAACAACGTGAACATCAACAACAACACTATGTCCATTGCAAACAGTTTCGGGCCATAATTATCAGACGCCGAATAACGCTCATTCTGTTTGTTCACGAGTTTTCCAGCCCAGTTTTATATACATGTGTATCATAAACCGCTTCACTGCCATGACGTCATCAAATTTAAACAATTGTCGTCTGCTTCTATTTTTAAAAAAAAAACATTTTTTAGATACTTGACTTAAAAATATTGAAACGAGTGTCAAACAGTTTGGATCATGATCAGACGCCGCGTGACGCGGCGTCTGATCAGGATCCAAACTGTTTGCAAATAACTAATTTACTCGGGGTAAAGCAGTGAAGGGGCTAAAACCTGTCATTTTCTAGATCTTATTACGACGGGTTTGCATTTTGATTACGTCTTCCTCCACTTTATCCATGGCCAATGATTTTTATTATTAAAATACGCACATATATATTCATTTTAATTTTTTAAGTTTTAGTCCTACTAATTCAAGCAAACATTGGTGATTTCATTTCCTGTCGTGATTGATTTTCTTTCAGGCAATGACAGGGCAGTGTAGTACTGCCACGCCATTAAGTTGATGGACAATGACTTTTAGCATGGGGTGGCATCTGATCTGCGTTCAAACTGTTTGCAAATGTAAGCCAAGTTCACGTTATGAACTCTAGGGGTACAGTGGAGAATCTGTTATTCTTTCCCAATAAACGCGTTTACGCTAAAACTATTATTTGCAGTGCAAACAGTTTGGAGACAGATCAGACGCCGGGTAACCCGGCGTCTGATCAGGCTCCAAACTGTTTGCCACCAAGATAAACAAGAATTATCAGAATTGTCAAAAAATTGTTCTTTTCTACGTTTTAGTGATTTGCGTTTGCGTACGTTTGGGTTTAAACGGGAAAGAATAACAGATTCTCCACTGTATTAATTTTCCCTCCGAATAACACACACAATTTTTGTCTCCAATGGGTGTTGTTGCAGAGTGGGAGCACTGTGTACACTGTAAATACATTTGTGCCTTAAGGTACTTCGCATATGCGCGTAGTTTCCATACGATTGTTATGAAAATTGTCATGAAGAATGATAATAGACTAAGAAACAATGTGTGTAAATATAGGCAAAATTTATCGTGTGGTTTGTCTTTAAGGTCTTTTTTCTGACAAAAACCTAGAATTTTGATGATTTTATTTTTCTTAAAAATGAATAAAGCTAATGACTATAATTCTCGCCCAATAAGTAGTCCACAACATTCATTACAAGAAAAGCTAAAAACATTTTGAATAAAGGTGTTCAGAAAGATGTTATCAGCTATTTAAATTTTGCAAAATGCTAAAAAATTGAATTACAAAAAACTGACTCATTCAATGTATATTTGTTTTCATTTTATTCAAATATATGGTTGATGAACTAGTCAGTCTGAAAAAATTAGAAAATATTACAGTCAGGATTTGTTGTAATAACATATATTCTTATTAAAATGTGGGATATTTGTTGTTTAGATACAGTTACCTACCTTAGAATTAAAACTTTGTCATTAAAATGCATTATTATTTATTCATGGACTTGCATACAAGGTTTATTATATTGTTTGAACATACTTATAATGGGCAATATCGATCTTGAAAAGGTTAGCGTATTGATACGCTTCAAGGTGTGGCTTTATAGGTCGATCAAATCGTTTACATGTATACCGATTTAATTGATTTGTAAGTCATTAAACTAAAACGTACAGGTAAGTGGACATATACTTGGACCGTAAACATCAGTACTAATCAACGAAGACTAAACATAACATGTCTCTTAATTACTGCGTTATGGATTGACAAGTCAAACTAAAAAAAAATATTTGGATCGGATGGGTCTCGAACCTATGACCTTTGGATTGCTAGTCAACCACTATAGTCAACCACTATACTAACTGCGCTATGAAGGATTATACTAATTTATATCAACATTTCCTTTATATAAATTTTCTAGTATAAACACGTACGAAAAAAGTCTGTGTCGTCCAGACGCGAATCCGCTCGCCCGCAAGACCGACTTCCGGTAGCGAAAGGCCTTAACGATGATGTACACTGCAACCGGTTTAGGACCAGATCAGACGTCGAGTAACTCGGCTTCTGATATGGCTGTAGGCTGTTGTCCACTTAGAATATAATAGATCATTGTTACTGTTTTCTTCTGACCTGTCAGAGTTATTTTTAGATTGGAATATTCTAAACTTTTAAAAGGGATGATCACCGTACTCGTTGATTTCCGTACAGTCAGCCAGGGATACGGAAAGCTGTATTAATTGTGCGTAATGTACAGTAGAGACGACATTATTATTTCCCGAATAAACGCAAACACAACTGCACTAAAACTGTAGAAAATTAATTTTATTTTTTTATCTGGGTGGCAAACAGGTTGGAGCCTGATCAGACGCCGGGTTACCCGGCGTCTGATCTGGCTCCAACCTGTTTGCAATGGAAATAATAGTTTTAGTATATAAATGCGTTTATTGGGAAAGAATAAAATATCAGTAAAGTTAGCGCAGCGGTCTCGTGCTGCACGAGGATCATACTTATCTCAAGTAGGAAAGTGTACAGTTATATATTCGATGTTACTTTGCTTACCTATTTACCATTATTAAATATTCTGTTCTAAAAATAACTTGGACAGTTCAGAAAAATCGGACAATAACACGTTCAAAGACCTGTTTATTTGAGCATTTTATTATGAAGCGTTAGAATATTTCGGCTCAATTAAACGGGTAGAACTAGCGTCTTTCTCAGTTCTTATCTATTTTATGTAAAACTTACTTGCTTGTCGTTTCTGTCTTGAAGCAGCCCTGGAAGTATAAAATGAACTAAATTACAGTGGAGAAAACGTTATTCTTTCCCAATAAACGCGTTTACGCTAAAACTATTATTTGCAGTGCAAACAGGTTGGAGCCAGATCAGACGCCGGGTAACCCGGCGTCTGATCAGGCTCCGAACGGTTTGCCACCAAGATAAAGATGAATTATCAGAATTGTCAAAAAGTTGTACTTTTCTACGTTTTAGTGTTTTGCGTTTGCGTACGTTTGCGTTTAAACGGGAAAGAATAACGTTTACTTCACTGTAATACAAAATCATTAAGCACAAGCCGTTACATTAACGGTTATTTGCAAGCGGTTTGGGTTCTGATCAGACGGTCACTCTTATATTTATTAAGTCAAAATACATGAAATTAAAATTTGACATATAAAGCAGGCGATAATTGTTTAAAGCTGATGACGTCATGGCAGTTAAGGGTCATGCATGCAAATATAAACCAGCAACCAATGTTTCAACTCAAAATGCAGGAAATTGCTTAAAGCAATATTAATTTAACGTTGAAATCTCGAAACATTTATATTGTTTTAAGCAACCACCTGTCAATAACATTATCAGTATGTCTTCTTTATTGTATAGAATGGAATAATTGTACAGAACAGTTTTATTTATCCTATCAGAAGGTTGCATTTTCCAGTCTTTGTTTATGGACAGATCTCTTTGAAAGTGTCCAATGAGTTTGTAATAGGGTTTCATAATCGGCTGATTTTTATAATCGATCATCGGATATAATCGGACAGACAACTTCGATTAAATAGAGCATAATTGTTTTTTTCAGTATAAGATAGAAATTTAATCCATTGAGTGAACATCAGACGTTATATTTTCACGAGTGGCTTCGCCACTCGTGAAAATATAACAGTCTGATGTTCACGAAACGGATTAAACTCGATCTTATACTAAAAAAATACAATTATTCTATTTATTTATGCTTTTAAGCCACTTTTTAAACGAAATTGTTCGACAATTGTGAAAGCGAAAGTACATTATTTACCCCGTGTTGAGCCCCAAGTTTACATCGAACAAATTAACGAAACAGTTTCCCGTACGATGACGTCACTTATTTATTGATTTGACGGCATCCGAATTACGTCGTTGCTCCCGATTTTGGATTCGTGTTCTTCCGTTGAGTGGTTCGGAACAAATCGGACTGCCGGAATTTAACGATAAGACACGATTGACTACGATTTTTGGGGAGCCCTACGGGGAAAACGGCGATTGGTGATAATCCACTGCAGTGGATTACCAAGTGATAATCCACTGCTATTTTCCGGTAATCCACCGAAAAGCATAAATAAATTCTTTTTATTTTAATTTGCACATCTGAAGATTAATACAGACATTATTAATGCAGTAAAGTATTTTCATACATTTTATATTAGAAAAAATATAGCTATTTTACTTAGAATATATAATACAAAGCATTATTTCGATTAATTGATTATTTGATTTTATAATCGATTATCTATCGAATAGGCACTTTCGATCAATCATCGGAAATAATCGATCATCGTTTAAACACTAGTTTGTAAAGAGTAAATTATACAACCGGATCTTTACTCAATAACAGCTTCAAAAGGGAGCATAAATAATGACAAAATAATGCGTCTAACATGTATAAGCAGTGTAATTTCCTAAGATGAGTACACCGCTCCCTCTCTGCATCCAATGGGAGACAAAAAGTGTGTGTGTTGTTCGGAGGGAGTCGTTATAGGAAGGAAAATTGGTTGACATTTGCAAACAGCTTAAATCCAGATCAGACGCCGCGTAACGCGGCGTCTGATCTGGATTCGAGCTGTTTGTCACCCGACATTATGTATTTTCTGTCAAAATGTCATTTATGTAAGAACAACAGCAGAAAACAATTTTAAGCAGACGATATTGCAGCAGTGCAAGCAAGATAATTGTCATGGGAACAGCGGCAAATGTCGTTGTGAGGAGGGAGTCGTTGTTCGGAGGGCCGTTGTAGGGATGGAGCACTGTAGACGCTTCTTTATTATATGGTGACTCAATATGTTTGACTGTAAATATATTCTGATGGCGTAATGTGCGCAAAGCATTTCCAAAAGTAATGTCGCTTTACATTTTTGTTCTTTGTGTTATAAAGAACTGGCCTTCTGTCTAATTAAAATCTGAGTTCAAACAAATCTATACGAATCGAACATGTATTTATACTATATATTTATTATTTTCCTCCATTCATGAAGATATAACATATATAACAATATTCACATTCGCCCCATTCAATTCCACTGAAAAAAGTTGACGTTTATTTTATATATACGCAATTTCTCTACGGGCAGGACTTGTGGAAACCTTTCTGCAGAGGAGGCGGGGCTTATGGATCTGTCACCGCGAATCATTTTGTTGCGTTGCCTCAGTAACGCCATTACGGCTATTCCTTTCTGGGTACACACTTTTCCTAGTAACAACCTCTAATAGGGATTCATCATACATGCATACTACATGTAATTAAATATTCATTTAATATTAGAAATTACAGCAAATATAATATAAATATAAGAAATTAACAGATTTCTTTTTTGGCGTTTAAGCGAAATAAACGACAGAAAATGAGCGGCAAATTTACCATGAATCGCTAACGCTAATTCCCTTCGAACAACACACAATATTGTTCTTCCATTCGGTGTTGTTGTAGAGAGAACTCATTGTACTAAGCATATTTAACGATAGACATGATCAATGAAAAGAGGTGCAGAATAAACGGAAACGTTTTTCCTGCATAAGAAGTATAGTTTTGTGCTGTTATATGCCTACCTTGCATTCACAAGAACTCCATAGTAGAGCAGCGCAAGACACGCTGACCGCCACGTACTTAAAGCACTGGCCATAATTATGTGTGTCCTAATGTCTAAAATGCTTCCGAGGAACAACAAAACAATGTTACCAAACACACACGAATGAATAATACTAGTAGTCAGAGGCGTTCAAATACAATCGAACTTCGATATCTCGAACTCGGTCATGTCGAACATACCCGTATTTCAAAGTTAAAACGTGGCTAAGCCACGCTTTGACTTTGAAACACGGGTATGTTCGACTTAACCGAGCATGAAGTAATGTAATTCATGAGTCGCAATATCGGGTATTTCGAGGTAAGCAATTTCGAGATATCCAAGTTCGCCTGTACAAAACTAAAACGTACAAAACAGTCAGTGGCGGATACTTTGCGCCCCTCTGTTAGGTGCCCAAACTTTGGAAACTTATGTAGGTAGATAATTATCACGTGACCTTCTGATCAATTTGATAAATTTAGAGAGCATTGATCATTCTTTTACATGCTACGGGTGAATTTGTAAATACGTTTGGAAACCGTTTAGATCCAGACGAGTATCTCCTTGATCTAAGCTGTTCATCAATTCGTTGACGTTTTTAACGGAAATTGCAGATAAACCAAATGTGTGCATAGAGCAATATTTGCAGACAACTATTACGATAAAAAGTCTATGTTTAATATTGACACGGACAGCTGACAAGTAGATCCGGGTCATGTGTCCTTAACCTTATGTTCGCTGTTGGTGAATGTGTGATTACTGTTTCAATCAGCTTTGAGCCAGATGAGGCGCGTCTCATCTGGATCAAAAGTTTTTGACAAACTGATTATACTTTCGGAATAAAATTGCATATAAATCGTATTGGATAGCACACAGAAGTTAAAAGCTTTTTGGTCTCTAATCCGCTTCCTACAGTGTGGAAAACGTTATTCTTTCACAATAAACTCGTTTATTCTTAAACTAACATTGCCATTGCAAACAGTTTGGAATCAAGTCAAAAGACGGGTAACCCGGCGTATAACCAGACTACAATTTTTTTGAAACTCAGATTAACAGGAATAGTCCGACTTGTCAAACATTTGTCATTTCTCCAGTTTATTACAGTGCCTTTGCGTTTCGTTTGCGTTTAAACGAGAAAATAACGTCTTCACAGTATCTTGCCCATTCAAGATAGCCCATTCAATTTGAATTGATTGATGGTAATACTAAGAGCGGGTTTGTTTATTTTATCCAAGATATAAACCCCTAAGCTCTTTGTATTTTCAATACATGGGTAACGGTAAGTTTTAAGGTACCCTTTCACCGCCAGAATCGCCTAAAGTCGAATTTGCAAACAGTTTTGATCCTGATCAGACGCCGCGCTACGCGGCGTCTGATCAGGATCAAAACTGTTTGACACCCGTTTCGATTTCTCTTATGTCATACTCTCTTAATTCTAACTTTGAACTGATATTGCAGACAATAATATTGAAGCAGACGACACAATAACGGTGCAAGTGTAAAAAACTCAAAAATAATTTGGCGTGAAAGGGTCAATGCACTAGGTAGAGAACAATTTAATAATATTTTGGCTACGCCGACATTTAAATGGACCTTCTCCTAAAAGTTGAAGAGGAGATTAGGAAGGGACACGCTCCCCATTGTGCCCGTATCCAAATGGAATAAATATTCGTTGCTTTGTATATCTTTATGCAAGTTACAGTAAACTTCCGCTTTTTACGACAACTAAAACACTCGTTTATACCCCCTCTTCCGGAAAAGACTCTGCCCGTACCTTTCGTTCCTAGCAATACCCTTTTGTCTTATCAATTTGGACATGCGTGGGTCGGACCATGTACTATTTATGAACCCATGTATATCAAGTTTACAATTGAACAAGTGCATGTCTTTAGCATTCACAACCCAGTCTGGTAACGCATTCTCACGTAGTTCGAAAGAATTCTTCCAGATTTTCAGTCTAACCCGTTTCTTGGCGAGTTTCAAGTTGTTGCCCTTTTTCCTGTTGTTCAATGGTAGAATTATTTCATAGTAAACTTTGTCTTTGCTCGTAAGAATATTGTAGACCTACATTATCAAATCACATCTGTTGCGTCTATAGTATACATTTACGGTAATGTCATCGCCCTTATTCTGTCTTCGTAATGTAGGTCTCTCTTAATGAAGACCATAGTTTAGTGGCTCTGCCTGGCGCATTCATCACTTAAACAATGTCGCCAGCGGAATGATGGATCATTGGCGCATTCCCATATTCTAATATTGGCCTGTCAATGGTAGCGTAAAGTTTCTTTATGACTATCGTGTCTCTACTGGTAAATGATTCACTGACATGTTGGTGAAATGAGAGTTTATTGTCAACAAATACGCCCAAGTCTTTCTTCATCTCTGATTCATTAAGGCCTCTCTGCTCTCTAATTTTGTTCTTCGTGCGGTACACTTATTTGTATTGTAACTTAATTGCCAGTCCACTGACCATCTTGAACGTCTGTCGATATCTGCCTGCATTGCTTGTCTATCCTCGACCGAAATAGCATTGCCGTACATAATGGTGTCATCAGCGAAGATACACAATACTGTTAACATAATCAGGCAGGTCGTTTATGAAAAGAACGAACAGTACAGGCTCGAACAAACCCTCTGTGGTATTCCGCTGGTGAGGTTGATCCAGTTTGACACTAAGTCTTGCCTGTTAACCGAGACTCGTTGAATGCGATCTTGTAGAAAGTTTGTGATCCAAGACTTAGCTTTCCCTTTAATGTCATTATTCGAAAGCTTATTGACAAGCCTCTTATGCGGCACCGTGCAATATGATCGTTTGCAGTCCAAGCACATTGCGTTAATTTTATCACTCTGTTTAAGTACGTATGTCGACTAGTCGAGACAAGTGATTAGCTTAGCCATGCAAGATCCCTTTGGGACAAAAAAAAAATTGGATCCTGGCCAGAGGCCACCTTACGCGGCATCTGATCAGGATTCAAACTGTTTTCAAAATAATATTGTAGTCGGGGCAAGACATTTAAGGAATTAAATCATCTTTCTACGAAAAAATCTTCGCTAAATGCCACTGTAATAGCTCTGCAAACAGTGTGTTCTTCTTCTTCTTCTAGACCGAGATCATCCCCTCTGCCAAGATTTAAAAGAAATGCAGGTCGGTTGTTTTGTTCCCATGCGCTATTGGCAACGAACGATACAGCGCTCCCTCTCTACAACGACATCCAATGGGAGACAACAAATGTGTGCGTTGTTCGGAGGGAGTCGTTATAGAGAGGGAAATAGGATTACATTTGCAAACAGCTTGAATCCAGATCAGACGCCGCGTAACGCGGCGTCTGATCTGGATTCAAGCTGTTTGTCACTCGTCACTAAGGTTTGTTATGTCAAAATGCCCAATATGTAATTTTGAGAAATACAGCAGACGACAACTTTAAGCAGAAGATTATTGCAGACGTAAAAAGGTTGGACATAATTTCTTGTTTCGGGATCAGCAGCAAGCGTCGTTGTGAAGAGGGAATTGTTGTTGGGAGGGCCGTTGTAGAGAGGGAGCGCTGTATTAGCCAAAATAATCTTCCTGAAATCATTCCAATAAGTATAAAACGTGTAAATGTTGTCGTGTTGTGTTTCGTGCTTTTTTTCGAGGTTTTGTTTTTGTTTTAGTGTTTGCGTATATGCGGTTGTTTCTCGGCGCTTTTTATTTGTGGCGGTTCCGAAAACCCCAACTCAATAAATCAATCTTCTTCTTCTTCTCCAGATACATTATTACCAAGGAGCGTTTTGCGGGATTATTCGTCATATATAGGGGTGTTTTGTTTATTTAGAGGAGGTTATCTTTCCCCTGAAAGGAAAGTCTTCTTCTTCTTCTGCGGTCCATCTTTCTAAGGCCATTCATATCCTAAGTGACGGACACTGTCTTCTGCAAGTCACGAGTATCAGTCCGTATTTAGCTTACTTAAAGGCAGACGTATCGATATGTTATCAAAAACACTATAAAAATTCGAAATTCGAAATATAACCCGGCTACACAATGCAATGAATATCCCATAGTAATGAACTGATGAACAGACGAGATGATGCATCACTATTAGACATCATATGGCTTTGAGTAGACGTAAATCCTTCTAAGAAACATATAGGAGCTGATATGAGCCAATGTTTAAGACAAACTGCCGTTTATACCTTGTTTGGTGGGGGTCACGTGGGACACGATGGTCGATGTTTATATCGTGTCACGAAAAATAGGTATTTTTTAGTATTAAAGTCAGTTTTCTGCCGGAAAGAAGTAGAAGTCTACATTGAATATAACATGGATCAACGCTATTTCGGTAAATATGCTCCATTGACTCCATGACAGAGTGAAATTGCAAGAAAAAAGAAGAAAAGAGCTTAGAGTGACACGTCATCACCAGGTACCCCACCCGCACAACTTAGGGGCCTCGAACCTCCACACACATCAACACTTGACTTCCAACAAATGAACATGAACGTTAAAATGAATTTTTTATTTGATATGGTATCGAACATTGATTCTTTGAATATGAAATTAGACTCTATAAACCAAAGCCTGTACCACTCAAAAGCCATTCATGATGTTACGGAGGCCCGTCTTCGGTTACTGGAGTATAAGAGTCTGGACGTTGAGAAACGCATGCTACGCACTAATCCATCTTCAACGGCTTCCCGGAATCTATAACTAATGCAAACTGCATAGGTGTAATCAAACAACTCCTGAGAGATTGGTTGGAACTAGACTCTGATAGCATAGGTATTGCCACTGCGTACCGTATTGACCGACGTCAGCCCGCTCGATCTGATAATCCACCCTACACTAGACCCATACTTGCCACTTTCAGTGACTTATGACACGTGAATGAAATTATGGACAATGTTATGCTTCTAAGTGGTACTCGTAGGGACTACCCTAGGGAGATCCGAGAAGCAAGGAAAGAGATTTGGCACGAGTTCAAAGAGGCCCGTACCAAGTTTGGTGCCAAAACGCCAAGATTGTGTTCCCTGCTGCCTTGGTTATAAACGGGGATACAGTGCGATTTTCAAAATATGTATTTGGGGAAACCTCTTTAATGATTGCTTACGAAATACCATTTCAAATCTCTAACCAATGAAATGAAATCCTCAATCAAGAAAACGTATGTAAGTAGAAATTTGTAACGTCATGTTGGAGTTTTTCAGCACTGGAATAATGGAAACAAATCAAAATAAAAGCTAGATGATTTCTTAGTTAATGTTCAATACGAATCAACTAACACTGTTCGATATGAGTATCAATTGTAGTCAATATAAATAATGTTATTGCTCAAAAAGGTTAAATGTTACTAAAAATAGCCATTTTAGCGGCCATTTGGGATTTCAACGAGTCTGAAAGTACTCTAAAACATTTTTAAAATGTGTATTCAGGTCAACTACTTTGAAAATACCACTTTTAAATCTCTAACACATAGAATAAAGCCCAATATGAATGTGAATTTTTGCTTAAAATTCCAAGGGCAGACATCTTTAACCTCAATTATCTCCCCTTATTACTACCTTAATACGCGTCAGACGATTGTTTCGGAACTCCTGAGGAAATATGCTATAAGATAGTACCAAAAGGTTGTATGATATCATCATCAGTACATGTACATTTAAGAAATGAACTGATTTTTTGTCGGCTTTAAAGCAAAGAAAACGACAGAAAGTGATCGGCAAATTCCATGAATCGCGCTTATGACCCATAAGCAACGCCTCCTCTGCGAAAGATATCCACAAGTTCCGCCCCATGATCAATTGTTTCTATACAAATTAAATGTCATTTTTAAAAACAAAATGGAATCTATAAATGGGGCGAATGTTAATAAGCTCATCAAAAATGCTAAGTACCCTAACATATTTGAGTTTTGAGTCAAATACATTTTGTCTGCACGCCAAAACATGTATATGGAGAATTTTGATCGACTGATTTGTGGTGTTAAGTCAGCCGTTCCGTGTACACAAGCTCGAAGTAGGGTGAATAGCACGTGCATCACGGGCTGTGTTATGAAATTTCACTTGAAAATATAACGCGCTGACATCGACAATTGGAGAAAACACAAAATGGGTCGGATGTCTCTTCAAGAATGAGGTACAGCCATAGGACTTTTACAAAGCGGGCTGACTCATGCTGAGGTAATTGAAAACGTCTTTCATTTTAACATCTTCATCACTTTTTCTTTCCTTGATATGGTTTGATACCAGCATTATCTGCCCAAGTAGAGTACTTTCCATCACATTTTTGTTACAGGTTGTTCGCAGAATGGGGGTGCAGAAGAAAACGAATAGTCAAGCTTCTGGCAAGGCACCCCAAAACCGGAAATGTAGCAGATAAAACAAAGACGTCCGCGATCCAGAGGGATTACAATCATCAGGAATTGCATCATGACTATGAGGGATCGCTTCACCGCTGTTGTGAGAGCTACCTGTAGCCATACACGTTATTGACATTGCTCCAAAAATGTAACTTTTTGATTGGCTATATGCCTTGTTCTTCCACGTATAAAAGCATCATTTTCTCACAAACATTGTAATGTTTTACTTGAAAATAATTTAAAAATCTGAAAAACCCTTTACGTAATCACCTTCCATAAAAAAAGAAAATGTCAACCTAGTTCCTGGGGTACTTAGCATTTTTGCCAAGTATTTTTGATAGAACCATTTAGTTGTTTTTCTATCAGGAAAACGTAAAAGGGTCAAACGTCTCATTAACCCTTCACCCAATAGACGCGCCTTTTAGCGCATTCAATTTATTCCTCCGCTGAAGAAAATAATTCCAATTTATACAGTCATGAATATGAATCATAAGAAATGTTTTCTTTAGTCTAGCAAGTGGTAGTTTAAAGCAGGTTGAAAGTAAAACAGAAGGCGCATTCTGCTTTACTTCCAATCTGCTGTAAGTGATTACCTGTCTTCAAAACAAAAATCTGGCTATTGGGTAAAGGGTTAATAGGGTTTCAGGTTTCAAGCAGAATACGCCTTAAGCCGCATTCTGCTTTACTGTCAGCCTGCTTAAAGCTACCAATTACTAGAACATAGAAAATAAGTCTGGCTAAACATATTAATGACTATAATAATTAACTATTTCCTTCAGTCGAGGAATTAGATAAAGGCTTAAAAATGCGTATCTATGAAGAAAAGTGTTAACAGATATAAGAATGCAAGAATACTGTATTATTTCAGTTCGAATGACATTCAACTGCCATCAACAACACATAGATATAAAAAAAAAAAAGTAATATACCAAGTTAAAGTCTACTTTCAGTCCGAATGACCGCTCAGCCGACTGAACATATACTCCCCTGATCATTGAGCCATCTTGCCTACAATATTGAGCACAGCTAACATATGGCGCAGTCAAATGCAGCCGCAGTACCGACTCAGAACCTTCACAGGTACCCATTTTAACCCCTGGGTGGAGAGGAGCAATTCGCGGTACATGTCTTGCTCAAGAACATTCCTGTACATCATCGGGGATTCAGAAAAATTCCCTAGTCAGACCGCTGGTCCGGCGGGGGATCGAACTCACGACCCCTGGTACCGTAGTCCAAGGTGTTAACCATTGATATCACAAGAAATATTGGTGGACTGCATTAAGTTTGACTTCTGTCGCATTATTTAAAACATTTTGTCATGGCCTAGACCTTAAAAGCATATTTCTTTACCCTCCTTTCGAAATTTGTTGTGTACAAACAGTCAGTCTTGTATCAAAGGAAGACTCCAAAGAAAACACATGTGCAGTATTTAATATAAGTTGCTGCTGATTGCAGGATATAAATTATACAGAAAGCTCATCTTGGACCTTTCTGCCAAAATCTATTAAGACGATCTTAAGGGGTGTAAAGCCATGAAACGTCATTGATTGGTTGCTTAATACAGGGTCGGCGGTGTGTTTATATTAGGAACACCTGTTTACAACTTCCTCTATGGCTACATGTACGAAGATTTATGAGTAGCACAAAAATTAATTAGAAGGGTGTCCGAGGTTTGAATCACATTGTGATAAATCCTTGCAATTTCATTATTTACAGAATAAAGATGTTTACATGTTCATACTTGTGTAACAGGCATGGTGACAAAAACGTCATCCAACCCACTGCGCTAGACTTTATCATATCTATTATATAATATATCAAACAAGAGCCGCATGCGGCCCTAAATCGCTCACCTGGTACCCATAATTACGGTCATGTAAATGGACAAGTAATGATTAAGTTTTCACTTATTCACCCCACCCACTGGTGGCCATGTTGTTTGAGCTAGGAAGATTTTTTGACAAAAACTGGCAAAGTATCACCAATGAATCATTATTTGTGTAAAATAATTCTTAAATCAGACCTAGAGTTTCAGAGAAATCCTTTTTGAAAGTTTTTCTATAATGAAATATAAGGAAAACTTGCCCCACCCACTGGCGGCCATGTTTTTAAAGATAACAAAATGATTTTAAGAAATTTGGTAGAGGATCATCAATTGACCATTTGTGTAAAATTATTATAATTTGAACCAGTAGTTGCAGAGAAGAAGATTTTTAAAGTTTTTACTATACAGTAACATAAGGAAAACATGCACCACCCACTGGCGGCCATGTTTTTTAAGATAACAAAATGATTTTAAGAAATCTGGTAGAGGATCATCAATTGACTATTTGTGTAATATTATTTTCAATTTGGACCAGTAGTTTCAGAGAAGAAGATTTTTAACTTTTTTACCATACAGTAACATAAGGAAAACATGCCCCACCCACTGGCGGGCATGTTTTTTAAGATAACAAAATGATTTTTAGAGATCTGGTAGAGGATTATCAATTGACTATTTGTGTACAATTATTTTTAATTCGGACCAGTAGTTTCAGAGAAGAAGATTTTTAAAGATTTCACTATACAGTAACATAAGGAAATCTTGCCCCACCCACTGTCGGCCATGTTTTTTAGATATCAAAATAATTCTTCGAAATCTGGTAGAGGGTCACCTATGGATCATTTGCATAAAATTACTTTCAAATCGGACCAGTAGTTTTTGACAAGAAGATTTTTTAAGTTTTCATTATGTAGCCATATAAGGAAAATTTGCCCCACCCACTAGCGGCCATGTTTTTTAAGATAGGAAAATTATTTTTAAAAATCTGATAGAGAGTCACCAATGGAACATTTGGGTAAAATTATCTTCAATTCGGATTCGTAGTTTTTGACAAGAAGATTTTTAAAGTTTTTTCAATTGTATGCCATGACAACCACAATTTCAATTGGATGACCTATATTTGAAGAAAACTGAGAGAGTATCCTACAAGGAACAATCCTATGAAGTTTTGATGAAATTGGCCCAGTGGTTTCCAAGAAGAAGATCTTTGAACAAAACGTTTGACGACGGACGATGACGACGGACACATGGCGATCACAATAGCTCACCTTGGCACTCCGTGCCAGGTGAGCTAAAAAGTAACGAAGAAGAAATATTAAGCGCAAGTTATATTGTATGTATTTGTAAGTTTGGAATATATACAGGTGTACTTACATGTTCAATTTGTGAATGCGTTTAATCCATTTGTGCCCTCGACCCAATATACTAGTAGACCAAATATATAGAGGATAACTGTCGTTTGCTTTCATTTTGATTTGTTATGATTTTACGTCGCTTTTAACAGTATCTCAGTCATATTGCGACATTGTTGTTTGTTTTCAGTGTAAGATCGAAGTTTAATCCATTGAGTGAACATCAGACGTTATATTTTCACATTCGCCACTCGTGAAAATATAAAAGTCTGATGTTTACGAAATGGATGAAATTCAATCTTACACTGAAATATATACAGTTATTCGTTTTATTTATGCTTTTAAGCACCTTTTAAACGAACTGTTTGACAATTGAAAGCGAAAGTACATTATTTATCCCGTGTGAACCACAAGTTTATATTGAACATTGTCGTGATAGTTTGCCGTACAATGGCGTCACTAATTTATTGATATGACATCATCGGAATTACGTCGTTACTTCCGATCTTGGATTCGTGTTCTTCCGTTGAGTGACACTTCTTTGGGAGCCCTACTATACGGGGAAAATTCACAAAAGAAGCACGCGCGACGATAATCCCACTGTTGGAAACAGTGATGTTATCAAGTAATAATCCACTGCCATTTCCTAGTAATCCACCGAAAAGCATAAATTAAATAGCATAATGATGCGTCTGATCAGAGTCCACACTGTTTGCTGTTGGGATTTTCAAAACAAAATTTCGACAAGGCTCCCTTCAGATCAAACATGGTCTAAACTTATATAAAAGCATGGAAGAATTCCATTGAGCGCAAATGGGTTAACGCTTTGAGGCCCTAGTCACGCATATTTGCGTCATTTGCAAAAGGCGTACTTGTGAGGAGTACATTTGTCCTATGCAAACAGTGTAGACCCTGACCAGATGGCTCCTTAAGGAACCCTCTGATCAGGGTCTACACTTTTTGTCATTTTAACAAATATTGTAAATATCAACCCTAAAAATTCAAAATTGGACAACACTGAATTGAAAACTAGAATTGTCCATTTGAATTTTCAGGGAGGAAAAACACGTCAAATAAGACGGGGCCAATGTCGGTAAATATAGACACTCTACGTAAATCGATCGGCCATTTTAATTAAATGAGAGCGCGTACCGAACTTTGCTCGATTACCTGTATCTAACACTAGAAACATGACTGGTTAGAATGGTCTAATATCAAAGTATTTCAGAATCTATACAGTCACGTTTGTATTGAATGATCTTTCATTATTTAAATACAGTAGAACCTCCCTAGTACAACCACAAAAACGAAAGCTAATTATATAAAAAGCAGGTTCCAGCTTAAAACAAGGTGACAGTAAAACAGAAAGCTCCTGAAGGAGCTTTCTTTTTTACTGCCACATTGCTTTGAGCAGTCACCTGTTGAAACCAGGTAATTATTAGGACAATTTAGATGTCGTAATGGAGAGGCTTTACTGTATGCATGTGATCAGGACATGTTACTGCGAAATGCTAGACAAAAACAAACGAAGCAAATTCTACAGGAACTTTCCGCACCATTTTTTCCTGCATTAAGCAACCAGTATAAATACTTCTGAGTATTGCATTAACTAGTTGCTTAACCCTTATCATGCTGAGCGCAACTTGGCTAACATTTGCAAACACTTTGGATCAAGATCAGACGCCGCGTACCGCGACGTCTGGTCTGAATCCACACCGTTTGGAATTCATATCAATTTTTCTTCTGTTTAAAATACATTACAATTTATTTTGAGCGAATGCGCAGACGATATATTTGAATCAGACGACAATTCAGCATGATAAGGACTAATACAGTCTTGGCTGTACCAGTGAACACGTTTATGCTAAAATACTTATTTTCATTACACAATTTCCCGGCGTATTATTTGGCTCTAAACTATTTTCAGATAAAAAAACAAATCGCCAGATATATGAAAGTTGTAAATTTCTGCTATAAACTGCGGCGCTGCGTTGTGTGTTGTTTAGTTAAAACGGGAACGAATACCGTATTCTCCACTGTATGTCAATTTAAAGCATGGTACTTCAGTAAAGGTCACAGACTAATTTGACCATTCCTTCAGCATTATGTCTGGCTTATTGGTCAATCGTGCGGAGAGGGGACGTGTACTGGCATAATGTCACCAACTTATTGAAACAATGTGTCTCCAGATATCTCACAATTTTCTCGGGGATTGTTTGTAATTATCTGTTCTCAATATAAAAAGGTCATGTTGTCTTTCACACGTTGTTCAGCATGTCAATTTGCAACCTACAGAGAAAACGTTATTCTTTCACAATAAACGCATATACGCTAAAACTGTTATTTCTATTTCAAACAGGTTGGAGCCAGATCAGACGCCGGGTAATCCGGCGTCTGATCAGGCTCCAACCTGTTTGCCACTCAGATGCCAAAAGAAAGTTAGAAATTTCTAACAGTAAAAGGTCTCTACAGCTTAGTGCATTGCGTTTAAACGGGAACGAATAATGTCTTCTCTACTGATCATTACGCATAATGAATACAGCCATCCGTATCTCTAGCTGGCTGTACGGAAACCATCGAGTACGATGGTAATCCCTTTTATAGTTTTAGAATGTTCCAATCTAAAAATAACTCGGCCAAGTCAGAAAAAACACTAATATGAGCGATTATACTCAGTGCAATAAAAAGGTATACAGCATAACTTGTTCTTTCCGACACCTGCTTTTACCTACTACCTGTTATAGCCGCCAGTACTTTTACCCCAATCATACTGATCTTCAAAAAAGGTTCAATTATTGTGTAAAACACTTGGTAGCTTAAAACAGGATGAAAAATTCCAATTTGCTTTCAACAGTCGCTAATCATCACACAAATAGGAATGGTCACTAATTGGGAATTATACCTATTGTGATTATCTTCTGAATAAGTATCTATAGTTCTTTTTTCTCGGCTGCTTGGGCAGATACAAAACTTATTCAATTTTTTGCTTCCGGTTGGCGCTACAAGTGGTCGACACGTAATGTTTGGTTGACGAACGGTAGAATAAATACAGGCAGATTCTCAGCTCAATAAACTACCAAAGCGATTAAAATTGATTAAATAGTGGCGTCAAAAATCCTGGTGATACATGTAATATTATAAAAAGTTTAAACCATACAACGTCTTTGTTGTGTAAACAAAATAGACTGTCTTTGATATAAACGAATACCCTACCACCCATCCACCCACAATAAACTGTACTGCAGCTCTCGGTCTACACATATAGTATTTGCATTTTTTCAACGAACGTAATGTCTCAAACCTTGCAAAAATCCATGAAGTCCCCAAAAGAAAGAGACCACAACGAAAACAAAGAACATGTAGACCAACTTATCAAATTAATTTTGACAATGTCCATAACACTAGGTCAATGGGTACACCAACTGAAAAAGGTCAACCCAAAATCAATGATGTATACGATACAACGCCCTGTTCCAACTACAAGCGCATATATACTCAGCAAAAAAAGAAAGTACATGTACCCACTTTTTACATTTACTTTACATTAGATAAATTTAAAGCTCCATATATTTTAAAGTACATTATCATTTCCAGTTGTGTTTGATATTTTAAAGGCTCATACGTTCATAAATGATTTCCATTAAAAACATTGGTTGGTAATGGAATTTCTAGTCTTGATAACGCCATGAACATTGCGATGAGTGAGAGTCTACTGTGATTTATGTTTTAAGAATATAATCTAGCTGCTGAATATGAGCCCCATTGTTTTTGTTTCCTATGGCAAACACTTCTGAGCAAAATTGCGGTTTTCAGGAAAAACAGTTATATACCTTTTTGCTTAACCCTTTCCCTTATAGAAGCGACTTTTAGCGCATTCATTTTATTCATTCGCCAAAGAAAATTGTTCCATTTTATACTGTCATGAATATGTATTATAAGAAATATTTTCTATAAACTAGCAGATAGTAACTTAAAGTTGGCTAAAAGTAAAGCAGAATGTGCCCTAGGGCACATTCTGCTTTACTTTCAGTCTGCTTTAATAGGTCACATATCTTAACTACTAGAAATAGGCTATGGGTTAAAGGGTTAAATACAATGTACCGGTTATTTAGCCAAAGTGATTTCATGTCGTCTGCCACTATTTATAAAACAAATCAATACAATACAATTTATTTCTGAGAGGCTGATAGCGTAGAATACAAGAGTGGGTACCCGGTACTTTCTTTTTTGGCTGAGTAAAAGGTCTATACAAGCTTGGCATAATACAATAGGGCCACTGCAAGCGGCAAATTAATGCGCCCGTCACATCTTGTCGTAATAAAGTAATTTTGAGCGCATTTATAATAAAATCATCAGACCAACACCAAAATCAATAAGTGTATTTCTTGTATGAAGAAAAGGTACAGTATGTCATTTGGTTTCAATAAGGCAAACAGAAGTAGAGTTATCATCCCGAAACTAAATTTGGCTATAAACTCAAAAGTATGTAAAGGGGAAAATTGCAATAAGAATTATCAGACCTTCACTGAAATCAGCAGGTGTCTTACCTGTATGAAATGAAAGCTTACTATGAAATTTGGTAATGATACCTCATAAAGAAAAAAAGTTGTTGTCCGTAAACAACTTTTTTTTTAATTCTATGTAGATAAAAGGACATTACTCCAACAACACTACTCAGACAAAATCAAAATCAATAGCTTTATTTCCTGTATTATAAGAAAGCTTAGTTTGAAAGTTGGTTTCAATACGGCAAACAGAAGTAAAGTTGTCATCTAAAAACAGTTTGAGCCGTAAAATACATAGTATGTAAAGGGGCATTACTCCAGGAAAAATTCCTTGACCAAAAACCAAAAGCACTAGGCATCTTTCCTGCATGATAAGTAAGCTACACATCCAATTGGGCTACAAAAGATAAAATATAACTGAAGTTGTAGTCTTGAAACGAGATTTCTTTAAAAACAATGAGTATTAAGGGGGCATAGCTCCAGATAAAATCATCCAACCGAAACCAAAATTGAAAATTATTTTCTATGAATACTTAGAAAGCTAAATAACAATAGGCCAATCGAAACTAAAATTATTTACAGAAAAAATGTGTTGTTTTTTTTAATGTGTAAAGGGTCATAACTCTGAAAATACTGAGAAACATACAAAAAGAAACCCGTAATGAATGTAAAGTCGCTTCACTCCCTGTATCACCATATCAAATATTAAAGGAATTGAACTTAGAACAAAAACGTGGTATCTTTTAATAATGGCCATACATTGTATTTGACAGCAACGGGGGCATATATCCATAAACGTCTGAGCTATTGTGGTATATAATTATTGTGGTTAGTTATATTAAAATTTGTTAATAAACTAGAGCTTGTTTTTGAGAAAAACTCCAAAGGGCCATAACTTCTGTAAAAATTGTTGGAGTCGTAATTCCAAACCACATGACTATCCTCACATATAGCTGGTACATGCGTAAAAGTTTGAAATAAACCCCTCAAATAGTGTAGGAGGAGTTAGCTGCACAAGAATGTTTCGCTATATACTCTATATAAGGAAAAACTACAAAGGGCCATAACTTCTATTAAAATTGTTGCAGCCATATAGCTGGTTCATTTGTCAACGTTTGAAGTAAATCCCGCTTATAGTGTAGGAGGAGTTAGCTGCACAATAATTTTAACAAACAGACAGACAGACAGAAAGCACAACACCAATATGTCTCCCTCCCCTAAAGGGGGGAGATATAATGAAGGTTAGAAAGCGCTAACAAGGAAAAGTTTAAGACGGACGAACAAGGACAGCACAAGGTATACTATAATACATTGTACAACCTGTTTTCACGGGCGTATAAAAAGACAACGGGAGCCCTGAAACAACGTATCACTGACCTGCACATAACACTCCATTCTAAGATTGTTTAGGTTGAACAAATTTGTCTCAAAACTAGATTTAGAAACAAGATCAGAAATTAAAAGAAACAAAGAAGACACCAATAACCTAAAACAGACAGTATCTGAAATGGAAAGACGTCTAAACCTCAAGCGTGAGCATCTTACCACTCAAAATTCAGACTTTAAAAAACTCTTGGAGAAGCAAGAAGAAGGATGTAAGAAAACATTGAAAGATGTTGGTAATTGAGAAGCGTTCATCACTGAATTTGAGAACCTTAAAGACGAAAACCCTGAACATGGAAAGGCACGATAGAAAATACAATCTACTGCTCTATGGAATCGGAGAAACTGTCCATGAAAACATATACAGAGTAGTGAAAGCGTTCCTTAAACAACTTAGAGTCCACTAAGAAGTAGAGTAAATAATTTTCATCAATGTCCATCTCCTACCCTCAAAATGAACTTCCACAAACTAATAATTGTAGCGATTCATGCGATCGCATTCTACATCAGGTTTACGCAGGCGTGCTTCCCAAACGCAAATACATCCTCACAGATCTATCCCTTTGTTTGAAAGTTGTGAGAGACATCAGCTAATGCAAAATGCCTACCCACTCAGATATGGAGCAGATAATTACAAAACAAAGAGTCATTGGGAGTGGCACTGAATTGCATCTACAAGTGAGAATATAGCATTAGGAGATTAGGGATATATGAGCAAAGTCACAAAGTCAGGGGCACAAGACAATTTCTGCATTCCACCAAGTTTAATGTGTTGCCATGGCTATCAAAGTCACCCGACCTTAATCAAATAATGCACATTTGGGATAAACTCTGGCAACGCATACACAGGGGAAATAACATGCAACGTTATAGCGCAGAGCTGTTGGAAATGATATGTAAGGAATTGAGCAATATTCCTGCAACATTCATCTGTTTACGACATGTATATTTCAACCACGAAGTGATTGTAGGGATTTCTTTGCATAAATTCTGGCATTAATTGCAGGCCAAGTTCAATTTTAAAAGATCTAGATATATTAGACATAGACAACGGGGCGCCGTATTCTTGTATTCTGTTTGCCATTTTGACAAACTTTTTTCAATGCAATTTTAATAATTGATCTTCCGAGAAATATGCGTCCAGATATGTGTCACATGCAAGAACCATGTGTGTGTAGCTTAAAAAGTAAAGTCCACAATCAGTGAAGATGTTCCTGTCATACAGAAAACCCATGTTTTAATGTCAGGGGTTTCATTTGGGGCCATTTGTCACTGTGAATGTAACAGCTCTTGTTTATACCCATTATCAACAGATTGTGGTTGCCTTCTGTTTAATTCAACTTTTTTTTCAGCTGACTGCTATATGTAGTGTGCCCACAGAAAGTCAGACTGAGAGTCAAAGTTTATTAAAACGTCGAAAACTGCCACCAAACACTAGGGACAAAAACACCCAAACTCTTATTGTGGGACCTCTTATTACAAATACTAACTGCCTACTCTATTCAAACAGTTAGGTAGATAGTGATGGTAGGCACAAAAGTACTCAAACAATTGTTTTTGGAACTGCTATAGTTACAGTTCAAATTAGTACTTTAACTTTTAGCTCAGTTAAATAAACAATGGCAGAAAACTGTCAAAAAAGTGGTCTTGACATAGATAGCTTACTGGATGGGAAAGATGTAAATAAAGTAGAAGTAGTGTCAAATGACTCAGTGAGGGAAATTTTCCTCCAAGGTAAAACTAAAGGTTTAAACGTTACAAACATAACTCAAAAAATATGTAACCTTACTAACACCAAAGATACTAACACCAAAGATGTAAGTATTAGCGCTTGTTTACGTTAAATATACAGCGTGTTAAAAACTGACAAAGGCAAAAGAAGAACAGATAGAGAAGAATATTGTGCACAAGTTTTTCACATGCCAATAAAAACAATCAGTTTAGAAGATTCACCAGCAACTGTTTCCCCCAAAGTTCCCAAAAAGAGTGCATTGGATGCAAGAGTAGATTCATTACAGGTTAAATTACAAGAAAGAAGAAATAAGGTGGAAGAGATCAGGCAAATAAATAAACAATTAAAAAGAACCCTTGAGAGAAGAGAGAAAAGTCAAGAAGACAGAATTTTGAAAAAGGCAAAAATTGTTGAGAGAGCCTTTGAAATTAAATTTAAAACCCATTTCAAAAAGAGTCGCCTATTGAACTTAACACTTGCATCCCATGTAAGAAAAATCAAGGACATGACAGATGTGAAAAAACAGTTGAGGAAGAAGTTGAACCAGACACAAAAAGATCTTAAAAATGAAACTAAAGAAAAAGATATATTAAAGCAAAGGCTTCAACAGCATGTAACTGAAGAAGCCAAAGCAATACATGAACATTCAATTCAGAGGAAGAGCTTAGAATTACAAAATCAAATTCTAAGAAAAGAAAAGGATGAATGAAATGCCACTGTCAGATATCTTGAAGCATTAATTAAAGATCAACAAGAGATTGACCTTCTGGGTAATGACAGTAACACCTATGCCAATGAAACAGTTGAGTGTGCCATAAATTGACTAATTTGAAAGTAGCTACAAGGCATGTAGGTCCGGTTATACAGGAAGTAGGAAAGCTTTTCGGGAAGACTGTGAAAAATATCCCAGTAAGACAAACTGTGGATAATTTCGTCGTGGACAGGAAAACAGCCTTGGCCCACAAACAATTAACAGAATTGGCTAATTCAAAGAGCACAACTTTATATACTGATGAAACAAGGAAGCATGGCCACACATATGAAACATACGTCTTTAGTGATGAAAATCAAAATACTTACGTGCTGGGACTAAGAGAGATGGCAAATAAAAGTGGAGCTTCAACGGCTGATACTTTTAGAGAAATTCTTACCGACATTTCAAATCAATTTGACACACATGAATGCTTAAATGTCGGAATGAAGTTGTTGGGTAATATTAAAAATACCATGTCAGACCGTGCTAGCACTGAAAAAACTTTCAACTGTCTCCTTCAGACACACAGAGATGAATGTTTGCCACACATAGTGAACAACTATAACGAACTCTCAGAGCAGCAAAAGGAAGTGTGTGGACAAATGAATAACTTTTGCTCTGGCCTCCATTTACTAGTTGGCATTGCTTATGTTTGTGAATCAGCCATTGTGAAATTTGAAAACAATTACACAGATACTAAAGAATTAGGTTCGGGTAAAAATGCACATTTAAGACAGTATCATAAGTCTGAGATTGGGACGTTGAGAATGCTGAGAACTTCCAGTAAAGTTTGTGCAATGGGAGAAGATGAAAAAAGTGGAGCCTCACTTCCATGGAAAACATACCTTAAAGAGAAAAAAGAGAAAAAACCATAATATGCGTTTCAAACACAATCGTTTTAATATGATTTTCATGATTGCAGGGGCTGTATTTTACCATGCAAATGATATTGCATACTTTTTGGAAAAGAGCCATGGTACAAAAATTGATCTTTTACAAGCCGTATCCTTAGATGTGAAGGAAGACCTATACTTAGCTGGTGCAAAGTGTCTTGGACTTCTATTAAAGGTTGTGACAAGTCCATTGTGGAGATTGATTGAAGCACCTGGTCATATTCTTGATATGAATGAACACTTTCAAACAATAATTGAATTTTTGGAAAGTGCATCCAATGACCCCGAAAAGACACTTATGTTCATGATAGAGGAAAACAGTCGGTTTCATACTGGACAAGACAGCAACGATGTTGTCATGTCACAGTTGGTTGAGAAAAATGACACAGTAGATGAGATTACCCTTCCAATGCTTCAAAACATATTCACTGCAATAAAGCAATTAATACTAGGGATGGTTCCAGAACATTTACCAGGTGGTAAGTTTTGGAATCCCAGGGAAGAATTGAGACAAAATACTAAGTCTGCCAAAAAACACATCAAAATGCCTGAGTTTGTATTTGGTCAATTGGACCATTTAATTTCATTTAGACCAAATGCATCTTTGCTTGCTTATGAAGCCTATATTATGTATTCACATAATAAGACGTCACGTCACATTGGCTAGCAAATTTGCATTTGGTCTAAATGAAATTAAATGGTCCAATTGACCAAATACAAACTCAGGCAAGAAAGGAGGGCAGGGAAATTAGGAAGATTTTTCGGGAAAGAATAAAACTGATTGAAGCCAAAAGGTTGGAACAACAGAGACTGAAACAGCTCGAATTAGAGAGAGAAGAGGCAGCTAGAATAAAAAAATGAAGAAAAATGGACAAATGATATTTGTTATTATGGTTTGTGGCAGTCTCTGCAACAGATGGAAGAAGGACTGGCATTGTTCAATGGCAATGATAAAGAGATGGCAATGGCTCTTAAAGCACAACTGACCTTTCGAAAAAATGTACTTAAACAAAAGTGTACAGACATGAAAGTATTTAACTTTTCTCAAAAGCAGCCAGATGGAAAGTACAAAAAGTTTAGTGTTGATGAGTTAAAAATTAAAGTGTTTTCATTAGTCCAGTCTGCTCTGGATGTCAATATAGCAGAAATCCAGCAAGGTGATATTCCTTTGTTTGTTGGGAAAACTATTGATCACCAATTTGAGGATAAGGTTTACAGAGGCTAGGTTATTAGCATTGTTCCTGGATTTCAAGAATGGTACAATGTTCCGAATGAAGGAGATTCAGCAATTTATGCCTTCAATTTAAAAACGGACTATAGTAATGGCAATCTAAATATTGTTGTGAGCTAATCTGAGCTCATTCATTTGAATAACTGTGACAGTCATTCATAGATAAGTCATTGTACAGTATAATCAGCTTTAACCCTTTACTCTATACTGTCATGATTGGGTCTCATAGGAAATATTTTCTTTATTCTGGCTGATGGTAGCTTAAAGCAGGCAGAACGTTTTCTACTTTACTTTCAACCTGCTTTAACTGTTTTCCTATCTTCCAAACTAGAAGCAGGCTATGGAGTAAAGGGTTACAAGATGGATGAGTTAGTTTGATCCCACTGCAACACTGAATAGTTCATTTAGCGCCAGTGAATAATGAGATGAGAGATGATCTCAGGAAGATAAATTAGGCTAATCTCATATAATGGGAAGCAGCGCATAACTTCAAATGCACAAAACCTGCCTTCTTTCCTTTCCTTTTAGTGCACTGCATCAGGAAATAGGTCAAAGAGCGCTGATGAATGATTTGTCGGGTAATCTCATTTACTGTGAAGCATGAATAATGCGTCTTCTCAGTGAGTGTCAGCACTCAGCACGGATCTGACGCCAAGTCTTCTCCAGCGAGTGTCAGCACTCAGCACGGATCTGACGCCAAGCCTTCTCCAGCGAGTGCCAGTTCTCAGCACGGATATGACTCACAGTCTTGCCCAGCGAGTACCAGTTCTCAGCACGGATATGACGCACAGTCTTACCCAGCGAGTGCCAGTTCTCAGCACGGATATGACTCACAGTCTTACCCAGCGAGTGCCAGTACTCAGCACAGATCTGACACCCAGTCTTATTTAGCGAGTGCCAGTTCTCAGCACGGGTATGACATCCAAATCAAAGAAAAGGATGAATGAAATGCCACTGTCAGATATCTTGAAGCATTAATTAAAGATCAACAAGAGATTGACCTTCTGGGTAATGACAGTAACACCTATTCCAATGAAACAGTTGAGTGTGCCATAAATTGACTAATTTGAAAGTAGCTACAAGGCATGTAGGTCCGGTTGTACAGGAAGTAGGAAAGCTTTTCGGGAAGACTGTGAAAAATATCCCAGTAAGACAAACTGTGGATAATTTCGTCGTGGACAGGAAAACAGCCTTGGCCCACAAACAATTAACAGAATTGGCTAATTCAAAGAGCACAACTTTATATACTGATGAAACAAGGAAGCATGGCCACACATATGAAACATACGTCTTTAGTGATGAAAATCAAAATACGTGCTGGGACTAAGAGAGATGGCAAATAAAAGTGGAGCTTCAACGGCTGATACTTTTAGAGAAATTCTTACCGATATTTCAAATCAATTTGACACACATGAATGCTTAAATGTCCGAATGAAGTTGTTGGGTAATATTAAAAATACCATGTCAGACCGTGCTAGCACTGAAAAACTTTCAACTGTCTCCTTCAGACATACTGAGATGAATGTTTGCCACACATAGTGAACAACTATAACGAACTCTAAGAGCAGCAAAAGGAAGTGTGTGGACAAATGAATAACTTTTTTTATGGCCTCCATTTACTAGTTGGCATTGCTGATGTTTGTGAATCAGCCATTGTGAAATTTGAAAACAATTACACAGATACTAACGAATTAGGTTCGGGTAAAATGCACATTTAAAACAGTATCATAAGTCTGAGAGTGGGACGTTGAGAATGCTGAGAACTTCCAGTAAAGTGTGTGCAATGGGAGAAGATGAAAAAGTGGAGCCTCACTTCCATGGAAAACATACCTTAAAGAGAAAAAAGAGAAAAACCATAATATGCGTTTCAAACACAATCGTTTTAATATGAAATTTTATGATTGCAGGGGCTGTATTTTACCATGCAAATGATATTGCATACTTTTTGGAAAAGATCCATGGTACAAAAATTGATCTTTTACAAGCCGTATCCTTAGATGTGAAGGAAGACCTATACTTAGCTGGTGCAAAGTGTCTTGGACTTCTATTAAAGTTTGTGACAAGTCCATTGTGGAGATTGATTGAAGCACCTGGTCATATTCTTGATATGAATGGACACTTTCAAACATTAATTGAATTTTTGGAAAGTGCATCCAATGACCCCGAAAAGACACTTATGTTCATGATAGGGGAAAACAGTCCGTTTCATACTGGACAAGACAGCAACGATGTTGTCATGTCACAGTTGGTTGAGAAAAATGACACAGTAGATGAGATTACCCTTCCAATGCTTCAAAACATATTCACTGCAATAAAGCAATTAATACTAGGGATGGTTCCAGAACATTTACCAGGTGGTAAGTTTTGGAATCCCAGGGAATAATTGAGACAAAATACTAAGTCAAAAAACACATCAAAATGTCTGAGTTTGTATTTCATTTAGACCAAATGCATCTTTGCTTGCTTATGAAGCCTATATTATGTATTCACATTATAAGACGTCACGTCACATTGGCTAGCAAATTTGCATTTGGTCTAAATGAAATTAAATGGTCCAATTGACCAAATACAAACTCAGGCAAGAAAGGAGGGCAGGGAAATTAGGAAGATTTTTCGGGAAAGAATAAAACTGATTGAAGCCAAAAGGTTGGAACAATAGAGACTGAAACAGCTCGAATTAGAGAGAGAAGAGGCAGCTAGAATAAAAAAGGAAGAAAAATGGACAAATGATATTTGTTATTATGGTTTGTGGCAGTCTCTTCAACAGATGGAAGAAGGACTGGCATTGTTCAATGGTAATGATAAAGAGATGGCAATGGCTCTTAAAGCACAACTGACCTTTCGAAAAAATGTACTTAAACAAAAGTGTAAAGGCATGAAAGTATTTCACTTTTCTCAAAAGCAGCCAGATGGAAAGTACAAAAAGTTTAGTGTTGATGAGTTAAAAATTAAAGTGTTTTCATTAGTCCAGTCTGCTCTGGATGTCAATATAGCAGAAATCCAGCAAGGTGATATTCCTTTGTTTGTTGGGAAAACTATTGATCACCAATTTGAGGATAATGTTTACAGAGGCTAGGTTATTAGCATTGTTCCTGGATTTCCAGAATGGTACAATGTTCAGTATGAAGGAGATTCAGCAATTTATGCCTTCAATTTAAAAACGGACTATAGTAATGGCAATCTAAATATTGTTGTGAGCTAATCTGAGCTCATTCATTTGAATAACTGTGACAGTCATTCATAGATAAGTCATTGTACAGTATATTCAGCTTTAACCCTTTACTCTATACAGTCATGATTGTGTCTCATAGGAAATATTTTCTTTATTCTGGCAGATGGTAGCTTAAAGCAGGCAGAACGTATTCTACTTTACTTTCAACCTGCTTTAACTGTTTTCCTATCTTCCAAACTAGAAGCAGGCTATGGAGTAAAGGGTTACAAGATGGATGAGTTAGTTTGATTCCACTGCAACACTGAATAGTTCATTTAGCGCCAGTGAATAATGAGATGAGAGATGATCTCAGGAAGATAAATTTGGCTAATCTCATATAATTGGAAGCAGCGCATAAATTCAAATGCACAAAACCTGCCTTCTTTCCTTTCCTTTTAGTGCACTGCATCAGGAAATAGGTCAAAGAGCGCTGATGAATGATGACATGATGGATCTCAGGATTTGTCGGGTAATCTCATTTACTGTGAAGCATGAATAATGCGTCTTCTCCAGCGAGTGTCAGCACTCAGCACGGATCTGACGCCAAATAATAAATACGAAAGAAGACTCAAGCAGGAAACGCAACACAAACAATACACCCATCTCTAAAGCAGAACACACACACAGCCATACCATAACAAACACACACACACAACCACACACACACACGCAATACCATTCCTTCATCTACACACTAAATAGAAAACAACACGCAAGACAAACATAAAGCTAAGTGAACATAGGAGCCCGCCTTGGTACGGTCAGTAGCAATCAATAATCAATTATAAATTAATTAATTATTAACAACCACTGGGGGGTTAAACCTGGGTTTAGGGGCGCTAACCTCACACTTATCTCCTATATTCACCTATAAAGACGAACAGTGTACATAAAATATAAACCCTGTTCCACAACCTTACAATCAAAAAGACCGCCAGCACAGTAAGTAAATACATGTAAAACATCTAACAAAATTCTCTGACAGGATTATAAGTAACACGGGAAAGAATTAAACATTCAAGCCAAGTCTTCTCCAGCGAGTGTCAGCACTCAGCACGGATCTGACGCCAATCCTTCTCCAGCGAGTGCCAGTTCTCAGCACGGATATGACTCACAGTCTTACCCAGCGAGTGCCAGTTCTCAGCACGGATATGACGCACAGTCTTACCCAGCGAGTGCCAGTTCTCAGCACGGATATGACTCACAGTCTTACCCAGCGAGTGCCAGTACTCAGCACAGATCTGACACCCAGTCTTATCTAGCGAGTGCCAGTTCTCAGCACGGGTATGACACCCAGTCTTATCTAGCGAGTCCTAGTTCCCAGCACGAGTATGACACCTAGTCTTATCTAGCGAGTGCCAGTTCTCAGCACGGATATTACACCCTGTCTTATCTAGCGAGTGCCAGTACTCAGCACGGATTTGACACCCAGTCTTATCCACAGGGAAACGACACTATTGATTTTTGATAAACACATTGTCAGAAAGCATATATAGAGACAAGGGGTACAACTGATCGTCAGTATGTTCTCACCCTATCTCAATAAAACCGGTCATATCATGAATAATAATTCATGAAATGACACCCTTTTTGCATTTCTGTCTAGCTAATATGATACCCTTCGATAAAAACATACCATAAAGCCAACTGTAGGTATGTACTTTCAGAAGTAATTGCGTCTACTCACTGAAATCACTGAATTTCGGAAAACAGGACAGGTGTTCGTTCACAGCCGACACAGCATTGACCACTACTGCAATCAAAATGCATGAAAATGACTTCAGAATCTTTTCGTTATTGTTTACAGCCACAAACAAGGAGAACAACATCATAAGCAAACAATGCTTTCGTTCTCATCCTAAAGTATATTTATGTATGATTATAAAATATGTACTATTTTGAAATAAATTAAGTTTAAACTAATAAACTCTAAAACTTTATAACCTTGGAGCATGGCGGTGAGATAATAAATCTTCAAATAAACCCAATGTCATAATGTTGCTTGCCTCATAACACTGCAGCAAACAGTTTATAGTATACTAGTAAATTTTGGGTACGGGTCAAAGGTATGCATCGATTTCCCACTTTATAACTTCCCATAGATTTATTCAATTTCAACCACATTTTCACCAGTTGTACAGCTGTAGAGATCCATTCTACTGGTTAATATGTGACTTAGACATGTAAATGTCCTATGCATGTGCATTGGATCACTTTTTTTCACAGTTACTGAAAAAGTTACAAATTGGGGTTTTGAGTTAATGAACATGCTTTACAATTCAATAATAATGTAACATTTAAAGGTAAAACATTGTTTTTTTCCAACAAAAACATCTCTAAGAATATTAAAATTGGGTTTGAAACTGTTACACAACATTTAGCTATCCCAATATATATCCACACCACCAGGTTTTGTCATCTTACGTGACATAATATAAAAAGTTTATGGTCGGAACAATTTTGGGATGCACTGATGACCGAACAGATGGGCGGACGGGTGCGATTGTCATAGGGTGTAAATTTGAGTCGAAATGTCGGGACGCCATTTTGAAAGTAGGGGGAGTATGTCATAGGGTGTAAATTTAATAATTATTTAATAAATATACAAATTGTCTACGCTGTTTGTCGTATTTTATTACTACCCATTAAATAGTTTGGTTTATACCTTCCAGGTGTTAGATGTATATAGTTTTGGTCTAAGTCTTCATTGTTGGCTATGTTCCCCCGGGTGTTATTATTTGGAAGTCCCATTGTTCCCTGTCCATCTCTCACTAACCGTTCACTTACAGCTCACTAACTTTTACTTTTGCACGTGATTGTTTTGGCGCTAAAATCGAATGATCAATGCAATACCTTATTGCATTGTTCATTCGAGAGCCGTATCGGCAAGACCTCATTATAGATAGAAATATAACTTATATCTTCTATATATGTATTTCAGGTTAGTGTAAATGTTGTTATTTCTAGAGTATATGTGTATCGGTATCGGATTATGTATTTTGTGTATTTTAATTGTATATAAATTATAAGGCATTGTTCATTCGAGAGCCGTATCGGCAAGACCTCATTATAGATAGAAATATAACTTATATCTTCGATACATGTATTTCAGTTATTCATTGGTCCTACCCAGAAAGAACCCCTATTAATTGTTGTCACGTACAACAGCACCGGCTGAGTCAGGCCGTGACACGATGGATAAGCAAAATGAAAATAAATTATTCCTATATAGTCCCCAATACCTAGTGGGGGTATATCAATATCTAAATTGTTAAAAAACACCTTAAGTACTGTATTGCAGACTTGGGTTGCTTTTTGAAGAGAAATGAAAAAAGTGATTTCTGAGGCACAGATTGGGTCATTTTTTTTAATTATTTTTTTTCAAATGTTGTACTTTAACATCATTTTTTGTTTCTTTTAAACATGTTTAGGTCAAGATGCACCCATTAACCACAAAATATCCCAGAATTTTTTTTTTTTTAAATCCTTTGGCATTGCTACAGATATCGTATTGGATAACTTGATAAAACATTTTAGAATTAAATTTAAACAACGTTGCAAACAAAGTAGACCCAGATCAGAGTTTCGTGCAGTTAGTTTATTGAATTTGATGCTTGGAATTTGTCGTGCTCATTCGACTGCCGGTCTGGACGATTTTCCAAAGGTATAACAAAATAAAGTATAAGTGTCAACCATACATTTATCACAAGAGCAATATTATGTTCAATCAGAAACTTACAACGAGATATAAAATGGTTAAACCGTAACAATAACAAATTTACTATGCTTGCATTAAACAGAAAGTAAAGGGTGTGGCCATTTTGGGAGATAATTTGGCAACAAATTATTTCCCTGGGCTGTCGAACCCCTGTATACTTTGAAACAGATTTACAGTATGTTGCAGATCGATATCCTTCATTAAATAATCTCAAAATGTCCCGTTGAAGACGCGCTTACCTTTTTGTTTTTCGCGTCTGTTTTTCAACAATGAATCTTTCAAATGGCCTCGTGGTAAATTTATTTCCGGTTAGTTAAATCATTCGGAATGCTATTTCCGGTGTTGAGGTCCCGATCTCGCTATGCATAAGGGAGTTTAAGCGACCCAAAATATACACGTATTGTCGGTTTGGGAGCCATTGATATATGCATATTGATGAGATCCCCCGAGGCCCCGCCCCCTTTCGGCATTTGGCATTGCTACTCAAAGCGTAAATCGAGTATGGGTATAATACAGAATGGTTCGATATTAAGTGTGGATTAACACAGGGTTATATTCTGTCTCCGATTATTTTTTTAAATCTTTATATGAATTTTAATGACTTAGTTACTTAATCTTTGAATATTGGTATTCAAGTGGGAGATGACTACGCCAAATGCCCCTGTATATGGAAAATTGGCAGGGGAACTTCCAATAGTAACGCAATCGGGTTGTATAGCCAACTATTGGTGCAGGCTCTTTTACCCTCACTGTGATCGTGTAAATAAGCGCATTGTTCTGTGAGCAAATCAGGAAGTATCTGCGTCATGTAGAAACTTGTTTTATAATTTGCAATCAAAACTTTCTGATTTGAATTCAACTTCTTTCAGTTACATTTATTTAGGATCTGTAACAGCATTCATAGTAACAAAAAGAACCCACAATGTCCGATTTGAAAGCAACATGGACTACGACAGTCAATAGGACCCGTGCAAATTCAGGGATAGAGAGGTATAATCCCAAAAAGTATGACGTTTAAAGCATTGCCTTGTTATATTACAACCAAGCCTTTGGTCAGCATTTTGTAGATGCAGCGTTGTCCCTATACGCATTGATACAGGAAGGTATGGGAATATGGATGAACATATTGTAAAATTGTTCGGGAGGATGAGGCGCGGGCAACTTTAGATTGCCCAATGGAAAAAAGTTTTAGAACAAATTTATTTGAATTTAAATAAACTTTACCAGCCAAAGATTTTATTAACCAGTATGATACGTATATTTGCCAAAACCTGTTGTAATAATTTTAAAAGAAGAACCCATTATTATATATGCAAGTATTGGGTACTTTTCCCAATTCTTATATTAATTTACGCCTTACCTATCCCAAAGAGACCTTCCTACTTCGTCGCAATTCTGGGGCTTAATTGTCATAGGAAATTGTTTCTGTTTATTAAACCCCTCTGCCAAGAGCTAAGTGGGAGGAAGGTCGGTGGTTTTGATCGGCGCTGCTGGTCAACGAATGAGATTTGCCGAAATCATCATTATCTCATCTCGAGACCCGATTACATGCGGCGTCGCAAGCACCCCTCTCCTCCACAACTGCAGCAAGTCAATTAAAGATATTACACATTTTGACCACACCAAAATGATGCAAGAGAGAATAATACAAATGTGATCCGCATCGAGAAGGGAAGCAAAAGTATCAATATTAAGAGTTCGCCTATCTTGTCACTCGCTATCGTAATAAAATACGGCAGGAAACTGAGGCATGTTACATAAAACACTGTACACCAGTGTTAAAAGTTGACATAAAGGCCGGTGTCACGGCACAATACACAGTGTAATATCTCTTTCACGACATCGAGCTTTTATGTGAAAGCTTGATGCTGGACAAAATCAACGAAAATGCTCATTAAGGAGCTCTCTGTGTGGCCTTCGTCACACTTTAAGTAGCTTGTCGCTGAAGACAGTGAGCACTAATAAAAATAATCTTTATTTCCTACAGATGAGAGTAGTTATCTCTTTCAATACCACGGGCCTGTTCATATTATACTCATTACATTTGACCCAGTATAGACCCAAATCAGAGAGCTCCTATAGGAGCCCTATGCTCAAGAAATACACTGCCTTCTGATTTAGAACAGTATTTATTAGACTACCAAAAATCCAAGTAGACTGGTGCCTCGCATTCATACACGCGATCACGTTAAGGTAATAGTGCATGGCCATATTGAATTCTGGCTAATGTAGCTTACTTTGAGGTCAAATGCTACTCATGCTTTACAGAGATGAGTCTCAATCAAAACACACAGTCCAATTCAAAGCATGTGTATATGTTCTAACACTGACCGACAAAAGCTGCCTCGATAATTATTTACAAGCATTAAAACAAAGGGATTCTTTGGGCAAGTGCACCGCACTGTATAGCAAACAATTCAACAGAAACACTATGACAAATTGCAACCCGGTTCTTCATTGAGATGTTATTGTCAAGCATTTCTTTCTGAATAGGTGTTTTGAAAATATTTACCACGTGTAGTGAAACAAATCCACCGCCATTTTGAAGACAAAACGCATGTATAGTTTAATGTGGTACGAGTATTTTGGATCTAAAGCTCTTTTCCTACGTTGACCATTCACTTTTACTTGCTTTTCTACAAGGCGAGAAATGTAACTACAGCATCCACTTTTCCGATTCTCAGATCAATATTGTTTTTGATTAGATTCTCTCTCCTGAAAATCTGTTCGCTGTTGTTTACATACAGGCTAAAAGATGACACCTAATCACTCGTTATGGAAGAAATATTATTGCGCTCCAAAACTACTTTCGCGGAAAGATCGTGTTTATTTTCATAAACATGAACGTCATTCTTTTAGATACATTTTTTCTAATTCAGATTCAACTGTTTTAATGACGAAGTCGCAATTTATAACGTTTTGGATAATTATGTCAGGATTTTTTCTTCATAGCCGAATAACGCATTTAAAATACAAACGACAATACTGATCCGGCTTTGCGCAAAAAGTACACATTCATACCCTAAAGATTATAACATATATGCGAATTAAACAATTTCCAAGTATAAAATCAGAAACGTATGCTAACATTTGCATAATCACACTATGATCTGTCTCAAACCCAATAATATAATACAGGTAAGATCTAATTATATTGGCGTCAGTTAACGATCTTCGTTCGATAAGGGGGGCCTCCGTGCCCTAGTCGTATAGTCACTGTGACTTACATCACTAAGCTCATCACCGCTGTGAGTTCGAATCCCAGTAGGGTCGTTCGGATTTTTCATGTGGGGAAGCCTTCCAGCTGGCTTGTGGAAGGTCGGTGGTTCTACCCAGTTGCCGATTTGTGCCTGAAACAGTGCATAAAAGGCATCTGGGATCTTCCTCCACCTGTCATTAGCTTGACGTCGCGATATGACTGAAATACTGTTGAAAGCGACGTAAAATTAAAACAAATCAAATCAAATCGTTCGATAAGGGCGAACTCTCATTGTTGTAAACAAATGGGTTGCCTTCGGAAATCTTGAAAATCCCGTGCAAATTGTGTGCAGCCACCAGGTATAAATATCTTATCTACGGTGTGGTGTTTGGGTCCGAGTTAAGAATTTTCGCAAATTTCCCTGGAATAATTTTTTGAATTATAATCGATATTCCTTCCAATGGGGAATATAATTTTTTCCCTGGGGAAAATAAAAGGGGTTATGGTCAAAGCGTACCATAGTAAAACATACTGTGTCAAAACGTACCCTTTTTGGTTGAAGCGTACCACATAAAGGATATGTAGACACTAGGGGAAAAGTTCAATACGGTATTAAGTGATAGTTAATTGATTTTTGCACATATTATAGCTGTAAAATGCGTAATTAGTGTATTTTACATAAACCTTGATCGTTTTCACCCATACACCTACTTATCTAGCACACGATGAACAGTTATGGCATATGCATGCATGTATCTCTTATTGTTACATTAAATATATTGCACCTAGCGAAGAGTACACTCATCATTTATGTACCTGTAAACATTAAATTGGTCTAATGCAAGCAGTGTAGACCCAGATCAGACTGAGCCTAAATGACCCCCTGACCACGGTCTGCACTGTAAGTCACTTTGCTATGTACGGATGAATTTTTAAACATGAATAATTATCGTCTGCTTCAAATAGATCGTTTGTGATATAGCTAACCACCATTCCTTTGTGGGGGGGGGGGGGTTCTAAAAAAGAAGCTACTCATGAATGATAACCAGTTTTGAATCCAGACCGGACACCGCGTTACGCGTGCCGCTTCTGGATATGTAAAAATATGTAAGCTTGATATATAAAAATTGTTGATTATATATATATGTGATCATTATCAAAACTACTTGTAGCTGCTTAATAAGATTTAACAACGGCGTGAAGCTATCGATATTTAGTTATGCTAAACAGCAAACATTTAGATCTACAACCATCAGACATCGTTAAATGAAAATCTAATTAATACTCATAGCAAGTGTTATTGAAAAGGTATCCTGCAGTTTTCATGCATACTAAACCGGAAGTTGACCTGTTACGCTATAATTATGCCATAAACAATGATCGTGCCTAGTGTTATTGGCCTGTGTCAGAACTTTATAACTTATCAGGCTTCATACGACGAACTGCTTGAAATTTCAAAAATTCTCTACAGCCATGACCGGGAGAATTCGAGCACTGTAGAAACGTCAACCAAGTTACATGCATGTGTATGTATGAATCTGTCAAGTTATACGTCGAATTAGTGACACTTGTTTGTCATTGGGATATTTTTGCGTGTTCTAGTGGGGTTTTTTATTTATTAAATTATATTATAAAATAACTATAAATATTGTATGAAATAATGAAATGTAGATCTATTACTGCGAAATCTCGAAAGGTATGACTTAATTACTTAAAATATATGTTAATACATACATATATGATCAGTATCGACAATGGAAAAGGACAGGTATATAGTTGTGTCATCAGCGAATAGGTGTACTTTGAATTGACTTACATAAAGAGATCCTTTGAAAGCACAGAAAACAAAGCAAATACTGAAAATTGCAGACTCGGTTTAATTGAGTCTGTAAATGAGGAATAGTAATGGGCCGAGGACATTACCCTGGTGGAACTGGGATGGTGGAGGACATGCAAATATTTGCAGCTACTGCCAGAGACCTGAGAGACTGGTCCTCTTATGTCATAGTGATGTAGCTTGGTCAGTAATTTTTCGTGATTGGCCATATTTAACCTTGTCCGCTTACTAACTCTTATACTTTTCATCCAAGTACATGTATCATTAACCTTGAACAACTATAATTTGTCAATTTTAGCCTTGTCCTATTTGGGACTAAAGCAGTTTAAAGCTGAATGGTAACTTTCTGAACATGTTTATATGAATGTGTAAAATCTTGGCCAATTTCAAATACCAGCTAAATTGAATAAGGCATACTCATTTACAAAAAAGAACAAAACCATTTTAGCCCTGTATTCTATGTTACTGAATAATTTTCATGGGATTTAGCCAGATTTTCGGACAGTCAAAGTTTGCAGTAGTTCAGTATTTGCAAAGCTGGTAAGAAGGTAACGAATGACCACGTCATAGTGATATCTTCTTTACTCCTTTTTGCCTTTTTGATACTATGTGGTGAACTTGAGCAGTTTTCTCATTGTGTCTTACTCCTCCTTTTGTGGGATCCTTTCTGACTTGGTCAGTGTTCTAGTTACATTTGGGCAATATCCCGGCAAATGCCCCTTTGGGCAGTGATGAAAATCAAGTTTGTAAAGGCAGCCATACTGCTTGGTTCTTTTTTTATCATGATCATTCAGACGCTTGCAACTCGAGGAAACCACCATTTTATAAAAAGTACACATTTACGAAAACATCTTACCTTGAAATTATTCCAAAGCTGTGCAGTGTACTGTGTAGACCAACATCCATCAGGTAAAAACTATTTACACAAATACTTTACTATTTACACTATTTACAGTACTGAATAAATCTGGATTTATTGGAAGTCATCATCCGAGGATGAGAACTCCCATTGGTATGCGTCTTGGTGGTATTGGTTCATTTTTTCGGCTTTACAACCTGAACTTTTTCCTTTTGGTTCACTGTATTTCTCAGTGAATCCAACAGGATGGCACGGCACACTTTGTCAGTTCGGTGACGTTTCCGTTTCAGAGATATTTTAGGGCACTTTTACGGTTCCTGGACAGACTGAACACTAGATGTCGCTGACGCTGGTGGGATTGATTTCCTACGTGAAAGGTTTATCTTCTTCTTTTGGTTTGTTTCAGGATTTCTGAACGGTGTCTTCACAGGTGTCAACTATGGTTTTGTCACCATTATCTCCAGAAGAAATGTCCTGTATGACAGAAGAACTTAAATTGGACGTTGAAGCTGATTCCGTGTATGATGTACATGTACTACGTCTTGGAAATGATTCTGTGTCACCTGTGGAAAATACGCCATTCCCTTCTGTGGAGGAATGTTGCCCAGATTCAGCATCTGTAGCCAGGGGTCGATGCTCCATTCTGCCACCGGGATGTCTGCAGGTGCATGCTGGATATTCCAAGAGTCAAACAGTAGGGTGGTGTACATGTATTTCGGTTCTTTGTCAAGGGTATAAATTGATCGAAGTAGATCAAAAATTGGCCCATATACATTACCCTTCATTTCAGACCGCCACATAATCTCTGCCAAATGTCCCTCAAATTGGGAAAGCTGCGTCCCACTCATCTTCTTGAAATGCTGTTTCGCATGTTTCCAAGCGCCTTAAATCCTGTTGGTGTGGACCTCCACTTCTTCATTAGTTTCAGAATTAATGTACGTTTTCTTGTAGGAATGTTTATATATTACTGTGAAATGTTGATATCCCAATTCATTCAATGAACAATAGGCGCTCCAACCATCACTGTAAATTGTGGAGCCAGGAGCTACATGTCTGCGAATGATTGAAACCAGTGTGGCTTCGGTACGGTCTTACACAGGGTATAAGATAATAGAGTTTGACTCTCTCTCAACCATTCCAAAAATCCAAATCCTCATTCCCAAATGTGGGTTTCCACGTTCATATTTTCTCTTACGGCCGAACAAAGATTCATCAATTTCAATGGTTGCAGAAAGAGTGCGGTGTTTAGTAAATACATGAAAATACTTTTTAAAGAATTCACGCATGAAACATCCCCAATTGACGGCAGTGCTGCGGTACGAAATACCTGCAAACTTTGCACACTGCAACAATGTATTACCATCCAGATATGTTTTAATAAATTGCATAACATCAGGAATTGCTAATTTATTCTTTTCAAAGAAGGAAAACATCTAAATGCTCTTTCGTGATTGTGATTAGCATCGCATCTGAAGGACTTTGTGCCAACTCTGTCGGATATGTGCCTCAACTGCATGTCCCTTCACATTCATCCACTGGACATTTAATTACATTGGCCAGCAAGGAGTTGGCTACACACCATTCATTAACCACGTTTTCATCACACATGAAAACGGTATAGAAATTCCATGGATTTACAAAATCATCAATGGTTATGTTGTTAATATCCTGAATTCTTTGTCGAAAATTGCCTGCATGAATACGTGGTCCTGCCATTTTGAATGAGACACAATTTGAAACACTGACATATGCAACAAATATGACGTGAATGGCAGTGAAAGCAATTGCATTTGCTTTCAAATGACAATTAATTACAGTCTTACCTCAGTTTGTCGATACTTACCTGTAATTCATGGTTGGTCCGTTATATATCAATACAGTCGAACAAGCATGAACTGGGCGTTATTACCACCAGCCGATTACACAAAAGCAGTATATTCCTAAAAAATGTGTTTGAACATATGCAAAACTATTGTTTGACATGATTTAGAATGGATTAAAACATGCATTGATGTGTAATGTGCACGTTTTGGTTTGATTCCAAACAGTATGTTTCATTCAGGTAGGTATTACTGTTCATACATACGGATTAAGCCATGTACTGACCAGCATGCCCTTCATTCCGTTATAATAACTCCACGCAAATATGTTCGGTTAACAAAATCCCATGCCTTGCATAATTGAGTGATTTCCTTTAAGGTTAACTTCACTCATACCGAAAACGCCGATGTCCCGGGTCATCTGCGGATTCGATTTTTCATTTACATTCAATTTCGTGTCAGTACTGTATTGAAAATTTTAAAACACTTCCCCAAAAACTTTAACCAAGCCCCATTATATATATATATATATATCCCCCAAAGAAAATCCTTTTCCAGGGGGGGGGGGGGGGTATCTTCCCCCTGAGAAGCAAATAAATTACTTGGAGTGTTGTTGCTGCTAAGGTTTATAGTCGCGCATTAGTTATATTTAGAATTCCGTTGCTATATATATAGTCCCGGCAAGTGGCATTACTGAATATGGATTTTAAATTCCTAAAAAAGGTAATTTTACAGAAATATTACCATGAACCAACATCATTTTAGTTATATTTATACCATTTATTCAGTTCATATATCAAAATTTTTAACAATATATATATATTACATTTAAAGATTGTGGGACGTATTCCGGGACTATATATATAGCGCCGAAACTGCCTTAAAAGGCTGTTTAAGTGCCTGCATCATTACATTTCATCACGTATTACTTTAAAGACACTATTGTTTGGTTCATTTCACAAATCTGCCATTTAAACTTAAACAGCCTTTTAAGGTAATAGTGCACGGCCATATTGAATTCTGGCTATTGTAGTCAACTTTGAGGTAAAATGCTACTCATGCTTTACAGAGATGAGTCTCAATCAAAACACACAGTCCAATTCAAAGCATATGTATATGTTCTAACACTGACCGAACTATGCCGACAAAAGCTGCCTCGATAATTATTTACAAACATTAAAACAAAGGGATTTTTGGGCAAATGCACCGCACTGTATATCAAACAATTCAATAGAAAAACTATGACAAATTGCAACCCGGTACTTCATTGAGATGACAGGGATGTTATTGTCAAGCATTTCTTTCTGAATAGGTGTTTTGAATACATTTTCCACGTGTAGTCCAACAAATCCACCGCCATTTTGAAGCCAAAACACGACATGTATAGTGAAATGTGGTACGAGTATTTTAGATATAAAGCCCTGTTCCTACGTTGATCATACACTTTTACTTGCTTTTCTACAAGGCGAGAAATGAGACTACAGCATGCACTTTTCTGATTCCCAGATCAATATTGTTTTTGATTAGATTCTCTCTCCTGAAAACCTGTTCGCTTTTGTTTACATACAGGCTAAAAGATGACGCCGAGTCACTCGTTATGGAAGAAATATTATTGCGCTCCAAAACTACTTTCGCGAAAAGATCGTATTAATTTTCGCAAACATGAACGTTATTGTTTTAGATACAATTTTTCTAATTCAGATTCAACCGTTTTTAAAGACGAAGTCGCAATTTATAGCATTTTAGATAATTCTGTCGTGATTTTTTCTTCATAGGCGAATAACGCATTTAAAGTACAAACGACAATACTGACACCGGCTTTGCACAAAAAGTACACATTCATACCCTATTGATTATAACATATATGCGAATTAAACAATTAATGTCCAAGCATAAAATCAGAAACGTATGCTAACATTTGCATAATCGCACTATGATCTGTCTCAAAACCAATAATATAATACAGGTAAGATCTAATTATATTGGCGTCAGTTAACGATTTTCGTTCGATAAGGGCGAACTCTCATTGTTGTTAACAAATGGGTTACCTTCGGAAATCTTGAAAATCTCGTGCAAATTGTGTGCAACCACCAGGTATAAATATCTTTCTACGGTGTGGTGTTTGCGTCCGAGTTAAGACTTTTTCACAAATTTCTCTGGAATATTCATTTGAAATATAATCTATCTTCCTTCCAATGGGGAATAGAAATTTTCCACTGGGGAAAATAAAAGGGGTTATTGTCAAAGCGTTCCATAGTCAAAGCATACCGAGTCAAAACGTACCCTTTTTGGTTTAAGCGTACCACATAAAGGATATGTAGGGGGAAATGTTCAATACGGTATTAAGTGATAGTTAATTGATTTTCGCACATTTTATACCTGTAAAATGCGTTATTAGTGTATTTTACATAAACCTTGATCGTTGTCTCCCATACACCTACTTATCTAGCACACGTCGTGACGATGAACAGTTATGGCATGTGCATGCATGTATCTCTTATTGTTACATTAAAATAAATTGCACCTAGCAAAGAGTACACTCATCATTTATGTACCTGTAAACATAAGATTGGTATAATGCAAGCAGTGTAGACCCAGATCAGACAGCCTAAATTACCCACTGACCACAGTCTGCACTGTTAGTCACTTTGCTATGTACGGATGATTTGTAAACATAAATAATTATCGTCTGCTTCAAATGGATTGTTTGTGATAAAGCTAAACACCATTCCTTTATGGGTTTCTTTTTCTAAAAAAAAGAAGCTACTCATGAATGATAACCAGTTTGAACCAAGACCGGACACCGCATTACGCGTCATCCTCTTCTGGATATGTAAAAATATGTAAGTTTGATATAGGGGCCTATAGAATTTTTTTTATCATATATATATGTTATCAATATCAAAACTACTTGTAGCTGCTTAATAAGATTTAACGACGGCGTGAAGTTATTAATATTCAGTTATGCTAAACAGCAAACATTTAGATCTTCAACCATCAGACATCGTTAAATGAAAATCTAATTAATACTCATAGCAAGTGTTATCGAAAAGGTACCCCTGCAGTTTTCATGCAAACTAAACCGGAAGTTGACCTGTTACGCTATAATTATGCCATAAACAATGAGCGTACCTAGTGTTACTGGCCCGTGTCAGAACTTGATAACTTATCAGGCTTCATACGACGAACTGCTTGAACATTCGCAAAATCTTTACAGCCATGACCGGGAAAATTCGAGCATTGTAGAAACGTGTGTGAATTGTGTAAATCTTGGCCAATTTTGAATACCGGCTTAATTCAATAAGGCATACTCATTTACAAAAAAGAACAAAACCATTTTAGCCCTGTTTTCTCTGTTACTGAAATAATTTTCATGGGATTTAGCCAGATGTTTCGGACAGTGTTTGCAGTAGTTCAGTATTTGCAATGCTGGTAAGACGGTCACGAATGACCACAACATACCTTCTTAACCCCTGGAATGATTTTCATTTAACTGTAACTTATGGCCGTGTTGATACTATGTGTTGAACTTGAGCAGTTCTGTCATTGTGTCTTACTCCTCCTTTTGTGGGATCCTTTCTGACTTAGTCAGTGTTCTAGTTGCATTTGAAATCCACAATGGTTTGTACAGGCACTAGCATGCTGCTGTTATGTAGCATTCATTTGATTATTTACTTTGACAATGTTAGACCACCATACTTATTTCAATTACATGTGTTAGCCAATATGGAGAATTGAAATGCTTGGTGACAATGGATATAATGTCAGACTATATAGTGTTCAAATAGACATTCTAAAGAGAAAATAAGGATCCCTTGCACCTCGGGAACAGTTTGAAAATTACGATGTCATAGATAGTTTTGGAATTAGTTAACCGCAGATGTTGGTGGAATTGCCCAAAATTTGGTAAATTTGGAGGTAATTTCTTTTCACTATAAAAACGTTTTTATTTTTTTCTATTAATGCAAATGAAAAGAGGGATATAATTTCCAGTTGTATAGAGTGGCTTTTTTAGGGGTTGAGTAATATCTTTGCTGTTTTCACCATAAATGCACCGCCACTACTTGTTTTGGTGGCCATCTTGATTCGCCATTCTGAATTACCTTAAGTTGGGGTACTAAGCAGTTTTGCTGAGTATATATGTTCTTTGTTCTTCTCACTATCAAGCTCCAAATACTCCTGTCGTAAACACATCGTCTTCTCTTCCCCTTTCACTCTCCTCGTGTTCATAAGCAACCCATGTGCTTCGATGTATCTCTTTTCCATCATTATCTCCGCAACTCCTCGCAAATGACCTATATTATCTAACATATTTCTTTCGAAGAACTTCTGGCTGCACTTATAGCCTCCTAGAGTAGATCGTTTTACAGCTCCATATTCCTTAAATTCCTCCAGAGACCTTCCTACATTGTCGTGTTCCGGGGCTTAATTGTCATAATATTTGGCAGAGAATATCCGCTCTGCAAAGAACTAAAAGGCAGGTCGGTGATTTTGATCTCATGCGCTGCTGGCAACGAATGGGATTATACGAAATCATCTTCCTGAAATCATTCATTGGCGCTATATGACAGTGCCCTAAAACCCAACTCATCATCGTCATTATTATGATATTCTCAACTATGGTGTTCCCAGAAAGGTTTTTATTTATAGACACTCCTAAGTATTTTACAGGACACGAACTGTACTGTGACCCTTACAGATTTCGAGTGATGTGTAACACTTCATTATTTTGCGCTTGAGACCAAAAAGACTGTATACCAGGGGCCCGTTTTACTAAACTACTTACGCAAAATTTTTGCGTAAGTCAAAATTTTAAATTTTAATTTATATTTTTTATTATCACTTGCTACAAACAGCAAATAGCCAGATCAGAGGACGCGCTTTTAGCGCGTCCTCTGATCTGGCTTTTTGCTGTTTGCAAACGTTTATGATCGAAAAATAAGAGTTAAACGAGTTTGACTTACGCAAAAATTTGGGCCTCAGTTTCCCAAACTGTAATGATAGCTTATTGTCAACTAGCCTTTCGGAACACTTCCTATGTAATTGACCAAGTTTCATTGAGACCAGATCAGGTTTTCCATGGCTTAATGAAATTTTTCTGTCACCTGCATATAAAAGAAGTTTACATTCTGGGTCTATGCTAGTACCCATGTCATTTAAATAGCGAAGAAAGGGAGAGGCCCTAGAATACTACCTTAGGGAACACCGCATTTTATAAGGTTGATGTTTGGAGTTAATTTTGCTCATGCTAAATAGATTTACTCCTATCCGATAAGTAAGATCTGTATTGATATGGTGCCAATAAGTTTTAGTTTTCTAAATAGGATGTCAGGATCAACAGTTTCAAATGTCTTTTGGAGATCTAGCATGATAATCGCTGTATACATGATTTTAGATGTAGTCAATTCAACGGTAACGAGGAGATGAATTAAGCTAGAGTAGTGTTATCTAAAGCAAGATTTTTGCTCATATATATGAGATTATTCTTAGTTACAAATTATTCTAACTGGGTGTAAACTTTCCGCTCTAAACGTTTTGACACTATGCTTAAAATAGTGACCAACTTCCAACATGAGATTTTTCTTATACAGAGATTTCATCCTGTTTAAAATATTCGGGTACGATGCCTTCGGATATAGTTGTATTGATGATAAAAGTAATTGGAATTTTAATAGCATCAGCACCGTCCCGTAGGACCTTAGCTGGTGCAACATAAGTCCTGGGGTGATTTTGTACCAAAACAGATGCTATGCCTGTAAAAAAAAAAAAAAATAATAGTTAAAAACAAATTAAAAGTACAGCGCTCCCTCTCTAAGACGACACCTATTGGGAGACACAGATTGTGTTTGTTGTTCGGAGGGAGTCGTTACAGGGAGGGAAGATTAAGACTTGGCTACATTTGCAAACAGCTTGAATCCAGATCAGACGCCGCGTTAAGCGGCGTCTGATCTGGATTCAAGCTGTGTGTCACTCGTTATTTATATGTATTCTATCAAAATATCCATATTATATAACTTTGAGAAAAACAGCAGACGACAATTTTAAACAGACGATGTTGCAGCAGTAAACGCGTAGGACATATTTGTTTTGTTTAGGAAACTGCGGCAAGGGTTGTTGTAAGGAGGGATTCGTTGTTGGGAGGGTCGGTGTCACTGTTTTGTTAATATCTGGGGAGCGGGCATTATATAATGTTGTAAAAACTTGTAGCCCAATCCCCTGCATGTATATTATATGCAATAAATATGTTTAAACTAGGGAGCACTGTAGATCATGACATATTTCACTTAATTGTCATAGGGGATATTTTCTGTTTATTAGACCGAGATTATCCCCTCTACCAAAAACAAAAAGGAAAACAGGTCGGTGGATTTGATCCCATGTGCTGCTTTGCAACGATTGAGATTAGCCGAAATCATCTTCATCTCATCTTCCCTCATCATTCATCTGCGTTATATGACCTTTTTGTGTCTCAGTGACGTAAACCCAACTCATCCATCATCTACTTGAAGTAACTTCTGCTGGAAGATATCTTTATCATATATTTTGAGAGACCTTGCCAAGAGAGTACTTGACCTTTTTAGCTGCTGCTGGAAGCGAGTAGCGAGTGGATGCACGCAACAACTTGTAAGGTATTTTTTCAAACAATTCAGACCCGATTCTTTTCAAATGTTTTCTTGTCGTGTGCTTATTTTCTAATAACGAGTGATTTGTTTTCATTGCTTTTGCACTAAAGAGAAGCTTTGTCACACATCTTGGACCTAAAATTAGCGTTCATGATTTGGTGGATGTGTACTGTTTAACCCTCTGCCTGCTACAGGTGTATTTATGATTACTGTTGCAAACAATTTGGATCCAGGCCAAACGCCGCATGGTGCGGAGTCTCATCTTGTTTCAAACTGTTTGACACTACTGATATTGGCTGTAGAAAATTTGCTAACAAAATTAATTCTGGCGAGAGATCTAGCACGTCCCCTGGACCTATATCAGGCATTAACGCAAACTGCTGTGTATCGTTTGAGTGATCAAAATCCACCTTGTATGAACACAATATCTCCCGAGTTACTGATGATGAGTTGTCAATGGATGGCATGGTAATGGCGATGGCCCAAATAACATTGTTGTTGTGGTTCTATGATGGGTCTGTTTATTCTGTGAGATTTTCCCAATGACCATACATTGTTCTCCACTCTTCAACAGATGACCACTTCACATACGTGTCCATTTTATCTTCAAAAACATTTACAGGTAAGGTTTTTTATTTAATCACTGTATATTATCTTATGTCGAACGTTGATGAAAGCATATTAAATTGTTGATAAATTCTTAACCAAACAATGAGTAACAAAACAGGGGCCCGTTTCATAAAGCTTCTTACGACAAATGTTGTCGTAAGTCAAAACTTTAAAATACGTTTAATCTCTGATTTCTCTATCGAATCCTGTCTTGTGACATCTTTTTGGAATTGTCTTTTCAAGACGATTCCAAAAAGATATCACAAGACAGGATTAGATGGAGAAATAAATAATAATTGAGAGTTTTATAATTTGACTTACGACAACATTTGTCGTAAGATGTTTTATGAAACGGGCACCAGGATTGTGAATAGAACGTTTATGGAAAAGTGTTGCCGATACAGCTAAATCATTCACTAACTGTAAAAGGTTTCGGGTGTCTCTCCAGTAATTTGATAGAAATTGAATCGGTTAAGTGAAAGTATAGCAAAAATATCTCCCTATGCGTTTGTCTTTGAAAATATTTAGTGCGTTATTAAGATACTCTACAAAGAATGTATTCATGTAATTTGCAGGTTGTCGATACAAGTATGTGACACGAGGTGTACTGCTGGGTAAATTAAATGTAGCACCGTCAGTCAGCAATATCCGACCAGGAATATAATCACTATCTTGTTTGCACCGCGACTCACAGTTGCAGCTGCTGTGATATGTGATCATTTTGGTAATGGTTCACTATGCTGTCGATGTTCTCCCTTAGACATTGTGGATCACTTGAACAATTTTACCGTCTGAACTTTGTCAACAGTTTGTGTAGACCATGTTTTTCCTCCACGACACTTTGCATTTACTTTCCTTTTGAGATTGAGATGTACCAAGTGTCATTTTAATAAATAATATTTTTTCGCCTCTGTTAACGAATGTATTTGTTGACACTTGCATTTCTGTCATGTCCATGGCGTCTTATTTCTATTCGTTTGGAACCATCTTTATCATAGTTTCATAGCTCCGAGTAACTCATGCCTTTGCGCACATGGATCGTCGTCTCTTCTTATAACATGGTCGACCACATAATATCAAATACAAACAACGTCTGTAAATTTAGAATACCGTCGAGTTGAATGACTTGCGTCCGTAATACTGTCGACTGAATTTTGGCCCGTTTCTTTGTAAGAGCGCTCTCACAAGACGATATCCTCTCCGCTAATTCATAACTGTGTTCATCTGTTTTCCTCCTCTTCATTTGGCACATTCCTAATGCGTTACACACAGAAACCATCCTACTTTGCCACAGTGCTGGTGCTTAATTGTCATAGGGAATCTTTTCTGTTTATCAGACTGAGATTTTCCCCTCTGCCTAGAACTAAAAGGAAGGCAGGTCGGTGGTTTTGATCCCATGCGCTATTTTGCAACGAATGCTATTAGCCGAAATCATCTTCCTGAAAGCACCATCATCTCATCTCATTACCCCACATCATTCATCGGCGCTATATGACCTATTCTGTTTCGCTGTACCGTAAACCAAACTCATCCATCTAACGAGTTACAGAATCTGTCAAGTTGAGATGGTAGCATATTGTTGCTCAATAATCCATGCGTTATCCGGACACTACCGTATCAAATATTTACCATCAGATAATTCTATTGAGGGGTACCAAGTCGAAAAGTATCCACAGATGTCACATGATAACTTGCAACAAATTGCTGACCCTGCGATTTCATCAACAAGGCCGGGTACTTATGAACACTGACCACTACATGTATTGTGATAAATCATGAGCATAAAGTTTTGTAGGGATTACACAGAATTCAATACAATTAGCTCTTTGCCATTTGCCACTGAACAAATTTGTATTATTTTGCTGTCATCCTTGATTCCTGAGTTTTGCAGGTATGCTTCCGCCAGTGCTGCATTAATGCTTTGCAAATAAGTCGGTCCTGGGTGTATTTTCTTTATATTCTGACGTCTTTCTTGTAGTTCTGTATGTTCTGCCTCTGCACCATAAAACTTACGTTTAATATTCTTTTCGGTGTTTCCTGAATAGATCTGTTTCTGCTTGGTGTAGACAGTGATGAAGTTCTGTTTCTTTTTAAAGTTGTAAGCCGGAATAAAAAAGTAGCTGATACAGAAGTTGATTTGTTGCGAATTGGAGATCTTTGCAACAATTCCATATTTAGTGATTGTTTGAGATAAAGTGAAGTATTCAGTCATCGAATAACCTGTAACTATTAGTTCTAGTGTTGCTATGCAATGCCTACTCGGGGCCCGGCGGTTGTACAGATAACCTGTTGTTTCATTAAGAAACAGGGGTAGCTAGGTGTTTTGTTATGGTTTACTACCAATTTATTTTAATTGCCATGGACTATTTGTACAAATTTACCACACATTGATAGCAATCTAATAAATGGCGTCAAGTGAGTTAAAAACAATTGTGTTGTTTCATCATTGATTTACAAAAGCGATGTGATAGAACATGTACAGCAGACTGCTGTTACATACTACAGTATGAGCATGCACAGTTTATTTAGTTATAGTTTGTTTCAAGAAATTCCCCATGAATGAAGTTTGATATATAGAACACTAGTTTAATCTGAGGATCTCCTACCAGTAGCTAGGATATGGGTTGAATTATTGTTTTGCATTTCTGTACATTATAGTTTTTAGTCAGAGTTATGCTATATCCTTGAATGTGTATTTTTTGCTGTTCAATCCAAGTTATTACAATTCTTTGAAAAAACCCAATTTCATACAAATTTGCATACCCATTTTCAGCATGCCTGCCACCAACCATTCCGCTGAATAACTTTTTTAAAGAAATGTTTTGTTTATTATTTCACAATCTGAGAAAGGATGTAAAAATGTTTCAGTTTGCTGACCACAGAAACTGCAATTTTTGTCATTTTTTATTCCTACTGTCTTCAAATATTTATTTGGTGCCAGAATTCTGTGTTGAATTTGTACTGGAACCATTTTAGGTTCGAGTCTCTGGCTTTTTTTCGTAAATTGCCGTATATATTTTTAAATTCAAAGTTTTTTAAGTTAAGTTCAATTCTCCATACTTCTGCCGCTTTGGGAGGAGCACTGCAATTTAATAAAGTTTGATGATTTTTTTGTGAGCCTTTTGCATCTATAGTGACCAATTGTATTGCTTTTGGCCAAAGTGGTCTAATCATGTTTAGTTCTTGTGTTTCTTTTTGTAGATTAGTTTTGAGTCTATTTACCTAATAAACCGTTATTTTGAATAAAGTTAGTATCGATTTCTAATCTGTTACGGATTTCTTTAAGGTTGCTAGAATTACAGTTAGCGTTTATAAGATCTGCTACGAAAAGAATGTTCTTATTGATAAATGATCTATACAAAATCGTTTTGCCTCCGACCTTCACTAGGGGGATTATGCAATAGTGGCTGAGACAGAAAGTCTTCCCAGGTTACTATACCGGTATTAACAGTTTTGTAGAAATGAACCCAAGCATCAAAACATCTTTCCAGAATGCATTACATGTATTTATAGTGCTGAGTTTGTTTTGTAAAAAGTAACTACCATAATTAAAAGTTGCTTTTACTGCTGGGAAGGTTTTTTCTAAAATGTTCATCCGCTCTCTGTTTTCTTTTAAGATCCTACGTACCTATGTAACCTTGTTTTGAGTTTATGATTGTTAATAAGTTGATCAACTTTAAGCCCATGTCAGAATATTGCTGTGTTATTGTGTTTCTTTTTATTTTATCTGGTTTGTTGTTCCATAGAAATTTGAAAAATAGTGAGTTTAATTTTTGAGTATATTGTTCGTGGGGTTTGGTAATAATAGTAACAGGTGATCTGTATTTGAAACTGCGAGACTTTTTAGAACCGTATTTTTTCCAAATGGTGTCAATATCCTTTTAGACCAATTAGTTAAAAGTGATTTAATTTCTCTAATTTATCGGGATAGTTACGATTATTGATTTCTTCTAAATAAACATGAACATTATTTGCTTGAACACGAGATGTACATTTTTCCCAACATACATGTATATTTTTATCTTCAAAATATTTTCCTCGCTCTCTTTCTTACTGCTAAACCATACAGCTTTAGGTTTTCAATATTTATGTGAAGGCCGGAGGCGTCCGCATAGAACTTTGATGTTTCAAGAGCAAATTGTAGAGATATTTCCGTTGGATCAAGTGTTAGTGTTGTATCGTCAACATACTGAGATGCTCTTCATTTCCTACTTTTATACCTTTTACGTTTTTTTATTAGTTTTGATCATTATTGCCAGGATTTCTGCGCATAGAATAAAAATGTAATAGGAGAGAGGATCCTTCAGGAATTGTCTTGGTCTGTTAACCATCCATGACTATAGGCTATTTAGCGTCTAAAATCACAAAGCCACTTTACAAAGCGTATTTGAATCCTGTATGGGTAGCGCCGTACATCTAGGCGACCACTTCTGTTGAAAGTAGACCTTTTATCGTGTGGCAAAGTATTTTTCCAACATGACGAACGCTGGTTGACGTTTATGCTTTTCTAACACCATTAATATTCTGTTGAATGCGTGCAGATCGTGGTCTCCCAGATCTTTGGTCATTATGGTTTGCACTTGTTCCATTTTGTCTGTAATTAACGACATTTCTGTGAATTGCTGATGTTGATGGTTGCGCGCGATGTGGAAATATCTGCTGAAACCGTTGCATTGTTCGCACCTAGCTTTCTGTCCTGGCGAACGTTGTCACTATCACTAATCTCTCCTGAGCAGTATACTGTACACCTACCATCCTGCATTTCTACATACTTAAAGGAATGTCTGGCACACACATTAAAACGAAAATCAAGGAAATAATCACATATGATTACAGTGGACTAATTCAATAAACTACTACATGTACTACTACTTATGCTGAATTACGCTCAACATGACTAGCCTTTTGTAGTTCAATTAAAGTCAGTAAGACGTTTAATTAAACTCAATTTACTCTGGGACAATTGGTCTGATCTGTCAACTCATGAAATAGCTAGTGATTGTCTGCGAGAATCCTGAGCAAAATAGTTCCAAATATTCTAAACAATATGTTTAGCCTTGGAACCTAGGGGACACCATGAAGTCTGAATGCTTAACACCAAATAAGGTAACAATTAGCCAAAAATGGGGCGCCTATACCACAGTGGGTCGGTTTATCATCACTTGTACGGCCCTGCTGCACAAGAGCAGCTGGGTTTTTGTAGTGACGTTGAAGAGCGTATAATTGCGAACCTTACAACCCGGTTTTGATCCCGGGTCAGAGTAGGTACGTGTATATGAATTTTACAAACACCCAGCTATATATCAATCTTAGCTTTAAGGTTGTTTCGTAAAAAATGTAAGTGCATTCTGAACGACTTTTACAAAACTTGAATGTGAGCTTGGTGTTGAAAACCTTGAGTTTTGTTAGTGCAATGCCGTTTTTATCTTGTTTGACACAAATGCGTTTCTTATAAAACTTTCCGTGTACATAACTTTTGCGGTGATCCAGATGCATCCATAACTGTCTGTCTTGTTCAACTGTGGGGGGCAACATATTTGGCTCAGGATCCAAGGTTATGAAGATCTTTAGTTAAGTCTGAGATCGTTCTAAAGCATTTGATTGGTCAGATTTGAGCTTTTGCTCAAATCTGACCAATCAAATGTTTCAGAACGATCAACCGTACAACTTTTTATAACCTTTTGGCCTGTACAATAATCCCAAAATATTGCTTTTAAAACTTCTACAGTAGACTTTTCTCACTCTAGTAGAGTGAGAAGACGTTATTGTTTCCCGTTTAAACGCAAACGGAACGAAAACGCAATGTTATTAAATGAAAGAAAATGACAACTTTTCAATGTTATATTATACTTAAATGAAAAGCAGTATACTAAAATCGTTTTGACACAAACGCGAGTATTGGAAAGAAATAACGTGTTCTCCACTTTTCAAACTCACCTGTTACCACACAGCTAACAAATAGCATCAGGACAAGAAAAATAACACTAAAATTCATCGTGACAAAACACTTTCATAAACAAATAGATATTATCTTACTCTGTTCCATATATAGCTGAACATATCACACAGAAAACACGACATTTCTGGCATACAGTGGAGAATCTGTTATTCTTTCCCAATAAACGCGTTTACGCTAAAACTATTATTTGCAGTGCAAACAGTTTGGAGCCAGATCAGACGCCGGGTAACCCGGCGTCTGATCAGGCTCCAAACTGTTTGCCACCAAGATAAACAAGAATTATCAGAATTGTCCAAAAGTTGTTCTTTTTTACGTTTTAGTGGTTTGCGTACGTTTGCGTTTAAACGGGAAAGAATAACAGATTCTCCACTGTAGATAAGGTGAACGTACTCTGTTTATCTTATTAATTGTCATTGGCGCTAAATGCGACTTTGCAAACAGTTGGATCCTGATCAGGCGCCGCGTAACGCGGCGTCTGATCAGGATCCAAACTGTTTGACACTCGTATCGGTACGTTCTTAGTTATACTAGATTGAATCTTACGTCGATCATGCAAACAATAAAATTGAAGCAGACGACAATGAAACGGTGTAGGGATAAAAATCTCATGAATTTGGCAGCGAAAAAGTTAAGAGATATATAGTGATATAATGAGACAGACTATTCCTAGCAGCTTATATCAAGATAAAATTAAAATTGAAATAGTTTTACTTTTTATATTCCATTGAAAATATTGGCGTTTAATTCCTATAGACACAATTGGTCCAGGGGCGGGACTTGTGAATATCTTTCGTGGGGGAGGTGGGGCTTATGGGTTATTTCTCCGCGAATCACTGCTTCGGTTATGCGGTTATGGCTGTTATTTTAGAGTACACATTTTTCGTGTTAACAATCTGTTATATGGATTAAATGCACATGCGTTCTAATAAAATGTTCATGTAATATTAGAAATTACATCAAATATAATGTAAATACATGTATAAGAAATGAACTGATTTTTTCAGCGTTTAAGCGAAATAGACGACAGCAAATGATTGGTAAATTTGCCAATCATTTTGTCATTTATTTCACTTAAACGCCGAAAAAATCAGTTCATATCGTAAGTATTGGCATTTGAAAATATTAGTCTTTAAATAAACACCTTTTTAAAATGGCGCGTGTACTCGTCCCTAGGGTAGGATGAGCTAATATTAAAGAGAGGCGCTTGACATAATAGGTTAATTGAAAAAGAAATGTTAAATACAATATGTTTGAGAAATGTTAAATTTGACAAAAAGAGGCTACATGTATCTAGTTGAAGCTTTTTGACGTGTAAAATTACACCTATAGCACAAACTAGTTTAAACAACCATCTAGTTTTTTACAAATGAGGAAATTTAAAAATCAGTTTTCTCTTTAACGCAAGGCAAACGAAATGCAAAAAGCTCCTTTAGGAGCTTTTTGCATTTCTTTTCCCCCTGCGTTAAGCTGTTATCTGTTTTAAAACAGTTTGTGTAGGAGTATTCCAGGTGTCTCTTTAGAGAGTGTTAACAGTACACCATTTAGCTCTATACTGTCGTAAAAACAAATGAGTTTGTAAGACAAGTGTGTTTAGAAAGGATTATGATGTTCTCACGTCAACAGTTGAAGTGATACCGCCCATGAAAACAACATCTGCAAAAACAACATGTACTAGTCAACATAGTTTGAATGCCTTTTCCATCGTGAGCAAAATCGAAATGCCTCAAGTACCGCGGAGAAGACGTTATTCTTTCCAAATAAACTTCTTAACCTATTACCTGATAGCCTACATGTATTTCTCGTATTGAAGATAGGTGACTACTTAAAGCAGGTTGAAAGTAAAGCAGAATGCGCCTTAGGGTGCATTCTGCTTTACTTTCAGCCTGCTTTAAGCTATCATGTGCTAGAATATGGAAAATATTATCTATAATATATATTTATGACTGATTAAATTGGAACTATTTTCTTCAGCGGAGTAATAAATCATATTCGCTAAAAGGCGCTTCTGTGGGGGGAAAGGGTTGATGCTAAAACAATTATTCCCATTTTAAAAAGTTTTGACCCAGGTCACCCGACTCAAATTAAAATAAAACGTAAGACATTTCAGAAATTCGTAATTTTCTATAACCATATTTTATGACTGACGGACGCGGTACAGTGGTAGCACACTCAGCTACGATGTCAGGGGTCGTGAGTTCGATCCCCCGACGGACCAAGTTCTTTGGATGAGACTATAAAAACCGAGATCCGGTGAATCAGTGCTTTACACTGGGCATCTAAAAGAGCCAGAAAACTCTGTCGGAAATAAGAGTAGGATCACGCCCGCCCGGGTTTTCTGTATCCGCTCGCCTCTCTCTCGGCGTCCAATTAGCCCATAGATGATAGAAACGGACGATAAGAAACACGCAAACAAGCAATATTTTATTTGCCTTTGGATTTCGGGAAAGAATAACGTCTTCTTTACTTTACTCTGATAGCGTCTCCCCAAACGTCCGTTTACTTAATCCACTAATAGAATTCTTTTGAAGAATATGTAGTGCTCTAAACTTTAAACACAAACTAAACGCAAACGCAATACAATAAAATGTAGAAAAAGACAATCTTTTGAAAAGTTCATACCATTTATATTTTAATCTGAGCGACAAACAGTTTGGAGCCTGCTCAGACGCCGGTTTAACCGGCGTCTGATCTGGCTCCAAACTGTTTGCAACGGAAAATATTTATTTAGCGTTTATGGGAGAGAAAAAAATGTTTTCTCCATCGTATCGCGCTAAAAATTATGTTTTTATCAAATCCATAATAATTCTTTTTCTCTGCCCCTATGTTACCTCACATTCTTCTGTCACCTGTAGTTTCTCGCATTGGTAAACGTGCTATTTATTTACAGTGGAGAAAACATTATTCTTTCCCAATAAACGCGTTTACGCAAAAACTATTATTTCTATTGCAAACAGTTTGGAGCCAGATCAGACGCCGGGTACCCGGTGTCTGATCAGGCTCCAAACTGCTCGCCACTCAGATTAAAAAAGATAGTTAGTAAAGTCAACAAGTTGTCATTTCTTACGTTTAAGTGATTTGCGTTTCGTTTGCGTTTAAACGGGAAAGAAGAACGTATTTCTCCACTGTAGCTGTGAACGTCGCTTCTTCTCAGAGGTGTTAACTTGATTTTACAGTTCGCAGCTGAATGTAACAAATATATTAACCCCTTGCCACTACCGAAATCTCGTCTGCTTTGAAAATGTCGTCTGCTTTGAAAATGTCGTCTGCAAACTTTGTCAAATTCAAATGTGTGCGTTTCTAAATTGAAGAAACTGTAAGTCGAATGTCAAACCTTTTTGAAAAGCGACGTTTGAATCTGAATCCAAACTCTTTGCAAAAGTTGGTCAATGTGCGACTTTCAGCTAGAATAAAGGTTAGATATGACAAAATGGTAATTCTCACGCACAGTGAAACCTTTAAATTAGTCACCAGAAAGATGATGCATTATCCTTATAAAAAGGCCTATGTTACAAATTAATACATGGTAAGAGTTATGCAGAAACTCATTGGAAGCTTTCGGTATTGCTTTCGCCATTCATTAATAAGACGTGGTTTGAAATTTTCGTTATAACATACTAACCAAACACTAAAAACAGATTAACTATACTAGATTTATTTAATGTTTCGTGCTTAAAGAAGAGTAGACGTTCTTCTCCAGTAAACGCATTTACGCTTAAACTTTTATTTCCACTGCAAACATTTTGGAGCCAGATCAGACACCGGGTTACCCGGTGTCTGATCTGGCTACAAACTGTTTGCCACTCGGATTCAAATAAATCGTGAGAAAATTCAAAATATTGTCATTTTCTAGATTCTAATGCATTGCGTTTGCGTTTGGTATACATTTTTAACACATTCAACCCTAGCGACCAGTATACTCGTCATTTACAAACAGTGAGCATTACACGTTTCCTATACAAACAGTGTAGAACCTGATCAGAGGGCTCCTTAAGGAGCCCTCTGATCAGGGTCTACACTGTTTGTCATTTTGAAATATATTGTTAAAATCAACCCTAAATAGTCAAAAATGGACTTGACTTATTTTGAAATTGGAAATTAAAAGTTTAAGGGTTGAATAAGTTAACGTAAAATAATAACGTGTTCTCCACTGAAAACACTTCATACAGGCACGGGGGACCAACTAGGTATTACGATTAAATGTTACTCTACGATAACCTATTTTTTTTTTTTTTGAAAATCAGGTTTTAAAATAAATTTATTGCAGGTCTTAGATTTGAGATTAGCACTATTTACATGGTTTTAGTTTTAGTGCTAGGAGTTGCTTTGAATTACTGATACTTGAAATATGAGTTTCAGAAACATAGTGTGTTGTAATTAGTAATACATAGTGTCTTATAATTCTTATTTGAATGGCATGGTTAATGTTATGACGAAATGTATATTATGTTTGTATTATGAACCATGATGAGACTGAAATAAAGATATATATATATGGGTATTATAACAAATTTGTATTGCTACGAAAGCAACTTTGTTTTCGTAGACAAACATTTCTCACTGTATACACTGACTTCGTAGCAATACAAATCTGTTATAATACCCATATAGGTTGTCCTAGAGTAACATTTCATCGTAATACAGTGGAGAATCTGTTATTCTTTCCCGTTTAAACGCAAACGTACGCAATCGCACGCAAATGCAAAGCACTAAAACGTAGAAAAGTACAACTTTTGGACAATTCAGATAATTCATGTTTATCTTGGTGGCAAACAGGTTGGAGCCTGATCAGACGCCGGGTTACCCGGCGTCTGATCTGGCTCCAAACTGTTTGCACTGCAAATAATAGTTTTAGCGTAAACGCGTTTATTGGGAAAGAATAACACATTCTCCACTGTACCTACATGTAATTGGCCCCCCGTGACAGGTGTGACGGAAATATTTATCAGTAAAACAGCATCTAACACCTGTAAACTTCCGTGAAAACAAACAACAGATAAAGTTACGCAATAAAGCTACTATATGTTTAACTTTCAGTAAACTATTACAAGTATTGAAGACTGTGGGTGTATGCGTCTAAACGAGAGTGGCCGCTGGGCACAGTTGTGGCTGTATACAGTGGAGAAAACGTTATTCTTTCCCGTTTAAACGCAAATCGCTAAAATTAAGGAAATAACCATTTTTTGAATTTCTAATTATTGTTTTTAATCTGAGTGGCCAACACTTTGGAGCCTGATCAGACGCCGGGTTATCCGGTGTCTGATCTTGCTCCAAACTGTTTGCATTGGAAATAATAGTTTTAGCGTAAACGCGTTTATTGGGAAAGAATAACGTTTTCTCCACTGTACAAAAATTAATAACCAATTTCCTTTAGTTTTCCTTGAACATTTAACCCTAGTTAAGAGTACACTCGTCAGTCACAAATAGTATACAGGTACCTGTGTACCTGTGAGTGTAATAATGAAATTGAAAGTGTGTAAAGTGCACGTGTCCTTTGTAAATATTCAATAACGTAATCAGAGGGTTCCTGAAGGAGACCCCTGATCGTGGTTTCTACTGTTTGTCAATTTGAAAATATATTGTTGAAATTAACCCTAATTAGTCAAATATATATACGTAATTGGAAATGGAAATTGTCCGTTAACAATTTCAGGAGTAAATTAGTTAAATGAATTTCATAATGGTTATATATTTTGCAGGGCTACCATAAAGTGCTCTTAAAAACACTAAGATTTTCAAGCACGATTTTAGGAATTGTACCTTTAACCCTTTCGCTGCCAGGCTCTATAACACTAGCATAATTTTGCGAACAGTTTTGATCCCGACAAGACGCCGCGTATCAATGTTTCCTAAGTAAACTAAATCCTAAAAGAGCAGAAATCCGAAAAATCCGGGAATAAAGCCGTAAGTCCGGAGAAATTATGAAAAATCGTAAGATTTCGAAAAACTCCGGAGAAATGGCAGCCCTGAGTTTGTTTGCCCATCTTTTTATATACGATTTTTACGGACCTCTATATTTTGCACGTTTATGTGATAAATAATTTTATTTCATGTTATACTCTTCACAACCTAAACCGTTAGTCAAATAAGAATAACTCTAGATGCAAACTATTTTAGAGTTGACTTTTTTTTAATTAAAAATAGTTTGAAATTCTCTTTTATCAGATTCAACCATTTACATTGTATATCGTCACTTCTACCCTCTTGGTTAACTGAACGTTTTCAACATTGGTATATATACAGTGGAGAATCTGTTATTATTTCCCAATAAACGCGTTTACGCTAAAACTCTATTATTTGCAGTGCAAACAGTTTGGAGCCAGATCAGACGCCGGGTAACCCGGCGTCTGATCAGGCTCCAAACTGTTTTCCACCAAGATAAACTAGAATTACCAGAATAGTCCAAAAGTTGTTCTTTTCTACATTTTAGCGCTTTGCGTTTGCGTTTAAACGGGAAAGAATAACAGATTCTCCACTGTAGTCCTGCTTGGTTTCAAGTTGTGGTTAGAGTAACATATTTATATTCGCCCCATTCAATTCCATTTAACAAAATGACGTTCATTTCGTATAGACGCAATTTATCTAGGGTCGGGACTTGTTGATGTATTGCGCAGAGGAGGTGGGGCTTATGGTCATGGATCTGCTCTCGGCGAATCATTTTGTTGTGTTGCTTGAGTAATGCAGTTATGACTGTTCCTTTCAAGGTACACATTATTCGCGTTAACAACCTCTAATATTGAATAAATACATATATATGTATACATGCATACTAAATGTAATTAAATGTTCACTTAAAATTAGAAATTACAGCAAACTTTAATGTAATGTAAATATAAGAAATGAACTGGGATTTTTTCGGCGTTTAAGCGAAATAAACGACAGAAAATGATCGGGAAATTTGCGAATTATGGAATTTGTTGATCATTTTCTGTCGTCTATTTAGCTTAAACAAGGAAAAAATCAGTTCATTTCTTAAATATAACAGCTACAGTGGAGAAAACGTTATTCTTTCCCAATAAACGCGTTTACGTAAAACTATTAGTTCCATTACAAACAGTTTAGAGCCAGATCAGACGCCGGGTAACCCGGCGTCTGATCAGGCTCCAAACTGTTTGCCACTCAGATTAAAACGAATACTCAGATTTATTAAAAAGTTGTCATTTTATATGTTTTAGTGTTTTGCGTTTGCGTACGTTTGCGTTTAAACGGGAAAGAATAACAGATTCGCTACTGTATATACATGTATTAGAGAAGACGTTATCTATTCCCACATCAAACGCAAACTAAACACTAAACGCAATGGTATAAAATGTAATAAATTACAATTGTCAATTAATCTAGCTCCAACTATTTGCAATGGAAATCGCTGTTTTAGTATAAACGCGTTGATAACATCTTCACCACTGTAATACAGTGGAGAATCTGTTATTCTTTCCCGTTTAAACGCAAACGTACGCAAACGCAAAGCGCTAAAACGTAGAAAAGAACAACTTTTGGTCAATTCTGATATTTCATGTTTATCTTGGTGGCAAACAGTTTGGAGCCTGATCAGACGCCGGGTTACCCGGCGTCTGATCTGGCTCCAAACTGTTTGCACTGCAAATAATAGTTTTAGCGTAAACGCGTTTATTGGGAAAGAATAACACATTCTCCACTGTACATGCACGCCATACTGGTAGCAGACGACCATTATGAAATGGACAATTCCCGCCATCTCGCGAGAACCCGTGTTATTGCACGTTACATGTGTACCTGTCAATCTCATGGCCTATCTGCATTAATCATCTCCACGACATAATGATCATTTGCTAATAATTGACCAATCTTGTCAAGGACGAGGTCAAACCTATCAATGCTGACAATACGACCTCACTGTAACGTTTTATCAGTTCCCCCATAAATACGTCATTTTTCGCCTTTTAATTATTCCTTCTCTGATGAAAATAATTCAAATTTATACAGAACAGAATTTTATTTCACGTACACTTTACAGTTTCCTGTGATATACAATGTATAACGTTATTCAACACTTTTGACAACTTTTATACAGTCTAGAATATGATCCACAAGAAATAGTTTCTATATCCTAGATGATAGCTTAAAACAGGATGAAAGTAAAGTAAGGCGCATTCACGCATTCTACTTTCAACCTGCTTTAAAGTCCCATTGTGTTTTCAGACCTTTTTTTAATGTGCGAAATACAATAACGGTTAATAATAATGCTTGAACATTCTAATGGGCCAAACTGATCTATGAAATGTTGAAGACAGGCCTAAATCACCAAAAAAGCGATTTAAAACCATAACAAACCGAAAGTAGATCGTCTGACATAAATATTACCACACGGATTAGTGGCACGTTGAACAGCTGGGTTCAATATCACCGGGTGCGAACGATTGCTATAAAATGATTCACATTTCGTCACAACGGTGTTTCAGCCCTTTTTGCTCTCTAACACAAAGAGTTTTTATTGGATCTTCACCAAACTTGCATTAAATGTTCTTTTATATAAAATCTAGGTACAATTAAATTTCTACTTAAATCGAATAAGGCATGTAAGACTTTTTGCCCTTTATGTATTAAAAGTTGACTGTTTCAGCAATTTTTGCTCTCTAAAACAAGAATTTTTTAGTTGATCTTCACCAAACTTACTGAAATTGTTTATTATTATAAAATCTTAGTCCAGTTTGATTACTACTAAAATCGCATGTGGCATGTTTGCGTTTTTGCCATTTTTGTATTAAAAATGAGTGATTCAGCAATTAATGCTCTCTTTCACAAATACTTTTATTGGATCTTCACCAAACTTGCTGAAAATGTTCATTAGTATAAAATCTAGGTTTAGTTTGATAACTACTAAAATTGTATGAGGCATATCTAAGTTTTTGCCCTTTATGTATTAAAATTACTGATTTCAGCCAGTTTTTTATCTCTAACACAAATTCTTTTTATTGAATTTTCACCAAACTTGCTGAAAATTTTCAGTGATATTAAATCATGGTTAAATTTGAATACTAGTAAAATCGCATAAGGAATGTCGGAGTAATTGCTCTTGAATTATTAGAAATGACTGTTTCAGCCTTTTTTGCTCTCTAACACAAAGAGTTTTCATCGGATCTTCTACAAACTTGCTGAAATTCTTCATTTATATAAAATCTAGGTCCAGTTTGATTATTACTAAAATCCCAAAATGATTATCTGAGTTATTGCCCTTAATGTATTAAAAAGGACTGTTTCACCATTTTTTTCTCTCTAACACAAATGCTTTTTTATCGATTTTCACCCAATTTGCTGAAAATGTTTATTAATATAAAATCAAGGTTAAGTTTGAATATTACTAAAATCGCATAATGTATATATGAGTTATTGTCCTTTAATTATTAAAATATGACTGTTTCAGGGTTTTTTTGCACTCCAACACATACAGTTTTTATCGGATATTCACCAAACTTGCTGAACATGTTTATAAATATAAAATATATCTCCAGTTCGAATAGTACTTATATCGCATAAGGCATGAGTTTTTTGCCCTTTAGTTATTAAAAATTAATGTTTCAGCATTTTTTGCTTCCTATCACAAACATTTCTTTTCGGATCTTAACAAAACCTTGCTGAAATTCTTTATTTATACAAAATCTAGGTTCGGTTTGATTATTACTTAAATCGCATAAGGCATGTCTGAGTTAGTGTCCTTTATGTATTTAAAAATACCTGTTTCACCATTTTTTGCTCTCTAACACAAATAACTTTTTTGTGATTTTCACCAAACTTGTTGAAAATGTTTATTAATATAAAATCAAGTTCATAATCTTAACTACCAAACTCGCACAAGGCATGTTGAAGTTATTGCCCTTGAATGATTATAGATTGCATACTTCAGGCTTGTCAGCTTTCTGACTCAAACGGTTTTAATTGGATCTTCAAATTTGCTGAAAATAATATTGGATAAAAACTTAGTCCAGCTCTATGAATACCCAAATCGCCGAAGGCATGTTGGAATTACGGTTCTTCAATTATTAAAAATTTGCTATTTCATACTTATTTTAGCCCTGTCAACTCTGTAATAGGAACTGTTTTTATTCTATTTAAGCCAACTATTTGGTCAATAGTTGCATGTGCTTCATCTTGGCCGTGTTGGTAATAAGTAAAGTAATAAATGACTACTCAATACCTCCTTTACCTCTTGAAGGATTTTCAGTCAGCTGTATTCGATTTTTGTCTTGATCTATATTTAAAACAAATACACAATGCCAGCAAGTTTGGTGAAGATCCAATAAAAAGTGTTTGTGTTAGAGAGCAGAAAGGGCTGAAACAGTCATTTTTTTTAATTATTCAAGGGCAATAACTCAGGCATGCCTCATGCGACTTTGATAGTTATCAAAATTGAGCTAGATTCTCTACTAATAAACATTTATAGCAAGTTTGGTGAAGATCCAAAAATAGGTGGTTTACTTAGAGAGAAGACAAGGCTGAAACAGTCATTTTCAGCAAGATCCCCCGTATTGGATTGTACACGTTTACCACCGTGATTAATTATTTACACGTGGTGACCTTATCTCATAGTTTAATCCTGTGCCTACTGGTCGCAACTGTTTGACTCTAAAACAGACACCGCGTAACGCGGCGTCTCATCTGGATCCAAACTGTTTGACACTCGTCTTAAGGTTTGTTTAATCAAAAATATGCATACATCTAAACTAAACAAATATTGCACACGACAATGTCAAAGCAGACGTCTTAGCAGCAGAATAAGGGTTAAATTCTTCATTTCAGCCGGCTCCAGATAAGAAGAATAAACTGAACAATTCCAACATGTTCTCACTCATTTCAGCACCGAATGCTACGGTGTTACTACTGATTAAACCGTCTCTTCGAGACGATTCTAATGAGTATGACACCATTGGGTTTAAAAGCAGAAATAAAGAGTTTAGTAATCGAAATACTTCCGTTATCTGGAGCCCTGTATTTACAGAGTTGTCCTTCTTTCCATTCACAAGGAGACTCTTTAAATTGTGCTAGCACAAAAAAATTATAAATAAAAATTTAAAAGCGAATTTCTTAGATAAAGCCGCTTTTTATGAAAGAATCACGTCCCACGTAGTTCTAATGGGATCCCAAACAACCGTTTTATGCAGGTTTCCCAAAAACACAATGCGGCTTTAAGTAGTCACCTATATTCAATACTAGAAACATGATATTGGGTAATGGGTAACTCGTTTGCGCTTATGTATTCTTTCATGCTTAATTAAACTGTATGTATTGGATCAGTCCATTTTGTATATAAGGGGTGCCCGGTCTTAATTTTCATTTTGATTTATATCGAAATTCCTATATTAGCAAACAGTATAGACTCTGATCAGACGCCGCATTATGCGACGTCTGGTACAGTGGAGAATCTGTTATTCTTTCCCGTTTAAACGCAAACGTACGCAAACGCAAAGCACTAAAACGTAGAAAAAAACAACTTTTGGACACTTCTGATAATTCTTGTTTATCTTGGTGGCAAACAGTTTGGAGCCTTTGCACTGCAAATAATAGTTTTAGCGTAAACGCGTTTATTGGGAAAGAATAACAGATTCTCCACTGTAAGAGTCTACAATGTGCTTATGTCCCATATATTGGACCATGGTCACAAAAAGGCTAACCCATTTCACAATAAATACGCCTTTTTATGCCTTTAATTTATTCTTACACTGAAGAAAATACAGATAGTTCCACTAAATACATTCTTATATATACACCATAAACACGTTTTTAACTTATCCCCCTTTGAAGATAATAGTCAACTTTTTACAGACATGAATACATGTATATGTTACAGGGAATATGTGTAGTCAGGGATGTCATGGATTCATTGAGACAATTAGGGATTACACGCAATTCCTTACAAATTTAGGGATTCCATGAAACTCACTAATTTGTTAGGGTTGTCATGAAATGACAATTTTACACATATTCCCTGACTAAATTCAATATGATTTAACCCATTCACTCTCAATGACGTCATAAAACGCATCTTCAAACAGTTTTGATCCTGATTAGAAGCCGCTTAACACGGCGTCTGTTCAGGATCAAAACTGTTTGCCACTTGTTTTGAAATGACGTCAGTTATACTGTCTTAACCCTTTCCCCATAGAAGCGACTTTTAGCGTATTTAATATATTCCTACGCTGAAGAAAATAGTTCCAGTTTATATCCTATGGACAATTACCAGAACAAATATTTTATATAGCCTAGCAGATGGTAGTTTAAAGCAGGCTGAAAGTAAAGCAGAATGTGCCTTACTTTCAACCTGCTTTATGTGATCACCTGTATTTAATGTTATAAACAGGTTATTGGGTAAAGGGTTAAATCTAACTTTGTAACGATATTGCAGACAACAATATTAAAGCAGACGACAATATGACGATGAAGGGGTATTAATCCCACGATAGATTTGAATCATTTGATAGGGTTAATAAAATAAAAAGTGTAACGTGTGATCTAGTCATACATTACTTCATCCCTTCATCTCGGCTTCTTTAGTTTTGGAATTAATTACCACATGTCAGTACGAAAGAAAAAGTTTTAATGACCATAATAGAGAGATTGTACAAAAATCCCATAGCGGATATAATTTATACTCTTTCAAACTCTGAAAAGGTGCTAAACAGTAATTACATATTTATTGTTTATTTCTGTCTCACTAATGAACATCAAATATACAATACATACATATTTGATAAAAAGGACAGTGTCACTCTATATAGAGTTATAAGAGACTATGGTTATCACATGAATATCTTCAACACCCAACCTCATAAGTTTTAGTATACATGTACTTTATTATACTGTAAAGTAAATTCCTTACTTTTGACTGGGTACCGAACCCAAGACGTGATCCCAAGTACCCTGTGAGCTGACATGTAACGTATAAATGCAGCTGTTTTCATTGGCTGACAGGTCACTGAGTCTTGCTTTGCAGAAAATAAGATGACCGACTGCTCGACAAGATTGAGTGCATTCAATCGTGCATCCTCCGTTTTAACATTTCGGCTTGGAACCAATCGGCGTTTGGATCTTTCAACAGTCGCATTATTTGACGTTTGACGCCGAAGTCTACGAGTATGCCCAATTTTCTTATGAATAACAACCGTCAGAAACATGACGTCATTTACGCTGAAAGTTATCTGCTTTGGTGCGATTTTGTTATAGATTACTATGAGCGCTGTACACGACAAATTCCGAAATAGTATTTCGTTTGAATTTGCAGTATAATAAATTCGTTATACAGTTTCTTCACAATGTACATGAGGATTTCTTCCCGGTTGGTAAAATCATGTGTAACCCTCGCCTAACGGCTCGGGCAACATGATTTACCTCAGCGGGAAAAAATCCCCATGTTCGCTGTGAAGAAACTGTATAACTAATAATGTAAAGTAGGGTCATTCTTTAGCAAAGTATGGAATGCTGTAAAGTCAGGCGATTGCTTAACTCTTTCCTCCCTGAAACTTCAAATAGACAATCCCAGTTTCCAATTAAGTCTAGTCCATTTCTGACTTTTAAGGGTTGTTTTTGTCAATGTTTAGCATTTTGACAAACAGTGAAGACCCAGATCAGAGGGCTCCTGAAGGAGCCCTCTGATCTTGGTATTCACTGTTTGAAATAGGACAAGTTCACTTTTAACATGTATACTGTTTGAAAAGGACGCCTATATGCGGGACTAGGGTTCAAAGGGTTAATGGAGGATGAAAGTTAGACAGAAAGCTCCCTTGGGATCTTTCTGCATCAATTGGTCAAGCTGCTTTAACCCTTTCATGATCAAATTGTTCGTGAGGCTTTTACCCCTTCACGGTTTCATTGTCGTCTGCTTCACCTTTTGTTGTTTGCAATGTCTTTTCAAAGATAAACAAATAAGGCAGTATGACTGAAGACATTTCAAAACGAGTGTCATACAGTTCGGGTCCTGATCAGACGCCGCGTTACGCGGCGTTTGATCAGGATCTAAAGTGTTTGCAAACGCGCTTTCAAGCGTCATTGAGAGTGAAAGGGTTACGCTGTCACATGTACATCAAAATTGAAAGCTGTATTGATGACATTGAAGTGAACAGTTCTTACTATAATCAGTTATTGGACAGAACACAGTAATTACAATAACAATGTTGTTATTTGCAAAGATCTCAATGTAAACGTAATGATACAGCTGCTTAATGCGTATATAAAGCTTTAACAATGATCACTCCCCTGGTTGAAACCTGTCACTGAAATTTACTTTCACCGGGCCAGGATATACAGTGGAGAAAACGTTATTCTTTCCCAATAAACGCGTTTACGCTTGGAGCCAGATCAGACACCGGATAACCCGGCGTCTGATCAGACTCCAAACTGTTTGCCACTGAGATAAATATAATTCGTCAAAATTGTCATAAAGTTGTACTATTCACCGTTTTAGTGCTTTGCGTTTCGTTTGCGTTTAGTAGGGAAAGAAAAACGTTTTCTCCACTGTACGTATTTGCTATGGTTGCTAGACCCGTATGCTCTTATATTTTAAGTAACTGTTTAGCTGATTCTCTACTTTTCAGAAATGCGTCATATGTATATAAGCCATCATGTTTTTTCATGAAAGTATTCTATTTTGATCTACCGTGTCTTGTAGGTCGAAAGCGACCTGGTACAGTGGAGAATCTGTTATTCTTTCCCAATAAACGCGTTTACGCTAAAACTATTATTTGCAGTGCAAACATTTTGGAGCCAGATCAGACGCCGGGTAACCCGGCGTCTGATCAGGCTCCGAACTGTTTGCCACCATGATAAACATGACATATCAGAATTGTTCAAAAGTTGTTCTTTTCTACGTTTTAGTGCTTTGCGTTTGCGTACGTTTGCGTTTAAACGGGAAAGAATAACAGATTCTCCACTGTTAATGTCATACTGTGTTTAACCCGTACCCCATACAACTCCTTTCAACGCATTTAATTAATTCCCTCCACAGAAGACAATAGTTCCGTTTTATAAATTGATGAGCATGCACAAAAAGAAGTATTTTCTAAATTTCAGTAGATGGCTTAACGTTAAGCAGGATGCGCCTTTGGATGATTTCTGCTTTACTTTCAACTTGGTTTAAGTGGTCAACTGTCTTTAAACAAGAAACAGGCTGTGTGATAATGGGTTAAATAACATGCTTATGTACTGAAATGAATTATGTATTGCTGCTACAGATATTGATGGATTTTAGTTATACTTGCACACAATGAATATAAGTTTAAGTTCTTGAAGGAGTACAATTATTGGCAAAATAGGATACTTGTGATACGAGTCATCTGCCCTTTATGTACAGCGCTCCCTCTCTACAACGACCCTCCCAACAACGATTCCTTCTTCACAACGACGCTTGCTGCTGATCCCGAAACAAGAAATTATGTCCAACCTTTTTACGTCTGCAATAATCTTCTGCTTAAAGTTGTCGTCTGCTGTATTTCTCAAAATTACATATTGGGCATTTTGACATAACAAACCTTAGTGACGAGTGACAAACAGCTTGAATCCAGATCAGACGCCGCGTTACGCGGCGTCTGATCTGGATTCAAGCTGTTTGCAAATGTAATCCTATTTCCCTCTCTATAACGACTCCCTCCGAACAACGCACACATTTGTTGTCTCCCATTGGATGTCGTTGTAGAGAGGGAGCGCTGTACTAAGAAATGCTAGACAAGACTTTATTTCAGTATTGTTTACATGCTACTGTGTACAGATGTGAGTGGATTTTGATTTTAAAATAACAACCTTTATTAAACTATATATGGCTATTAGTTTTAGAATGAGTTCAATTATTGTCGCAAATGTGCAATGGTCAAGAGTAAGCTGCTCTTAACGAGTTGAAAATGCAATATTGAACAGTTTTTGCATCTAGTATAACTACAGTTCTGAATTTATTTTGATAATACTCGCACAGCTTGTATATAGATATAAGTTCTTCAAGGTGTATACTTACTGTTGAAATTGAACCAATAGTAACGTTCCCCTGTTATACTCAGATATGCTAGAAATGGATTTCCTAAGTATTGTTTAGGTTTTAGTGTGTAGAAAAATGAATGGATGTTTATGAAAATGTGTAAAAGTTTTTTAATGTTGGTCTTTAAGGACAGATGACCACCACTTGCCCCTTCCTCCCACAATAAAGTTTGTCACTTTCTTCTCAACAATCGCTGCGGCAGGGGGATACATGTATCAGCTCTACTGTGCTTATTGAATCGGTTTAGACGCACTTTTGTTAGATATCGATCTCCACATTCATATCAAAGTATTTTAATTTGATACAATAACTGCAGAATGTTCTGGGTTCACATTATATAAATATCACATGTCTGACAGTGTGACAGTAAAATTGTCAACTTTCGGAAAAATACTGTCAATCGAGATGAAAGTTTCTTATTGGAAAAATATAACGTCTTTTCCACTGTTTCATTCTAAACAGTAAATTGAATATCCAGGTTCAATACACACTTAATGGTATATTGTCTTGCCACGACCTAAGTACATTGTCTTCCCCCATCGGCAATGGCGATGGAAGCGTAGGCGGTGGCCTCGAACATGTAGATCTCAAATGTTAACCCACTTACGCCCAGTGGATTCTTCCATGCTTATATATATTGGATAAGTCCATTTTTATCTAAGGGTACATAGTCTAAATTTTCATCTTTGGTTTGTTTTATATTCAAATTCCTATCAGCAAACAGAATAGACCCTGACCACGCTCGCTAACTAACATTTCAATTCTAGACTCGGTTGAGATCAGCTTGTCTCAAACATCGACTCATAACAGATCCTATATTTCCATGTTTTGCCATGTTTGTTCCTCCCTCGGGCCTCTTTTTTCCCCTGTGTTTAACATTCGTTCCTTTCTCTCTTTTGTATATCTTTGAATGTTTTATGCAGATCCATGTTTTTGTGCTAAACCAATAATACTGAGCCGTGCCATGACAAAACCAACCCTGCCTTATTGCATTGCAAAGCAGTGTAGATCAAGACTAGTCGCCGCGTCTTTGACGCGGCGGCTGGCCTTGATCTACACTGTTTGACACCCACAAGCATCTAAAGCACTTTATGGGGATGGCCAGCTTTAATGTTGTAACATCTTGTGGTCCGACCCCTGTTCCTTGAGAATGGAAATAAAATATATTTAAACTAAGCGCTTTATGTAGTTATGTATGTTATATACGATATTACATGTAGGTAGTGTAGTCCAAACTCAGATGAAGAGCTTGTGATGACGACGGTGTTTTGTCTGAACAATGTTGCAATGTAATAAGGCAGGTTATAACATAACAGACAGTGTGAGCGTTGAATAAAATCCGTTGTTTATTTTTCATATATAACTAGTTGTATAACTATGCAAATGAGGTATGGCACGACGTCGTGTACTAATGACGTCATTAAAATGTGTTCAATATCCAACGTCGTCATTCCTTCGTGTAGATTCAATTTATAAAGTTTTCGTTTAATTAACCAATATTTGATCTACATAGAATTTTTTATTAATACATATAATAAAAAAAACATTATGCTAGTGAACGGAGTAAATTTAGAACAACGTTTTTTCCTGTATACTTATTTCGCACTGAGCATTCACTTGACTTCAAAGGCTGCGATAAGTGTCGAAAAACATGGAAACAACTTCTCCATGCTATGTTATAAACAGAATATAACATTCGTGTTCATAATTTATTGGATTTATCAAACTCGTCCTTTTAGAAAACGATAAAACTCGACAAAGTCTCGTTTTCACCTTTTTTCTAAAAGGACTCGTTTGATAAATCCAATAAATTATGAGCACTCATGTAATATCCTATATTTTTGTCATGGCACGGCTCATTTAGAACACAAGAGACACATACTGGATCTTGATCAGATGCACACTTACTCGCCTTTGCAAACGCCAAATGGTTGTTCTCATGATTTTGCAAAAGTCATGACACACCGTACCGAGCAAATTACCATTGGTGCAATAAATGACAAAATAACTAACAAATCAGTTCGACATATGCAAAGCAACGCCGCTTGATAGGTTTTTCATGTCAAATCATGCATTTCCCATTCGCATATCAGTGTATGTACAGTATAATTGACATTGTTCTTTCCCCAGTAAACGCGTTTATGCTAAGCAATATTTGTAATGCAAACAGTTTGGAGTCAGATCAGACGCCGGGTAACCCGGCGTCTGATCTGGATCCAGACTGTTTGTTACACACATTAAAAAAGATAATAAATATTTTTAAGAATTTGTTATTTTCGACAATTTTATTGCAATGCGTTTGCGTTTCGTTTCGTTTAAAGGGGAAAGGGTGACATCTTCCTACACTGTACTTGCATGTGGGTGGGTCATGCTTTTTTCTTATTTTATTCTTTATTTACGATTTGTAAACATAGTTCACCTGGAAACCGATATGGATATACAGTAAAACCTGTATTGATCGGCCACTGAATGACATAGTTTGGGGATTTCCAAAATTATTTTATCTAGTTAATTCAGGACAAAAGTTATGCAGAAATCTCATTTTAGAGTTTTTCTGAATTTTTTTCCCTGTATTAAGCTGCTACATGTACCTTTAAAATGATTCTGTCGATTTATTTCGTAATGTTTAAGTAGCTAATATGGTAAGCTGGACGGTTTTATTCTCTTCATACATTGACCCTATTATTCTGTTTTGTTTTTGTTTTTGTTTACAGTGGTAAATACGCTATTCCTACCCACTTTACGCGTTTCTTACGCGTTTCTTACGCGTTCGTTAAGCGTTCGTTACCCGTTTCGTTTAACGCGTTTACTACCCGTTTCTTAACGCGTTTAAAAGAGCCCGGATGAAAGGGGAGTAATCATGGAGAAAGGGAGGTAATCCATGTATGACTTGCGGGCCGCTCTTATCCTACTTAAGAAATTAGTAAATATCGTTACTGTGGAGTAAATATAATCTTATAAAATTTTATGAAATCATTTTCTTTAAGAAGAAAGGTTATCCTGTGAGAGTTTTATGAATATACATTTATTTTCCCATATAAAGGATACGGTTTAAAAAGGATTATGTATATTACTATTACTATGAACATGCGGAATTCCCAAATGCCACATGTGGCATGCAGGGCTAGCCGCTAACACTGTTGCGTCACAAGCCGGACAGGGGGGGGGGGGGGGGGGGGGGTAATAAATCTGCGGCTTATCAAAGTAAGTATCCTAATGCCCCAGGGGGGTTGATTGGAATATCAACCAAATAAACCAAACCTTATATGCGAGTATGTGTCAGTTATTATACTCTCTCATCAAAGTAAAAGATATCTGTATAGTTTGAATATGGATGAGACTCCCGTAACTCGGCATTTCATCTAGAGCCAAACTGTAAAAATGAAATCAAGACCGTATGCTTCATTCTTAGCTGTAAAACATAAGAACCGAACTACTCGGCGTCCGATCTACATCTAAATCGATAGTGTTAACTATTATGAAAGTAATTGGGTTTATTCAAAGCTGTCAGCTTGGATCCTGATGCTATGCCGATCTATACAGCCAGGCGTTTGATCTGGATTCAAACCGTTTGAATAGAAACATGGAGGAATACTTCCTCCATGATAGAAATCAACATGGAAGGAATTATTCTAATACATATCTAACAGAAATAATCTCGATGAAACGCCGAGTCACTCAGCATTATGATCGAGATTCAAACTGTCTATATTTATATAAATTCTATAAGCGAAACCAGTTTAGATCCTGATAAGAGGCGTCTCATTTACAGAAAATGTTTTCAAAAATCGCATTACAATATGAGTTTTATCGCGAAAATGCTCCAGTGACAAATCGATTCTTGTTTTTGATAAACCCGCTTCATTCGGATTTTTCTAAAACGGCAATCATCGATAAGATCCTAAATCTCCGCGTGAAACGGAAAACGGACGCCCCAATCGCAGCATCTCGGGTATAACCGTTTATTAACGCGTTTAAACGCGTTCAAATCGTTAGGCCTTAACCGTTCGTAAAGCGTTCATTAAGCGTTCGTTAACCGTTCATTATGCGTTTCTTACGCATAGATAAACGCGTAAATGGGTAGGAATAGCGTATTTACCACTGTATTAACACTATAGTAAATAGTAAAAATCCTCCATAACTATAACTAAAAAAACGGTTAACAGTTTTCATATGCCCCTCTGTTGTTGTTCTGTTGTCTGCTTCACCCATTTCCTCGTCGAATTTTAGCAGCTGAATGAACTCGTTCGCAAACAATAGCTCGTTTATCGTCTGCTAAAGCGTCTGCAAAGCTATGTAAAATTCAAAATTTGGTAGTTTCTTATCTGAAGATATATAGATGCGAGTGCCAAACAAGTATATCTATGATTGAGTATCTAATCATAGAGCAAGGTATTTGAAATATTTTGGGTCATGAAAAGACGTCATGTAATAGCGCCTGATAAAACAAAATAAAGCTAATTAACATTGCACTGGCGTTGAGCTACATAAAGTCTAAATTGGACATATAAAAGCAGACGACAAAATCTTTAAAAAAGACGATAAAGCCTATGATACAGTGGATAAGACGTTATTCTTTACCGTTTAAACGCAATTGAAACTCAAACGCATTGCAAAAAGGTATATGACAACATTTTGACAAAAGTATATGTCAAATGACAAGTTTTTGACAATTTCGTCTATTCATTTTTATCATAGTGGCAAACAATTTAGACCCGGCGTCTGATCTTGCTCTAAACTGAGTGGAATGGAATATATAGTTTAACCCATTACCACATAACCTATTTCTAGTATTGAAGATAGGAGACCACTTAAATCAGGTTGAAAGTAAAGCAGAATGTGCCTTAAGGCACATTCTGCTTTACTTTCAGTCTGCTTTAAGCTATTACCTACTAGAATAAGGAAAGTATTAAATATGACACAAATTCATTACGGTTTATATTGGAACTATTTTCTTCAGTGGATGAATAAAATGCATGTGCTAAAAGTCGCTTCTATTAGGGAAAGGGTTAAGGGTAAACGCATTAAGTTTGAAAGAATAACGTCTTCTCCACTGTAACAAGAAAGTAAATGAGAGCAAAACCAACCCGCCTTCTCACAGGTATGAATATACATACCTAGTACATGTACCATCCTTTTAAGCAATTAATTACTCAGGATTAATATGGATCTTTCTTAAAAGATAGGCTACTGCTAAATGCATGCAGGACGAAAATAATGCTGAAAGTTCCTTTAGAAGCTATCCTGCTTTACTCGCCCAACATTAAACTGTTAAGACAAAATGACACAATATTTTGCCCGTCGCTCAAAAGAGGTTTAACAGTAGTCAGTTAAGAAAATACAGTTTATATATATATATCCCAAATCAGATCTAACAAATTATTCAAATTAAAAAAAAGAGTGTATTTGTCAATATAGTGTGCACTAAGTGGTCACTTTGATTTATTCTTGAGTGCGAAGGTCGAAGGTCATTTTGGTGGAAAAGCGTTTTTTATGAGACATTCGATTGCACAAAGCCTGTCAAAAACAACACCATTAGGCGGTCGTAAACAGAATACAGCCAATTAATGACTTCTTAGCCTAGCCTTGACGTTGGCAAAACGTGAGACGGTCGTCATTATTTTCCAGTGATTCAAACGGAATAGTTTGTCGGTAAGTCCGCTATGAAATATCGACGTTAACGTACAATGGTGAAGACGTTATTGTTGTCCCAATAAACGCGTTTATGCTAAAACTAATAGTGCAATAGCAAATATTTTGAAGCCAGATCAGACGCCGGGTAACCCGGCGTCTGATCTGGCTTCAAACTGTTTGCCATTTAGTTTGAAATGAATAGTCAGAATTGTAAAAACTTTAGCATTTGTTTCTACCTTTTACTGCAATCAATTGTGTTGGGAGCTGGACAGAATTATGTTTTCTCCACAGTATACATTTGTAATTTTAAAATATTACAATTATATTTTGGAAAACATTTTTCTTTTCAGTTTTAACGAAACTTCACACAAACACGACGCTATATTTATTGTTGTACAGTGGAGAATACGTTATACTGTTCGTTTAAGCGCAAACGAAAATATGCAAAAATGTAGAAAATATTGTTTTCAATTTCTAGCAATTCATTCTAATCTGAAATGGCAAAAAGTTTTGAGCCTGATCCGACACAAGGTTACAAAGCGATGAATCGGGTTCCAAACTGTGTGCGATAGAAATGATTGCTTTAGCATGAACGTCTTTATTTGGCTAAATACGTTTTCTCATTTGAAACTTACAAGATTATAGTGTTAATGGTTTATCCAAATCTGAATGTCAAACAGACCTGATTAGATGGCTAGTTTCTGAAAGGTTATGCTTTTACGTGTGAAAAAAATAACTATACGGAATCCTGTTGAGGTCAAAATATTTTCTAAGTTCACAATTTTGGTAAAACGCTGAGAGAACTGCGAGAATGCAATATCTTACATTCTTGCATTTCGTTTCGGTACATTTTGTCCTCAAATCCTATAGTATTCTATGCTATGCCGAAAAAAGATGCGCTGACCCTAACATGACACATTTGTCCTGTTAGGGCCAGCACATCTTTTATATTTCGATATTAAACAACTTTATTTCCAATAGATTACTATAGGATTCGTGTACAAACTGCATCGAAAAAAGATGCGAGAATGAACCTTTGCAATCTCGTATCTTTTGTTCGCCATTTTCCAACATACATCGTTCATGATCGGGACTTTTTATCTTGGGACTACTGTTCTGATCGTTTGAATGCCTAAACACGTTTAAATGTGTATTGAAGGGGTAAATTGTGAAACGTGTTATATTTGTATTTGTTACGGTGGACAAGACGTTACGTTGTATTCTTTCCCTTTTAAACGCATACGAAACGCAAACGCATTGCAATAAAGTGTAGAAAGGGACCATTTTTTGACAATTCAGTTTATTCATTTTAGTCTGAGTGGCAAACTCTTTGGAGCTTGATCAGACGTCGGGTTACCCGGCGTCTGATCTGCTCCAAACTGTTTGTAATGGAAGATATAAGTTTTGGCGTAAACGCGTTTATTGTGAAAGAATAACGTCTTCTCCATTTTAACGTCAATTAAGTCAAGCATATATTAACCGTATGGCTTATACAGAGGAAAAGAAGTTATTCCAAGACTAAGCGCAAACGCAATGCGACAACACGTCAAAAGACCTGATATATGTTTGAAAATCTAGACGATTGGTTTTATCCTGATTTAAAACAGTTTGGGCCCTGATCAGATACCGAATTACTGAGCTACATGTACTGATTACAGTGGAGAATCTGTTATTCTTTCCCAATAAACGCGTTTACGCTAAAACTATTATTTGCAGTGCAAACAGTTTGGAGCCAGATCAGACGCCGGGTAACCCGGCGTCTGATCAGGCTCCAAACTGTTTGCCACCAAGATAAACAAGAATTATCAGAACTGTCCAAAAGTTGTTCTTTTCTACGTTTTAGTGCTTTGCGTTTGCGTACGTTTGCGTTTAAACGGGAAAGAATAACAGATTCTCCACTGTAGTTTCAAACCTGTTTGCAATGGATATAAAATGTTTTCAGCATAAACACGTACATGTATAATTTGCCCCCTCATTGGAGTAGAGGTTTTAAAGCGACTCGCAACCAGATGGTGCATTAAAAATAGTAATTTGTAAATATGTGTCAAACGCTTATATAAATGGTAAAGAATTAGTTTAGGATAAGAAATTCTGTTTAAAAAAAATGTATTTCAATAAAAAAAAATATTGGTCTCTGGTGGGATTCGAACCTGGGGCCCGGCATTGGCGGACAGAAGGCAAAATAGGGGAAACCGCTTAGACCAATGGGCCACGGAACTATCCGTTTATCTCGGATCGATTTTAACGTATTTCAATGTGTAGCATCGAAAGTGCATACAACTTCGTAATTCGGCTCGTGTTTATGTCTGAGCCCGTGTAGAGAAGCAACAACAACAACTATACCGTATACTAGTCGGTATAGAAAAACGATGGAAAATATCTAAAAATCTAAGATTCGGTGACGATTCTTGAGACTTTTTTTGGACTGATCATATTTTTTTAATGTCAGAAGCCAAATAATGCCACAAATTTGCTTTTATTTGAGTATTTTATTTTATTTTGACAAGTACACCATCCGGTTGCGAGTCCCTTTAAAACACCTTTGGCCTTGGGTTCAGTTTTTCAGTGATTATTTTGTCAATACCAAGACGTTAGCTCTATCACTTAATACATTCATCCCTGTCACTTTGAATAAACAGTTCCAGTTTCCAATAAATTCTAGATCTAGATTATTCAGGGTTGTTTTTACGATTTATTGCAAAGTGATAAACACGTCAGTCCCTGGTCAGAGAGCTCTCATACTGAAATAGGTCTTAACTGTTTGCATAAGACAAATTTACTTTGCACAGGTACACTGTTTGTAAATGACGAATATACTCGTTGCTAGGGCTGAATGGGTAAAAATGTATGTTTACATCTGCAAGGAATTTGGTATTTATTTAGAAATAATAAATTCATACCAGTGTTTTATCGTGCAATCAAACACGCGTAGGAGTTGAGATGCGTAGTAATTAAATGACGAGGCATCTCAACGACTACCCGAAGATAAAACACTGGTATTAATTTATTATTCCGATTGTAACACTTCAATTTAACCTAAATTTGCACCGACGCAACGGCGCTACATTTCTGGGCGTACGCTTTTTCGAAGACATAAATACGTCACGTTAAGCCGTTACAGCGCGTGTATATTTTATTGGCACAGATACATTAGATATGTACGTTCCTTCTTTGTTTATATAGGGGTGCGCGCGAGGTGTGTTAGAATGATAAATAGCTCACGTATTTTAACCCATAATTAAACTATGCACTAGTTTAAATATTTCTGTTTTAACTGCAATGACACTAGTTGATGTAAACATTAAACCCTTAACTGCCATGACGTCATCCGCTTTCAACAAATGTCGTCTGCTTATAAAAAAAATCTCAAATTCAAATTTTCTGTATTTTGACTTACGAAAGGTCGAAATGAGTGCCAAACAGTTTGAGTCCTGATCAGACGCCGCGTCAGATTTCCATTTTTCTCGGGGTAAGGCAGCGAAGCACCTGTTTGCGCGTGCACGCCATTTGGTCATTGGTGATAAACGGCTCTTGTGTCAGCGTCAACACTTTTAGTCCATAACTAAAGTATGCACTGGAGTGTATCTGTTTTAATTGCAATGACATTAGAAGTTGTAAACATTAAACCTAGTTAATAACTTCAGACATAACACATTATTTTAACTAAATGCATATAATTCATTGCGCTGGCTTGATAAATTGCCTTCCACGTGCATTTGTCTTTAAATCTACTTAGTTACAGTGGAGAAGACGTTAATCTTTCCAATGAAACGCATTTTTATTTCAACAAATATATTGCCGATATTCCTTCGACTTGTACACATAGATATAAAATAAAATCAATTAAATTGGATTGATATGCAATATATATCACGAGAATGGTGCGTTATCTGGTTAAAAACGAGTCCGCAGGACGAGCTTTTAATCGAATAACAACCGATTCTCGTGATATATTTTTCATATCCATCCAAAAGAATTGGTTATTCGATTTATAATATACCTTTTAATTACGTTTTTACAGAGATAGTTCCGGCTAAACGATATCGTCACTGCAAAAGTGATACCATAACTAGTGATGATATCAACTGTTACGCATATGAAAGTCAAGTAACTGAAAATTCTCTATAAACCATCAATAGGTATATAATAAAAAGCATTATGGACTAACTCGCGATCTAGTACGCATTGCCGATTTTTCTACGGTATATCGAGGAGGCATCTGATTAGGTTAAAATTCTACAAATCAATGTTGTTTATGACAAAATGGCTAACATTCTAAATTTTAGAAATAAAATCAGACTATGTGTTTATGAGCATACGAGACCATTTCAGTGAACGTGTTTTGGGTTATGACGTCATAATGGCAGCGAAATGGTCAAAGAAGATAGCAATACTATTCTAGCTGTGTGATAAACCTGTTGAGCCACAGTGACGAGTAAATCCTGTAAAGAGTACGTTTGTCACATGTAAACAGTGTAGACCCATATCAGAGGGCCCGCGGAGAAGCGTTCTGATCAGGGTCTGCACTGTTGGTAATTTTGTAATATATTGCAGAAAACAACCCTTTGAATGGTTATAAATACACTGGACACATTTTTACCCCATTACCGCCATATTGTCGTCTACTTAAAGGCAGTATGTAAGCCAAAATAGCGACATTTTTTAAACCTGAAAATTCAGGCAGATACGTAATCTAAACATATAAAAAGAATTAATACGCGATGATTATGGAGGCAATAAATCTGACAAACACATGAATTTGGTGGAAAAAAAGTCGACTTTTAAATCGGTTTGTTGACATCCGATCAACGACGGAGATTTTCCGAGTTCGTTCGGCTTGGGCCCGGTAAAGATGTTTTCATAGCTCATTATTAGTGTTTTCTTCTGACTTGACAGAGTTATTTTTAGATTGGAACATTCTAAAACTTTAAAAGGGATGAGTATTCCCTACATCCAGCAAGAAACATTGATAGCTGTATTTATTGTGCGCAGTATACAATAGAGAATACATTTTTCTTTCCCGTTTAAACGCAAACGCAATGCACTAAACTGTGGAAATTTACTTTAAGAAGTTTTAACTATTATTTTTTAATCTGAGTAGCAAATAGGTTGGAGCCTGATAAAACGCCGGATTACCCGGCGTCTGACCTGGCTCCAATCTGTTTGCAATGGAAATAATAGTTTTGTATACAAATGCGTTAATTGGTAAAGAATAAAATATCAGTAAAGTTAGCGCAGCGGTCTCGTGCTGCACGTGAACCATACTTATCTCAAGTAGGAAAGTGTACGATGATGTAGTCGATGTTACCTTGCTTACAGTGGAGAAAATGTTATTCTCTCCCAATAAACGCGTTAACGCTAAAACCATGATTTCAATTGCAAACAGTTTGGAGCAGATTAGACGCCAGGTAACTCGGCGTCTGATCAGGCACCAAACTGTTTGCCGCTCAGACTCACATGAATGGTCAGAATTGTCTAAAGGTTGTCCATTTATGCGTATAATTGCGATGCGGTTGCGTTTCGTTTGCGTTTAAACGGGAAAGAATAACGTTTTCTCCACTGTTACCTTAATGGTTATGAACTATTCTGTTCTAAAAATAACCCAGACAAGTCAGGAAAATCGGATCGATCTCGTGACTCTTATTCGACCTTGCGGAAACTCTCGGAAGCCGACACGAAGATTTGTTATGTAAACAAAAAGCTTATTTTCCCAACCATCTCGATAAGAAATCGGCACATTTATGTGTGGTTCTTAAAGAAAGGGGGATGAAACTGACAACGGATTTCGCTTAGTTTTAATACATAGAAAATGTTCTTATATAAGAAATTGCGCGATTTAAACATACATTTTGGCGACATTCTGGCTTTAACTATTGTAGTCTACAATATCGTTTCAAAGTTAGATAGAAGCAGTATAACTGACGTTACGACTCGTATTTCAAAATAAGTGAATAACAGATGAGTTAACAAATTCCAAACTAATGTGAGAATGTGTTATAAATATTGATCAATCGTGATTGTTGTGTCTATTTTAATCGTTCTGTTACATGTTTTAATCTAAGTAAATCATTAAAGCTTTCGTTGTCAAATTAATCATGAGTTTTTTACCCCTACACCGTCAATTTGTCGTCTGCTTCAATATTATTTTCTGCAAAATAATTTCAAAGTTAGACTTAAAGCAGTATAACGTAAGAAATATTAAAACGAGTTTCAAACCGTTTGGATTGCATACATGTATGTATAGAGATTTCTAACGTGTCCAGTTAAAGAACAATAGGAAATGTTTCATCCTGGTAGGTGGTTGATAACAGCACCTTCAAATCGAATTAAAAATATCATTCACCCTTTCGCTGCCAAATTTATCTTGAGATTTTTACCCCTTAGCCGTTTCATTGTCGTCTGCTTCAATTTTGTTTTTACAAGACCGTTTCAAAGAAGGGTTCAATGTAGTATGACTTAAAACATATCGATACGCATGTCAAACAGTTTCGAATCCTGATCAGAAGCCGCGTCATGCGGCGTCGGATCAGAATTCAAAATGTTGCAAAGTTTATGTGACCTCGGCACCGAAAGGGTTAAAGCAATATATATCCTTAACAGATTGACATACCAATAACAGATGGGGATTTCTAAATGCGTGCGCTGCTTAATAAATAATACAGGAACAAAATAGATAATGCAGAAAGCTCGTAACGGAGTTTTCTGCATTATATTTGTCCTGTACTTATTCATTTATCCAGCTCTCAATGACGCATTAAAGTGCGTTTGCAAATAGTTTGTGTCCTGATCAGACGCCGCGTAACGCGGCGTCTGGTCAGGACCCAAACTATTTGACACTCTTATCTTATGTCGGTCTAAAATAGCTTTTAGCTAATGTTACATATGTTGTGAAAACACCCGACTATAAATAAAGTTTCTTGTAACTTGTATCGATATTTATCATGCCATACAACCTTTGAAACGTGTCTTGCAGACACCAATACTGAAGCAGACGACAATAAAGCGGTGAGGGGGGTAAATATATCCCGAGTAATTTGATCATGAAAGGGTTTAGAAGTGACATGCCCTACAAAACAATATAATTCTATCGTGTAAATATTGCTGATATGTGTTTTTGACACATAACCTGACGAGCTGGTAAAGCCGTGACGTCATCGACAGAAAGTGGCGCTAAATTAAACACCACTAACAGCAATAACTGTGGCAGGCAGCCACTTCTCTTTTCACACTCCTCTGCCTTATGCAATTGGCCGTAATGTTGGACCAGATTATAGAACAGAACAGCTGTTTTATTTGACTTAATTAAGGTACTTCGCATGTGCGCTTAATTTCCATACAATGTGTATAAAACTTTTCATGAAGAATGATAATAGCCTAAGAAACAATGTGTGAAAATATAGGCAAAATCTATCGTGTGGTTTGTCTTTTAGGTCTCTTTTTCTGAAAAAACCTGGAACTTTGAAGATTTGATTTTTCTCAAAAATAAATAAACCTAATGACTTTAAGTCTGGCCCAATAAGTAGCCTACAACATTCATTACAAGAAAAGCTAAAAACATTTTGAATAAAGGTGTTCAGAAAAATGTTATTGGCTATTTAAATTTTGCAAAATGCTAAAAAATTGAGTTACAAAAAACTGACTCATTCAATGTTTTTGTTTTTCATTTTATTCAAATGTATAGTTGATGAAGTAGTTGGTCAGAAAAAATTAGAAAATATTACAGTCAGGATTTGTTGTAATATCAGTTTTTGTTATTAAAATATGGGAAAGAAGTTGAAATACAGTTACCTACCTTAAAATTGAAATTCTGTCATCAAAATGCATTATTATTTATTCATGGACTTGCATACAAGGTTAATTATACTGTTTAAACATAATAATGGGCAATATCAATTTTGAAAAGCTTCAATGTGTGGCTTTATAGTTCGATCAAATCTTATACATATATACCGATTTTATTGACTTGTAAGTCATTAAACTAAAACGTACATGTACATGTAAGTGGAAATATAATTGGACCGTATATAACATCACTTATTCTAATCAACGAAGACAAAACATAACATGTCCCTTGATCACTGCTTGTAATGGATTGAGAAGTCAATATATCGAACACTTAAAAAAATATTTGGATCGCATGGGTCTCGAACCTATGACCTTTCAATTGCTAGTCAACCACTGTACTGACTGCGTTATGAAGGATTATACTAAATCGTATCAACATTTCCTTTATATAAATTTTCTAGTATAAGCACGTACGGAAGAAGTCTGTGTCGTCAAGACGCATATCCGCTCGCCCACAAGACCGACTTCCGGTAGCGAAAGGCCTTAAGCATACATGTTTATCATCATTACATCGTACCATAATTGTAATAACATAAAACTGATGGTACTATATGTGATACAAGGTATGTTTAACATAACAACCAACATGGACCATGTATCGCGAGAGTGCTCATCATTAGCACTTGGCTGCCATAAATCCGAAGATTTTCAATTTTTCAATTTTTCAAACGCGAGGTCGAAAGTAAAGCATTCCGCTTTAAACTACAATATGTTAGGATAAAAATCGGAAGTTATCGGAAGTCTTACTTCGTTACTGTTTTAACACCATGGACCTGTTTAAAATATACTCATACAATTTGCAAACACTTAGGAGACCTCTGATCAGGGTACGCACTGTTGGCTAATTAAGACCAGTGTTTATTAAACTACCCAGAATTCCGAATAGACAGGTTTATGAATTGGTGACTAAAATATCCACAAGGGAACATTATAACCAACAAGAGTTACTTAGTGTTGAACGTTTTAAACAGAATTATGCTTGCAAGCACACATAAATACCGACAGCCATACCTCTAATAATCAAGAACAGTGGAGAAAAAGTTATTCTTTCCCAATAAACGCGTTTACATTAAAACTATTATTTCAATTGAAAACAATTTGGAGCCAGATCAGACGCCGGGTAACCCGGTGTCTGATCAGGCTCCAAACTGTTTGCCACTCAGATTGAAATTAAAAAATCAGGATTGTCAATAAGTTGTCATTTCCTATATTTCATTACAATGCGTTTGCGTTTCGTTTGCGTTTAAATGGGAAAGAATAACGTTTTCTTAACTGTAGCATACAAGTTCCGTTTGGAGGCTGATCATTACCTGAGTTACCCAAAGTATGACCTAGCTCCAAACGGTCTGATCTGGATCCAAAGTGTTTGCAAAGTCCACTTTGTGCAAATTCGGCGAAAAATGAACATTAGTCCACGTCAGATAATTTCGCACTTGGAGTTTGGGTGCTACCTACGGTAATCATATTCTGACCACCTATATAGACAACGGTGACTATCATCACGGGGTCAAACTGCTGTCACCATATTGACGTTTTAATGACAGGTCATTTGTTCGTGCAGTTATTTTTAGTACTTGTACACGACAAACTTATTTTGGCAACTCAACGTGTACATGCTATTTTTTGAAAAAAGGTTTTTAACAAATCCAACATTGTCCATGTAACTCGTTCGTACGTTTCCTTTTTTAAATATAGACAGGGCTACCATAAGTTGTTCATAAAGATTTCCAAATTTTCAAGCGCTATTTCAGAAATCGTACCTTTCGCTCCCCGACTCCATAACACTAACTTAATTATATGTATGCAAACAGTTTGGATCCAGATCAGACAACAATAACTGTAAGTAAAAGCAGAAATTATGAAGATTTCGGAAAATCCGTGAGAAAGTAAGAAAATCCGAAGATTCGGACAAATCCGGAGAAATGGCAGCCCTGGGTAGATTGAGAGATAGTGTAAGCTCAACTTGTACATTGTGCATCGATATTGATATTATATAAAACATGTTTATACATATAGGTCATGCCATATCACCATTATTGCATGAATTCATAAAACATAGACATCAGATCATGTCATTTGAGTGTCACACAATATAATTATGTCATACAGAGATGCCGAATTCTGACCAAATCCGTTTGCAAATTTAATGTACCTGTAACATGCATGACGACACTCAACTGTCGAAACGCTCAAATATTTCCGTCAAGTTCCGTACATGATCAGAGGAATATATTCTTTAAAAAAGATATTCCGCGGAGTGTGTAGTGGAAGTAATATTGTACCGGGTGTGTAAAAATGTGTGCAATTTTCGTTACCAAATGATTGTAATACCTTTGATTTTAGCAAAATATACAATTACAGTTTTTATGCAAGATATATACATGTACCTTTGATTTTAGCAAAATATACAATAACAGTACTTTTATGCAAGATATAGCATATTAAGTACTTAAAGCTATCATTTAAAGAAATGCAAAGCAATCATTTTAACCTTATCCTGCTTATTTGAGATTCTCGCATTAATCTACTGTTCTATTTATCAAACTTTATTCATTTGGAGATTCGTGAAACAATCTATACTGGAACAGATGTCATATCTAAAAATAAAAGCACGATGTCATAGCAATGCAGTCTGTAACAATCTGTGTCTCTTAATTTTGCACTCATAATTCATCACCAGTAAAATCCACCACGTCTCCGTACAGCTTCCTGTTCAATGGGATATCTGTAGGCCACATAGAATCCCTCTGCTTGTTGTGTTTGTCACATTTCTGGAGAATGTGCTCTACTGTCTGTTCCTCCTCATCACATGATCATATGGATGATGGGACCAACTTAAACTTCCTGAACATATGAGAGTTCAGTCTGTTGTGCCCTGAGCGTAGCCTTGTTCAGGCCTGCTAAGAATATGATAAGCATCCTTCTCTTGTCTTGCCTTGAACATGGTGACTTTCTCCTGATATGTGACACTGTTGTTTGATTGGTCTCCTTGGAATCCCTGTTTGGCAAGCTTATCAGCAGCTTAAATTCCTGGGACTCTACAGTGGGCGGGTATCCATTGGGGTACAACTCTACAGCTGTTGTTAAGTTGTTGCAGTGCCTTTCCAAGATGTGATGTCTTGCCATTGGAGAGGGCTTGCAAAACTGACAGTGCATCTGTGAGCAGGACAATTTGTGAGCAACTTTCCACAGACGCTTTGATCATTTCAGTAGCTTGTATCAGTGCTTCCATCTCTGCTCCATAGTTGGTACAATGCTTTCCGACAGTAGTGCTCGTTGTTTCCGTAGTACCACTTGTGTGTTTGATGACAACACCAGCTCCTCCGTTCTGGATTGCATTGGTCGCAGACCCATCTGTGTATATATGTGTCCAGGCCTCTAGTGTATATTGGTCTTGGATCATCTCTAGAGTGTGGACTCGCTTGGTGTTGTCATCATCTTGTTTTCCATGTAGTTGTGGCACGCCCATGCGGATACCAACTGTAGATAGGTCAGTGTCAAGAGGGTTTGTGATGCCCGTTGCTAAGGAATGAGGACGTCCGAAACGACATAAAACTTTTTTATGCACAATTTCGGTATAAATGCACGTACTATGGCGTTATTTGACGACATTTGATGAAATAAAAAGTAGATATTGATAAATTAATCATTTCCCGAGGGTATCACAAGAGAATATCGGCGATCTAGTCTATTTTAGCATCAGTTTAAGTCGATAATTAAGACAACCTGTAGGATTCCGTTTGTATACCATATATTTATAATAGAAGTCTTACTAGTAAATGGGAGGGTAATAGATCTAGATCTATGTGTCAAGTGTTTTTACGTTCACCATAATTTAAGTTGTCACCAGACAGTCAATTAGCTATACATTTCTAGTGGGCGTAATATAGTTGTTTAACTGTAGCTGGTTACCTGTATGTTCTGAACGTATACAATGTATATTTATCACATAATTTTCTGTCTGGGAGTGGAATAAAGCCATAATATAAATATCGTAATCCACTTGTAAAAAAAATATCGGTTTTTTGGGCTCAGGCCGAACCTTTTCGTCCAAAAGCGCTGCATGTAACGAAGAATCAAATGACGTTATTTGCGACGACATTACCGTAAATAACGTCAGGTTTTGGCGATAAATCTATATAGCAGAAAGACTTCAAACTTCGGCTTCGATTGATTTAATGTGTTTAGAATTGTTACATGTATGTGATAAATAGAATCTCACATTGGGCTCATTATGTATCATTTTAAATTAAATCGTTGACTAAAATTAGTATGACGTTCACCAAGGCTCGCGTCATATTATTTTAGTCAACTCGTTTATTAAAAATGATAAACAATGAGCACTCATGTACGAACCTCTATTTATCTGAAACAGTCTGTATCTCTAAACAGTCTGGATACAGTGGAGAAAACGTTATTCTTTCCCAATAAACGCTTTTACGCTAAAACTGTTATTTCTATTGCAAACAGTTTGGAGCCAGATCAGACGCCGGGTAACCCGGCGTCTGATCAGGCTCCAAACTGTTTGTCACCAAGACAAACATAACTTATCAGAATTGTCCAAAAGTTGCACTTTTCTACGTTTTAGTGTTTTTCGTTTGCGTTTCGTTTCGTTTAAACGGGAAAGAATAACGTATTATCCACTGTACCAAGTGGATGTCCTTGGAGTTTCATGGGAAGACAATAACCAGCACTGTTTGATACTAACAGGAACTAATCATTGACCATTGTTATAACCTATGTTTCCTCAACTTGCAGGTAGCATCTGAATACATATCCAAAATGGCGTCAAGTGCGTGTTACCAGTGTGTCGTCATGGCAACATTAGTATGCGGAATCCTCGCACAGGGTGGTCTCTTCCGCCGGTACGAAAATGGCTTCCCAACCAACCCACCCAGTGGCATTAACGACATCAACATGGTTGTCCGACCAACACCGGGTAAGAACATTACAACTCTATCCTAGTAGAAATAATAGTGAAACAAATTAATAGGTTTCACTGTGCGGCTTCATGCAGTGAAGAAAGTATTATTTTTACCCTTCCACTCCTAACAACGTCATAAAACGCATTTACAAACAGTTTTGATCCTGATCAGACGATGGATAACGCTGCGTCTGATCAGGGTCAAAACAGTTTGCCACTTGTTTCGAAATAACATCAGTCATACTAACGTAAATCTAACTTTGAAACAATGTTGCAGACATCAATATTCAAGCAGACGACAATATGGCAGTGAAGAGGTAAAAAACTTACGATAAATTTGATCATGAAAGGGTTAAACCCTTGCTCCCATTGCAAACATTTTGAAGCAAGGTCAAACTATAAATATAGGATATTACATGAGTGTTCATAATTTATTGGATTTATTAAACGAGTATTTTAGAAAACGATAAAAACGAGGCTTTGTCGAGTTTTTATCGTTTTCTAAAACGACGAGTTTGATAAATCCAATAACTTATTAACACGAATGTTATATTCTTTTTATAACATAACCTAGAAAAGTTATTTATCGCAGCCTTTGAGGTCAAGTGAATACTAAGCGCGATATAATTAGATCTATACCGGAAAAAAGTTGTTCCAAATTTACCCCGTTCACTAGCATAATGTTTATGTTATTATATGTATTAATAAGCACTTTCATGTAGATCTAATATTGATAAATTACACCAAAAATCTATGAATTGAATCTACATGATGAAAAGAAGACGTTGGCAATTGAACGCATAGAACGCATTTTAATGACGTCACAAGTAACGACGCCGTGGCGTACCTCATTTGCATAGTTATTTAACTAGTTATATATGGCATTTAAACAACGGGTGTTATTCAACGCCCACGCCGTCTGTTATGTTATAATAAGTGTTATGAACCAGATAATTGGTTTAAAATAACTATTGTGAATCACAAAGTAACAAGGTAAAGCAGTAAAGCTTAACAGCATTCCTCTTTCTCGTATGTTCAACGTTTTATGCATGCGATCGTAAAATTGACTAAAGCCATTAACACTTTTGCAGGTCGTTGTTGCTTTTTGTCGAACCGCTCGTGTATTCCTCTAGACCAGACTATTACATGTATCAGAAATGTTCATTGTAACAACACGTTTCTGTTCAAACGATTACACTCAAATTCTAATGCTACCAATTTGAAGCCATATCAAGACTCAAGTTAACCCGAAGTTTTATCAGTCTCTAAAATGTTTGCCACGCAGAAGATAGAAATAAATGGAATTTTTAATAAGTGTGATATTTGATGACCTTTCAGTACCGGAAGTTCCAAACTGCCCACTCGAGGAACACCCAGACACGGAGACGATGTTTATCATGCGAGGCCCACTGGGAGATCCTGAGCCCAGAACCTGTCCACCCAACACCATATTCATGAGGGCCTTGTGTTCCTGTGTCAGTCGGCCCCTAGACAGTAAGTGTGTGTTGTGATTAACTGAGCACAAGTATCCGTTCACCAATCTTAACTGAGCATATACTTTCACCAATCTTAACTGAGCATATCCTTTCAATCAATCTTATCTTACATACATTGTATAGGGCCAACAATTTTATCCCCCAAAGAGCATAGGAGGCGTAACCCCGTGACGTCATCAATTTTAAACAATTTTCGTCTGCTTTTATTTCTGAAATTTAATGTTTAGGTATTTTGATTTAAGAAATATTGAAACGAGTGTCAAACAATTTGCAAATAACCATCGCACTCGGGGTAAGGCAGTGAAGGGGTTAAGATCATAGTTTGGGCAATAACCTTTTATAGTGATTGAACTGTAAGCGTGTCATTGCATGTGTGTACCTCTTGTCCGGAGTTTGTTTCTTATACCACACCAGGTAGGGTCAGGGATAACAAATTAAGTTTGTCAGAATATCTATTGGTCGTAGAGTGCGAAATACCATTCCAGACCACGGTGGCCTTGACATCTAGAAATAGATTCTATCTGGTGGGTTTCATGGCCTTACTGTGGTCGCTTGCTGCTTATCATGATTCAGGTGTTCAGAACTAGTAATGAATAAATGTACTCTTCAATAATGACAAATTGCCGATAAACAGTGCTAGTATGAAGTGCAAACACAGCTAGGGGCCAACAAACCTTACTTACATGAAGTCATTCTGCTTTACATAGTTTTACACAGGCATGTATTCGCTAGATATTGTTATATAACATGTTAAATCGACGCTTGCCAAACAGAAATTCTAAACAAGATTTTAAAACTGATTCAAGTAACTCAAGTACTTTCTTATTTCGCAAAACTAAAATGATTGTACAAGCATGATAGACACCGCAAAAATTCAAGTACTTTCTTATTTCGTAAAACTTAAATGATTTTATAAACACGATAGACACCGCACAGATTTTGTCCACAGAAAATTAAATATACATGTACCATGCTTTGGTTAAAACCGCAAAATATCGATGTCGCAGAATAAGCAATTTCTACCTGCAAATATCTGCATAAACCTTTTTAGAAATTTTGATTGACAAAATATGAAAACAGAGGATAATCAATTCCTTTGGATTCATATGAAAAATATATCACGAGAATTGGTTGTTATCTGGTTAAAAAACGAGTCCGCAAGATAATAACCTATTCGAGTGATATATTTTTCATATCCATTCAAAGGAATTGATTATTCTATTTACTATATAGTTTTTAATGACGTTTTTAAAGAAAAAACCAAAAACAAAATAATTAATTGTTTGCGCGCGACGTCACAAAAGATATTATGACGTGACGTCACCAAAAATGATATCGCCACTGCACAAGTGATATCATCACTATTTAGATTTTTAACCAGATAATAACCCATTCCAGTGATATATTTTTCATATACATCCAAAGGAATTGATTATTCTATTTGTTATATAAATTTTAATGACGAAAATAACAAAATTAATGACAAAATTACAAAGAGATGGTGACGTGGCGTTACACAAATGATATCGTCACTGCAAAAATGATATCATCAATAGTGATGATATCAAATGTGACGCATATTAAATTTATCTAACTGAAAAATCTCTATAAATCATCGATAGGTATATTATAAATACTGTTATCTCTTTGTAGAGTGCAATCTTCGCCCATCTGCCTATGGCGCTGGGTACTACGAGGAGTTTGTGTTTGGAGTGTGGATGCAAAGACCGTGTGGTCCAGGGTCACTCTATAACCCCGCGACGTGTGACTGCTCCCTGTCCGGCTAGAACCCGTCTCTTTACCTCTGCAAATGTACATATATACACAACAGGTAACTGGACGGTACAGTAAAGAAGTAAAGAAAACGTTATACACCCCGTTTAAAGACTTTTCCTCATAGCTTGTTTCTAGTTTTGAAAAACAGGTGACCACTTAAAGCAGGTTGAAAGTAAAGCAGATTGTGCCTTAAGGCACATTCTGCTTTACTTTCAGCCTGCTTTAAGCTAAAATATGCTAGACTATATAAATATTTGTAATGGTTATTGTTCATGAGGGTATAAACTGGAACTATTTTCTTCAGCGGAGGAATAGATAAAATACGCTAAAAGTCGCTTCTATGGGGGAAAGAGTTAAACGCAAAGAAACGCAAATTGCATTAAAATGGAGAAAACTACTACTTATTGACAATCCTGATTAATTCTTTTAATCTAAGTGGCAAACAGTTTTGAGCCTGATCAGACGCCGGATTATCCGGCGTCTGATCTGGCTCCAAACTGTTTGCAATGGAAATACTAGTATTGACATAAACGCGTTTATTGGGTAAGAATAACGTTTTCTCCTCTGGACATAAGCACTGTGTAGAATATGTTTTTATTTCCAAATAAGCGCGTTCATGTTAAAACTCTTAATCATTTAACCCCACAACACACAGTTTGGAACCTGACCAGACGCCGGATAATCCAGCATCTGATCAGGCTCCAAACTGTTTGAGCTCAAAATGCTCGTAAACGTGTTTATGTAGGGTAAGAATAACGTATTCTCCAAGGTTAATGCATCAGTGTGTTGTAAATGAAGCTAATATCTGTCTTACATTGTAGCCTTTTCCCCATTGGAAACACATTTCCGCATTACCTTTTCTGTTTGTAGCCTGTAACCTTTTGTAATTTGAACCAATTATCTTGCCATTTTTAACCTCAGATATATTCATTGTAAAAATATTTCCCAATTACAATAGATGTTAATAACCTTAACTGCAAATGGCTGTAATATATAAAATCTCCTGTGTTTATTTCTAAATTATAAATTTTAGGTATTTTGACTTTTTGATATTAATTGTATGAGTGTCAAACAGTATGGGTCGAGTCTGCTTTGATGTTGCTTGATGTCTCAAAACTATTTCAAAGTCAGATTTCAGAAAGTATGATAAAAATATATCCATATGAGTGCAAAACTGTTTAGATCCTGATCAGACGCCGCGTTACGCGGCGTCTGATCAGGGTCTAAACTGTTTGCAAATATCCACTGTACTTGGGGTAATGTAGTGACGTTGCATGCCTGTAAAAAGTTATAGTATTTATAAGTATAGTATTGTCATCTATTTTCGACCATGTTTGAGCATATGTACTTTGCAGACACAGTGCTAGAAATATATTGGAATATAAATGTACTCTATGAAAGCAGCTGGAAATTCTTGTATCTGGCGGCAAATCGTGATAAAGGTGTATTTGTAATTATTTGTCATCTCATTAAAAATAAATGCAAAATCAACGTTATCACATGTAAATGTTTATATTTATATATATAGATTAACAAATAAATAAACCCATTGAGCCTAGCGACGAGTATACTCAATCTTTAAAAGCATTGTACCTATGAAGAATAAACTTGTCCTGTGCAAATTGTGTAGACCTAGATCAGAGAGTTCCTAAATGAACCCTCTGATCACCGTCTGTACTGCTTGTTACTTTGCAATAAATTATAAACAAAAAACAATTATAAAAAGTAAAAGTTTATTAGAAACTAGAATTGTCCATTGGAAAGTCCAGGGGTGAACGAAATGGTCTGCTTATTTTAATCTGAATATCAAACAATATGGAACCTGGTCAGACAGTAAGTTTACCGGGTAACCCGGAGTCTGATCAGGCTCCAAAATGTTTGCAATGTACTGAACTGTTTAAGCATCAAAAGAACAACTCAAGTTTCTCATAAAGTGTAATCTGTGTTTTACTATTTAGGGTTGGGATTTTTATAATTTATGCCTAAATGACAAATATTGTAGATCCTGATCAGAGGGCTCCTTTAAGATCCTTTTTTAGATTTGAGTATACACTATTTCCAAGGGACAAATGTACTATTCACATGTACACTATCTGTAAAAGACGACTATACTCGCCACTAGGGGTAAATGAGTCATTGCAATCACTTGCCGTAAATCTTTCAACACTAAGTTACTCTTGTGGGTTATTAGGTTCCCTTCTGGAGATTTCAATTACCAAAACATGAACTAGTCTTCTTGGAATTATGGGTAGTTTCAAAAATCTGCTACATACAGTGGATAATGTGTTATTCTTTCCCAATAAACGCGTTTACGCTAAAACTATTAGTTCTATTACAAACAGTTTGGAGCCAGATCAGACGCAGGGTAACCCGGCGTCTGATCAGGCTCCAAACTGTTTGCCACCAAGATAAAGATGAATTATCAGAATTGTCAAAAAGTTGTTCTTTTCTACGTTTTAGTGTTTTGCGTTTGCGTACGTTTGCGTTTAAACGGGAAAGAATAACAGATTCTCCACTGTAATAAGTAATGCTACATTGCTCCCTCCCTTCCACGACCCTCTCTACAACGACTCCCTCCTTACAACGACCATTGTCGCAGTTCCCTAAACAGGACAATTATGTATAATGCCTTTATTGCTGCAATATCGTCTGCTTAAAAATGTCATGTGCTGTTTTTCTCAGTGACATAATGGATAATTTGACAGAAAATAAATAAATGACGAACGACAAACAGCTTGAATCCAGATCAGACACCTCGTAATGCTGCGTCTGATATGGATTCAAGCTATTTGCAAATGTAAGCTAATTTCCCTCCCATAAACGACTCCCTCCGAACAACACACACTCTTTGTCTCCCATTGGGTGTCGTTGTAGAGAGGGAGCGCAGCATTACTCATTAAGGCTGCATGGCTATCTAATTTGTAAATACATCGTATAACATTTCAGGACTCGAAGATCAACAGAAGCCTACGGCCACGTCTACGACAGCGGTCAGATGCAGCGCTGGGGAACTTGTCCATGATGTGCCGATTTAGTCGAGATCTGAAAATAGAAACATATTCAGCCCGTCGGCTAACTGCTTTATATCTTAACAATAATAATTGTGTACCTTATCAATAGATATTTGCTATAGTATTGCTTTGTAATACAGTGGCAAATACATTATTCTTTCTCAATAAGCGGGTATATGCTAAATAGATAAATTTCATTATAACCCGGCGTCTGATAGGTTCCAAACCGTTTGCCATTCTAATTAGAATTAAACGTCAATGTTTTAAAAAAACAAATAACTTTGTGTATTTGATTGAATTGTGTTTGATTTTTGTTTGCGTTGAACCATTTACACTCATTGACGTCATAAAGCGCATTTGCAAACAGTTTTGATCCTGATCAGACGCCGCGTAATGCGGTGTCTGATCAGGATACAAGCTGCTTGGCACTCGTATCGATATGTTTTAAGTCACACTACATTGAATCTTACTTTGAAACGATCTTGCAAATAACAAAATTGAAGCAGGCGACAAGGAAACGGTGAAGAGGTAAAACTCTCACGATAAATTTGATCATGAAAGATTTAAACGACGAGAAAGAATAATGTCTTCTCCACTGTAGTATGTATACGCGATACATACCATTGTTCTTGTGTTTCTGGATTATCTTGCCAATATTATTTGAAATATTCGATATCGCATTGTGGTGAAAAAATATGACAAAATTGCTGAAATTGAAACTCTTAACTTGCTATTACACCGTATATATTTATTTATTTATTGTTCTGTAGACACGATTCGGTGCTTTTTGAACTGCGATTAAAAGTACATGTGTGGAATGGTGTGGGTGTTTTATATAAAATAAAGACACATGTACATGTGCGTTGACTTCTGCTTTCGATATATAGTAACTTCTGGCCTAAATACAATGGGAGAAGACGCTATTATTTCCTTATAAACGAGTTTATGCTAAAAATGTATAAATTTGGAATCAGATCCGACACCGGGTAACCCTGCGTCTAATTAGGCTCCAAACCGTTTTCCATTCAGAGAAGAAAAAGAGACTGTAATTTTTTTTACAATATATTGAATTGGGTTTGCATTCAGTTCCGTTCAAACGACAAATAATAAACGTGTACAGTGGAGAATCTGTTATTCTTTCCCGTTTAAACGCAAACGTACGCAAACGCAAAACACTAAAACGTAGAAAAGTACAACTTTTTGACAATTCTGATAATTCATATTTATCTTGGTGGCAAACAGTTTGGAGCCTGATCAGACGCCGGGTAACCCGGCGTCTGATCTGGCTCCAAACTGTTTGCACTGCAAATAATAGTTTTAGCGTAAACGCGTTTATTGGGAAAGAATAACAGATTCTCCACTGTATCTTCCACTGTAACTCTAAATATATCGGGAAACATGTTACTATTTCCTGTTTAGACGGATTCAACGCTAAACAAAAGACAAATTGTAGAAAAAGGGCATTGTTTTGAAAATGTTGAGTATTTATCCTAATAAAATTGGCACACAGTTTGGAGCTGATCATTCACCGATCTAACTGGACAAACTGATTGCAGAGGACAATGCTACTTTAGCTCAAACTAATCTATCTTGGGAAGACTATCGTTTTCACTTACAGAAGAGCACTTTCTGAGTATCAACATCTTGGTTTCTTTGCTTGTTGTTGTTTCTTATCATTGTAAATAGACCATGTCTTGCATTTTTAAAATAAATTATTGGTATACCTTTGTGTTGTCATATTGTTGTTCCAAGTTCCCGTCTTATTATTTCAAAATGGACACCGATTGCACGTGTTCGTGGATAGAATTAAATATTTTCCTAGGCCATTGATACAGTGAAACCTCTCTATACCACTATAAAAAGAAAGTGATTTGCTTGTATAAAACTCAGGTGACATCTTAAAGCAATGAAAGAGTAAAACCGAAAGCTCCTAAAGGAGCTTTCTGTTTTACTGTCACCTTGCTTTAAGCTGTAACCTGTCGAAAACACCTAATAATTAATCAAGTTTAGTGGTCGTAATAGAGAGGTTTAACTGTATAAGTAGAATGTGACCTCCGAAACCCGGACTCCACTAAACCAGGGTCAGTGATTACATGTATAAAGTGTTTGAGATAAGTTTGAGATCGTTCTCAAGTTTTGATTGGTCAGATTTAAGCAGAATGATGAAAATCTGACCTGTCAAACGCTTCAGAACGATCGATCTTAGATGCTCAAATATGACCAATCAAAGGCTTGAGAGCAATCGGAGGCTCAAACGCTTCTAAAAATGAAATCAGAGTTCACTGAAACAATATGGGTGCCAACATACAGTGGAGAATCTGTTATTCTTTCCCAATAAACGCGTTTACGCTAAAACTATTATTTGCAGTGCAAACAGTTTGGAGCCAGATCAGACGCCGGGTAACCCGGCGTCTGATCAGGCTCCAAACTGTTTGCCACCAAGATAAACATGAACTATCAGAATTGTCCAAAAGTTGTTCTTTTCTACGTTTTAGTGCTTTGCGTTTGCGTACGTTTGCGTTTAAACGGGAAAGAATAACAGATTCTCCACTGTACATATTCTACATTATTACCAATCCTTCAACGACGTGGTACATGTAAGGGATAACGTGTAATCATGGAATACGTGAAATCACTTAAAAATCAGAAAATTCACGAAAACCCTTTATCTCCAAGGGAAAAGGAGTAATTTTGAAACTTTTCGTTGAAATTTTATAAATATTTGGCACTCATGTTTGGTAAAAGTTATGAATTTTACCTTCTTTAGTTCATTAAGTTCAAAGGCAAGTTCCGCGCTATGAAATATTTTGTTACCCTTATAAACAAGACAGATGTCTTGGCTTTTTTATTGTCCTGGCTTATATGCAACACTGTTCACTTATATTTATTCACTTGTGCGAGAAACTTTGTATGAACGTGCATTAGACCGTGATATTCCAAGCAAGCATTATGTTTTAAACCAAAAGAAATGTCATGATAATACAAATCTACTTATTTGATGAAAAGGGACATTTCATCAATTCCCTAAAACGCCCAGTGGTTACGCGTTATCCCTAAAAATTCAAGGCATTTATTGTGAGATATTAACATCTTTCCACTATATCCAGATTGACCCTTTCCCTCTCATTGACGTCATAAAGCGCATTTGCAAACAGTTCGGATCAAAACTGTTTGCCACTTGTTTTGAAATTACGTAAGTTATGCTGCCTTAAATATAACTTTGAAACGATATTGCAGACGACAATACTGAAACAGACGACAATATGGCGGTGAAGGGGTAAAAACCTCACGATAAATTTTATCATATCATGAATGGGTTAATGTACTTTATTCACTAAATGTAACAGTAATGCTACTTTTCCTTGAGTTAAATCATCCAATCTGCAGGTGTATCGCATACCATTTCAGGACTCGAAGATCAAGAGAAGCCCGAGGCTACGTCTGCGATAGCGGTCAGATGCAGCACTTGGAACTTTTCTATGATGTGCCGATTTAGTCGAGATCTAAAAACGGAAGCATATTCAGCCCATCGGCTTACTGCCTTATATCTATATAAACAATACGATAAATTCGAGAATAGTTAGGGTCGACAAATGTTGCAGACGGAACGTGTCAATAATCACCTGGACACATACAGAGGAGAAGACTTGTTTTACATAACTTCCCCTGTTTTCTATACCGACAACGATCACGAATACCCTTGTCTCCAACATGTGTGAGATACATTTGATGACGTTACTAAAACGTTATTACATCACTGGGACACCAAAAAAGTCCATCGCTTTTTAAAAACAAAAAACTCTATAAAATCGTTAGTTATGTGAGAAAAAGAATCTGTCACTCGTCGATGTTTAAGACAAGTTGATCTCAAACTCGTCTAGAACAGAAAAGTTACTAAGCTCGACTCGTTTGAGATCAGCTTGTCTTAAATATCGACGAGTGACAGATCCGTTTAAAACCTTCATGAGTACTCCCATAACTTTGATTATTCAATGATATGTTGAATCTCTCGAAATATGAAATACAATTTTCGAGAAAAAATCTGCTGTGGTAAAAAAATGCAATATTCTCCTATAATTCTCATTTGAATGGTATACATGTAGTTGGACTTTTTATGATACTATGTGTAATATTTTGAATTATTTTGGACTTCGATAAAAGTGAAATAAAAGATATAAAAGGAAGTAGATAAGTACGGAGTCCCTAAAGTGACATTCGACACTGTTGTTGAACGGAATATTATTTCCTTTGAATAAAATCTTATATCGTTTTAACGAAATAATATTTCGCTTCAGCGAAATAAAACAAGTGTTTTTAAGTCACCTACAGTGGAGAATCTGTTATTTTTTCCCAATAAACGCGTTTACGCTAAAACTTTTATTTGCAGTGCAAACAGTTTGGAGCCAGATCAGACGCCGGGTAACCCGGCGTCTGATCAGGCTCCAAACTGTTTGCCACCAAGATAAACATGAAATATCAGAATTGTTCAAAAGTTGTTCTTTTCTACGTTTTAGTGTTTTGCGTTTGCGTACGTCTGCGTTTAAACGGGAAAGAATAACAGATTCTCCACTGTAACCCTTTCACTCCCATGACGTTATAAAGCGCAGTTTGCAAACAGTTTTGATCCTGATCGGAGGCTGTCGAATCAGGATAAAAACTGTTTGCCAGTTGTTTTTGAAATTACGTCAGTTACATGTATACTGCCTAAAATCTAAATATAAAACGATATTGCAGACAACAAGTTTGAAGTAGACGTCAATATGGCGGTGAAGGGGTAACAATCTAACGCTAAATTTGATCATGAGAGGGTTAAACGAAATCATTTTGTCATCTTAGCGGAGTAATATTCCGTTTGAATGAAATATTATATGGCTTTAAGGAAATGACATTTCGTTTAAAAGAAATAAAACAAGTGTTTTATGTCACTTTAGGGGCCCCATGGAAAAGAATGACGTCTTCTGTCCAGTGGGACTTTGGTGTTGTCTTATTTTCTTGGTTGTTGCCTTAGTGCGATCTGCGTGGGAGAGACGACCTTGTAGGAAAAGCACTTTGGGTCGAAATCAATAGCCATAAGTGACATGGGGGAACTTAACTCTTTCGCTGTCAAGTTTTTTCGTCTGTTTTATTGCTCTTACCGCCAAAATATCGTCTGCATTGGTAGTGTCGTCTGCAATATTTTTAAGTCAGAATTCGGGATGTTTTGATTGAAGAATTGTCGTTACGAGTGTCAAACAGTTTGGATTCTGATCAGACGCCGCGTAACGCGGCGTCTGATCAGGATCCAATCTGTTTGCAAAGTCGACTTTTGGCGACGTTTGCGGTGAAAGAGTCAAACGAGAGCTAAGCAGACAATTTAGCACGCACTTCTATGTAGGTGGCCAGACTTTACGCTGTGAAACAATCGTAGATAATGTAATAAATGTCGAATAACATACGCAAAAAAGTTGCAATGTTTTTGTGAAAATGGAGGAGACGTTATTCTATTCCAATAGACGCGTTTATTCCAAAAACAATTATTTGCATATAGCAAATTGCTTTGAAGCAATTCAGACGCCGAGGAATTCGACGTCTGATCAGGCTCCAGACTGCCACTCAGATTAAAAATAAAATAAGTTTTATATATTTAACTCATTGTGCCCTAGTGACGCATATATGCGTCCTCTACCAAAAGTGTACCTCTGAAGAATACGCTTGTCTTATGCAAACAGCGAAGTCCCTGATTAGAGGGATCCTGCAGGAGCCCTCTAATCAGGAATTTCACTGTTTGTCATCGTGTAATATATTATCAAACACAATACTAAATATTCTTAAATGGACCAGTTTTTATTGTAAACTGGAAATGTCCATTGGAAGTTTCAGGGGATAATGAGTTAAGAGGATCGCAATTTTCTACATCTTATTGCATTGTATTTAAATGGGAAAGTATGACGTCTTCAGTGCCATTAAAGTTCGTTTTCGATTGCGGATTAGACTTAAACCCTTTCATGATCAAATTTTTCGAGAGGTTTTTACCCCTTCACCACCTTATTGTCGTCTGCTTAGTTAGTTTAGTTTAAACTTTAAAAATATTTTATTTCAGATATTTACATGCATATTATAAACATACAATAAAGTTTAGGATTGAAACGAAAGCAAAACTTGCTTATTGTGTGTCTTTCCTTGTCGTCTGCTTCAATATTGTTGTCTGCAATATCGTTTCAAAGTTAGATTTAAGGCAGTAGAACTGGCGTAATTATGTTAAAGCAAGTGGCAAACAGTTTTGATCCTGATCAGACGCCGCGTAACGCGGCGTCTGATCAGGATCAAAACTGTTTGTAAATGCTCTTTACTCTCATTGAGAGTAAAAAGGTTTACGTTGATAATGTGACGACTGTCTGACCACCATTGCCACAAAACGCAATACCGTGCTCCCTCTCTACAACGACAACCAAAAGATTGCTTGTGTTGTTCGGAGGGATATGTAATAGGGAGGATAATTAGCTTACGTCGCAAACAGCTTGAATCCAGACCAGATTTGTATTCTTACGAAGTCAGTGTTTGTACTGGGAAATGTTTTGCTACGAAAACAAAGTTGCCTTAGTAGGAATACAAATCTATTATATATATAATATCAATATAAGTTGTCGAAGCAAAGCATTTCACGATAATACCTAGTTGAACCCCCACCCACCCACCCACCCTCCCCCCTTGATAAAGACAAATGCTATTTTTTATCTATCGGTTCACTTTTCCAATCTGCTCACTGTTCAAATCTAAGCGAAAATTACAGTGATAATTATCCGACAACAGATCCTTATATACAGTGCAGAAAACGTTACTCTTTCCTAATAAATACATTTATGCTGAAGATATTATTTCAACTAAGACGGCTTGTAACCAGATCAGACGCCGGGTACCTACCAGACTCCAAACTTTCTGCAACTCTGCAAAAATAAACCAATAGACGTTTGCGGAAAATGTATTTTTCTACATTTTATTGCATTGCGTTTGCATTTCGTTTACGTTTGCATGGGAAAGAATAGCATTGTCTCTACTGTATAATTATATACAGTGGAGAATCTGTTATTCTTTCCCGTTTAAACGCAAACGCAAAGCGCTGAAACGTAGAAAAGATCAACTTTTGGACAATTTTGATATTTCATGTTTATCTTGGTGGCAAACAGTTTGGAGCCTGATCAGACGCCGGGTTACCCGGCGTCTGATCTGGCTCCAAACTGTTTGCACTGCAAATAATAGTTTTAGCGTAAACGCGTTTATTGGGAAAGAATAACAGATTCTCCACTGTAATTATATAGTATGCTCTGCCGGAAAGGAAACACATGATCATTTGTTTCTAGAGTTAATTGGAGGTAGGTTCTTGTGGTGGATCTGTTTCATATATATTCTCCAAGGCAACGTGAATTGTCTAACATTACAAGGCAAGTACATGTATTATTTTTCCTTTATTACAGTGAGGAATACGTTACAGTGAAGCTCATTCATAACGAAGTCATCGGAACGGTGTAAATTCTATTCATTCCTTTCCGTTTAAACCTTTCTTGATCAAATTTGTCGTGAGGTTTGTACTCCTTCACCGCCATATTGTCATCTTCTTCAGTATTCTTGTCTGCAATATCGTTTCAATTTTAGATTTAAGGCAGTACAACTAACTTTATGTCAAAACAAGTGGCAAACAGTTTTGATTCTGATCAGACGCCGCTTCACATGGCGTCTTATCAGGATCAAAAATGTGTGCAAATGCATTTTATGACGTCATTGAGAGTGAAAGGGTAAAACGAAACTAAACGCACACGCAATGAAATGAAAATGTACAACAATACAGTTTTCTGAAATGCCTAACTTTATACAATATATTTCAATCTGAATAGCAAACTGTTTAGAGCCTTATCCGGTTAACCGTCTCTAAACTGTATCATTGATAAGCGCGTTTATTTGGAGAGAATAATGCCTTCTCAAATAAATATGGTAATGACGTGAAATAAAAGCCATTTCGCTAAACATAATTGTGTTGAGGTAATGCTTTTTAGAACAATACGTTTTGTACTTTCGTTGTACAAAATAAATGGGGGGGAAAATAGAAAAAGTTGTGTGTTATTGTAAAATGTATGTTTCTTTTTAAAAAAAAAAAGATGTCGTCTTTCTATATTGTTTTTCAGTGTGTTTATATTTTGAATAACGGTTTTTCAGTGGTAGCTTGTAGCTATGTAGCTCTTTGCATCATTTGATCTAATCTTACATATTTGCAGATTATCAAAGACTATAACCTTAGGTTATCGTAAGTTTATCTTACAAAACCATTGTGTCTCACAGCTCCATATTATATCAAATGTAATCCTTGAATAAATAAAACCTTTTGATTCCTCTGCCAATTAAATTCCAATCCCTTAAGCGTAGAACAACAAAATTCTAAGCCTAACAATTTTAATACTTTACCAGATTACAATTATTGATTGCAAACAGTTTGGATTCTGATCAGACGCCGCGTAATGCGGCGTCTGATGAGAATCCAATCTGCTTGATACTCATTTCAATATTTCTTTACGTACCATGTCTAAAATTTGAAATTGAGAAATAAACGCAGATGACTATTGTTAAGGGCAGAGTATGCCATTTCTTTTACAGTGGAGAATCTGTTATTCTTTCCCAATAAACGCGTTTACGCTAAAACTATTATTTGCAGTGCAAACAGTTTGGAGCCAGATCAGACGCCGGGTAACCCGGCGTCTGATCAGGCTCCAAACTGTTTGCCTCCAAGATAAACATGAAATATCAAAATTGTCCAAAAGTTGTTCTTTTCTACGTTTTAGCGCTTTGCGTTTGCGTACGTTTGCGTTTAAACGGGAAAGAATAACAGATTCTCCACTGTAGATAAATGTCAAAGTAGTGTGCAGCACCTTACAACAACAAAGAAGTTTCCGTTTTGAATGGAAAGAAATGACGAAACATAAAAACCTTGCAGATAAATGCTACTAGATAAGGTTTAACCAGTTCATGATCGAATTTATCGTGAGGTTTTTACCTCTTCACCGCAAAATTGTCGTCTGCTTCAATATTGTTGTCTGCAATATCTTTTCAAAGTTAGATTTAAGACATTAAAACTGACGTAATTTCAAAACAAATGGCAAACTGTTTTGATCCTGATCAGACGCCGCATTACGCGGCGTCTGATCAGGATCAAAACTGTTTGCAAATGCGCGTATGACGTCATCGAGAGTGAAAGGGTTATAAAAGAATTTGCAAAGCAATAGATTCAGGTACTGTTGTCTCAACGAACAATCAAAAGGCTGTATATGCCTAGTGGAGGAGGTTTTATTATTTTCCGTCTTTTACGCAAACGAAACGCAAATGCAGTAAGTAAATGTAAAAAATGACCGCATATTCATTTTAATCTGAGGTGCAATCAGCTGGTAGCCTGATTAGACGCCGGGTAAACCCGTTGCCGGATCTGGCTTCAAACTGTTTGGAATAGGAAATATAATTTTAGCTTAAACGCGGTTGTTGGGAAATACTATTGCTTCTCCCCTGTATATGTTCAAAAATAAGTTGGAGTATTTCTGAAATCGGACAAATAGGCCAAGAGTTATATGCCCTTGATGAGTTGAAAGTTCCATATTTAACAGCGTTTATACTCTTGCAACTACAGTTTTGAATGGATGAACACATTGTAAATGTAACACTATATGTACAAATTCTTAAAGTAGTGCAATTATTGTTGAAATCGGATCATTATCGTCAAGAGTTGTCTGCCCTTGATATTCGTGTAAATGCTAGAAAAGGCCTAATTTCAGTACTGATTACAATCTAGTGTTTACAAATTTAAATGCGTTTTGATAAAACTTTGTAAAACTAAACGTATATGACTGTAAGTTCTTATATGAGTTAAATAATGATGGAAACCGTGTTAATTGGTAAAGAGTTATTTGCCCTTCATGTACTGAAACTGCTTATTTAACAGTGTTTATTCTCAACTAGACAACCTCATTTTGTAATGAATGTTAATTATACAGTGTTCCCTCTCTACAACGACCCTCCCAACAACGACTCCATCCGTACAACGACCCTTTCTCTCTGTTCCCCAAACGAGACATGTATGTCAAACCTATTCACGACTAGAATGTTGTCTGTTAAAATTGTCGCCTGCTGTTTTTTCTCAAACTTACATAATAGACATTTTGACAGAAAAACCTTAATAACGAGTGACAAACAGCTTGAATCCAGATAAATCGCCGCGTAACGCGGCGTCTGGTCTAGATTTAAGCTGTTTGCAAATGTCAGCCGATTTCCCTTCTTATAACGACTCCCTCCGAACAACACTTTTTTTGTCTCCCATTGGGTGTCGTTGTAGAGAGGGAACGCTGTACTTGCACACAGTGTGTATGTATATAAGTTCTTAAAGGAGTACAGTTATTGTTGAAATCAGTTCGTTATTGCAAGAGTTATATGCCCTTTATGCACTTAGTTATGCTAGAAAATACTGTATTTTAGTATTTTTTACACTTTATTGTCAGTAAATTTTAATAGATTTTGATAAAACTTTGTAATACTATATATGGCTAAAAGTAATCAATTGCGTAGTAAATTGGTCAAGAACTATATGCCCTTGATTCGGCTGTGATTTCACTCTCGCAACTTCAGTTGTAAATGAATTTTGATTATATTTGCACAAAATGTATACAGTTTAAATTCGAAGGGCAAAGTTTAGATGAAATCAGATTATTGTGCACAGAGTTATCTGCCCTTGATATTCTCATCTGTCCTAGATCATGTCATATTCCAATTTTGTTTACACTCTAGTGTCATCATATTAAATACATTTAGAAAACACTTGTTTTCTCGTGTTTTCTATACGTAAATGCAAACTGAGAGAGAAATTAATTGAATCTTAAAAGGTTGGACATACTTTTCGTGTTTGGGGAACTGCGGCAAACATTGTTGTAAGGACGGAATCGTTGTTCGGATGATCGTTGTAGGCAGGGAGCATTGCACTGCAAATTGGAAAGGAACTCTAGATACAATGGAGAAGACGGTAGTCTCACCCGTTTAAACTTAATTAAATGCAATCGCAATGAAGCAAAATGACATGTTCTTGATACAGTTTAAAGCCTTGCCAGACCACCGGTGTTTGTTTCCAACTACATAAAATAACGTTGCAGCGTACAATGGAGTAGACGTTATTTATTCCCATTTCAACACAATCGAAGGGAAAACGCATTGCAATAAAATATAGAATATGACAATATTTCCACAATTCTAATGGTTTTTTTTATTCTGAGTAGCAAACAGTCTGGAGCCTGATCAGACGCCGGGTTACCCGGCGTCTGATCTAGCTCCAAACTGTTTGCAATAAAAATACATGTAATAAAAATAGAGTTTACCCGTGTATTCGGAAAGAATTAAGTCTTCTCCACTGTTTACAGTTTTATTTGGAAATACATGTAATGAAGTCTTCCCCCACTGTTAGGATAAAAACAAAAGATAAAACTTGATTGTTCAAAAGTTACTCTTTATTGTAGAATTAAATGACAAAACAGACCGATATGTTCAGATAGAATCATTTTAAACTCCTGTTAATATATTCACTCAAAAATGCCCTTTTCCTTGTTTAGAACATGTTTCTGTTTAAGGAACACGCACACGTAGAAGCAGAAACAACACACTGTAATTTGTTCTTGTTCTTTCAACCTGCTTAACCCCTGCCCCCACCGAAGTCGCATAACGTCGCAAAATATGCCTTTGCAAACAGTTTGGATCCAGGTCTCAGGAAAAAAACTGTAGACATTGCGCATCGATATTTCTTTAGTCATACAACCTTGATTCTAACTTTGAAATGATCTTGCAAGCAACAACATTGAAGCAGATGATTGCGACAAATGGATACAAACCTCACGATCAATTAAGCGCTGAAAGGACTTAACATACTACTACATGTATATATAAGAATGTTAATGTGATTTTGCTTGACTGGTCATAATAGCAGATTGTTTATATCACATTACTTCACCTTCGTATTCTTAAAACAGTTATATCTTTATGAGTGTCAAACATGCTGGCTTCTAATCAGTCGCCGCGTTGCGCGGCGTCTGATCAGTGTCAAAACTATTTGCAAATAACAATTGTAGTCGGGGTAATTCAATGAAGGGGCTAACATATAAGAAATATGATGCTTTCTAAACAAAACTGTGTGTGTAAAAATACTTAACTCTTTCGCTGCCAAATTAATCGTGCGACTTTTACCCCTTCGTCGTTTCATTGTCGTCTGCTTCAATATTGTTGTCTGCAATATCGTTTCAAAATTAGATTTAAAGCAGTACAACTGACGTTATTTCGAAACAAGTATTAAACAGTTTTTCTCCTGATCAGACGCCGCGTAAAGGATCAAAACTGTTTTCAAATACGCTTTATGACGTATTTGAGAGTGAAAGGGTTAACTATAACACGACATTTTGTGTCATTGAATGTATTGGTTAGTTGTTATTTTGTCAATGGAAAAGTATCGAAATCTAAAATCAGTCTAGTCCAGATGCCGGACTCTGAACAGGATCCAAAATTTATTAAAAATGTCCTTATTGATCTGAAAAATCACCCTATCAAGGTTAGATATAAATGAAGAAATTTTTAAGCTCTCATTATAAATTTATCCACTTTTTTTATATTATTATATAATATACACGTATTACATGTAGTACATTGGACTGGTACTTAACCTTAACTCCAGGATAAAATAACACGCCGAGTAACTCCGTCTCGAGTAACATCGTTCCAATTCGTGTAGTAGGAACACTATTTATGCGCTTTCTGCTTCACTTTCAGTCTGCTATAAGATACCTTTTGCTAGGATATAGGATACATGTATATGTCTTATGTTTCACATTAAATACTGTAGAAATGGAACTATTTTTTTTAGTGGAGGAATGAATTAAATGCCGTAAAATGCGTATAAGGGGCCCGTTTTACTAAACTACTTACGCAAAAGTTTTGCATAAGTCAAAATTTTAAATTTTAATTTATATTTTTTATTATCACTTGCTACAAACAGCAAATAGCCAGATCAGAGGACGCGCTAAAAGCGCGTCCTCTGATCTGGCTATTTGCTGTTTGCACACGTTTATGATCGAAAAATAAGAGTTAAACGATTTTGACTTACGCAAATATTTTGCGTAAGTTGTTTAGTAAAACGGGCCCCTGTGGTGTAAAGGGTTAACCAACCATTGTTATGTCTTAGAAGATTCAGTTGCATAATACATCCTAAATAAGGTGTATGTGAGAAGATATACATTGAAAATGTGGCTGTTTGAACCTCTCGAACTTAATATGAGGATGTCGGATAAGTTACATTGGAGAATCTGTTATTCTTTCCCAATAAACGCGTTTACGCTAAAACTATTATTTGCAGTGCAAACAGTTTGGAGCCAGATCAGACGCCGGGTTACCCGGCGTCTGATCAGGCTCCAAACTGTTTGCCACCAAGATAAACAAGAATTATCAGAATTGTCCAAAAGTTGTTCTTTTCTACGTTTTAGTGCTTTGCGTTTGCGTTCGTTTGCGTTTAAACGGGAAAGAATAACAGATTCTCCACTGTAGTTGTGCACCAATTGACAGATACAGTGCTCCTTACAACAATACTTGCCGCTGCTCCCCAAACAAGACGATTATGTCTTACGCTTTCACTGCAGCAATATCGTCTCCTTAACATTTTCGTCTGCTGTTTTGTTATTAAAGTTACATAATATTGGACATTTTGACAGAAGAAAAATAATGATTGGTGACAAACAACTAGAATTCAGATCAGACGCCGCGTGGCGAGGCGTCTAATCTGGATTCAAGCTATTTGCAAATGTAAGCCAAGTCTTAAATTTCCCATCTTATAACAACTCCCTCCGAACAACACACGCAATCTCTGTCCCCCTATATATGTTGTTATAGAGAGTGAGCGCTGTAGTCTTTATGTGTTTTGAGAAAGTTTAAATTTAGATATGTAATATATATATATATCACATTTTGTAAATATTAAAAGATTTAAATTTAGATATGTAATATATACCATAGTGATTGTTTGTATTTATTATAACAAAATATCACATTTTGTAAATATTGAAAGATTTTAATTAAAAAAACTGTGAAATTTAAACCAAAATGTCACGAATATCTGAGACACTTCTTGTAGTATCACAGTTCTGTGTTCAGTTGTCAACTTCTTTAACTTATTCGCTGCCAAGTTTTATCGTCTGCTTTAACCCTCTTGCCGCCAACATATCGTCTGCATTGGTAGAGTCGTCTGTAATATTTTCAAAGTCAGATTTTGGGCTGTTTTGACTGAAGAAATGTCGATTCGAGTGTCAAACAGTTTTGATCCTGATCAGACGTCGCGTTACGCGGCGTCTGATCAGAATCCAAACTGTTTGCAAAGTCGCCTTTTGGCGACGTTGGCAGTGAAAGAGTTAACACTTCCATTGCATTGCCGATTTCAAATATTTCTTACATAGACTTTCTTGGTATTTCATTTACAATGTTAGCTAAGGTTCAATGGCAATTATCTGCGCAGTATGCATTAAACTATTTGAGATAAATATAATTAACCCGTTTTGATCTCATAGCCTTTTATAATTCTGCGTTACTTCCATGCTTTTTAGCTCCAATCTGAAAAGGTACTAGAAATGACTTCTAATTTCATGTTCAGGACTTTATAACTAGGGACTACTTTTCTTAGTGTATGAATACTACAAGACGTAAAAGTTAGTATTTATGGGATACCCGGTTAAAGGTTGTTACCTGTTGTTGATACGGAAAAGTGTTGAAAATAAGCATGTCTTTATCTTTCATCGTTAACCATTATACTCTAGTCTAAGTATTGATCGAACACTAAAATACGTGTACATGTATACTGATCAAACCACAATGCAAATAAGGGGAAAATACCTTTTCCCTATTTTGTTGCATTCTTGGTATTGGTGACCTTATTATGTGCATTTTTCATGTGTATGCATTAATTGCCATTGATTCCATATATATGTATGCATTTGTATTGCCATGTTTTGCCACTGTTGCCAAAATAAAATCAATCAATCAATCAAACATTTAAACTTCGATACATTGATTGCTGACTGCAAACTGTTATAGAAACGGTTTTAACACTAAACGTGTCAATGCCACGAAACCTGGTTTTCAACGTTTAACCAATTAATCTCAAGTTAGGTCTTAATGTAAGCTTGTTAAAACAAGGTTTGGTGATAACTGGTCTATATAATCTGAAATTATTGATTGCAATACATGCTTTTCTATTTTGAATGACAGTGACCTTGACATTCACATGATGACCAAGAAATAGAACCTCAAGCTATGTCGTAATGAGCGCTTGCTAAATACAAAGTTTTGTCAAACAGTATTCTGAAGTTATTGGCCGGAAAACGTGTATCTGTTTTAGTTACAATGACCTTGACCTAATGAACCGCAAAATCAATCTTAACATAGGTCTTCATGTATGCTTGCTAAATAAAACGTTTGGTCAAAGTTTGGACATCAAATCTGAAGTTATTGTCAAGAAACCATTTATACTATTTTAAGTAACAGCGACCTTGCTTGCTAAAATACAAATTTTGATCAAAATTGTGTATAAACCGGAAACTATTTGGGTTTGTGTTTTTTTCAATTTTAAGTAATAGTGATATTGACCTTGACACGATGACCCCCAAATATAACCGAAGCTAAGTCTCCGTGTAAGCTATACACGTATAAAAACCCAGGTTAAAAAATAGATTTCTATAATAACATCATATATATGCGAGGCGCGCTTTCATTCAACCATATCCGAAACTTTCAGGGCTGCCATTTCTCCGGATTTTTCCGAAATCTTCGGAATTTTATTCCAACAGATGGAAACTTAAAACAGGCTGAAAGTAAAGCAGAATGCGGCTTAAGGAGCATTCTGCTTTACGTTCAACCTGATTTAAGCATCACGTGTCTTGAAAACTAGAAACAGACTATGGGTTAAAGGTATAATCAGGAAAACCGGGCTTGAAAAATTGAAAAATGTGAAATGTTAGGATTTTTTTATCAATTTATGGCAGGCCTGCTTTTTTTTAGTGTGTTGTTTGTCTACCAAAGGACCATATCATTTTTAGCACAGAGAGAAATACGCCATGTTTATTTCTCTGGTGATCGCGCGTGGTTTTATAAATACAGACCTGCAAGTAAAAATACATGTAGCGTAGCCATATTCATGGACATGAACGGAAAACACAATTTGTATGATCCATTAAATACATCACGTAAAGTTGATTACCTACATTTACTTAACATATACCAGACAAAAAGGATACGTCTACAACAATATATAATGCTTTACTTCAAAGCATCAGCTCTAAAAAAAATACTTTATATTTTTCGATAAAATTTTAATTTACTGATGCAGACATCATTTTTCGGTATCAAAACAACAAATTTAATTGACTTACCGATACATGAGGCTCACAATTCTCGCAAAGATATTGAATAAAAGTAAATAAAATGCACACACTTTTTTAAATGTAGACGTTTCTTTTTTTGTCTGGTATATTTATATTGAAGCGAATTAAGTTGGTCATCAACTTATTTCCGGTTTTCATAACTTGTCTTTGCTGTTATTTATAGTCGTGTCCATAGCACAATATTATACCAATCGCTGATTGAATGTTTCGTACCTTTATTTTTATTGGCCGTATAGACCATATACTGTTTTAACCAATCATGTCAGCCGCCACTTTCTATTGTCTGAACATGGTTGATTGGTAAATATGCCTTCTGTATGTGATACCCTCTGCTGCACCTCTCTCTTATTGAAACTGTGAATTTTCCTCTGACCTCATTTTGTAAACTGTTGTGTATCAATAAGTTAACCGGGATATTAATAACTATTACTTTGCGCAGCTTAGGCACGAAAACACATTACATCTACATAAAACAAGCTTGCAGAGGCCAATCAACAAATATGTAAACTGTTTATAACAAGTAAATAATGTGTTAACACTTTCCTCTATAGAAGCGCCTAATATCACCTCTTGTTACACATCCACAATGACACCGGAAGAAGCCTCCATCTACCGCTCAACATTAACGCATTTTCCGGTAGGAACTTTCTGCTTCACCTTGATTTAAGCTGTAATCTGTAATGCCCACAAAAGGTACTGTTATATTCATTGGATGTATAGGCCGGTTTTATTGACCTGGCAGGGCGGAGTTTCGATGCGGACCATTGCATTTCAACTTTAGGATGGCAGCATGCTCTTTTATAATCGGAATTTACCGTTATCGTATGCCGGTTTTTTCTCTGCATTATTTTACAGTGGACATACTGACAGAAGGAATAGAATGACAAACAGCTTGAATCCAGAACAGACGCCGCGTTACGCGACGTCTGATCTGGATTCAAGCTGTTTGCAAATGTAAACCAAGTCGTAATTTTCTGTCCCTATATCAATTCCCTTCGAACAACACGCAATATTTGTCTTCCATTGGGTGTTGTTGTAGAGAGGGAGCACAATACACACCTTTTTCACGTGGATATTGCTGCACGCCCATGTGTTTCTTCATGTTGAAAGCATTGGAAAATAACTGTTAAATACGGAACTATACCTGTCACCCCTAAAATCAAATGTAAATTAGTTTTATCTTAGCCAACGGTTAGCTCCGCCGTGCCAGGTGAAACAAATCGGTATATAGGTGTTTGACGCTGATTTCTATAGAGTGAAGGGCTAACAATCAATAAGCTTCAGCTAGCACCGGTTCTTTTAACTACTCTCTCCGTCCTCGCTGTCAGTTTGCGCAGTGGGTGCAACCACAGGAAGTCGGTTCTACGATATCACGTGACAGCGAGTATCCAACTACTTCCTGTGAACCTAGTAGACATGACGTCAGACTGACGCTTCGTACTGCCAAAGAGGCGTCCCGGCAACATGAGCATATCTGAAATAGAAACGAGTGTATCAATCCTTCACTGCAATGACGTCATTTAATTAAATAATTATTGTCGTCTGATTTTTATAGATTTTGTTTTTTTGGACATTTTTTGAAAACAGATCAATAAGAGCTTGAACCCGTTTGCATCCTGGTCCCAAGGTTTAAAAGAGTTTGAGTTGAGTCTGAGGCGTTCTCAAGTATTTGATTGGTCAGATTAGAGCCTAGGCTCAAATCTGACCAATCAAATGCTTGAGAACGGCGTCAGATTTACTTATGAGCTTTATAACCTTCAATTCTGATCAGCCGCTAAACCGTTTGCAAATGTCGTTTCTGCAGATTTACAACATCTTATTGATCGTTGAAGACTTTTTTAACCCTTTCATGATCAACTTTATCGTGAGTTTTTTACCGCCATATTGTCAAAACAAACAAAACAAGCGGCATCAATCTTGATTGTTATTTCAAGTATCTTAACCCTTTCACTTTCAGTGACGTCATAAAGCGCATTTGCAAACAGTTTTGATTCTGATTAGACGAACTGTTTACCACTTGTTTTGAAATAACGCCAGTTATACTGCCTTAAATCTAACTTTGAAACGATATTGCGGACAACAATATTAAAGCAGACGATAATATGGCGATGGAGGGGTAAAAATCTTACGATGAATTTGATCACGAAAGGGTTAATGCAGGATTAACGCAATGCCGAAAATTTCGGGGAAAATCATTAATTGAGCAGAAATAAATGGAAATCTTTTAGTGACCTTTAATAGTTACTTAAGAAATAATCTATGTTCTACCGTTGTGAAACGGTATTTTACAACGGTTGGGAGTTGTGGTGCGCAGGAATTGTCCACGAAGGCCGAAGGCCTGAGTGCTCAATTCCTGCGCACCACAACGACCGACCGTTGTAAAATACAGTTTCACAACGATAGAACATAGATTATTTCGATTCTAACATGACCAGATGTAAGGAAATTCATTAGAAAGGAAATCAAATGTTCCATACTTATTTCCTCAGCAGATGAAGTTTTTCGACCGAACAACTTTTTCCGCGGCATTACAAGAATCTAACACCCATAAGCAAATTTACAATTACCGATCCATAATCTGGCATAGAACACACATTACACCAAACAAGACAGAAGAATGAGAAAATTACTGTAACGTTACTGGTTAAAAGTATATGGTCTTTACGGGCTATATGAATAAGGAAAGAAATTTAAAAAACATAACGTATGAACGCACGTGGTCACGTCATGTCATATAACCGTGGGAGGAGCGGGGTAGGGAAGAGCGTGGTATACCGTCTCAGGTATACCACGATAGACCTGTTCTTTGTTTATAGAGACGAATTCACGTGTCATGTTAGAATTGACAATTAACTATTCGTCCACCCACAAATATCCATTATATTTTTATACACAGCCAACCCTCTATGAAACGACCTTTTATCAAATTCCTGTTGGCAGTCTTTTTTACGGGTGGTTGCTAAATACAGGATAAAATAATGCAGACAATTTCTAGGATTTTCTGCATTGTTTTTGTCCTGCATTTACATGTATAAGTCACCTGTCTTTGATTACATTTTATCCGTACACTTCCTCAATTAAATGACACTTGATACAGTCTCGGCTTTATAAACAATTGGAATGTCCGTCTCATTTGCGATTTATTATTCAGATCACTTCTATATGTGTCCATATAGGTACCTACTTAACTTCACTCTTTCACTGCGAATTTTAATCGTCTGCTTTAACCCTATTACCGCCAAAATATCGTCTGCATAGGTAGTATCGTCTGCAATATTTGTTCAAGTCAGATTTTAGGCTTTTTGGACTGAAAAAATATCGATACGAGTGTCAAACAGTATGGATCCTGATCAGACGCCGCGTTACGCAGCGTCTGATCAGTAACGCGGCGTCTGATCAGGATTGATAATGTTTGCAAATTCGCTTTTTGGCAACGTTTGTAGTGCTAGCGTTAAAGAGACACAAAAACAGATTTGGAATAAAAATATATATGTGTGTCCGGCGCTTATATAAACACTTAAATATTACTTTAAAGACAAGCATTGAAGTTGAAAGTAGAAATTTCAAATTTCAAAGAAATAAATACTTGTTATGAGCTCGATGGGGCTTCAGCCCCGTGCGGAAAAGATAAATTTAATATACCACCTAAGATATAGTTAAAGAAACAGGAAAAACAAATTTGGCATAAAGATATAAACGAATAGCAGGCGTTAATATTAGTTAAAGACAAGCATTTATATTTTAAAAAAAAATACACATTTCAAAAATTTAATACATGTAATTAGCTCGATGGGAATTCAACCCCGTACGGAAAAGACAAAATAAAATATGTCCTAAAATTTAAACCTACGCTTTCATCACATCTACCACCATGTTGTTCTAATACAGTTGAGAAACTATTATTCTCACATAACTACCCTTGTTTTCTATAGTGAACAACGATCACGGATATCCTTGTCTCCAAGATGTGTGAGATCAATTTGATGACGTCGATATAACGTCACTATATATAAAGGCGTTTTGACGTCACCAGGGTTAAAATAATTCCTGTTGCTTTGAAAATTAACTTAAAATCGTTGGTTATGTGAGGAAAAACATCTGTCACTCTGCGATGTTTGAGACAAGTAAATCTCAAACTCGTCTAGAATAGAAAAGTTATTAAGCTTGCCAAGGCTCCCTAAATAACATTTTAATTCTAGACTCGTTTGAGATCAGCTTGTCTTAAACATCGACTCATGACAGAACCTATATTTCTTTCCCGTTTAAACGCAAACGCATTGCAATGAAATATAAAAAATGACTTTGTTTTTCACAATTCTGACTACTAGTTTTAATCTGAGTAGCAAACAATTTGGAGCCTGATCAGACGCTGGTTTACCCGGCGTCTGATCTGACTCTAAACTGTTTTCAATAGAAATAATAGTTTTAGCGTAAACACGTTTATTGGGAAAGAATAACATTTTTCCACTATATGACCGGTTTTGTTCATCCTTTTTGAACTGTTTGCGAAAAATTTTAATCGCAGTTTTTTTTTAATCTATTCCGTCTATCGACAAAGTAGAAAAAGAGTCGGAAAATAATTAAAACAATAACACTTTAGTTATTCTTCTTGTGGTGTTATTTTACCGTATATTTAAACGTAATACACATAATAATACAGCAAATAGGCTTTTATTTGAGTAGTTCTTGGTTTTTTGCAATAACGCCCTCTGATTATCGGTCTGTTTAACCCTTTCGCCATCAATGACGCTTAAAAGCGCGTTTACAAATAATTTGGGTCCTGATCAGACGCCGCCTAACGCGGCGTCTGATCAGGATCCAAACTGTTTGACACTCGTTTTGATTTTTTTTTCAGTCATACTACCTGATTTTTTAACTTTGAAACTACATTGCAGACAACAAAATTAAAGCAGACGACAATGAAATGGTGAAGCGGTGAAAATCTCACGACAAAGTTGGCAGGGAAAGGGTTAAAGTGCCGTCGAACTCTCATTCTTAACAAAAATATCGAAAACATTTCTTCCTAATATTGATCTACTTAATACAGGACATTTAATGCAGAACAAATATAATGCAGACAACTCAGATAGAAGCTTTCTGCATTACGTTTATCCTGCATTAACCCATTTGCTTCCAGTGGATTCTTCCATGCATATATATTGGATTAGTCCATTTTTTATTTAAGTGGTGCCTTGTCTTAAATTTCATTTTCGTTTTGTGTTATGCATGTATTGAAATTCCTATCAGCAAACATAGTAGACTCTTATCAGACGCCGCTTGATGCCGCAGTATGCGGCGTCTGGTCAGAATCTACACTGTTTGCCTATGTTCCATATATGGTATCGTGGGCACAAATAAATTAAACATATTTCAATGATTGTTTTTTCAATAAAATTAACAATATACGGGCGTGATTGTATGTTCTTCTTAGTTTCTTCCTAATACAAAAAAGATTTTTTATTTGATGAAAAAAAGTAAAAAGGTTTGAAAATGAAATAGTTCTAGTATTAAACTTTTTCTTATATTCTACCAAATGAAAGCCAATGCTAAGGCAGTTCAAAATATGAAAAGAAATTGAAAGGTCAGTGTTGAAAATTTTGAGTTATTAAAGTAAAAAGAGTTATATCTCCCCTTACAAAATTTACAAAAAAGTACCATATCGATGATATTTAGAGCTTTATAAATTTCACATTTGGTGCCTTTTTTTTCTTAAATTAGTTTTTGTATGAAGAAATACGACCATAGATAGGAAATAAATAACACAAAACCAAATTATCATATTTGTTTTCATTTAAAATGGATTTTATTGAAGTGGGCTGTTTGAAAAGGACAAAATAAGAGGAAGTGTGTGGGTTAAATTTTACATGGCCGTAGAGCCAACTGTTGTTCGCCAAAATGTATACTTTTTCTATTTTTTCATTCATCTTAAATAGCTCTTCAATACAAAACCATCATAGAGTGTTTTAATATACTTTGAAAAATTCCCAAATGCATGACATTGATACACCCTTAATACAGGACGTTTTAATGCAGAAAATATGTAATGCAGAAAACTCAGATAGAAGCATTATGAGTATATATTTTGGATTAGTCCATTTTTTATCTAAGTGTTGCCTTGTCTTAAATTTCATTTTCGTATTTTGTTATATTGAAATTCCTATCAGCAAACAATGTAGACTCTAATCAGATGCCGCATTATGCAGCGTCTGATCAGAGTCTACACTGTTAGCCTATGTTCCATATATGGTACCGTGGTCACAAAAGATATGCAGTGAAACCCCTCTAAACCGGACATATGTGGGGACAACATAAATTTCCTGTTTAGAGGGGTTTCCAGTTAAGAGGGGTTTTAGTCCATAGCTATAGTTTCTAGTCTGGAAGATAGCTGACCACTTAAAGCAGGTTGAAAGTAAAGTAGAATGCGCCTGCGACTTTCAACCTGCTTTAAGCTATCATCTGCTAGAATATAGAAAATATTTCTGATGATACATATTCATGAATGTATAAGGTTGAAGGAATAAATAAAAAACGGTACCAACGTTTTTTGTCCGGTTTAGAGAGAATTCCGATATTTAGAGGTTCCGGTTTGGAGGGGTTTCGCTGGACATGTTTCGATGATTTTATTTTTCAATGAAATTAACATTATACGGGCATGATTGTACGTTCTTCTCAGCTGATTATTTTAACGATCTCTGTGTACTGTCGGTCCTGGTAATTATCTCAGTCCCACGTTCATCCAGACTATTTCTGTCATTTATAGCCCACTTGTGATCCTTGCTAATGTCTTCATACTTCCATGTGACCTTTACGAAAATGATATACCAGACAAAAAAATAAACGTCTCCTATAATATATATGACTTCACTTCATAGCCCCAGATCTAAATAAAGAATTCGTATGTTTCACTAAAGTTTTCTTTTACTGATGCAGACATCAAGTTTCTGTATCAAAACAATAATTTTAATTGTTTAATTGATACATATGGCTCCTAAGTATCCCCAAGATGTTGAATAAAAGTAAATGAAAAGGCACGCACTTTTTAAATGTAGACGTAGCTTTTTTTGTCTGGTATATAAAAGAGAAGAGGTATTTTTTGTCCAACAAACGGGTCTATATTAACCCGTTCACTCTTAATGACTTTAAAAAAAACAGCGTTTGAAAACAGTTTGGATCCTAATCAGACGCCGCGTAACGCGGCGTCTGATCAGGACCCAAACTGTTTGACACTCTTTTTGACATTTCTACAGTCGTGTTGTCTTATTTTATAACTTTGAAACTACATTGCAGACAACAAAATGGCATAAGACGACAATGAAACGGTGAAGTGGTAAAAATCTCACGAAACATTTGGCAGTGAAAGGTTTAAAACGCTTCACGACTATTGTAATTAATTAGGGAGTCAGATCATTCACAGAGTTTCCTGCCGTCTGAGTACGCTCCAAACGGTTTGTCACTCAGATAATCAAAGGGTTTGAGAGAACTGATGATGGTTTCAAACTGAATTACAGAAGTATGGAATGAAAGATAAACCAGGAGATTAATAGTGAAAATTTTGAAAACTATACTTCTATCTTAAATAGAAATATATTTTATAGTAGGATTTGTAACTGTTTATACATGTATATACAGAGAACCTCTAAAATTGAACAATACTTTAAATAGCCTGACCATCCCGGATTTGGCCTAAACCCCTTTTTGTAAATGATTTTAACACTTGAATATTATTTCAGACATGTTTGGAGATTATCTTTACATATGATTTTCATAAAACTATCTCAAAGAAGCTTTTTTAAAAGCCGCACAATCGACAACCACGGTGCCGCCGCATTTTACAAGAGCACGCCATGTTCCCGGTCCGGAAATTATTTATACACAACATAAAGTGAAAGCACATTCTTCTTCTTTTATGAAGATCATGGTTACTTCTGAATGTAGTATTTATTCCCTGGAAGTTAAATATTTCTAAATCGTTTTCATTGTTTCGTTTAACAGATTTCTCAAAGTGAACCGATTTTTTATTTAATTATGGTTATTGTATGATGATCATGAATTTGTTGTTGTTGTTGATTATGATGATGATGATGACGATGATGATAATTTTGAATATGTAGTTTTACCTTCCCGCTCATTGCTCGATTCTTGTACAAATACTTCGGGTAAAAAGGCATTAGATATATGCTTGAGTACTGACATAAAAATTGTAAATGGAAGAATTGGTGACGATGCAGGAATAGGCAAATATACATATATTTCATCTAATGGCAGAAGTTTAATTGATTACGTCTTAATGTCTAGAAATATGTTCAACAGCAATGACAATTTTATTGTTCGTGAATTGTTTACTTGTTCTCAACATGTACCCATACAGCTGAACTTAATTATTAAGAAAGTAAAACAACCAGATAAAGCACAATGCTATGTAAATGAACGGCTTGTATGGGACAGTAGTAGAGCAGATTTATTACACGAAGGTATTAATTCAATATCACTCAATATTTCATCAATAGTAGACGATATTATAGTTTCCGAAACAAGTATACATACAGGCATAGACCAAATTTCTGATCTTTTATATGCAAAAGCTTTTGAAATATGCGGCGAAAACAAGGTAATTAGACCGTCCAATAATAAACAAAAACGTAAATTCCAAAGTCCTTGGTTTAAAAATGAATGTTGAAATGGCTCGGCGTGAATTAAAATCAGCCAATGAAATATATAAAAGGTGTAGAACAATGGCCAATAGCATGGTAGTTATAAACAAGCGTCGTATATACCGTAAAGTAAAACGACATGCACATTCCTCGTTTAAGACGAAACAAAAAAAAACATTACATAATTTAGCCAGCTCGCACCCGAAAAAATTCTGGGCCGAAATTCGCAAATTTAAAAAGAAACGTACTGTTAATCAGTTGTCCAAAGCAGATTTTTATGAGCATTTTAAGCATTTGTTTTCGGGTGACAATGTATATCCAAGATGTTGACGTTGAATCTGAACTGATGCAAAATAACTTTTATATTAATGTAGATCAGCTAGATCAAAGTTTCAGTTTGGAAGAGGTTAATAAGGCTATTGCATCTTTGAAGCCGGGTAAAAGTGGTGGTTTTGACCAGCTTATACCCGAACTTTTTATTGAGTGGAAATCTGTGTTAACTCCGATACTATGTAAACTATTTAATTACATGTTTGATAACGGTATATACCCGGACAGTTGGGCACGGGGTATTATTGTTCCTGTGCCAAAGAAAGGTAATTTGAATGATGTTAACAATTATCGTGCAATAGTCCTGACTAGCATTTTCTCTAAACTGTTTTCTATTTTATTAGACATAAGACTTCGTAAGTGGGCGGAGGATAACAGTGTATTATGTGACTTTCAATTTGGTTTCCGACAGCACAACAGTACCACTGACCGTGTTTTTCTTTTACAATCTATTATAGATAAAATCATCATCATCTTCATTAATCGCATCACTCTGCATAGAGTATACTCGCGATATGGTGTTGTTATGTCTTTTTGTACAGTTAAAAACAGGGTAAAAACGAAATACTGGTTTATAGGTTTTGGACATTTGACATGGCCGCTTTAAAGCCGTCAAGTGAATGTATGTTCACGACGTGCTGTGGCAGATGGTTCCATAATATGATAGTGGCAGGGAAGAAGCTATGTTGGTAAACTGATTTTGAGCATGGGATCTGAGTGAATTGCTGGTTGTGGTTTCTGTTTGGTCTAGATGGGCGGAGTGGAGGGTCTGAGCTGATGTCCACCATGTTGTGGATGGTCTTGTACAACATGGTGACTCTGGTTACATTTCGTCTGTGTTGTAGGGTGTCCCATTTGAGGTCTTCAAGCATGGATGATACTGAGCTGGTGCGTTCATAGTCTCGCTTGACAAACATGGCTGCTCTGCGTTGAATCATCTCAATCTGGTTTATATATGTGTCTGCATGCGGGGACCAAACTGACGAGGCATATCATGAGAAAAAGAAATTGTACTGTGCTTTCATAGACTTTAGAAAAGCGTTCGATCTGGTTTATCGGAACGGAGTTTGGTATAAATTGATTAATTGCGGAATTTCTTCAAAGATCATAAAAATGCTACAAGCTATCTACGAGTCTGTGAAGCTATGTGTAAGAGCTAACGGTTCACTGTCGGACAATTTTGAAAGCTACATGGGCGTCAAACAAGGGGAACCACTCTCCCCGATACTTTTCATTTTCTTTATTAACGACATGGATACCCACTTACAAAACGACATAATGGATTCCATTACTATTGACGAAATACAGTTATATTTACAATTGTTTGCTGATGACACAGTATTATTTTCATATACTAAAGAAGGTTTGCAGAACCTGTTATTTAAACTATCACAATATTGTACGAAAAGGAATATTCATGTTAACACGGATAAGACAGTTGTGATGGTTTTTAAAAGGAATAATTACAGAGAGAATTTTGATATTCATTTTGATACAGTAAAACTTAAGGTTGTTCTGCTAATGGTAAATTTTATAAAGCACAAAAAACTCTGGCAAATCAAGCCAGAAAAGCACCGTTTTTTCACTAAATTCCCTGTTTGAAAATATCGAGTTAAGCGTTTCAGAAAAATTGAAATTGAATGCGTTTCAGAAAAGTTGAAATTGTATGAGGCAATGCTATTACCGATTTTAAACTATGGATCACCAATTTGGGGGTTTCATAAGGGTCCAGATATGGAAAGAAATCAATTGAAATTTTTTAAACAAATTCTTGGTGTAAGACAACAAACACCAAATGCAGCTATTTACGGTGAACTAGGAAGATTTCCATTACAAATTTTGAGAAAGATTGATATGATTAAATATTGGTATAGAATAATGCAGTCACCAGATTCACTAATTTACAAGGTTTATGACATGAGAGATGAAAATGGTCAACACATTAATCAGTGGACTTTAGAATTAAAGCATCTGCTTTCTGAAACAGGTTTTAACTTTTTGTTTAATGTTGATACTGTATCAAAATTACAGATTGACAATGTAGCTGAACGTATACGTAACCAATAGCTCCAGCACTGGTATGCAGAAATTAGAAATTCATCCAAATTAGATACTTATTCTGCCATTATAACGACATTTGAAGTTTGAAAAATACCTACATTGCGTAAAAAATAATAAACACAGATTTGCTTTAACTAGACTGAGATGCTCCGCTCATAGGCTGCTTAAGCTGGTGCTAGGGGGCGTGATCACTGTTGCATATTTCAGTATTCCTCATGAACAGACTCAATTAAACCGAGTCTGCAATTTTCAGTATTTGCTTTGTTTTCTGTGCTTTCAAAGGATCTCCCCTTATTCAGATTTTTGCCATTGAAGAAGGAAGATATAGAGACATCGATAGAATCGATAGAATATGTACTAAATGTAATATAGGTGCCATTGAATCTGAATTTCATTTCATGTTAGTATGTCCATATTACAGAGACATTAGGAATACATGTTTAAACAGTTATTACTGTTCTTGGCCTACGTTACAGAAATTCAAATCTCTTATGACGTCTTCTCAGAGAAGCACAGTTATCAAGTTGGCTCGATATATTTATTTAGCAAACGTCAAAAGAGAATCAATTAATGATGTATAATAAGTCTTCATATAAACCCTTTTTAATAGTCCATTTAACAAGGTAACAATGTACGTATATAAGTTGTAAAATAACAGATTTATTTGTATTTGTTTAAAAAAAAGGTTGATAGCGCAATCCGGGATACAGATGATGCAGAGAGTCCATGCACAGGCTCCCTGTGTTATTTTGACCTGCATTCTGCAACTTATTATTAAATTATCTGCATGTGTTATATCCACTTAAACCTTATGTCAGAAATCGCCCAATCCAGGATAGAAATAACGCAGAGAGCTCCGAGCCGTTTGTGTTGTTTCTGACCTGAATTGTACGATAATTAAAAGTTTCAAAATTAAATCATCTACATGTGTTATATCTATTTTTAATCTTACGACAGAAATCGCACAATTCGGGATAGAAACAAGGCAGAAAGCCTCGAGCGTTCTGTGTTGTTTCTGACATTGAATTGTACGATAAGTAGTGTTGCAAAAGTAAGTATCAATTTAATCTTGATTTAAAATACTTGCGCAATTCAGGATAAAAGTAACGCAGAGAGCTCATGCAGAAGCTCCCTGTGTTGGTTTTCATCTGCATTGTTCAACTAACTGTCGAAATAGAAAGACAAAATCTGCACAATTCAGGATGGAAATTGCGCAGAAAGCTCCGACAGGAGCTTTCTGTGTTGTTTCTGACCTACATTGTTCGGTGAGTTGTACCACAATACAGTTTTATATTCACTTATGTCTAAAAACAAGAAACGCACACGTGAGGACAGAAATTTCGCAGAAAGTCCCGCCAGGAGCTTTCTGTGTGGATTCTGACCTGCATTGTGCGGTGAGTAGTAATGCAATAATACTAGCATTGTGTTTATTCTATTACTAGTGAAAGCGTTAAATACCTGTTTCAAAGCTCCACCAAAATTTGATCTTATCATAAATTGCCATTTGTAACAAGGAGCCCTGGAAAAAATACACAAAGTTTTTCCCTTGTTATATGCATATCGCGAAATCGTTAACACGTCTTTCTAATTGCTTGACTCATATATACATGGGAAATACTGTTTATTATGTCCCTTGATACTACCTTCTCAGTTCTCTCCCTTTTCGCATGTTCATCCTTGTATATGTGCATTATGTACACAAGCGATCTCGTAATAGCAAAGACTATTTATTATGTCCCTTTAGCGCTACTAGATAGTTATCTCCCTTGTTACATGTACACAATGTACTGTATAAGTGGGTTAGCCACTACATCACATTTTCCACAGGTATTAAACGCTTTCTCTTAGTTTACTACAATGATACAACATAATTATATGTAATTATATACTGATACAAACCTAGTGTATATTGATCAGATTAACTGCATGTATTTATATAATTTATTCAATCTTTTGTATGTATAATGTTATACTCTTCTTACTGCTATGAAAAATGTACATTGTGTCTATGGCGATAAACATGCATAGCATGTTTGAGCTGAAAATAAAAACTGAAACTGATTGTCTTATTGATAATATCAAATACTGAGTGTTGTTTTCTGAAGTGGATGAGGACTGAGTCAAATATATATCTCCAAATTTTGTTTCGTTGGAGAAATTGGTAAACATAATTATATATTCGCATATACTACTCTTAGCTAGTAGACTGCTGTGTGTACCTGTATTTCTTCTCCAAATTTCGTCTAGCTGGAGAAGCATATCATATGGGTACCCCAGCAGTACTGTTGGCAAAAATGAACCAAGTATTTATTTTATTTTTTTTATTCATCCTATTAGGTAGAGCTTGGTAAATACCTGTATGCTTTCTTCTTCCATGTACATGTAACCTCGATACTTCTTGATAACTATTATGACACATCAATATACAAACTGAAAGAGTGAACTCGAGCCAGCATAGACCACGATCAGAGGCCGAGTTACCTAGGAACTGATCACGATCTAAACTGTCAGGTGATATGTATGACTATATATGGAACAAATTTTGGTTAACATCTGTTTATTCATAAGAAATACTTTTTATTTAGGCTTTATTATAAATTATAAAAATTTCAAATGAATTTGCGTATTCCCAACTAATGACCTCTCTATTGATATGTATGTTTTCTATTTGTATAAATGTTAATGCTGTCCACGGTAGTGGACCTTATACAGATATATTTCAATAAAGTTTCAAAGTTTCAAAGTCTTGGAAAATCGACCACGACTACAGATATTTCAAAGGATTGAAACCATCAAAAAACAAATGTCTAATTTTCCCTTATTTTATTACATTGCATTTGTGTTTCGATTAATGAAGTTCGTGTATGTGCTGAGTTCCTGCCAATTGTCATACGAAACCATAATTAAAATGCAGTATGTCTTAAATAGGTTGTGAGAAATAATTTAAATGAGAAAAATACCATGCTGTTTGTTTTCTTATTGGAAGCCTTGAAAATCCTACCTTTAATTACAAGAATAAAAAATATTCTAAACTGAAAAAAACGCCACCAAAAACAATGATTTCCATACAATAAAGTATACATAAACTGCTCAATATATTGTCAAAAAGCGCAAATAATTCATAGCTTTTTTTCTTGAAATATCAATGAGTAAAAATAGTCAAACAGATAACAATCTCCAAGTACGAAATTATAAAATATTTAGAAGTGTAACATACATATACCGTACATATATTTTGTCCAATTGGACAGGTACTGGTACTAGTTTTAAAAGTATCATTAAACTCTACAAGGTAGACTTTATATGCGAATTTCTTGAATGCACGTCATTGAAAAGTTTAAAACAATGGTGTGGTCATTGCACTATACGCCGTACATTATAAATGCTTTGTTTCAGGGCAGAAAACGGTATTTTTTCCTATTAAACACGTTTATGCTAAAACTATTATTTCCATTGCAAACAATTTGTAGCCAGGTCAGGTTCCAAACGGTTTGCCACTCAGATTAATTCTAGTCGTCAGAATGGTCCAAGGTTGTCATGTTTTACATTTTATTGTTTCGTTTGCGTGTTAAGGGACAACAATGAACTATCAATTTATGTTAACTATCGCACTTCTTTGTTGTTTGGAACTGAACATTTCCCTTAAGTATACAATTTACATGAGCGGATCCTAAGTGGACGGGGTCCGCATCCGTCCCCTGGAAAATCCTCACACAAAGGAAAGAGAAGAATGAAATACTGAATTTACGTTGTACAGTTGAAAAGACATTAATTGTCCCATTTAAACAAAAAGCAATGCACTAAATTGTAGAAAACGCCAAATTCTTAACTCTTTCACCAACGGAGTCACAAAAGGTCGACTTTGTAAACAGTTTGAATCCAGATCAGACGCCGCGTAAGGCGACATCTAACAGGATTCAAACTATTTGACACTCATTTCGACAGCTCTTAAGTCATACTATCTTAAAACTAAATCTGAAACGTTCTTGCATTAAACACTTTTTAACCCTTTCCCTTATAGAAGCGACTTTTAGCGCATTCATTTTATTCATCCGCCAAAGAAAATAGTTCCATTTTATACTGTCATGAATATGTACTATAAGAAATATTTTCTATATACTAGCAGATATTAACTTAAAGTAGGCTAAAAGTAAAGCAGAATGTGCCCTAGGGCACATTCTGCTTTACTTTCAGCCTGCTTTAATAGGTCACATATCTTAAATACTAGAAACAGGCTATGGGTTAAAGGGTTAAGCAGACGGCAATGAAGCAGTGAAGTGGTAAAACATCAGGATTAATTTGGCGCCGAAATATTCACGATTCTTTTCTAACTAAGTGACGTATAGTATGGATTACCCGGCGTTTGATTTGACTTCAAACTGTTTGCAGTTGAACTAATGATTTTAGCATATTTATAACTATTATTTGGAAAGAAAAACGTCTTTGGTAACTGTATGTAAATCCTTTCACTCTCAATGACGTCATAAAGCGCATTTACAAACAGTTCCGATCCTGATAAGACGCCGCGCAACGCGGCAACTGATCAGGATCAAAACTGTTGGTCACTTGTTTTGAATTTACGTCTGTTATACTGCCTTAAATCTAACTTTGAAACGATATTTCAGACAACATTATTGAAGCAGCCGACAATAATTATGGCGGTGAATGGGGTAAAAATCGCACGATAGATTTGACCATGAAAGGGTTACACCGCCTCGTTTGAATCACCTCTCTAGATCCACGCATGGTGAATTATATTCATCTGAATAATTACTTTCACACCAGATACTCCACCTATGCCGATTTCGTGACCAAATGTGTGTGAAGTGTTCTCAATAAAGGCGATCCAATAATCATTTTCTGCCCATTTCTTTCCATTGATAAGAAAAACATTGACGTCATTTCACAATATTCCCATTCAATTTCGCACTGAAACGCCCTTATTCCTATTATATTAATTGAAGTCGAAACAGTGTTGCATTGAACGATCGGTCATTTTTTTGTTTTCACGGCTTTAGCTGTATATTTGTTACAGTCAATCTGTGTAATCAGTCATTTCACGAAATTACTAAAGATTTTCAGTAATTTCGTGAAAGGACTGAAATTGACAGGCCACTTCTATACAAGTTGGCTAGAAACCTTCAACAGGATTCAGGCAATGTGTGAAATGACCTTCATTTAATTAATTCAACATCATTTGTTCATTCATGTCTTTCAATATGCATGATTTTTTTAAAAATTTAATATCTAACAACAATTCTAGAAAAATTACACATATTTTTTAAAGATTTGAAAGACTTGATTGTAATAAATTAATTATGCATGTATCGTTTCAATAGTGTAGTTTGTAATTATTAAGATACACCAATCATTACGATACTTGCGAGTTATTTACGGACACTTACGGATCATTTATGGATGCTTACAGTGGAGAAAACGTTATTCTTTCCCAAAAAACGCGTTTACGCTAAAACTATTATTTGCAGTGCAAACAGTTTGGAGCCAGATCAGACGCCGGATAACCCGGCGTCTGATCAGGCTCCAAACTGTTTGCCACCAAGATAAACATGAATTATCAGAATTGTCAAAAAGTTATACTTTTCTACGTTTTAGTGCTTTGCGTTTGCGTACGTTTGCGTTTAAACGGGAAAGAATAACGTTTTCTCCACTGTACAATTGACTACGAGTTGGCGATCCGTAAGGAATCGTAAGAAAATATCGTGTATGTGAAACAGTCATTTCATGTAATGAATGAAATTTTTAGTAATTTCATGAAATGACTGATTCCACGGATTGACTTAACATATATAGATCTACACGTGTACCACATCTATTAAATTTTGACCAAACCTAGCAACATACTATAGTAAACACTTGGAATGGAAGGAAATAACGAGGCATAAATGATTTGCAGACAAGGTCTGCTAGCTAGAATAGTATTTTTACCCAAAACAGTTTAGCTGATTACTTCTTTATTTCACTAAAAAGTGTACTAAATCTGATTTTGTAAGGTCGTCTACCGTACAGATTGTACGCGGAAGCGTACAACGGACGGATATATATTACGTGATTATTAATAGAAGACATACATATTTAAAAAGCAAGTCAAGTAACATGATTGCAATAGATCAGTGGTAACCGCGTACGACTGTCAGGATTTTGTTTTTAATTTTATCAAGTTTAGGCCTACTTGTTATTCAGTAGCAAGTTTAGTTCATATTTCCGAACTATTGTCTTCACTATGTCGCCATTTGAAACTTTGAGTTAATTATCGAAAATCAAAACAAAATGATGGACGACGACGAACACTACAATAGCTAACCTCGACACCACTTGCCAGACCCCTGAAACTTTTAATGGACAATTCCAAATTCAAAATAAGTCTAGTCCATTTTTGACAATTCAGGGTTGATTTTAACAACATATTTTAAAATGACAAACAGTGTAGACCCTGATTAGAGGGCTCCTTAAAGAGCCCTCTGATCAGGGTCTTCACTGCTTGCATAGGACAAGTGTAATCCTCACAAGTACATTGTTAGTAAATGACGAATATACTCGTCGCTAGGGTTGAATGTGTTACATGTATAAGCCGTAAAACCTCAGCACCAGCAGAGCTTTGATCTATACAGATTCTTGTACTCTGTAACTTTTTAATTTTCACTGTCTTGTATATACATTTTTGTTATGTTGAGGGCCAACTGGAAGATTGACGTGGTCAAAGGAGTTCTCGCGTTCAATAAAGTCTTTATTGTTATTATTATTGTTATTATGATTATCATTATTATTATTATTATTATTATTATTATCATTAGTAGTAGTAGTAGTAGTAGTAGAAGTAGTAGTTGTAGTAGTAGTAGTAGTAGTAGTAGTAGTAGTAGTAGTAGTAGTAGTAGTAGTAGTAGTAGTAGTAGAAGTAGTAGTTGTAGTAGTAGTAGTAGTAGTAGTAGTAGTAGTAGTAGTAGTAGTAGTAGAAGTAGTAGTTGTAGTAGTAGTAGTAGTAGTAGTAGTAGTAGTAGTAGTAGTAGTAGTAGTAGTAGTAGTAGTACATTTATTATTGCTATACAACCCATGCGCCATTACAACGAGTTCTCTCAGATGGTGTCCAACCGAGAAAGTATTGAATTAACTAGTTTGAGTACATGTTGGATGAAATGCTATTCTGTCCATACTGTTTTGGGGATTTTTCTTAGTGGCAATTTGCATGGGTAACCCGGCACCTGATCAGGTTCCCAATTGTTTGCCACTCTGTTCAAATATACCATCAATATCGCCTTGAACCGTTCATTGCCTTCATTTTATTGCAATCTGTATGCGTTTATTTTCATTTAAACGGAAAAGACTAACGTCTTCTCCAATGCCCATGATGTGTACTGTAGGGAAAACGTTATAATTTCCCGTTTAAACCCAAACGAAACGAAAAAGTAATGCAATGGACTGTAAAAGAAGATGTTTAACCCTTTACCCCATAGCCTTTTTTCTAGTTTTCAATATAGGTGACCACTTAAAGCAGGTTGAAAGTAAAGCAGAATGTGCCTTAAGGCACATTCTGCTTCACTTTCAGCCTACTTGAAGCTACTATCTGCTAGATTATAAAACATATTTCTACTGGTACATCTTTATGACTGTCTAAATTGGAAATATTTTCTTCAGTGTAGGAATAAATTAAATGTGCTAAAAGGCGCTTCTATTGGGGAAAGGGTTAAGACTATTGGTCCATTTTTCTTATGCAATATGCACGATAATGGCACCCATTTTCTTTTGGTTTTCTATTTCTTCTTTGTAGGGAAATCAACCATTCGTTTTTGAGTATCTTCAAGCGAGTTCGGTTTATTTGAATTTGAGTATACATGTATAAAATAGAAACTACACAGAAAGTCAAAAGAAACTGCACACTTTTACCTAGATCTATATTTAAAAAAAAACAATTAAAAATGAACATTTGATACTGACTTGATGTTGGCCTATGTTTGCAAAGATTTAGATCAAACTTCCGGTAAAATTATTTTTTAATGAATAAGTCGTGTCTAGCGCGTTATTGAAAATCACAAAATAACCAGTTTTCATGTGCTGTTATACAAGTCATGTAAGAAATGAAAAGTTTCGTTTTCGATTTTCTCTGTCAATTTTAATGAGTTTGGATCAAAAATGGTATACTGCAGATAACATGTACTCGGCATGTAAATATTTCATCCAAACATATCAACTTTGGCAGTGAAAATCGCAAAAGAAAATTTTCATAAAATATGACACATGAAAATTAGTAATTTTGTGATTTTCAATAACGTGCCAAGCATTACATAACCTATTAAAACATGTTTTCCTGAAGTTTGAATTAAAAAGTAGCGTTTTCAAATGTTAGGCAAATGTCTTACAAACATTTTGGTATTCTTTTGAAAGTATTGGTAAAATGTAAAACGGTGTAGTTTATTCAGGCTTTCAGTATCTTTCTGTCTTAAAAGTCAGTGATTGCTTAACGCAACAAAAGTACATTGTTATCTATATTTTTATGCTATACGTTTATTCGTGTGCAATTACATGTATAGGAGATAAACTGACCTTTTCGAAGCCTTCCACGTGGTTGACACTTGGCGACACACTTGACACGCACGCGCCCTCACATTTGTTGACAGTTACGCTGCCACTACATGTCAACAAATATTCCCCCGTTTCCATGTCAACGACCTCACTAAAACTCAGATCTATATCGATACTGTCCAAGTCACATCTTGCGCTCAGTCGTCCAGGCCGCATTCGTTTAGTTTTGTTTCCAGTAATATTACTTTGTAGTGTTGCTACATCCTGTAAAGGTTTGACCACACTTTTTACAAAACTGGGGTTCTCTTTTTGCTCGTTTGCAAGAGATTTTAATTGTTGTTCAATCATTACATTGTCGTCGCTTGTGTGTTTGCGTGATTGACGTGTGTCTGCTATGTGTTGGCTTGTTGTCTTTTCACTACGTTTAATATAGGGGCTTACATTGTCAGGTGTGTTCACTCTTTGTATCACAGTCTTTGCTTTTCCTCCTTTAGTTGCTGGGTTAATAATTGGATTGTTCAATAACACTGCAAACGCTTCTGCTGCATCTGCTAAACTAAATACAGTTGATTTTACCTTATTATCTCTTGTACTAAATGTTGCAAGTTTATCTTGAAACTTATTCTGTCCGTCGGGGATGATTCTTTTATTCATTAACTTGTAATTGGCACTTGACAATTTGACAGGTTTTTTAAGCGGATGCATAAAATATGGTCTTTGAATATTAGACATAGAAGGTGCAGCTGTCAGTTTGTCTTTTGCACCGCCGCCATCTTTTCTGCTGGACGTGTCAACGGAATCAAAACACGCTATACCCGAAACCAAACAGAAACTAAACAGAAGAACGGCCTTTGAAAACCCCATCATTTGCCTGAAAAAGAAGAAAATGAATAAATCTAATGACATCAAACGTGTACGACTATTCAAAACGACTACTTAACGTTTTCTCCAAAAGTTCAAATGGAAACTTTTAGTTTCTAATTTAACGCACGTTTCATCAAGGGCCCGTTTCGTACGACAAATGTTGTCGTAAGTCAGATTATAAAAGTCTTACCTTCCTTACTACACTATATAAGTCAGTTCATCCAAAACTTATGGCTTAAATTTAGAACAGACGATGAGCAGATGACGTCATTTCTGTGACGAGTTAAAAAAAAGAGTTAAATATGAAATAGATATTAGCCATTTGAATGAAGCACAAAGTGTGCATGCTTGAACGCAATACATAACAGATCATCATAACACCGACCATTACCAAGCAACCCTCCAACTATTGGGTGGTAAACTCCTAGAACAGTATTAACAAATTCATTTTTGTTTAAGGATCTTAAACTGTTACAGACATGTGATCCAAGAGCGGATCTGACACAATCCAAACCGTCAAAAGCACACCAACATTGGGCATCCGCGGAAGAGTGAAATATATGTTAGATACTCATATTTGCCTGTATGTATAGAATAATCCATCGAGTAAAAACCAAAAACTGTTTGTTCGTGTTTTAAACAAATATTAATAGATGTCAATAGATAAGTCATTGGCGTTAACTCTGTATAAAAAAGTGAAATAAGTGTTTGAATATGAGAACTATTTAGATAAATGTAATAAAAGGTAATACATGTACTTACTTGTACAAAAGGCTGATTACACATATGGACTAAGAATACAGCCAGAGTAGAATTGAATTATTGAACGACATGAAAGAATGTGTAAAGTTTGTGAAAACGGGTATATAGAATAGGAGTATCATTTAATTATAGAATGTGAAAAGTATAAGGTGATATGGAAAAGATATATATGCGAACATTAAGAAAATACTTAGTACACAATTTGTGAACTACTGAAATCCGATGGTAGAGACATTGTTTACAAGTTAGGTTGTTAATCAACTGTACTAATGAGATGAGAATCAATGTCATCAACGACATGAGTAATTAATTAAGGGGACTGCTTAAAGCAAATTGACAGTATAACAGAAACCTCCTTTAGGACTTTCCTTTTTTGTCACTTTGCTTTAAGCTGTCACCTGTTCCTGATTTTTAAACAATCAATAGCCTTTGATTAACCCTTTCCCCCCATAGAAGTGCCTTTTAGCGCACTTTATTTATTCCTCCACTAAAGAAAATAGTTCCAATTTAATCAGTCAGGATTATGTATTATAAGAAGTAGTTTCCATATTCTAGCAGATGGAAGCTTAAAGCAGGCTGAAAGTAAAGCAGAATGTGCCTTAGGCACATTCTGCTTTACTAGCAACATGCTTAAGGTGGTCACCCGTCTTCAAAACTAGAACCAGGCTATGGGGTAAAGGGTTACGTGGTCGTACTAGAATCGGTACACTGTACTGTACAGGCAAACTTTTATTAGCAAGGACGTTGTTGCATGTTACTTCCGCTATTTTTACATGGGAGACCACGGTTTTCCCCGTTTTAACCCTTTGAACGCCAAATTAATCATGAGGATTTTATCCCTCACCGCCATAATGTCGTATGTTTCAATATTACTGTTTGCAATATCGTTTCAAAATTAGTTTAAAGGTAGTAGTCAGCTTAAAGCAGAATGGGCGTAAAACAGCGAAAACGCGAAAAATGTCTACTTTCCTGAATCCTGCTTTAATCAATTATTCCATAGATACATATGTTTACACCTTACAATTCGTTCCTTTAAGAAAACAGGTCCCCTTTAAATAGTCATGACCATGTATATATACCATATGAAATATTTTCTAACATGTAGACGGTAGATTAATGCAGACTGAGAGTACAACCGTTTTCAGTTACATTCAACCTACTTTAACCCTTTACCTGATAGCATTGCGTCTAGTATTGAATATATGTGACTACTTAAAGCAGGTTGAAAGTAAAGCAGAATGCGCCTTAAGGCGCATTCTGCTTAACTTTCAGCCTGTTTAAGCTATCATGTGCTAGAATATAGAAAATATTCTCTATAATTTATATTTATGACTGATTAAATAGGAACTATTTTCTTCAGCGGAAGAATAAATCATATTCGCTAAAAGGCGCTGCTATGGGGAAAGGGTTAAGTAGCCTACTATCTTCGAAACTAGAACAAAAGGTAATACAATATTGGTTAAAACTGCCTCTAACAACGTCATATGATATATTTATTTATACACTTTTCATTAACAAGAACCCTGTTTGCTGAACAACGTCAGGGTACACATGTAATAGTTCAAACCCGCTAATAAGTCCGCTGAATCTTGTTATTTAGAAAGTAGTCAGCTTACTCCGTTTAGAGGTGAGCTTTTAGCGTATTTGATTTATTCTTCCATTTAAGAAAGTAGTTCCAATGTATACAGTCAAGAACACGTACCATAAGAAATAGTTTCTATATCCTAGCTGATTGTAGCTTAAAGCAGGTCGAAAGTGAAGCATAATACGCCTTAAGACCTTGCGTTATTATTTAATGTTCAACGCTTATGATTCTGTGACCCGTTTCATAAAACTTCGTACGACATATGTTGTCGTAAGTCCAATGATAAAAGTCTCAATTATTATTTATTTCTTCATCTAATCCTGTCTTGTGACATCTTTTTGGAATCGTCTTGTAAAGACGATTCCAAAGAGATGTGACAAGACAGGATTAGATAGAGGAATCAGAAATTAAATGTATTTGAAAGTTTTGACTTACGGTCGTTTTTGCCGTACGAAGTTTTATGAAACGGGCCCCTGAGCGCGACTTGACTAATATTTGCAAACAGTTCCGAGCAAGATCAAACTGTATGACTCTCATATTTAACATTAATACAGTGGTTTTGTCCAATTAAGACTAATAAGTCGCCATTTAAGAAGCGTCTTTAAATTTATTCACTCCCCAGTATACTATAAATGACAGTATTTGCTTTTTGGAATGAACGCATATATTGTTGCGAAGGTGTTATTCTTTTCCCAACAAATGTGTTTACACTAAAACTATTACATATATTTCTGTTGCAAACAGTTCCATGTCTGACTGGTGTCTAAAAAAACCTAAATAAAAATCGTCAGAAACATGTTTATTGAGCCGTCATTGTCTGCATTTTCATGCATTGTACTTGTGTTTAATTTCATTTAAAAGGGCAAGAATCACATATTCTCCAATGTACAGTAGAGAAAACGTGATTCTTTCCGAATAAACGCATTTACGGTCAAACTATTATTTCCAATGCAAACGGTTTAAAGCGAGATCAGGCTTCTAGCTATTTGCCATTCAGATTAAAAGAACTCATCAGAAGTGTCAACAATTTGTTATTTTTCACGTTTAAATGCATTGTGTTTGCGTTTCGTTTCCGTTTAAACGGAAACGAATCTCAGTTTCTCCCATGTAACAGCGGAGTACACTATACTTTCAATTCTCACCCTATGTTGTGTGCGCTCAAGATTTCCTATACCTGTGCATACCACAGTTCTCTCCTAGTCTCTGGCGAATACCAATAACCAAACCGAATGGAAACAAACTTCTATAAACGAACATTCCTGGCTCATTCTTGGGTAGAGAGTGCAACAAGTTGTCTTTTACCAATACTTATATCATTCTCCAAACAGGCAAAACATCATCTAGTTAGTACTAGTGGTGACAATAAGATTGCGCATGCGCGTACCTTGTTTTTAACTCTTTTAACACCCAATACAGTGGATAATCTGTTATTCTTTCCCGTTTAAACGCGAACGTACGCAAACGCAAAGCACTAAAACGTAGAAAAGAACAACTTTTGGACAATTCTGATAATTCTTGTTTATCTTGGTGGCAACCGTTTGGAGCCTGATCAGACGGCGGGTTACCCGGCGTCTGATCTGACTCCAAACTGTTTGCACTGCAAATAATAGTTTTAGCGTAAACGCGTTTATTGGGAAAGAATAACAGATTCTCCACTGTAACAGTCGGCTGCTGAACACGCTTCCCGCTAAAATCCTGATATTGGTTACTAGTATATTTTCTTTATACCTACAGAAATAGTGACATAGTTTAGATTCTGATCATGTCCCATTATTAGGGCGCCCTGATATAGAGCTAAACATTTTCCAAAGATCTGCGATAAAGGTCTACGGTGTAGAAAGCCCGTGTGTAACCCTTTCACGCCAGAGCCGACTTAAGCCGAATTTACATATAGTTTTGATCCAGATCAGACGAAGCGTCGTGTGGCGTCTAATCAGGATCCTAAATGTTTGGCACTCAAATAAATGGCTTTGGACATTTTTTAATCTGCCTTTGAAACAAATTGAAGACAACAATATTAAATGAGAAGTTAGCAGTAGTATGGTGAAAGAAGCATTAAATCAACCGGTTAAATTTGACGAAGAAATCATTCAGTTTGTTGTTTTGTTTCTCTATTGTGTTTTTGTTTTGTTTTTGTGTATCGTCTACAAATTTTTCCGTCTGGAACTATTTTCAGACAAGACTTGTGTGTACTCTTCAGCAAAACCTATTCGAAGACAAAATGTGCGTGTTGTTCGGAGGGAATTGCTATACAGTGATCCCTCTCTTCAAAGTCACCAACTGGGAGACATAATTTGTGTGCGTTGTTTGATGGGAGTCGGAATAGGGAGGGAAATTTGTTTACATTTCGTTTACATTTGCAAACAGCTAAAATCCAGATCAGAGGCGCCGTAACGCGGCGTCTAATCTGGATTCAAGCTGTTTGTCCCTCTTCATTAAGCTTTTTCTGTTGATATGTGTGATATGTAACTTTGAGAAAAACAGCAAACGACAACTTTAAGCAGACGATATTACAGCAGTAAGAGCGTTAGATATAAAAGTTATGTTCAGGGAACTGCGGCAAGGGTCGTTGTAAGGAGAGAATCATTGTTGGGAGGGCCGTTGAAGAGAGGGCGCATTGTATGGGAAATAAAACTTACCCTTTTGCTGCCTTACCCCGATCTACACTTATTATTTTGACATTTAATACGGTGAAGAATACGTTCATCTTTCCCAATAAACGCTTTAAGATAAAACTATTATTTCCATTGCAAACAGTTTGCAGCCAGATCAGACGCCGGGTAACCCCGCGTCTGATCTGGCACCAAAATGTTTGCCACTCGGATTAAAACTAGTAGTGGTCAGAATTATCAAAACGTTGTCATTTTCTATATTTCATTGAAATGCGTTTGCGTTTCCGACGGTTTGCGTTTTAAAAACGGGAAGGAATAACGTTTTCTCCACTGTATTATATAACTTAAGTCATTTTAGCTAAAATTTAGATTAAGAAATAAAAGTAGACGATATCTATTTCACCTTTTCCAGCACAGCAGCACCTTTTAGCTTATTAAACTTATTTTTTAAATCGAGAAAATAGCTTCAATGTTAACAGTCACTGATCTTCAAAACTGGAATCAGGCTATGGGGTAGGACAATCATAAATATAATCAGACTTATGCTTTTTGGATCCAGATGAGAGGCCGGGTTACTCGACAGGGGTACCACACTCTTCTAGATAAAATGCCTGAGAAAGTCCTTGGAAATGCCCGATATTTAAACTTTTCATAGAGAATATATAGGTAGAAAAATGGAGGAAAATGCCTGAGATTTTATTTTTTGTTCATAACAATCTAGGTAGAAATTGGGGAAAATGCCTGAGGTTACCGGCAATGCTTGAGCTATGGTAGCCCTGACTCGGCGTCTCATCTCCATCAAAACTGTTTGCAAAAAACCCCACAAGTTTGCTCAAAGCATACAAAGGTGTAACAAAACAACATTATAACAGTGTAAAAGAGTTTGGATCCAGATGATATTCCGCGTAGCTCAAGTTAAAATACACTAATCTGGGTCCAAACTGTTTACAAGAGTGTACACGAATTATCTCTAATTTTACCATAGCATGTAGAATGTTAATACATTAATTTTATACCTGGGTCCATATTTATAAAGCGTTTGAGCTGAGTTTTAACTCATTCTCAAGCATTTGATTGGTCAGATTTGAGCCTAGGCTCAAATCTGACCAATCAAATGCGTTAGAAGTTAGAACGAACAGACTCAACTCAAACGCTTTATTAGCGCTGGGCACGGGTTGGCATTTATTACAATGAACTCTCCTCATGTCTTTGCTAGAAGATTCCCTTTTAAATCGAATAGCATAGACAGCAAATAAGTTAACCCTTAGCCCGCCAAATAAATTGTCGTCTGCTATATTTCTCGTCTGCTTCAAGTTTCAAAGTGCTTCAAAATTGCTCAAAATTGCTGAAAATGTTGTCCGAGTATCAAACAGCTTGGATCCGGATGATACGCCGAGTTACTCGGCGTCTCATCCGGATCCAAGCTGTTTGCATATGGAGCTATAGTCGTGAGTGGCAGGCTAAGGGTTAATATGAAAAAACGACACAGTGCAGACACTGATGAAATGCAGCAAAGTGCTAATGCTTACTATGGAAGACAGGTATTGGTGGATTAAACTACGTCTACGATCATAATATAACATTGTATTAAAGAGGCTCGCAACCGGATTTAGCATTAAAAAAAGTAATTTGTAAATATATGTCAAATGCTTATATAAATGGGTAAGATTTAGTTTTGGATAATAAATTCTGTTAAAAAATGCATTTCAAAAAAAAAAAAGGAAGAAGCTCTGGTGGGATTCGAACCCGTGACCCTCCATGCGGAGACAAACATGAAAACAAAGGTAAACGCCTTAACCATGCGGCTACTGGGGCTCTCTATCTATATGGTAGCCAATTAACGTACTTGACTGGTAGCGATTGATTCATACATATTCGGCTCGGGTTTATGTCTGAGCCCGTGTAGAGACGCAACAACAACAACTATACCGTTAGCTAACGCTATAGAAAAACGATGGAAAATATCTAGCAAAAACTAAGATTCGGTAACAATTCTTGAGACATGTTTTGGACTGATCATATTTTTTTAATGTCAGAAGCCAAATAATGCCACAAATTTGCTTTTATTTGAGTATTTTATTTTATTTTGACAAGTACACCATCCGGTTGCGAGTCCCTTTAAATCCATCTGGATGGCAAACAGTTTGGGAAGGAATAACGAATTCTTCACCGAAGTAGTAATAACCCGACACATGACGAAATCTGAGAGAAGCAATCTAAAAGCGGCGTTAATAAGCGATATATGAGGAATAAATAGGAGTGACCAGCTGGACCTACGTCATCAGTTCTTCAAGATTAGTTCATTTAAGATGCTGATTGTCTGTTTATTTCATTAAACGCATCTATTTCCATTCATGAAATTGCACCAAAAGGTCAATAACTTGTAAACAGTCCATTTTCGATATCCCGAGGAATCCAACCATATGACGAAGATAAAACATGACTAAGCCATGCTTTAACTTTGAAATACGGATATATTCAACTTAAGCAAGTTTGATACATGTAAAATGAAAGAAATTGAAACGTTAAGATACGGGAAAGCTCGATTTAAGATTGTTCGAGATATCGGCAGAATTTTATAGAGATCTTAAAACGTCTGTTGTCTAATATTAATAAGAAGAAATATTAATTTCAAGAAAATCGCCACAATAGTTTAATATTCATTTTACTTGACATTTCGGATGGAAGGATGGATGAGTTGGATTTTTACCATTTCGGTAACGCTAGGCACTTCATATCAAAAGAAATTTAAATCTCTTGTATTGCAAATAATGTAGACCCATGTCGGACACCACATTTCCAACACGGCGTCTGGACTGGGTATAAATTACAGTGGAGAAAACGTTATTCTTTCCCGTTTAAACCCAAACTAAGCGCAAACATAAATCACTTAAACTTGTTGACAATTCTAACTATCTATTTTAAACCGAGTGGCAATCAGTTTGGAGCCTGATCAGACGCCGGGTTACCCGGCGTCTCATCTGGCTCGAAACTGTTTGCAGTGGAAATAATATTTGTTGGGTAAACGCGTTTATTGGGAAAGAATAACGTTTTCTCCACTGTACGTGCTGCTTTGCCACGTTAAATGGCCCATTGATGATCATTGCCGCTGCAGACATTGTTGCACTCAAATGCAAATTTTGACCAGCGTATTCGCGATTTTCTTCAGTGAAGAAGACGTTATTTTTCCCATTGAAACGCATACGTAACGTTAACACATTGCAGTAAAATGTAGAAAAGGATTATTTTTTTGGACAATTCTGACTATTGATTTTACTCTGAGTGGCAAATTTGGAGCCCGATCAGACGCCGGGTTACCCGGCGACTGATCGGGTTCCAAACTGTTTGCATAGCAAATAATAGTTTTAGCGTAATTGCATTTATTCGGAAAGAATAACGCCTCTCCTCTTTGACAACAAAGATTTTTTTATCTAACCATCGTTACTGCAAATATGCATACTTAGACCTAGAGGGGTATCGCATCCTTGGGCCTTGGTTATACTGTGTTTGCTATGAGTCTGATATCAATCTCAAACTTGTGTTTGTTCAGATTTAAGCTATTTTCGAACTCTGACCAATCAAAAGCTTGAGAATGATCTCAGACTCACCTCAAAAGCGTTATAACAATGCACTTGAATCAGACTTCAGATTAGGACTCCCTCTAATTGATACAGTGGAGAAAAAGTAATTATTTCCTAATAAACGCGTTTACATTAAAACTATTATTTCCATTGCAAACAGTTTGGAGCAAGATCAGAGGTCGGGTAACCCGGCGTTTGATCAAGTACCAAACTTTTTGCTGCTCAGATTAAAATTGATAATCCGGATTGCCAATAAGTTGTAATTTCATCCATTTAAATACAATGCGTTTGCGTTTCGGTTGCGTTTAAACGGGGAAGAATAACGTTGTCTCCTCTGTAAGCTGTTTATTATAGCTGTAGACTGGGGACTATGATTGAACATTTAGAGTGTAGAAAGGTTAATCCGGCAGCATTATAGACAAAGAAATCGGTTATACAGCGCCCCCTGTCTACAACGACACATACTGGTAGACACAGATTGTGTGTGTTGTTCGGAGGAAATCGTTATAGGGAGGGAAAATTAAGACATGGCTTACATTTGCAAAAAGCTCGAATCCAGATCAGACGCCGCGTAACGCGGCGTCTGATCTGGATTCAAGCTGTTTGCCATTCGTGATTAGATCTATATATATTAAATTTTATTACATAAAAATATACACTTATACATGTATGTAACTTTGAGACAAAACGGCAGACGACAATTTTAAGCAGACGATATTGCAGCAGTAAATACGTTCTTTGTATACTTGTTTTGTTTAGGGGAATGCGACAATGGTCGTTTTCAGTCGGATAGAGTCGTTGTTGGGAGGGCCGTTGTAGGGAGGAAAAAGAAAAAAGTTTGTACTTACCACAGCTCATATGTATGAAAAATTAGCATGTGTTGATACAGTGGAGAAGACGTTATTCTGTCCCGTTTAAACGCAAACGAAACGGAAACGCATTGCAATAAAATGTTGAAAATAACAAATTTCTCTTTATTTCAATCTTAGTGGCAAACAGTTTGGAACCTGATCTGATCTGACTTTACACTGTTGGCAATGAAAGAAATTGTTTAAGTTGGTATGTATAAACACTTATTAAAAGAAGTTTTAGCGCACGTGCGTTTATGGGAAAGTATAACATCTTCTCAGCTGTATAAACATTGGTACATGCATACAAACTACATGTATACTATATACATGTATTTTTGGTTGTATGTTTTGTATATGTTACAGGAATAACGTGTAATCAGGGATTACACGTAATTCCTGAATGTTTTAGGGACGGATTACGCGTAATCACTTGGCGTTTTAGGGAATTGATGAAATGTCCCCTTTTTCATCGAATAAATATACTCAATTCCAAAAGAAACTGTGCAGTTTGTTTTCTGTAATTATTCATTGACTTTTTTCCGGAAAGCCTATGTATTTGGTACCAAAATTTAGATCAGTTCACGAACAATATGCCTGTTATTTCAGATTTTGAGATGCGGTCGTTTAAAGTGGTTGTTTTTAAACGAGAAAAGACGAAGTGTAAAAATCAAAGTTGCAAAGTAACTCTGAGGGTCAGACTAGTTTCAGTGGGAATTTTATGTCGGTTTAGTTGTAATCTTATGATAATTGTGTCAGTATCGTATGTGTCCATCTTTGCCCATGATCCAAGCGGCAATGAGACATCGTGTAGACCTAACATGACATCTAATAACGACGTCGGGAACCCTTGTCCTTACCCTGAGTTAAGGCATAAGCAAGGTCCATAAGGTATTTTTCTCCTAAGACCCCGCGTGTGAGCATCATGGTAACTAAGACTATTATTAGACCTATCAGAGAAACGACACGAGTCCATTACTGTCGCCCCAACCGGAAATGACGTCATGCTGGCTGCAAACGAGCAGCCGTTTGACGTGCTGTCAAGACCTGTCCCACAAAGGGCCCCCTAGTCCTGAGGGGTGTCCGAGTTTGCCGAAGCCAACACAAAACGGTCTGTCAGCTGATAACGTACTGTCTTGCAGAACTAGACGCTGTTTGAAAACGACGTCGAAGTAACGTCAACGTAACACACTCGTTTGTTGAACTGCTGTTCTAGGTATCTGTACACTGTCTTCGGCGATCTACCACTCCACTTGTATGTTGAAAACGTTTGATCAACCGAATGGTTGTGTTTCTTTGGTATCCTAACGTACTATTCACGTTTATGAACAAACATTGCAATGAACAAACATTGCAAAGACTCTAATTTGCCCATTTTCATCCAATCTCAGCAAGTTTGTTGTGTACCGATGTGAAGTAAAATGTGTTTTGTTCTTTGCATAAGGCATACGAATTACACTCATGCACGTGGCATGTGCATTTTCCTTGAGCTGCACGTTCAAAACATGCAAAATAACGTATTTCCCAATAAACTAAAAATGTTTTCATGCTAAGTAAAATATTTATTATCGATGGATGGCAAATATACATGAGATACTGTGTGCGAAATTTTAAATCGATACGTCTTCTAGATACCGGTATTAAAATATTTGAAAACAAAAAGTGCACAGTTTCTTTTGAAATTGAGTATAGATTTGTATCATCATGACATTTCGTTTGGTTTAAAACACCATGCTTACTTGAAATATCATGGTCTAATGAACGTTCATACAAAGTTTCTCACACAAGTGAATAAATATAAGTGAACAGTGTTCATATAGGTCAGGACAATTAAAACACTAAGACATCTGTCTTGTTAATAAGGTTAACAACATATTTCATAGCGTTGTACTTGCCTTTGAACTTAATAGACTAAAAAGGTAGATTCATTACTTTAACCAAAAGTAACTGCTAAATATTTATAAATTTCAACGAAAAGCTTCAAAATTACGCCTTTCCCTTGGAGATTTAGGGTGATTTTTCAGTGATTCCACGTATTCCCTTATTGCACGTTATCCCTGTAACATATATAGAGGATATTGAATGAGTGTGTTTTCAGTAGAGAATTTATTGAACGAGTTGGATAAAATGATATGTTGCGAGCCTTGGCGAGCAACATATCATTTTATCCAACTCGTTCAATAAACTCACTACTGAAAGCACACGAATTTAATGTTCTGTTTATCACATAAACACCAAATGACACGAAAATCCGGACGGTCTTACTTTCATTTTTCCCTCGGCTCTTAGGTAAACGATTCGTCATAGGTGTTATTCGGTTTTATTCATCCGTAGATAAAAACACCTATCAAACTAAAATAAAGAAAAACAACATCGATGTGTTGTGAAAAGACTTATCTTGTGCCATATTCAAATATGAAATTCATATCTAATCTAAAGTTGTTCTAATCGACTAAAAATGATCATTTAACATTTAGAATCTAGTTTCGTTTTCAAAATTACGTCATTATTTGAACGAGACGTCATTATTATTGTAACGGCTAAATTTGAAAAATAGTCTGAGTCACTGTTAATACTAGAGCTCTAAGTAGCCTGATTTGCAGCCTAAATTTGCGGGACTGTTCGGGATAATGTTTTTAGGACACTTGGAAATGTTTTAAATCCCTAGTGGTGATCTTATTTTGTCTAGATTCTCTTAACTGATTTAAAGTCGGCGTAGTAGTACAGTTTTTTGGTGATTCGACAATTAGTATAAAATATATGCCCAGTGGGCCGTACGATTTTTACGGACCTCTATATTTTGCACGTTTATGTGATAAATATGTATATGTAATGGTCATATTTCTCGTAAAATAAGTTATTGTCACATACCCTACGGCACTTATACATGTATGGTGCCGATTGTCAATAAAATTGAGATTTAATGAGAGAGGTGTTAGGTGTTGTTTTAGAAATGACAGCGGGTTGTCATAGTAACCAGACTTCTTTTAATAATGGCGTTTGACACGACAGATACATGTACGTTTCACTTATTTACAATCTAAACTCGATAGTTCGACTCGCTTGATTCCGAACATACCCATATTTCAAATTTAAACTTGACTTGACTTAGCCACGTTTTAAACCTTGAAATAAGGGTATATTAGACTTAACCCTTTCCCTGATAGCCTATTTCTAGTATTCAAGATAGGTGACCACTTAAAGCAGGTTGAAAGTAAAGCAGAATGCGCCCTAAGGCGCATTCTGCTTTACTTTCAGCCTGCTTTAAGCTATAATCTGCAAGGAAACTGAAAATAATTCTCATAAATTATATTCATGACTGTATAATTTGGAACTATTTTCTTCAGTGGAGGAATAAATAAAATGCGCTAAATGTCGCTTCTATTTGGGAAGGGGTTAACTCTGAAATAAGGGTATGTTAGACTTAAACTAGATCGAGTTATCGAAATTAGATATATGAAACACTGGTAATGTCTATTTCAGTGAGTTCGAAGTATTGAGTTTCAACATGTACATAGTTCCCTCCCTACAACGGACCTCCCAACAACGACTCCCTACTTACAGCGACACTTGCCACAGTTCCCTAAACAGGACATTTATGTCTAAAGCTTTCACTGCTTAAATTTGTCGTCTGCTTTTTTTCTCAGTTATATCCTCTTCACTCGTTAGTCCGGACCCCTTAGCGAAAACGGACTATAAAGGTAATCAATTTAAATGGAAACTGGGAGATACATTGGACGAATATAGAGAAAAAACAGTTTTCTAACTGAAAATAACATTTAAAGTAATCAAACAACTTGATTGTTAAACAAATACCAGTTATTCAAACTAACCTTCGGCGTAAATGCAGCGCCGCGAATTCTTACTAGGCCGGAAGTGTGACGTCATCATCCGGTAGCAAAGGCGCTTGTGGTGAGAGACCAGTAAATAACGAGTGATTTCATTGGTCAAAGCAAAAAACGGTAGAGACTCCTGACAGCTAATTGCAAATGGCGGCCTCCATTCAGCAAATAAATCAAATAATGTAATGAAAATGTTTTCTATACTTACGATAGACATTTTCACACAAGTTCAGTGTATTTTAGAGAAGCGAAAATGCACGCTGGTTATTTTTTGGAGCGATATTTAATATGCAGTAAATTTCGGGTTGGGTCTAAGAAATTTACAGCAAAACGGGGGTCATCCTGTTTCGGCGGATGTAGCAAAAATCTGGTGTGGTCAATCTGTCACTTACAGTTTATTTTTAGATGAGACTTGGTTAGCTCTTTCGAAGGAAAAATTCCGTTCCCCTCATCGAGTTCTAATATCGTCAACACAGCCTTGAACGTTATAATGGAGGTCTATGGAAAATGATTTAGTGGTCTCTGACCTAAATTGTACACAACCGGGTCAAATTTATACTGCATATGAAAGTTCAATTTCCAGACACTTGCTCCACCTAATAAACATGTAGTGTTATATTGGAAAATGTGTTATTCGGAATCATTTTACAAAGGGACATTAAAAAAATAAGGTACGTGGTCAATTTTGGTATTCATTTTTTGAATATGTAATTTTCTTCAAAGTTTCACTTAAATTTCAAGGTTTTGTTAGCATTTTTTTTTCGGCTATTATCTGTCCGCATGTAATACCTAACCGGAACCGCTTTTTGCGATGACGTAAGCAAACTGCACGCGCCATATCAAGCGTTTTTGTGATCCTTCCGGACTCATGATAGGCTTCCGACTAGTGAGAATCGAGGATATTTATAAGTGGACATTTTGATAGAATAAATATAATAACGAGTGGCAAATAGCTTGAATCCAGATCAGACGCCGCGTAACGCGGCGTCTGATCTGGATTCAAGCTATTTGAAAATGTAAGCCAAGTCTTAATTTTTCATCCCTAAAACGATTCCCTCCTAACAACGCACACAATCTGTGTCTCCCATTGGGTGTCGTTGTAGAGAGGGAGCACTGTTATTTCCAAGCGTCGCGATTCCTTCATATCAATTATCAGCATAACGTAGAGTGAAACATTTGTTAACTTGTTAACCCACGCAGGTATGAGTGATTTACAGTGCTCCCTCTCCACAACGACACCCAATGGGAGAAAAAAAAGTGTGTACGTTGTTCGGAGGGAGTCGTTATAGGGAGGGAAATTAGCTTACATTTGCAAACAGCTTGAATCCAGGTCAGACGCCGCGTAACGCGGCGTCTGATCTGGATTCAAGCTGTTTGTCACTCGTCATTTATTTTATTTTTATGTCAAAATGTCCATTAAGTCACTTCGAGAAAAACAGCAGACGACAATTTTAAGCAGACGATATTGCAGCAGTTAAAGCGTTAGACATAACTGTCATTTTAGGGAACAGCGACAAGGGTCGTTGTAAGGAGGGAGTCGTTGTTGGGAGGGCCGTTGTAGGGAGGGAGCACTGTACTAACAAATTAATGTACTATTGAATAGTACACGTGTACTATACACATACACTCAGTACAAAAAGAAACGCACATTGTGCTCAGGCGCAGATTAAGATACTTTTTTAAGATACAAAGACCATATCTCAAGATCAATTTAATTCAACCACAAGTTAAGAAAAATATATTCTTAAAATTACTGTGCTGTATTTTAACCCTTTCACTCTTAGTGACGTCAAAATGCGCGTTTTCAAACAGTTTGGATCTTGATCAGACGCCGCGTAACGCGGCGTCTGATCAGGATCCAAACTGTTTGACACTCGTATAGATATACTTTAAGTCATGCTACTTTGAATCTTACTTTGAAACGATCTTGCAAACAACAAAATTGAAGCAGACGACAATGAAACGGAGGTGGGATAAAAATCTCACGATTAATTTGGCAGCGAAAGTGTTAACTAGTGCCTGTTGAAAACATCGCACCGATTTGTACAGGTTGTGATGATACCAATTCAATGATAAACTTCCCATTTTCAACATTGATAGCCCAAGACGGAACTACTGACTTTAATGAAAAGATTGTTTCACAAATACGTTCCTTCTACATACAGATACTATTGTAATAAAAGTGTGCGTTTCTTTTTGCACTGAGTGTAGTGTAAAGACACAGACCAGAGTACTCCTAAAGGAGCTCTCTGACCATGGTCTCCACTGATTGTCATTTAACCCTTTCATGACCAAATTATTCGGGAGATGTTTACCCCTTTACCGCTTTATTGTCGTCTGCTTCTATATTGGTGTCTGCAATATCGTTTCAAAGTTAGATTTAAGGCAATATGACTGACGCAAGTTCGAAACGAGTGTCAAACAGTTTGGGTCAGAATAGTTATCAGCATCACGGTAAGTGAAACATGTGTTAACTTGTTAACTACGTAGATATGATTTACTTTGTTGAATAGTACACGTGTACCACATAGTGTAAATACCCTGGCTAGAGTGCTCCCAAAGAAACCTTTGATAATGGCTTCCACAACTGATTTCAATTACCAAGAGATTTGAGTGACAATTTTAGCTGCTTTATTACCTACTTTTTTCTTTCTTTTCATGTTTGTCTTACCATTCACCTCTTTCTTGTTTTTTCTTCTGTTCACTTCTGCATAACATTTATATCTAATTAATAGAACCACAGTAGCCCTTGTATTTAGTGGAATGGAGACTTCTACATGCATATGGTTGCTTGGTGCGGGACGTGTGTTAGTCGAAGGGCTACTTTATGCTTTTTCTATACTTGTTTGGCCTGCGTGGAGTGATCGCCTGTATTAAAACTACAAATACAGTCGAACTTCGATATCTCGAAATCGGTTAAGTCGACATACTCGTATTTTAAAGTTAAAACGCGGCTAAGCCGCGTTTTAACTTTGAAACACGAGTGTGTTCACCTAAACCGAGCTTAAAATAAGGCAAATTCATGTTTTCAAATATCGGATATTTCGAGTTAAGCGAGTTCGAGATATCAAAGTTCGACCGTAGATTAACCATTGGTGGGCTGCTTAATACAAGAGTTACTGTAGCATATGATATGAACTTCTACATGTTGTTGATTTATACTCGTATACTGACACTTCTGTGATATGATCAATACTGTCTTTGAAAATATAGTCGGACTTCGATGTTTCGAACCCACTTAACTCCATTTTTCTCTTGCTTTTACAGTTAATTTACAGAAATCATATCTCGCTTGGAACTAACATGTCATTATTTCAAAGTAAGAACGTAGGCTAGTCTCGCTTGGGCTTTTAAATAGAAACATATTCGAATTATTTTGTTTGTTTAGACAGACTTACACACCTTTTGAAAATGGTACACTCCACCATCCCAAGATGTACTCCAATGGTGCACGATAACCCGCCATCTAAATATGCACTCATATACCAAAGTTGATACTCCAAATTAATTTTGGTATAGAAAATATATGTTTGCTCTGGAATTTTTTTTCCTATACCTGATGTCAAAGGTCAAGGCCACAGCGACATCAAAATGGCATGGAGCACACCGCCGATTCCTTTACATTATAACACTAGCCTAATTTGCTATCACTAGCTGATGTTGCACCGTGGACAATACGTTATTATGTCCCAATAGATGAGTTTATGTTAACCCTTAGCCTGCCAGTCACGACTATAGCTCCATATGCAAACAGCTTGGATCCGGATGAGACGCCGAGTAACTCGGCGTCTCATCCGGATCCAAGCTGTTTGACACTCGGACAACATTTTCAGCAATTTTGATAACTTTGAAGCACTTTGAAACTTGAAGCAGACGAGAAATATAGCAGACGACAATTTATTTGGCGGGCTAAGGGTTAAAACACTTATGTACATTGTAAAAATGTTGGAGCCAGATCTGTTACCCGGCGTCTGATCAGGCTCCAAACTGTTTGCCACTTAGATGAAAATAAATTGTAAGCCATTTCAACAAAATCGTCATTTTCTACAGATTATTACTTTGCGTTTCGTTTATGATTATACGAGAAATAATAACGTATTCTCCATCGTCTAGGACAGTAGGTGCACGCACACGCGCATGGACACACTGACACACGCGCATTTCAATCTCTGAAGGCTTCAAAGCTATTTAATGTTGGGGAAAAAACATCCATAAATGGTCAAAGAGGGTCAAACCTATAATTAGACACTGTAGTTGTCCATTCTTAAGTTTCAAAGAGCTGATGAGTTAGGTCATGTAACAGCTTAAAGCACAATACAGCTCTCCCTCTCTACAACGACACCCAATGGGAGACACAGATTGCGTGTGTTGTTCGGAGGGAGTCATTATAGAGAGGGAAAATTAAGACTTTGCTTACATTTGCAAACAGCTTGAATCCAGATCAGACGCCGCGTAACGCGGCGTCTGATCTGGATTCAAGCTGTTTGTCACTCGTCATTATATTTATCCTATCGAAATGACCACGTATATGTAGCTTTGAGAAAAACAGCAGACGATAAATTTAAGCAAACGGTATTACAGTCATGATTAGATTGGAAATAAATGTCTTGTTTGGGGAACAGCGGCAAGTGTCGTTGTAAGGAGGGAGTCGTTGTTGGGATGGCCGTTGTAGGGAGGGAGCACTGTAATTATGAAACAGAAGGTTCCTATTGTATGCAAAGAGGGCCAAACCTTTAATTAGACATTCTAAAGTTTCAAGAGCTGGGGCCCGTTTTACTAAACTACGTACGCAAAATGTTTGCGTAAGTCAAAATCGTTAACTCTTATTTTTCGATCATAAACGTTTGCAAACAGCAAATAGCCAGATCAGTGGACGCGCTAAAAGCGCGTCCTCTGATCTGGATATTTACTGTTTGTAGCAAGTGATAATAAAAAATATAAATTAAAATTTAAAATTTTGACTTACGCAAAATTTTTGCCTAAGTAGTTTTGTAAAACGGCCCCCTGATGAGTTACGTCCAAGCACAATAATTATGAAACAGAAGGTTCCTATTGTATGCATTAATTCTTACCATGCAGCGGTGAAACCATGATAACCTTTGCAAACAAGTTGAAACCTTGTGAGACGCAGCTTTAACCCTTTACCCAATAACCCGTTTATAACATTAAATACAGTTGATCACTTAAAGCAGGTTGAAAGTAAAGCAGAATGTGCCTTAAGGCACATTCTGCTTTACTTTCAGCCTGCTTTAAACTACCATCTGCTAGGCTATATAAAATAGTTGTTCTCGAAATTGTTCATGAAGGTATAAACTTGAACCATTTTCTTCAGCGGAGGAATAAATTAAATACGCTAAAAGTCGCTTCTATGGGGGGAAAGGGTTAAGCGGCGTCTCATCAAGATCCAAACTGTTTGAAACCATTGACCCAGTTTAGAATACCGGTAGTAGCAGACAACAATTGTAACAGACGAAAACATTACCCAGCATGCAAAGATTTAATCAATCACAAAATTTAAAAGATATACAAGTACAGTATACGCTTATTCGAAGACAAAATAACTCATGTTTGACTGGATTTAACTTAATTACAATTAAAAGAAACCTAAACACGTGCCTGACAGTAATCCCGCTAATCAGACACTGTGTAAATCGGTGTCCAGTTTGGATCTGAACTGTTTGTAAATATCAATTATGACTTCTACGACAAGGCCTTAGCTTAAACAACAGGGTTGCCATTTCTGCATTGTTGCAGTGTAGAAGACGTTAGGAGTTCCCCTTTAAACGCAAACGAAACACAAACGAAATGCATTTAAATGGAGAAAATGACAACTTATTGACAATCCTGATTATTAATTTTAATCTGAGTGGCAAACAGTTTGGAGCTTTATCAGACCTCGCGTGACCCGACATCTGATCTGGTTCCAAACTGTTTGCAACGGAATTAATAGCTTTAGCGTAAACACGTTTATTGGGAAAGAATAACGTTTTCTCCACTGTATCAAGCAGCCGTCTGCATTAGAAATCGCCAATAAAAACTAGTTTCTGTTTAGTTAGTTATACATTTTAATTTAGAGATGAACGAAGTGTAAAATGAAAGGAGTCGCGTGAAAAATGGTAGAAGCAGTTAAAGTTGTCACTCAAACCACTTGTTGGCTTTCAATGTAACAGTAGGATAAGGTCTACATTGTTAGATCTTGAAATGGACATGTCTATGTTGCTATGTTATTTGTTTACTACATGAAATCGACAAATGAAATGGACACATGAAATAGACATACTACCATCTAACACGCCCGTCACCAAGACCACGAAAGTTGCTAAGGACCCGCACACCCACTAACCTCATTTCTAGGCCCCTGTCTCCTAACTCATCTTGTGAACATCCCCTAATCCCTTCTTAAATCCCTTTAACAAACAGATTATCATTTAAACCAAATATTTGCAAATGTATCAACATAGAATGGCATTAGCAGAACACATGCGTTATACAACCCTTATCATGCTGACTTATCGACTGCGGGAAAAGAACATAATCAGTATTTAAGCGTTTTAACTTTTAACCCATTACCCCATAGTCTGGTTTTAGTTTTAAAGACAGGTAACTACTTAAAGCAGGTTGAAAGTAAAGCAGAATGCGCCTCAATGCGCATTCTGCTTTCCTTTCAGCCTGCTTTAAACTAGCATCTTTTAGGGTATAGCAAATATTTTTTATGATACATTTTCATGATTGTATAAAGTGGAACTATTTTCAACAAATGAAGAAATAAATTAAAGGCGTAAAATGGTGTATTTATGGGGTAAAGGGTTAGATATGAGTGGAAAAAAGTTTGGATCCAGATTAGACGCCCCGTAACGCGGCTCTCGATCCAAACTGTTTGCAAATGTCAGCCAAGTCGCGCTGTTTTAACTCATAAAATGCGACAAAGTGAACAAACTTAATTGTGTTTGCAAACATTTTGGATCCAAATAATACGCGAAGTAACTCGGCGTCTGATCTGGATCCAAACTGTTTTAACACCCGTTCTAATTTTGTTCTCATATTAAACCCTGACACTTTTTAAGAAAACAGTTTATTTTAAGCATGCTATATTTTAAGCGCGGATAAGGGCTAATCTACTACTCAGTGCTTTAACCTATCGATATTAGGCTAGGATAAAAAGCCCGGATCAAATGATAGATCGATCGGGGGTAAGAACTTAAAGTGTACATTTAAGGTCACGTGATTTAATATACATAGGGGTGGATTTAAGAAGTGTATTGAGATAGGTCTGTATATAGTTTACAAAGTTTACTTTTCAGACAGACCAGATTGGGACTTGAAAGGAGTAAGGTGGGTACCTTTAATAGATAAAGTGGAGACGATCGTAATTATTTCCCAATAAACGCGTTAATGCTAAAAAAATTGTTTCCATTGCAAACAGTTTGGAGCCAGATCAGACGCCGGGTAACCCGGCGTCTGATCAAGCTCCAAACTGTTTGCCTCAAAATAAAATGAATATTTTAATAAATACAGTGGAGAAGAACGTTATTATTACCCACTAAATGCGTTTATGATAAAAAAAAAAAAACAAGTATTTCTTTTGCAAACAGTTTGGAGCCAGATCAGACGCCGGGTAACCCGACGTCTGATCAGGCTCCAAATTGTTTGCCACATAGATAAAATGAATCTTTATAAAAACAATTCTATAACATCATCTTTTCTACATTTTATTGCATTTTGTTCGTATTTCGTTAACGAAAATGCGTTTAATTAAACGGGAAAGAATAATTAACGTCTTCTCCACAGTATGTCTATTTCATTGTCGTCTGGCTACATGTACATGTACATACAGTGGAGAATCTGTTATTCTTTCCCAATAAACGCGTTCACGCTAAAACTATTATTTGCAGTGCAAACAGTTTGGAGCCAGATCAGACGCCGGGTAACCCGGCGTCTGATCAGGCTCCAAACTGTTTGCCACCAAGATAAAAATGAAATATCAGAATTGTCCAAAAGTTGTTCTTTTCTACGTTTTAGTGCTTTGCGTTTGCGTACGTTTGCGTTTAAACGGGAAAGAATAACAGATTCTCCACTGTAGCTTAATTTTTTTAATTTTAAACCCGTCTCATACAGTAATATCGTCTGCATAGAGTTGTCGTCTGCAAGTTTTGCCAAATAAGGATGAATGCATTTTATTTTGGACCTAGATCAGACGCCGCTTTGTGTGGTGTCGGATCTGGATCCAAACTGTTTGCAAATACAAGTGGTGTGACGATCGGTAGATAAAGTGTTAAAACAAAAACGCCAAACGTTAAACGTTATATTATTTAAACCGTTTAGATCATATAAATAAAGCGGTAAATACATTATTCTTTCCCTAAATTCCTTATGACCACTGCAAACTTTTTTCAGACGCCGGGTAACCCAACATCTCAACAGGCTTTAAACTGTTTGTCGCTCAGATTAAAACGAATCGTTAGAAGTTAACATTCTAACATGTTATTGCAATTGCGTTTTGTTTGCGTTTAAACGTGAAAGAAAAATGTCGGACAGTAATTCATATCAGAAATAAAATGAAAATGAAAAGTAAGACTAGGTGTCCCTTTACCCATTTGTGTCCACGGTCCTATCAGGGCTGCCATTTATCCGGATTTTTCCTAAATCTCCGGATTTTTCCCAGTTCATGGTATCTTAAAGCAGGCTGAAAGTAAAGCAGAATGCGCCCTAAGGCGCATTCTGCTTTACTTACAGCCTGCTTTAAGTGGTCGCATGTCAACAAAACAAGAAAAAGGCCATGGGGTAAAGGTACGATTCCTTAAATCGCACATGAAAAATGCAAATTTTGAAATCTTAGGATTTTTCATGTCAATTTATGGCAGCCCTGTCCTATACAGTGTACCCGGCGTCTGATCTGGTTTCGAACTGTTTGCAATGAAAATAATAGTTTTTGCGTGAACGTGTTTATTGGGAAAGTAAAACGTCTTATAAATCCACTTTAACAGAAAAAAAATTACTGTAATTTATTTTTCCTTATCATTGCTAGATGTTTGATCTATCTTATTTACCTTCCAGCTTCATTACTCCACCATGGCGGTCTCTAAGAAGGATATTCGGGATATCTCGGATTTAATTCGAAAGAAACTGTAAGTACTTCATATAAACTATAGAACAAGGGTAGCCCGGCGTCTGGTCAGGGGCCAAGCTGTTTGCAACTCAGTCTGAAATGTGTCGTCAACATTTAAAAAAAAAAAAAAATGCCATTTTGTACACCTCATTGCAATGCGTTTGTTTTTAACCCTTATCCAGCGGTGATTTCGTCTGCTTCGAAATTGTCGTCTGCAAAGTTTGTTAAATTTAGATTTATACATTTCGTAAGTAAAGAAACCTAAAGAAGAGTGCCAAACAGTTTGGATCCAGATCAGACGCCGCGTTACGCGGCGTCTGATCTGGATCTAAACTGTTTGCAAAAATCAATAAAGTCGCGATCAGCAGGCAAAGGGTTAATGTCGTTTAAATTCACCCCGTAGCCTGTCCCTAGTTCGGAAGACATGTGGTCATTTAAAGCAGGTTGAAAGTAATGAAGAATGAACCTTAAGACGCATTCTGCTTTATTTACAGCCTACTTTAAGCAACCATCTGCTAGGGTTTAAGAAATATTTCTTATAACCATGTAACATGTTCATTTCTGTTTATATTGCCAAAGTATTGGAACTATTTTCTTGAGTGCAAGAATAAATCGAGTTCGCTTGAAGGCGTTTCTAAGGGGGGGAGGGTAAAACGGGTTTTGAATAATTTTTATATGATCTTTATTTGATCTACCTCTCAAAATAATCCTGGTGAGTAGAGAAGACGTGGCTCTTTCCAGTTCAAAACAAAACTAAACGCAAACGCAGAGCAATAAAACAAATACAATAAATACCTTTTTAAAGGGTATACGATTTATGCTTATCTGAACTGCAAATGGTTTAGAGCCTGGTCAGAAATCCGGTTACCCGGCGTCTGATCTGGCTCCAACCAGTTGCAATGCAAATCTTTTTAGCATAATAAGTTTATTCTTCTCCGCTGTATAATTTACACACATATTGGAAACCGCTTGTCTTTCTTGTTGCATTGGAGAAACAGTGTAGCTACTGATCAGAGTGCTTCTAAAAGAACCTTCTGATGTTGGTATCTACTGTTTGCTATTTTCAATTATATTCTAAAATCAACAATAGATAGTCCAAAAGAGAATACATGTATACATGTACTTAGTAAGAAATTGGAATCGATCGTTTGAAGTTTCAGTGGTGGGTGAGTTACCGTTGTATGACACTTTAGACTGTTTAACAGTTTTTCAATGCCCAAACAAAAGTATACCCAAACAAAATATTATGCAAATAAACTTTTGAACATTTTCTTATTAATTATGCAAAGGCAGAACTCTTTATGATAAAATAAAGTATACAGTCGATCCTTGATAACTAGAACTAACTTTAGCCGAAACTACCCGTCTTTATGTCGATATGTCTGTCTGTTTTCTCTGTCTAAATACATGTCTTTTTATCGGTAATTCTGTATGTATATATCTTTCCTTCTGTCTGTATACATGTATGTATGTATGTATGAGTGTTTTCCTGTGCGTCTATTCGCCATTGCCTGTGTTGTATCTGTATACGAGTATATCTCTCTGTCTCTCCCTCTCTCATCCCTCGTCTGTGTACATGTACATGTATATATTTATGTCACTTTCTTTTTTGGGTTCTCTCTTCCCCTCTCTCTCCCTCTCTCTCTCTCTATCTCTCTCTCTTTCTCTCTCGCTCTTTATCTCTATCCTTTATCTCTCTTTCTATCGTTTTTTCGCTCTGTCATGTCGCTCTGCCCCTATCTATTTCTCTGCCCACCTTTCTCTCCAATATGTCGCTCTCGCTCTCTATTTCTGTGTGTGTATGTGTGTGTATCTCCCTTCATCTCTCTGTCTCTCTCTATGTTTGTCTCTGTGTCTCTCGTTTTGTGTACCTCTGTCTCTCTCTTTGAGTGCCTCTCTCTGTTTCTCTGTCACTCGCTGCCTATCTGTCTGTCTGTCTCCAACTGTCTCTCTGTTTCTCTTTGTATGTCTGAATATATGTCTGTATGTTTCTCTATCTCTCTTTCTATATCTCTCTCGATATATATAATGTATCAGCGAACCATGGTTTACTTACCCAAAGGAACGCAATGGAATCAGTCTTGAAACCGTCACATCTACCCCGGACTCGTAAACTTCAACCTTATCTATCCCTATCTAGTTTTTGCCTAGACTCCTTGCTCAACTTCTTAGCATGCTAACGACGAAATCCTGATTACCTTTGCAAACAGTTTGGATCCAGATGAGACGCCGCATAATGCGGCGTCTCATCTGGATCCAAACTGTTTGCCATTCTTACCCAGTTTTGAAAATAAAATTTCAGAAAATTCAATCTTAGAAAAGTAGCAGACGACAATTGATACAGAAGACATTATTACTTTGCGTCCCAAGAGTTGTTCGTACCCATTACCGCTGACAAAAAGTATACGCGCACTTTATCAATCTGTATTTAAATAGCCTTATTATCAAACACATTTACCCGACATTCGTTTGAATTGAAAAACTAGCAAACATATCTTACAGAGGAGACGATTTTGTTCTTTCCCGTTTAAACGAAACAAAACGCAAATGCAATTTACAATCAATCGAAAAATGTCACCTTTTGAAAATGTATAAGATTTATTTTAATCTGAATGGTAAACCGATTGGAGATTTGTCAAACGCCGAGTTATACGGCGTCTAATCTGGCTCCAAACTGTTTCATGGGAAATATTTGTTTAATTATAAACACGTTTATTGATACATGTAAAAGAAAATATATAACGTTTCTTACAGTGGAATCCTTTTGCACGCTATGCATGAACAACTTGACTTAGGTGTGGAAACAGTTTTGATGCTGATCAGGTGTCGGGTAACTCTGCGTCTAATCAGCATCCAAAATGTTACACTGTCGAAACAATACCTCTTTATTTGAACAGACTGAGAAAAGTATGCATAAAACTATTACAAACGATATCTATTGTAGCAGACGACAATATGGCGGTATAAAGATTAAGATTCTATTTAAATTGCTGTGTTGCCTAAATGTTCTGTGTAAAAGGAAGAAATTCAATTAGCTCCCCACCCACCGATAACAGATACAATAAACATTTGAATATCGTCTGCTTTGAAATTGTTGTATGTATTGTAAATCATATTAAGATTTATTTATTCTTGAAGTGAATAACATTGAGATGAGTGTAAATAGGGTTTGATCCAGATGAGCACGGCGTCTTGTCTCGTTTCGACACTGGTAATATTTTCCATATCTCTTAAGCTGCCGAAATCTACTTTGAAAATGTCGTTAATTCGCGACCGGTAGGCAAAGGGTTGAACTGACTCTTGTATGCACGACAATTAAATAAATTATCAATAGTACGATCACTTAATAGAATGTTTTATACTCATTATTCAGATAATTAAAACCAGAGACCCGTCTTAAGAAACATATTACGACAAAAACAGTCGTAAGTCTCATTATGAAACTCTCAATTTATAATTTATTTCTCCAACTATTCCTTTCTTGTGACATCTCATTGATTCCGAAGAGATGTCGCAAGACAGGATCAGAAATTAGATGTATATTTAAGGTTTGACCTACGACCGTTTTTGTCGTACGACGTTTCGTTAGACGGACCTTAGATCTGTTCAAAGATTTTTTTTGTAAATGGGTGTCAGACGTTTATAAATACAAAGTCAATTTAGGAAACGGATGAACCCCTTTCACTCTCAATGTCTGCAAAAAGCGCGTTTGCATAAAGTTTGGATCCTGATCAGACGCCGCGTAACGCGGCGTCTGTTCAGGATCCAAACTGTTTGACATTCTTTTTAAAAATTTCTTCAATCACACAGCCTTCAATCACACAGCCTTAAATTTAACTTTGAAACGATATTACAGACAACAATGTTGAAGCAGACGATAATGAAACGGTGAAAGGGTAAAAATATCACGATTAATTTGGTAGCGAAAGAGTTAATGATGATTTAACGGGGGGGGGGGGGGTCATAATTTTCTTTGTCGGGAGTCGAACCTATGCGCCTAAGGCAGAAACAAATTAGGAGACTGCAGTTTAATTAACTGGGTCCAAGATTATAAAGCTTTTCAGTTGAGTCTAAAGTCGTTCTCAAGCATTTAGCCTTTGTTTTAGTGTTAGTAATAAAACGGTTTTACTGTATTGTAAATGCTGTTTTTGTCAAAAAGTGAACATCCTAACCAGAATCCGCGTCTGGGACGTGAAGGCTGATCTTGCTCTACATTATTAGCAGTGCTATCAGTCTATTTTCCTCGTGCAATTGTTCATATATATATATACATGTAAACAACGCGTACATTGATAGCACTGTTTCGGTATATATAAGCGTTTGGTCCGGATCATAACTTCTGGGACACTTATAAATGTTTTTTATCGGCTAAAGCACATGCAATCTACATGTACGAAATGCAGACAACAATTGAATCATAGGGTAATAATTTCAAGCATTCCTTGGGTGAAACAGTGACACTGTCACGTAACCAATTGTACGCCGTGTATTATAAACCCTTATTGCCCTCTCTTAATCGCCTGCATCTAAATTATCGTCTGCGAAAAATCCATTTTATCAATTTTGCGGTTTTTAAATCTAAACCATAAATTGATACAAGAGTCAAACAGATTGGATCCCGATCAGACGCCGCTTTACGCGGCGTCTGATCGGGGTCCAAACTGTTTGCAAATGCAAGTCGAATCGCGCCATGTTGGACGAGGGTTTAGATTAAAATCTATTCAACCCAGGCAAATAAACTGTAAATAAAGCGGCCATTAAAACAATTGGTATGACTCTATGAGCTTAATCAATTGAACACGTGATAGTATGTATAAATTGACGGACGCTTATGTGTACATGTAACCTAATAGCACACATCCTGAAACACAATACCTTTAAAAGCGCTAGTGAATAAATTAAAAGACAACTAACAAACAGTTTGGATCCAGATCAGACACCGAGTAATTCGGCGTATGATCAGGATCCAGACTTTTTGTAAATCGAATATCTATATCTGGAAACACATCGGAATTAGATTAGCCCTGTGCAAACCGTACATGTATATCCTGATCAAAGAAATCCTTAACCTCTTACCCCATTGAAGACAGGTGATCACTTAAAGTTTGTTGAGAGTAAAGCTGAATGCGCCTCTTAATGCGCATTCTGCTTTAATCTACTATCTGATAGAATATAGAAACACGTTTTTGATACATGTATACGACTGTATAAAATGAAACTAAATGCGCTTCTATGGGGGGTGGGTGGGGCGTGTCAAAGGAGCCCTCTGATCACGATTTGCACTGTTTGTCATTTTGCAACGGTATTGAGAAAAAACACAAAAACAAAAATGGCCAGAAATGAGCTAAACATTAATTGAAGTTTTCATTTGATGATTGAGAGTTGATTGGGTTAAGGGTAAGGGGTGTTGTCTAACCATTCCCATGCCATAATATCGCCTGCTTTAACCCCTTTCACATGGTCAAATTCATCGTGAGGTTTTTACACCTTCACCGCCACATTGTCGTCTGCTTCAATATTGTTGTCTGCAATATCGTGCCAATTTAGATTTAAGGCAGTATAACTGACCTCATTTCAAATCAAGTGGCAAACAGTTTTAATCCTGATCACACGCCGCTTTAAGCGGCATCTAATCAGGTTCAAAACGATTTGCAAATGCGTTTTATGGCGGCATTGAAAGTGAAAGGGTTAAGATTTTAAGGGTTAAATTTTTTTAACCAATACGTGCCAACGATCCCATCTATGGGACATAGGCAAACATTGTAGACTCCGTCTGATCAGAGTCTACACTGCTTGTTGATAGGAATTACAATAAAAAACAAAACTTAAATGTCATTTTAGACCAGGCACCAATTAGATAACAAATGGACTAATCCAATATATAAACATGGAATAATCCACTGGGTGAGAACAGGTTAATTTAGAAAATTAGAAACCTGAAGTCGGGAGAAGAATAGTTACGTTGTACGCATTGTCTGATCTAGATCCATTCTTTTCAAGAACTGACCAAGTCGAGATCGGCAGGCAAAAGGTTAATCCTTTGAAAACTAAATAAATAATTTAATATGCTTAACATGTTGCAAGTTTTTATTCAGAAATGGTGACATGTGTCATAATGTTCACTTGATCTATACATGTCAGTAATACATGTACAAATAACGGGCACCTAAAATCCTAATCAAATATCATTTTTCGAGGCGTCTGATCTGGGTCTTCGATATATCTAGATACACCGTTTTCTGCAATGAAAGGGTTACTCTTTGCTACAGCTCAATTTAAGGTGGTTCGACAGCGGGCGGCCCGCATCTCGAATTCCGGAAATGCTGATGACTTTCACCTGATCTTTGCGGCACGTGCTTATAGTAGAAAATTTAGATAAAGAAAAGTATGATCTGCTTCAGTGTCTTCTCAGTTGGTACGGCGATTGACTTGCAATCCAGAGGTTCTAGGTTCGATTCCCACTCGCTTCAAAACTTTTTTTTTAACAAATTGTCCGATTTTAGTAACTAGTCAATTCATAATGCAGTGATCAAAGGACGGGCTATGTTTAGTCTAGTAATAATGAATAATATCAGATGCAAGTATAGTCAAGTGACAGCTAAGTTTGTGAGGATTTATAGCCTATATAACAGATGGCAGCTTAACACAGGACAAAAGTAATGCTAAAAGATAGATCCTAAAGGAGCTTTTATGCATTACTTTTGTTATGCATTAAGCAGTCACTTGCCTTTAAAGATCTACAGGCTACCGTATTCAATGGTCCCTTATTACAGGTTTGACTTATGGTATTATTTAGAGCTGACGGCATTTTAAAGTTGAACTCAAGGGAGGTTACTCGTTTTGTGTTAACATTTTGTCAGAATTTCAGAAAATCATGTATAAAATGTAAATTCCAATGTAGATTTTCATTAAATTTTTGTGACTAGTAGAATTAAGTTATATCTATCTAATAAGAGCAAAATTAGTGTATGTTAAACAGCTAGATTTTTTGTAATTTGAGTTTTTCAGAATTTGACTTTTTTAAAATATTGATATTTCCAGAAAATATGTCATGAAATACTTTTGTTTGCCCAATATCTTATAGTCTATGTACAGCTTACTTGAATGTACAGAAATTATTGAGTTATATCATTCTATAAAGAAAATATTCCTGTTTATTAAAAAAAGGAGCTTTTCTCGACAAAAAGTCCTGTCAGAAAAAAACGGCACTGTAACTTTTTTTTACTTAAACGATTTTTCACTCTCCATATGGTATATTTCAATTTAATCAAGGTTTCAAAGAATTCTGACACAGAATAAGCTGACCCGCGAACCACCTTAAGTGGTTGTTTTGTTAACAAGTATTAATCCATTTAAAGCCTAGTGTCTACTAAAGAGGACATTTGTAAACAATGTAGACCCTGATGAGATGCTGCATAAAACGTAGCCTCGTCAGAGTCTGCACTGCTATAATTATTATATGGAATGTATCCTATAAATACGAGCGCTGCAGTGTCATTAGATCAACCTTATATAATTATATACAATTTTATTTTATAATTTTATTATAAACCTATCGGTGAGTTATAAAGATTTCTCAGTTAGATAAATTTTATATCGTCACAATTGATATCATCACTATATAGCGACGATATCACTTTTGTGACGTCACGTCACAATGATGTTTGTGACGTCGCGCGTAAACAATTAATTGTGTTTGTTTTTTTCTGTAAAAACGTCATTAAAATCTATATAATACATAGAATAATCAATTCCAATGAATAGATATGTAAAAAAGATCACGAGAATGGGTTGTTATCTGTTTAAAAAACTCGTCCTGCGGACTCGTTTTTTAACCAGATAACAACCCATTCTCGTAATATATTTTTCATATCAACCCAAAGTAATTGATTACCCTCTATATAATTAAATATTTCAACAATCACATATAGAGAGAATGTCCATTATGTCCAAGCATGAATGGGTGAACGAATGACACTTCTGTTACAGTGGAGACGACTTTACTCTTTCCAGTTTAAATGAACGGTCTTAAATGAAACTAAACGCAAATGTAATTAACAGAAAGTAACAGCTTTTAAATATTCAGCTTTTTAATATTCTGACGATTCCGTTGTATCTGTGTGACAAACCGATCGAAGCCTAGTCAGACGTCGGCTTTCCATTCGTCTGATCAGGCTCCATACTGGAAATGATTGTTTCATTACAATGTTTATTAGGTAGAAATAACGCCTTCTTCACTGTACATGTAAATATGTGAGATATGGAATCGTTTCTACCAATATGCATGTGCATTGTACTAGTAAACCCTTTCATCACGTTATAAGGCTCACTGACACTGTTTTCCACTCAGATTAAAACAAATGTGAGAAAATTCAAAAAAATGTTATTTTTACATTTTATTACAATGCGTTTGTACTGAGTTTTGTTTAAACGGGAAAGAATGGCGTCTTTCCATTGTAATAGCGCAATGTTTAATGGATTGATAAGTAGAGGAGTTACAAATGTACACTACCCACGCCTAAATTAAATTGATTAAAGTACACGCCTGTCAACAGGCAAATGATTTTTCTATTTAGATAAACATGTTTCCATTTCGGTTTGAAGTGGTTTGATTTTACGCAGTTTTGATAATACATGCTCGTCTTTTCCATAATATAAAGTGAACTCAAAGTCGAACATGCCACCTAGTGACTTTGTGTGTCAGGGCTGGTGGTTTGAACGCTCGATCATTTAGACTCCGCCACTTTTATTGGGTGGGAAACTATGGCTCCTTACGAAATATACATGTACAGTGGAGATGACATTGTTCTTTCACCGTTAAAAGGAAACAACATGTGAATAAAAACGCAATTGCAAAACATGTAGAAAATGACAATGCTTTTAACATACTGACAATTTATACATATCTGAGTGGCAAATAGTTTGAAATAAATCTGAATAAGGTGAGATCCTTTGAAAGCACAGAAAACAAAACAAATACTGAAAATTGCAGACTCGGTTTAATTGAGTCTGTTCATGAGCAATGCTGAAATATGCAACAGTGCTCACGCCCCCTAGCACCAGCTTAAGCGGAATTCAACTTTCGACTGTAAATGCGCTGAAATCAATGATTCCAAAGGACCAGAAAGTATAACAACACTGAGAATGAAGTACGGGGCGACTTTTTACAGCCGCCACACAAGCACCTAACATCTGCTGTTGTGAATTATATAAATCTGAATAAGGTGAGATCCTTTGAAAGCACAGAAAACAAAACAAATACTGAAAATTGCAGACTCGGTTTAATTGAGTCTGTTCATGAGCAATACTGAAATATGCAACAGTGCTCACGCCCCCTAGCACCAGCTTAAGCGGAATTCAACTTTCGACTGTAAATGGGCAAATGACCAGAAAGTATAACAACACTGAGAATGAACCCTGATCAGACACCGTCAGTCATTTTCTACATTTTGTTAAATTGCGTCTGTGTCTAAATACGTTATAACGGAAAATGATAACTTTATGTTGATACGAGTGTCAAACAGTTTGGTTCCAGATCAGACGCCGCGTTACGCGGCGTCTGATCTGGATCCAAACTGTTTGCAAAGGTTAGCCAAATTGTGCTTAGCATGATAAGGGTTAAACAGGCGATTCAGTTTGGAAGTAAAAGTATTAATCAAGGGTTTTATGGAATATCAATGATGCTATGAGGCTGTAATTAAATCTTGTTGTTTATGCCACACCACACATAATTATTTGATCACAAAGTTCTAATTTAGCTCAGGCATAGTACATGTAGGTAGGCGTAACTGACACAACAGGTATAAAAAGATAATCAAAAAACCTCTATAATGACCACTCAAATGAAAAGCTTGATTTCAGATGGGTGCTTAGCCAATTACTCATCTAATAGGCATTTTACGCCTCTTATTTATTCCTACGGTGAAGAAAATAATTCTAATTTATAAGGTCATGACTAATAATACATATGTTCTACATGTATATGCTAGCAGATGGTAGCTTAAGGCAGATTGAAAATAAAGCAGAATGCATAATTATGAAGGCGCATTCAGCTTAACTGTTAATCTTTAAGTGGTCTCCTGCTGTTTTTTGTTTGTGTTGTTGTTTGTTTGTTGTTGTTCTTCTGTGTTTTGATGGTTGTTGGGTTGTTTTTTTTTAAAAAAACAAAACCACACACACACACACACAATTAGGAACAGGCTGAGGTGACGACTGTCAAGTTTGATCGTCTTCTATAACCATCTTGCAGTCAAAATATCGTCTGTATTTGTAGCGTCGTCTGCAATATTTTCAAAGTCAGATTTGGGGATGTTTATGACGGAAGAAATGCCGATACGAGTGTGTTACAGGATCCAAACTGTTAACAACGTCGCCTTTTGGTGCCGTTATATAGCAATGAAAGAAGCAACCCATCTCCGGAACATATGCTCTTTGCTGATGGCATCGTTTGAAAACGCTAGGCATTAATAGGTTGAACTATATACAATGAAACCCCTCTAAACCGGACATGTGTGGGGACAACAAAATGTCCGGTATAGAGGGGTTTCCGGTTTAGAGGGGTTTTAATCCATTACCAAATCGCTTGTTTCTAGTGTGGAAGATAGCTGACCACTTAAAGCAGGTTGAAAGTAAAGCAGAATGCGCCTTAAGGCGCATTCTGATTTACTTTCAACCTGCTTTAAGCTATCACCTGATAAATGTATAAACTATTTTCTTCAGTGTAGGAATAAACCAAAGACGTAAAAAGGCGTGTTTATGATGTAATGGGTAAAAATAAAAAAGAGTTGGAAACGGGACCAAAGCTTTTGTCCGGTTTAGAGAGAATTCCGGTACTTAGAAGATCCGGTTTAGAGGGGTTTCACTGTATTTCAAATTTACTAAAACACGTGTAATAAGATCCTAATAAGGTGTTGTCTTATATTTGAAGGTTGAATCTTGGTGTAATAAAACAGTAATACAGAAAGCACCTTCGGGTGCTTTCTATACTTGGCTATTGTAATCCACTCTGCTTTACATCTCGAGTTAGATTTCATCAATAAAAATAACACATAAAATGCAGTTAAAATGTTTTCGATAGATGAGTTACATGTATTTTCAAAAGAATATACTATGGCGAAATAAGGATTAACTCATTACCTTATAGATAGATCTACAGTACTGAACCTTATTAAATTAAATTGATAATCGCAAGCGAATTGCCATCGAATTGCCATCGAATCGGGCGCTTCAAAAAACAAATCCTACGTTTGAATAATTTTACGCGAATTTTCCGAAGCGGTTGTGACAAAAATGGAATCGAAACAATTAACGAAGACATATTTGCGAACATTTGTGAGATACACCATTCAAGAAAACTTACCCGAGGGTAAAGTTAGTATTTTGAATCGCAAGCGAATTGCCATCGAATTGCAAGCGAATTGCAAGCGAAACGCAAAAATTGTTAATTTAATAAGGTTCAGTACTGTACCTCATTTTTACGCCTGTAATTTATTCCACCAATGAAGAAAAAAAAATACAATCATGAATATGTACCATAATGAATAGTTCCAACATTCTTGAAGATAGTAGCTCTAAAGCTGGTTAAATATAAAGCAGAACGGTTCATAGGAGCAGTTTGCTTTACTTTCAAGTAAGCAATATGGTATCCAGTAATGAAAACAAGCTAAGAGACATAGGGCTACATGTAATAAGACGCCCATAAATCGATCAATAACAACAAGAATCTTTATGATACAAAACTGACTAACTGATCTCCATACATCATCTTATTTGTACTTAATATGAATACAGTAAAACCTTCTATCATTTCATTAGATGTTATTAAAGTTTCAGTGTTTTATATGTAGGCAAGTTGCTGCTGAAAGCAATATGAAAATAACGCAGAAACCTTCTATAGGCGATTTCTTTTTTTCTCTAATGTTGCCTAAAGTTGACATCTATGCGTTGTACTATTATGCTATTTTGTTGTCGATATAGAGGGGTTACATGTAACTAATAAATAGTGCTTTACTAATAAAACAGTGATATCAGAGTCAAACAGTTTGTATCCTGATCAGATGTCTCGTTACGTTGCGTCAGAGTAGGATCCATGCTAATTGTTTATGTTATGGTTAGAACTAGAACGTTTAAATGCCAATGAAGTGACACCGTGAACACAGAACAATCTAGAACTGGCAATGGAGGTAACAAATTAAGAACTTTTCAAACAAAATTTTGGAACTGAAAACTATTTTAAAATGATAATACCAACTAAACACAGGTCAGCTTTAAGTAAATGTCGCTCAGGTGTCGCTCCATTGCGCATAGAGACGGAAAGATTCGAAAGGTTGGCCGAAGAACACAGGATTTGTCCATTTTGTAAAAAACTGTGTGGAAAATGAATTTCATGTTATAATGAAATGTTGTACTTATAATGATATAAGAAATGATATTTTTACCAAGGCTTCTGAGGTTGACACTCTTTTTAACACTAAAAATGATATACCGGTAGATAGGTTTGTTTTTATATTTTCTAATGAAAATTGGATACGCACTATTGCCAAATCCTGCCATCTTATTTTAATCAGATGTAGATGTCTGCTTTATAACAATGTGTAAACTGTGATATTCGATTTGTGGTGCACTTTGTATATTATAAAGATGACTATATCCGTTTTAAATTGTAAACAATGTGGATATTTTATAGTACCTAGAATGTGTTCATTTTGACAACACTATGATAGTCTCTTATAATTCATAACTGAATGACATGGAACATTCATTTGTTTTTATATTTATTTTGTAATTGTATTATGGTGTATCCAAAATGAGACCTGAATAAAGATTATTATATTATGGTTATCGGGTTGGGTTGTGAAGAGGTTAAATGAAGACCCGTTAATCCCTTTATGCCAAGTTGATTCTTCCATGCTTACACATTGGATGAGTTCGTTTTCATGTTTGATCTATTAGTAATACGAAAGAGTGTAGAAATACGTAGAAATACCATAGATGTTATTTCTGCTCTGTGATTTATGTAGTTAATGTGAATGTCATTTGTCTTTGCCATATGTCCCTTATATCTTTGTAAATTGTCTAAGGCAATGTTTATTTCTGATATGCTTATAAAACTGAAATTTTTCTCCGGTCAACGTTCTCTTATCAAAACTTTCAAAACAGATTGCAGACACTTTAGCAAACTAGTGCTATAAAAGAAGCAAATGGATTTCAGTGGAGAAGACATTATTCTTTTCCTATAAACACGTTTATGCTGAAGCTAGTATGTCCATCGCAAACAGTTTGGAGCCATATCAGACGCCGGTAACCCGGCGTCTGATTAGGATCTAAACTGTTTGCCACTCCGAATAAAGTAAAAAGGTCAATATATTCACGAACCTATTATTTTCGGCAGTTTATTGAACTGTGTTTGCGTTTAAATTCGTTTGAACAGGAACACAATAAGGTTTTCTCCTCTATAAGGACATTTGCCTCGAATTAGAAACACTAATTATTAGTGGAATGATTTATTTTACAATGTACTTTTGTCTCGTTTCAGGGAACTCTATATGAATGTGGAGAGACGGGAAAACAGATTTGACACCAGGGGGCGGTTCACGACCACCCCGAAAATGGTGAGAATTAAAATATCTAAAACTGGTGCTACGAAATGGTCATTTGCAAACAGTGCAGACCCAGATCAGACACCGCAAATACGGTGTCTGATATGGGTCTGCACCGTTTGCGTTACCTCTCATTTTGCAATATACTTTTGCCTATTTTGACAAACAGGGCAGTGCCCTTAGCTCACTTTGAAATAAGTATATCCCATAGCAGATTTCCGCATTATCTTATCCTGTACATATTATGAAAATACAGTCAAACCTCTCTATTACTACCACTAAATTTTGTAAATTATTAGGTGTTTACAACAGTTTATTGCTTAACCCTTTCCCCCATAGAAGCGACTTTTAGCGTATATAATTTATTCCTCCGCTGAAGAAAATAGTTCCAGTTTATACCGTCATAAACAATAACCATTACACATATTTTATATAGCTTAGCAGATTTTAGCTTAAAGCAGGTTGAAAGTAAAGCAGAATGTGCCTTAAGGCACATTCTGCTTTACTTTCAACCTGCTTTAAGTGGTCACCTGTATTCAAAACTAAAAACAGGCTATGGGGTAAAGGGTTAAAGCAATGTGTTACATTGCTTTAAACAGCCTCTAAAGTTGATTGAGATATGACGTCGCACAAATTTCTGTTTTAATTTCACATTGCCTTAAGCTGTCACATGCCCTTTATAAATCCATTAACTTTCTTTTTAGTGGTCGAAATAGAGAGGTGTTACTGTATTTTACATGGTGTCTTCTGTTGAGTAATCGCTTTGTACAATATCGTCTGTAGAGGACAATTTCATCAAAGTGAATCTAATATTATAGCATAATCAAACGCCGCGTTACGCGGAGTCTGGTTAAGGATCCGAACTGTTTGACACTCAAATTAAATTATTTTTAAGTCAAAATAAAACCAAAAAGATATGTTTTAAAAAATGATGACGTCATGGTGGTAAAGGGGTATAATAACAAATTCTAGCAAACATCGCGAATTCTCTGAAGGGTCGTTGATCGCTTAAAGTACGGCGCTGAAAATAAAAGATTTATAAACATTGTTTCAATATGATACATAAAATCTTTTAAATGCTGAAAGTTTCATATTGACTGGTCCACCTTTAAAAATGTTCATTTTATGTAACTATTACGCAGGTTTTAAGAAGGTATTTCACAAAATATTAACCCATTTGTGCCCAGGATCCCACAAACAGTGTAGACTATGATCAGACGCCGCATTATGCGGCGTCTGATTAGAGTCTACACTGTTTGCTGATAGGAATTTCAATATAAAACAAAATGAAAAAGAAAATTTTGACCAGACACCCTTAGATAAAAAATGGTCTAATCCAATATATAAGCATGGAAGAATCCATGGGGTACAAATGGGTTAAGTAAAACAAATAGTGCAGATCCTGGTCAAAGGGCTGCTTCAGACGCCTTCTGTGGAAAAGGGCGTACACTCATTGCATACATGTAACATACATTAAGTGGATTATTGCAGATTTTGTGATTGTGAAAATATAAATATCAAAGGCAATGTTTTCGTCTTATTATCTTGTTTTTATCCCCGGTAATTCTAGTAAATCATCTTTAATAGTTAACTTGAGACATGACGTCACAAAGGTTGTCAGATTTTTCAAGAAATGAAACTGATTGAGGATATAACTTCAACGTTTGTATTTTACAATCAAATCTGTATACAACTCTCACTCAAAAGAAGATGAAGAAACAGTGCTCCCCCAACTACAGCCCCCCCCCCCCCCCCCATCAAAGCCACACTCCCTACAACGGTCCTTCCAACAACGATTCCCTCCTAACAACGGCCTTTCTAACAAGGACTCCCTCCTTTCAACGGCCCTCCTAACAACGACTTCCTCTTTACAAAGGCCCTCCTAACAACGACTCCCTCCATACAACGGCCCTCAAAAACAAAGACTCCCTCCCTACAACGGCCTTCCAAACCAAGACTCCCTCCTTATAACTTTCTTCCAACAACGACTCCCCCCCCCCCCCCCCCCACCTACAACGAACCTCCCAACAACGACTCCCTCCCTACAACGGCCTTCAAAACAAAGACTCCTTCCCTACAACGGCTCTCCCAACAACGACTCCCGTCCTACCACGGCCTTCCAAACAAAGACTTTCCCCATACAACAGCCCTACACACAACGAATCCCTCCCTACAACGGCCCTCCTAACAACGACTCCCTCTGTACAACTGCCCTTCAAACAAAGACTCCCTCCCTCGCGGAATAATCTGTTTGGCACTCACTTTTGTCATATTAAATAGATTACACTTGAACATTGATTTCTGAATATTTTTTTCGTAGACGATGAATTTGAATCAGACGACAATTCAGCATAATAAAGGTTAACGTCATTATTGCATCTTTTTCAGCACAAATATGACTTCCTCTACAAGGTGTTGGACTCCACCGTGTTGGATACTCAATACCGGAAGTCGAGACACACCAAAAGCGAGGCAAGGGCGAAAACAGCTATTAAGGTAAAAGTCCTATAGAGTCTAATGACCGTTCAAACAATATGTTATAAATATATCAGCTTCTAGATATAAAATTATATTGTAACACTCGGGCATTCAAGGCATGGCAGTATTTTAATGTATCGTTAACCTGAAGTACGCATTTTAAATATGTGTTATTACATTGTTAAATTCCAATGAGCATTTTTATGTCTCTTCCGTTTTAGTCACCAGAAAGGACCAAGGAGGTCCGAAAGTCGTCTGAGAGGGGCAAATCTTGTTTAGTACGATCATCTTCTAGTCCGAAGAGGGAACGACGAATAAACAGGAGAGTTGTGTCCCCTGGTCCGTACGAAAAGAAACGGAAGAAACCGGAAAGGTACGAACGTATTTCAAATTCTTAATGTCAAGGTCGACTGCCGCTCTTGCAAATTACACTTATGCGCAAGGTAAACTGTATTACATGTATCCCTTTGAACAATTGTTAACTTTTGGTGTTTTTAATTAAGATTCCCAAAATACAGCACAGTAAAATTCCGTTGTTATGACCATGATAAGGACTCAATACTTCGAATTCGCTTAAATCGACTTTACTAGTATTTTATAAGCTTAATTTCGGTAAATCGATCTCGCTTGAGTCGAACATACCCGTATTTCAAATTCAAACGTAGCTAGGACACGTTTTTACTTTGAAATATGCGTATGTTCGAACGATCGCGAGTTTCGACTGTGTATGAGGTTGTTTTTTAAATCGTGCAAGAGCTGCTGTTCAAACGCAAACGTAATGAACTTAAAGGATATCTGTCTGCATTTAATTTACCATGTGCATTTCACGAAGCCCGTCAGGCGTCTTCATTTCGTGGTCGACTCGTTAAATACATGTACGAAGCTGTTTGCATTTTAAAAGCGCCTTACACCGAATGACACGTACTGTGAAAGCCAATATGTTTTAATGGAAAATTAATTAAAGGTTAAACGAATCGATTAAAGGTTCCACTCAATATTTGACTATTTAATTCTATTTTCAACGTTTGATAGTCAATATTAAAAATAATATATCTTTCATTCAGCATTTTGAAAGAATTCGGACGCTCGCTGTTCGCCTATTGTCATCCAAAGAGAGGAATATCGCACTGCAAATATGTCATAATTTTGACTCTATTATTAATCCATGGATTCCGAATGTCCGCAAATGATAGTTGCTAACAATGCTGAACAAGATGAAATGCCGAAAAATTGACATTTCATCTGGTTATGCACTATTTTCGATTGGACTTGTACAATCGAATCTGTGTTAAGCGATCACTGAATGAAGATGCATGGGGATCTGTGAAGACATGTGACCGCTTAATGCAGGACACACGTCATGCAGAAGCCTTCTGCATGACGTGTGTCCTGCATTATGCTGCCACTTGTCACGAATGTAACAAATTTGTTCGTTTTAATGGTCGCTTAACACATGTTTTACTGTAGTTTCCAGCTAAAACAGACATTCTCTCTGTAGCACGATTTTATAAATCTTCCCAACATGAAATGCCTATCTTCCACAAAGTAAACATTAGCCGACAGTGTAGAACCTGATAAGACGCCGCGTTTCGCGGCGTCTCTTCAGGGTCTTCACTGTTTGCTATTTCGTATGAAATGATATACGTTGTATGTTCAAACACTACAGTGTCTCTAGATCACTCTTGTATAACATGGACGTTATTCTTTCCCGTTAAAACGCAAACGCATTACATGTATAATAAAATGTTGAAAACGAAGTTTTCACAATTCTGACTATATATTTAATTCTGAGTGGCAAACAGTTTGAAACCTGATCAGACGCTGGGTTATCCGGCGTCTGATCTGGCTCCAAACTGTTTGCAATGGAATTAATAGTTTTAGCGTAAACGTCTTCCCCACCTGCATCTTTAATGAAATGTTCCAGCAAGCGAATAGGGAGAGGCCATTGCAATATCCAGGCATAAATGGGTTAATTGAGCTTATTTAGACACAGGGCTGCCATAAGTTGACATGAAAAACCCTAAGATTTCCAAATATGCATTTTTCAAGTGCGATTTTACGAATCGTACATTTACCACATAGCCTTTTTCTTGTTTTGTTGACATGCGACTACTTAAAGTAGGCTGAAAGTAAAGCAGAATGCGCCTTATGGCGCATTATGCTTTACTTTCCGTCTCCTTTAAGCTACCACGAACTGGGAAAAGATCCGGAGATTTAGGAAAAATCCGGAGAAATGGCAGCCTTGAAGACATAAAGCAATATATAGGTCATGATGTGTATATTTATACATGGACCTAAGTAAATTAACACTCTCCGTTTAAATAATCAATCGACTTCACCCCTTTAAACCTTTACAACCGAAGTCCCATTAAATTAAACGTCGGGCATTTTGTTTTCAGAAATATCGATACGATTAATTTATCAACCAGTTAGGATCCTGATCAGACACCGTTTTACACCAAACTGTTGCGCAACTGTCAATTCAGTCAAGTTTTTGGCAATAAAACGTTAACATATTACTCCATAAATACGCCTGTTAATGCCTTTAATCTTTTCACCTACTGTTGAAATTAGTTTTGATTTTACAATAATAAATAAGCACCAAACTAAATACAAAATGTAGTTTCCGTTTCCTAGCAGATGGTAGCTTGAAGCAGGCTGGACGTAAAGAGAATGTTTAAGCACGGAATTATTCAGTGTATAATTCTGTGGTTTAAGGTGCATTCTGCTTTAATGCACATTATGCTGGAAGGCGCATTTTGTTTTACTTTCAAAATGTTTTAAGTGGTTACATTTCTTCAAAACTAGAATCAGGCTATGGGGTAGTGGGTTAACACAACGTTGATATAATTTCATTTAGATATTGTCCAAATACTCTCTTCCGCATTTTCGATATTTTAATACACATACATATCTGCGAATCCTATGAAAAAAAATAAACAGGCAAAACACATAATTGCATACATATCCAAAAGGTTCAATTATATCGGTTAAACCCAAACGATTTGGGCTTGTTTAACAACCATAACTTGAATTCAAATATTTGGAATAGTAAACATTAAGCTTATAAAATACGCCTTTGACTCTAAAATCCTGTTACTTTGGTCGACATGGTCTTCGTACAAATATTTACTTAATATCACATCTCTTTGAACAAAATGCCCTAGGACAGTGACACCTGTGTTACAGTGATCATTTAGAAATGTATCTACATGTACCAAGCCATGACTGCTTAAAATATTTCACCGGCATACAGGTATTACAATTATTATTTCCCGATGAAACTAAATTCAACGCAATCACAATTCAATATGAAAATAATTTATATTGACTATCCCTGTGTATTTGATGGAATATTTAACATATAAGCAATTATGATCTAAAGCCGCTGCTGTGTGTGTCCATGCAGCAGAATAGTTTCATATGAAAAGCGAACAGTGCAGACCCTGATGAGACAAAGTGTGACGCGGCTTTTCAGTAGAGTCTGCACTGTTTGCACATGTCCCTCTTAGTAGACAATGGGCTAAAATAGGTTAAATTGTATTAAGCTCGAGCGTGTTTTAAGATAAAATATGTATCGTTTTAACGGTCGCGCAGTATATATGTTGAACATTTCTGTTTCATAAAACTCATTTTAACCACCGTCGACTCGATGGAAACTATGGGTCAGTATCTGTCTTATATACATGAACATTGTATTTTAATGCTGGGCAAATGTAAAGAAGAAAGCCTCGTTATAAGCTTTTTGATTTTTTTTTGTCCTCCCTTAACCCTTTCACTCTCAATGACGTCATAAAGCGCTTTGTAAACAGTTTTGGTCCTAATCAGACGCCGCGTTACGCGGCGTCTGATCAGGACCAAAATTGTTTGCCACTTGCTTTTAAATAACGTCCGTTATACTGTCTTAAATATTACTTTGAAACGATATTGAAGACAGCAATATTGAAGCAGACGACAATATGGCGGTGATGGGGTAAAACTCTCACGTCAAATTTGACCATGAAAGGATTAAGCAGTACTAATTCGTTAGATACCTTTACGATTATTCAAACAAAGAATGCTGAAATACACGTTTCCAAACAGATTTTCGCTGAATACAAACCTCTCTGTATAAAAAATATCATTAAAAGATACAAGACAGAAAAAATACGTTTTACGACCTGGTCATGGTGTCTGTATTTTGTCATTTATTGCTAAGTATCTGTGTGGGTTTACACGTTGTCAATATAGGTTTGGTATGATGTGCAAACAAACAAGGCTTAAATTGACCATAAAACAAATATTATACTTCAGAAAGTGTCGCTAATCGTTTTATGAGTGCCTGTTAACGCCATCACGACCCAAAACGACCAGATCGGTACTTTCCGCATTTGCAAACAGTGTGGATCAAGTTCAGACACCGAGTGACTCGGCGTCTGATCAGGGTCCAAACTGTTTGACAATCATATTGACTCCAAAATGTATAAAAATCAACTTCTGCATCATAGCAGATGACTATTTTAAAGCAGACGATTTTCCGACAGTGAAAGTCGGTTAAGGGGTTGTATGTATGATACAATTTATCCCAATATATGCATTGATACAACAATTTGGACATGATCCTAGTCCAGACATGCTGTATACTTGGGGCAAGAATGTCAGAAATGCTTGTAATTGCTTAGCAAAAGATGTTTGTTTACTGTATTACAAGGTTATAACTATATATGATGAAAGAGAAAAATTGGGACACTTCATATTAAATTTTTGAGTTCTAGTATCTCGTTCCAAGCTTGAAATATCATACAGTCTCAATACAATCGAATATGTTTGAATTAATTCTATCCGTATTTTACAGTGGAGAATACGTTATTCTGTCCTATTTAAACGAAGCTAAACGCATTGCAATATAAAGTAGAAAATGACAACTTTTAAAAAATTCTGACCATTTATATATTTATCTGCGTGGCAAGCAATTTGGGGCCTGATCTGATGCCGGGTCTCCTTTTGTTTGTAGATATAAGGGTTTTAGCATGAACGCGTTTCTTGGGAAATAATGTCTTTTTCACTGTATACAGTAAAACTATATTCGTACTACATGTATACCTGAAGTCGAACAAACCTGGGACCCGCTTCATAAAACTTCTTACGAAAAATGTTGTCGTAAGTCAGATAATAAAAGTCTCAATTATAATCCTGTCTTGTGACATCTCTTTGAAGACGATTCTAAATAGATGTCACAAGACAGGATTATATAGAGAAATAAGAAATTAAATGTTTTTTTTTAAATTTTGACATACGACCGTTTTTGTCGTACGAAGTTTTATGAAACGGGCCCCTGAATTTCAATGTAAAAACTTAGCAATGACAAATTTTGAAAAACTGAAGTGTTCGACTTAAGCAAGTTCGAATTCGACTCGATTCGTTGCAATTAAGGTTGGTGCCGCCTGACTGCCAGTTAATGAGAATGGCGGATCGCTGTACGTAAAGTAGCGATGGTGGTCCGGTATCATTAGGGGTCCCCAACCTTAAGTAAAAACACATAAATTTCAAAATTTGATCAATAAAAGCACAAGAACGAAGTACGTAGACACTATTGTGGCCGTGACTATGTTTGAAGGGTTATTTTGTAATAATAGCAGCTAAAGGGTACACTTTTCTTTGACAAAAAATCTGTTTATTTTATAACGGATGATAGTGTTGCAAAATATGTACTAGTTACGTAATTCTGATTTCGCCATACACTTCATCTGTACTTCTTTTGTCATTTGTATTTTTAAGTAGGGACGCCGTCTGCATCAACGCTGGATTTGTTTATATTTAGAAATTCTCTTTCGTAATTCTTTTGAAAACATAACTCTTTGCATGCTAGCGGCGAATACATGTGCCACAGTGAGTACATTTGCAAACAGTTTTGGGTCCTGATGAGACGCTGCGTAGCGCGGCGTCTCATCAGGATCTAAACTGTTTGCCACTCTGATCCTGTTTTGAAAAGAAATTTTGACAATTATATTTTAAGAACAGTGGCAGACATTTGTTGCAGACGAAAATATTACCCAGCATGCAAAGAGCTAACGAGACAATATTTAGTACAGCGATGCCAAGGATTCTTATACCTGGAAGAAATGTATTGTCTTCGCTGTGTTAGTCTATTCTCGGATTGGCTGATATCAGTTACAAAGTTTGGATCCGGATCAGACGCCGAGTTACTCGGCCTCTAATCAGGATTCAAACTGTTTATGAAATACTTATTATATCTTCTGTTGAAAATAAAATCCCTAAAAATGTTGGTGGTGTTTTGGAATCTATAATTTTGAAGCAGACGATATTTTAGAGATATAAGGGTTTATTGTTATGCAGCAGACGACACCGTCACCGCATTACCGGAAGTAAACAGGAAGAGATATACCTATTACAGCATCATTAGACTTTTGGCTAAATACGGAGCCGAATACAGTAAAACTTTTTTTTAAACCGGAGACTTACAAAACAACGTTTTCTGTCTCCAAACCCTCTGGTAAGAGGTACATGTAGCAGCTAAATGGAGGATAAATGTAAGACAAAAAGCTCCCTTTAGGAGCTTTTTGTCTAACTTTTATCCTGCATTAAGTATAGTCGCTTGTCTTTTATAGTATACCTTGTTTTCCAAATAGAGTCTTGAGTAGAGAGGTGGTACTCTATTGTAAATTATTTGCATTCATTTAGCCTTGAGTCATTCGCCCTTTATTTCACCAATATAGGCGACTTAATTTGAATTTGAAAACAGTTTGGATCCTGATCAGACGTCATGTAAGTTTGGCACTCTCACTAATTATCCTTCAGCCAGAATTTTGCAAATTCTAAATTTGCTTAAAATTGAAGACGACAAATTTAGCAGACGATATTTGTCTGAGGAAAGGTTTAACGAGACGGTTTACATGTAATATTGCGGTGAAACGGTTAGAGTTGCATATATAACAATATAATAAATATCCAACTTTATGTACTCGTTTCAACGTCTGCACGTGCTGCCGATAGCCACAGCCACAAACCAGAAACCGCAAAACACAAAATACAATCTTTCTTTCGTTTCTTTGTATTTTACTGTAACAAGCCCAATTAATATTTCAAGATAAAATATTGTTTAAAAATCTTAAACTATCGTTATATTGATAGGATAGCCCATTGATTTTTGTTCATAAAAGTAGACATTCGCAAACAAAGTAGACCCTACTGAGGCGCCGCAATATGCCGTGTCTTATAATGATACAATTATTCTTTCCTTTATTTCCATTTTCAAACGTTGAACAAAATCGTCAAGGCACTTGTCCCCGGAATCTTAAAATTAGTGTTTTCCATTCAAGTCCATAGTCAAGGCCAAATGATTACTTATGGTACTCATAGAGTCATATGTTTCTATTCAAATGAGCACCAGAGATATTACAAAACAAGTATAGTCCCGCAAATATTATTGTTGGTATCTAGTATAGGTGACGGCTCGGTGTCTTTCCTTGAACTTCACGATCGGCGTAATCCAAGTGAGGGTCAGGGACCCAAAAACAACACTTTCTGAAAGGCACAAAGGAACTATTACTATGAAAACAATGTATATTTGCAGTGGGTCTTTTACAAAAATGCGGGTGTACATACTAGTAGAGAACACGTTAATCTAAACATTCGCTTGTTTATTCCAGGTCGACATCACCATCGAAGAAGGCAGTTGACGATAAAGCAGGACAGTCGTTTCCACGTGCTGATCCCACAGTAGCTCCTGTGGATAACGAGACTTCTCAAACTGAATCCAAGTCAATGGATAGTACACAGACATCAGAAACAGCAGGTCAGTAATCGTGTACAGTAAGACCCCTGCACAAGAGAATGCCAGGGCTCTAGATAAGAGGGAGTAAAAGGGGACAAATCCAACATTTTCTCACTTATTTCAGCACCAAATCCTATGGTGTTACCACTCATTAGAATCGTCTCTTCGAGACGATTCTAACGAGTGGTGACACCATAGGGTTTAAAGCAGAAACAAAGATTTTAGTTTTTGAAATACTCCCCTTATCTGGAGCTCTGGAATGCTGAATTGATTATATGAAATACAGGTGATATTTGCTTAAATCAAAGTGAAAATAAAACAGAAAGCTCATGAAAAACTTTCTTTTAGAAGCCACATGCCCTAAACACTTCATAATTTACACAGTTTAGTGGTCGTAATAGAGAGGTTTTACTGCAGTAAAAGTGTTCTATTTTGATCACTAAAACGAAGGCTAAATGATTGTATACGAGATACAGGTGACAGCTTAAAGCAAAGTGTCAGCAAAACTTTCCGATGTCATAAATGAGTGACATAATTATTGTTACATTTATTTCCCATTAAACTGTTTGTCCTACACGAACATTTGTCCATTGCAAATAGTTTGTTACTAGGCGTTTCATCGATGTTTTAACATCAAGTATAAGTTTATCATCAACATTTAAAACAATTTATGACTGTGTCAATATTTCTATTTTGCTGGAGTAACGTTTCAAGTTTTTTTTTTTAGATCTACTCTTGCATTGCCAACGACGTCTATAAGCGACTTCAATAATTTCAATCCTGCTCAGGCTCCGTGTCACGCGACCACTCACCAATATTCAAACTGTTTGACACTCGTGGCGAAATTTGTTTTAGTCAAAATGCCTTAAATGTTAACTTCGAAAATATTATGGCAGTAATAGGATTAAAGCAAATGATAAAAGTTGTCAGTGAAAGAGTTAAAACGGGAAAGCTCCGGCGATGGCAACGTCAAACTTTCAGATTTAGCTCCAAATCTATGTTATGTGTTGTTATACATTTTTTCTCATTGCAATATCTTAATCTTTCTTCAAGTCACTTCTTCGTCGCTGCGTAGCATCTTATTCAGAGGAATTTCTCGTTCTGTTTTCAGACGTAAGAAGGAGCAACTTTAAGTCAAAATATCTAAAATAAATATATGTTTACTGTTTGTTTAAAAGCCTTTTCTAATTGCAATATCGTAGCCGAGCGGCATCCAATTCAGAGGAATCATCGTTCTGTTTTCAGCCGCAAAAAGACGCAAACTTAAGTCAAAATATCTAAAAACATATGTTTACTGTTTGTTTAAAAGCCTTTTCTAATTGCAATATCGTAGCCGAGCGGCAACCAATTCAGAGAAATTCTCGTTCCATTTTCAGGCGCAAGAAGACGCCGTATTGAACCGAAACTGAGAGACAACCAGAACAGAGTGGTTCTACTCCGAGAGCATGGCAGATTGTCTAACTACGCCAATCAGATCTATGTAAGTACCGCCTCTCTAAACCAGCAAGCTGTTGAACCATTTCACCTATATATGTAGCTTGTTTCAGTACTATAACAGACTGGAAGTAAAGCAGAAGGCTCCTCTAGGAGCTTTGTTTTATTTTTAGTCTGCTTTAACCCTTTCACTTTCAATGACGCTTAAAAGCGCGTTTGCAAACAGTTTGGATCCTGATCAGACGCCGCGAAATGCGGCGTCTGATCAGGATCCAAACTGTTTGACACTCGTTTTGAAATTTCGTCAGTCACATTGCCTTATTTGTTTTTGCTTTGAAAGGACATTGCAGACAACAAAATTGAAGCAGACGACAATGAAACGGTGAAGGGGTACAAAATCTCCCGCATAATTTGAGCATGGAAGGGTTAAGCATCTACATTTACCTGCATTGATGCTGGAAAAGTTTCCTATTGCCTGACACATGTAGCTGGACATCCTCAATCCAAGAATGAAGAGATTTCCATGAGCAAATAAATGCGTTAAAAGACGCTCTTGTAGGGGGTCGGGTTAACCCATTCACAAGGCCATTATTGTTTTGTCTTTCCAAAATGTCATAACGACATTTCCATGTTTAGAAACGATTGCTGTAATGGTATGCACTATCTGGACTCGATAGCCTGTAAGCGACTATATCGCCTGTTAATTGGCATCGTTGGTGTCTATTGGTCAATGAGATTAACCGAAATGCACTCTACTCTTTAAACAAATGAAGAACCAAAAACCACGTGTCGGAAATTGGTACAGTATCCCTTGTATTATAACACATTGGAGAGTACGTTATTCTTTCCGGTTTAAACGCAAATGTAATACTATGCAATAAAATGTAGATAATTTTAATTTGCTCAAATGTATAACGATTTATCTTAATTTCAGTGGCACGGTTTTAAGTCTACACGACGTCTGATCTGTTTCCAAACTTTTTGCGGAAAAAATATCTGTTCTAGCATATACGCGTTAATTGACAAAATAAGAAAGTCTCTCTCAATTGTAAGTACCGGTGCACTTTGTAAAATGTCTTTATTCCAAGATACGAAAAGCTAGAAGCAATATGGGAAAATAACACTATTTAATATAATATAACTGCAAATGTCTACATTTTTACCATTAGCATGCTGTGCTGTTGACGTCTGCAAAACATTGTCGTCTGCAACAAATCTCGGAGGAGCTTTAACCAATTAGTGTTCCCTCCCTACAACGACCCTTCCAACAACGACTCCCTCTTTACAACGACCCTTGCTGCAGTTCCCTAAATAGGACAGTTGTGTCCAACGCTTTTACTGTTGCAATATCGTCAGCTTAAAATTGTTGTCTGCTGTTTGTCAAAGTAACATATAAGTGGAAATTTTGATAGAATAAATTTAATAACGAGTAACACACAGCTAGAATTCAGATCAGACGCCGCGTTAAGCGGCATCTGATCTAGATTCATGCTATTTGCAAATGTAAGCAAAGTTTTAAATTTCCCTTTAAGCATGCTTCATACAAAATGCTCCTCGGAATTTTGCTTTACTTCCAGCCTGTTTCAATCTGCTAGAATGCTGGAAATATTTCTTACGATGTATAATTATTACTACTAGTATATAAAATGCGGAATTATATCCTTTCGTTGAGGAATAACTCAAATATGCAAAAAAGCGTATCCGAGAGATACTTGGTCAAGAAACCACCACAGTAAAGCTCGCATTTATAATAAAGCTCTCGGAACTGTCTGATTTTTTTCGTTATATCCAAATTTCGTTATATCAGGACCATTTTACATTACGTTTATTGAAGATGGTGAATACATTTTGTTTTGTTTATGCATCTAATATTTCGTTATAGCCAATTTCGTAATAATCGAGCACAGTAAATTATTTAAGAGTGTTATCGTTGCATCAGGTTTAGGAGTTGTCTGTATTACATGTACCTATTCACTACGCCTGGCGTCCACTAGAGCGCGGACAAGATTAGGAAGGGTTGCGGAATCAAAAATGGCATTTCGGCATAGCTTCCGCGTCTGGTACGAAGCAATGTCCGATTTTTTGCAATATTGTGAACCTCTGCCAACGGGCTCTGCGTATTGTCTGCAGACATACTTGGGACAGTCTTAGGAATTAAACAGGACAGACGCAGAATGTCCACCGAACATGCCGATCGTAGTAGGACAAAAGTAGCCGCGTGATACTTAGTCCGCGTCGGTTCCTCGCACTCACTTATTCAGTACCGCACCTGTTCCGCATGTTCCTGAAGGATTCGGGGTACCTTCCGCTTGTCTTCACATCAAGGCGCGAAGATCACTTTACCGCGGAAGCTTTCAGGAGCGCTTACGGAAGAGCCGGAATGTTTCAGGAAAGGCCGGATGTCCTGGCGATGTCGACAGGACAATGCAGACTGGCTGCGGAAGGTGTCAGGAAGTTCATTTCCGCGTCCAAATTTTGCTATCGACCAAAATGTCGACGCGGACAATTTTACCCCTCCGGAAGGTGCGTAATCATGGCGATGTGTTTAGGAATGATACGGACAATGAAACGAAGCTTTCAAGAATATGCGGAAGGGTTGCGGAATCAATAAATTTGTATTCCGCGTCTTGTCCGCGCCCTAGTGGACGCCTGGTCTTAGCGTGCCATTTGCATTCAGCAGACCTTTAGCATCTTAAATAAGTACTGTACTAGTATCACATTGACTATATAGTATTACTTTTGGCATGCACTAAGCAGTGATTATTTTTATAGATATATGTCTATTTTAGTTTCTGGTCGTTTAATAACAGTTTTTAATCATATTTTTTGTCTTTCTAGAGTGACATTCCCGTGGATGAGATTCAGCTGATCCACCGATACCGACCTTCATACACGGGCGATCCTGAGCCCAAATACCAGGGCTTCAGCAGACACGTGGGCTCTATACTGAAGTCCAAGGACTTTGTACAATACTACAAAAATGAAGGTATGTATAAAAGCTACCGCGGGATAAACATCATACACTCAGTGCAAAAAGAAACGCACATCGTGCTCAGGCGCAGATTAAGACACCTTTTATTTGGAAGAAAATTAGAATAGAAAGACCGTATCTCAAGATTTATTTAAATCTGCAACAAGTTCAGCAAAATATACTCAAAAAACATTGTGCTGCCCTTTAACCATTTCCCTTTAATGACGCCAAAAAGCGTTTGCATGCACAAAACATTTCAACGTACGCCGACGTATGGTTCATACATTTCGCATACGTTCTGTTTACGCTTCGTACGTTGTAGGTAAGTTAAGAAATCGCTCACACACGGTACTTGTTAATTATCTATTATGAGTAAGTTTTGTATAAGTTGACAGCATGTGGTATATAGTATGTTATACGAGGGTAGTTCAAAAAGTTTTGATACTGGATCAATAACTGCATTATTATAAGTGCAAAATGCACGTGTGATATATCATTTTAAAGATCTATTCTTTGCCGACACGTTGATATCATGCACGATAAGATTGCATTACTCGATCAGCCCCAATATGAACCTAAATGACCCCTCCTCGAGGACACTGGACCTTTCTTGTGTATATTAGAGTTAATTTTCTAAACACAATTTGATACTAAAATTATTATAACGGCTTTATTATTTTGAATAAGTTTATGAAAGTTTCTGTCAAATATAATATGACAATTATGCAAACACTACACAGTTTTAAATGTTATTATTATATAAAATATAAAAAATAGAGCTAATTTTAAACACGCCCGGAAATATAATAAAAATTTGATCTCCTGTTATGTATAAAAGTTGTTAGAGAAACTACAAACTATTTTTTTGTTATTAAACCAGGTTATAATTGAAGTCATAAAAAAATGGTTTCATGTTTTAAAATCAAAGTGTAGATATACTGATCTAGAACATTTTCATAGCGTTCGAAAAAACATGTCCACTTTCGCCATTAGCAAAATATGAAATGTTGATTTTGAAAAAATGAGATTTTAGACAGTTAACCCTTTCAATAGAAATAAAATTTAATTTACATTAAAATTTAGACATAAACTGATATATTTCCAAAACGAATCCGGAAATTGTATTTTTGAAGAAGTTATTACGTCAAAAAGTAATGTCTGAAAAGTGCTATGTGCCAGTGTCCTCGAGTAGGGGTCATTTAGGTTCATGTTGTGACTCATCGAATTATGTGATCTTATCGTGCATTATACCATCGTGTAGGCGAAGAATTGCTCTTTAAATGATATATCACACATGCATTTTGCACTCATTATATTGAAGTTATTGATCAAGTATCAAAACTATTTGAACACCCCTCGTAAGTTTGTAATGTGTGCATAATATTCATTGCTGACTTCTACCATAAATGCTCCCAAACTTTGAAAACCAATTATAGGTCAGCGTATGGCGAGGTTTCAAAGAATTTAGGTATACAATGTCTTATACTTTAATACGTCATCGTACGTACATTCTGAAAATCGTTATAGTGTGACAGGTTTCTAACATTCCAACTTTAGAAATCAAAGCTGACAAAATGTATTTTCGAGCAGATGATAATACGACACTAGCTGTGTTATGCGGTTTATGACGTCATAATGGCAGTGAAAAGGCAAATTATGTGTTGATTTTTTTCTCCATTACAGCCCTTCACCCACATTCAACTGACAAAGAAAACGATGATGACAGACCCAAAGTAGCAAAGGTAAGAATACACTAGCGCGTAGAGAGTGTTCCTACCTTAAGTCACATAGAGCGTGTTCCTATCTAAAATCACATAGAGCGTGTTCCTATCTAAAATCACATAGAGCGTGTTCCTACCTTATGTTAGTTGTCCAAATAAACAAGAGTTTCAAGGAAAGGACCATCAAATAGACGTGAACTCATCAATATGACCTTTAACCCTTTACCTCATAGCCTGTTTCTAGTTTTGAAGACAGGTGACCACTTAAAGCAGGTTGAAAGTAAAGCAGAATGTGCCTTAAGGCACATTCTGCTTTACTTTCAGCCTGCTTAAAGCCAAAGTATGCTAGGCTATATAAAATATTTGTGATGGTAATTGTTGATAAGGGTATAAACTGGAACTATTTCCTTCAGCGGAGGAATAAATTAAATACGCTAAAAGTCGCTTCTATGGGGGAAAGGGCTATAGTGCCTCGTATTTGCGTCTTTTACAAACATTGTACATTTAAATATACTGTACAATAGTCATTGTATTGTAAAATACAACCCTTAAAAATAAAGAATGGTCTTGTCTTTAATAGAAACTGGAATGATTTGACCCTTTACCCCATAGCCTGTTTTTAGTTTTAAAGACGGATGGCCACTTAAATCATGTTGAAAGTAAACCAGAATGCGCGCATCAGTAGTTGATTTATTATACAGTGCCATATACTAACTGAGCGAAATCACGTGGAACTATAGTCCAGTCTATAGTCGTCTATAGTGACTACAGTTCCAAATGAACACCGATGGTTCGACTATAGTGACGTCATTTGACCAGTGGACCTTAGTTTTCATTGGTTCGACAAACGGTGTTCCTTTGCCGACCTTAATGCGCATGTGCCAGTCGCCATTATGCCTGACTAGAGGTTCGAACTATAGTTCCACGTGAAGTTGCTCACTATTGACGGCTGACTTTTAGAGTCAGCAGGTCTTTTGGGTATTTTCGTAGAAATTAAACTGGCTATCTCATGTGATATTCACCTCGCCATTTTTTAGGCATTAACCTTTCCATTCGTGGGAATGGGGTTAGGGTTAGCGTCTACCACAGGGCCAGGGTTACATGTAGCTTCTAGATCAGTATGTTCTAAAATTAGAGCAAAGAGAAATGGAACGATTCTTGTGCGGACATATTCTAAAGCTGCTCCCTATTGACTTATCTATTGACAGAAGTGTTGGGGTCTTTTATCTGTAGATATTATTAACATCACTAATATTGTGTTAATCATGCAGCATATCAAACTTCTATTAACCTTTAAACCACATCCAAAATAAAACGGGGAAACGGTATTCGTTCCCGTTTAATCCAAAACAAACGCAAAACGCAAAAAAGTATACATTAGGCTGCTGGCCAATAATGTGAACCCTCCCCCCATAGGGGGACTTTTGGTCACTATGTTTTTCTGAAAGTCCAGGGTCTGTAGGTTCAAATCCTATTTTCTGCACTTTGAGCGTTGGGGCTTTAGTAAAAAACTTGACTTTGAAGATTATCTCCCCTTGCATAAATAGAGAAATACGTATTTTTATGTGTAGTTGTTGCACTAATATAATTTTTTAATTAAACTTATATATCTAACACAAAATGATTCAATTATGCAACATAACTAACTGAAAGCAAAAAATGCAAAAACAATTGGACATAACTCAAATTTTATTCAAATTATCTCCCCTTAAATGTACAGAATGCAGTTTTTATACAAAACGAGTCACTTTTCCCTTTATAAATGTTGAATACATATCATAGAAACAAGATCTAATCACGAAACCTTCTTTATATGAAAGCCTTATATGTCCACAAACTAAATATATAACCTTTGGGTTATACAGCACAGTCTTTGTGTGTAATTGAACAAAAATATTACCTCCCTTTTTTTAATTTCTGTCATATTGTTATTATGTCGAACATTATTTTGGGTCAGAAAGAGACACTTCAGTTTATAAATTTTAACTGGCAATTCTAGTTTTACACATAATTGATAGAAAATGATAATTTTTACAACTAAAAGTCTTCTTTTGTTTGAATTGTCTGCCCTTAATTTAGGGTTAAAAGCAGTTTTATGATATACATGTACATGTATATTGTTAGTTGCATAGTAACATAGGTCCTTTGTTGCCAATTACATGTTATTTTACAACATTATCAAGTGAAAAGCATTCAATATGATGGTTGCTTTAAAGAAAAAAATTGATGGGAGTAAGATAATTGCCTCCCTTTCAAACAAAACAAGAAGAACAAACACTAGAGGAGGTCCACCAACGGACACAGTGTTAGAAAGGTTATACATGTATAGAGGTGTTGATGTATCCATTGGTGGACCGCCTTTAGACAACATTTTAGCACTGTTTTAGTTGGTGGACGGCCTTTATATAACTTTTTAGCACTATATCCGTTGGGGGACGCTTCTAGATAACCTTTCTAGCACTGTATATGTTGGTGGACAGCCTGTAGATAACATTTTAGCACTGAATCCGTTGATGGACCGCCTTTAAATAAAGTTTTAGCACTGTATCCGTTGGTGGATGGCCTCTAGAAAAGGTTTCTAGCACTATATCCATTGGTGGACGTCCTCTAGATAATGTTTCTAACACTAAATCCGTTAGTGGACCTCCTATAGATAACGTTTCTAGCACTATAATAGTATCCGTTGGTGGGCAGCCTCTAGAAAAGGTTTCTAGCACTGTATCCGTTGGTGGGCAACCTCTAGAAAAGGTTTCAAGCACTATATCCATTTTTGGACGTCCTCTAGAAAAGGTTTCTAGCACTGTATCCGTTGGTGGACCGCCTGTAGATAACGTTCCTAGCACTGTATCTGTTGGTGTACCGCCAGTATACGATGTTTACCATTTCCAGCAGTGTACCCGTTGGTGGATCGACTCTAGATAACTTTTAAAAAACTGTATCCGTAGGTTGACCACCTCTACAAAAGGTTTTAGCACTATATCCGCTGGTGGACTGCCTTTAGATAACGTTGTACATAGCACTGTATCAGTTTATGGACCGCCTGAAAATAATGTTTCTAGCACTGTTTCCGTTAGTTGACCAACTTAAGATACCGTTTAAAGCACTGTTTCCGTTGATGAACCGCCTGTAGATAACGTTTTAAGCACTGTATCCGTTGGTGGACCGCCTTTAAAATATATTTCTAGCACTGTATCCGTTGATGGACGGCCTCTAGAAAAGGTTTCTGACACTGTACCCATAGGTAGACGTCCTCTAGATAACGTTTCTAGCACTGTATCCGTTGGTTGACCTCCTGTAGATAACATTTCCCTGTTAGTGGACCTGCTGTAGATAACGTTTTTAGCACTGTATCCGCTGGTGGACCGCCTGTAGATAACGTTTGTAGCACTGTATCAGTTAGTTGACCGACTTTAAATAACGTTTAAAATACTGTTTCCATTGATGATCCGCCTGTAGATAACATTTAAAGCACTGTATCTGTTGGTGGACCGCCTCTACAAAGTGTTTCTAGCACTGTATCCGTAGGTGGACCGCCTCTAGATACCGTTTTTAGCTTTGTATCCGTTGGTGGACCTCCTCTACAAAAGGTTTCCAGCAGTGTGTCCGTTGGTGGATCGCGTCTGGAAAAGATTTTAGCAATGTATGTGTTGGGGACGCCTCTAGATAACCGCTTTTAGTACTGTATCCGTAAGTAGACCTCCTCTAGATAACGTTTCTAACACTGTATCTATTGGTGGACCGCCTCTAGATACCGTTTTTAGCACTGTATCCGTTGGTGGACCTCCTCTACAAAAGGCTTTCAGCAGTGTGTCCATTGGTGGACCGCGTCTGGAAAAGATTTTAGCATTGTATGTGTTGGGGACGCCTCTAGATAACCCTTTTTAGCACTGCATCCGTTGGTAGACCTCCTCTAGATAACGTTTCTAACACTGTATTCATTTGTGGACCGCCTCTAGATAACGTTTCTAGCACTGAATCGGTTGGTAGACCTCCTAGATAACGTTTCTAGCCATGTATCCGTTGGTGGACTGCCTCTAGAAAACGGTTCTAGTAATGTATTCGTTGGTGGACTGCCTCAAGATAACCTTTTTACCACTGTATCCGATAGTGGACCACCTCTAGATAACTTTAGTAGCACTGTATCCATTGGTGGAATGCCTCTCTATTACGTTTAAAGCACTGTATCCGCTGGTGGACCTCCTCTAGATAATTTTTAAGCACTGTATCTGTTGGTGGACCGCCTCTAGATAACGTTTCTAGCACTAAATCGGTTGGTGACCTCCTCTAGATAACATTTCTAGCCATGTATCCGTTGGTGGACTGCCTCTAGAAAACGTTTCTAGCAATGTATTCGTTGGTGGACTGCCTCTAGATAACCTTTTTACCACTGTATCCGTTGGTGGACCACCTCTAGATAACTTTAGTAGCACAGTATCCGTTGGTGGAATGCCTCTATATAACGTTTAAAGTACTGTATCCGCTGGTGGACTGCCTGTAGATAACGTTTCTAGCACTGTATCTGTTGGTGGACCTCCTCTTGATAACGTTTCTAGCAATGTATCCGTTGGGGGACTGCCTACATATAACATTTCTAGCACTGTATCCGTTAGTGAACCGCCTCTAGATAACTTTTTAGCACTGTATCCGTTTGTGGACCGACTCTACAAAAGGTTTCAAGCACTGTGTCGGTTTATGAACCGTCTCTTGTAAAGGTTCTAGCACTGTATCCCTTTGTGGAACGCCTCTTTGTTGCTTTTCTAGCACTGTATCCGTTGGTGGACCGCCTCTAGATAACGTTTAAAGCACTGTATCTGTTGGTGGATCGCTTCTAGATAACTTTTTAGCGCTGTATCTGTTGGTGGACTGCCTGTATATACCGTTTCCACCACTGTATCCGTTGATGGACCACCTGTAGATAACGTTAAAAGCACTGTATATGATGGTTAACCGCCTCTAGATAACTTTTTCCCACTGTATCTGTTGGTGGATCACCTGTAGATAAGGTTTAAAGCACTGTATATGATGGTTGACCGCCTCTAGATAACTTTTTAGCACTGTACCTGTTGGTGGACCGCCTCTAGATAACGTTTAAAGCACTGTATATATTGGTGGTCCGCCTCTGGATGACTTTTTTAGCACTGTATCCATAGGTGGACCGCCCTTAGATAACGTTTTAGCCCTGTATAATTATGTTAGTGGAACGCCTCTAGAAAGGGTTTCTAGCAATATCCTTTGATGGACCACCTCAAGATACTGTTTATAGCAGTGTATCCGTTGGTGAACAGTCTGTTGATACCTTTTCTAGCAGTGTATCAATTAATGGACCTCATCTATATAATGTTTCTAGTACTGTATTCGTTGGTGGACCGCCTCTATATAACCTATATAGCACTGTATCTGTTTGTAGACCGCCTCTACAAAAGGTTTGTAGCACTGTTCCCGTTGGTGGCCCGAATCTAGAAAAGGGATTTAGCACTGTATCCGTGGGTTTCCCTCCTCTAGATAACGTTTGTAGTACTGTATCCGTTGGTGGACCGCCAGTATATGCCATTTCCAGCACTGTATCCGTTGGTGGACCGCCTCTAGATAACTATTATAGCACTAATTAAACAGTATCCGTTGATGGACCGCCTCTACAAAAGGGTTGTAGCACTGTATGGGTCCATGGGCCGCCTCTAGAAAAGGTTTTTTAGCACCGTATCCGTGTATTATCCATTTCCATGATCCATGAATCCTTTGTAATTCTCAGAATCTTATTTCTTACAGTTATTAACAGTATTTAAGTCTTTGTCGGTATTTTTGTTATTTCATTATTTAAGACTTTTAAATAATTTTAGAATATTTTCCGCGAAAATATAATAAATGTATGTTAGAAAACATCCTCACTACACCCAGTTGAATATTTTATCATCATTTAAAGAAAAACTAGGTTTTCAAAGAAGCTTTAAATGTAATAAAACTATGAATTAACTAGTTTTTATGGTATTCGATATATTCAAGGGGAGATAATTCAGTAAAAAGTAAGAAAAACACTCGTTTCGATCGATTCTTGGGATAGATATTATGTCTCCATAAAAACAATGGTGATATCAGTGAAGAACAGCTATTTTGCAACTAAAACAAGTCATTGTTACATTATCTATCAGAATTTAATTTTCACAAAGGGGAGGTAATTTCAATTTGCTCTGACAAGGTAAAGCCCCAACGTACAAAGTGCAGAAAACCCGAATGTACTCGGAAGACAATGAGGTTTCAGAAAAGTATGGTGTTCAAAAGTCCCCACATGGGGGGAGGGGGGTGTTCAGTAGCTCGTAGTCTACATGTTTTAAGCATGGCATGATCGTGCAAATGTGCCAACGATTGTGGAACCTGTTCAGACGACCTAAACACTTGGTGTCTGATCTTGCTCCAAACTGTTTTTAAATGTTATCAATTCCTTGAGTACCGCATACTTTATTGGGAAATACATGTACTACAGTGGAGATTCATCAGAATCTGTTATTCTTTCCCAATAAACGCGTTTACGCTAAAACTATTATTTGCAGTGCAAACAGTTTGGAGCCAGATCAGACCCGGCGTCTGATCAGGCTCCAAACTGTTTGCCACCAAGATAAACAAAAATTATCAGAATTGTCCAAAAGTTGTTCTTTTCTACGTTTTAGTGCTTTGCGTTTGCGTACGTTTGCGTTTAAACGGGAAAGAATAACAGATTCTCCACTGTACTTGTTTCCCCATTGTACACTTGGACTTAATCATGTTGCTTAGTTGACACTGAGAGCTAAAGTAAAACCTCTCCCAGTACATGACTCTCAAAAGCAGTTTATTTGTTGACGTTAGACATGTATCAGCTTATAGTGGAGAAGACGTTATTCTTTCCCAATAAACGCGTTTAGGCTAGAATAATTATTTATATTGCAAACAGTTTGGAGCCAGATCAGACGCCGGGTAACCCGGCGTCTGATCAGGCTCCAAACTGTTTGCCACTCAGATTAAAACAAATCGTTAATTATTTCAGAGTATTTTTCAACATTTCATTGTTATGTCTATCATTTGCGTTTAAACAGGAAAGAATACGTCTTCGCCACTGTTATTCGTGACAAAAAAGCAGAAAACTCAGCAAAGAGCTTTCTGCACTATTTTTTTCATGCTTTAAGCGTTTATTTTCATTTTAAGATATATATTCTATATAACGTTCAAGAAAGTTTGTATTTTAATTAATTCAAATTAAAAATAGACATGAAGTAGTCCCGGTCAGGTGTGAATTAATGCGCCGTTGCTATACAATTCTACATGTACTTCACTTGAGCAAATGAGTATCTAAATGCAAGTAGCTGCTAATTGCGGGACGACTGTAATTTAGAACGCTCCTGTATTTATTTGCTACAGTGGAGAAAACGCTATTCTTTCCCAATAAGCGCGTTTATGCTAAAACGTTTTTTTTCATTGCAAACAGATTGGAGCCAGATCAGACGCCGGGTAACCCGGTGTCTGATCTGGCTTCAAGCTGTTTGCCATTCAGATTAAAATTAACATTCGAAATTGTCTAAAAGTTGTCAATTTCAACATTTTATTGCAATACGTTTGCGTTTCGTTTGCGTTTAAACTGGTAAGAATAACGTTTTCTCCACTGTATTTGAAATACCAAAATTTGGATTTATTTTTAATGTCGACTTAGAGAGGTTTTACTGTACTCATCCTTAGCTCATTTGTATGTAGTGTTTAAGACCCATCATTCACACGATACCTGTTATTGTCCATTTTTATAGAAAAGTAGATCGCCCACTAGGGGTGCACGTGTTAGTCGCGCGCCCAAGACTGGCACTGACGTCACACGGACCACGAAGAGGTCCCGTCACACAGTTTTCAGTAGTCTTATAGATTCCTCCCCTGGGTGAGTTAGCGATCCCCACCCCCATCGTATACCTACCCGTTACTTTACCCTAACCGTATACAGTGTACATGTACTTTATTTTCGATGTCACTATATAGGGATATATTAACCCATTAATGGATTGCGTCTACTACTGACATGTAACTAGACATTTGCAAACAGTGTAGACCCTGATGAGACGCCGCGTTACGCGGCGTCTCATCAGGGTCTATACGGTTTGCTATTACAAATTGTTTCATATTACATTGTATATGTAAGTAATTATCCACCTGTATATAGTTTTCAGTTCATTTTGACAAAAAATTGCTACCAAACTCTACTAGTAACATATTATAATCAATGTCTTATGTAAAATTCGGCTCCGTCTGATCAAATATGGCGTTGCCATTCCTATAACTTATAATGAATTCTTCCAAGGAGCACCATGGAAGTATCCATTTAAAGTCTCAACGCATTAGTGGGTTAAACAATTTTCATATTTCATATTTGTTTTTAGTATTACGCCACTAGGCGATGTTTACGTTGAATGTTTTGCATGCATACGTACATTTAATATCTGATTTTGATTCATACTTATATGTCACTAATTTGTACTGAAACACTTCTTACAACAGGTTCGGTAAAGGAAGGTGCCCGAATAAGCACAGTTAAGAGCTATCTTAAAATTAAAATTGGCCTTCATTAGCATTTATGCCAAATTGATTTTTTCTGTACTTATATATGGGATGAATCGATTTTTCACCTAAAGGGTGTCTGGTCTTTTTCATTTTCATTTAAATTTTGTTAATTTTGGAAAAAACGGCTTTCAGAGTTACACTGTATCTATCTAAAATGTAACATTTCCCTGGATTCGCTGGAACAGGTATTGTTCGTTTTACATTCCTAATGCTATGTGTAATACATTAGGAATGTTCGTAACTATTTAACCAGTAACATGCTACATTCTTGGATTAAAAACGTGCATTTTCTTGCATATAGTACTGAAATGTTTGTTTCATTTGTTTGTTTTGTGAAGATATACATTTTACGAGCGCGAGATTTGATTTTGCCAAATGTGTTCCTTCTTGCAATAAATTATTACTTCATTATTACAGTGGAGAATCTGTTATTCTTTCCCGTTTAAACGCAAACGTACGCAAACGCAACACCCTAAAATGTAGAAAATAACAACTTTTGGACAATTCTGATAATTCATGTTTATCTTGGTGGCAAACAGTTTGGAGCCTGATCAGACGCCGGGTTACCGGCGTCTGATCTGGCTCCAAACTGCTTGCACTGCAAATAATAGTTTTAGCGTAAACGCGTTTATTGGGAAAGAATAATACATTCTCCACTGTATCATTATTATCATTATTACATCATTTATTATTATAGAGTTTTATATATATCATGTTCTAAATAATTATCATGTAAATATGCATGTAAATGAATGCACGACGTAATTGCATGTATCTTATATACGCATGAATATACAAGTACATGTTTATCTGAAAAGCATATTTTATTGCTTTATCTTTACTATTATGTTGTTGTTTAGTATTTTACCGTGAATCTTTGCCGTTGACAATTTCAAAGCAGACAATATTACGATAGAAAAAAAGATTGATATACATGAAGGCTTCAATGCACGTGCATGATGTTTGTACACCGTTTCTCCGTGTTATCAAGAATCAATTCCCGTACTCAGGTACTAGTCCGCAAGTATAGTTTACTTAAAAATTGTTATATGCAATTTGTCAAATCTAGTTTTTATTATTTCAAACTCAAGGCTCTTACAGACAAGCACCAACCAATTTGGATCAAGAATCAGAATATCGTTGTCTGATCTGGATTTAGATTGTTTTCAAATACTAATAAAATATCGAAATGCACATTTTCTTATGCAAACAGCGTAGACCAAGATCAGAGGACTCCTGTAGGAGCCCCACGATCTGGGTATGCACTGTTTGTCATTTTGTAATTATTGCAGAAAACAACCCTTACTTGTCATAAATGGACTAGACCTCATTGGAAACTGGAATTGTCAATTAAAATTTTCAGAGAATAATGGGTTAACCCTTTACTCAATAGCCTGTTTCTAGTACAGTGGAGAATCTGTTAGTCTTTCCCAATAAACGCGTTTACGCTAAAACTATTATTTGCAGTGCAAACAGTTTGGAGCCAGATCAGACGCCGGGTAACCCGGCGTCTGATCAGGCTCCAAACTGTTTGCCACCAAGATAAACAAAAATTATCAGAATTGTCCAAAAGTTGTTCTTTTCTACGTTTTAGTGGTTTGCGTATGCGTGCGTTTGCGTACGTTTGAGTTTAAACGGGAAAGAATAACATATTCTCCACTGTATATAATATAGGTGACTACTTTAAGCAAGTTGAAAATAAAGCAGAATGTGACTTAAGGCACATTCTGCTTTACTTTCAGCCTGCTTTAAGCTACAATCTGATTGGAAAAGGCTACTACCGGTACATTGTATTTCTTAAGGTGCATATTCATGAATGTATAAATTGGAACTAACTTCTTCAGTGAAAGAATGAATTAAATGCGCAAAAAGGAGCTCCGATGGAGTAAAGGGTTAACATCTCAGAGACTCTGTGGGCAGCTTAAAATTTTCAAAGCCGACATTTCTGACATTTGCAAACAGTTTTGATCCTAATCAGACGAACCCATATCAATGTTTCCTAAGTCAAAATCATAAAATTCTCTAAATTCTAAAAGTAAAAGCAGACGAAAAATTTAAGCGGACGATAATATGGCAGCGGCTGTTTTAGACGGGTATTTCCGTCATAATGGCAGTCATACAGTGGAGCAAACGTTATTCTTTCCCGTTTAAACGCAAACGAAACGCAAACGCAAAGCACTAAAACGTAGAAAATGACAACTTTTCGACAATTCTTAATGCTGATGTTAACCTGGACGGCAAACAGTTTGGAGCCTGATCAGACGCCGCGTTACCCGGCGTCTGATTTGGCTCAAAACGGTTTGCATGAGAAGTAATAGATTTAGCGTAAACGCGTTTATTGGGAAGGAATAACGTTTTCTCCACTGTAGGGTTTAATCATTCACGTTGATTTCCTATCTCAACATTTAACCGCAGTACGAAGACATTTAGCAGTATCTATATATGGAACAATGTAGCTATTGTCAGGTAGTAAATAGGAAATCGTTCTTACCTTAACCATTCACATTCCCAACGATCGCAAAATACACTTGTAATTGCTATTCTCAAACAGTTTTGATCCTGATCGGACGCCGAGCTACTCGGCGTCTGATCATGCTCCAAACTGTTTATCACGCGTCTTTAGTTGTGTGTTTTTGTTTCCGTTTTTCAAAAAATTGATACAAATTTATTTTGACGAATTTTACAGACGACTTTTTTTCAAAGCAGACTATATTTTTGGCGGGAATAAGGTTAATTCAGACGAGTTCCAGGATTAGAAACACATTCAAAGGATTTATGGGAAAGAACATCACGACAGTCTCATTCATAGAAGGTTAAATTGTTTATCTGTCAGTTGTGACTAGATCGGTGTTTACAAACAGTTTGGATCCAGATCAGACGCCGAGTAACTTGGCGCCTGATCGGGATCCAAACTGTTTGAAACACACGCATATCTTCCTTTTTGCAAAGAAAAAACATAATTATATCGCAATTTAATTTGACAGACAATATTTGACAGCAGACAACAATAGTGTTGTTGTTTAGGAAAGGTATAACAAGTCCATAAAAGCTAAACTCGTCTGCACATGATTGACCGCTGATCTGAAATGTCAGTTACCCTTCCTTGATCAAATTTATCGTGAGGTTTTTACCCCCCTTCGCCGCCATATTGTCGTCTGCTGCAATATTGTTGTCTGCAATATCGTTCCAAAGTGAGATTTACGGCAGTATTATAACTGACGTAATTTCAAAACAAGTGACAAACGATTTTTATCCTGATCAGACGCCGCGTTACGCGGCGTCTGATCAAGATCAAAACTGTTTGCAAATGCGCTTTATGACGTCATCGAGAGTGAAAGGGTTAATGAATATACAGTCATATCTCAAACTCGCTTAAAGTCGAACATATCCGTAATTCAAAGTAAAAATGTGGCTTCAATTTGAAATACGATCATTTTCGACTGGAACACGATCACAATAATGTGATTCAACCGTAGAAATGCGGATCAGTTCGACTCAAGCGAAATCGAGATATCGGAAGCTCGACTCATATATTCTTGGAAATGAAGTAACCATGATCAATTGTAAAACGATTACAGACGCAAATTAACTGAAGTGTAATTTGTTTATAACCTTGGTACAAACCATTCAACCCTTTCGTTGCTGAAATATCGTCTGCTTTAAACTGTCGTCTGCTTTAACCCCTTTACTGCCATGACGTCATCAATTTTTAACAATTATCGTCTGCTTTTATTTCTGAAATTTAAATTTGAGGTTAATTTAAAATTAGTAAATATTGAAATGAGTGTCAAACTGTTTGGATCCTGACCAGACGCCGCGTATTACGTGGTTAGGTTATCCTTTAGAAGCTTTCTGTTTACGTTCACCTTGATTTAATGCAACAAATTAGCCTTCTTTTTAGTGGTGGTAATAGAGAGGTTTTCACAGTAATTTACTCTGAATCTCATTGTTTAGTGATTGCTTTGTGTTTTTCAGTACGAGAAAAGTAACGACGGCGAGTAGAGACATAGCGGAGACATCGATTGAATCATTGACGCCTACATATGCCTCATCCTTCCACAACATCGACCCGACACCGTTCCCACTCAGCCACGACCCTTACCGACCACCGGAAAACACCCGTCCACCATCGCCTGGAACAACCTTTAGAAAATCTCGTTCTGGATCAATATCCGCGATAACGTCATCAGTTAAAGTTAGTTTTGATAATGAGAAACATCAAGTTCTCCCAGCTTTGACCTCTACCTTGACAGGTGCACAGACGAATTCTAGAGTTGCCAGTCTGAATGTAGATAGGGAATATGAAACAGTTAGGAAGCCTACAATTGAAGACAGTGAAGAGAGTGAGGAGAGTGAGGACAGTGATGACCAAGTGGAAATCAGGGTAGAAAACAAATCACGCAATATAGAGATTCGCAAAGAGGAGACCATAGAGAGGGATAACACACTAGTGACAATTAAGCAGATAGTTGTTGTATCGATGGACGAGAAAGGTAAAACAACGAAACAGGACTCCGAGGCTCAGCCAGATATATCAGTCGATGAGGACTCAGATCATACAATATCAGAATCAACTGGTTCAATCATTCACGAATCGGAAGAAAATATAACGGCAAGAACAATAACCCCTACCTTGGATAGAGATTTTGACAATAGCGGTGCACTTTCACCCAGATTTCCAAACTGCGATAAACTTCGTTTAGATATTGCTGATAAGGACACTAAATCTGTGACAATTGGTGATATTCATGTTTTAAATCCAGAACGACACAGGCAACTCAAACCAATCAGCCAGTCGTCTCCTAGAACAAAACAAAAGAAACAGAAGAAAAAGTCTAAAGACATACCTAAGAAGGAGCGAAAAGTTTATGTCGTTGGAACAAAAGATAAGAAAGGACACTGGGTAGAACGATCACAGTTAAAGGCGACTGAGAAAAAAGATTTTCCAACCGAAACAAAGGATCATAAAACCGAAACACAATCAGCGGAGGTTCGTAAAAAGTCAAAGTCTCGCCATGTGGCTTCTGTGCCAGACGAGCCGGTAAAACCTAAATCTGTAAAAGTAAAAACTCTGAAACCATTGCAGAAAGATGACAGGCATGATGAAGCCAAATTGTCCCAGAAAGTAGCAACAATCAACAGAGAACGAGAAAAAGTAGATGAGAATAGAACTGATGAAACATTACAAACGACTGATAAATACGATGACGACTTTGAAGAAGGTACAACCGATTCAGAGAGCAGAACCACTTCTAGAAATATAGACGACGGTACTACTGATTCAGAGAGCATTGATACACCGAGAAATATAGATGACGATTCAAGAGATAACGAGCTGGTAGCTGAAAAACCTTTGCCGGATGAAGAACTCCATGCAGATAAACTTTATCAAGATACTTTAAGTGTTGAGCAACAAACAGTAAAACAAGTTTCTGTAGAAGAATCAAACATTATAGAGGTAACTACGAGTGCGCATCAGAAAGAAAATGTCACAAAACAAGGAGACATTTTAGAATTATCTGCATTACAGGGTAGTGCGGGAAAACATACCATCACCGAGTATCCGATACCAGATACAACAGATTATGAGTTACAAAACCTAGAACCACTTAAGTTCAGAGACACTGGAACAGTACAAGAGCATCCCAACTCAGGTCAATCCAGAATAGGAACACTTGTTATATCAAACTCAACTATTAATACTTTAGTTATTTCAAGCGGCCAGGAATTTGATACCAGTCAGCTTCAGAAACTTCATGCAGAACCGACAATTGATAATAATCAACGCTCTGGCGATATTTCAGAAGAAAAACACAAACATCATTTTCAGGCAAAAGAGGACATCGAAACAAATAAACTAGATCATGGCACGGGAAAAGATCTTTTATCATATAAACAAATTGATGATTTCGCTGAGGAGAAAATCAGCAATAAACAATCAGATATTCGCACAGATGAGATGGAAATTACTGCCACTGCAGAACACATCGAACGAGCAGAAATTGTGTCAACGGATAATAGTAGTGAAATAAAAGCATCCCAAATAACAGAAATGAAACAGTTTTTTACAAATGAAACGCAAACAAATTCTTCTGCAGGAACACAAACTATTTGCTCCTCAGAAACTCAAACAATTGTAGAGGTTCAAACGCAGACAACATCCTCAGCTGAGACACAAACCTCACACACCGCAGGGACCCAGACAGACATTCGAAGAAAAATCAGTATTTCTAGCATAGAATCTGATTCTGAAACTAGTGAAAAAATCGTAATTCAAGAAATACTTACTAACAAAGGACTGTTTAAGGCAGTGTCATATCATAAAGCCATAGAACAGAAAGAAGAGAGAGAAATTATGGAGACAGATATTTTCAAAGTAGAACAAAGTACATCACCTCAAACTACATCACTTGAGCTTTCCAGTGAGAAAGAAACACTTGAAGATTTCAAACAGAACAACAATGAAACTCTCTCAGCCGATGTATGTGTCGATTCATTTGATCAAAATAAAAAACCATACGCTGGAGAAAACAAAGCTGAAACGGGAGTAGTAGAAACCGAAGCAGAATGCTTGGATACGGCAGTCGTTGATAACAGATGCTCTGCAAAGGCGGACCGTTCCTCTGAACGTACGTCAGAACAGACAGAAACTATACAGCATGAAATGAAAGCAGATCATTATGAAGAAACATTACAATCACATGAATCGTTTTCGTCACACCCAGCTGGAGATCTAAATTTACTCCAGCACAGAACTGTCAATGCTAACAACCTTATAGTATTGGACACGGAAGTGAAAACTAGCCAAACGAATAACGATGACACATTGACTACAATTACGGAAGTAGATGAAAGTACAACAGCTTCAGAATTAACCAATGAAGATTATTTGTTATCAGGTGTGTCGCAAATATCTGATGTAGAGGCAGATGCGAAACACACACAACAAGATGAAAGGTCTTCAGTCACAGATGATGACACCATCGAGCAGGCATTACAAGAAAAGATCGATGATGAACAAGTCGTAGCGGACAAACAAGTATCAGAAGAAGAACAAACAAAACCCGCGATTGATGATATTGCCACAGAGGTGCCAACCACGGAAACACCAGAAACACAACAAGAATCTTCTGTAGATAAAGATTCCAACATCGATCAGGCACATGACCAAGAACAAGCAGAAACCGTAAAGGACGAGGGAGAAAAGCTATTGGTAGCAGAGGATCAGGTGAAACCCGCAGAAGATGACATTTCGTCAGCTCAATATATTACAACTGAGCAAGAAACACCCATCGAAAGCACAGAAATTGAACAAACTGAATCTTCTCATATAGACACTGCTACTTCTGACACACCTCAGGAAACAGTCTCAACAGCAGAGATTGAAGAGGTGAGCTCTCAGATTCAAAAAGACGATAAACAAATCAATGAAATCGAATCAGAAGAACAGCAAGTTCAACCTACTACCGATGATTCTGATGTATCAGTCGAAGTGGTAGAAAAACCTGAATCATTACAAGAAAAGATCGATGATGAACAAGTCGTAGCGGACAAACAAGTATCAGAAGAAGAACAAACAACACCCGCGATTGATGATATTGCACCAGAGGTGACAACCACGGAAACACCAGAAACACAACAAGAATCTTCTGTAGATAAAGATTCCAACATCGATCAGGCACATGACCAAGAAAAAGCAGAAACCGTAAAGGTCGAGGGAGAAAAGCTATTGGTAGCAGAGGATCAGGTGAAACCCGCAAAAGATGACATTTCGTCAGCTCAATCTATTACAACTGAGCAAGAAACACCCATCGAAAGCACAGAAATTGAACAAACTGAATCTTCTCATATAGACATTGCTACTTCTGACATACCTCAGGAAACAGTACCAACAGCAGAGATTGAAGAGGTGAGCTCTCAGAAGGAAGTAGAATCAAGTGAAAAAGACAGTATCGCGATTGAAGAAGACGATAAACAAATCAAGGAAATCGAATCAGAAGATCAGCAAGTTCAACCTACTACCGATGATTCTGAGGTATCAGTCGAAGTGGTAGAAAAACCTGAATCATTACAAGAAAAGATCGATGATGAACCAGTCGTAGCGGACAAACAAGTATCAGAACAAGAACAAACAACCGCCGCGATTGATGATATTGAACCAGAGGTGACAACCACAGAAACACCAGAAACACAACAAGAATCTTCTGTAGATAAATATTCCAACATCGATCAGGCACATGACCACGAACAAGCAGAAACCGTAAAGGACGAGGGAGAAAAGCTATTGGTAGCAGAGGATCAGGTGAAACCCGCAGAAGATGACATTTCGTCAGCTCAATCTATTACAACTGAGCAAGAAACACCCATCGAAAGCACAGAAATTGAACAAACTGAATCTTCTCATACAGACACTGCTACTTCTGACACACCTCAGGAAACAGTCTCAACAGCAGAGATTGAAGAGGTGAGCTCTCATAAGGAAGTAGAATCAAGTGCAAAAGACAGTGTCGCGATTGAAGAAGACGATAAACAAATCAAGGAAATCGAATCAGAAGAACAGCAATTTCAACATACTACCGATGATTCTGAGGTATCAATCGAAGTGGTAGAAAAACCTGAATCATTACAAGAAAAGATCGATGATGAACAAGTCGTAGCGGACAAACAAGTATCGGAAGAAGAACAAACAACACCCGCGATAAATGATATTGCACCAGAGGTGCCAACCACGGAAACACCAGAAACACAACAAGAATCTTCTGTAGATAAAGATTCCAACATCGATCAGGCACATGACCAAGAACAAGCAGAAACCGTAAAGGACGAGGGAGAAAAGCTATTGGTAGCAGAGGATCAGGTGAAACCCGCAGAAGATGACATTTCGTCAGCTCAATCTATTACAACTGAGCAAGAAACACCCACCGAAAGCACAGAAATTGAACAAACTGAATCTTCTCATATAGACACTGCTACTTCTAACACACCTCAGGAAACAGTCTCAACACCAGAGATTGAAGAGGTGAGCTCTCATAAGGAAGTAGAATCAAGTGAAAAAGACAGTATCGCGATTGAAGAAGACGATAAACAAATCAAGGAAATCGAATCAGAAGAACAGCAAGTTCAACCTACTACCGATGATTCTGAGGTATCAGTCGAAGTGGTAGAAAAACCTGAATCATTACAAGAAAAGATCGATGATGAACAAGTCGTAGCGGACAAACAAGTATCAGAAGAAGAACAAACAACACCCGCGATTGATGATATTGCACCAGAGGTGCCAACCACGGAAACACCAGAAACACAACAAGAATCTTCTGTAGATAAAGATTTCAAAATAGATCAGGCACATGACCAAGAACAAGCAGAAACCGAAAAGGACGAAGGAGAAAAGCTATTGGTAGCAGAGGATCAGGTGAAACCCGCAGAAGATGACATTTCGTCAGCTCAATCTATTACAACTGAGCAAGAAACATCCATCGAAACCACAGAAATTGAACAAACTGAATCTTCTCATATAGACACTGCTACTTCTGACACACCTCAGCAAACAGTCTCAACAGCAGAGATTGAAAAGGTGAGCTCTCATAAGGAAGTAGAATCAAGTGAAAAAGACAGTATCGCGATTGAAGAAGACGATAAACAAATCAAAGAAATCGAATCAGAAGAACAGCAAGTTCAACCTACTACAGATGATTCTGAGGTATCAGTCGAAGTGGTAGAAAAAGCTGAATCAAAACAAGAAAAGATCGATGATGAACAAGTCGTAGTGGACAAACAAGTATCAGAAGAAGAACAAACAACACCCGCGATTGATGATATTGCACCAGAGGTGACAACCACGGAAACACCAGAAACACAACAAGAATCTTCTGTAGATAAAGATTCCAACATCGATCAGGCACATGACCAAGAACAAGCAGAATCCGTAAAGGACGAGGGAGAAAAGCTAATGGTAGCAGAGGATCAGGTGAAACCCGCAGAAGATGACATTTCGTCAGCTCAATCTATTACAACTGAGCAAGAAACACCCATCGAAAGCACAGAAATTGAACAAACTGAATCTTCTCATATAGACACTGCTACTTCTGACATACCTCAGGAAACAGTCTCAACAGCAGAGATTGAAGAGGTGAGCTCTCATAAGGAAGTAGAATCAAGTGAAAAAGACAGTATCGCGATTGAAGAAGACGATAAACAAATCAAGGAAATCGAATCAGAAGAACAGCAAGTTCAACCTACTACCGATGATTCTGAGGTATCAGTCGAAGTGGTAGAAAAACCTGAATCATTACAAGAAAAGATCGATGATGAACCAGTCGTAGCGGACAAACAAGTATCAGAACAAGAACAAACAACCGCCGCGACTGATGATATTGAACCAGAGGTGACAACCACAGAAACACCAGAAACACAACAAGAATCTTCTGTAGATAAATATTCCAACATCGATCAGGCACATGACCACGAACAAGCAGAAACCGTAAAGGACGAGGGAGAAAAGCTGTTGGTAGCAGAGGATCAGGTGAAACCCGCAGAAGATGACATTTCGTCAGCTCAATCTATTACAACTGAGCAAGAAACACCCATCGAAAGCACAGAAATTGAACAAACTGAATCTTCTCATATAGACACTGCTACTTCTGACACACCTCAGGAAACAGTCTCAACAGCAGAGATTGAAGAGGTGAGCTCTCATAAGGAAGTAGAATCAAGTGCAAAAGACAGTGTCGCGATTGAAGAAGACGATAAACAAATCAAGGAAATCGAATCAGAAGAACAGCAATTTCAACATACTACCGATGATTCTGAGGTATCAATCGAAGTGGTAGAAAAACCTGAATCATTACAAGAAAAGATCGATGATGAACAAGTCGTAGCGGACAAACAAGTATCAGAAGAAGAACAAACAACACCCGCGATAAATGATATTGCACCAGAGGTGCCAACCACGGAAACACCAGAAACACAACAAGAATCTTCTGTAGATAAAGATTCCAACATCGATCAGGCACATGACCAAGAACAAGCAGAAACCGTAAAGGACGAGGGAGAAAAGCTATTGGTAGCAGAGGATCAGGTGAAACCCGCAGAAGATGACATTTCGTCAGCTCAATCTATTACAACTGAGCAAGAAACACCCATCGAAAGCACAGAAATTGAACAAACTGAATCTTCTCATATAGACACTGCTACTTCTAACACACCTCAGGAAACAGTCTCAACACCAGAGATTGAAGAGGTGAGCTCTCATAAGGAAGTAGAATCAAGTGCAAAAGATAGTGTCGCGATTGAAGAAGACGATAAACAAATCAAGGAAATCGAATCAGAAGAACAGCAAGTTCAACCTACTACCGATGATTCTGAGGTATCAGTCGAAGTGGTAGAAAAACCTGAATCATTACAAGAAAAGATCGATGATGAACAAGTCGTAGCGGACAAACAAGTATCAGAAGAAGAACAAACAACACCCGCGATTGATGATATTGCACCAGAGGTGCCAACCACGGAAACACCAGAAACACAACAAGAATCTTCTGTAGATAAAGATTTCAAAATAGATCAGGCACATGACCAAGAACAAGCAGAAACCGAAAAGGACGAGGGAGAAAAGCTATTGGTAGCAGAGGATCAGGTGAAACCCGCAGAAGATGACATTTCGTCAGCTCAATCTATTACAACTGAGCAAGAAACATCCATCGAAACCATAGAAATTGAACAAACTGAATCTTCTCATATAGACACTGCTACTTCTGACACACCTCAGCAAACAGTCTCAACACCAGAGATTGAAAAGGTGAGCTCTCATAAGGAAGTAGAATCAAGTGAAAAAGACAGTATCGCGATTGAAGAAGACGATAAACAAATCAAAGAAATCGAATCAGAAGAACAGCAAGTTCAACCTACTACAGATGATTCTGAGGTATCAGTCGAAGTGGTAGAAAAAGCTGAATCAAAACAAGAAAAGATCGATGATGAACAAGTCGTAGTGGACAAACAAGTATCAGAAGAAGAACAAACAACACCCGCGATTGATGATATTGCACCAGAGGTGACAACCACGGAAACACCAGATACACAACAAGAATATTCTGTAGATAAAGATTCCAACATCGATCAGGCACATGACCAACAACAAGCAAAAACCGTAAAGGACGAGGGAGAAAAGCTATTGGTAGCAGAGGATCAGGTGAAACCCGCAGAAGATGACATTTCGTCAGCTCAATCTATTACAACTGAGCAAGAAACACCCATCGAAAGCACAGAAATTGAACAAACTGAATCTTCTCATATAGACACTGCTACTTCTGACATACCTCAGGAAACAGTACCAACAGCAGAGATTGAAGAGGTGAGCTCTAAGAAGGAAGTAGAATCAAGTGAAAAAGACAGTATCGCGATTGAAGAAGACGATAAACAAATCAAGGAAATCGAATCAGAAGAACAGCAAGTTCAACCTACTACCGATGATTCTGAGGTATCAGTCGAAGTGGTAGAAAAACCTGAATCCTTACAAGAAAAGATCGATGATGTACAAGTCGAAGCGGACAAACAAGTATCAGAAGAAGAACAAACAACACCCGCGATTGATGATATTGCACCAGAGGTGCCAACTACGGAAACACCAGAAACACAACAAGATTCTTCTGTAGATAAAGATTCCAACATCGATCAGGCACATGACCAAGAACAAGCAGAAACCGTAAAGGACGAGGGAGAAAAGCTATTGGTAGCAGAGGATCAGGTGAAACCCGCAGAAGATGACATTTCGTCAGCTCAATCTATTACAACTGAGCAAGAAACACCCATCGAAAGCACAGAAGTTGAACAAACTGAATCTTCTCATATAGACACTGCTACTTCTGACATACCTCAGGAAACAGTACCAACAGCAGAGATTGAAGAGGAGAGCTCTCAGAAAGAAGTAAAATCAAGTGAAAAAGAAAGTATCGCGATTGAAGAAGACGATAAACAAATCAAGGAAATCGAATCAGAAGAACAGCAAGTTCAACCTACTACAGATGATTCTGAGGTATCAGTCGAAGTGGTTGAAAAAGCTGAATCACTACAAGAAAAGATCGATGATGAACAAGTCGTAGTGGACAAACAAGTATCAGAAGAAGAACAAACAACACCCGCGATTGATGATATTGCGCCAGAGGTGACAACCACGGAAACACCAGAAAAACAACAAGAATCTTCTGTAGATAAAGATTCCAACATCGATCAGGCACATGACCAAGAACAAGCAGAATCCGTAAAGGACGAGGGAGAAAAGCTAATGGTAGCAGAGGATCAGGTGAAACCCGCAGAAGATGACATTTCGTCAGCTCAATCTATTACAACTGAGCAAGAAACACCCATCGAAAGCACAGAAATTGAACAAACTGAATCTTCTCATATAGACACTGCTACTTCTGACATACCTCATGAAACAGTACCAACATCAGAGATTGAAACGATGAGCTCTCATAAGGAAGTAGATTCAAGTGAAAAAGACAGTATCACGATTGAAGAAGACGATAAACAAATCAAGGAAATCGAATCAGAAGAACAGCAAGTTCAACCTACTACCGAAGATTCTGAGGTATCAGTCGAAGTGGTAGAAAAACCTGAATCATTACAAGAAAAGATCGATGATGAACAAGTCGTAGCGGACAAACAAGTATCAGAAGAAGAACAAACAACACCCGCGATTGATGATATTGCACCAGAGGTGCCAACCACGGAAACACCGGAAACACAACAAGAATCTTCTGTAGATAAAGATGCCAACATCGATCAGGCACATGACCAAGAACAAGCAGAAACCGTAAAGGACGAGGGAAAAAAGCTATTGGTAGCAGAGGATCAGGTGAAACCAGCAGAAGATGACATTTCGTCAGCTCAATCTATTACAACTGAGCAAGAAACACCCATCGTAAGCACAGAAGTAGAACAAACTGGATCTTCTCATATAGACACTGCTACTTCTGACATACCTCAGGAAACAGTACCAACAGCAGAGATTGAAGAGGTGAGCTCTCAGAAAGAAGTAGAATCAAGTGAAAAAGACAGTATCGCGATTGAAGAAGACGATAAACAAATCAAGGAAATCGAATCAGAAGAACAGCAAGTTCAACCTACTACAGATGATTCTGAGGTATCAGTCGAAGTGGTAGAAACTCCTGAATCATTACAAGAAAATATCGACGATGAACAAGTCGTAGTGGACAAACAAGTATCAGAAGAAGAACAAACAACACCCGCGATTGATGATATTGCGCCAGAGGTGACAACCACGGAAACACCAGAAACACAACAAGAATCTTCTGTAGATAAAGATTCCAAAATCGATCAGGCACATGACCAAGAACAAGCAGAATCCGTAAAGGACGAGGGAGAAAAGCTAATGGTAGCAGAGGATCAGGTGAAACCCGCAGAAGAAGACATTTCGTCAGCTCAATCCATTACAACTGAGCAAGAAACACCCATCGAAACCACAGAAATTGAACAAACTGAATCTTCTCATATAGACACTGCTACTTCTGACATACGTCATGAAACAGTACCAACAGCAGAGATTGAAACGATGAGCTCTCATAAGGAAGTAGAATCAAGTGAAAAAGACAGTATCGCGATTGAAGAAGACGATAAACAAAAAAAGGAAATCGAATCAGAAGAACAGCAAGTTCAACCTACTACCGATGATTCTGAGGTATCAGTCGAAGTGGTAGAAAAACCTGAATCATTACAAGAAAAGATCGATGATGAACAAGTCGTAGCGGACAAACAAGTATCAGAAGAAGAACAAACAACACCCGCGATTGATGATATTGCACCAGAATTGCCAACCACGGAAACACCAGAAACACAACAAGAATCTTCTGTAGATAAAGATTCCAACATCGATCAGGCACATGACCAAGAACAAGCAGAAACCGTAAAGGACGAGGGAGAAAAGCTATTGGTAGCAGAGGATCAGGTGAAACCAGCAGAAGATGACATTTCGTCAGCTCAATCTATTACAACTGAGCACGAAACACCCATCGAAAGCACAGAAATTGAACAAACTGAATCTTCTCATATAGACACTGCTACTTCTGACATACCTCAGGAAACAGTCTCAACAGCAGAGATTGAAGAGGTGAGCTCTCATAAGGAAGTAGAATCAAGTGAAAAAGACAGTATCGCGATTGAAGAAGACGATAAACAAATCAAGGAAATCGAATCGGAAGAACAGCAAGTTCAACCTACTACCGATGCCTCTGAGGTACCAGTCGAAGTGGTAGAAAAACCTGAATCATTACAAGAAAAGATCGATGATGAACAAGTCGTAGCGGACAAACAAGTATCAGAAGAAGAACAAACAACACCCGCGATTGGTGATATTGAACCAGAGGTGTCAACCACGGAAACACCAGAAACACAACAAGAATCTTCTGTAGATAAAGATTCCAACATCGATCAGGCACATGACCAAGAACAAGCAGAAACCGCAAAGGACGAAGGAGAAAAGCTATTAGTAGCAGAGGATCAGGTGAAACCCGCAGAAGATGACATTTCGTCACCTCAATCTATTACAACTCAGCAAGAAACACCCATCGAAACCACAGAAATTGAACAAACTGAATCTTCTCATATAGACACTGCTACTTCTGACATACCTCAGGAAACAGTACCAACAGCAGAGATTGAAGAGGTGAGCTCTCAGAAGGAAATAGAATCAAGTGAAAAAGACAGTATCGCGATTGAAGAAGACGATAAACAAATCAAGGAAATCGAATCAGAAGAACAGCAAGTTCAACCTACTACCGATGATTCTGAGGTATCAGTCGAAGTGGTAGAAAAACCTGAATCGTTACAAGAAAAGATCGATGATGAACAAGTCGTAGCGGACAAACAAGTATCAGAAGAAGAACAAACAACACCCGCGATTGATGATATTGCACCAGAGGTGCCAACCACGGAAACACCAGAAACACAACAAGAATCTTCTGTAGATAAAGATTCCAACATCGATCAGGCACATGACCAAGAACAAGCCGTAAAGGACGAGGGAGAAAAGCTATTGGTAGCAGAGGATCAGGTGAAACTCGCAGAAGATGACATTTCGTCAGCTCAATCTATTACAACTGAGCAAGAAACACCCATCGAAAGCACAGAAATTGAACAAACTGAATCTTCTCATATAGACACTGCTACTTCTGACATACCTCAGGAAACAGTACCAACAGCAGAGATTGAAGAGGTGAGCTCTCAGAAGGAAGTAGAATCAAGTGAAAAAGACAGTATCGCCATTCAAGAAGACGATAAACAAATCAAGGAAATCGAATCAGAAGAACAGCAAGTTCAACCTACTACCGATGATTCTGAGGTATCAGTCGAAGTGGTAGAAAAACCTGAATCATTTCAAGAAAAAATCGATGATGAACAAGTCGTAGCGGACAAACAAGTATCAGAAGAAGAACAAACAACACCCGCGATTGATGATATTGCACCAGAGGTGCCAACCACGGAAACACCAGAAACACAACAAGAATCTTCTGTAGATAAAGATTCCAACATCGATCAGGCACATGACCAAGAACAAGCCGTAAAGGACGAGGGAGAAAAGCTATTGGTAGCAGAGGATCAGGTGAAACTCGCAGAAGATGACATTTCGTCAGCTCAATCTATTACAACTGAGCAAGAAACACCCATCGAAAGCACAGAAATTGAACAAACTGAATCTTCTCATATAGACACTGCTACTTCTGACATACCTCAGGAAACAGTACCAACAGCAGACATTGAAGAGGTGAGCTCTCATAAGGAAGTAGAATCAAGTGAAAAAGACAGTATCGCGATTGAAGAAGACGATAAACAAATCAAGGAAATCGAATCAGAAGAACAGCAAGTTCAACCTACTACCTATGATTCTGAGGTATCAGTCGAAGTGGTAGAAAAACCTGAATCATTTCAAGAAAAAATCGATGATGAACAAGTCGTAGTGGACAAACAAGTATCAGAAGAAGAACAAACAACACCCGCGATTGATGATATTGCACCAGAGGTGCCAACCACGGAAACACCAGAAACACAACAAGAATCTTCTGTAGATAAAGATTCCAACATCGATCAGGCACATGACCAAGAACAAGCAGAAACCGTAAAGGACGAGGGAGAAAAGCTATTGGTAGCAGAGGATCAGGTGAAACTCGCAGAAGATGACATTTCGTCAGCTCAATCTATTACAACTGAGCAAGAAACACCTATCGAAAGCACAGAAATTGAACAAACTGAATATTCTCATATAAACACCGCTACTTCTGACATACCTCAGGAAACAGTACCAACAGCAGAGATTGAAGAGGTGAGCTCTCAGAAAGAAGTAGAATCAAGTGAAAAAGACAGTATCGCGATTGAAGAAGACGATAAACAAATCAAGGAAATCGAATCAGAAGAACAACAAGTTCCAACTACTACCGATGATTCTGAGGTATCAATCGAAGTGGTAGAAAAACCTGAATCATTACAAGAAAAGATCGATGATGAACAAGTCGTAGCGGACAAACAAGTATCAGAAGAAGAACAAACAACACCCGCGATTGATGATATTGCACCAGAGTTGACAACCACGGAAATACCAGAAACACAACAAGAATCTTCTGTAGATAAAGATTCCAACATCGATCAGGCACATGACCAAGAACAAGCAGAAACCGTAAAGGACGAGGGAGAAAAGCTATTGGTAGCAGAGGATCAGGTGAAACCCGCAGAAGATGACATTTCGTCAGCTCAATCTATTACAACTGAGCAAGAAACACCCATCGAAACCACAGAAATTGAACAAACTGAATCTTCTCATATAGACACTGCTACTTCTGACATACCTCAGGAAACAGTCTCAACAGCAGAGATTGAAGAGGTGAGCTCTCAGAAGGAAGTAGAATCAAGTGAAAAAGACAGTATCGCGATTGAAGAAGACGATAAACAAATCAAGGAAATCGAATCAGAAGAACAGGAAGTTCAACCTACTACCGATGATTCTGAGGTATCAGTCGAAGTGGTAGAAAAACCTTATTCATTACAAGAAAAGATCGATGATGAACAAGTCGTAGCGGATAAACAAGTATCAGAAGAAGAACAAACAACTCCCGCGATTGATGATATTACACCAGAGGTGCCAACCACGGAAACACCAGAAACACAACAAGAATATTCTGTAGATAAAGATTCCAACATCGTTCAGGCACGTGACCAAGAACAAGCAGAAACCGTAAAGGACGAGGGAGAAAAGCTATTGGTACCAGAGGATCAGGTGAAACCCGCAGAAGATGACATTTCGTCAGCTCAATCTATAACAACTGAGCAAGAAACACCCATCGAAACCACAGGAATTGAACAAACTGAATCTTCTCATATAGACACTGCTACTTCTGACATACCTCAGGAAACAGTCTCAACAGCAGAGATTGAAGAGGTGAGCTCTCAGAAGGAAGTAGAATCAAGTGAAAAAGACAGTATCGCGATTGAAGAAGACGATAAACAAATCAAGGAAATCGAGTCAGAAGAACAGCAAGTTCAACCTACTACCGATGATTCTGAGGTATCAGTCGAAGTGGTAGAAAAACCTTATTCATTACAAGAAAAGATCGATGATGAACAAGTCGTAACGGACAAACAAGTATCAGAAGAAGAACAAACAACACCCGCGATTGATGATATTACACCAGAGATGCCAACCACGGAAACACCAGAAACACAACAAGAATCTTCTGTAGATAAAGATTCCAACATCGATCAGGCACATGACCAAGAACAAGCAGAAACCGTAAAGGACGGGGGTGAAAAGCTATTGGTAGCAGAGGATCAGGTGAAACCCGCAGAAGATGACATTTCGTCAGCTCAATCTATTACAACTGAGCAAGAAACACCCATCGAAACCACAGAAATTGAACAAACTGAATCTTCTCATATAGACACTTCTACTTCTGACATACCTCAGGAAACAGTACCAACAGCAGAGATTGAAGAGGTGAGCTCTCAGAAGGAAGTAGAATCAAGTGAAAAAGACAGTATCGCCATTCAAGAAGACGATAAACAAATCAAGGAAATCGAATCAGAAGAACAGCAAGTTCAACCTACTACAGATGATTCTGAGGTATCAGTCGAAGTGGTAGAAAAACCTGAATCATTACAAGAAAAGATCGATGATGAACAAGTCGTAGCGGACAAACAAGTATCAAAAGATGAACAAACAACACCCGCAATTGATGATATTAAACCAGAGGTGCCAACCACGGAAACACCAGAAACACAACAAGAATCTTCTGTAGATAAAGATTCCAACATCGATCAGGCACATGACAAAGAACAGGCAGAAACCGTAAAGGACGAGGGAGATAAGCTATTGGTAGCAGAGGATCAGGTGAAACCCGCAGAAGATGACATTTCGTCAGCTCCATCTATTACAACTGAGCAAGAAACACCCATCGAAAGCACAGAAATTGAACAAACCGAATCTTCTCATATAGACACTGCTACTTCTGACATACCTCAGGAAACAGTACCAACAGCAGAGATTGAAGAGGTGAGCTCTCAGAAGGAAGTAGAATCAAGTGAAAGAGACAGTATCGCGATTGAAGAAGACGATAAACAAATAAAGGAATTCGAATCAGAAGAACAGCAAGTTCAACCTACTACCGATGATTCTGAGGTATCAGTCGAAGTGGAAGAAAAACCTGAATCATTACAAGAAAAGATCGATGATGAACAAGTCGTAGCGGACAAACAAGTATCAGAAGAAGAACAAACAACACCCGCGATTGATGATATTGCACCAGAGGTGCCAACCACGGAAACACCAGAAACACAACAAGAATCTTCTGTAGATAAAGATTCCAACATCGATCAGGCACATGACCAAGAACAAGCAGAAACCGTAAAGGACGAGGGAGAAAAGCTAATGGTAGCAGAGGATCAGGTGAAACCCGCAGAAGATGACATTTCGTCAGCTCAATCTATTACAACTGAGCAAGAAACACCCATCGAAAGCACAGAAATTGAACAAACTGAATCTTCTCATATAGACACTGCTACTTCTGACATACCTCAGGAAACAGTACCAACAGTAGAGATTGAAGAGTTGAGCTCTCATAAGGAAGTAGAATCAAGTGAAAAAGACAGTATCGCGATTGAAGAAGACGATAAACAAATCAAGGAAATCGAATCAGAAGAACAGCAAGTTCAACCTACTACCGACGATTCTGAGGTATCAGTCGAAGTGGTAGAAAAACATGAATCATTACAAGAAAAGATCGATGATGAACAAGTCGTAGCGGACAAACAAGTATCAGAAGAAGAACAAACAACACCCGCGATTGATAATATTGAACCAGAGGTGCCAACCACGGAAACACCAGAAACACAACAAGAATCTTCTGTAGATAAAGATTCCAACATCGATCAGGCACGTGACCAAGAACAAGCAGAAACCGTAAAGGACGAGGGAGAAAAGCTATTGGTAGCAGAGGATCAGGTGAAACCCGCAGAAGATGACATTTCGTCAGCTCAATCTATTACAACTGAGCAAGAAACATCCATCGAAAGCACAGAAATTGAACAAACTGAATCTTCTCATATAGACACTGCTACTTCTGACATACCTCAGGAAACAGTACCAACAGCAGAGATTGAAGAGTTGAGCTCTCATAAGGAAGTAGAATCAAGTGAAAAAGACAGTATCGCGATTGAAGAAGACGATAAACAAATCAAGGAAATCGGATCAGAAGAACAGCAAGTTCAACCTACTACCGATGATTCTGAGGTATCAGTCGAAGTGGTAGAAACTCCTGAATCATTACAAGAAAATATCGATGATGAACAAGTCGTAGCGGACAAACAAGTATCAGAAGAAGAACAAACAACACCCGCGATTGATGATATGGCACCAGAGGTGCCAACCACGGAAACACCAGAAACACAACAAGAATCTTCTGTAGATAAAGATTCCAACATCGATCAGGCACATGACCAAGAACAAGCAGAAACCGTAAAGGACGATGGAGAAAAGCTATTGGTAGCAAAGGATCAGGTGAAACCCGCAGAAGATGACATTTCGTCAGCTCAATCTATTACAACTGAGCAAGAAACACCCATAGAAACCACAGAAATTGAACAAACTGAATCTTCTCATATAGACACTGCTACTTCTGACATACCTCAGGAAACAGTACCAACAGCAGAAATTGAAGAGGTGAGCTCTCATAAGGAAGTAGAATCAAGTGAAAAAGACAGTATCGCGATTGAAGAAGACGATAAACAAATCAAGGAAATCGGATCAGAAGAACAGCAAGTTCAACCTACTACCGATGATTCTGAGGTATCAGTCGAAGTGGTAGAAACTCCTGAATCATTACAAGAAAATATCGATGATGAACAAATCGTAGCGGACAAACAAGTATCAGAAGAAGAACAAACAACACCCGCGATTGATGATATGGCACCAGAGGTGCCAACCACGGAAACACCAGAAACACAACAAGAATCTTCTGTAGATAAAGATTCCAACATCGACCAGGCACATGACCATGAACAAGCAGAAACCGTAAAGGACGATGGAGAAAAGCTATTGGTAGCAAAGGATCAGGTGAAACCCGCAGAAGATGACATTTCGTCAGCTCAATCTATTACAACTGAGCAAGAAACACCCATAGAAACCACAGAAATTGAACAAACTGAATCTTCTCATATAGACACTGCTACTTCTGACATACCTCAGGAAACAGTACCAACAGTAGAGATTGAAGAGGTGAGCTCTCATAAGGAAGTAGAATCAAGTGAAAAAGACAGTATCGCGATTGAAGAAGACGATAAACAAATCAAGGAAATCGAATCAGAAGAACAGCAAGTTCAACCTACTACCGATGATTCTGAGGTATCAGTCGAAGTGGTAGAAAAACATGAATCATTACAAGAAAAGATCGATGATGAACAAGTCGTAGCGGACAAACAAGTATCAGAAGAAGAACAAACAACACCCGCGATTGATAATATTGAACCAGAGGTGCCAACCACGGAAACACCAGAAACACAACAAGAATCTTCTGTAGATAAAGATTCCAACATCGATCAGGCATGTGACCAAGAACAAGCAGAAATCGTAAAGGACGAGGGAGAAAAGCTATTGGTAGCAGAGGATCAGGTGAAACCCGCAGAAGATGACATTTCGTCAGCTCAATCTATTACAACTGAGCAAGAAACATCCATCGAAAGCACAGAAATTGAACAAACTGAATCTTCTCATATAGACACTGCTACTTCTGACATACCTCAGGAAACAGTACCAACAGCAGAGATTGAAGAGGTGAGCTCTCATAAGGAAGTAGAATCAAATGAAAAAGACAGTATCGCGATTGAAGAAGACGATAAACAAATCAAGGAAATCGGATCAGAAGAACAGCAAGTTCAACCTACTACCGATGATTCTGAGGTATCAGTCGAAGTGGTAGAAACTCCTGAATCATTACAAGAAAATATCGATGATGAACAAGTCGTAGCGGACAAACAAGTATCAGAAGAAGAACAAACAACACCCGCGATTGATGATATGGCACCAGAGGTGCCAACCACGGAAACACCAGAAACACAACAAGAATCTTCTGTAGATAAAGATTCCAACATCGATCAGGCACATGACCATGAACAAGCAGAAACCGTAAAGGACGATGGAGAAAAGCTATTGGTAGCAAAGGATCAGGTGAAACCCGCAGAAGATGACATTTCGTCAGCTCAATCTATTACAACTGAGCAAGAAACACCCATAGAAACCACAGAAATTGAACAAACTGAATCTTCTCATATAGACACTGCTACTTCTGACATACCTCAGGAAACAGTACCAACAGCAGAGATTGAAGAGGTGAGCTCTCATAAGGAAGTAGAATCAAATGAAAAAGACAGTATCGCGATTGAAGAAGACGATAAACAAATCAAGGAAATCGGATCAGAAGAACAGCAAGTTCAACCTACTACCGATGATTCTGAGGTATCAGTCGAAGTGGTAGAAACTCCTGAATCATTACAAGAAAATATCGATGATGAACAAGTCGTAGCGGACAAACAAGTATCAGAAGAAGATCAAACAACACCCGCGGTTGATGATATGGCACCAGAGGTGCCAACCACGGAAACACCAGAAACACAACAAGAATCTTCTGTAGATAAAGATTCCAACATCGATCAGGCACATGACCATGAACAAGCAGAAACCGTAAAGGACGATGGAGAAAAGCTATTGGTAGCAAAGGATCAGGTGAAACCCGCAGAAGATGACATTTCGTCAGCTCAATCTATTACAACTGAGCAAGAAACACCCATAGAAACCACAGAAATTGAACAAACTGAATCTTCTCATATAGACACTGCTACTTCTGACATACCTCAGGAAACAGTACCAACAGTAGAGATTGAAGAGGTGAGCTCTCATAAGGAAGTAGAATCAAGTGAAAAAGACAGTATCGCGATTGAAGAAGACGATAAACAAATCAAGGAAATCGAATCAGAAGAACAGCAAGTTCAACCTACTACCGATGATTCTGAGGTATCAGTCGAAGTGGTAGAAAAACATGAATCATTACAAGAAAAGATCGATGATGAACAAGTCGTAGCGGACAAACAAGTATCAGAAGAAGAACAAACAACACCCGCGATTGATAATATTGAACCAGAGGTGCCAACCACGGAAACACCAGAAACACAACAAGAATCTTCTGTAGATAAAGATTCCAACATCGATCAGGCACGTGACCAAGAACAAGCAGAAACCGTAAAGGACGAGGGAGAAAAGCTATTGGTAGCAGAGGATCAGGTGAAACCCGCAGAAGATGACATTTCGTCAGCTCAATCTATTACAACTGAGCAAGAAACATCCATCGAAAGCACAGAAATTGAACAAACTGAATCTTCTCATATAGACACTGCTACTTCTGACATACCTCAGGAAACAGTACCAACAGCAGAGATTGAAGAGGTGAGCTCTCATAAGGAAGTAGAATCAAATGAAAAAGACAGTATCGCGATTGAAGAAGACGATAAACAAATCAAGGAAATCGGATCAGAAGAACAGCAAGTTCAACCTACTACCGATGATTCTGAGGTATCAGTCGAAGTGGTAGAAACTCCTGAATCATTACAAGAAAATATCGATGATGAACAAGTCGTAGCGGACAAACAAGTATCAGAAGAAGAACAAACAACACCCGCGATTGATGATATGGCACCAGAGGTGCCAACCACGGAAACACCAGAAACACAACAAGAATCTTCTGTATATAAAGATTCCAACATCGATCAGGCACATGACCATGAACAAGCAGAAACCGTAAAGGACGATGGAGAAAAGCTATTGGTAGCAAAGGATCAGGTGAAACCCGCAGAAGATGACATTTCGTCAGCTCAATATATTACAACTGAGCAAGAAACACCCATAGAAACCACAGAAATTGAACAAACAGAATCTTCTCATATAGACACTGCTACTTCTGACATACCTCAGGAAACAGTCTCAACAGCAGAGATTGAAGAGGTGAGCTCTCATAAGGAAGTAGAATCAAGTGAAAAAGACAGTATCGCGATTGAAGAAGACGATAAACAAATCAAGGAAATCGGATCAGAAGAACAGCAAGTTCAACCTACTACCGATGATTCTGAGGTATCAGTCGAAGTGGTAGAAACTCCTGAATCATTACAAGAAAATATCGATGATGAACAAGTCGTAGCGGACAAACAAGTATCAGAAGAAGAACAAACAACACCCGCGATTGATGATATGGCACCAGAGGTGCCAACCACGGAAACACCAGAAACACAACAAGAATCTTCTGTAGATAAAGATTCCAACATCGATCAGGCACATGACCATGAACAAGCAGAAACCGTAAAGGACGATGGAGAAAAGCTATTGGTAGCAAAGGATCAGGTGAAACCCGCAGAAGATGACATTTCGTCAGCTCAATCTATTACAACTGAGCAAGAAACACCCATAGAAACCACAGAAATTGAACAAACTGAATCTTCTCATATAGACACTGCTACTTCTGACATACCTCAGGAAACAGTACCAACAGTAGAGATTGAAGAGGTGAGCTCTCATAAGGAAGTAGAATCAAGTGAAAAAGACAGTATCGCGATTGAAGAAGACGATAAACAAATCAAGGAAATCGAATCAGAAGAACAGCAAGTTCAACCTACTACCGATGATTCTGAGGTATCAGTCGAAGTGGTAGAAAAACATGAATCATTACAAGAAAAGATCGATGATGAACAAGTCGTAGCGGACAAACAAGTATCAGAAGAAGAACAAACAACACCCGCGATTGATAATATTGAACCAGAGGTGCCAACCACGGAAACACCAGAAACACAACAAGAATCTTCTGTAGATAAAGATTCCAACATCGATCAGGCACGTGACCAAGAACAAGCAGAAACCGTAAAGGACGAGGGAGAAAAGCTATTGGTAGCAGAGGATCAGGTGAAACCCGCAGAAGATGACATTTCGTCAGCTCAATCTATTACAACTGAGCAAGAAACATTCATCGAAAGCACAGAAATTGAACAAACTGAATCTTCTCATATAGACACTGCTACTTCTGACATACCTCAGGAAACAGTACCAACAGCAGAGATTGAAGAGGTGAGCTCTCAGAAGGAAGTAGAATCAAGTGAAAAAGACAGTATCGCCATTCAAGAAGACGATAAACAAATCAAGGAAATCGAATCAGAAGAACAGCAAGTTCAACCTACTACAGATGATTCTGAGGTATCAGTCGAAGTGGTAGAAAAACCTGAATCATTACAAGAAAAGATCGATGATGAACAAGTCGTAGCGGACAAACAAGTATCAAAAGATGAACAAACAACACCCGCAATTGATGATATTAAACCAGAGGTGCCAACCACGGAAACACCAGAAACACAACAAGAATCTTCTGTAGATAAAGATTCCAACATCGATCAGGCACATGACAAAGAACAGGCAGAAACCGTAAAGGACGAGGGAGATAAGCTATTGGTAGCAGAGGATCAGGTGAAACCCGCAGAAGATGACATTTCGTCAGCTCCATCTATTACAACTGAGCAAGAAACACCCATCGAAAGCACAGAAATTGAACAAACCGAATCTTCTCATATAGACACTGCTACTTCTGACATACCTCAGGAAACAGTACCAACAGCAGAGATTGAAGAGGTGAGCTCTCAGAAGGAAGTAGAATCAAGTGAAAGAGACAGTATCGCGATTGAAGAAGACGATAAACAAATAAAGGAATTCGAATCAGAAGAACAGCAAGTTCAACCTACTACCGATGATTCTGAGGTATCAGTCGAAGTGGAAGAAAAACCTGAATCATTACAAGAAAAGATCGATGATGAACAAGTCGTAGCGGACAAACAAGTATCAGAAGAAGAACAAACAACACCCGCGATTGATGATATTGCACCAGAGGTGCCAACCACGGAAACACCAGAAACACAACAAGAATCTTCTGTAGATAAAGATTCCAACATCGATCAGGCACATGACCAAGAACAAGCAGAAACCGTAAAGGACGAGGGAGAAAAGCTAATGGTAGCAGAGGATCAGGTGAAACCCGCAGAAGATGACATTTCGTCAGCTCAATCTATTACAACTGAGCAAGAAACACCCATCGAAAGCACAGAAATTGAACAAACTGAATCTTCTCATATAGACACTGCTACTTCTGACATACCTCAGGAAACAGTACCAACAGTAGAGATTGAAGAGTTGAGCTCTCATAAGGAAGTAGAATCAAGTGAAAAAGACAGTATCGCGATTGAAGAAGACGATAAACAAATCAAGGAAATCGAATCAGAAGAACAGCAAGTTCAACCTACTACCGACGATTCTGAGGTATCAGTCGAAGTGGTAGAAAAACATGAATCATTACAAGAAAAGATCGATGATGAACAAGTCGTAGCGGACAAACAAGTATCAGAAGAAGAACAAACAACACCCGCGATTGATAATATTGAACCAGAGGTGCCAACCACGGAAACACCAGAAACACAACAAGAATCTTCTGTAGATAAAGATTCCAACATCGATCAGGCACGTGACCAAGAACAAGCAGAAACCGTAAAGGACGAGGGAGAAAAGCTATTGGTAGCAGAGGATCAGGTGAAACCCGCAGAAGATGACATTTCGTCAGCTCAATCTATTACAACTGAGCAAGAAACATCCATCGAAAGCACAGAAATTGAACAAACTGAATCTTCTCATATAGACACTGCTACTTCTGACATACCTCAGGAAACAGTACCAACAGCAGAGATTGAAGAGTTGAGCTCTCATAAGGAAGTAGAATCAAGTGAAAAAGACAGTATCGCGATTGAAGAAGACGATAAACAAATCAAGGAAATCGGATCAGAAGAACAGCAAGTTCAACCTACTACCGATGATTCTGAGGTATCAGTCGAAGTGGTAGAAACTCCTGAATCATTACAAGAAAATATCGATGATGAACAAGTCGTAGCGGACAAACAAGTATCAGAAGAAGAACAAACAACACCCGCGATTGATGATATGGCACCAGAGGTGCCAACCACGGAAACACCAGAAACACAACAAGAATCTTCTGTAGATAAAGATTCCAACATCGATCAGGCACATGACCAAGAACAAGCAGAAACCGTAAAGGACGATGGAGAAAAGCTATTGGTAGCAAAGGATCAGGTGAAACCCGCAGAAGATGACATTTCGTCAGCTCAATCTATTACAACTGAGCAAGAAACACCCATAGAAACCACAGAAATTGAACAAACTGAATCTTCTCATATAGACACTGCTACTTCTGACATACCTCAGGAAACAGTACCAACAGCAGAAATTGAAGAGGTGAGCTCTCATAAGGAAGTAGAATCAAGTGAAAAAGACAGTATCGCGATTGAAGAAGACGATAAACAAATCAAGGAAATCGGATCAGAAGAACAGCAAGTTCAACCTACTACCGATGATTCTGAGGTATCAGTCGAAGTGGTAGAAACTCCTGAATCATTACAAGAAAATATCGATGATGAACAAATCGTAGCGGACAAACAAGTATCAGAAGAAGAACAAACAACACCCGCGATTGATGATATGGCACCAGAGGTGCCAACCACGGAAACACCAGAAACACAACAAGAATCTTCTGTAGATAAAGATTCCAACATCGATCAGGCACATGACCATGAACAAGCAGAAACCGTAAAGGACGATGGAGAAAAGCTATTGGTAGCAAAGGATCAGGTGAAACCCGCAGAAGATGACATTTCGTCAGCTCAATCTATTACAACTGAGCAAGAAACACCCATAGAAACCACAGAAATTGAACAAACTGAATCTTCTCATATAGACACTGCTACTTCTGACATACCTCAGGAAACAGTACCAACAGTAGAGATTGAAGAGGTGAGCTCTCATAAGGAAGTAGAATCAAGTGAAAAAGACAGTATCGCGATTGAAGAAGACGATAAACAAATCAAGGAAATCGAATCAGAAGAACAGCAAGTTCAACCTACTACCGATGATTCTGAGGTATCAGTCGAAGTGGTAGAAAAACATGAATCATTACAAGAAAAGATCGATGATGAACAAGTCGTAGCGGACAAACAAGTATCAGAAGAAGAACAAACAACACCCGCGATTGATAATATTGAACCAGAGGTGCCAACCACGGAAACACCAGAAACACAACAAGAATCTTCTGTAGATAAAGATTCCAACATCGATCAGGCACGTGACCAAGAACAAGCAGAAACCGTAAAGGACGAGGGAGAAAAGCTATTGGTAGCAGAGGATCAGGTGAAACCCGCAGAAGATGACATTTCGTCAGCTCAATCTATTACAACTGAGCAAGAAACATCCATCGAAAGCACAGAAATTGAACAAACTGAATCTTCTCATATAGACACTGCTACTTCTGACATACCTCAGGAAACAGTACCAACAGCAGAGATTGAAGAGGTGAGCTCTCATAAGGAAGTAGAATCAAATGAAAAAGACAGTATCGCGATTGAAGAAGACGATAAACAAATCAAGGAAATCGGATCAGAAGAACAGCAAGTTCAACCTACTACCGATGATTCTGAGGTATCAGTCGAAGTGGTAGAAACTCCTGAATCATTACAAGAAAATATCGATGATGAACAAGTCGTAGCGGACAAACAAGTATCAGAAGAAGAACAAACAACACCCGCGATTGATGATATGGCACCAGAGGTGCCAACCACGGAAACACCAGAAACACAACAAGAATCTTCTGTATATAAAGATTCCAACATCGATCAGGCACATGACCATGAACAAGCAGAAACCGTAAAGGACGATGGAGAAAAGCTATTGGTAGCAAAGGATCAGGTGAAACCCGCAGAAGATGACATTTCGTCAGCTCAATATATTACAACTGAGCAAGAAACACCCATAGAAACCACAGAAATTGAACAAACAGAATCTTCTCATATAGACACTGCTACTTCTGACATACCTCAGGAAACAGTCTCAACAGCAGAGATTGAAGAGGTGAGCTCTCATAAGGAAGTAGAATCAAGTGAAAAAGACAGTATCGCGATTGAAGAAGACGATAAACAAATCAAGGAAATCGGATCAGAAGAACAGCAAGTTCAACCTACTACCGATGATTCTGAGGTATCAGTCGAAGTGGTAGAAACTCCTGAATCATTACAAGAAAATATCGATGATGAACAAGTCGTAGCGGACAAACAAGTATCAGAAGAAGAACAAACAACACCCGCGATTGATGATATGGCACCAGAGGTGCCAACCACGGAAACACCAGAAACACAACAAGAATCTTCTGTATATAAAGATTCCAACATCGATCAGGCACATGACCATGAACAAGCAGAAACCGTAAAGGACGATGGAGAAAAGCTATTGGTAGCAAAGGATCAGGTGAAACCCGCAGAAGATGACATTTCGTCAGCTCAATATATTACAACTGAGCAAGAAACACCCATAGAAACCACAGAAATTGAACAAACAGAATCTTCTCATATAGACACTGCTACTTCTGACATACCTCAGGAAACAGTCTCAACAGCAGAGATTGAAGAGGTGAGCTCTCATAAGGAAGTAGAATCAAGTGAAAAAGACAGTATCGCGATTGAAGAAGACGATAAACAAATCAAGGAAATCGGATCAGAAGAACAGCAAGTTCAACCTACTACCGATGATTCTGAGGTATCAGTCGAAGTGGTAGAAACTCCTGAATCATTACAAGAAAATATCGATGATGAACAAGTCGTAGCGGACAAACAAGTATCAGAAGAAGAACAAACAACACCCGCGATTGATGATATGGCACCAGAGGTGCCAACCACGGAAACACCAGAAACACAACAAGAATCTTCTGTAGATAAAGATTCCAACATCGATCAGGCACATGACCATGAACAAGCAGAAACCGTAAAGGACGATGGAGAAAAGCTATTGGTAGCAAAAGATCAGGTGAAACCCGCAGAAGATGACATTTCGTCAGCTCAATCTATTACAACTGAGCAAGAAACACCCATAGAAACCACAGAAATTGAACAAACTGAATCTTCTCATATAGACACTGCTACTTCTGACATACCTCAGGAAACAGTACCAACAGTAGAGATTGAAGAGGTGAGCTCTCATAAGGAAGTAGAATCAAGTGAAAAAGACAGTATCGCGATTGAAGAAGACGATAAACAAATCAAGGAAATCGAATCAGAAGAACAGCAAGTTCAACCTACTACCGATGATTCTGAGGTATCAGTCGAAGTGGTAGAAAAACATGAATCATTACAAGAAAAGATCGATGATGAACAAGTCGTAGCGGACAAACAAGTATCAGAAGAAGAACAAACAACACCCGCGATTGATAATATTGAACCAGAGGTGCCAACCACGGAAACACCAGAAACACAACAAGAATCTTCTGTAGATAAAGATTCCAACATCGATCAGGCACGTGACCAAGAACAAGCAGAAACCGTAAAGGACGAGGGAGAAAAGCTATTGGTAGCAGAGGATCAGGTGAAACCCGCAGAAGATGACATTTCGTCAGCTCAATCTATTACAACTGAGCAAGAAACATTCATCGAAAGCACAGAAATTGAACAAACTGAATCTTCTCATATAGACACTGCTACTTCTGACATACCTCAGGAAACAGTACCAACAGCAGAGATTGAAGAGGTGAGCTCTCATAAGGAAGTAGAATCAAATGAAAAAGACAGTATCGCGATTGAAGAAGACGATAAACAAATCAAGGAAATCGGATCAGAAGAACAGCAAGTTCAACCTACTACCGATGATTCTGAGGTATCAGTCGAAGTGGTAGAAACTCCTGAATCATTACAAGAAAATATCGATGATGAACAAGTCGTAGCGGACAAACAAGTATCAGAAGAAGAACAAACAACACCCGCGATTGATGATATGGCACCAGAGGTGCCAACCACGGAAACACCAGAAACACAACAAGAATCTTCTGTAGATAAAGATTCCAACATCGATCAGGCACATGACCATGAACAAGCAGAAACCGTAAAGGACGATGGAGAAAAGCTATTGGTAGCAAAGGATCAGGTGAAACCCGCAGAAGATGACATTTCGTCAGCTCAATCTATTACAACTGAGCAAGAAACACCCATAGAAACCACAGAAATTGAACAAACTGAATCTTCTCATATAGACACTGCTACTTCTGACATACCTCAGGAAACAGTACCAACAGTAGAGATTGAAGAGGTGATCTCTCATAAGGAAGTAGAATCAAGTGAAAAAGACAGTATCGCGATTGAAGAAGACGATAAACAAATCAAGGAAATCGAATCAGAAGAACAGCAAGTTCAACCTACTACCGATGATTCTGAAGTATCAGTCGAAGTGGTAGAAAAACCTGAATCATTACAAGAAAAGATCGATGATGAACAAGTCGTAGCGGACAAACAAGTATCAGAAGAAGAACAAACAACAACTGCGATTGATGATATTGCACCAGAGGTGCCAACCACGGAAACACCAGAAACACAACAAGAATCTTCTGTAGATAAATATTCCAACATCGATCAGGCATATGACCAAGAACAAGCAGAAACCGTAAAGGACGAGGGAGAAAAACTATTGGTAGTAGAGGATCAGGTGAAACCCGCAGAAGATGACATTTCGTCAGCTCAATCTATTACAACTGAGCAAGAAACACCCATCGAAAGCACAGAAATTGTACAAACTGAATCTTCTCATATAGACACTGCTACTTCTGACATACCTCAGGAAACAGTACCAAGAGCAGAAATTGAAGAGGTGAGCTCTCAGAAGGAAGTAGAATCAAGTGAAAAAGACAGTATCGCCATTCAAGAAGACGATAAACAAATCAAGGAAATCGAATCAGAAGAACAGCAAGTTCAACCTACTACCGATGATTCTGAGGTATCAGTCGAAGTGGTAGAAAAACCTGAATCATTACAAGAAAAGATCGATGATGAACAAGTCGTAGCGGACAAACAAGTATCAGGAGAAAACAAAACAACACCCGCGATTGATGATATTGCACCAGAGGTGCCAACCACTGAAACACCAGAAACACAACAAGAATCTTCTGTAGATAAAGGTTCCAACATCGATCAGGCACATGACCAAGAACAAGCAGAAACCGTAAAGGACGAGGGAGAAAAGCTATTGGTAGTAGATGATCAGGTGAAACCCGCAGATGACATTTCGTCAGCTCAATATATTACAACTGAGCAAGAAACACCCATCGAAAGCATAGAAATTGAACAAACTGAATCTTCCCATATAGACACTGCTACTTCTGACATACCTCAGGAAACAGTATCAATAGCAGAGATTGAAGAGGTGAGCTCTCAGAAGGAAGTAGAATCAAGTAAAAAAGACAATATTGCGATTGAAGAAGACGATAAACAAATCAAGGAAATCGAATCAGAAGAACAGCAAGTTCAACCTATTACCGATAATTCTGAGGTATCAGTCGAAGTGGTAGAAAAACCTGAATCATTACAAGAAAAGATCGATGATGAACAAGTCGTAGCGGACAAACAAGTATCAGAAGAAGAACAAACAACACCCGCCGCGATTGATGATATTGCACCAGAGGTGCCAACCATGGAAACACCAGAAACACAACAAGAATCTTCTGTAGATAAAGATTCCAACATCGATCAGGCACATGACCAAGAACAAGCAGAAACCGTAAAGGACGAGGGAGAAAAGCTATTGGTAGTAGAGGATCAGGTGAAACCCGCAGAAGATGACATTACGTCAGCTCAATCTATTACAACTGAGCAACAAACACCCATCGAAAGCACAGAAATTGAACAAACTGAATCTTCTCATATAGACACTGCTTCTTCTGACATACCTCAGGAAACAGTACCAACAGCAGAGATTGAAGAGGTGAACTCTCAGAAGGGAGTAGAATCAAGTGAAAAAGACAGTATCGCCATTCAAGAAGACGATAAACAAATCAAGGAAATCGAATCAGAAGAAAAGCAAGTTCAACCTACTACCGATGATTCTGAAGTACCAGTCGAAGTGGTAGAAAAACCTGAATCATTACAAGAAAAGATCGATGATGAACAAGTCGTAGCGGACAAACAAGTATCAGAAGAAGAACAAACAACACCCGCCGCGATTGATGATATTGCACCAGAGGTGCCAACCACGGAAACACCAGAAACACAACAAGAATCTTCTGTAGATAAAGATTCCAACATCGATCAGGAACATGACCAAGAACAAGCAGAATCCGTAAAGGACGAGGGAGAAAAGCTATTGGTAGCAGAGGATCAGGTGAAACCCGCAGAAGATGACATTTCGTCAGCTCAATATATTACAACTGAGCAAGAAACACCCATCGAAAGCACAGACATTGAACAAACTGAATCTTCTCATATAGACACTGCTACTTCTGACATACCTCAGGAAACAGTCTCAACAGCAGAGATTGAAGAGGTGAGCTCTCATGAGGAAGTAGAATCAATAGAAAAAGACAGTATTGCGAATGAAGAAGACGATAAACAAATCAAGGAAATCCAATCAGAAGAACAGCAAGTTCAACCTACTACCGATGATTCTGAGGTATCAGTCGAAGTGGTAGAAAAACCTGAATCATTACAAGAAAAGATCGATGATGAACAAGTCGTAGCGGACAAACAAGTATCAGAAGAAGAACAAACAACAACTGCGATTGATGATATTGCACCAGAGGTGCCAACCACGGAAACACCAGAAACACAACAAGAATCTTCTGTAGATAAATATTCCAACATCGATCAGGCATATGACCAAGAACAAGCAGAAACCGTAAAGGACGAGGGAGAAAAACTATTGGTAGTAGAGGATCAGGTGAAACCCGCAGAAGATGACATTTCGTCAGCTCAATCTATTACAACTGAGCAAGAAACACCCATAGAAACCACAGAAATTGAACAAACTGAATCTTCTCATATAGACACTGCTACTTCTGACATACCTCAGGAAACAGTACCAAGAGCAGAAATTGAAGAGGTGAGCTCTCAGAAGGAAGTAGAATCAAGTGAAAAAGACAGTATCGCCATTCAAGAAGACGATAAACAAATCAAGGAAATCGAATCAGAAGAACAGCAAGTTCAACTTACTACCGATGATTCTGAGGTATCAGTCGAAGTGGTAGAAAAACCTGAATCATTACAAGAAAAGAAAGATGATGAACAAGTCGTAGCGGACAAACAAGTATCAGGAGAAAACAAAACAACACCCGCGATTGATGATATTGCACCAGAGGTGCCAACCACGGAAACACTAGAAACACAACAAGAATCTTCTGTAGATAAAGATTCCAACATCGATCAGGCACATGACCAAGAACAAGCAGAAACCGTAAAGGACGAGGGAGAAAAGCTATTGGTAGTAGATGATCAGGTGAAACCCGCAGATGACATTTCGTCAGCTCAATATATTACAACTGAGCAAGAAACACCCATCGAAAGCATAGAAATTGAACAAACTGAATCTTCCCATATAGACACTGCTACTTCTGACATACCTCAGGAAACAGTATCAATAGCAGAGATTGAAGAGGTGAGCTCTCAGAAGGAAGTAGAATCAAGTAAAAAAGACAATATTGCGATTGAAGAAGACGATAAACAAATCAAGGAAATCGAATCAGAAGAACAGCAAGTTCAACCTATTACCGATAATTCTGAGGTATCAGTCGAAGTGGTAGAAAAACCTGAATCATTACAAGAAAAGATCGATGATGAACAAGTCGTAGCGGACAAACAAGTATCAGAAGAAGAACAAACAACACCCGCCGCGATTGATGATATTGCACCAGAGGTGCCAACCATGGAAACACCAGAAACACAACAAGAATCTTCTGTAGATAAAGATTCCAACATCGATCAGGCACATGACCAAGAACAAGCAGAAACCGTAAAGGACGAGGGAGAAAAGCTATTGGTAGTAGAGGATCAGGTGAAACCCGCAGAAGATGACATTACGTCAGCTCAATCTATTACAACTGAGCAACAAACACCCATCGAAAGCACAGAAATTGAACAAACTGAATCTTCTCATATAGACACTGCTTCTTCTGACATACCTCAGGAAACAGTACCAACAGCAGAGATTGAAGAGGTGAACTCTCAGAAGGGAGTAGAATCAAGTGAAAAAGACAGTATCGCCATTCAAGAAGACGATAAACAAATCAAGGAAATCGAATCAGAAGAAAAGCAAGTTCAACCTACTACCGATGATTCTGAAGTACCAGTCGAAGTGGTAGAAAAACCTGAATCATTACAAGAAAAGATCGATGATGAACAAGTCGTAGCGGACAAACAAGTATCAGAAGAAGAACAAACAACACCCGCCGCGATTGATGATATTGCACCAGAGGTGCCAACCACGGAAACACCAGAAACACAACAAGAATCTTCTGTAGATAAAGATTCCAACATCGATCAGGAACATGACCAAGAACAAGCAGAATCCGTAAAGGACGAGGGAGAAAAGCTATTGGTAGCAGAGGATCAGGTGAAACCCGCAGAAGATGACATTTCGTCAGCTCAATATATTACAACTGAGCAAGAAACACCCATCGAAAGCACAGACATTGAACAAACTGAATCTTCTCATATAGACACTGCTACTTCTGACATACCTCAGGAAACAGTCTCAACAGCAGAGATTGAAGAGGTGAGCTCTCATGAGGAAGTAGAATCAATAGAAAAAGACAGTATTGCGAATGAAGAAGACGATAAACAAATCAAGGAAATCCAATCAGAAGAACAGCAAGTTCAACCTACTACCGATGATTCTGAGGTATCAGTCGAAGTGGTAGAAAAACCTGAATCATTACAAGAAAAGATCGATGATGAACAAGTCGTAGCGGACAAACAAGTATCAGAAGAAGAACAAACAACAACTGCGATTGATGATATTGCACCAGAGGTGCCAACCACGGAAACACCAGAAACACAACAAGAATCTTCTGTAGATAAATATTCCAACATCGATCAGGCATATGACCAAGAACAAGCAGAAACCGTAAAGGACGAGGGAGAAAAACTATTGGTAGTAGAGGATCAGGTGAAACCCGCAGAAGATGACATTTCGTCAGCTCAATCTATTACAACTGAGCAAGAAACACCCATAGAAACCACAGAAATTGAACAAACTGAATCTTCTCATATAGACACTGCTACTTCTGACATACCTCAGGAAACAGTACCAAGAGCAGAAATTGAAGAGGTGAGCTCTCAGAAGGAAGTAGAATCAAGTGAAAAAGACAGTATCGCCATTCAAGAAGACGATAAACAAATCAAGGAAATCGAATCAGAAGAACAGCAAGTTCAACTTACTACCGATGATTCTGAGGTATCAGTCGAAGTGGTAGAAAAACCTGAATCATTACAAGAAAAGAAAGATGATGAACAAGTCGTAGCGGACAAACAAGTATCAGGAGAAAACAAAACAACACCCGCGATTGATGATATTGCACCAGAGGTGCCAACCACGGAAACACTAGAAACACAACAAGAATCTTCTGTAGATAAAGATTCCAACATCGATCAGGCACATGACCAAGAACAAGCAGAAACCGTAAAGGACCAGGGAGAAAAGCTATTGGTAGTAGATGATCAGGTGAAACCCGCAGATGACATTTCGTCAGCTCAATATATTACAACTGAGCAAGAAACACCCATCGAAAGCATAGAAATTGAACAAACTGAATCTTCCCATATAGACACTGCTACTTCTGACATACCTCAGGAAACAGTATCAATAGCAGAGATTGAAGAGGTGAGCTCTCAGAAGGAAGTAGAATCAAGTAAAAAAGACAATATTGCGATTGAAGAAGACGATAAACAAATCAAGGAAATCGAATCAGAAGAACAGCAAGTTCAACCTACTACCGATAATTCTGAGGTATCAGTCGAAGTGGTAGAAAAACCTGAATCATTACAAGAAAAGATCGATGATGAACAAGTCGTAGCGGACAAACAAGTATCAGAAGAAGAACAAACAACACCCGCCGCGATTGATGATATTGCACCAGAGGTGCCAACCATGGAAACACCAGAAACACAACAAGAATCTTCTGTAGATAAAGATTCCAACATCGATCAGGCACATGACCAAGAACAAGCAGAAACCGTAAAGGACGAGGGAGAAAAGCTATTGGTAGTAGAGGAGCAGGTGAAACCCGCAGAAGATGACATTACGTCAGCTCAATCTATTACAACTGAGCAACAAACACCCATCGAAAGCACAGAAATTGAACAAACTGAATCTTCTCATATAGACACTGCTTCTTCTGACATACCTCAGGAAACAGTACCAACAGCAGAGATTGAAGAGGTGAACTCTCAGAAGGGAGTAGAATCAAGTGAAAAAGACAGTATCGCCATTCAAGAAGACGTTAAACAAATCAAGGAAATCGAATCAGAAGAACAGCAAGTTCAACCTACTACCGATGATTCTGAAGTATCAGTCGAAGTGGTAGAAAACCCTGAATCATTACAAGAAAAGATCGATGATGAACAAGTCGTAGCGGACAAACAAGTATCAGAAGAAGAACAAACAACACCCGCCGCGATTGATGATATTGCACCAGAGGTGCCAACCACGGAAACACCAGAAACACAACAAGAATCTTCTGTAGATAAAGATTCCAACATCAATCAGGCACATGACCAAGAACAAGTAGAAACTTTAAAAGACGAGGGAGAAAATCAATTGGTGCCAGATATTCAGGTTACCGCTGCACATGATAATAAATCACAAACTCTCCCAATTGATTCAATAGGACATAACGAGGAGCTCTCTGAACCTATGACACAACAAAGTGACGGAGGGTCAGGTGATTCTCACTTAGCTAATGATACAGTTTCTGATATGGCCTTTCAAAATACTGAAAGTTTTGTGAAATCTGATGAAGACAGTATAACCGTTACTAAAGACACGGATGACACAAATCTGACAGTGGACTTAACAGAGGACATAACTGAAAAGGATGACACTTACTCTGACACATTTGAATCTTTATCTGACAAACCCACTACGACTGGTGAAATAGGCGGAAGTGACACACTTGGTGTGCCTGGAAGTGATTCTTTATCAGCTCTGCCATCAGACAAATCAGCCTCCATATACCGTCGCTCTTCTCTCTCAGATACTGAGGATTTGCCGTTTGAATAATAACTTTTACTTTGAAGTCTTAACTAACCCATTGGCCCTTTTTAAACCTAAAATGGACAGTTCTAGATTCTTATTAAATCTATTCCATTTTTTGTGACTGCTTACTATAATGGAATTCAAAATGACAAACAGTGCAGACACTAATCAGAGGACTTCTATATGTGACCTCTCATCTTGAACTACAGTAAAACCTCTCTATGACGACCACTAAAAGAAGGCTCGTTTATTATTTGTATTTGTATTTATAATTTGTATAAAAGTCAGGTGACAGCTTAAAGCAATGTGACTGTAAAACAGAAAGCTCCTTCAGGAGCTTTCTGTTTTACAGTCATCTTGCTTTAAGCAGTCACCTGTCTGAAATACCTAATAATTAACACGATTTAGTGGTCGTAATAGAGATGTTTTACATTACTATATTTGCATAGGAAACGTGTACTCTTCACATGTACACAGTTCTGGGCTTAATTGGTTTACACAAAGTTGACTATAAAACGGAGTGATTCGTTTTACTCATATAACCCTCTTATATTTCTACATGCATTAAAAATGCTTCAGTTTACATAACTATGTGACATTCACTAGTCTGAACCATGTTATGACTAAGTTCAAATGATTGCATTTACATTTAAGTAAAACCTCTATATTTCGACCACTAAAGTGTGTTAATGATCAGGAGTTTAAGGCAGGTGACTGCTGAAAGCATGGTGAGCTCCTTCGGGAGCTTTCTGTTGTACGTTCACCTTACTTTCAGCTGTCACCTGTCTTTTATGCAGTCAATATGTCTTCTTTTTAGCAGTCGTAATAAAGAGGTTTTATTGTAAACATAACTATCAGAGTTTTTTTTAAAATCTTTTCTGGTAAGAGACTGTCTTATTTGATAGCCTTAAAATCTGTTTTCTGTTGTATGCATTACACATACAATCGGTACTTCGAATTCGCGTTAGTTCGAACATACTCATATTTATGTACGGATATGTTCCACTTAGGTGAGATCGACTTATCCAACTGCAACTTATAAAATACAAGTATGATCGATTTAAACGAGTTCGAAGTATCGAGTTTCGACTGTACATGTTTTAGTTGCATAAGGAATTTTAACCTTTGCAATACTGGAACCGGATATATCATATATACAAGTATATTCTTTGCAAACAGTGAAGACCTGTATCAGAGGGCTTCTTAAGGATCCCTTTGATTTAGGTCTACACTGTTATACCTGTGGTGACAAACTCATTGAGAGTCAATGTAAACTGTTAATTTATCAGAAAATAGAAGAATTTATTTGAACATTCGCATTGTAAGGGTCAAGGACTAATAGTGATGAATGTGTTTACACTTTACCAGGGCTGCCATTTCTCCGGATTTTTTCGAAATCTTCATATTTTTATTCCAATGGATGGAAGCTTAAAGCAGGCTGAAAGTAAAGTAGAATGCGCCTTAAGGCGCATTCTGCTTTACTTCCCACCTGCTTTAGCATCACGTGTCTTTAAATAGGGGTAAAAGGTATAATTCGGAAGGTCGTGATTGAAAATTTGAATTTTTTGAAATCTTAGGAATTTTTTTATCAACTTATGGCAGCCCTGCTTTACCCATACAATGCTAAATGCTACATGCTTTTATCAACTGTTCATGAATATTGATAAGGATAGATATGTATTCTATCAGCTAAGAGAGTCGAGCAGTTGAACATTATTTTACTTTACTATAAATAGCTCTTTAACTATTTGCATGCTGGCAACGAAACCGCAATAACCTCTGCAAACAGTTTGGATCTAGATGAGATGCCATTTAACGCAGCATCTCATCAGGATCCAAACTGCTTGACACTTGAGATGGTCCTGTTTTCAAAAGAAATTTTGAAAATCCTTTCTTTAGAACAGTAGCAGACGATAATTGTTGTAGACGAATAAATTATCAAGCATGCAAAGAGTTAATAATTTCTCACTGCTGATTATCATATTGTATATGTTATTATTGTTGTTGTTATAGTTTTGTTCTTTTTTAAGTTTTAATGTATCTAATTTCATATGTATAAATTGTGTTTGCTCCTTTTTGAGTGTCTAAGTCTATTACCGTAGTCAAGTCCTGATCAGTCAGATTAACCCTTAGCCCGCCAAAACAATTGTCGTCTGCTATATTTCTCGTCTGATTCAAGTTTCAAAGTGCTTCAAAGTTGATCAAAATTGCTGAAAAGGTTGTCCGAGTGTCAAACAGCTTGGATCCGGATGAGACGCCGAGTAACTCGGCGTCTCATCCGGATCCAAGCTGTTTGCATATGGAGCTATAGTCGTGCGTTGCAGGCTAAGGGTTAACCCATTACCCCATAAATATGCCTTTAATCTATTCCTCCACTGAAGAAGATAATTCCACTTCATATAGTCATGAATATAAACCATAGATGGCAGAAATAGTTTCTATATCCTTGTAGATAGTAGCTTAAAGCAGGCTGAAAGTAAAGCAGAATGTGCCTTAAGGTACATTCTGCTTTAATTTCAAACTGCTTTAAGTGGTCACCTATCTTCAAAACTAGAAACAGGCTATGTGGTAATGGGTTAAGGTTACAGACCACTGATCTGGATCATTTAAATATGTTATTTACAAATTTTTGATAATCAAAAACACTTGTATTAGATATTTAAGTTTTGTAGTTAAAACAAGAGCCCCATGGGGCATATGTCGCTCACCTGAGAATAGCTGTACATCAAAATGGAGATAATGATTTATGTCCAGGACGGGGTCATTTTTTACCCGAGGGGCATAATTTGAACAATCTTAATAGAGGACCTGTAGATGATGCTATGTTCCAAATATCCAAGATCAGGGTACTAGGGTTCTAGACATGAAGATTTTTTTTAAGTTTCCATTGAAAAAATCTGTTTTTAGCTCCTGTGACCTACATATGCAACAGACTGGAACCATTTGAACAAAATAGATAAAGGACATCTAGAAGTAACACCATGCCGAATATCAAAGCTCTGGCTATATTAGCTTCAGAAAAGAAGACGTTTGAAAACTGTGACCCCCGGGTGGGGCTAATTTTGACCCCAGGGGCATAATTTGTACAAACTTGATAGAGGACCTGTAGATGATATGCAATCGACCAGAACCATTTGAACCTTATTGGTATAGGACATCTAAAAGTGTCACCATGCCAGATATCAAAGCTCTGGCCATATTATTTTCAGAGGAGAAGACGTTGGAAAATTTCACTATATAACTCTATGTAAAACTGTGACCCCCGGGGCGGGGCCAATTTTGACCCCAGGGGCATAGTTTGTACAAACTTGATAGAGGACCTGTAGATGATGCTATGTGACAAATGTCTAAGATCTGGCCCTTGTAGTTTCAGACAAGAAGATTTTTTAAGATTTCCTTATTTTTTCACTTGGTTGCCATGGCAACCAGAGTTCTACATTGTTTTTAATTCTTTGAACAATTTTGAAACAACTTGACCCAAGGAACATGGTTGAAATCTTTTCAGCAATATATGAGGAGATGTCATTTGAAGCAATTGTTAAAGACAACAATGACTGTATAAAGTGAAATTATTTTCTTCTGTGGAAGAATAAATTAAAGACATAAAAAGGAATATGTATGCGTTAATAGGTTAATAAATATCATTATTTACATTTTCTAAATATAGGAAACTATATGTAAATGAGTGGCAAATTTGGATCCAGATTAGATGCAGCATTATGTGGCATCTGACCTGGATCCATACTGTTTATGGCCAAGAATTAATTGTGGACTGATAGACAGAAAGATAAACAAACAAACAAACAGACATACCAAAAGTAATATGCCTTGAACTAAGTTGTGCTTGAGCACAAAATAGCAGACATCATAATTTCTGCTATGTATCTCAGTGACCTGAGTTCAGAGCTAGCTTTGGGTCAGTTATGCAATAAGAGACCGTCTCAGGGAGAACTGACTATTATCATGCTGAACTGTTGTCTGCTCCAAATGTTTGTATGTGAAATATGTAAAAAATAATAACTTATATTTTCTAAATATAAGAAAATATGTAAATGAGTGGCAAATAGTTTAGATCCAGATTAGATGCTGCATTATGTGGCATCTGACCTGGATCCAAACTGTTTGCAAATATAGGTGATTTAGTATAAGGGTGCTTGAAACCCTGCTTAAACCTTCAGTAAAACAGTATAACCTGAATAAAGCGGCAATGAATCCTGCATAAAGCAGCAATGAAAAAATCCCTATGGTGAATCCCTATGGTCAGTTTTAGTTTTGATATTAACAATTTTGAGAGAGAATCACCAGGAGATACTAAAAAACAAATATCAAAGCTGTGGGCCTAGCAGTTTTTTACAAGAAGATTGTTTAAAGTTTTTCACTTTTTTAAATAAATTACAATAAGTAGTCCACTTGAAAGTTTCATTTTAACAATTTCTGTAGAGAAGCATCCAAGGAACATCATGAGCAGTTTGAATCCGCCCTACAATCCCCGGGTTCAGAGGAGATGTCGTTTGAAGTAAAAGTGAACGGACAGACGGACAGACGGACAGACGTACTACGGACAATGAGCGGTCACAATAGCTCACCTTGAGCCTTCGGCTCAGGTGAGCTAATAAATTAGGAGATTTTTCTCATTGTCAAATCGGTGGTTGCTTAAAACAGGATGAAAATAAAGCAGAATGCTCCTATAGGATTTTCTGCTTTACTTAATCCTACTTTAAGCTTCAAACTGTTTTTTATCTTCAGTAAATCTTCGTTCGAGTTGTTGTAACAGCAATATTTAACTGCATTTTGTGTACTTCTCATATAATAGACAATTATCAATCAATTGTACCGATATATGTATGCAAGTTTCCAATGTGATTTTGTATTTGCACATACAGTTATCTCTTAATCCTGTCTACCATATCCATATATAAGTTCTACATAACCATAACTCAAAATTAAAACATGTTATGGCCATGTTTTAACTTTAAATAGTGGTAAATTACATTAACCCTTAGCCCGCCATATAAATTGTCGTCTGCTATATTTCTCGTCTGCTTCAAGTTTCAAAGTGCTTCAAAGTTGCTCAAAATTGCTGAAAATGTTGTCCGAGTGTCAAACAGCTTAGATCCGGATGAGACGCGTCTCATCCGGATCCAAGCTGTTTGCATATGGAGCTATAGTCGTGCGTGGCAGGCTAAGGGTTAAGGCAAGTTTGGAGATACTGAGGTTGGATTCTATATATGAGCATGGCCATGAGAAAAAGGACCTTTAAACATTCTGTTTACTTATGCAAACAATGCAGACTCAAGTTACTGTTAGATATATCAGATATCTTAAAAAAGTTATATTAAGATATCTATGTTTGGAAACAAAAGTGTATCCTCAGATCCAGTTTTATACCCTTATTCTATTAATATAGAGTAAGACTATAAAACCCAACTTGAGAGAATCACCTATGATTTGCAACAGTGGAAATCTTGGGTCTACAATGTGTGGATTACAATTTAGCTGTGTAAAGATCATACATGTATTCTGTTTCAAATATTTACTTTTTTGCTAGTTGTTAGTGTATATAAGAATTGATATATGTAGTCTTAATCAAAATGATTTGATTACTGCCATATATGTATAACTGTGATCACTATCTTACAATTATTGATTGAGTCTTATTGCTGTTATAAATATAAAACCTGCATTTATCAAAAAAAAATAACACTCCTAGTTTTTTATGACATTCCTCTACATAGAATTGATCCCTTAACTGCCATGGTGTAATCTGCTCCACCCCTTACCCCATATCCTATTTCTAGATTTGAGCGATTTTTAGCATATTTAATCTATTCCTCCGCTGAAGAAAAAAGTTTGAGTTTATACCCTCATGGACATTTACCAAACAAATATTTTATATAGCCTAGCAGATGATATTTAAAGCAGGCTGAAAGTAAAGCAGAATGTGCCTTAAGGCACATTCTGCTTTACTTTTAACCTGCTTTATGTGATCACCTGTATTTAATGTTACATACAGGTTATTGGGTAAAGGGTTAAAACAGGTGGAAGTAAAGCAGACTGCGCCTTAATCCATTACCCCATAAATATGGCTGTTTACGCCTTAAATTTATTCCTCCACTGGGGAAAATAGTTCCAATTTATACAGCTATGAATTATTTTGAATATGCATCATGAGAAATATTTTCTATATTCTAGCAGATAGAAGGTTAAAGCAGGATGAGAGTAAAGCACTTTCAACCGTCTTTAAGTAGTCATATGTCTTAACAAGAGCACTGCAAACGGTACATAATACGCCTACTGGCAGCCTTTTATAGCATATATCCGAGTACATCAATGGCAGATAACTCTGCAGCAACAAATCAAATGAACCTAAAAATTGACTTGGCTTCAGATTTTTGTGTATATAACATTTAAGTGAAGTTTCATGAATATCCTTCAAACGGTTTTCTGGAAAAACTTCAGACAAGCCAAATGTTGACGGACGAACAAACTGACGGACTGGGCCATGCCAATATACGACCACCTTCAGGTGGGTGTATAAGACTAGAAACAGGCTATGGGGTAAAGGGTTAAGCTGCAATCTGCTTTACTTTCAGCCTGCTTTAAGTTACCATCTGTTGGGATATACAGAATGTTTCTTATGGTACATATTCATAAAGCTGGATGAGCTTCAGCCTTCTGTAGCCTAAAATTGTGTTGCATGGCATCTCATCAGGGGCACATTTCATAAAACTTAATACGACACATGTTGTCTTAATTTAGATTATAAGTCTCAATTATTATGTATTTCTCCATTTAATCCTGTCTTGTGACATCTTTTTGGAATCATCTTGAAAGGACGATTCCAAAGAGATGTCACAAGACAGGATTTGATAGAGAAATCAGAAATTAAATGTATTTAAAAAGTTTGACATACAACTGTCTTTGTCGTACAAAGTTTTATGAAACAGGTCCCAGGATCCAAACTGTTTGCAAAGGTTATCATGGTATACTAAGAGTTAAAAGGACACATACTTAACTGGTCTACATTTCAATTCAGAGTTTAACCCATTTCCCCATAAATACACCTTTTTATGACTCTAATTTATTCCTCCACTGAAGAAAATAGTTCCAATTTATACAATAATGAATATGCACCATAAAAAACATATAATATATCCTAGCAGATAGTAGCTTAACTCTTAGCCCGCCAAATAAATTGTCGTCTGCTATATTTCTCGTCTGCTTCAAGTTTCAAAGTGCTTCAAAGTTGCTCAAAATTGCTGAAAATGTTGTCCGAGTGTCAAACAGCTTGGATCCGGATGAGACGCCGAGTTACTCGGCGTCTCATCCGGATCCAAGCTGTTTGCATATGGAGCTATAGTCGTGACTGGCAGGCTAAGGGTTAAGGCAGGCTGAAAGTAAAAGCAGGATGCGCCCTTAGGGCGCATCCTGCTTTACTTTCAACCTGCTTTAAGTCATTAGATGTCTTCAAAACTAGAAACAGGCTATGGGATAATGGGTTCATGAGGGTACTAAAGTAATCAAACAACACACCATCAACTTTTTGTGCATGTATTTCAAAGTTCACATGATTTAACAAAATACATGAAATTTGAGCATTATTTACATAAACCTGTAATAACATTTGTAATATCATTGTGTACACCCAAACTACAGTATTCACATATTAAATTCATTATTAATATTTTATAAATAACTTGAACAAACAAAAATTGATTTTCACGTGCTGTTCTGAACAACAAATTTTCTATAGAGTGCAACCCCTATAAACCTTTTCCTTGGTCTGGAAAAGCTAATTTTCAGAGGTTTTACTGTATTTACAGGGCTACCATTTCTCCGGATTTTTCCAAAATCTTCAGATTTTTATCATAGCAGATGGTAGCTTAAAGCAGACTGAAAGTGAAGCAGAATGCACCTTATGGCATATTCTGCTTTACTTTCAGCCTGCTTTAAGTGGACATGTGTCTTCAAACTAAACATAGACAATGTCGTAAAGGGTTCAAGGTACAATTCATAAAATTGTACTATTCGTAAAATTGCACTTACGGTAAAAAAAAAGGAACATTTGTAAATCTTTGGATTTTTCATGACCAATGGCAGCCCAGTGTATTTCAGTTAACAAGATAACAAACAAAGTTTATACATCAGTTGTGGTGTAAAAACCTGTACCTACATAAAAATCAATTACACCGGAAATAATTGAATCCATAATTGATTCCTATAATTGATAAATCGTTAAATGCTATATTCGAGACGGCACTCAAGATCATGGGACTTCCGATACCTGTACTTTGGGCAATTGAAAGCTGCCTCAGGTCCCCCAGAGAGTCTAGGGGCAAATCCCAAAGGGGATAATTGGGGCCAGACCCCCTACCATAAGAAGAAATTGATGTTATAGTCAGCTTCATTCACCCATCCTAAGCATGACTTGCCTAATATTTGCAAACAGTTTGGATCCAGATCAGATGTGTCTTATATGGATCCAAACTGTTTGTCACTCTTCTTTAACTTTTCTTCTGTTTCAAAAGCATGAATACTAATTTTTGTTTTTTTAGCAGACAATATATTTGCTGAAGCAGAAGACAATTCAGCATGATAAGAGTTAATAAACAACTGACTAGAACATGGCAATATTTAAATATCCCTGTAAAGGGGCCATGAAATCATTCACTTTACCTATTAGCTTGTTAGCCACGTAACAGTATGGACCCTGATGAGACGTCCCAAAAAGTGGCGTTTCATCAGGATCAACGTTTAACACTGACATTGTTTTTGAAAAGATTTTTAGAAAATTTTATTTTTTAGAGCTGCAGACAAATAAAAATAAATAAATTACCAAGCATGCAAAGAGTTAAATGAAGAATAAAACATTGGAATAGCCAATATCTTTCCTCCCACTGAATATTCATATAACGAGAGCACTGCAAACGGTACATAATACGCCCACTGGCAGCCTTTAAGTTATAGACCATCTATCTGAGTACATCAAGGGCAGATAACTCTGTAACAACAAATTGATCTACATTGTTTCAGAATATTGCCAATATAATTATGCTTCTAGCAGGAGAAGGGTTAATTTCAGTTTCATGCCATTCCACTTTGATGAATGAATGAAATGAATAAATAAATGACTTTATTTAACGAGGGTTACTCATTTATAGTCAATAAATCCCCCATGAGACCCTCCATAAAAGTATTACATACATAGATCCAGGGCTGCCATTTCTCCGGATTTTTCCTAAATCTTCGGAATTTTCCCCAGTACATAGTAGCTTAAAGCAGGCTGAAAGTAAAGCAGAATGCGTCTTAAGGCGCATTCTGCTTTACATACAGCCTGCTTTAAGTAGTCGCAAGTCAACAAAACAAGAATCAGGCTATGGGGGAAATGTACGATTCGTAAAATCACACTTGAAAAATGCAAGTTTAGAATTCTTAGGATTTTTTATGTCAACTTATGGCAGCCCTGTAGATCTCCTATAGCTTTAACCCTTATCCTGCTGGAATGTCGACTGTTTTGAAATTGTCGTCTGCAAATTTTGTAAAAATCAGATTTATGCAATTTTAAATTGCAGAAAACTAAAGACGAGTGTCAAACAGACCTGTTGATTTATTTGATTGGTCCTTCAAAGTGATTTAACTAATGAAACAAGGGTTGCAAAACACTATGCCCCCTGATGTGACCACAACTTCTAAATGACATTGACCATTGTCCGACATGACCCAATTTGTACTGTGGTCAAAAGCTTCTTGAATTGAGTACACATGCCACAGGATTATTAAGTCTCTACCACATGTAGTTCCAAAATCATGGCCCAGCCTATTCGACCTCTAAATGACATCTACAAGACCTTGTTCAGACATGACCAAAGTTGTACTGAAATCAAGAGCTTCTTGAGTTGATTGCTTCTTGAGTTGAGTACATACTGGGTATGCCAAATATGAATTCTCTATCACATATAGTTTACAAACTATGGCCAAGGTTACAGTCAAACAAACAAATAGACAAGGTAAAAACAATATGCGACCGACAGCGGCAGAGGTACAAAAAGACAAACTTCAAAATTATTTTAAAATGTGAGTTAACAGAGTTAACGAAATTTGAATGACTTGATGAAAACAGTTCGTCACAAAATCTTAAATCCAACCTGCAAGAACATTAGACTGGCACTAGTTTGTATATATGCACCAATTACAAGCAATGTACCTGAGAAGAGTATGCTTGCTGTATGCAAACAGTGTACACCCACATCTGGCCCAGCGCTTATATAGCATTTGAGTTGAGTATGGGTGTGTTCTCAAGCATTTGATAGGTCAGATTTGAGCCTAGGCTCAAATCTGACCAATCAAATGCTTGAGAACCATTTCAGACTCAATTCAAACGCTTTACAAGCATTGACCCTGATCAGGGTCTGCACTACTTTTCATTTTTGAATATATTGTAAAACAATCGTTCATATGGTAGTCAAAGAAAAGCCTAGACTTCACTAGAAACGGAATTTGTCCGTTTGAAATTCCATGGATCAATATTAACTCTTGCATGCTGGGTAACTTATACGTCTGCAACAATTGTCGTCTGCTATTGTTCTAAAAATAAAAAATTTAATTTTCTTTTCAAAAACAGGGTCACTATGTCAAGCAGCTTGGATCCTGATGAGACGCCGCATTATGCGGCGTCTCATCTTGATCCAAACTGTTTGCACAGATAATCACCATTCCGCCACTAGCGCGCGCTGTAAGTTAAAACCACCATTAAATTAACCAATTACCCCATAGCTTGTTTCTTGTTTTGAAGGTAGTTTACCACTTAAAGCAGGTTGAAAGTAAAGCAGAATGCACCTTAATGCACATTCTGCTTTACTTTCAGTCTGCTTTAAGCAACCATCTGCTTGGAAATAGAAAGTATTCTTTACATATTCTTAAAAAGACGTATTTATGGGTTATTAGAATAACGGTTCAGAATGAATAGCTTTTAACTCCTTTGTAGTTCGGCGACTTGTGGTAGTTCTTCATATTGTTGAGACTTCCTATCCTTCTACTGTAGGCCTTCAGGAACTCGATGTCAGCGTGGACGTATTCTGACGGGAACTTGTAGCTGGTGGTCTGAAGGGCGTGGTACAGTGTTAGGTCTGCATAAGTCAGTGTATTGCCCACAGCATACCTGGGAAGAAACAAAATAAAAACTATGTGCAACACTTGCAATACAGGGCTCCAGATAAGAGGGAGTAAACTGAAGGAATCCAACATTTTCTAACTCAGTTTAGCACGATTCGAGACGATTCTAATGAGCAGTAACACCATGCGATTTGGTGCTGAAATGAGTGAGAAAATTTTGGATTTTTTCAGTTTACTCTCACTTATCTGGAGCCCTGTAAATATACCATTTCCAAACAGCTTGATTCGGATGAAATGCCATATAACTTGGGTATGGGATCCAAATCCCAGCTGATGGTCACATTAAGTGATTGCATGTAATTTCAATGACAATAGCAAATACAAGTACCAATCTATAAACCCATTACCCCATAAATACGCCTTTTTACCCCTTTTATCTATTCCTCCACTGAATAAAATAGTTCCAATTTATACAGCCAAGAATATGTACAATAAGAAATATTTGCCATATTCTAGCAGCTGGTAGCGTAAAGCAGTTTGAAAGTAAAGCAGAATGTGCCTTAAGGCACATTCTGCTTTTCTTATAACCTGCTGTAAGTTGTCAACTCCTTCAATACTAGAAACAGGCTATGGGGTAAAGGGTTAAGCAACGGTCAATTTACTCTAGGCCTCAAAAACTAATTAGCCACTACTTGAGTTTGGTGCCTCTGTATGAGCACAGGTCAGCATATTGCCTGATAAGCAGGCGTGAAAAAAGCTAATTTACCTTTATAGACCTGCCAAGGGGTTCCAATCAAAGGAGAGTTTTGAAACACTAAAGGAATAGGGAAACTGCTGGAACCAAGCAGCAGTGCCCATAAACAGAAGTTTCAGGCTAACCCTTTACCCCATGAAAGCTCCTTTCATCACTTTTAATTTGTTCCTCCACAGAAGAAAATAGTTCCAATTTATACAAACACAAAAATATACAATAAGAAATATTTTCTAAATCTTAGCAGATAAAAGCCTAAAGCAAGCTGAAAGTAGAGCAGAATGCGCCTTAAAGGCGCGTTCTGCTTTACTTTCAACCTGCTTTAAGAAGTCACCTGTCTTCAAAACTAGAAACAAGCTATGGGGTAATGGGATAACAGAGGTAATACTGTATTTGCTTAACTCCCACTTTTCATTTTAGTTTCCTCCTTCTTTCTCCTATAACACTCACCCCTTTCCTTTGTTGTTCTTTTTCAGCAGCTCTTCAAGGAAACTTAACCACATTGGAAGTCTGTCCTTGACAAACCTCTGTGCAAATACCCCAAACCCTTGCTCACTAGGTAGTTCCTCCCTGGTCATCACACTGTTCCCATAGGTAATAAAGCCACCTAAATTGAAAAGACAAATACAGTCGAACTTCGATATATCGAACTCGTTTAACTCGAACTATCCGATAGTTCGACATATGACCTGCATTATTTCATGCTCGGTTAGGTCGAACATACCCATTTTTCAAAGTTAAAACGTGGCTAAGCCACGTTTTAACTTTGAAATACGGGTATATTCGACAAAACCGACTTCGAGTTTTCGAAGTTCGACTGTACAGTAAAACCTCTCTATTACGACAACTAAATTGTCTTAATTATTAGGTATTTTAGACAGGCGACTGCTAAAAGCAAGGTGACAGTAAAACAGAAAGCTCCTGAAGGAGCTTTCTGTTTTCCTGTTACCTTGCTTTTAGCTGTCACCTGACTTTTATACAATTAGTTAGCCTTCTTTTAGTGGTCGTCATAGAGAGGTTTTACTGTATAATTTTATTTTAACACATTACTCTATAGATATTCCTTTTTATGCACATAATTTATTTCTTCAATGAAGAAAATTGTTCTGCTTTATGCAGTCATGAGTATCATAAGAAATATTTGTCAAATCCTAGCAGATGATAGCTTAAATCAAACTGAAAATAAAGCAGAGTACACTTCTTTAGGGCGAGTTTAGCTTTACTTTCAACCTGATTTAAATGGTCACCTGTCTTCAAAATTAGAAACAGACTACAGGGTAACGGGTTAACTCTTTCCACCCTGAAACTTAAAATGGACAATTCAAGTTCCCAGTTTAGTCAAATCCATTTTAACTATTCAGGGTTGTTTTTAGACAATATATTGTAATATGACAAATAGTGAAGACCCAGATCAGAGGGCTTCATCAGGAGCCCTCTTATCCAGATCTTCAGTTTGTATGTGACATGTGTACTCTTCTCAGGTACCCTGTTTGCAAATGATGCATATATGCATGACTAGGGTTCAAAGGATTAACAGGCACAATAACAAATTATGGGTTGATTTTTTTTTCTGTAATTAGAAATGCGCAATTCAATGAAGCAAAGCAAAAAAATTATTTCTGGAGAGCAGATCCATAAGCCCTGCCTACTCTGAGAATATATCCACACCTCTCGAGAAATAGCATTTACACGAATTAAACGTCATTTTTTACAATGGATTTAAATGGGGCGAATGTAAATATTACAATGTAATTCTCACCTTCAGTTAGGAACTCATAACAGTACTGACAGATCTGGTCAGCCTGAAGTTTGTCTTCAACAGTTACAGGGCTAAGTGCATATTCCTCCCCGATATATCGACAGATGACCACTGCATGGGATATCTCTTCTTCTCCTGGAAAATAGGAACAGACTCACAATGCAGTAAATATTCAAGATATACAGTAAAACCTGTATTCAATGGCTACACCTAAAGAAACATGATATTAACCATTTATTCCATAGATACCCATTTTAATGCGATGGCTTAAAGCAAAGTGGCAGTAAAACAGAAAGCTCCTTCAGGAGCTTTCTGTTTTACTGTCACCTTGCTAAAATTAAGCAGTCACCTGTAGTAAACACCAAATACTTAACACAACTTAGTGGTTGTAATAGGTTTTTTTTTCTTTCTGTTTTACAGACGCATTGCTAAAATTAAGCCGTCACCTGTGATAAATAACTAAACTTAACCCAATTAAGTGGTAGTAATAGGGTTTTATAGTCAAACAACTAGGTCTGACGTGTCAAAGGTCAGCCGAGTCCATTTTATAGGGATAACAGCATTCCGCATGTTCTCGGACCATTTTTTAAACAGTCGAGTTTAGTATATTAGCTACAAATGAAGGCGGAATTGTTGTCAGCTGTTTAGCGCAGTAGGCAAAGTGTAGGTACCCAGAGTGCATTGTGATAATAGTATTTTTGTTCTGCGTGGGTTCGAATCCCGCGTCAACCTCAAACTTTATTTTAATCTAGAATGAATAGTAAAGCATTATCTTATTTCATATTGTATTATACTGACTATTTATGCACATGTTCTTCAATGTTGAAGAAGGGTTGCATTAGTTTGAGTTCGAGTCCTATATTAGCCATAATTTCAAAAACAAAGGGATGATAAAATACAAATATCAAAACAAGTTTTAGTTGTTTTATTGAGGGGGCTTTCTGCATTACTTAAATGCAATGTAATTACAGAATCCTTAATATTGTTTTAGCCAAAAAAATAGTTTAGGTTGATGCAAGACTCGAACCCGCGCTTGATAAAATGTTTCTCGGTCATGCTTCCTTTCAGCCCTACGTCTTATGCACTACGCTATGTATCCGATAACCAATTCGTTTATTGTTTGTACAAATAACTAAAACTTTTCATTTAAAATTGCCACGAGGATATCCGAAATGCTGATCTCCCTTATAAATGGACTCGGCGACCCCGTGACACGTCTAACCTAGTTGTTTGACTATAACTGTGTCATTGTTTACCTTTTCTGATTATGGGTAGTGTTGGCGGACTACAGTGTACATCAGGACTGTCACAGTCTGTGTATGGAACATTGGCAATCTCGAGAACCAGTCTAACTAGACCAGCCATACCAGCACTCCTCGCATCATATACCAACTGCCAAATGTCTTCTGATAATTCCCTACACAAAACAGTAAAAAAATATCAAAGTTCAGAAAAACCTCTCTATTATGACCACTAAATTATGTTAAAGGCACAATCCTATTTAAAACGCGCAATTTCTTATATATGTGCATTTTCTATGTATTAAAACTAAGTGAAATCGCGTGTAAGAAGCCTGACATATGCCACCACTTCGTAAAGAATTCTACCTAAATGTGTCGAATTCTTATCGTGATGGTTTACATTTTAAGCGGGTTTGTTTACAAATAATACCAACGGTGGTTCCGGTAAAGGTCACGTGATTGATACGGAGCGCGGCGATAATTCATATACACTGTGCGCAAAGCCGAGCAAAGCTGGAGCATTTACGTAATAATTCGTCTTCGATCGAATGTCAACAAAACAGATTTAAAAGTCGACTTGTTTCCACCAATTTTACGGGGTTTTGTGCAATGTTGCCTCCATAATCATCGGGGATTACTTCTTTTTATAGGTTTAGATTACGAATGTGCCTACATTTTTCAGGTTTTAAAAGTGCGCGATTTTGGCAATTTGACAGTAATGTTGGGACTTTAACTATTAGGTGTATGAATGAATGAATGAATGGTGTTTTATGGCCCATCAACACAAACTATTAGGTGTTAAAGACAGGTGGTTGCTTAAAGAAAGGTGAAAGTAAAACAGAAAAGCTCCTTTAGAAGCTTTCTGTTTTACTTCTATTTTGCTTCAAGCTGTCATCTTGTCTTTCGTACTATCAATTAGCCTTTGTTTTAGTGGTCGTAATAGAGAGGTTTTATTGTATATCCTGAAACTTCAAATGGGCAATTCCAATTTCTGGCTAGGTTTACATAGCTAATGTTTTACTACTATGAGTTGTTTTTACAATGTAGTGAAAGTATACAAAACAGTGCAGACCCTGATCAGAAGACTCCTTCAGACATGCACTTATCTTGGTCTACACAGTTTGCATAGGGCATATGTACTCTTCCCAGGTACACTGTTTGTAAATGATGCATAGACACATCATTAGGCAGGTACGTACTAAAAGCAGATTAAATGTAAAGGAGATATTTCCCTATGGGAGATTTCTGCAGTATTTAACCTTCTTAAATCTTTAAGCTGCCAGCTGTTAGAATATATGAGAAAAAAGCAGGGCTCTAGAATAGGAGGGAGTAAACTGCACAAATCCAGTATTTTCTCACTTATTTAGCATCAAATCTGTTACTACTCATTAGAAACCATAGGGTTTAAAGTAGAAATAAAGATTTTAGTTTTTGAAATACCCCCCTTAAATGGAGCTCTGTAAAAAGCTTTCAATAACAACTTACCCCAAAGACATCACTTTGTTTGGACTTAGGGCAACAGCTAGTGGTGTTTGGATCTCAATAGGGCTTGTCTCTTGCACTTGATCTTTGGACTTAATGGCTGTCAGTCGTATACTAATCTTCTTACCGCCTTCCTTCTCATCAACTTCCTCAGTCACTGTGACCTCATTGTCAGCCTGAATATCCCCTACTTCCATATCAACACTAAGTTCACTTCCATCTATTTTCTGTTTCTTAGCGATCGGAGAACCAATGTCACTGTTTTCTGCAACTCTCTTTTGAGTTGAAAAGTCTTTCTCCTCCGCTGACGTCCCTTCATCATCTTCATCATCGAAGCCGCCGTCTTGGTACTCGGCCTCTTCATCATAGTCGTCAAGGTCACTGTTATCTATGAGTGGAGGAATGGTGTAAGATTCATCGTCCGAGTCTGCTACAATACCCTGGAGCTCGGCCATGAGGCCGCGGGGATGGGTGCGCCCAGTGAAGTGGGCCTGGAGGTTATCAAAGGAACACTGGGCTTTAACAACCATCCTCATAAGGTGGTAGCACTGCTTACATATGAACAGTCTCTTAGGTCTGGAAAGAAAGTCACTATCAGTGAAACCAGTGATAATTTTACCTGTGCATCCTGATTCCTATACTCATTAAATTTGCCAGAGACTCTTTATTTGAAAAATTGTGAGTCCCATGGACCCATAGCTTTTCTAACCTTTATTAACCCATTACTCCATATTACACAATTTTATGCCTTTAATGTATTCTTAGGATCCCGATCCACTGAAGTGAATAGTTCCACTTACATAATGTGCAACATCAGAAATGCTTTCTATATCCTAGCAAATAAGTGCTTAAAGCAGGTTGAAAGTAAAGCAGAATGTGCCTTAAGGCACATTCTTCTTTACTTTCAACCTGCTTTAAGTGTTCACCTATTTTCAAAACTAGAAATAACTTGTGGGATATTGGGTTAATTTTTCACGTCAAGGACTCAATGTTAGTCTCAAGGACCCATTGTTTTACAGAATGTGCATCCCGAAGACTCATTCATCTGATTTCTAAAAGTATCACTGTGAAACATCTTACCCCAACTCTAAAACCATACATGAACCATTTACCCAACAGCCTGTTTCCAGTTTTAATCCAGTACCCAATAGTATGATTCTAATATTGAAAGTGAGTGACCACTTAAAGCATGTTGAAAGTCAAGCAGAATGTGCCTTAAAGCGCATTCTGCTTCAGTTTCAACCTGCTTTAAGCTAGAATGAGCTGGAATACAGAAAATATTTCTACGTAACATATTCATAACTGTATAAAGTTGACCTGTATTATTCATTGGATGAATAAAGTAATGGCTTGACACATTTTTGGCTCGGAGAGCTAGATATCGAATCCTAATGTATGAAATTGGTGCGAGTCTAGCTCCCCCTACAAACAAATCCTATCATACAGGGTTTACATATGCTATAACAGAGCTGGGTTAATGCTGGGTACGTAACTATCAGATAAACCGTGTACATGTAGCAGAACTGCGTACTCAGGATCCTGGGTCTGTACCTGTGGCAATTTAAGCACCGTATTTACTCCCTTGTAATAAATATTCACCTAGTAGTCATAGCAGACGATGCATTAAAAGACATGCACAGTACAAATTTATTTAGGGTCTTAAGCGCTGCAGGTTTCTGCTTAATGCATGGCAATGGTAATGCAGAAACTCCATAATTAGCTTTCTGCATTACTTTGTTCTACATTAAACTGAAAGTCCGAGCCTGCAGTACTACAGTACTTTGATTCTACATCTTATTGTCTTGGGAAATTATAACGTCTTCTGTACTGTAGCATTAGTGTCCGCAATAGTACATCATGTTTTGAACCATTTACCCTATAGCCCTTTCTTTATTTTGGAGACAGATGACAGCTTAAAGCAGACTGGAAGTAAAGCAGAATGTGCCTTAACCCATTCCCCCATTAATACGCCTGCGTTAAGGCACATTTTGCTTCACTTTGAATATGCTTTTAGCTACCATCTTCTAGGATATAGGATATATTTGTTATGGTACATGTTCGTGACTATATAATTGGAACTTTTTTCTTCAGTGGAAAAATAAATGCACTTACAGGTACACAGGGCTCCAGATAAGAGGTACCCGGTAGTTATTTCAACAAATCCAACATTTTCTCACTCATTTTAGCACCAAATCCTATGGTGTTACTACTCATTAGAATCGTCTCGAAGAGACGATTCTAATGAGTAGTGACAACATAGGGTTCAACTCAGAAATAAAAATTTTAGTTTTGAAAAACTACTCTTATCTGGTGCTCTAGGTACATGTACTTCTATGGGGTAAAGGGATAATGACTGACAGGTCAGTAAAATCAGACTGTACTGGTATATATCTTATCTAAATCACTTGGTATGTTAATTGTGATAGTCAGTTACAAAATAGATAATGATGAGGTGATATTATATTACTTCCTAGATATTGAACCATCCATAAACTTCATCTCCAATATGATTGAAATGTACAGTGAACCCATAATTATGTTCAAAATTGGCAGCATACAATCAGAGCTCCAGATAGGGGGAGTTTTTCAAAAACTAAAATCTTTTATTTCTGTATAAAACCCTATGGTGTTACTACTCATTAGAATCGTCTCGAAGAGACGGTTCTAATGAGTAGTTACACCATAGGATTTGGTGCTGAAATAAGTGAGTAAATGTTGGATTAGTTCTGTTTTCTCCCTCTTATCTGGAGCCCTGTACTATGAGCATTATGATTTGTGACTTATGATAACTACAGTAGTTATCAGTTAGGTAAGACCGTGCAGTGTTAACTATCACTACTAAAGATAGGAATTAGTCCAGTATTTGTTATATTAGCAAGCCCTGTACACTTCAAACTTAATTTTTGATTGCTGAAAAGAATTGTTCAGAGGATATTGACAACATGGCAACTGCCAGAGAATGTGGAGGATCGAAGTTTTCACACCGTTCAGGATCTGAGGATTTCAATGACCTGGTATGCCAGCCCTGCCAGCTTGATGGAAAGTTACAAGAGGCAATGGGAATGTGTACTGACTGCCAGGAATATTTGTGTCAGAGATGTTTTGACGTGCACATTTTACCAACACCCACGAGAAACCATAAACTGTTGGACAAGAAGCAGATGGTACAGAGGCAGGTGTCTCTGAAGAAAGAAGACAAGTGCTCTGAGAAATGTGCTGTACATGAGGATAAAATCGTTGAATATTACTGCATAGATCATTGCCAGTTAGGATGTAGTGTCTGCATAACTTTAGACCACAGGTCATGTGACAATGTGACATATATTCCTCATGCAACTAGAGACCTTGCCAACAATGAAGAATAAAAACAAGCTGAAAGTCAACTGACATCGGTGGTGAAGAGAGCTAAGAAAGTGACTGAAGAACACAAACAGACAACTAAATCCATTGAAACGACCAGTTCTGAGGCAGTAAAGATGGTGTGGGAGTTCAGAAAAGAAATAAACGAAACCCTGGACAAGATTGAGTTTGATCTGGTCAAAAGCTGCAAAACGCGCAAGGGGAAAGAAATAAAGAAAATGACACAGATTGTTGATAAACTAACAACAGCACGAAAAGACTTGGAACTACTACAAACAATGACAGAAACATACAAAAACAACAAACAGAACTGCAACTTGTACATAGCTATGATGAAAGCAAAGGATAAACTCACATCAGTTAAGGAAAGACTGACAGAAGCAGACATAGAACAATTTTCAATAAACAGTCAGATCAAGTTTGTTCCCAACAAAATAACTCTCAATTCATTGAAGAGCTCAGAATCATTTGGAAAACTGTCAAAGTCAAGTCTTCTAAGTGTTGTTATACAGGATCAAGTAAGAACCACTATTGGACAGACAGAAGCACTAAGTGTTATGAGAAGGAGTGAACCAAAGGCTGAACATGTCCAGGACATTAATGTTAAATTAAGGAAAGACACTACCTATGAAAAATCTGGATTAGGTGTTCTACCTGATAATAGGCTTTTAGTTACTGACTTGTCACTTCACTCAGCCTTTGCGTTCTAAAAATAATGGAAATGTTAACCCATTACCCAATAAATACGCCTTTTTACGTCTTTAATTAAGTCGTCTACTGAAGAAAGTAGTTCCACTTTATACTGCAACAAATAAAAATCATTAGAAATGTTTTCTATATTCTAGCAGATAATAGCTTAAAGCAGGCAGAAAGTAAAGCAGAATGCGCTTTAAGGCGCATTCTGCATTACTTTCAACCTGCTTTAAGTGGTCACATAATTTCTAAACTAGAAACAGGCTATGGGGTTATGGGTTAAATTGATGGATACAAAGAAAGGACAGGTCATCACGCATCTGACATTTTTCTCAGCCCCAATTGATGTTACCATGATAACAAACAGCCAAGTAGCAGTCGCTTTAATACGTGAAAAGAAAGTAGCCATAGTCAATGTAGCACCTACTGCCATGACCGTAGACAGAACACTGGATATGGAGGGAGAATGCCGGGGTGTGGACTATAGAGATGGTAAACTGGCTGTGAGTGTCATTCATCCTCACAAAGTAAAAGTCCTCACATTGGAGGGTAGAGTTTTGTATACAATAGAGAATAGAAGGGCATGGGAGAGAGGACAAGATTGGTTTGACTGTCCTTGTAATGTGGTGTTTAGCCATGACAGTACTTCCCTGTATGTGTCTAACGCTGGTAAAGATAGTAATAGTGTGGTACACATGAATTTAGATAATAGTGTGGTACACATGAATTTAGATAGGACGGTACTGGGTAGGTATACAAACAGGGAGCTGGTAACGCCTTGGGGATTACTCACCGACAGCAGTGGCAATGTTTATATATGTGGAGGGGACTCAAACAACATCCATCAGATAACTCCAGACTGCAGGAAAATACAAGTGTTACTGTCTCAGGCGGATGGTTTGGACAGTCCAAAGTCTATCAGCTACAGTGAAGCAGTCTATGATGTATGTAGGAATGAGTGAAAATGTGGTCAGAGTGTACAAACTGACTTATGGCTCCAAGTGAATATACAGTCGAACCTCATGGCTTAGCCAAATTTTAACTTTGAAATGTTCAACTAAAGTGAGCATTGCCCATTGGGTCTTCTATTGAATGGTCCACTTAACACATTACCTAATACCGCATAATTAAGCCTTTTAACCACTTTAATTTATTCCTCCACTAAACAAAATAGTTACTCTTTATACAGTCATGACTATGTACCATACAAGAAAATTTCTATATTCAAGCAGATGGCAATTTAAAGCAGACTGAAAGTAAATCAGAATACACCTTTTAAGGCGTGACTTGCTTCACACAGAGCTCCAGATAAGGGTAGTTTTTCAAAAATTAAAATCTTTATTTCTGAATTAAACCCTATGGTGTCACTACTCATTAGAATCGTCTCTTCGAGACGATTCTAATGAGTAATAACACCATAGGATTTGGTGCTGAAATTGGTGAGAAAATGTTTGATTTGTTGAAAAAACTTCCTCTTATCTGGAGCCCTGTTCACATTCAACCTGCTGTAAGATCTCACCTGTTTTCAAAACTAGAAACAGGCTATGGAGGAATGGGTTTATACATAATTGACTGTATCCTTATTGACAAAGGGGAAGGCTGTAACAAATGAAAATTGAGCATGTGGCAGGGCTCCAGATAAGAGGGAGTTAACTGAACAAATTCAACATTTTCTCACTCATTTCAGCACTAAATCCTAGTATGGTGTTACTACTCATTAGAATCATCTCTTTGAGACGATTCTAATGAGTAGTGACACCATAGGGTTTCATGCAGCAATAAAGATTTTAGTGTTTGAAATACTCTCCTTATCTGGAGCCCTGATGTGGCCTAGCACATTTGCTCTGATATTTTAGCCACGCCATGAGGAAAACAGACTTACTACAAAATAACACAATGTAGACCAAGACCTAGCGCTCATCTCAATCTCGGTATCTGATCAAGGATCTAAATTAGCAAATATCTACAGTAACTCCCCTTATCCAATGCAGGAAGATTTTCTCATGGCATGATTTAAGCTGTTTGTCACTCATCATTTGTTTTCCTGTCAAAATGTCCATTATGTCACATTGAGAAAAACAGCAGACGAAAATTTTAAGCAGACGATATTGAAGCAGTAAATGCATTAGACATGATTGTCCTGTTTAGGGAACTGCGGTAAGGGTTGTTGTAAGGAGGGAGTCATTGTTGAGAGGGCAGTTGTACAGAGGGAACACTGTAGTTTGAATGTGGTTTACAGTTACATTGCTAACTATTGGTTTGCATAATGAAATTTAGTTATGTACTGTGTGATCTGAAATTGGATAGGATTACCAAAGACTTAGAGCATGTTATTAGTTAAACTTGGATGTATTCATTCAATGTATATAAATGTACAAGTATATTGAAATAATAAAATATTATCAACCTTTTCTCGCCATAGAATGTGTTCAGTGTTTAAGACATGTGATTGCTTAAAGCAGGTTGAAAGTAAAGCAGACAGCTCCTTAACCCTTTACCCCCATAGAAGCTCCCTTTAGACCATTTAATTCATTGTCCCCTGAAGAAAATAGTTCCAATTTATACAGTCATGAACAGGTACCAAAAGAAATATGTTCTATGTATACCCTAGCAGATGGTAGCTTAAAGCAGGCTGAAAGTAAAGCAGAATGCCCCTTAAGGCGCATTCTGCTTTACTTTCAACCTGCTTAAAGTGGTCGAATGTCTCTAAAATTAGAAATGGGCTATTGGATAATGGGTTAAAGAGCATTCTGCTTTACTTTCAATCATGCTTTCAGTATTCACTTATTCACCTGTCAAGACGCAAGGAACCCCCCTCTTTTTGAACCCTTTTCCCACATAGTTTGTTTACAGAGTTTAAAACAGGACTGGTTGCTTAAATCATGCTGAGAGTAAACAAGAAAGCTCCTTCAGGAGCTTTCTGCTTTACTTTCAGTCATATTCAAACATCCATCTGTTAGGACACAGGAACATGTTCCTACAGTTTTTTTTAACAGATAGAAATATGAAAAGGCATACCTAGGAGGAATAGGTAAAGGCGTCAAATGGAAACAGGAAATAAATAAATAAAGGCATCATAGGCGCTACATTGGGGTAAAAAGTTAACCCTTCCTCTATGGATTAGGAAGCACATTTGAGCATGTCTATCTAAACCTCCATAGAAGCACCACAACAAAATATTTATTGAAGCTGTTAAATACAGGTTGTAGCTTAAAGCAAGATGAAAGTGAAGCAGAAAGCTCCTACCTCCCATTAAGCCATACTGACTCATTTTGACTCATTGCGCTATAGCCTCATACTGACTCATTTTGACACACTTTAATTAACTAGCATGTATTGAGATAAGCACTAATAATTGTTAATCGCTTATGAGTTAATGGGTTAAAGACTGTTAGATACAGGTAATTTGCACACATGGCTATAGAAGAAACAAAATGGCCATTACAGCAATATAGCAAGCCGCTTGTCTTTACTTACGACAATCCAAACAAGCTCTCTGCCTCGTCCTCTAACATGGTCTCTATACCCTCCATCACTGTCATACCCGAGATGAGGGACATCTCTAGACAGTGGCGGCCATACTTCTGCTTCTTGTCAGGACTCTTACAGAACTCAAGCATACATCCCCAGCATCGACCAGTCTTGTCTGTGGCATAGTTCTCTACAAGGCAAAACAAAGTCTTTAGGAACCCTATTTCCATTTAAACTTCAAATGAACAATTCCAGTTTCCAATTGAGTCTTAGTAGTCACTTTTTGACGACAGGTATTCAGTGTTGAATTGCAACATGACAAACAGTTAAAACCCAGATCAGTGGGCTCCTTCGGGAGCCCTCTGATCTGGGTCTTCACTGATTGCATAGGACAAGTGTACTCTTCACAGGTAAACAGTTTGTAATGAGCATGCAAATGCATGACTAGGGTTCAAAGAGTTACCCAATAGCCTGTTTCTTGTTATATTTTGAAGAGAGGTGACCACCTAAAGCAGGTTGAAAGTAAAGCAGAATGTACCTTATGGTGCATTCTGCATTAGTTTAAACCTGCTTTCAGTAGTTATCGGTCTTCAATACTACAAACCGGCTATGGAGTAAAGGATTAAAAGAATTCCGAGAAATTGTCTGAACCTAAATCGAAACAGCCTGGGTCCAAGGTTATAAAGCTTTCGAGTTGAGTCTCAAGATCATTCTCAAGCATTTGATTGGTGAGATTTGAGAGAAAGCTCATATCTGACCAATCAAATGTTATAGAACAATCTAAGACTCAACGCTTTGGGCATGGACACAACAACTTATTGGACTTTGCCGACATCACTGCCTTCAGAAAAGCACTGCTTTCATCAAATATTTACATTCATTATTATGGCAGTACCTCTGTAGTATTTTCTCCTATCTGTGTTTGAGATCTTGTCAATTCGGTCATGGAGTTGTCTCAAGTTGGATTCTGCCTCAGTCCTCCTGCTGATTGCTTTGCGAAGTACCAGTGTACAGTCTGCAAAAATATGTGTCTACAATATACACATGTGAGCTCCAGATAAAGGGGAGTATTTCAAAAACTAAAATCTTCATTTCTGCATTAATCCTTATGGTGTTACTACTCATTAGAATATTCTCTTCAAGACGATTCTAATAAGTAGTAACACCAAAAGATTTGGTGCTGAAATGAGTGAGAAAATATTGAATTTTTTACTCCCTCTTATCTTATATTTTTCGCATGATAAGGGTTTTAAGCCCTTTCCCAAATAACTAGAGTTTTACCTATGAAAACAGATTGTTACTTCTCGCAAATTCCAAATAAAAAATTGGTTATGTTGGAGAATGAATGACCTGACAAACACTGGTCCAGGCTGATAATAATTATAATTCATTAGAATATACCTCATTTTGTATAGGGTTTACTCAGGGCTCCAGATAAGAGAAAGTAAACTGAACAAAACCAACATTTTTTCACTCATTTTAGCATCAAATCCTATAGTGTAACTACTCTTTGAGACAATTCTAATCAGTAATGACAACATAGAGTTTAATCCAGAAGTAAATATTTTTGAAATACCCCCCTTCTCTGGAACTGTGGTTTACTTAAGACAGAAGTAAAGATTTCAGTTTTTGAAATACTCCCCTTATCTTGAACTCTGCCATTACTCTATAAATATGGATTTTTACAGCTCTAACAAAGAGTAATTTTTAAATAAGAGAAGTGTTTATGGGATGCACATTGTTGAACAAAACATCGAGTTTGTCAGGTTAAAAATAAATGAAGGCCAAAACATTAGTCCATGGGACTTATATTTTCATGATAAATGATTCCCTGTCAAATTTAATGAGTATAGGACTCTTCGAGACAATTCTAAAGAGCAGTAACACCATAGGATTTGGTGCCCTGTAATAGTATAACCCATTATCGCATAGCCTGTTTCTAGTTTTGAAGACATGTGACCACTTAATGCAGGTTGAAAGTTACTAAAAGCTTTAAGGCACATTCTGCTTTACTTTCAGCCTGCTTAAACTACCATCTTGTAGGCATCTACTAGAAAATATAAAATCTTATCTTATGATAAATATTCATAATTGTATGAATTGGAACTATTTTCTTCAGTGAGGAATTAGTTAGAGGCGTAAAAACGGGAAAGGGTTAATACAGATTTGACTGTATCTATCATAACAAAATCAAAGGTTTACGTACCGTGACACATGAAGTTGTTGGCATATCGTTTGAGTACACTCTTGGTCAGAACCCCTTCCATCACTTCTTCTATAGCATCCATAATAGTCACATCTGCCTTCAACCCATCTCCCTTCTTGTCATGAAGCCTACGGTTGAGGCGACTGTGCGTCACGGTTTTGTTTGTCACGTCCTCCGGAGCGTTCAGGCAGTTGAAACAAGTGGTCGTCAGTCTCTTCTTGTTAGAGCCTTTCATGTTGGAAGGAGTCTTTGGTGTTCTCACTGTTATAAGAATCAGGGCTCCAGGTAAAGGAGGGTATTTCAAAAACTAAAATCCTTATTTCTGCTTAAAACCCTATGGTGTCACTACTCATTAGAATCGTCTCGAAGAGACGATTCTAATGAGTAGTGACACCATAGGATTTGATGCTAAAATAAGTGATTTCTGCAGTTTACTCCCTCTTATCTGGAGCCCGGCCTGAAGCATGGTCAAATCATGATTAATCAATTACCCTATAGACCTGTTTCTAATTTTAAATGTAGATAACCACTTAAAGTCGGTTGAAAGTAAAGCTTTGTAGTTTTAAAGCAAGAAAATGAAAGTAAAACAGAATGCTTTTCTTTTCACCTGCTTTAAGAGGTCACCTGTCTTCAAAAGTAGAAACAGGCTTTGGGATAAAGGGTTACACAGTAAATAACAAGAGTGTATCAAGCAAAGTATAAGCCCATCAAGCGGTATAACACTTTTAAAGATTATTTAAATTGATGAAATATTGCAATTTATAAACTCACCCAAACTTTGTACAGTGTTCCCTCTCTACAACGACACCTAAAGGTAGACCCAAAATATGTGCTTTGTCTGGAGGGAGTCTTTATAGGGAGTGAAATTGGTTTAAATTTTCAAATAGCTTAGATTCAAGCTGTTTGTCACTCGTCATTAAGTTTTTTTCTGTCAAAATGTTCAATGTGTATGTTTGAGAAAAACAGCAGAAGACAACTTTAAGCAGACGATATTACAGCAGTAAAAGCGTTAGACTTAATTGTTGATACGTCCCATTTTCAACCAGCTCAGAGTAGCATCCCCAGTCATTTTTTTAATTATCACCAATGTCAATGAAAGCAGTTTTAAATGAAAGGGCTCATAGGTACAAGTGCAAAACAGTTTGAATTATGGAGATATCTCTACTAGAAAAAAAGTTACAGCAATTTGAAGTTGTCGAAAATTGGTGTTTTTTAGGAAAAAAATCCCTTTTATCGTGTACTTATATCCGCATCGCGACGGAACCGAATTTAGAGATATTTTTTTTTAAATTGCTGTAACTTTTTTATTTTTCAAGATTTAAAAGTAAAATTTGGTACTCTAATGTATTTTTTCCTGCTGATTCCATTTTTGCAATCAGAATTGTTGTATACTTATAGGATAACAAGTAATTCAACAAAAACTAGGTATAAAATACACAAATTTTAATATTCATTTTGAAATGAAACCTTTATCATGTTTTTCAATATTCAAAAAAGATTCTCAACAACATAGCATCTACTGTAAATAGTAAATTATGAAAGTACAACTTCTTAGAAGTATGGAAATTATTGTAAAGAGCAGTTGATGACATTAATTTAGAAAATATATGTCGTTCAAAAACAAAATGAAAACAACCATTGTAGGTACATTAATAGATTTTCCAACTGATATTTTTACACTGTGATCAGAATTTTTACATTTATATAAACATGTTCCTATGCATAGCTAACCATACACACTAATCATTAATTTGTTTATAAAGGTATCATTTTATGTAAGGATTCTGATCAAAATGTAGATGTTTTATATTTTTCTGAAAGTGTTTTGAGGTAACTACAAATTATCTCGACATTCGATACAACATATTTGTTTGTTTTACTTCAACAAAGTCGAATCAAACTGGATTATATTTATTCCAAACAAGACATGTATGTTTCCCCATTACACCATAGCCCATTTGTAGCTTTTAAATCAGGTAACTACTTAAAGCAAGCAGAATGTAAAGCAGAAAGTGTCTTACGGCATATTCTGCTTTACTTTTAGCCTGCTTTTAGCTTCCATCTGCAAGAATAAGGAAACTATTTCTTATATATTGCATATTCATGACCGTATAATTTAAGTTTAACTATTTTCTTCGATGGAGGAATAAATCAAAGGCATATTTATTATGGGGGATTGAATTAAAGGTTGAAACTGCTTGAGGTTTTTTACATACAGATCTAGTTAATAAATGGGTTGTTCATAATTATGATTGGATATTCATCATCATCATCTTCAGTAATCACCTCACTCTGCGAAGAGTATACTCGCGATTTTGTTAAAAACTGGTCTGATGATGCACAGCTGCTGACTAACTATGTATATTTAAAAGTTTTCTATGTACAGTTGGATAAAAACTGGTTAAAAACAGGGTGACATCTACAGGGTGTGGATGCCAACAACAGCTAGAATAATCAATAAAAGTTATTAAAACTTCAGTGGTGAACAAATTCAACAAGTTAATATAAGTAATATTAATATTGAATATTATAGCTGAAAATGAACATAAAAAGGAATACTTGTCATAAGCAGTGTGTATGTGATGAGTGCACTTGTCCAATGCAAACAGTAGGATCCCTCTGATCAGGGTCTGCATTGTTTGTCAGTATTGTGCAAAATATTTTAATGTGTCCAAGTAGACTGTACTAGACTTAATTGGAAGTAAGAATTGTCCATTTAAAGTTTGAAAAGTGACCTAAACCTTTTTTCAGCTGAAAATAAGCATAAGCAAAAATTAATAGTTAGTTTATGACTTATATCTTGAAAATCGTTAAAGAAATTCATAAAAAAAAAAATTGCGTATCCGAAAATTTAACTGTCCGAATTTATGTACACTTTCCCGAAAAAACGCAATCTCTCTCGGGTGAAAATCGATTTCTTTTTAAACATTTCTTATTTCTTTCTGTATAATATTTAATGGGCTGCATTTCTTATCATAATCTTTACTGGCTCAAGATGGTTAAGTCGCAAAGCAAAAGTTTAACTGGTAAAATAATCCATTTCCGTGGGTGGGAAATTCGCGTCGCCAAATCGGATTTTTTTTGTTACGACGGGATTTCATATCTACAGGTCGATATATTGAACAAAGAAAGGACGCATGTTTTTATCGTAAATGTATTTATTAATTAACATAATAGGATGTTATATCGCGAAGAAACATTAACAAAAGCTAAATCAATAGTGTGTGACAGTGCGTCGATAATCTATCGATGTGGAAAAATCCAAAATGGCGGCCCATTTGTTTATCGCGCGAGCGTGTCAAAATTGTGACCTTTCAACTTTGACTCTCGATGCGGGGCATCTAACAGCACATAAACTGATTGAAATATACATTTTTAAAAACTTTGAAGCATTATGAATTTGAATATCACCGAATCCAAATTTTATAACTGTTAGTTTTCTTGTAGGTGAACGATGACTTTGGTGATCTGTAACTCGGGAACAAATTGTCGGATTAACTGGATTCAAAAACAATTAGAAAGGTCATTCTTTAATCTGATTGGATAATAATACCTCATTATCATCACCTTATGTAATTTTTTCGAGTCCTTGATTTAATTAGGTCACCCCCAGAGGGCACCTGCAGAAATCTGTTATCAGCCCAGATTCTTACAAAAAGCCGATATTTCGATTTTAATTGACAATAAAGTCTCTTTTCCCCCCTCCAATTTTATTTAAACTTATATCATTTTAAAGCTCACTTTATTAGCTTTTAAATGAAATAATTCTTATCCAAATCGAAGTTATGATGGCAAAGTTATCATGATTTATTCTACACTGCCCAGGGAAAACAGGTGATTCTGAAATCGATATCAGCGTTTATCGGGGATGCAACTCAGAGCTCCAGTACGGGGAGTATTTCAAAAACTTAAATCTTTGTTTCTGCATTAAAACCCAATGGTGTCACTACTCATTAGAATCGTCTCTTTGAGACGATTCTAATGAGTAGTCATACCATAAGTTTTGGTGCTGAAACAAGTGACAAAACGTTGGATTTATTCAGTTTACCCCTCTTATCTGGAGCCCTGCCGGCTTATAAAATTACTCTGTGAGCAAAACTCAAGTCTTACATTAGTAACAATTCAAAATGTACAGATTTATAGTTTTACCTGCTATGACACCCCTGAGTGATTCAGATGTCAGCTCTAGCTCATTTCCGAAGTAATGTATCAGAATGTATCTATCATGGTCCATGGAGTAGTAGGTGTGCCGCTGAAACACGTTGCTGAAGCCCCTATCTGCCCTCGCATCTTTCACTTTGTAGATAGACTTGATGACCGTCATACAGATCTTTACACCACCGGACTTCTTCTTTGACTGTACCTTCATGTAACCTGACAGTGATAATGATTTCGGGTACTTTTTATTACCATCATGTCTCCAGTAATATCCGTCATGTAGAGCTTCCTTTCTATCACCAAGCTTAGCAATGTCAATGAGATACACCTCACCAGCTCTTGGCGACACCGGGGCCACCTCCGCGATTTTACTTTGGTCTATTGAACCGTCTAAAACATCCGAGAGAATGCGAGCAGCTCTTTCTGTACTTAGTTTGAAAGTTTTTCGCAAAAACACCGTCACTGGTTCATCACCATCTGAGGTATCTCTTTCTTCTTCAGCTTTCTCTCTAGTTACATTTATTTCATTGGGACTAGGTTTGTCAAACTTGACATTACTTTGACTTATTGTTATTACATATTCTCCATCTGCTTCTGCTTCTCTTTCCATCTCTTCTTCTTCTGCTTCTCTTTCCATCTCTTCTTCTTCACCTTTCATCTCTTCATACTCTTCAGCGTCCTTCTGTTCTTCTTTAAGTTTTTCCATTTTTCAACTGCTTAATCCTAAAAAACAAGATGCTACAGTAAAGTCTCTCTATTACGACCGCTGAAAAGAAGGCTAATTGGTTGTTTAAAAGTCAGGTCTCAGGTGACAGTTAAGAGCAAGGTGATCGTAAAACAGAAAGCTCCTACAGGAGCTTTCTGTTTTACTGTCACCTTGCCTTAAGCAGTTGCCCGTCTTAAACACCCAATAATTCACACAATTAAGTGGTTGTAATCAAGTTTTACTGTACTTCTAGACATTTTCTTTTCTGTTTTTTTTTTATCAGCTTGATTTGTTTATATCTTATTCTACAGTAACAGATGCACCCTGAAGAAGAAACAGTTTCTGCAATATAAGTGAATCATTATTTAACCTATAGCTCCAAAGGTATAATGTATTTTATGCCTAATTTGCTGTATTCCTCCACTGAAGAAAATAGTTCGAATTTATACAGTGTAAGAAATACCTCCTTTATATACATACATATATGCTAGAAGATGGATCCTAACTGTTAAATAAATTGTCACTCATATTCAACTTTTTCCGTTTTAGAAAAAACAACAAAAATTAAAACGACAAATAAATAAATAAAAAAAAAAAAAAACAACATATTTTTACTTTTTAGCAGACGATATATTTTAAGCATTCTTGATCTGTGGACTAGTCTCACATATATCGCAAATGTATGTTGGCACACCGGTGGTTTAATAAAGAATGGGCTTGCTTGTGAATTTACTCAATGTACTTTGTTTATACATATTCAGGCAAATCGCAATAACCATGCAGACATTTCTGGATTTCACACTACTTTAATATTTAAAAAAAAAAATCATATCTAAGCATTTTTGTCAAACATAACATTAATAGCTCAATCAAATCCGAATATTGATTTCTCTTACAAATAGAAATACCAGTAGGTTAATCTTTTGTTGATGACAGGGCTGCCATTTCTCCGGATTTTTCCTAAATCTTCGGATTTTTTTGCAGTACATGGTAGCTTAAAGCAGGCTGAAAGTAAAGCAGAATGCGCCTTAAGGCGCATTCTGCTTTACTTCGGCCTGCTTTAAGTACTCACATGTCAACAAAACTAGATACAGGCTATGGGGTAAAGGTATGATTCGTAAAATCGCACTTGAAAAATGCAAATTTTGAAATCTTAGGATTTTTCATGTCAACTTATGGCAGCCCTGTGATGATAATCTGATGAGACATAATTTAACCGGAACGTCTTGGATTAAAATGGATTTTAACCTAGTTTGAAATAATCAACTTACAGTACTGTATTTGATCTACTTTTATTTATTACTGTGCTGCAGTGTGCGGCTAACAATTATTCACATAATTTGCAAACAGTGCAGACCAAAGCGGTTCTTAAGGAGCCCGGTGGTATGGGTCTGCACTAGACCCAATATTTTTGGGACATATTTAGCTGGTCATTTTTTTAAATTTTAGAAAAGGGAAGAATCCATTTGGGAAAATCATCAGTGAACAATGAATTATTTTATTGTGTTGTCTACTGTCAAAAATTTATGTACAAAGTTGAAAATAAACTTCCCCCTAAAAAGCTCAAGTCTATTTTTAAGACCGCCATTTTTACCGACTATGGCCGCTTGAAGCTCTCTCCGCGTTTTAGGTTTTTAGAAAAAAATCGAATAATAGAAAACGTGGTAAACTATGCCTGGACTGCTAGGTTCTAAAAATAGTGATGCCATATTTATAAGTATCGGATAATCGCACTAAAGTTGGACGCAGTTCTCGTGAAAAAGTAAAACAAAGTGAAAGTGCCAGGGCTTCGAGGACCGCCATTTAGGGCCGCCATCTTGACCGTTTTTCTGGCCGCGAGACGCGCCGAAATGACCTTTGTTAGATTAGAGCATATTTGAACCTGATATATTCATATAAATCTCATAAATATTAACCAAAACACATCAGACAACAAACCTAAATGTCCAAGCTCTTGTTCCGATATCAACAATGGCAAACTGGAAATCACATGAGAGGACCGCCGTTTTTACCGCGCATGCCCGAAAAGCGCCGCGGTTGGCGTCATTGTAAATTCGGACCCAGAGTTATCGTTCTGAATTATTGTTTGAGTACAATATTTCATGCCCGATTGAGATAGTAATCACATCCCATATATATATAGTGATGTTAATGCATTTAGAAATGTATGGTAGAATAACTAGGAAATCAAAGAAATAACGGGTTCCTTGGTTAAAAAATCTATATCAAGGGAAGTAATCCGTTAACTACAAGACAACTATTTATTAGTAGTTGTCTCCCTTTCACCAACGAGCCCCCCGCATTTAGCTTCCAAAACTTTCACTCACTTAAGTTATTCACAAGAAAGGCTCATCCGCTCAAGAAAGCAACACTCTGTAAAATCGCTGAAAAACGAAAACTCAAATAACTTCGTGTTTCTAGTGAATAAAACACTCTGAAGTAAATATGATGATCACAAACAAGAAATATCTTTAAAAAAGATATTCGGCGGAATGAGTGGTTGAACTAAGGCTATATAGATGGGTGTGCAAAATTGAATTAAATTGAGGTTTTCAAAGAATATATATCTTGGATTGAAAAGCAAAAAATACAAGTATTCAATTGAAACAGTAACTTTTATTTAAAATGCAAAACTATCATGTACAGAAATGCAAAACAAAACAATAATTTAACTCATATCCTAGCTACTGGTAGGAGATCCTCACATTAATCTATTGTTCCATTCATAGAGTTTCTTGAAACAAACTTGTACAGATACAACAATCTACTGTACTTCACTCTTGTAAATAATGATGAAACAACACAATTGTGTTTAACTCACTTGAGGCTATTCATATATAAAATATTGCTTTTAATGTATGGCAAATGTGTACAAATAGTTAACAATTAAAACAAATTGGTTGTAAACAATTACGAAACACCTAGCGTCCTCTCTATATCTATAAATAGATTTCAGATCATATCTTAAAATAGAAGCATAATTTTGTCAACAGTGGAACAGTGTAGTAAACAGTCAGCCTGTATCTCTAAATTTTACACCCACAGTCCACATCATGTAAAACTGTAATGGGACATAAACCAGCCTACAGGGCTCCAGATAAGAGTGAGAAAACTAAACAAATCACATTTTTTCACCTCTTTTAGCACCAAACCCTATGGTATTACCACTCATTTTGATTGTCTTGAAGAGACAATTCATATGTATAGTGACACCACAGGGTTTAATGCACAAATAAAGATTTTAAGTTTTGAAACAATTCCCTTATCTGGAGCCCTGGCTACTATCCAATCAGACTATTCAGTTTCAACAGGTGCTCTTAATTCTAAATTTCTGATCAAATATTATTGGTTGAAATGTGTGGCCAAATATAAAGTGTGTCTAAATAGAAAACAGTCAGCTCCGCCGAAAAAGTAGAATCTACTTTCACTTTCTTTTGTATACGAATGGAAACGGGTAGTACCGGCCTTTGGTCGTTTCGGCCTATGTTTCCATCTTGGTCATTTCAGCCTTCTTATAGGGGTAGTTCGTTTCGGTCTGTTTGTTTGGTCGTTTTAAGCGATAAAAACTGCAGAAATACGGCATTTACAAGAATTTGCACCCAGACCAGATGTTGAATAATTCCGGCTGCCAGAGTTATTCAGCATCTTGTCTGCTTCTGATCTGAATGGATACTGATAGACAATTCGGTGAAATATATCTTACTTATGAATGTTTAATTATGCTTGAAAACATATTCACGTGTTTCATGAAATCATTTACAAAAAAGGGGCTCAGGCCAAATCCGGTTTTCAGACTCTTTACAGTATTGTTCAATGTTTCAAGAAGTATTGTTCTTTTTTCTGTTAGTAAACTCCTGGTTTTCTCGCCACGACCTCATAGGCTACATTTGTAGTTCAGTTCGAAACCATCATAAGTGTTTTCAAGAACTTAATTTGACTGGTCTATGCGCTATGCACACTCACGTGTGTGGTTCAATATACACTCAAGAAATAATATTTGGACCAAATATATGGTGCACAGAATTCCGACAACTAGACTGTATCTATTTCTGTGAATAACTTTCAATGGCATATTTGCATTCTTAAAATATGCTCTGTCCCCAGCAATACACATTCAGGACAAAAACATAAAACTTTGTGAAAGTTCCAGTGAGCAATTCCTAAGCCAGTAGATCTAGATATTCTTACACCTAGATGAGTCCAGTGTAGGTAAAACCATATGGGCTTGCCCAGATATAGCCCTAACATGAAGTCCATATATATGGGCTGGGAGGCTAACCTACATGGGTCCGAGGTAATGGATAGCGACAACGTTTTAAAACGTTTGAGTTGAGTCTGAGGTCGTTCTCACAGATTTGGGATGTGAGAACGATCTCAGACTCAACTTAAAAGGATTATAACATCGACACCAGATGTGGTAGGCCTATAGGATTTAATTCTGATGCTCAGGACACTTGAAGGTTTTCTTATATAACTGAAGTCATAGCTGAAGTGAATGGTTTTAAATAAGAATTGAATAATGCCTGGAAACAGAGACAGAACAAGTTATTTAACAAATGTTAACCCTTCGGCGCCTTCGTGGAGTTTTTACCCCTACACCGCTTTATTAATAATAATAATAATAATAATAATAATAATAACGACTTTATTTCATGTGGATTACATATTTGGTATAGAACAAACAAACCAATTTTCAATATGGTCCACAAACAAAATTAACATATATACAACATGAAGGAACACAATTACAAATCAGTATTTTTAAACCTTTGCAACAGAGTGGACCCTGAAAAGACAGTTCCTGTAGGAGCTCTCTACAGGGACTACTCTGTTTACTTAAAGCATTTTAAAGATCAAGCTGAAAATGATAATGCATAAGTGTCATTATGAGAATTCAGGATTTGTTATCTATACATGAATATTGAATAGGTAGAGGCAATATAAAGCAAAAAAAACCCGACGATTTGACAAATAGCAAAGATCTAGATCAATGAAATTTCATAACAAACGGGAAGGAATATACCAAAGATACTTCAAACCCTTTACTCCATGGTATATTTCTAGTATTGAAGAAAGGTGATCACTTAAACCAGGTTGAAAGTAAATCAAAATGAGCCTAAATGTGCACTCTGTTTTACTTTAAACCCGCTTCAAGTCACCATCTATATACTAGAGAACATAAAACATTTTTCATGAAACATATCTATGTAGTAAAGGGTTAAAGCAACATGTAGGTTTTAATCAAGATCCATATTTGTCCTGCTTTAGAGGTCACTTTGACCAAAAGCAAAAAAAAAAAAAAAGTTTGTTCGGAGAATATTCTTTATTTGAAAACTGAAATTGACCAATGTAGGTTTCAAGGGTCAATAATTCATAACTTAATAAGTTGCACGCTAATCACAAGGCTCGTTTATATGAAAACAGCCGACGAGAGCCAGAGAGAAAGAGAGTGTGTGTGAGAGAGAATAATGTGTGATCTAGCGCTAGTATATAGTTACAGTGGAGAATGTGTTATTATTTCCCAATAAACGCGTTTACGCTAAAACTATTATTTGCAGTGCAAACAGTTTGGAGCCAGTTCAGACGCCGGGTAACCCGGCGTCTGATCAGGCTCCAAACTGTTTGCCACCAAGATAAACATGAAATATCAGAATTGTCCAAAAGTTGTTCTTTTCTACGTTTTAGCGCTTTGCGTTTGCTTGCGTTTAAACGGGAAAGAATAACAGATTCTCCACTGTAGCTACAGCGGAGAGGGCGTTAATCTTTCCCGGTTTAAACGCAAAGGAAACGCATTGCAATTAAATGTAGAAAATCGCATTTATTTTCGTATTTCTGATAATTATTTTTAATCAGAGTGGCGAGCAGTTTGGAGCCTGATCAGACGTCGGATTACCTGGCGTCTAATCTGGTTCCAAACTGTATGCATTTGGTAATAGTAATTACAGTGAAACCCCTCTAAACCGGACATGTGTTGGGAGTGGGGACAACATAAATTTCCGGTTTAGAGGAGTTTCCAGTTCAGAGGGGTTTTAACCCATTACCCCATAGTTTTTTTCAAGTATGGAAGATAACTGACAACTTAAAGCAGGTTGAAAGTAAAGCAGAATGCATCTTAAGGCGTATTCTGCTTTATTTAAACCTGCTTTAAGCTATCATCTACTTTATATAGAAATTATTTCTGATGATACATATTCATGAATGTATTTTAGTATCGGAATAGATCTAAATCAATCGCGTATTTTTGGTGTAATGGGTTAAAAACTTAAAATAAAGAAGGATTTGAAACGGGACCAAAGTTTTTGTCCGGTCTATAGAAAAAATTCCGGTATTTAGAGGTTCCGGTTTGGAGGGGGTCCACTGTATACATGTAGCGTAAATGCGTGTATTTGGAAAGAATAACAGTGAGTGACTACTGAAACTGACATATAAATGTCACTTTGGTCAAGAATGCGATAACAAAATATGACATTAAACATAATCGTTGTTTTACTTCCATACATATAAACAAGGCGCCCTGGGATAGTTTAATCCATTTATGCCTGGATAATGGAATGAACTTTCCCTTTATGCTTGCTGGAAGATATCATAAAAGATATTCAATACTACAGTACATGTATTTGTGAATTCCACATAATATTTTATATTTAATAGCCAACAATACAGACTCTGATTGGGCAACACGTAACGAGTCGTCTCATCATGGTCTATACTGTTTGCTAATGTCTACTTAACTCTTTCCTCCCTGAAACTTTAAATGGACAATTCCAGTTTCAATTTTTGTCTCGTCCATTTCTGGCTTTTAAGAGTTGTTTTTGTCAATTTTGGCATTACTGACAAACAGTGAAGACCCGAAAGGAGCCCTCTGATCTGGGCCTTCACTGTTTGCACAGGACAAGTGTATTATACACATGTACACTGTTTGAAATGACGCCTATATTCGGGACTAGGGTTCAAAGGGTTAAATAGTGTATCTCTCAACGACCTCAACTTTGATATCAACGCCTGGGAGACAATTGCTGAGGACTGATCTACCTGGAGAAACAAGGTGTTTACTGGTTCCCGTGCAGCCGAAGAAAGACGCACTATCGTGGCGAAAAAGAAGAGAACCATGCACAAGGCCAAATCATCATCATCTACACCCTCCAAACAATCAGACAGCAACCACACGTGTCCAACATGTGACCGATCCTTCAAGGTCCGGATTGGCCTCATCAGTCACCTCTGGACCCATAGATAGACCACATGTGGAGTGTATTGTCATGGTCATCTTCGATTCCGAAGGACGAACAACAGTGTAGGTCTACACTATGCTGAAATAGGTTATACATTACAGCAATTTATGATATGTTGGTGTTATGGAAAGGGACGATTCAAACAATGTTTTCTATTACAAACAGTTTAGAGCCAAAATCCAAACTGTTCGCCACTAGACATTTCAGATACAATGTAATTATAATCTTCTACATTTTATTGCATGGTGTTAAACTGTTTGCATGTAACTGGGAAATAACTCTTTTTCCACAGTAAGTGTCCCTGCATTCCTCTCCTTTTCGTGTTGGCGATCCGGACTTGGAATTGGGTACAACAAGATCGTGGTCTGCCCCTGCACCAGTTCCTTGATACGCTCGTTCAGAGTGCCCTTCTCCACTTTCCAGATTTGGGGCCCGTTTCATAAAACTTCGTACGACAAAATTAATGTTGTCGTAAGTCAAAACTTTAAAATACATTTAATTTCTGATTTCTCTATCTAATAATTGAGACTTTTATAATCCGACTTACGACAACATTTGTCGTACGAAGTTTTATGAAACGGGCCCCTGGTGATGCGGTCAGTCTAATTCCTCACTGATATATTATAGTAAAATATCTCTATTACGTGCAGTATATATGCTGCCCGGGCATCACCTAGATGCTGCCCGGGCAGGATCTAGATACTGCTCAGACAGCATATATGCTGCACGGGCAGCATCTAGATACTTTAGACCCCTTTGGTACACGTCGCACGTTTGATTGGATAACACTAAATGCTATAAATAATTACTGCCTGGGCAGCAGTATGCTGCTCGGGCAGCATCTATGCTGCCCTGGCAGTATCTAGATACTGCCCGGGCAGCATCTATACTTTAGACCCCTTTGGTACACCATAATTACGACCACTGAAAAGAAGACTATAGTTGCTTGTACAGCGTTCCCTCTCTACAACGACACCCAATGGGAGACAATGATTGTTTGCGTTGTTCAGAGGGAGTGGTTACAGGGAGGGGAATTGGCTACATTTGCAAACAGCTTGAATCCAGATTAGACGCCGCGTAACGCGGCGTCTGATCTGGATTCAAGCTGTTTGTCACTCGTCATTAAGGTTTTTTTCTGTCAAACTTTAGAAGAAAAAAACAGCAACATTGCATAAGTAAACGCGTTAGACATTACTGTCTTATTTAGGGAACAGCCACAGGGACCCGGCACGATTGATTTTTGAGATAAAAAATTTTCAAAAGGTATATATAGAGACAAGGGGTACAACTTATTGTTAGTATATTCTCAACCTATCTCGACAAAAGCGGTCATATCACGAATAATAATTGATGAAACGACATCCTTTTTGCATTTCTGTCTAGCTAATATAATACCCATCCATAAAAACATAACATAAAACCAACTGTAAGGATGCACTTTCAACAGTATTTGCATTTACTCACAGAAATCAACGACTTTTGGAAAACGGGACAGGTGTTCGTTCACTGCTAACACAGCATTGACCACTACTGTATGCTTGTTTAGGCTGTAATCGAGTGTTACAGTCATTGACAACTACTGTACGCTTGTTTAGGCGGTAATATCGAGCATGACAGTCATACAGTTCCATAAATATACAGCTTTGACACCGATCAAAGCTGATTTCTTCTCAAATCATTGCCGTACCAAAAAAGCCTACATGTACAAGAAGAGCTTTACTGCCGATGAAAACATGCAAATTTGTTGGTATTGCAATGGTTTGAGTATAAATCAGCTTTGATCGGTGTAAAAAAATGGATATCCATGGAACTGTATGATTGTCATGTTCGATTTACCGCCTATACAAGCACACAGTAGTGGTCAATGCGGTTTTAGCTGTGAACGAACACCTGTCCCGTTTTCCAAAAGTCGTTGATTTCTGTGAGTAAATGCAATTACTTTTGAAAGTGCATGCTTACAGTTGGTTTTATGTTATGTTTTTATGGAAGGGTATTATATAAGCTAGACAGAAGTGCAAAAAGGGTGTCGTTTTATCAATTATTATTTATGATATGCCCGGTTTTGTCGAGATAGGGTGAGCATGTACTAACAATCAGTTGTACCCCTTGTCTCTATATATACCTTTTGGCAATTCTTTCTCTCAAAAATCAATCGTGCCAGGTCCCTGTGGGAACAGCGGCAAGCGTCGTTGTAAGGAGAGAGTCGTTGTTGGGAGGGCCGTTGTAGAGAGGGAATGTTGTATATAATACAGGTGACAGCTTAAAGCACGGTGACAGTAAATCAGATTATAAATTTTAATGTCTGGCTACGCCTATGCATTTATGCCTGGATATTGCAATAAACTCTTGCTGGGCGCTTGCTTGATGATTCCATTTTAGATATAGATCTACAAGGGTGATTTGAAGTCACGTCTGAGCTTTTCCGTACAGCAGACAATTGCATATAAAATGACAAACAGTGCAGACCCTGATGAGACACTGCGTTACACGGCGTTCCATCAGGGTATAAACTGTTTGTTTATGTCCTTTAGTAAAGGGTTAAATAGCATAGTTTAAGTATGTGCTTTTTTTCCCGTCTGCAACAATTATCTCATTCACCCCTGAATCTTTTAATGGACAATTCCATTTTCTAAATGAGTCTAGTCCATTTTTGACAATTTAGGGCTGATTTAACAATCTATTTCAAAATGACAAACAGTGTAGACCTTGATCAGAGGGCTCCTTAAGGAGCCATCTGATCAGCGTTTACCCTGTTTGCATGGGACAAGTGTAATCCACGCAGTAACGCTGTTTGTAAATGACAAGTATACTCGTCACTAGGGTTGAATGTGTTATTTACCCGTTCACTACCATTATATTGCCAAATATTGCAACGCCCAGAGTTGTCAGAAGGTTATTGCCTGGATCCAAACTGTTAGCACCACCTGTATAGCTCAGTGGTAGAGCGTCCGCTTGCAGTGCGGGGCAGGAGGTTGCGGGTTCAATCCCCGGCCGGGTCAAACCAAAGACTTAAAAATTGGTAGTAATGGCTTCCCTCCTTGGTTCTCAGGATTTCGGGTTAGCATTACAACTGGTTCGTCGGTGTCAGGATAAAGTGACCGGCCGGGTACAGTCCCAATGGTGCACCTAAAAAGTGCCCCTTCTCATAATCATCAGTATTGATGGCGTAGAAGTAATAAATAGAAGTTGCATTAAAATGAAGAAAGTTAAAATTTATTGACAATCCTGATTATTATTTTTAATCTGAGTGCCAACAAGTTTGGAGCCTGATCAGACGCCGGGTAACCGAACTGTTTCAATGGAAATAGAATGGAATAGTTTTTTCGTAAACGCGATTATTGGGAAAATAATAACGTTTTCTTCACTGTAAAAAACGTACGTACTGCTAAATAGGTCACAACAAAGAAGAATTGTATCAAGCCGATCCTTACACCTACTCCTGAAGTTTATGACCCATAAAAAGTACATTTAACACAAACGTGACTCATGCTACGCTGATAATAAACAACATTATCTTGATTTTTATTTCACTCTTTTTATAAATAACTTGAAGCGTCAAACTGACGATATATGTACAAAAAATCTTTTATCATTTCAAATAAAACATATCAATAAACAAATGCCACAACTGGCGCATTAAAATTCTATTCAGGGATTTTTGCCGGGGCGATATTTACCTGGACACCGTCACGGTTAATGAATTTGGGATGACACAGGTAGACAACAATTTCAAAATTGTGTATTGTGTGATTACGTGAAAGTGAACGTTTAACAAGGAATTATGTTGAATTGGTACTAGTATTCAGGTGAGTCAAATATATAAATTCTTTTAGGTAAATTGAGATGAAATAAAAAGCCCACCTTTGTTTCGATTTGAGCGTAGGAACGAAAGTTTTGACAAGATGTAAAAGAATTTGAAAATGGCGACACCATGTATCCAAAAATAGAATGTTTGAGTATTGATGTAAGTTCAATGATCGTTGGTAAACTTTGGACAAGACCACAAGAGAGTTCATTATGATGTCATAGTGTGGATTTTATTCGTGAAAACTGTGTAGAAATGGCGTTATGTAGTTGGTGGGGACAGGTGTTTGGTGACCTAGATCAGGCTAGATGTAGGTTTTATCAGGTATGATTGACAGGTCGATGGCCGTTATGTACACCGTATGTATGAGATAAGAACTAAGCTTAGACCAGAGAGTATTGTAGGCTACTAGGACAGGTAAATTTAAAAACAAATCACTAGCATGTCGCACAAAATTGTAGTGGGCGTGGGATGGTTACATCAGGATTTCAGGACGTTTAGCTACCTGATTTTCGCTAGTTCTTAGCATGTGCCCTACCTTATGACTTTCGCTTCTGGTCTTTTTGCTACCTTGACTTTTTCGCTACCCTTTTTTTTTCTCACCTCATAATTAGATCTACTAAAATACACCGGCACCGTGTGCCCACATATTGGATATTTATTTACTGGATCTGGATCCAAACTAACATACAGCAATAGAAGAGGTTTGATATTTTGACGTAAAGTGGAAAACTCCTTAATCTAAATTTCCTCCCCGAAACTTCAAATGGACAACTCAATATTCAATTTAGTCAAGTCCAATATCAATATGACATTCACAAATAGTGACGTAGACCCTGATCAGAGGGCTCCTTCAGGATCTCTCTGGTCTGGATCTTCACTGTTTGCAATCAGGACAGAAATAATGTACTCAAAGGTATTCTTTGTAATTTGGATGCATGTATATGCATGACTAGGGTTCAAAGGGTTAACTGCATCATCATTACTTCCCGTCATAATTAATGTTGACCAGGTTTCCTTGTAGTGTACTACGTCATTTGTCCATGTAGATCTACCGTGCAACTTGTCGTATGTTTGCGTGAGAGTGAGTTGTAAGACAGGTTCTGAGAGAGAGTGTTGTCACTTTGCACGTGCACTTAACTTAATTCCCATCATCCCATCTTCCCGCTTTAATAGCCACGTAATTAATTTACCGCGCTAACCCGGCACTCGTATTTTAGATGTCATGGTGTCAACACCTACATTATAGTCTTATAGAGTCATATTATTAGCTTTGCTGCTCACAGCAACTATTTGCTGGTTCAATGAATTTATAATATCCAAAACAGCCTGAAACAATAGGAATAATATAAGTATCACAGACTAAAGGTTACAATGAATATTTGAGTCAATACAATAATTCCACGATTTCCGTCGCTCGTTAAACAAGCTAAATAGTAACAGACGTAATAAAGAGTTGTCTAAATATAAATAGTAACTTACCAGGCTATGGCACATTAAATGAATTTAACAGTAAATAGTTGCTGTGAGCAGCAAAGCTAATAATATGACTCTATAAGACTATAATGTAGGTGTTGACACCATGACATCTAAAATACGAGTGCCGGGTTAGCGCGGTAAATTAATTACGTGGCTATTAAAGCGGGAAGATGGGATGATGGGAATTAAGTTAAGTGCACGTGCAAAGTGACAACACTCTCTCTCAGAACCTGTCTTACAACTCACTCTCACGCAAACATACGACAAGTTGCACGGTAGATCTACATGGACAAATGACGTAGTACACTACAAGGAAACCTGGTCAACATACTCCCCCTCTTGGAGAAAATGCCTCCTGGCATTCTACAAATACATATTTACAATACTATAAAATACCAGACTCCATGATAGTACTACATACTACCTAAAATAATGAAATGATATGTAGATCTAAACACACTTTCCCAGAGTTAAATATAAGGGTTGAACATTGAAACCAGCTTAAATAATTAAGACATTATAAGTACATAGTAATGATTTAAAATTGGAGTGTTGGCTAGGAAGACCTATCTATGGAACCCTGACAACTTAAATGCCAAATGCACTCAAGTATAACCATAACTGGTATGAAATGAAATAAATTTGATATCTTTAGATATCAAATAGATATCAAATAGATATCAACCTCAGATATCAATATAAATACTGAGGATAAATATCAATTCTGGCTTCAGTATGCATAACACTTGCATACTGATATAAAAGCCAATAAATGTATCCTGTTAACAGGATTAAACTGAATTGCAACTAAATTTATATAAATGTAGTTACAGAATAAGGGTAACAGTCTCTGAGCTGCAGTTACACAAAATATTCTATTCTATTCACTTGAATAGGTGAAACCCACTGACCATAGCGCTCGGGTGGTTTCCTGGCCCGAGAAGGACGAGAAGGAAGAGGAGTACCTGCTGAAGCAGCAGAAGCAGAAGCAGAAGGAAGAGAATCTGTTAGAACAACAGAATGCGAGTCTTGTGGTGTGGGGCCGCCCACCACTGGACTCCCAAGACCGGTTTGATCTCTACTATAGAGTATAGTAGATTCTGTCCGACTGGGACGACTCGACCTACGAACCTGATCAGAAGAAGGAGTAGAAAGGACAGAAAAAGATGGAACGGACTGGGTAGCAACATGGTCAGTGGTGCTAGAGGGCAAGGAAACAGAACTCCCGACATTGGATTGGATCCTCTTCTGCGGGACGATATACCGGGGTATAGATTCATCCGAAGAGGAAGAGGTATCCGATCCGCTGTCGGAGCTGAGTCTGTCCCTTGGTCTGGTTGGGGGACGCTTATGTTTGGAGGCCTTCGGTTGGGTCAGAGGTTCAAACGGGTCAGGAGCAGGAGGCAGTACACTAAATTGTAATAGCATATTCCTATGTAGCTTCCTGATTGGGCCTTGGCCATCTTCCCGCTGAACCTCGAAGACTGGCAAATCTGGGTTAGGGATGCGCAAGACCCGGTAGGGAGTTTGCTCCCACCGGTCCGCTAGCTTATGTTTACCCTGAAACCCAACCGATCGGACAAGAACTCTGTCCCCTATCTCAAGCTTGGCTGCAGTGACCTTGCGGTCATAAAGGGATTTCCCCTTTTCTGCCGCTCTAGCAGCTTCTTGGCCAGCCTTGTCATAGGCGTAGCTCAAGCGCTGACGAAGCTTGGTTACATAGGTGGGCTTGTCCGGGCTGCCATCCTTGGGACCTGTGCCCATAAGGATGTCAACAGCCAGCTTGGGATGCCATCCAAACATAAGGAAATGAGGAGAGAAACCAGTGGAGTCACTCCTAGTGGCGTTGTAGGCCTGAACCAGAGGTCCTACAAAAGAGCTCCAGTTAGCCTTCTGGTCCGCCTCGAGCGTCCCCAGCATCTTGAGAAGAGACTGGTTGAAACGCTCGCAAGATCCATTACCCATGGGGTGATAAGGAGTGGTACGAGACTTTGTAGTACCGGCAATCTTACAAAGTTCCTTAATCACCTTGCTCTCGAAGTTTCTCCCCTGATCACTATGTAAGCGATCAGGAAAAGAATAGAACTTAATAAAGTTCTCATAGAGAGCTTTAGCTGTAGTCTGCGCAGTTTGATTCCTGCATGGAATGGCTTGAGCATACCTGGTAAAGTGGTCAGTTATGACCAAAATATGCTCATAGCCACCCCTGGACTTCTCTAAGGAGAGAAAGTCCATACAGACCAGCTCCATGGGTCTGGATGTAGGGATGGGGACCATCTCAGCTAACTGAAAGGGTTTCTTCCTGCGAATGCAGCGCCCACAGTGTTCTACCCTGGCATTGACATCCTTTTCAAGGCCAGGCCAGTAGAACCTTTGCCTAGCAAGCCAAAGGGTCTTTTCTTTACCGGGGTGCCCAATATCGTCATGGATACCCTTCAAGGCTGTACCCCGGAAAGATTCAGGGAGGACTAACTGTTTGACAGTTTCCCCATTCAGCGACGTGGTTCTACAGAGAATGTCATCGTCTAGAGAAAGACGATTCCATTCTCTAAGGAGTTTCTGAACTTCAGGTAACTCCTTCCCCAGATTTCTCCCTCTGGGGCGAGAACCACGTTGCAAATGGGAAATAACCCTAGCAATAGCTCTGTCCTGACTATGTTCTAATTTCCAGTCGACATTGAGACTTGTGTGCTGACCCATACCCTCCCCGGCCGAAGGAGGAGAATGAGTAGTGGCAACAGTGTCTGCCAAGGGAATGTCAGCAGTGACAGCATGGCAGATAGCCTCAATGGCGTCTGGAAAGACCTGTCTAGATAGGCCATCAGCATCAGCATTAAGCTTGCCTGGTCGGTAAGAAATAGTAAAATGGTAGTTAGCCAAAGCAGCTACCCACCGATGACCAGTAGCATCAAGCTTAGCTGATGTGAGAACATATGTAAGTGGGTTGTTGTCCGTAACAACACTGAAAGTATTACCACAAAGGTAATCATGAAATTTTTCAGTGACGGCCCACTTCAGAGCTAGAAATTCCAGTTTATGGGCTGGATATTTCTTTTCACTAGGTCTAAGTCCTCGGCTTGCGTAAGCAACTACCCGCTCTGCCCCGTCCTGGACCTGATAAAGAACTGCACCTAAACCGGTGCCGCTACTATCAGTATGCAGAATAAAAGGAAGAGAATAATCTGCATAGGCCAGAACAGGAGCAGAGGTGAGCTTTTCGATAATAGTATCGAAAGCTAACTGTTGGGCATCACCCCAAATCCAAACTGTGGGACTTTTGGACTTTTTGGACTTGGATTTGGGCTTCCTGCCTGAAGTGCAGTGACCTATAAGAAGAGAGTTAAGAGGCTCCACAATGGTGGAAAAGTGAGAGATAAAGCGCCTGTAGTAACCCGCAAAGCCAAGGAATTGACGTACTTCCTTGACATTTTTAGGTACTTGCCAGGACTTTATAGCAGAAACTTTCTCAGGATCGGTATGAATACCGTCCTTAGAAATAAGGTGTCCAAGATAGGTCACTGACTCCATGAAAAGTTCACACTTAGACGGTTTGAGCTTGAGACCATGCACAGCAAGCCTGTGAAAAACAGCTTCAAGACGCTCAAGATGACCTTCAAACGTCTTGGAAAAGATCAGAATGTCGTCTAAGAAGACAAGACAGTCTCGGAGATGTAAATCACCCATACAGCGTTCCGTAAGCCTTTGGAACGTCGCCGGAGCGTTGGTAAGACCAAAGCCGAGGCGGTTCCACTCGTAAAAACCGAGGTTGCCTACACTAAATGCTGTCTTGGGTTTATCCTCCTCCTCAACTTCAACATTCCAATACCCAGAACGAAGATCAAGCTTGCTGTACATGGAAGAACCAACAAGACAATCAGTAATGTCGTCAAAACGGGGAAGCATGTAAGCATCCTTCCGCGTCTTGGAATTCAACCGTCTCCAATCAATGCAGAAGCGCAAACTGTTATCGCGTTTCCGCACAAGTACAACATTACTGGACCAGGGGCTCTCAGACTCCCTGATAACATCAGCCTCAAGCATGCCCTTGATGTGCTGCTTGACCTCCTCATATAGACCAGGAGGAATTTTCCTATATGGATCCTTGAAAGGCTTAGGATCCTCCAAAACTATCTTATGTTTGAGAAGTTTGGTACAACCAATATCGTTGGGTCCAGTGGAAAAGACATGGTTCCACTTGCCCAAAACCTGATGAACTCTGAGAAGTTGATCAGGAGAAAGACTGTCTGTGTTAATCTTAACACCTAAATCCGAAGAAGAAGTAGCAGTCTGAGGGGTGGGAAGAGTAGATGCCAAATTATCAACAACAGAAACTTCTGAAAGCTGACAGATTTTGCTCCTAGGCATAAGAGTTATGGGTTTGGCTGTAATGTTACAGACACGAACAGAAAACTTACAAAAAGATTCTGAGTGCTTAACATCAACCACCCTAGGGCAAACCAAATATCCAGGATTCCCATTCGAAGTACTGCTTTCAGTGACTACCTGAGAAATATCAGGGTCAATGTTACGAGCAATGCAGTTAAGAGTAGCCGATTCATATGGCTTCAGCGTAGTGCTGACTTTCCCTGAAAACTTTGCATTGAAAGTAGTACACTGCAAAGCAGTAAAAGCTACTTGCCACTCCTCAGACATTTCCGGCGACAGATCAGAATCTCTGAAAAGACGGATGACGTTAGTACCAATGATAACAGAATTGGCACTACCGAGCTTATGGTCCGGAATAACAAGGACAGGGACATTAAACTGAGTAGAGACTCCCTGAACTCTGAGAGAACATTCAATATAACCGGTGTAGTCTAAAAGAGAACCATCAGCGGTTGAAAGAGAAATACCGAAATCACCAAGAGGTAAGACTTCTGAAGAAATAGACTTGGCAGCAGACTCAGATATGGTAGACACCATAGCGCCAGAATCAATCAAGGCTTCAAAAGGTTTCTCATTCAAAAGAATGTATGATCTGTTGGAACTTCCAACCATACGATCCAATAAATGGCCATTGGCTTCACCAGCCTCTGTTCGGCCCCCAACAGAAGCGGTTAACCTTTTGACTGAGATTGGTAGTTGCTGTTGCCAGCGTTACCCCTGCCTCGACCACCATTGAAACCACGACCAGACTGACCTCGACCCCGCCCTCTATTATTATAAGGTCGGGTCTGATTAGACTGAAAAGTCTGATAACCAGTAGAATTGGTATTGCTATAAGGTTGAGTCTGATTAGACTGAAAAGTCTGATAACCAGTAGAGGCAGTCTGGGTGCCAGAAGGTTGTAGCTTGTCAAGCTTCTGCAACACCTGGTCCATCTTCGAGTCAAACTGACTCCTAAGCCTAGATTCTACATTTGAAACTTCAACACTGAGTTTCCGCTCCATATCTGAAAAACGACTTTCCATGAAAGAAGAAACAGAAGAGTCAGATGTGACCGCATTGGTCTGGGCTTTGACTTTTGTAGTCGTAGGGGTAACGGACCTGGAAAGAGTAAATTCCTTCTCAACCTGGCGAATTTCCCTAAGAAGAGTATTATAGTCTGTGGACGTGTCATACTTATGGCGAGTTTGCGCCTTAAGATTGTCAGAAGACAAAGAAATCCAAAATTTATGCCTCAAAAGGTCATCCTTAGAAGAAGAAGTAAGAAGTCCCTTGTCGATTGCAGATTGCAAAATGGTTTCCAATCTGCAACCGAAAGAGGTAACAATTGGCGATCTCGGCTTCTAGTTCCATACAGCTGGGCGTGGCACCTGAGGGTCCAAAACGACGGTAGCCTACGCTGTGTTAACCCAGCGTCGAGGCCGGACCACTTACAGGAGATAGGGTCGACCCGCTGAGGAATCGACGGCAGACCAGTGTGCACGACATTATTTTGTGGCCACTCGCGTGTGTCGGTGATTTTTTTTTCTAGTTTAGAAGTGTTTTTCTAAGTCTTTTGGACTAAAATGACTCTTTAATAAGAGCCAGCGAGGCCGTACAAGTGATGATAAACCTACACACTGTGACATTAATTTAACCCATTACCCCATAAATACGCCTTTTAATATTTCCTCCATTGAAGAAAATTATTCTTTTTTATACAGTCATTAATAGTTACCATAAGAAAAAATGTCAATATCCTATCAGATAGTAGCTTAAAGCAGACTGAAAGTAAAGTAGAATGCGCCTTAAGGCGCATTCTGCTTTACTTTCAACCTGCTTTAAGTTGCCAACTATCTTCAATGTTAGAAACAGGCTATGGGATAATGGGTTAAAGTCACCTTTCCTGACCTATAGTTTCGAGGATCACACCTGGTCAGGTAAAAAGCATGCAAACCCAGGGCCTCCCCTGGGATTTTTTTTCTTTTCGCCATCAAATTCGCCAAATGAAAAAAGTTGGAGCCAAATTTTTTTTTTTGGAGCCAAGTTTGATCCAAAGTCTTAAATAACTTGTTTATTGCCACCCGGGGCATAAGCGTTTATTGAACGCAGTCTTGTTTTTTTATGGTTTGGTTCGAAAAGGCCCCTGAGTTTGAGTATGTCAGGGCCTCTCTAGACAGAATGAGATGGCTTGACCACATGCCTCATGCTTTTACAGTGACTTTCACTGTTCACACCTATTGAGAACAATTGGGGTGGACTCATACAAAGGACCGAGAGTAATATCTTTAAGCAACCACTGCATCCTTAACCCATTACCTCATAAATACACCTTTTATTTATTCCTCAAAAAATTAGTTCCAATTTATACAGTCATGAATATTGAATCATAGTAGACATTTTCTATATTATAGTAGATGGTAGCTTAAAGCAGGCTGAAAGTGAATCAGAATGTGCCTTAAGGCGCATTCTGCTTTACTTTCAACCTGCTTCAAGTGGACACCTGTCTTCAAAATGAGAAATAGGCTATAGGATAACCAGAGTCAGGGCCTTTTTTCCAAAAATTGGTAAGTGGCCTTATATATTAAGCCTTTCATTTTGGGAAATTGAAATTCAAGCGCGATTTTCAGCCAAATTGGCAAAGTAAATTGATTTTTAAGACACTTGAAAAACAATATAAATACAGTAAAAAGAAAGTTGCTTTAATTTAATAATATTTATTTAACATTTAAACAGGACTGGTAATTGAAAAGGGCACTTCTAATGTAGTTTCATCCTCGGAGTATGTGCTTTTTTTCGTTAGAATCATATAACGCATTGTATTTTTGGGAAATTCTTTCATTAAAATTTGGAAATAAAGAGGCTTTTTGCAATTGCGGGAGGACACTGTTATAGACCCCTGTTATAGAAGGTAAAAAAGCCCTGAGAGTTAAACACAGACATGGGGATGAGGTTGAGGAGTATAGAGCTACAAAAACTTCCAGACATTGCAAACAACCTAGACCAATTGCTGTTTTCATTCAGCCCTGAAACTTGAAATTGACAATTCTAGTTTCCATTAAAGTTGAGTCCATTTTTTACTTTTCTAAGGATTGTTTTTCACTATTTGCTGGAAAATTTCAAACAGTGTAGACCCAGACTGGGTCTACGCTGTTTGCATAGGACAAGTGTAGCTATCATAGGTGTACCTTACTGTTTGTGAAGGATGAGTTTACTCATGCAACTACTAGTTGCTAGGGCTTAATGGGTTAATGCAGCATATGGAAGCTTATTTAAAAAGCAAGATGAATGTAAAGGAGAAAGTTCAGAATTTCATCTTGCTATATTACACAGAAATCTGCCTTAAACAAAGTTGAATATAGGTGGTTTTCAGAAATGGGTCAGATTGGTACCACTAGCTGATAAAAGTAATTGTGACAGTTATTGTAAGTTAATTGATTACAAATACAATGTTATCATATCCGAGTTTGACAGATAACTAACAAGCTTATGTTTATAAACTGTTGATTACAAATACAATGTTATCATATCGGAGTTTGACAGATAACTAACAAGCTTATGTTTATAAACTGTATAACACATATGTCCCCCCCCCCCCCCCCCCACACACACATTTTAACAATATATTTCAAAATGACAAACAGTGTAGATCCTGATCAGAGGGCTCCTTAACCCTTTCCCACATGGAAGCGCCTTTTAACGCATTTAATTTATTCCTCCACTGGTGAAAATAGTTCCAATTTATACAGTAATGAATATGTATCATAAGAAATATTTCCTATATTCTAGCAGATGGTAGCTTTAAGCAGGCTGAAAGTAAAGCAGAATGTGCCTTAAGGCACATTCTGCTTTACTTTCAACCTGCTTTAAGTGGTCACACATATTCAATACTAGAAACAGGCTATGTGGGAAAGGGTTAAGGAGCCCTCTGATCAGGGTCTACACTGTTTGCATAGGACAAGTGTAATCCTCACAGGTTCACTGTTTCTAAATGACGACTATACTCGTCACTAGAGTTGAACGTGTTAACACCAGTTGGTACTGTACCAGTCCACTGTCAGTGTGAAAGAGACTGACCCTAGGAATGATGAATTGTGGAATGTACATTGCCTGAGGGGGTTGGCTTTAGTACTCAGAGGATGTTAATAGAGTTGAACCTCTGTGTTACCTGCTAGTTAATTATTTATCTAACTATATTCAACCCATAACCCCATAACAATGCCTTTTTACGGCTTAAGTTTATACATCCATTGAGGAAAATAGTTCCAATTTACACAATTAGGAATATGAACCTTAAAGAGGCTAGATCGCAACCGGATTGAGCATTAAAAATAGTAATTTGTAAATATATGTCAAATGCTTATATAAATGGGTAAGATTTAGTTTTGGATAATAAATTCTGTTAAAAAATCCATTTCAAAAAAAAAAAGAAGAAGCCCTGGTGGGATTCGAACCCGTGACCCTCCAATGCGGAGAGAAACGTGAAAAAATGAGGAAGCTCCTATACTACCTCGGCTACCTGGTGAGCGCTCTCTATATCTATAGTAGCGAATTAACGTACTTCACTAGTAGCGATCGATAGTACTTTTACTACTTTATTCGTCTCGGGTTTATGTCTGAGCCCGTGTAAAGAAGCAACAACAACAACTATACCGTTAGCTAACGCTATAGAAAAACGATGGAAAATATCTTAAAAAACTAAGATTCGGTGCCGATTCTTGAGACTTTTTTTGGACTGATCATATTTTTTTAATGTCAGAAGCCAAATAATGCCACAAATTTGCTTTTATTTGAGTATTTTATTTTATTTTGACAAAATTACACCATCCGGTTGCGAGTCCCTTTAAGAAATATTTTTTATATTCTAGCAGAATTTTGCTTAAAGCTGGCTGAAAGTAAAGCAAAATGCGCCTTTAGGCGCATTCTGCTTTACTTTTAACCTGCTTTAAGTAGTAACTTGTTTTAAAAACTAGAAACAGGTTATGGGGTAATGGGTAAAGCCTTGTGTTACCTTGTAGTTAATTATTTAACTATTTAACCCATTACCCCATAAATGCACATTTCACAAATTTGATTTATTCTTTCACTTAAGAAAATTGTTCCACTTTATACAGTTGCAAATTATGCACCTTAAATATTTTCTGCATACTACTCGTAGCAGATGGTAGCTTAAAGCAGGCAGAAAGCAAGGGCGGATTTAAGGGGGGGGGGGGGGGGTACGCCCCCCCCTGAAATCTGTCAAGGTAAGGTTTTTTTCAAAACACTTCAGAGCTCACCATTTCAGTTCTAATTTTCATTTTTCTCCCTAGGGAGAACCCCCGGACCCCACCAACATATGTCAATATCTCATGACTTGGTAACTTTATCTCTCTCGTGCGTCTAAAGGTCAAATAGCTCTAGCAGAAATGGACGTTAGTTGCAAAATAATGTTATGTCTTATATAACGCAGCTTTGATTAAGATTGTATGGTTCACATAAGTCGTATTCAGTGTCCCAAGTATATCCAAACACACTCCAGAGCTCACCATTTCAGATCTAATTTCCATTTTTCTCCCGGGGAGGACCCCCTAGAATTGGTCAAGTTCAAGATTCAGAAACCCAAGAACTAAGTACCTACATGTACCATATCGGCAGACTAAAACCTATGGTGCTTCATGTACCTCTATATCTCCAACTGTACAATTCAGTGCTCACCATTTTAGTTCTAATTTCCATTTTTCTCCCGGGGGAGCTTCCCCGGACCCCCTCCCACCATAATCTGTCAATTTCAAGTTTCAGCAGACTCAAGCACCTTCCAGAAGTAACTACATGTACATAGATCGTATTCTGTGTCCAAAATACACTTCAGAGCTCACCATTTCAGTCCATATTTTCCCCCGGACCCTCCACATGCAGGAGGGAGTATCCCACTCCCGCACCCTCCCCTTAGCTGCGAAACATTCATTGAGCCTGGCTACATCCCTTCAATGTTTCATCGTGATTTTAGCCGGATGTTTAAGCTCAGGAGAGCTCATCTAAATGGTTATAAAAACGATTTCGGCCGGGGGGGACTTCACCCCCTGAACCCCCTACCAGGGCGTTGCCCTGGACCCACCGGGGACCTTTGCGGCCCCCGGCCCCCAGCTTAAAAATATGTTTTACACCCCCCCTAACAAAGAATCCTGGATCCGCACCTGGAAGGTATAGCAGAATGTACTTTTAGGTACATTCTGCTTTACTTTCAGCCAGTGCTGCATGTAGTTCCTTGTCTTCAGCACTATAAACAGACTATGCGTTAAAGTTTTTTAACATTTTACCCATAGAATGCTTTTTATTGACTTTACCTATTCCTCATACAATTCAGACTTTTCATGCTCTTAATTAACATGCATGACCTGATTCTTAAAAGGCACATTTGAAATCGTTCCTAAAAATTCTGACAGGTGGATGCTTAAGCCAGTCTGAAATTTAGACACTTTCAGTCTGCTTTAAGCAACCAACTGTAAAACATAATACTTATAATTCAGCTGATTTGAAGGGACATGACCATCAGGGCTGCGATAAGTTGACTGTGAAAAATCCTAAGATTTCCTAATTTGCATTTTTCAAGTGCCATTTAATGAAATTGTACCTTTACCCAATAGCCTCTTTCTAGCTTTATTGACATATGCGACTCTTAAATCAGGCTGTAAGTAAAGCAGAATGCGCCTTAAGGCGCATTCTGCTTTACTTTCAGCCTGCTTTAATCTACATGATGTACCAGAAAAAAAATCCGAAGATTCGGATATAAAATCCGGAGAAATGGCAGCCCTGGTCCATGAAAGAATTTGGACTAAATGTCCAAGCAAATAGTCACTCACTCACATTTCAACCTTCCCTAATTCCCCTTACGGTTCTAGTTTTGAAGGTAGGTGATCACTGAAAGCTGGTTGAAACTAAAGCAGAGTGCTCCTAAAGGAGCAGTCTGCTTTACTTTCCACCTGCTTTAAGCTTAGTAACCATCTGAAAAATACTTGAAATGCCTTCTGTATTTCAGTTTTATCACATCCTTTTCATAAAATGACAATGTAACTGAAATGAGTCAACTTTGCTATAAATCTAAAGTAAAACATAATTAGACAGTGCTAGTGAATTTACTGGTACTAATTAGTTGCCAGATTGTTATATTTTATTTCAACTCTTTCGAAATAGATATTGAAAACTTTTGCAAACAGCTTGGGACTTTGGATCCTGTTAGAGCACAAAATGTCACTTTTATATCAAGGTCCGAAATGATTGTAACTCTGATAGCCATTTTTACTAATTTGCAATTTTGCACAAGAAATGATATACAGTAGATCAAAATTTCAACAGACAACATTTTTGAGCTGATGACATTTCATTATTTATTAACTCATTACCCCATAAATATGCCCTTTTACACCTTTAATATTTTCCTCCACTAAAGAAAATAGTTTCAATTTGTACATCCATGAATATGCCACACAAGAAATGTAATCTATATACTAGCAGATGATTACTTAAAGCAGACGGAAAGTAAAGCAGAATGCGCCTTATGGCGCATTCTGCTTTACTTTCAACATGCTTTAAGTAAGTAATCTGTTTGCAAAACTAGAAACAGGCTGTGGGGTAATGGGTTAAAGGATTAAATACTCTTTGTATGATGGGTGATTTTATTGTCTGCACCAATTTTTGTCTGGGGTCTTCCTCCACCTATAATTAAAAAAATAAGCTGGACATCGCGATATGACTGAAATACTATTGAAAGCGACGTAAAATCAAAACAAATCAAATCAAACCAATTGTTGTCTGTTACTGTTCAAAAAATAGAATTTTCACAATTTTTTTTTCAAATAGTGTCAGAATATTAAATAGTTTGGATTCTGATGAGACGCCACATTATATGCCGTCTCATCAGGAACCAAACTGTAATTGGTTATCATAGTTTCACCAGATTAGAAGGCTAAGAGTTAACTCTTTGCTCGTTAGCGGCGGATATTATGACCTGCTATAGTGATTATCTCTGCAAACAGATTGGATCCAGATGAGATGCCGCATAATGCGGCGTCTCATCAGGATCCAAACTGTTTGCTATTCTGACACTAAATTTAAAAGAAATTTTGGAAATTCTAATTTTAGAACAATAGCAGACGACAAATTGTTGCAGACGAAAATATTACCCAGCATGCAAAGAGTTAATTGTTACTTGGATGTAAATGTGTGGTAGCTATATTATAATGCAGCGGGAAACTAAACATTATTCATGCAAAAGAGAAACACATTTATAGAATGACTGATGAGGAAATTAACCCTTTACCCCATGGTTTCTACATTTAAAAACAGGTAATCACTTAAAGCAGGATGAAAGTAGAATGCACCTCAAGCACATTCTGCTTCACTTCCAGTCTGCTTTAAGCTACCATCTGCTAAGACAAAGCTAACATTTGTTAAAATATCGAAAATATTTTTTTTCATACATATTTTTTGACTCTATAAATTGATACTATTTCCTTAACTCTTTCCTCCCTAAAACTTTTAATGGACAATTCCAGTTTCCATTTAAGTCTAGCCCATTTCTGACTTTTAAGGGTTGTTTTTGTCAATGTTTGGCATTATGACAAACAGTGAAGACCCTGATCAGAGGGCTCCTTTTGGAGCCCTCTGATCTGGGTCTTCACTGTTTGCATAGGACAAGTGTACTATTCACATGTTCACTGTTTGAAAATGACGCCTATATGCGGGACTAGGGTTCAAAGAGTGAAGTGAAGGAATAAATGAGAGGCGTAAAAAGGCATATTTATGGGATAATGGGTTAAAGTGCAACATTACCATATTCATTTTTATTATGCCATTCAACTCACATGATTTGCCCACAATGTTTGCTAATGGAAATAGCACACACACACACTTATTGGGAAATAATAATGTCTTCCTAACTGTTCGAGTATGCAGTTATGCATGTAAACATTATCATTATGTACCATTGACAATCCTATTTCAATTAGTAATACACCATACGATATAATATGCCAGGGCTGCCATTTTTCCGGATTTTTCCTAAATCTTCGGATTTTTTTCTAGTACATGTACATAGTAGCTTAAAGCAGGCTGAAAGGCGCATTCTGTTTTACTTCCAGCCTGCTTTAAGTAGTCACATGCCAACAAAACTAGAAATAGGCTATGGGGTAAAGGTACGATTAGTAAAATCGCACTTGAAAAAAGGCAAATTTGGAAATCTTAGGATTTTTCATGTCAACTTATGGCAGCCCCGATGTGCTGAACAGTATTAATTGACTGAAAGGATATTTATTGTAACAAAAGGGACCCTTTCATGACAGTTTCATATATTGGAAACAATTTTTATCAGGGCTCCAGATAAGAGGGAGTAAACTGAACAAAACCAACACTTTTTTACTCATTTTAGCATCAAATCCTATGGTGTTACTGTAGTGACGCCATAGGGTTTAATCCAGAAATAAAGATTTTAGTTTTTGAAGTATACCCACCTTTACCTGGAGCTCTGATTATAAGTATAAAAATAATAATAGACATCACAAACAGTTCTGATCCGGTTCAAGTCACATTAACTCTTTCAACACCATGGACATTATATTTAAAATATACTCATTACATTTGAAAACAGTGTTGACCCAGATCAGAGGACTCCTATGGGAGCCCTCTGATCAGGGTCTGTTCTGTTTTCTAATTAAATTATTTAGACCAGTATTTATTAAACTACCCAGAATTCGAAGAAGACTGGTTCATGTTTTTGAAATAAAAAAGATTCACAAGGGAACCTGATAACCCAAAGGATTTACTTTTTTATGCCCCCGGCATCAACAGATGCGGAGGCATATAGTATTCGTCCTGTCCGTCCGAGCGCACGAAAGGTCCTTTGTTGGGTAGGGAGAACAATAGATTCCATTCATTCCGTGATTGCCCTATTGTTATTGTTGGGTATTTTAGTGTACTGTTGGGTACTTTTAAACAAAAAATATACCCAACAAATGTCCAACTGTGAGAACGTCCGTGTGTGCGTCCGTCCGTCCGTAACAAGGTTAAGTAGATTTTACCGTTTCGTTTAGCATCAACAACACTTACTCAAATGCGTGGATACTTATACAGTTGTTGCCTTGGACCATTCCCTATCCACCAATATCACCAAAACTTGATTTTGACCTTGACCTCATTTGGACTTAGAATATTTTGAATAGGCTATATTTCTTGGTTAACTAGATTTTACCGTTTCGTCTAGCATCAACACCGCTAAGTACTCCAATGCTTTGATACTTATACAGTTGTTGCCTTGGACCATTCCCTATCCACCAATAATAAAAAGGCAATATCACCCAACCTTGATTTTGACTTTGACCGTGACCTAATTTGGACTTAGAATATTCTGAATAGGCTATTTCTTGGTTAACTAGATTTTACCGTTTCGTCTAGCATCAACACCACTTACTACAATTCTTCAATACTTATACAGTTATTGCCATGGACCATTACTGACCTATATTACCCCAGCTCAGTTTGACCTTGACCTAATTTGGTCTTAGAAAAAATTCAGAGTATATTGTCAAGGATGCCACCGGGGGCATAAGAGTTAATTGAACGTGCAGTCTTGTTTTAGTTTTAAAATAGGCAATATTAATAGTGAGCCAATTTTTATGTTCCCGGCATCGACAGATGCGGGAGCATATATAGTAATCGTCTTGTCCGTACGTCCGTCCGTAACCAGGTTAAGTAGATTTTACCGTTTCGTCTAGCATCAACACCGCTTATTCAAATGCTTAGATACTTATACAGTTGTTGCCTTGGACCATTCCCTAGCCACCAATAATACCCAACCTTGATTTTGACTTTGACCGTGACCTAATTTGGACTTAGAATATTTTTAATGGGCTATTTCTTGGTTAACTAGATTTTACCGTTTCGTCTGGCATCAACACCACTTACTCCAATGCTTGGATACTTATACAGTTGTTGCCTTGGACCATTCGTTATCCACCAATATCACCCAACCTTGATTTGACCTTGACCTAATTTGGACTTAGAATATTTTGAATGGGCTATTTCTTGGTTAACTAGATTTTACCGTTTCGTCTAGCATCAACACTACTTACTACAATGCTTCTATACTTATACAGTTATTGCCTTGGACCATTACCAACCCACCAGTAATACCCAAGCTCAGTTTGACCTTGACCTTGACCTAATTTGGACTTAGAAACGATTCAGAATATATTGTCAAGGATGCCACCGGGGGCATAACCGTTTATTGAACGCGCAGTCTTGTTTTATTCATCTTTCATATTTTTTGGATGATAAACTTTGACAATGATGTCATCCAACGTTAGGCAGACAGTTTTGAGTGATATACATCATGTTCAAAGTTGTAAAGGCTAAGTGTATGCATTCTATAGTGTACAAGTAAATGTGAGCTTTCAGTATGGGGTGACAAGACTGACAATAAAGCACAAAACATGTGTCACTCATGCATATACTGACATACACATAATAAACACCCATCAAAATAAGAGTTGTGGGAGCTTGAAAGATGCATGACAGCTTAATGCAGGATAATAGATATGCGTCCTTAACTCTTTGAACCCTAGTCCCGCATATAGGCGTCTTTTTCAAACAGTGAACATGTCAATAGTACACTTTAAATGTGCAAACAGTGAAGACCCAGATCAGAGGGCTCCGAAAGGAGCCCTCTGATCAGGGTCTTCACTGTTTGTCATAATGCCAAACATTGACAAAAACAACCCTTAAAAGTCAGAAATTGACTAGACTAAAATGGAAACTGGAATTGTCCATTTAAAGTTTCAGGGAGGAAAGAGTTAACCCATTCCCCCATATATATGTATGCATTTTATGCCTTTAATATATTCCTCCACTGAAGGGAATAGTTGAATTTATACAGTCATAAACATGTATCATAAAAAATAGTTTCTATATTCTAGCAAATGTTAGCTTAAAGCAGTCTGAAAGTATAGCAGAATGCGCCTTAACCCATTAACAATACACCTTTTTACGCCTTTCATTTATTCATTCATCCGCTGAAGAAAATAGTGCCAATTTATGCAGTCATGAATATGAACCATTCAGAAAACTTTCTATATTCTAGCAGATTGATAGCTTAAAGCAGACTGAAAGTAAAGCAGAATGCACCTCAAGGTGCATTCTGCTTTACTTTCAACCTGCTTTAAGTGGTCACCGGTCTTCGAAACCAGAAACAGGCTATGGGGTTATGGCGCATTCTGCTTTACTTTCAACCTGCTTTAAGTGGTCACCGGTCTTCAAAACTAGAAACTGGCTATGGGGTAATGGGTTAAGGCGCATTCTGCTTTACTTTTAACCATTATTTAAGTGGTCACTAATTTAGTATTTCAAAATAGAAAACAAGCTATGGGGGTAATCATCCCGGTAATGGGTTAATACATTACTTCATAGTCTGTTTCTAGTTTTAAAGAGTGACTTGTCAGGTAACCCCATAAAGCAGGTTGAAAGTAAAATAGAATGTTCCTTATGGAGTGTTCTGCTTTACTTTCAGTCTGCTTTAAGCTCCCATCTGGAAAGTTACTGGATATAACTTTTATATTTTCTGGCAGGGGACTATTTTTTGTTTGTTTATGAATAATCAGAGGAGTTTGAGGAGAATGTTTAAATGGCAGTATACATTATTCTTCACTCTTTACTCTAAGCCTGTTTCTAGTATTGAAGATTATATAGGTGACCACTTAAAGCAGAACGGAGAAAGGAGTAAAGCTTTGTAACCATTTGCTGCAATATAGAAACTACATGAATTTCTTATGCAGATACATATTAATGACTGTATCAATTGGAATTTTTTTCTGCAGCGGAGGAATAAATTAAAAGTGTAAAATTGTGTATGTACATGAGTATGTCTTGTTGCAGCATTGGGTTTAACCAGGTGGAGTCCATGAAGAAAATGTTTGAAATAATTAGCCCAGTACCCCATAAATAAGCCTTTTTACGCCTCTTAAATTTATTACTCCACCAAAGAGAATCATAGTTCCAATTATAACCCATATTCAGCATAAGAAATATTTTATATATCCTACCAGATGGTAGCTTAAAGCAGGCTGAAAGTAAAGCAGAATGTGTCTAAAGCTGTATTCTGCTTTACTTTCAACCTGTGTTACAGTGAGCACCTATCTTTCATTTGATATTAGAAACAAGCTATTAGGTAATGCCGGTTAGTTGGTTTCATCTGTGACAGTGACACTGCATTTTCCAAATTTGTAGATTTTCATTGAATTTCCTGTTTTTTGGTATGTGAATGGTTCCTTTATCAGATGAGATTGTATCAGTAGTTTCTCATTACATAATATACCTGACAGTATTCACAGCAAACAAACAATAACATCATAGCTACACATTAAGGGAGACTTAGGGAGTACATGCAGGGCTCCAGATAAGAGTGAGTTTACCGATCAAATCCAACATTTTCTTAATTATTTCAGCACCAAATCCTATGGTGTGACTACTCATTAGAATCGTCTCGAAGAGACTACTCATTAGAATCGTCTCAAAGAGACGATTCTAATGAGTAGTCATACCATAGGGTTTAATTGAGAAATAAAGATTTTAGTTTTTGAAATATTCCCCTTATTTGGAGCCCTGGAGTACAAAGTCATGTATTTCACTATTTCAGTATTTGCATGTTGCGTAATTTTTTGCGTATTGATTGTTGTCTGCTACTATTGTAAAACTAGAAATGTCTTGTAAAATTCTTTTCAAAGTAATGTCAGAGTGGCAAACAGTTTTGATACTGATGAGACGCCGCATTTTCAACATCTTATCTGAATTTAAAATGTTTGCAAAGATAAAAACAATTTCGCCACTATTTAACCAGCAGAAAATTAATCCTTTTAAGGCTTTTAAAACACTGAACACCTTAAAGAGAATTGGTGTATCTTTGTAAAGTCAATTGCTTATTATTCCATTACCCAATTGATACACCTTTTTATGCCTGTGATTTATTCCTCCACTGATGAAAATAGTTCCAATTTATACAGTCATGAATATGCACCATTGGAAATATTTTCTTACAATTTAAGTAGGTGGTAGCCTAAAGCAGGCTGAAAGTAAAGCAGAATGTGCCTTAACATTTTAACACCTTTGATTATTCTTCTACTTCAGAAAAAAAGATCCAATTTATACAATGATTAATATGTTTCATAACTTCATTTATCACATAATTTGCGGTCTGGGAGTTGCATAAAGCGATTGTATAAATATCGTAATCCACTAGTGGAATATCGTTTTTTGGGCTCCGGCCTAACTTGTTCGTCCATAAGCGCTGCATGTAGCGAGGTGCCAAATGACGTCATTTACTATGACGTTAACGTAAACAACGTAACGTTTGGCGGAAAATCTATATAGCGGAGGGTCTACAAACCACGGCTTTAAATCAATTTAATAGGTGCTTGAACTTGTAATGTGATAAATAGAATATCACATTCGTGTTCATTATTTATCATTTTTAATAAACTCGTTGACTAAAATGAATATGACGCTCGCCAAGGCTCGCGTCATATTATTTTAGTCAACTCGTTTATTAAAAATGATAAATAATGAACAATCATACAATATCCTCTAAAAGAAATATTACTACATGTATATCCATCTAGAGAGTAAAATAGCTTAAAAAGCAGGCTGAAACTTTAAAGCAGAATGCGCCTTACTCAACCCATTATCCCATAAATATACCTTTTTACGTCTTCACTTTATTTCTCCACTAATGAAAACAATTCCTCTGCATATGAATGAATATGCACCAAAACAAATATATTCTATATGCCCAGGTAGTAGCAGATGGTAGCTTAAAACAGGCTGAAAGTAAAACAGAATGTGCCTTAAAGACTTTTCCTCAGTCCATTGAGGGACCACCAGCCCATTGTTCTGGAGGTGTCCATGTAACTGTAAAGCATGTGCAACACAATCTCAGTTTACCTGGTGAGGTCCAGATTATACTCATGCTCTAGTGATTTTCAATGGTTATTTCTAACCAAACTATCAAATATTAAGGTCCGGTCTCACATAAGACGATTCAATGGTTCAATATGCATAAGACCCATGCTTTTTGCAAGGAAATTGACAGTAAATAATCTGGCAAGGCGTTATGACCAAAAGGTCGTCAGGAGATGTCTTTAAGGGGCATTCTGATTTATATTTTCAACCTGCTTTAAATTGTCACCTAATTTCAAAACTAGAAACAAGCTATGGGGGTTTGAGTTAAGGGGCATTCTGCTTTACTTTCAACCTGCTTTAAGTGGTCCCCTGTCTTCAAGACAAAACTTAAGAAACACTAGCTTTGGGCTAATGGGATATACAAGCTTTATATAGCTCTGCCCTGGATGCATGCACATGCTTTCTTATTGTCACAATGACATTGATATTTCCTGTAGTTTAATTTTAAAATTCTCATTTAACACAGCTCACATATTTAATTGTTTAACACTTTAACTAAAACACTAGGAACTAGTCAAGTAAAACTAACGATCTTTGCAGGTTACAAGTAGACTTGTTGTTTTTATTTAACAACGTTTCGACCCTATCAGGGTCTTCATCAGGTTACAAATAATATACATATGATGGGTATAAGTACATAAAATTGGGTAGATCAAAATGTCACGTGATCGGTACTGCCGATTGTTGTGTTACTAAAAATAGAATGGGTAAAACATGATGATGGCGAGATAATGATACACAATTAAAAAAATGTGTGGGTAATGAGAAAAAATGCTTGAAAGTCAGGAGTCTGAGAGGTATATCTAACTGGTTTTATCAAAGATGCCGTATATAGAGTATATAGAAATCTGGCAGTATTGGGTTTGTGGGATCGAATGTTCATCCATACAAAATGTATCGTCATGGCTGTCGGGGTTGATCGGTTCCGAATGTTCATAAGTCTGGTTTGGGGAGGTGATGGGTGTTAGTGGCTTCGGGTGTCTAATCATTTCGCGTAGATACTTGTTCGTCGGGTTTGGCTCCTGGGGTGGGATGATACGTATTTTGGGCCGGGCTTCAAATGGTGGTATCCATGGGGCGATGGTCTCGATTGGTGGTGGTGACACAGTTCTGCGTTGAAAAATGTTAATTTCCAGGTCATGTTGTTTTAAGCAGTGGAGCTTTGTGTAGTCTTTTCTGCTAAACATTTTATCACATACGGGGCAGACGTACTTTCGTTTTCTGGTATTGTGCGTAGAGACGTGTCTTCTGACGTGGCATGGCTGTCATCTGATGAATCGGTTGCACATTTTACATTGATAGAGATGTTTTCCAATCTCATGGTAGGTATCTTCCTGTGGCTTCTGTTTTTCTTTTTTCGGCATTATTGTTTTAGGTTTAGACCGAGAGGGCTTCTAGATTTGAAGAGGCTGATAATACTTTCCTCTGTTCTGAGGCGGATGTTGATATCGCGCGGGGTAACCAGTAGGATGGTGACGTCGACGTCGTGTATTGAGTGTCCCGTGCTTGAGAAATGGTGGGAAACTGGCTTATATTCGTTTTTTGTGCGGATGTCGTTTAGATGTCCATAAAGGCGTTCTCTGAGCGTATTTCCAGTTTGTCCAATATATTGGATGCCGCAGTGTTTGCATGTGATTGCGTATACTAGACTGGATGTCTCACAGTTGTGTGAGCCTCTTATTGAGAAGTTTTTTGCGGTGGTATTACACTTCAGTACATTTTTGCTGGTCATGTGTACGCATGCTGCACAGTTCTTGTTGCACGGATGGGATCCTATTTGGAACGTGTTTTGAAGTAGGTCTGATTTCACCAGGAGGTTCCTGAGGTTCGGGGGCTTTCTGTAGACTACCAAGATCTTGGAGTTTTTGAACATGCTGGTATCTGGTCCGATGTCTAGAAGGTGTCTGTTTTTCTTGATGGCTGTTTGGATGTTCGGGTTCTGGGGATTGTTAGTGAGGATTAAGGGGATCACGTCATTGGTTTTGATTTTAGGGTCGATTTGGAGGAGGGTGTCTCTGTCGAGAGCTCAGGCTTGTTTGATGGCTTGTTTGATCATTGTTTTCGGGTAGCCTCTGTGTTGTAGATTTTGCAGGAGGTCTTTGGTACAGAAGTCGTAGGTTTCTAGAGTGCTGCAGATTCGTCTGATGCGGACCGCTTGGCTGTATGGGATGCTTTTCTTCTGGTGACGAGGGTGGTATGAATCGAAATGTAGGTACATGTGGGCGTCGGTGGGTTTAGAGTATAGAATTGTGGTTAGGTATCCGTCTGCATTCTTTTGTACCGTGGTGTCTAGGAAGTTTACTTCTGTGTCGCTAATGTCGATCGTGAATTTAATTGTAGTGTGGAAACTGTTTAAGGCTATGACGAAGGAATCTAATTCCTCTCTTCCATGTAGCCATACCGAGAATATGTCGTCAATGTATCGCCACCACACTAGTGGTCTGAGGGATCTGTTTGCTAAGAAGTCTGTTTCAATTTTGTTCATAAAAAGGATAGCGTAGCTGGGTGCGCATTTGGTTCCCATGGTAGTGCCGGAGAGTTGTTCGTAAAATTTTCCGTTAAAGGTGAAGGCTGTTTTAGTGAGTATAAAGTGTAGGAAGCGAAGTAAGATCCAAGTTTTGGGTTCTTTGTTGCATCTGGTTTCTAAAGCTTCTTTGACGGCTAGGATTCCTTCGCGATGTTTAACACTTTGAATGAGGGAAAACAGATTTTCAAAGCCTTTTAACCCATTACCCCATAATCTGTTTCTAGTATTTAAGATAAATGACCACTTGAAGCAGGTTGAAAGTAAAGCAGAATGCGCCTTAAGGCACATTCTGCTTTACTTTCAGCCAGTATTAAGCTACCATCTTCTAGAATAGAGAAAATATTTCTAATGATACATATTCTTGATTGTGTAAATTGAAACTTATACCTTCAGTGGATGAATAAAATACAAGGCGTGAAAAGGTGTATTTATGGGGTAACGGTTTAAACATATCCAGATTGATCATTAAGTAAACCTGTTCTGAATCTGTCTTCAAATATCTTAAAAAAATTGTTTACCGAACATTCAAAAGTTTTAAGGATGACTTTTGGCCAACAGGTAAAAAAATATGTATTAACTGATTGATGTAAGCTGGCGTATATGGTTCATGTACTTATAGGGAGTTAAATGGTTATGGCGGAATCTCAGCAAGGATAATTGCTCTAACAGCGTGAGAAAATGTCTTACCTCAATAAGTTTGGGTGAACATGTGAAGTAGCGAACCCACGATTTACGATTATGTAAATTTTACACCGGTGGGTTTTAAAAAAAATATTTTTTTTAAGTATGGCTTGATTGCATGAGGTGAAACCATTTTTAAGTGACTGCAGTATTTAGATCTTTAACCCTTATCTATAGGTACCGTAGTTAACCCATTACCCCATAGCCGATTTCAAGTTTTGAAAACAGGTTAATTAGCACTTAAAGCAGGTTGAAAGTAAAGCAGAATGCGCCTTAAGGGGCATTCTGCTTTACTTTCAGCCTGCTTAAAGCTACAATCTGTTAGGATATAGAACATATTTCTTATAATACATATTCATAGCTGTATAAATCTGATCTCTTTTCTTCAGAGAAAGAATAAATGAAAGGCGTGAAAAGGCGTATTTATGGGATAATGGGTTAAGTGAGTGTTTCTAGTTTGGAAGCCAGGTAACTACTTAAAGCAGGTTGATAGTTAAGCAGAATGCATGCTAATACACATTATGCTTTCAGCCTGCTTTATGCTACCATCTGCTAGAATAAAGAAAATATTTCTTATGGCACATATTCATGACTACATACATTTTTGTAACTAATTTCTTCTGTGGAGGAATAAAATAAAGGTGTTAAAATGTGTATCTATTAACCTTTAGCCCGCCAAATAAATTGTTGTCTGCTATATTTCTCGTCTGCTTCAAGTTTCAAAGTGCTTCAAAGTTGCTCAAAATTGCTGAAAATGTTGTCCGAGTGTCAAACAGCTTGGATCCGGATGAGACGCCGAGTTACTCGGCGTCTCATCCAGATCCAAGCTGTTTGCATATGGAGCTATACCGTAGTCGTGCGTGGCAGGCTAAGGGTTAAGTACTGGGTAAAAACAAAAAATATTATGGCATGAATCCAATGGGCCTGGTCTGGATCCAAACCATTGTCAATATCAATTACAGTACATACAATGAGTTCTTGATCATATTTCTCTTGTTCAGGGCTCTGCCTCAAGATCATCATTAAAGGGGAGTATTTCAAAACTAAAACCTTTATTTCTGCATTAAACCCTATGTTGTCACTACTCATTAGAACCGTCTCAAAGAGACGATTCTAATGAGTAGTTAAACTTAAGCACGAAAGAATTTGGTGCTGAAATTGGTGAGAAAATGTTGGATTTATCCAGAGCCCAGTGGATCTTGATCCAAACCATTTGTCAAAATTATCTACAGTGCATACAATGATTTCTTGATATCATATTTCCCTTGATGTTGGCTAAACAACTTACCAGGAATGTGTGGAATGCAGCATTTACATATTGATTTCTAATTTCATATTTGTTTGCCTTTCCGATTATAGGCATTAATTATGTACGCTTGTTTTGTTGGTGATTCACCGAACTAGTAATAAAATTTAAACACTTTCCTCTCTAGCCTTATATGCAAATCACTTAGATCAGTCAATGTTTAAGGCAGGTTCCTACTTAAAGTAAGATAAAAGTAAAGCAGAAAGCTCCTAAAGGAGCTTTCTGCTTTACCTTCATCTTGCTTTAGCCATCTACTTGTATTCAGTACAATTTACGATGAAAATTTGGTATTGACACTATATAAACATTGAGAAGTAGACACGCAGAGACTAGGGAAAGGGTTTACGCCTTTATGGTATAATTGTTGACCTTTTGGGTTAATTGGCTGCATTCTGTTATAGCTGACAGCTTATTATTGTTACAACATGCAGTTGTCTAGTCTTGTTAAGTCTGTCATTGAGACTGTAAACTGTCATCTGCCCGGCCACATTATTGTTGGCTGCTTAACTTTTCTAAAATTAGAACTTTCTAAAATTAGAACTTTCTAAAATTTTCTTTCATGACAGGATCAGAGTGTCTCATCAGGATCCAAACTATTTACAAAGATAATCATTGTTTTGTCGTTTGCGTAGGTTATAATTAATATTTTTGCAATTTTTGCGTTAAATTAATTTTATTAATTTGCAAAAAGTTGAATTTCTAAAATACACTTATAGATCATATTGTTATATATATACAGTTATACTTAAATGTTCTGAAACTATTTCAACACTTAGTCACTCTGAGACTTATTTGGTGCCCATGTGGATCATTTTAGTTACTGAAATATGAACCACTGTCTACATGGAATTTTGGGTAGTTATACAAATACTGCTCTAATTAGCAACCAGTGTATGCCCTGACCATAGAGCTCCTATGGGAGCCCTCTGATCTGGTTCTACATTGTTTGCAAATTTATGTAACGGCTTTATTTTAAACAGGTCCATGTTGTTGAAAGAGTCAAAACTGTCCTTTACAAGATGAGCTTTTCTGCTGTTGAATATTCATAGATGAGGCTGGCATATTATGAATATATTACACTGGCCATTGAAATAAAGAATTTTAATATGCTATTTCATATCTGACAGGTCATTATAATAAGAAAACAGTGCAGACCCTGCCTAACTATTTACCAGCATTAAAACTATAATTTAGATTCATAACAAGCATGGTACTTCACAAGATAGATTGTGGACCGTGTTTGAAAGTCACATGATCAAACACATTTTAACGTTACTTTGCCTCTAGCCAATTGGCAGCTATAGCTTATGATGAAGTGGCCTGTCAGTAGACAGACACCTTTATACTGCTAGCATTTAAATTAGTTCCACTTTATACTGAGTCACAGGGCTTCAGATAAGAGGTAGTATTAATCAAACATTTTCTCACTCATTTCAGAACCAAATCCTGTGGTGTTACTACTCATTAGAATCCTCTCTAAAAGTATTGACACCATAGGGTTTAATGCAAAAATGAAGATTTTAGTTTTTGAAATACTCACCTAATATTCAAATTATAGGTCCTCTTTATACTGAGTCATGAATCTGCACTGTAAGAAATTTTTTCTATGTCCTATTAGACTAAGCAGATTGTCTCTTAAAGCGACTCGCAACCAGATGGTGCATTAAAAATAGTAATTTGTAAATATGTGTCAAACGCTTATATAAATGGTAAAGAATTAGTTAAGAATAAGAAATTATGTTTAAAAAAATGTATTTCAATAAAAAAAATTATTGGTCTCTGGTGGGATTCGAACCCGGGGCCCGGCATTGGCGGACAGAAGGCAAAATAGGGGAAACCGCTTAGACCAATGGACCACAGAACTATCCGTTTATCTCGGATCGATTTAACGTATTTCAATGTGGAGCTATCGAAAGTGCATACAACTTCGTAATTCGGCTCGTGTTTATGTCTGAGCCCGTGTAGAGAAGCAACAACAACAACTATACCGTCTACTAGTCGGTATAGAAAAACGATGGAAAATATCTAAAAATCTAAGATTCGGTGACGATTCTTGAGACTTTTTTTGGACTGATCATATTTTTTTAATGTCAGAAGCCAAATAATGCCACAAATTTGCTTTTATTTGAGTATTTTATTTTATTTTGACAAGTACACCATCCGGTTGCGAGTCCCTTTAAAGCAGGCTTGAAAGTAAAGCAGAATGTTCATTAAGGCACATTCTTCTATAATAGTTAATCAACCTGCTTTAGGTGATCACCTATCTTCAAAACTATTAACTGGTTATTGGGTAACGGGTTAACTGTCAGTGATTGAACACCTCAGGGAGTGTTGATTGATAATCAATTAGCTCAGTCACCTCGGAAATTTCAAATGAACTATTCCAGTTTCCAGTTCAAGTCAAGTTCATGTTTGAATATTTGATTGAGTTGATTTTAACAAATATCTAAGATGAAAAACAGTGTAGACCTTGATCAGAGGGCCCCTCTAGGAGTCCTGATCAGGGGCCCGTTTCATAAAACTTCTTACGACAAATGTTATCGTAAGTCAAATCTTTAAAACACATTTAATTTCTGATTTCTCTATCTAATCCTGTCTTGTGACATCTCTTTGGAATCGTCTTGAAAAGACGATTCCAAAGAGATGTCACAAGACAGGATTAGATGGGGAAATAAATGATAATTGGAACTTATATAATCTGACTTACGACAATATTTGTCTATGAAGTTTTATGAAACGGGGCCCTGGATCTACACTGTTTAGTATTGACTTAGGGCTGGTGTACTCTTCATGGGCACTATTTGTAATGACAAGTATACTCATCACTGGGTTAATTAATGCTTCTACCATTCCATAATTATTTAAGCTATAGCATAGGAACCTCTTTCTGCATCCAGATAGGTTGCTGCCTATAGCAGGCTGCATGCTTTCTGTTTCTTTAAGAGTCAATGTCAGTTTTAAAAGGCAATCATATCTTTAAACCCTAAAACTAGCTGTGGTCTCAGGAAACCTATAAAAATCATTTGCAAACAGCATATATTAACGGAATATGTCATGTGTAACTCAATGTCTTGATTTTTATAAAGTCTCCTCCAAAAGGGGATCGAACTCATGACCCCTGGCATCGTATTCCAGTGTGCTACCACTGGACCACTTCCGAAAGAGTAAATTATTGTTCTCATTTAAGTATTGATACACTGACAATTTGAAGATATTTACAGATAAGTAGATGATAATGCTGCATGATAAAGGTTTGATATACCTATAGATATAAATAACTTTATAAGTTTAAATTCAAACATGGTCGATACATTTATCAGTGATAAAGTAGTTCAAGTGATGGCTAAAACAAGAATACAAAGAGCTCTAACACCTTGAGTAGATCTAAATGAAAAAGCCGCTTCAACTTCAAAAATGCCCTATGCTTTGTTCTAGTTCAATGGCATCTAGCATTTCAGTATTATTTCAGACACTGGTTGTCAGTAGTCACGGGGCTCCAGATAAGGGGCATACTTAAAAAAATAAAATCTTTATTTCTGCATAAAACCCTATGGTGTTACTACTCATTAGAATCGTCTCTTCGAGGTGATTCTAGTGAGTAGTGACATCATAGGATTTGGTGATATAATGAGTGAGAAAATGTTGGATTTGTTCAGTTTACTCCCTTTCATCTAGAGCCCTGAATTGATAAAAGGGTTCAACTGCAACCTGGGGCTGATGCTTATAAAGCTTTTTAATCGAGTCTGAGATCGTTCTCAGCAAAAGCACTAATTTGACCAATCAAATCAAATGTTTGAGAACACAATCACTAGTATAATCTTAAAGCAGGCTAAAAGTAAAGCAGAATATACCTCAAAGTGCATTCTGCTTTATTTCCAACCTGCTTTAAGTGGTCACTTTTCTTTTAAACTAGAAACGGGCTATATGGCGTAAAGAGTTAAAATTACATACTTTGACAGGAAGCTGTCAAATTTCTTACTTTATTTTCAGCCATTAAATATTTAATTTATTTCAGCCATCAAATTTCTTAATGTATTTTCAGCCATTAAATTTCTTCCTTTATTTTCAGCCATCAGAGTGAACAATGTATCGTCAATGTCCCACCGCGATCATCGCGGCGCGGGAGGAGGAGGCGTTGACCCATGGTCAGGTGATGTATGGACTGATCAAGCCAACCAAGGATATGGACCAGGTGGAGTCTACAGCAGCCATGGTCAATGTCATACCAAAGAAAAGGTCAGTTTAACCTTTCAAAACGTTGCATTATATGGAATATTGTGTATTAAAGGGAGGTAATCAGATAACTCCTATGTATGCAGTAAACCACTCTTGTACAGTCCACTACATATTTATATGTGCTATGTTCCAGTGTCCTGGATTAGGGCTCATTTAGGTTCATGTTGTGACTCATCAAGTTATGTGATCTGATCGTGAATTATACCATTGTGGAGGCGAAAAATAGCTCTTTAAAATGATACATCACACATGCATTTTGCGATTTTTATATTGAAGTTATTGATCCAGTTTCAAAACTATTTGAACAACCCTTGTATTTCTATTTAGTAAAATTTAATTTTGTTTGTTTACTTTATTTGTCAGGATCTATCGTATGGAGAAACATGAGGAGATAGATCTATTCTTGAAGGAGCTGATGAAGCGCCCTCTGGTGTTACAGCCGTCAGCGTTCATTGGCCGTGGGGTGGCAGCGATTGGCTGTACTTTTTGTACAAATGAAGGTACGTATGTGAAGAAAACTTAACCCTTTCTGCTTTCCATGCCGACTGTGAATACAGAACCCCAGATATTTGGAATATTTAAAAAAAAAACTAAAATCTTTATTTCTGCATTAACCCTTTACCCCATAGCCTGGTTCTAGGTTTGAAGACAGGTGGGTACTTAAAGCAGGTTGAAAGTAAAGCAGAATGTGCCTTAAGGCACATTCTGCTTTTCTTTCAGCCTGCTTTAAGCTAACATCTTCTTGGTTAATTTAACTACGCTCAAAGTCGCTTCTATAAGAAAAGGGGTTAAACCCTATGGTGTCACTACTCATTAGAATTGTCTCTTCGAGACAATTCTTATGAGTAGTCACACCATATGGTTTGGTTTAAAATAAAGGAGAACGTCTTGTTGAAAATACATGTACTTAGTTCACTCCCTCTTAGTTTGAGCCCTGTGAATACAGTGCTCTCTCTCACTGTGCTGTTCAGGGGCAGTATTACTTATAGAGAGGGAAAGTTATTAAATTATTACTCTTAGAGTTCTGAGTACGACTTTGCTTACATTTGCAAATAGTTTGAAACTAGATCAGATGCTAACACAGTATCTGATTTAGGTTCAAACTGTTTGTCACTCATCTTTATGTTTCTTCAGTCAAAATTTCCAATACGTAACCTATAGAAATTACAGTAAACAACAGATTTAAGCAGACAATATTGCAAGCAGTGAAAGCGTTAAACATTATAAACTGTCTTGTTTGTGGAACAGCAGAAAGCATTGTTGTAAGGAAGGAATTGTTGTTTCGGAGGGTCGTTGTAGAGAGGGGGCACTGCATGTCATCTAAACTGTTACAAATGTTTACTAATAAAAGGGCAACAATTTCGCCAAGAAAGAGTTCAGACAGATCCTATAGGAAAACAGTGAAGACTGCTGATGAGACAGTCGATCGATCCCTAAAGCATTAAACAGTGTCAGGGCTCCAGAAAGGAGGGAGTGAACAGAACAAATCCAACATTTTCTCACTCATTTTTGCACAAAATCCTATGGTGTTACTACTCATTAGAATCGTCTCTTCGAGACGATTCTAATGAGTAGTGACACCATAGGGTTTAAAGCAGAAATAAATATTTTAGTTTTTTTTTTAAATACTCTGCTTATCTGGAGCTCTGAGTGTCTGATCCTAGTTTGCACTGTTTGTAGGAATTTCTATCTTTACTAAAAAGAAAACGAGAAATTATATCCGACACCCCGTAAATAAAGCATGGACTAGCTCATCCAATATAATAAGCACAGAAGAATCCATTTGGCATAAATGGATTAATATTATTAACATTGCAACTTTGCAAGTCAACATCATCCCTGTAAAGAAATTATTATGATTTAGTTGTGAGAACCTGGCCCAAAGGTTATAGAGTTTGAGTTGAGTCTGAAATTGTTATCAGCTATTTGATTTGTCAGATTTGAGCACTCAACTCAAACTCTATTATAACTTTGGACCCTGTTGTATGAATCAAGTAGAATAAAAAAAAAAGTATCAAGATTTCAAACTTTGATTATCAAAGATTTTATAATAAATGTATTCAGTGACTCTAAACATTATGTTTCAACCCCATAACCCCAAAGCCTGTTACTAGTTTTGAAGATACATGTTTGATGTTTGTAGGGGCTACTTAAAACAGGTTAAAAGTAAAGCAGAATGTGCCTTAAAGCCCTATATCAAGTTCTATATAGCAGTCCCCCCCCCCCCCCCCCCCCCCCCCCCCCAAAATCACAGCTTGATACTTGGTGATTAGATCGCCCTTATCAGGGTATGTTTATTACAAACAAATTATCACAGCAGGGTACTAATTGATAGATGTAGACAAATATAGGGGCAAGTGATAGCTGTGCATTTAACCCTTAAGCTGTGGATCGTGAGTTGACTGTTATTTTTTCAAACACTTTGGATCCAGATCTGATGCTGCATAATGTCGCATCTGATCTGTATCCAAACTGTATACCAGTTATCGCTCAGACTTTTTTAATTGAAATATGTACAAATCTAATTTAAATATTGTTTGCAGACGACAATTTAAAAGTAGAAGATATTACTGCAGGGTAAGGGTTAAGCACACAGTGATATTGTCTGGAGATTAAAAATTGATGAAATTGATTTTATTTTATTAATCTGTAATTTTGGGTCTTATAACATAATACATAACAAAACAGTGGGTTAGCAATCTAGCTTTAATAAATAACATCAAGCATAATACCAAGCAAGTCAAAACATTACATTTACAATCATCAACTATCAAACTACATTTAAAAAAGGCAAACTGCATAGATCCAGATCAAATTCTCAGTTACAAAGCACATGAGCTGGAGCCATACTAAAGACTTTAGGGCAAATAGTTATTAGCTAAATATTTGATATGTTTGATCAGCATGAATCTTTTTAATAACAATTCCAGTTTCTCAAAAAGTCTAGTCCATTGTAACTATAAAGAAAATGCTTTACTTTCTTGGCATTTTCTTGTGATTTAACCCATTACTCCATAAAAACACATTTGACACATTTTATGTATTAGATCTACTACTCTGAAGAGAAAACTTCCACTTTTTACTACATGAATATGCAAAATAATATATCCTAGCAGATTGTAGCAGAGATATAGTATTTATCCTAGCAGACGGTTGCTTAAAGCAGGATGAAAGTAAAGCACATTCTGCTCTACTTTCAACCTGCTTTAAATGATCACCTGTATTCAAACAAAGCATTTTAAAGGGTTAATCTTCTAGAAAAAATTGTATACATATAACTTATACGACAGTTTTTAGTTGACAAAATATAGATGTTAAATAGTGTAGAAAAAGGTTTCATAACTTGATAATTTGACAATTAAAGCAAATGATCTAGATGCAAACTTTTGATTTTTTGTGAAGGCCTATTCTTATCTTTATATTTATGCAACAATATCACAGTGTTGAAATGGTTCAGCTAGATCCCTTATCTACCTGTATTAATACCTAGTACCCTATCCCATGATGCCCTATGTGCCTCTGTGTAATATGATGTAACAGTTGTGTATTAAGCCTGTTGTGTGACCCTGGCACAATATACAATCCGATAGACATCCTGCTGAGCCAGAAATAGGTCTTTAAGGCACATTCTGCTTTAATACTATCAGCCTGCTTTAAGCGACCACCTGCAGGCTGCTAGAATGTGGAAAATATTTCTTTTGATACATATTCATGATTGCATAAATTGGAACTATTTTCTTGAATGGAGAAATAAATTACAGGCGTAAAAAGGCATATTTATAGATTAATGGGTTAACTTTGTCTCAACTGTTTTTACAAATCCTATGTTTCTTTCAACAGAGAAATGGATCATTTTGATCAATCAGGACCACCCAAAGATAAAGGGGCGACTGCAGATGGGTATTGAGACAGCCAAGTCTAAAATGGCTCAAGGAGAGCCTTTTGTACTAAAGGTAAGATATCTCAGATTTAACCCTTTACCCCATAAATATGCCTTTTTACCCTATAATTTATTCCATCACTAAAGAAAAAGGTTCCCTTTTATACAGTCATGAATATGTATTATAAGAAATATTTTCTATAGCCTAGAAGATAATAGCTTAAAGAAGGCTGAAAGTAAAGCAGAATGCGCCTAAGGCGCATTCTGCTTTACTTTCAACCTGCTTTAAGTGATCATCTTTCTTGAAAGCTATAAATAGGCTATGGGGTAATGGGTTAACTGTTTCATCTAGCATCAACACCACTAACTAGAATGCTTTGATGCTCATACAGTTGTTGCCTTGGACCATTCCCAATCCTCCAATATCATGCAACCTCTATTTGACCTTGACCTCTTTGGACTATTTCTTTAGTTACCTTTCATTGATAGCCTATGTTGAGCCATCTGGCTCGTGTTGGCCCCATCTGGAAAACTATTTGGTTAACTAGATATTACCATTTCCCCTGACATCAACACTGTTTACTAGAATGCTTGGATAATTATACAGCTGTTGCTTTGGATAATTTTCAATGCACCCATTTCACCTAACTTTGATTTGACCTTGACCCAGTTTTGACTTAAAAATGATTCTAAATTTATTGGCAAGGATGTCACCGGGGGGCATACCCAGTAAGCTTTTATTGAATGCAGTCTGGTTTGGCATGAGAATGGTTAAGACATGTTTGGCTGTACAATGCTCCCCCCCCCCTCCCTACAAAAGCCCACCCAACAATGATTCCCTCCCTACAACAATGCTTGTCGCTGTTCTCAAAACCAAGACCATTATGTCTTACACTTTCACTGCTGCAATATCGCCTACCTAAAATTGGCAACTGCTGTTTTGCTAAAAGTTACTTATTAGTGGACGGATTTGACAGAAGCAGTATAATGATATAATGATAATAAGTGACAAATGGCTTGAATTCAGATCGGATGCTGCATTAAGCAGCATCTGATTTGGATTCAAGCTGTTTGCAAATGTAAGCCAATTTCCCTCCTTATAACAACTCCCTCCGAACAACACACACAATCTTTTGTCTCCCATTGGGTGTCAATGTAGACAGGGTGCACTGCAGGGCTCCAGATAAGGGGGAGTCAACTTATTTCAGCTCCAATTCCTATGGTGTTACTACTCAGTAGAACCGTCTCTTTGAGACGATTCTAATGAGCAGTGACACCATAGGGTTTATAGCAGAAATACATTTTAGTTTCTGAAACACTCCCCTTATCTTGAGCCCTGGGTGCACTGTACTCGTAACTTGCATGGTAACTGTTATTTCAGCTGACGTTCAACGAGTTTCTGAAGCGCGTGTATTTAGACCATCTGACCTGTACAGCCCTCGATGCCAGGTTTACATTCATTGATTTCGAAGATGCAGAAATTGTCATTCGTTACCCTGGCGACCCCTACCACAGGAGCTTAAAGTGGGAACTAAAGGTAAAACAAACAAACAGCATGGAAGTTCGTCCTTTGATTTTAAAGAAGACTTCATCACTTTGAGTTTCTGGGTTGAGTGAAAACCCCAGCATGACCATGTCCTTTTAACTCTTTCCTCCCTGAAACTTTCAATGGACAATTCCAGTTTCCATTTAAGTCTAGTCCATTTCTGACTTTTAAGGGTTGGTTTTGTCAATGTTTGCCATTGTGACAAACAGTGAAGACCCTGATCAGAGGGCTCCTTTTGGAGCCCTCTGATCTGGGCCTTCACTGTTTGCACAGGACAAGTGTATTATTCACATGTACACTGTTTGAAATGACGCCTATAGGCGGGACTAGGGTTCAAAGGGTTAACCCACTCCACCACTGAAACTTAAAATGGAAAAGTCCAGTTTCTAAATAAGTGTAGACCATTTTAACATAGTTAGGGTTGACTTTAACAATATAATTATTGCAAAATTGACAAACAGTATCAGAGATCCAGATAAATGGGGGATGGGGGTATTTAAAAAAAACTAAAATCTTTGTTTTTGCATAAAACCCTATAGTGTCACTACTCATTAGAATCATCTCTTCGAGAGAATTCTATTTATTCGAGTAGTCACACCATAGGAGTTGGTGCTGAAATGAGTGAAAAAATGTTGGATTTGTTCAGTTTACTCCCTCTTATCTGAAGCTGTTTGCTTAGGACAAGTGTGCTCTTAACAGATACATTGTTTGTGAGTGATTAGTATACTTGTTGGTAGGGTTGAAGTGTGTTAAAGATACATTTACAGTTGTTTAACCCTTTACCTGATAGCATTGTTTCTAGTATTGAAGATATGTGACTACTTAAAGCAGGTTGAAAGTAAAGCATAATGCGCCCTAAGGCGCATTCTGCTTTACTTTCAGCCTGCTTTAAGCTATTAACTGCTAGAATAAGGAAAGTATTAAATATGACACATATTCATTACGGTATAATTTGGAACTATTTTCTTCAGCGGATGAATAAAATGAATGCGCTAAAAGTCGCTTCTATAAGGGAAAGGGTTAATTCAGAACATCAGTAATGCAGAAAGCTACTTAAGGAGATTACTGCATTACAGAAATGTTCTGGCTATATTTCACACAAAGTTTGAAAATTTGAAATATTGGTAATTTGATTTTTACTATATAAAATGTACATTCATATTTATAAACTTTATAATGTTTCAGAGCCCAGACATTGAGTTTTCGTTTGAGGACCTGTTGCCAAGTGAGGTGACTAGGCGGACGGTTAATGCAGCCCAAGGGGAATGCAGAAATCCAGCCCTGAGAATAGTAATGCCAGGTATGCTGAAGTCATTCCCTATCTTAACCCATTACTCCATAAATACACCTTTTTATGTCCCCGGCATCGACAGATGCGGAGGCATATAGTAATTGTCCTGTCCGTGAGTCCGTCCGTGAGTCCTCACAACCGAAATGGGTTAGAGGGCCTTTTCTGGCCAGATAACGGTAAACATAACAAAAGAAGACAATAGAGTTCATTCCAAAACAATAGAATAAGGGGCCGTGGCCCGTTATTCAAACAAAAGAAAATAAAAGAAAAGGCCCTCTAACCCACGTCGGTGGCACGTCCGTCCGTATGTCCGTAACAAGGTTAAGTAGAATTTACCTTTTCGTCTAGCATCAACACGGCTTACCCAAATGCTTGGATACTTATACATTTTTTGCCTTGGACCATTCTCTATCCACCAATATCACCAAACTTTGATTTTGACCTTGACTTTGACCTAATTTGGACTTAGAATATTTTAAATAGGCTATTTCTTGGTTAACTAGATTTTACCGTTTCGTCTAGCATCAACACATCTGACTACAATGCTTTAATACTTATACAGTTGTTGCCTTGGACCATTCCATATCCACCAATATCACCAAACTTTGATTTTGACCTTGACCTTGACTTAATTTTAACTTAGAAAATTTTAAATGGGCTCTTTCTCGGTTAACTAGATTTTACCGTTTCGTCTAGCATCAACACTGTTCACTACAATGCTTCGATACTTATACAGTTATTGCCTTGGACCATTACCAACTCACCTGTTGCCCTGGAAATATCGAGGGGAAATATTAAAAAGACGAAAGCAAATATTTCTCGCAGCAACTTTTCTTCCATAGAAGTGTACAAGTGCGCATATCAAAATACATAAAATGACCTCGTTGTCTAGGGTAGCACTATATGTTATTATCATTGAATACGAGATTGTTTTCTGTTAAGTTAAAATTAAACAATGGTAATACAATTTGGAACACGTAAATTACAAAAGGATTTCTCAAATAAAGCCTGTTCAAATTCGGCCAAGGGAGACAACCCTGAAATACTTGTGTTACCTAAGTATCTCAAGTGTAATCTCCCCTGAATAATGAACCTTTTCCAGGAATTTCCTAAAATTGAACTCCCAAAACACCAATATATGGATTTCATACAAATATTATCATGTATAACCACAGGGCTCCAGACAAGCGAGAGTTAACCGAACAAATCCCCCATTTCCCAATCATATCGGCACCAAACACCATGGTGCTACTACTCATTAGAATCGTCTCAAAGAGACTACTCCAACGAGTGCAACACCACAGAGTTTAATGCAGAAATAAAGATTTTAGCTTTTGATATACTCCCTTATCTGGAGCTCAGAATCATATTACTATCAAATCATGATAAATCAATGGATGTTGTCAAACAACTTCAAATAAATGAAGTATTTCCACATCTTTGTTGTGCAAATACTCCAAACATGTCACTTGGTCTATTACATTGTCTTTTATTTACTATTGACTCAAAACTTACTAAGCACCCCTCACGCTTTAATACTTTTGAAATGTCCCTCATGACTTTAAAGTATTTAAAACATCCCTCACAAGAATAGTCTCCTAATAATTGCAGTAACACGCCATACATCAATTTAATCTGTCCTCAGAATAATAATGCTCAAGTTCTCAAATTATTAACTGAGAGTACAATGTAGACCAAGCTTGTTAATTTCTGCATGAAAACATGAAACAGTAAAATCTGAATAGTCAATACGAATAACCATATGTCAATCAATAATAAATCTGATCTCAGTCAGTGAATCGTTCTTAATTCGTACCAAAACATGTGAAACTCACTAAGCGCTCGCCCTCACAATCCAAGGGAAACAACTCTTGCACGTGACAAATTGAAATCTTTTCATAATTAATGGATTTCGCCTTTTCAGCATGTGACAACATGTACATACCATTTCTCATGTGACACAACGTCTTTGTATAGCGTAATCATTTACCAATTGATTATATTCAAAGCTCTAGATCAATTTCTCTAAATATCCGCCTCGTGGTTATCGCGTTGAAAACGGCGCCTTTTGCAAACACCGTTTTGAACTTGGATTTCCCACATGTTAGCGATTACACATCAAAGTGACACTTGTCAGTCATGTAGAATAAACATTCAAGAACAATCATTGTACATATTTGATGCTCACCTGGAAATATCGAGGGGAAATATTAAAAAGACGAAAGCAAATATTTCTCGCAGCAACTTTTCTTCCATAGAAGTGTACAAGTGCGCATGCGTAAAATAGCTGCTGTCTATCGTCACGAATAGGGGGCCCTGTTTTTCGCATCGTCACACACCAATAATACCCAAGCTCAGTTTGACCTTGACCTAATTTGGACTTAGAAAAAATTCAGAATATATTGTCAAGGATGCCACCGGGGGCATAAGCGTTTATTGAACGCGCAGTCTTGTTATGACTTCAATTTATTCCTCTTCTGAAGAAAATAGTTCCAATTTATACAGCCAAGAATGTATATCATTAGAAATATTTTCTATATTCTAGTAGATTGTAGCCTAAAGCAGGCTGAAAGTAAAGCAGAATGCACCTTAAGGTGCATTCTCCTTTATTTTCAACCTGCTTTAAGCAATCACCTATATTCAATACTATAAAAAGGTTATTGGGTAATGGGTTAACCATTACTCTATAGATATGCCTTTTTAGCTCACCTGGCACATAGTCCCAAGGTAATCTATTTTTTATTGTACTGTGTCCTTTTTCTTCATCTGAGTGGCTGTCCATTTGGTCTGTCTTCAACAATTTCTTTAAACAACATTACTCCTAAAACTACAGGTTGGATTTTTACCAAACTTGGCAGGACTGATCTTGATATGACCTCTTTCAAAGGTGTTCAAAAACAACACCAAATAACCAAAAACTGACTAGATTTAATTTGAAACTGGAATATTCCATTCAATGTGTCACAGATGAATGAGTTAACCCATAACCCCATAGCTTGTTTCTAGTTTGAAAGAAAGATGATCACTTAAAGCAGATTGAAAGGCGCATTCTGCTTCACTTTCAGCCTGCTTTAAGATGTTATCTGCTAGGATAATAGAAAATATTTCTTATGGTGCATGTTCATGAGTCCATGACTGTATGAATTGGAACTATTTTCTCTTAATGTGCTAAAAGGTGCTTCTATGGGGGTAAGGGTTAATCAGATTTACTTTGATCTTTCAGATGAGTTGCTAACGTTGCTGCCTGGTTGGAAGTTTGAGATGATTGACCCACTGGAAGGGGTTGAAGATGCTGATGAATACGGAGAAGAAGAAGCCACAGGTGGAGTAGAAGTGCCAGAAGAAACTCCCCTAGCGCCATCTGCTGGTAGAATTATTGGCAGGTCCCAGAGGAAGGCCAAGGCTGCAGTCCAGAGCCATCATGTACCAGTAGAGCTACATGTGCCTGAGCCCAATGGGCCCCAGAAACTACATCAAGGTGGCATGCCACCATCTCCTGTGTCGCCAAGTCACAGGAGAATGCCATCACCCTCACAGCCTTATGAGGACCTGAACAGAAGTAATCATATGAATGAGCATGCGTATGAGAGAGCCCAAGTGCATCAGTCTCGTACCCCACCACAACTTAATCTCAGGGTGGAGTCGCCTTATGAGGAGATGAATATGAGAAGGCAGCAGTATTCCCCAGGAGCTTCAGCTCACAGAGAGCCAACTCCACCACCAGCCTATGATTCTCTTCCACCGTCCTACTCACCCAAGACCCCTACATCACCCCGTACTCCTACAGCATCGCGGACCCCTACAGCATCACGGACCCCTACATCACCCCGTACCCCTACAGCATTGCCAAAGTCTTCCCCTCATTCCCCGCACTCGCCCCAGCCTCCACGCAACATGAATCACTCACCACGACCACCCCATTCACCACGTTCACCTAACATGAACCACCCACCCCATACACCTAACATGAACCGCCCACCCCACACACCTAACTATGACAACAGTAGAGACAGGTATAACAGTGAGGCTGTGAACAGTGTGCAGTCATCACGGCAGACATACCTCACTGATGACACTGAGGACAATGATGACGGCGGGTTTGCACCTGCCGCCCCTAGAGGGCAGCATACACAACACAAATATGACACAAACTATAACAGAAGTGCTGAACAAGACCGCTATGGCAATCAGTATATGCCAAGTGATCGATACGCTGATCAGAGCTCGCATCCTGTTCCTTCACCGCGTGGTAACTTTCCGCTATCAAGTCGGCCAGTTTTGTCTCCACGCGGTCTGCATCATCATCAGGGTAGTGGGAGGTCAGATACGTCGGCCTCGGACAGTGGCTTTGGTGAAAGTGATGAAACTGGTAAATATAGGAATGACAGGAATAGCAGTTTAAGTAACACGACAAACACGCCATCAAAAACTCCATACTATAATCATGCCTTCCAACAAGAGTCGCCAGAACGTGATAGAAATGTTGTGGATGATATAATGGCGAAGCACAAGGCCATTGCGGCTCAGATGATGACAAATGGACAGCCAAATAAACAAGGACAGTTGCACCCTGCACATGGCCGGCAAGACTATTACCGTGAGGATAATTATGGCCGTGAGTTGCAGAAATGGGGGCAAAATATTAGTGATCTTAGGGAAGCATGTGATGTGCCGCAGAGTGATTTTAGAGGTACTCGGTTTGACAGGAACTCTAACAGAGAGGAACAAGTTGAAGAGAGCTTCATATAAACCTATAGGGCTGCAAGACTTAAACCCATTACCCCATACATATGCCTTTTTACGCCTTTAATTTATTCCCAAAGAAAATTGTTCCAATTTATACAATTTTGAATATTTATGATAAGAAATACATTGTATTTTCTGTGGTTTTAGTAGATGGTAGCTTAAAGAAGGCCTTAAGGCACATTCTGCTTTACTTTCAACCTGTTTAAAGTGGTCTCCTATAATTTTCAAAACTAGAAACAGGCTATGGGGTAAGGGGTTAAACACTTTCCGCCATAGCCAAAAGTGCATATTTAGTTGTGTATGGCGGGTAACTTCTGAACACATTCAACATATCATTATCATACAGTGTACCTGTGAGCAGTATACTTGTTGTATACAAAGAAATTGGATCCAGATCAGACCCCACTTTTAGTAGGGCCTGATCTGGATCCAAACTGTTTGTTACTCTAGTTATATTTCTTTCATTAGCTTTAGATTGACTTTAAAATTCAAGCAGATGACATTCCAAGTAGGGGACATTATTGTGTTGAAATATTGTGTAGCTTGTACAATATGCATTAACCCTGTACTCCATAGATATGCATTCTTACGCCTTTAACTCTTTAACCCTGCTAGCCTATTCCTTGTATTGAAGATAGATGACCACTTAAAGCAGGTTGAAAGTAAAGCAGAATGCGCCTTAGGGCGCATTCTGCTTTACTTTCAACCTTCTTTAAGCTTCCATGTGCTAGAATATATAAAATATAAGCTATAATATTTATTCATAACTGATTAAATTGGAACTACTTTCTTCAGCGGAGGAATAAATTATATGCGCTAAAAGTCGCTTCTATGGGGGAAAGGGTTAATGTATTCCTCCACTCAAGAAAATAGTTCTGATTAATACAGTCGTGAATGTCTATCATAAGAAAAAGTTTCTTTATTCTAGCTGATGATAGCTTAAAGCAGGCTGAAAGTAAAACAGAAAGTACCTTAAGGCGCACTTTGCTTTAAGTGGTATCCTATATAACTAGAAGCAGGCTATGAAGTATAGGGTTTAACCCATTACCCTATAGCCTAGCGCTATTTCTATTTTTGAAGACAGGTGGCCACTTAAAGCAGGGTGAAAGTAAAGCAGAATGTGCCTTAAAGCGCATTCTGCTTTACTTTCACCATGCTTCAATCTTTCATCTGCTAGAATATAAAAAAAAATGTTCATGATACATATTCATGACTGTATAAAGTGGAACTATTTTCTTCAGTGGAAGAATAAATTCAAGGCATAAAAAGGTGTATTTATGGGTTAATGGGTTAACTTGTATTATATGTATTTAGTCTTGAACAATGCTGTCAAGTGCAGCTCAGGAATTTTTTATGATTATGTACATTTGTAATATAAAGTTAAGGAAACGTCAATCATATATTTTACAATGTAGTTATGAAACTGCTGGAGTGTACATATGTAAAATAGTTTACAAAACATATCGTAATGTACATCTTTAGCACAGTGGTCATTCATTTTCATGTACATCTTTAGCAAAGTAAGTTGCCATTCATTGTCTTTTATCATATTCAACCCCAGCGGCTAGTATACTTATCATTAACAAGCAGTGTACCTGTGAAGAGTACATAATTATTATGTCCTTTACAAATGGTGTAGATCCTGATCAGAGGGCTCCTGAGGAGCCCTTTGATCCGTGTCTACACAGTACACTGTTTGTCATTTTTTAATATACATGTAGTTGTTCAATTCAATTTCCATTTGTCTAGTTCATTTTGGACTACTTATGGATGATTTGAATAATTATATTGCAAAATGAACTAGACTTAAATGGAAATTGGAATTGTCCATTAAAAGTTTTAGGGGCAAATAAGTTAACACAATAAAACCGTAAACAGTCATTCATTGATATCTTGTTCCTGAAAGCAGATGATTGCTTACCGGGTAAGTTAACCCTTTAAAACCTAGTCACACATAAATAATTCTTTGCAAACAGTGTACATTTGCAAAGTACACTTGGCCTGTTCAAACAGTGAAGACCAAGATAAGAGAGCTCCTTTCGGTTCTGGGTCTGCACTGTTTGTCATATTGCAGTACATTGACAAAAACAGCTCTTAACTTAATAACAGACTAGATTAAATTGGAAACTGGAATTGTCCATTTGATGTGTCTGGGAAGAAAGGGTTAAATCAAAACATTTGTCTTGCATTAAGCTTTATATACATTTATTTTAAAAGGGCCATCTCATTTAGACATGAGCTCATAAACCCCACACAGCTGGACTTCATTACTGGGGCTCCAGATTAGGGGAGTATTTCAAAAACTAAAATCTTTCTGCACTGAAACCTATGATGTGACCATGCATTAGAATCGTCATAAAGAGACACTTCTAAGTAGTAGTAACACCATAGGATTTGGTTCTCATATGATGGAGAAAATGTTTGATTTGTTCATTTTACTCCCTCTTACATGAATATGGAACACTGCATAACTATTATACTGTTATATTCAGATGAGATTAACATTCAGATTTCAGACTTCTTGTATCCAGGGCCTTATTTTTCACCAAGGGCCCGTTTACGAAACGTCGTACCACAAAAACGGTTGTAATACATTGAAAAACGTCTTATTTCTTATTGCGACCATTTTTGTCATACGACATTTCACAAAACAGACCCCTAGTCTATAGAGTAAAGTTTTAGTTTTATTTTATTAGTACCCTACTGCAGGTGAAACCAGGGGGACTAAAGGTTTTGTCTCTGTCTATTAGTCTATCGACTGGTATCGGTACCTTTGGTTAAATTTTTGCAATGGCTCATCAATCCCTGCTTAACCATTTACCCCATAGTCTGGTTCTAGTTTTGTAGATAGGTGACCACCTAAAGCAGGTCGAAAGTAAAGCAGAATGTGCCTTAAGGCACATTCTGCTTTACTTTCAGCCTGCTTTAAGCTACCATCTGCCAGGTTATAGAAAAAAATTGTTTGGTACATGTTCATGCCTGTGTAAACTATTTTCTTCAGTGGAGGAATAAATTAAATGCGCTTCTATGGAGGAAAGGGTTAAGTTAGTACTAGTGCATGTATAGTGGTTGTATATTATAATATTATGTTAATGTAATTTTAATGTATGACCTTTTTACAAATTGTTTCGAATCTAGAAATGTGGAAACAAGTGTAGATCCAGATGAGATGGCACAAAACATGTCCTTTATGTCAGGGTCTGCTCTATTTGCATTCCGTACATGTATGTCCTTCTGATCCGGGTCTGCTCTATTTGCATTCTTCATGACTGTAATCCCTATAGGGCTTTCATTGTCAGATAATCAATATTTAATCCTTTCCCTCGTATGCCCATGCATATTCCTCATTAACTCTTTTAACACTAAGGAACTCTTGTGGGTTATTAGGTTCCCTTGTGGATCTTTTTAGTTACCAAAAACAGGAACAAGTCTACTTAGAATTCTGAGTAGTGTTATAAATACTTGTCTAAATTTGAAACAGTGTAGACCCGGTTCGGAGAGCTCCTAGGAGCCCTCTGATCTGGGTCTACACTGTGTACAAATGTAATGAGTATATTTTAAAAAGGTCCATGGTTTTGAAAGAGTTAAAGCAGACTGAAAGTAAAGCAGAAATTTCATTTTTGTAGATTTTGCTTGACTTTCAATCTGCATTAACCATCCACCTGTCTTAGACATTGAAAACAATCTATGAGTTAAAGGATTAAATGAAAGAACTATTTTTGAAAAGGTTGTGTCCAGAGCTCAAGATAAGGGGAGTATTTCAAAATTTATTTTGTTATTTCTGCATTAGACCCTATGGTGTCACTACTCATTCGAAACGATTCTAATGAGTAGTGACACCAAAGGTTTTTGTGCTGAAATGAGTAAGAAAATGTTGGATTTATTTTAGTTTACTCCCTCTTATCTGGAGCTCAGGTTGTGTCCACTGACGGCCAGTATAGTGTTTATTGTGTTGGTGTGCTGAAAGCATGAGGTGTTTGTAAAGTTGGAGTGATGTTTAATGCAAACCTTTCTTCATCATTGTATGGAGAAATACAGACAAACATTGTCAAGTCTAAAAGACCCGTATTTCAAAGTTAAAATGTGACTTACAAAAGCCATGCTTTAACTTTGAAATAAGAGTACAGTTAAACCTCTCTATTACAACCACTAAAATTAAGGCTAATTGATTGCATAAAAGACATGTGACAGCTTAAAGTAAGGTGAACATAAAACAGAAAGCTCCTGAAGGAGCTTTCTGTTTAATGTTCACCTTGCTTTAAGCAGCCACCTGCCTTAAACACCTGATGATTAACACAATTTTGTGGTTGTAATAGAAAGGTTTTACTGTGTATTCGACTGAAGCAAGCTTGATTTAATTTTAAATTAAACTGTGGAATTAGCTCAAGAGGATTGTTGCAGATGAAAACTTTTGCAGAAAACAATGACTTAGGTTTGAGAAAGTTAAAGACTTTGTTTGCCCAGTTACAGTGGAGAAAACATTGTTCTTTCCCATTTAAACTCAAATGAAACACAAACGCATGGCAATAATATGCAGAAAATTACAATTTTCTGAAATGTGACTGTTTGACAGTTAGTTAAAAAAAAAAGTGTTAGACATTTGTCTAATGGTTGATTTTGATCTAAGTGACAAACGGTTTTGAGCCTGATCAGACATAAGTTTACCAAACGTCTGATCTGGCTCCAACAGCTTGCCATGGCCATATTGGGAAAGAATAGCATCTTCTCCGCTGTAGCTATATGAATAGACTGTATACTATAGAGCAAATGTATTTAACTGTGATGTGTAATGAGATTTGTTTTTCTACAAGTGTTTATTTGTATGTTTGTGCCATAATTTTGCCAGCAGCTGAAATCATTCCTGGAATATCTGATATTTGGTTCATAGTAATATATAATTATATACATGGTTTGTTTATTATATTCATAAACACATATCTTTCTCATTTATCTAACCTCTAACTGTAATCATAGATTTAATTTTCACCTCTGCTTAGAGCAGTGTTACGTGATGAATTTATAAGAATTGTAATTACAGTTAAACTTCGATATCTCGAACTTGCTTAAAGTCGAACATATCCGTATTTCAAAGTCAAAACGTGGCTATAGCCACGATTTGACTTTGAAATACGGCTATGTTTGACTTAAGCAAGGTTGAAATAATGAGACTCAACTGTAGAAATATGAAAAAGTCAAGTTTGAGATATCGAAGTTCGACTGTTAAGTCCATTTTGTATTAAGTGACTGTTCAATAGAATACCTGTGGGTTGTCTTTGATACAGGTGACTGCTTAATACAGGATGCAAGAAGTGCAGAAAGCTTCTATAGAACCCAAACATGTTTGGAGAGGTCTCATAAAAAATGTAAAAAATAAATTTTTAGTTAATTAGGAATGGTCAATTACAGAAAGAGAGGTAATTATTTGGATATTAAATATTTCCACAAAATGCTCCTAGAGAGATAAAGGGTAATTAAAATGCAAATTAATTTGTTTATGCATTCAGCTGTTGTATGACAGGTGGTATATCATTCTAATGGTTTAGTCGGACACAAATTGTATGCATTTAGATTTTTATTAGTCAGTGGAACTCTTTTAGAGTATTGTGAACAAACCGGTCTTGTATTATATTCTAGCTTCAGTAACTAGAACTTGTTTAACCCATTTCCCCATAGCCTGTTTCTAGTTTTGAAAACAAGTTACCACTTAAAGCATGTTGAAAGTAAAGCAGAATGCTCCCAAAGGAGCATTCTACTTTACTTTCAACCTGCTTTAAGCTCCAATCTGGAAAGGTATAGGAAATCCCTGATGTATATTAAGTTCAGGACTTATTATTTGGGAACTACTTTTCTTAGTGAATGAAACATCATTTATGGGATAAAGGGTTTATTCAAATACACAGCAATACCACTCTATAACGACCTTAAAACAGATGGCTGCTTAAGGCAAGATCAGTTCTTGGTCTTTTCAGCGGTATAATACAGAGTTCTTACAGTACCAGTATTGTAAACATAAAAATATGGGTATGTTTGATTTACCCATTACCCCATAGCCGGTTTCTTGATTTGAAAGTATGTGATCCCTTAAAGCAGGTTGAAAGTAAAGCAGAATGTGCCTTAAGGGGCATTCTGCTTTACTTTCAGCCCACTTTAAGCTACCATCTGCCAGAATATAGAAAATATTTTGTATGATACATATTCATGACTGTAAAAATTGGAACTATTTTCTTCAGGGGTAGAATAAATTAAAGGCGTATTTATGGGGTAATGGATTAAAGTGAACTTGAGTTCTCGAGGCTCTACTTTACCTCGTTTTGATTTATGTACATATGTAAATAATTGTATACTTCTTACAACTAATTACAGAATGTTTTATACAGTATAATGGACATGTATTTTCTTACACTATATTTTAGTACACTTTATTTTTGTGATGTAGATAGAATATGATATACCTGTAAACCAAAATTAATGAGACTAATTGTCTAGTTTGACAAAAGAATTAAGGATAGATTTTAGTATTACAAATTGAGGTATAAAACTCATTTTATAAATCTTGGGCTTTTTAAGTTTACAGTGAATTACATTTCTGATGCGCCTTCATTAGATGAAAAAGTATGGTGATTTCTTATACTTGTCTCCCCTGTTTGACCCATTACCCCATAAATATGCCTTTTTACATCTTCAATTTAGTCCTCCACAGAAGAACATAGTTCCAATTTATACAGTCATGAATATGTACCATAAGAAATAGTTTATGTCTGAGCAATTGTAGCTTAAAGCAGACCGAAAGTTAAGCAGAATGAGCCTTAACATTCAACATTCTTTAAGTGGTCATCTGTCTTCAACACGAGACACTGGATGTGGGGTAATGGGTTAAACCGTGTGCTTACAACATTAGCTGGTGAAAAGACATTTATAGCTCCTCTATTACGATTACTAAATTTTGTTAATTATTAGGCGTTTAAAGCAAGGAGACAGTAAAACAGAAAGCTCCATTTACAGAAATGGAAAGCTCCGATTACAGTTAGGATTATACTTGTCCTATGCAAACAGTGTAGACCCAGATCAGAGGGCTCCTTAAGGAGCCATCTGATCAGAGTCTACACTGTTTGTAATTTTGAAATATATAGTTAAAGTCAACCCATGAACTAGACTTATTTTGAAATTGGAATTGTCCATTAAACGTTTCAGGGGTGAATGAGTTAAGGAGCTTTCTTGTTTACTGTCACCTTTCTTGAAACTGTCACCTGTCTTTTATACAATTAGGCTTCCTTTTAGCGGTCGTAATAGAGTTTTTACTGTACCATTGAATCGTTTTATCATTTTACTTACACATACTTAATACTTGGTGATTATAGGCATCCTATATTGTCTAAGAAAAAGGAGCAGTGGTTTACAGAGATAGAAAGTAAAAGCAATAAACAACTCGGATAATATCTGCAAGTTTTCTTTTCTGTTTTTACCTCCATTTGGTATATAGTTGCCTCCCTTTAGAGTACTCACCATGGTAGATCAATTAACTCTTTGCACACTATCAGCGGAATCGTGATTATATGTGCCAACAGCTTTGATCCAGATGAGATGCCATTCTAACCTCGTTTTAAAAAAAATGCTGAAAAATCTGTTTTTGGAACAGTAGCAGAAAATAATTGTTACAGATGTAAAATTAATAATAATCCACCTTGGCAGGAATAAAAAGATGATAAACCACTCACTGTCATGTACAATAATGATATATTTATTTCAAATATCAGCTGAGCCTTCTTTAAGATATGACATGAAAAAGGTAATGCATATAGTACTGTAATAGGGCTCCAGATAAAAAGGAATCAACTAACTAATTCAAACGTTTTCTTCTTTATGTCTGCACAAAACCCTATGAGGTGACTCATTTTTAATGAGTAGTTACACTAAAGTGTTTAATGCAGAGAAAAAGAGTTAAGTTGTAAAGATATTTTCCTTTTATCTGAAGCCCAACATTTACAGTGGAGAAGACATTATTCTTTCCCTATAGACATGTTTATGCTAAACTTAATATTTCCATTTCAAACAGTTTGGAGCCAGATCAGATGCCGGGTTACCCTGCATCTGATCTGGCTCCAAACTGTTTGCCATTCAGAATAATATCAATACTCAAAATTGTCAAAAGGTTGTCCTTTTCTCCATTTTACTGCAATGCGTTTGCATTTCGTTAATGTTTAAATGGGAAAGAATAACGTCTTCTCCACTGTAACAAGAATGGCTGCTATGGGACAGCTACATGAAATGATCAATGATATACTGTCAAACTTGCCATTCAATAGGAGGTGTACAATCTTTGGGACAAATGACAGCATCATAATTATACCCTTGTAACTTTAAATGGTCAATGCCAGTTTCCAATTAAGTCTAGTCCACTTTTGACTATAAGTGGTAATTTTTTTTACAATATATCTTAAAGAGTATTTCGAAAAGAACAGTGCTGACCCTGATCAGAGGGCTCCTATAGGAACCCTCTGACTAAGGTCTACACTGTTTACATAGGACAAATTTACTCTTCACATGTACACCGTTGCAAATGATGAGTATACTCATCACTAAGATTCAGTCAGTTAATGTATGACAAAAATTATGCAGAAAGCTACTGAATGAGCTTTCTGCGTTACCTTTGTCCAGCACTGAACCCGTCTTAACCCATTACTCCATAGCCTGTTTTTAGTTGTGACAACAGGTGACTTCTTAAAGCAGGTTGAAAGTAAAGCCGAATGCGCCTTATGGCGCATTCCGCTTTACTTTCAGCCTGCTTTAAGCTACTATCTGCTAGAATAAAGAAAATATTTCTTATGAACCATTTTCAGCACTGTATAACTTACAACTACTTTCCTTAGTGGAGGAATAAATTAAAGGCGTAAAAGGTGTATTTATGGGGTAATGGGTTAAGAGATATCAATGATTAATCAATGATTGGTGATAAAACAAAGGTATGACTACTTGGCATACTATCATAACATATAAACTTTTATCTACTAACAAAACATAATAGCTAATATATTGAACCCTTTCACAAACTAAAGACAAACTTGTGAGAAGCAGCCATTGAAACGGTTGACCCTTTGCATGTTGGGTAATATTTCCGGCTGCATCAACTGTCGTCTGCAACTGTTCTAAAAATAGATTTTTCTCTTAGAACTTTCTTTTCAAAATAGGGTCAGAATGTCATACAGTTTGAACCCTGATAAGATGCCACTTTACATGGTGTCTCATCTGGATCCAAACTGTTTGCAATGGTTATCTAGTGGGACAATATATCTACCACTAGCATGGTAAGAGTCAATGTTGTTTATCAAATCCCAGTCTCAAAGACATCTCCAATTTTTTCAATAAACTCTTTGCACACTATATAGCTGTGAAATTAGATTTACCATTGGAATCAATTTGGATCAAGATGAGATCCCGCATAATGCAGCATCTCATCTGGATCCAAACTGTTTGTTTCTCTGGCTATTTTTTTTAAAATTGAAAAGTCTATTTTGAAACAGTAGCAGAAGAAAATTATTGTTGCAGAAGAATAAATTCCAAAGAGTTCATGCCCCCTCACACAATTAGCCTGTACAACAGACAAACAGTCACACGATCATAATAATAACCCATTTACCAAGTAACAAAACAACAAATTTTTAGCACTTTCAAGTAACTTATCAGTTACACACACATCATAGAAAGGGTGGTATGTTCTTTGTGACATTTAACTCAATCACCCCTGAAGCTTCAAATGGACAATTCCAGTTTCCAATGAAGTATTGTCCATTTTTGACATGTATAGGTTGCTAGCTGACAAACAGTGTAGACCCAGATCAGAGGGCTCCTTTAGGAGCCCTCTGATCTGGGTCTACACTGTTATCATATTACAAGTGTACTCCTCACAGGTACACATTTTTAATGATGAGTATTCTTGATGCTAGTGATCAAGATGTAACAAGCAACTCTTAACAAGTTGGCACTTAAACAATAGACTATATGGCACCATTTCAGGACCCACACCACATTAACATCAAGATAAAACCGTGGGCGTATGGATCCAGAAACAAAAAACCCTGCTACAGAATCAGAGTAACTCCGTTTATTCAACCCCTATTACTCGCCTCATCCAATCAAACAGGGGGTCGGCAGTGGTCCAGATTCTTATTCCATTCTGATACAACCCATAATAATGTCACGAATCATTTCCACAACCATCAAGTTCATTACAACAGTAAGTACAACACTGTAAATCTTGCATTAACCATTACCCCATGTCCTGTTTCTAGATTTGAAGACAGGCGACTACTTGCAGCAGGTTGAAAGTAAAGCAGAATGCTTTTAGCTACCATCTACTAGTATGTATGTACTACAAAACTTCTTCCTGTACAGTTTCTTGAATAAATTGAAACTATTTTCTTTAGTGGAGGTACAAGTTAAATGTGCTAAAAGTCTCTTCTATGGGGAAAAGGGTTATACAAGCCATTCAAACGGAGCTTTCTGTACTATTTTTGTATGGCATTTAGCAGTCACATTTCAATAAAAGATTGCTTAATACAAGACTTGACTGTGTGCATGAGATTTGTGATAGATAAAATACTAAACACTACCAGTATCACTGGCCTTACATAACAACAACATTTAAGTCTCTCAATACCCACAAATCCAACAAGAATTCTGCAAAATTACATATATCGCTGCAACAAAGAAATGAATGTGAGATTACCAAACCAAAACCAAACTGCAAAATGCACATCTTCACTTTAAAATTTAAATCCTTGCAAGTTTCATAAAATGCCAAAAAGTGGGTGCAGAAAAAAAGCCTTAACATGAAAACATCTTAAAGAGTTCAATACTGCCGCCATCATCACAAGAAAAGCTATGCTGTCTAGCTTTCATCATGTCGAGACAAAAATGGTTTGCTATCTATATCATAAAGACTTAAAACAGTTTCATGTTTAATATTAATGACCCCAAACGAGATCAGGCCAATGTCGGTCAATATCGGAAACTCTACAGACAGCAATCAGCTATTCTTGTCAACTGTGGACTTGTTCCGAACCATGATAAGCATGGTAAGGAACAGGTCCACTGTTGACGAGAATGGCAGATTACTGTACGAAGAATGCTAATTTGGTCTGATCGCATTAGAGCAGGATGTGAATAAAGCAGAAAGCCTTGTAGGAGCTTTCTACTCAACTCTCATCCCCTACTTTAAGTTTGTCATTACTTTGATATCAACAATACAAGTCTGAGAGGTTAAAATAACACTAGCTATTAAAACTTCAACATTAAAGATAAAACCTGTACATTTGCAAAAATGCTTACATTATTTCTGATGACCTATGATCTTTCAAGAAGCAAAAGATTCTGAAATAACAATGTAGACCCTACTTTGTTAAAGTTCAGAAATGGAGGATAAAACCGTTAACGGAGCTTCTCCTTTAGAGGTGGTGATCATAGCTTACAGTTACAGAAACTTAGGCGGACGGACAAACCCTGCACACACAGAGCACAATGTGTGCCCCAGGGGCAAACATTGTTGCAAATCAGATTCTTAAATTCACAATTATTATTCATTTCACCATCTTATCCTGTAGTTTGACATCTCTTTGGAATTGTCTTGAAAAGATTATTCCAAAGAGATGTCACAAGACAGGATTAGATGGAGAAACCAGAAATAAGATGTATTTTAAAGTTTTCACTTACAAACCTTTTTGTCGTACGTTTCGTAAGATGGGCCCCGGGTGGTGATCATTGCATACAGCTACAGAAACAAGGACAAATGGATAAACCCTTGACACACTGACCAGAATGTGCACCCAAGGGTTCCAGATGGGAGTATCTTGTTTGGAGGGATTCTTGCAAAACCTGTAAATACTCGGACAGCTTCAATACTAAATGGTAAAGCAAACAGTGCAGATCCTGATCAGATGACTCCTCGAGGAATCTGGCTCTACACTGTTTGCTAATGAACTATCTTATCTGGGTCAACTTGATGTTTGCATAATAATGTCCCATTTATGGGTTAACCCTTTCAACCCTAAATATCTCTTGTTGGTATTTATTATCCATTTGGATTCTTCTAGTTCAGGCATTTTGAACCAGTCTACTGTTGCATTTTGATATGACACAAAAAACAATGAAAATATCAAACAGTGTAGACCCTGATCAGAGGGCTCCTATAGGAGCCCTCTGATTAGGGTCTACACTGTTTGCATATGTAATCAGTAATCTCTACAGAGGGCTGTACGTGTAGGGTTGAAAGGGTTAACCCACATCTTGAACATGTATGTAAAATAAATGGCCACCTGATTTGGTAAACACTTGAATGTAAACACTTATTACATGTACAACCAAACAGTAGAAAAATAATATTTTATCACACATTCTCACACATTAAAACATGATTCCTAACTTTGCGAGCATACTTATAACTCATCCTTTTTATTATTGCCAAAAGAAACTACCGCATTTTCTTTTAAATATTTTGTAAAACCTTCAACTGTCCGATCTCCCTCAAATTGCAATGGTGTTTTGCTCTTTGCTGGAGAAAAATAGATTGTTGGAAAGCCCTGAACGTCAAAACCGTCCGGAACATCATTTGCAGTGGCGTCCATCTTGGCTATTACAAGGTTCTTCTCTTGTTTGACAGATTTGGCGAGACTTTTGTATATGGGTTCTAGACTTTTACAATGGCCGCACCAAGGTGCGTAGAACTCAATAAGGACATCTTTAGATTGATCTTGAACCATCTTCTCAAATGTGCTTCCTACGATAACTTTCACAGGTCCTGTGTTTTTCTTTGGAACTGGCTGCGACTTGATCTGTGGTGTCAACTTGCCTGGAAAATAAGAGTTTTCAACTCTTTCAGCACTAAGTAACTCTTGTGGGTTATTAGGTTTCATTGTGGATCTTTTCAGTTACCAAAACATGAGCCAGTCCTCTTGGAATTCTGGGTAGTTTAAAAAAATACTGCTCTAAATTAGCAAACAGTGTAGACCCTGACCAGAGGGCTCCTACAGGAGCCCTCTGATCTGGGTCTACACTGTTTGCAAACGTATGGAGTCTATTTTAAACAGATCCATGGTGTTGAAAGATAATAGTTAACTCATTATTCCATAGATACAATTTGTTATGTGTATAATTCATTCCTCCACCGAAGAAATAGTTTCACTTTATACAATCATGAATTTATAACGAAAAACATAGTTTCTATATCCTAGCTTAAAGCAGGCTAAAACTAAAGCAAAATGTTCCTAAATGACTTTTCTGCTTTACTTTCAGCCTTTTAAGAGGAAAGGTTAGATGGAGACACAGCAGAAATTTCTTTTCTTTTTTCTTTTTAGGGTGAAGGTGTTGGTTTTTTGGGGTTTATCATAAACAGTAAAAGAAGCTATGAAGAAAGGGCATGTAGATGGTAGCTTAAAGCAGGGACATTTCACTTTACATTCAACCAGCTTTAAGTGGTCACCTATCTTCAATACCAGATACAGGTTATGGGGTAATATAAGAGACGAGCAGAGGAACAACGAGGAGCTCTAACTCACCTGCTTTCAGCTTCTTCAAGAAGCTCTTGATCTCATCTTCATCAAACTCATCAGGTTCCATCCTGAAATGAAATATAAGACAGTAAAACTATGACAAATAAAATAGAGCTAGTTTTCAAAATATTATAACTCAATACTCATTCGGTAGGCCTATTTACCCCTTACATTTATTACTCCACTATAGAATATATGTACAGCAAAACCTCTCTATTATGAACACTTAATTGTGTCAATTATTTTGTGTTTAAGTTAAGTGACAGATTAAAGTAAAGTGAACATAAAACAGGAAGCATTACTTTCGTGGTCGTAATGGAGAAGTTTTACTGTAGTTCCATTCTATACAGCCATGAGTATGCATTATATAAAATAATTCCTATATCATAGCAGAGGGTAGCTTAAAGCAGGCTCAAAGTAAAGCAGAATGCTTTAAGCCATTTTCCGCCTGCTTTATGTTTGGTTTGTTTATTAACGTCCATTTCTGCCATCTATGGGCTAATTGGACCCCCCAGAGAGAGAAAAGTGGATACAGAAAACCCGGGCCCTCTGATTAGTGTCTGCACTGTCTTGTCACTTTGCAATATATTGCAGAAAATTAAAACGGTCATAAATGGGATAGACTTAACAGGAATTAACCCTTTCCCCCATAGAAGAACTTTTCAGGGCATCCAATTTATTCATCCACTAAAGAAAATAGTTCCTATTAACACAGTCGTGGACATGCACCATAAGAAATATTTTCTATATTCTAGAAGATGGTAGCTTAATGCAGGTTGAAAGTAAAGCAGAATGCGCCTTAAGGTGCATTCTACTTTACTTTCAACCTGCTTTAAGTGGGCACCTGTCTTCAAACCAAGAAATAGGATATGGGGTAATAGGTTAACAGTTTCAAGGATAAATGAAATAAAGGGTAGATAGATACAGTTTATTCGGGTAACAATATGAAGAAGCCTCTATCATTGCTGACCTGTATTTCTTGCTGTCCTTGAAGCAGCCGATGTTGAAGTCCTCCCCAGACTCATCCAGCCCCATGTCTTTCAAGAGACTATTCATGTATCTCTCTTCATTGGCTATGGCAAATTTGATCTCCCCAATGTACTCCTTGGCAATACCGGCAACCTTGTGTCTCAGCCGCTGGGTAGCTGTAGAGACGACGGTAAAATACAGTAGAGAAGACATTATTCTTTTCCATTAAACACATTTATGCTAAAATCATTATTTTCATTTACTGGTTGGAGTCAGATCAGACGCCCGGTAAACTGGCGTCTGGTAAGGCTCCAAACTGTGTGCCACTCAGAATAAAATATACTGTCAAAAATTTCAAAACATTTAGATGTTCTACAATTTATTGAAGTGCGTTTGTATTTGGTTTGCATTTAAATGGGAAAGAGTAACGTTTTCACCACTGTAAGACGGGTTTTGTCGTACCAATTATTTGCTGCTCTACAAGGTAGCCAACACAACGTACAGTGGAGAAGATGTCATTCTTTCTAGTTTAAATGCAATCGAAATGCAAACGCATTGAATAAAAGGTAGAACTAGGCAACTTTTTGACAATTCTGACTATTAAGTGGCTCCAACCTGTTTGCAATGGAAATAATAATTTTAGCGTAAACGAGTGTCTAGGAAATAACATTTTCTCTGGTCAGGTCACTTTGTATATGTCATCTTATGGGCCGGCAGCAGTTGAAAACTACACTATATCTATCAGAGGGCTCCTTAACTCTTTCCTCCCTGAATCTTTAAATGGACAATTCCGGTTTCGATTTTAATCTAGTCCATTTCTGACTTTTAAGGGTTGTTTTTGTCAATGTTTGGCATTATGCCAAACAGTGAAGACCCTGACCAGAGGGCTCCTTTTGGAGCCCTCTGATCTGGGTCTTCACTGTTTGCACAGGACAAGTGTACTATTCACATGTACACTGTTTGAAAAGGACGCCTATATGCGGGACTAGGGCTCAAAGGGTTAAGAAGTCCTCTGATCAAGGTCTACACTGTTTGTCATTTTGAAATATATTACATAAACATATTATATTAACAACTCTATATAGTAAAACATAGACTAAACCTAATTGAAATCTTGGTTTGTCCATTAACAGCATTAGGCATAAATGAGCTCAGAGCATACTGCAAGACAGCATTAACACCTTAATCTTCCTCCTTCATATTCTATGCCTAGCGCATAAAAAACTTTAATTTACTCTTCCACTGAAGAAATCAGTTCCACTTTATTCAGTCATGAATATGCACCACAACAAACATTTGTTATATCCTAGCAGATCATAGGTGCATTCTGCTTTTCTTTCAACCTGTTTTAAGTGATAATCTGTCTTCCAACTAGAAACAGGCTATGGGGTAATATGTTAACCCTTTACCCCATAGAAGCGCCTTTTAGCGCATTCAGTTTATTCCTTCACTGAAGAAAATAGTTCCAATTTATACAGTCATAAATATGTATCATACAAAATATTTTCTATATTCTAGCAGATGGTAGCTTAAAGCAGGCTGAAAGTAAAGCAGAATGCGCTTAAGGCGCATTCTGCTTTACTTTCAACCTGCTTTAAGTGGACACCTATATTCAATACTAGAAACAGGCTATGTGGGAAAGGGTTAAGCAGCTTACCATCTCTATGATCAAAACTCCAGTCTACAGTAATGAAGGCTATACAGAAGATGTCTTTGCTGTAAACCTCGTAGAATTTATCAGTGTTCTCGCTGTACTCTCCGACCAGTGGTACCTGCTTGTCTATAATGAACTCGTTAATGTCTGCCTGAGATTTGTCAGCCTGTTAAACATATAATAAGTCTTTCATGATAGAATTTCAAAACATATAATTATATGAGCCTTGTCATGACAAAACCTGCCTTATTACATTGCAAACAGTGTAGATCAAGGCCAGTAACCTAGTCAAAGATGTGTCCGCTAGGCTTGAGCTACACTGTTTGACACGCACATGCATCTAGAACATTGTATTTAGGAGTATTATTGATTTGTTTGGAAGTGTAGACCAACAGGGCTGCCATAGGTTGACATTAAAAATCCTAAGATTTCCAAATTCGCATTTTTCAAGTGCGATTTTACGAATCGTACCTTTATCCCATTGTCTGCTATTTCTAGTTTTTTTTACACGTGACTGCTTAAAGCAGGCTTGAAGTAAAGCAGAATGCGCCTAAAGGTGCATTCTGCTTTACTTTCAGCCTGCTTTAAGCTACCATGTACAAGAAAAAAATCCGAAGATTTAGGAAAAATCCGGAGAAATGGCAGCCCTGGACCAAACTCAGATGCAGAGCCAGGGATGGCAAGGGTGTTTGGTCTGTACAATGTTGCAATGCAAAAAGGCAGGTTTTGTATGGCACAGCTCATATATAAATCAACCTTACTACCAGAAGGGTTCTTTCTGCCTTTAACCCTTTCCCCCTAAGAAGTGCAAAGTTTTAGCACTTTCACTTTATTACTCCATTGAAGAATATAGTTCCAATTCATACAATCATGAATATGTATCATAAGAAGTATTTCCCATGTTCTAGCAGATGTTTGCTTAAGCACGCTGAAAGTGAAGCAGAAAGTGCCTTAAGGCAAATTCTGCTTTACTTTTAATCTGCTTTAAGCTAGCATCTGTTAGAATAGAGAAAACGTTTCTTATGATACATATTGGGTATTCATTACTGTATAATATGGAACTATATCTCGAGTGGAGGAATTAATTAAATGCATTAAAATGAGTATCAATGAAGTTAAGAGTTATAACCTCATGTCCCCCTCCAAACTAATAAATACTGATACAAAAACATAGATATAGAATGAGTTTGATATTGCCAATATTGAAAAATACAATTGATGATGCATCAACAAAAGCATTTAATAAATGAATCAGATAATTATTAAAGGGAGTATTTCAAAAACTTAAATCTTTATTTCTGCTTTTATTCCTTTGATGTAACTACTCATTAGAATTCTAATGAGTAGTAACAACATTGGGTTTGGTGCTGAAATGAGTGAGAAAATGTAGGATTTGTTCAGTTTACTCCCTCTTATCATGAGCCCAACATGAATGTTTTATGCAACTTGTTAAACAGTTGATGAAATGACAAGACCCTAATAGATAACATAATTGAAGATCCATAATAAGCTTACAGTTTTTAAGATGTGGTACTTTGGTTCATGTTTGGTCTGAAATCTCTCTGGAGTTGTCACTACCACGCTGCCTGGGTTAACTTTATACTTGTTTCTAGCTTCAGGTAGTAATGAGTAACCAAATGTCAAGTCTTCTCTCCTCTCATTGGCTAAAAAAAAAACCAAGCAAACAAATCAAATTAGCACTTCGCTTCTCATTGGCTAAAAACAACACAAATCAAACAAACCAAATAAGCTCTTCCCTTCCCATTGGCTGAAAACAACAAATTAAACAACCAATAAAACAAACCAAATTAGCTCTTTTCTCCCTCACTGCTAAACCAACCCAATTCACTGTATATAATATCAATTATTTCGAATACAAAATACACAAGATATTTACATCTACTCCTATACTGCGACTATTTACTAAGGTCATCTAAAACAGATGATTCAAACCAAGTCTGAAAATAGGGTTTTGATGTACCCAAAAAGAAGAATGTGTTAGAAATTCTAAAATTTAATCCCTCTAATCCAAAACACCTAACATATCTCACAAGAAATGTTACTAATTGTGCTGAAAGTAAAGCAGAATGCACAGTCTGCTTTACTTTCAACCTACTTTAATCGGTCATGTGTCTTCAAAACTAGAAACAAGACTGACACAATCAGTTATCATCTATAATGCCCATAATTAACTTTAACATAGGTTGATCTGTTTATACTGATGCTGATGTTTGAGTCTTACCCAGGGCTCCAGATAAGAGGGAGTAAACTAAACAAATCCAGTATTTTCTCTCTCATTTTAGCACCAAACTCTATGGTGTTACTACTTATTAGAATCGTCTCGAAGAGACAATTCTAATGAGTAGTAACACCATAGGGTTTAAAGCAGAAATAAAGATTTAAGTTTTTGAAATACTCCCCTAATATGGAGCTCTGGCTATAAAACTTCGAATGAAATCTGTGCTCAAAACTCAATTTCGATGACAGGCTCTAGTTTTTACAAAATATGCTTTATTTGATGTAAGTTACCTCATTTGATAACTTTTTTACAATAGAAATATGTATGCAAATACTAGTTACAAATAAAATATTTACCGAAATGTTAGGAACTGAGAAAATTTCTGAGTTTTGAGCACAGAGTTCGTTTTATAACCTCGGGGCCAGCTTACCAATGGCCATGAAGGCCTGTAGGCCTGGATCTTCCAGGTTGTCAAAGAAGCCAAGCACAGTGGGCTTTTCCTTGTGTACAATGTTTTTTAAATCCTTCATTGTTGGCATCAGTTTGGCTGCATCACCAGCATTCTGGATCATATACTCAACAATGCCTGTACAGAAGAGATACAAAGATACAGTAAAACCTCTATATTATGACCACTTAATTGTGTTAATTAGTAGGTGTTTACCACAGGTGGTTGCTTAAAGCATGGTGATGGTAAAACAGAAAGCTCATTTAGGAGCTTTCTGTTTTACTGTCACCTTGCTTTAAGCTGTCACCTGCCCTCTATACAATCAATAAGCCTTCCTTTTAGTGGTTGTAATAGAGGGAGTTTACTGTATTAAGTATGGGAGTGATGGAGCATGAGCTACTAAACATTTTCTCCTTTATGCCTCCATAAAACGGTCATCATCATCATCATCATCATCATCCAGTTTAGTTTAACCAGGCCATTGATTAATCCTTCTTATAAGGGTGAGGCCTGGCTGTCCAGTCTGGAACGAAGTCTCCCTCTCCAAGCTTGGCGGTTTTGTGGGTTGATGTTTTCCAACCCTAGAGCTTCACGGTCTCGTTTTACAAGGTCCTCCCAAGATAGCTTTGGTCTACCTGGATCCCGCTGTGTTGGGATGTTCAGGCATCTAATTTGAGAGATCCAGCTAGAGCTTCTCTCTACATGGCCAAGCCATTTCAACCTATTTGATTGCAGGGTCTCCGCAACGCCTCTTATTTGCAGTTGCATTAACAAAGAGTCAAACGGGACATCTTCATCTGTGACAATTCATTAGAATCCTCTCAAAGAGACAATTCTAATGAATAGTCACAAAACACTTTTTGTGGTGACTTTAGAAAGATATTATTTGAAATACTTTTGTCTATTGAGAAAAGATAAAGATATTAAGTATGCAAATGATAGGGCATGAGTAAATTGAACATTTTTAACAGTTTCTTCTGTATGCCTCCATAAAACCATGTGTTGTAACCCGTCGTCTGATCTGGCTCTAAACTGTTTGCAATGGAAATAGTAGTTTTAGGGTTAACACATTTATTGGGGGAAAAACGTCTTCTCCACTGTATGCTTGACCATAAATACTCAACACTTTACAAGTCCACAACAGTTTTACTGATCTTAATGCAGAAACATAACCTAGGTCATATCGTCAATTCTCGTATTCTCGTCGTTTCTCATAATCTCGTGTCTTACAAAAACAGATTAAATGGACTCTCCCGACATCCAGAAATATATCAACTCTTTTCCTCGGATACAGTTATGTTGGAAAATGTTGTAAGGACCAACAAAACATCAATTGGGTTTGAATTATCTTTTTTCGAATTTTCACATGTAAAATGTGTTGGATATTGTAATTCATTTAACACTACTGCATAGTTAAACATAAATAAACAAACAAAAATAGATGCCACGGACGCAGAAATTGTCCATATGATAAATTTAAAGTGACTATAAAAACACTTAGCTGAACTGAAGAGTTAACCCCCTCCATACCAACAAACGTTGACAACCAATCAGAAGGCACGAGAATACGAGAAACATTTGACTGATTCAGATCATGCAGGGAGGTGTATTCAAATGTAGAAATGACCCAGATATTATTTTTTTATTATTATTTTTATGGATGTTATACTTTATTGGGAGTTTCAACTGTTTTTTAAGCCACCAAGAAGAATTCTTAAAAGCAATGGATGTGCTTTGTATATATTCTAAGGCTTAGCCACACGAGAATAGGAGACAACGGTATAGAGGTCAATGTCATAGGTCAAGGTTATCCAACTGCTGTACTCATTGAGATGAATTTATAAGTGTGTAAAATTGGGTGACCCTAGCGCCAGTACTTAGTTACACAAAATATTTACTCCATAGATATGCCTTTTTACACATTTAATTCCTCCACCGACAGAAATAATTCCACTTTATACAGCCATGAATGTGCAACATAAAAATTATTTTCTATATCCTTGCAGATGGTATCTTAAAGCTGGCTGAAAGTAAAGCAGAATGTGCCTTAAGGCACATTCTGCTTTACTTTCAGCCTGCTCTAAGTGGTTACTTATCTTCAATACTACACCAAGGCTATGGGGTAATGGGTTGACCTTCATTCGTATGGACAGAAATATGGACAAGTGTAATGCCATATGACTCCTATCACATCATGGTAGGGCATAGAAAATTACCTGGTCCTTCCCTGGGTCCTTTGTATTCATAATCTTTTCCTTTTTTGAACAGTTTGATGGTTGGGTATCCGGTGACACCAAATTTAGTGGCCAGCTCTGTCTCTATGGTGGCGTCTACCTTGCCCACGGGTATCGGGGGATCCTCCAAATTCAATATTTGGGCAGCTTTTTCTAACTCTGGTTCCAGACGTTTACAATGGCCACACCTGCATCAAAATCATCCAGACATGTTTGTAACTATTTATAGGGCTCCAAATAAGGGGAGTATTTCAACAAGAGTTGTCAGAGAGACAACAAAGCTCGCCATCGGCACATTTAGAAACTTAAAAGCACACTTAACTTAAGGTCATCGAGGTCAACCTTTTTGACTGCATGGAAAGGTCTTGCCCATATACACATGAAAATCAAATATGAAGTTGCACCTCAAGGGACATAGGAAATGTAAGCATTTTTGAAACCTAAACACAGATTTCGAAACCTTAACCCTGGATCTAAGTTCAAGGTCAAGGTCACAGGGGTCAAAAAAAATTTGTGCATGGAAAGGTCTTGTCCATACACACACACATACCAACTATGAAAGCAATACCTCAAGGGACATAGAAGTTATAGGAACACAGATTTCGAAACCTAAACGCGGGCTCTAAGTTCAAGGTCAAGGGGTCCAAATTGTTCTGTGCATGGAAAGGTCTTGTCCATATACACACACATGCCAACTATGAAAGCAATTCCTCAAGGGACATAGAAGTTATAGGCATTTTTCAAAACCTAAACACAGATTTCGAAACCTAAATGCGGGCCCTAAGTTCAAGGTCAAGATCACAGGGGTCTAAATTTTTCTGTGCATGGAAAGGTCTTGTCCATATACACACACATACCAACTATGAAAGCAATACCTCAAGGACATAGAAGTTATAGGCATTTTTCGAAACCTAAACACAGATTTCGAAACCTAAACGCGGGCCCTAAGTTCAAGGTCAAGGTCACAGGGGTCCAAATTTTTCTGTGCATGGAAAGGTCATGTCCATATACATACACATACCAACTATGAAAGCAATACCTCAAGGGACATAGAAGTTATAGGCATTTTTCGAAACCTAAACACAGATTTCGAAACCTAAACGCGGGCCCTAAATTCAAGGTCAAGGTCAAGGGGTCCAATTTTTTCTGTGCATGGAAAGGTCTTGTCAATATACACACATATACCAACTATGAAAGCAATACCTCAAGGGACATAGACATTTTCTTAAAATTGTTTACGCCGTTCACGACGACGACTACACCGGGGGTACTGCAATAGCTCGTCATGTACTTCGTACAGGCGAGCTAAAAACTAAAAATTTTATTTCTGCATTAAACTCTATGGTGTCAATACTCACTAGAATTGTCTCTTCAAGACAATTCTAATGAGTAGTAGCACCATAGGATTTGGTGCTAAAATGAGTGAGATAATGTTGGATTTGTTCAGTTAACTCCCTCTTATTAAGAGCCCCGGTAAAATCTAGTTAACCTGTTACGGACGGATGAAAGGATTGACGGACAGACAGGACAATCACTATTTGCCTCCACATCTACAAATGTCAGGGGCATAAAAATTGTTGACTACATAAAGCTGAAATCTCTCACTAAGGAAGAGTTGCAAGGTTTCTTCTGCTTTAGGCCAGCCCCATTTCCATAAGGTGAAGGACCCCTAATGAGATTGGGCTAGTGTTGGTCAATATCGGTACTCTACGGAGAGCGGTCAACAATTCTCGCCAACGGTAAGCCCATTCTAAATGGAACAGGCCATAAGTTTACAAAAATCGCCCATCATAGAGTACTGATTTTGGTCCAATCTCATTTAGGGTCTTCATCTTTAACCACAGGGCTTCCATTTCTCCAGATTTTACCAAAATTTACGGATTTCTTTACTATGGTAGCTTAAAGAAGGCTGAAAGTAAAGCAGAATGCACTTTATGGCACATTCTGCTTTACTTTCAACCTGCTTTAAATCGCGATTGAAAAATAGAAAATTTAGAAATCTTAGGATTTTTCATGATCAACTTAATATATGGCAGCCCTGTAACTTCTGAAATCAAGCTATGAATCAAAGTTCTAATAAACATACCATGGTGCATAGAACTCGAGAAGGATTAGTTCTTGGCTATTGATGAACTCATCAAAGCTATCCTGGGTTACCGTGACAACTGCTGAAGGTGGTGGTGGTGGGGGTTTGTAGTTTGGGTCTGCTTTCTCTTGCACCCACTGTACAATACCTGTAAAACAACCGGAGAAAATCAAGTTTCAGGGTTCCAGATAAGAGGGAGTAAACTGAACAAATCCAACCTTTTCTCACTCGTTTCAGTACCAAATCCTATGGTTCAAGTGCGCATTAGAATTTTCTCAGATTGACTATTCTAATGAGTATTAACACCGTAGGGATTAATGCATAAATAAGATTTTAGATTTTGAAATGCTCCTCTTACAGTGGAGAAAACATTATTCTCTCCCAATAAATGTGTTTACGCTAAAACTAGTATTTCCATTGCAAACAGTTCGGAGCCAGATCAGACGCCGGGTAACCCGGCTTCTGATCAGGCTCCAAACTGTTTGCCACACAGATTAAAATTAATAATCAGGATTGCTCTAAAGTTGTCATTTTCTCCATTATAATGCTATGCGTTTGCCTTTCCTTTGCATTTAAACGGGAAAGAGTAATGTTTTCTCCACAGTAGCACTGCTATTTTACTGCATTATTAACCTCTGCATGTTACAGGTGAATTAAGAAATAATCTATGTTCTACGGTTGTGAAACTGTATTTTACAACGGTTGGGAGTTGTGGTGCGCAGGAATTGACCAAGAAGGCCGAAGGCCTGAGTGGTCAATTCCTGCGCACCACAACGACCGACCGTTGTAAAATACTGTTTCACAACGGTAGAACATAGATTATTTCGATTCTAACATGCCCAGATTTTAAAGAAATTCATTAGAAAGGAAAAAGAATGTTCCATACTTATTTCCTCGGCGGATGCAGTTTTTCGACCGAATAACTTTTTCCACGGCATTACAAGAATCTAACACGGAACAGCAAATTTACATTTACCTATCCACAATCTGGCATAGAACAAACATTACATGAAACAAGACAGAATAATGGGAAAATTACAGTAACATGACTGGTTAAAAGTATATGGTCTTTACGGGCTATATGAATAACGTAAGACTTTTCAAAAACATAACGTATGAATGCATGAGGTCACGTCATGTCATATAACCGCGGGAGGAGCGGGGTAGAGAAGAGCGTTGTAAAACGTCTCAAGTATACCACGATGAGCTTGTTCTATTTTTATAGTGACCAAAAGGCGTGTCATGTTAGAATTTATGATACCTATTGCAAACAGTTTGACTCCAGATGAGATGCCGAGTAACACTGTGTCTTATCTTGATCCAAACTGCCCAACACTCTGAGGCTATTTTCAGAAAGAAAATGCATATAATCCTTAGCCCATAGCCTGTTATGGACACGGGTGAACACATAAAGAAGTTTGAAAGTAAAGCAGAATGTGCCCTATAAAGGCATATTCTTTTTTAAGTACATTCCGCTCTACCATCTGCTAAATTATATTTATACAGTTATGAATATGCACCATAACATAAGTATTTCCTTTATCCTAGCAGATTATAAATTATAACAGGCTGAAAATAAAGCAAAATGGGCCTTTAGGTACATTCCGATTTACTTTCAACCTGTTTTAAGTTGCCAACAGTCTTCAATACAATCAATTTTTCAAACATGCTGGGTTTAGTGGTCACCTGTCTTCAAAACTAGAAACTGACTATGGGGTAATAGGCTAACAACATTAACCCAATACCCCAAAAATACATCTTTTTATGCCTTTAATTTATTCCTCTTATGATGAAAATAGTTTCAATTTATACAAGCATAAATATTTATAATAAGAAATAGTTTCTGTATCCTAGCAGATAAATGCTCAAAGCAGGCTGAAAGTAAAGCAGAATGCGCCTTAAGGCACATTCTGCTTTACTTTCAACCTGCTTTAAGTGGTCACCTGCTTTTCAAAATAGAAACCGTCTATGGGGTAATGGGTTATCAACACTAAAAGAGAGGTTATTTACCGGCAGCGTCTCTTGGACCATCATATTCAATCCAGGTGCCATCTTTCTTGAACTGCAGTGTTGGAAAACCCTGAACATTGAATCTGAAATAAACGAAACTCTAGTAGAAACATATTCCTAAATACAGTGAAGGACTACAAATCAAGTACACACAGTCAAATCAAGCATGCCAACTTAACCCTTTACTCCATATATACACACTTTTACCCATTTAATTAATTCCTCCACTGAAAATAGCAAAGTTCCATTTTATACAGTAATGAATATTCACCATAAGAAATATTTTCCTTTTTCTAGATGCAGAGGGTAGCTTAAAACAGACTGAAAGTAAAGCAGAATTCACCTTAAGGCACATTCTGCTTTATTTTAAACTTGTTTTAAGAGGTCACCTGTGTTCAAAACTAGAAACATGCTATGGAGTAGCATCATTCCAGATAAGATGAAATAAAACTTAAAAAGGACACTTCATTCAATAAGATTCTTCGAGATGATTCTTATGAGTAGTCACACCACAAAGTAAATTGGTGCAGACCAGGAGATTTCACTTTTTGAAGAGAACAATTCTCTTATCTGAAATACCATAACCCTGATTACCTGTCTTTTATTTTCTCGTTGACTGTTGCATCTGACTTGGCCAATGGCACAGGAATATCAGTGGACTTCAATATCTTGGCAGCCTCGGCATATTCAGGTGCCAATGTTTTGCAGTGACCACACCTAACAAATATTGAATAGGCTGTGACAATAAAACAATGTTTCAAACTTCCAACATCAACATTATAATCAAACTTGTATTAACCCATTATTCCATAAGTACGCCTTTAATATATTCCTTCACTGAAGAAAACAGTTTGACTTTTTAAAGTTATGCATATGCACCATAAGAAATATTTTCTATATCCATGCAGATGATAGCTGAAAGTAAATCAGATTGGGAGGATTAGAAATCAACTGTAATCATTCTAGTAAGGGGTGTCAGGCCTTTTTCTGGTGTATCCATGGGTCCGGTAAACGGACCCATTCCCAATGGGAAATGGTAGAAAATATTCCCAATTTCAAAAAAAAAATCCCAATTTCAATTTTTTTTTTTTTTTTAATACAGGTTGTTACTGATAAGTCAAATTCAAATAAAAACTAATAAAACAAGTGGAAAGAACTACTACATGCCATTTTTCTGGCCATTTAGCTCCAATATATGTAAAATAATTTCTACAAATTCTTCCCAAAACATGATTTTTTTGCGCCCAAAATTTCCCAATTCAGACATTGCAGTTTTTCCCAAAATGACCAGAAAATGGCCTGGGCGTTGATGCTAGACAAAATGGTAAAATCTGGTTAACCTGGTTAACCTGGTACTAATGAACCTCAAATTAATTATTCTACTTTTTCTACTTTTTTTTTTTAATTTAGTCTAGTCCATTTTTGACTTATTAGGATTGATTTTTACGAAATATGTCATATTGGCAAATAGTGTAGACCTCTGGTCAGGGTCTACACTGTTTGCATAGGACAAGTGTACTCCTCACAGGTATGCTGTTTGCAAATGATGCATATATGCCTGACTACTGCCTATGGTTCAAAGATTTAAAGATATCTCCTGACAACCTTTTGGTCATAACGCCTTGCCAGACAATTTCCTTAAAAAAAGCATGGGTCTTGTGGACATGCCGGTAGCAAAGAACCATTGAAGCGTCTCATGTGAGACCCGACCTTTATATTTTAATAGTTTGGTTAGAAATAACCATTGAAAAGCCTCTAGAGCATGAGTTTATCTGGGCCTCACAAGGTAAACTGAGATTGCTATACCTGCTGGCAGCTTATGCTGCATGCTTTTTCTCGCCTATCCAGAACAATGGGGGGACTCCATCAATGGACTGAGGAAATATCTTTAAGGCATGTTGCCCTTTACTTTCAACTTGCTTCAAGTGGCCACTGCCTTCAAAACTAGAAACAGGTTATGAACAGGTTTGACTTGACCTACCATGGGGCGTATAGCTCCAACAACATCATGTCTGTAGAATCATCCACACTCTCAAAGTTGTCATCTGTGATAACAAGGACATCATCTTCTTCCCTAACATCTGGGTCTTGAATCTCTGGAAAACAACAATGTTAATATTTAGCATGCTATAAGAAAATTAGTTACACCATAAATACGCCTTTAATTTATTCTTATATACAGATATGAACATACACTGTAAGATATACGAGTATGTAGACGGTAGCTTAAAGCAGACAAAAAGTATAACGTTGCAATTGAAAATGTCCAAAGAAGGGCAACAAGAATGCTAAAAAATCTAATAGATTATAGCTACAGTGAGAGGTTAAGGCAACTAGGCGTTCCAACCCTGGAGTACAGGAGGGACAGGGCAGATGTAATCCAGGCATATAAAATATTAAATGGGTTAGATAAAACATCTGCCAACCTACTATTAGTAAGAGGTGACAATATAACAAGAGGAAATAACATGAAACTCATTAAACCCAGAGCAAGAACAGAACTGAGAAGGGGGGTTTTCAGTCATAGAGTCATTGATCTATGGAACTCCTTCCCAAACAGTGTAGTCCAAGCACCCACACTAAATAGTTTCAAATCTAGGTTGAATGGGCACTGGGGGGTCACCAATAAACCTAATAAGTTCTATGCAGAGTGCTACAACCCATAGTTGGTTCCATCTATGACAAACCGACTACGATGTGAACAATACATACACAGTGTAAATAGATTTGTACATAAAAAGGAGCTCTAAAGTTCCAAAATGGAAAATTTATAAATGTATTTTAAACCAGTAAATGAAAATATATACATGGGAGCAATATTATAATAAGTGAAAGTGAATATAAAAGCCAAACGAAGCCAACAGGAAAATTCATCTGAGGAAAACGCATCCAAATGGGCCTAAGAAGTGGAAAATGCTTATGCATCTAAGGATGCATCTGGCCTCGATACTACATGAACTACATGAAAGTAAAGCAGAATACTGAATGTGCCGTAAGGAGCATTCTGTGTTACTTTAAACCTGCTCTAAGTAGTCACCTGTCTTTAACTCTTAGCATGCTAGTGATGAAACTGATCACCTTTGCAAACAGTTTGGATCCTGATGAGACACAGCATAATGCGACTTCTCATCAGGATCCCAATTATTTTATACTGACGGGCTGACCCTCAGAATGAGCATTCTCCATTACTTTTAACCTGCTTCGAAACGGGTCTTTCTAGAAAAGGTGAAGAAGCATACTGCAGGTATGACAAGGTTTCTTCCGAACCACTCATCAAGCACCAACCAGGGGCCAAACCCATGTCAGAACAGCGAGAATGGGGCTTTAGGAGAACACCTCGTCCCAGTGTAAACAATGAACCCCTGAGGTGCCGTCTCAATCTGTGGAGGATATAAGGCCAGATCAATAAATAGCTCCCTGTTGGACTGTACTCTGGTATGATGGGGACTAGGGAACAGCCATGTTACATGTTAGGAAAAATCCTTTGATCTTAGTCTGACTAAAGGTCGAGTTCGTTACATACCTACTCACATGTTAAAAATGTCAGGGCTCTAGATAAGAGATCAAATCCAACATCATGAACATGTTCTCACTCATTTTAGCACCAAATTCTATGGTGTTACTACTCATTAGAATCGTCTCGAAGAGACGATTCTAATGAGTAATAACACCATAGGGTTTAATGCAGAAGTAAAGATTTTAGTTTTCGAAATATTCACCTTATCTGGAGCTCTGAATATTACACCTGCATTGCAGACAACTTTTCACCCTGTCACCTGGGGCCAATTAGGCACTTTTATTTTCTCGTTTGAACGACTAGAAAGTATGCACGGAAAAATACTCACCTTGTGTGTCAACTCCATCGTCGTCTGCATTAATATGCACAGTTGTCAAAAGACAGCAAGCAAAAATAAGCCAACAAAAACGCCGAAACATCTCCATTTCGAACCGGTGCTACGACTCAGTAAGCAATATTAACCGAAGTACAAGTCACCGGATAGAGTGACGCTTTAAAGTATAGTTCCAATTAGATACCTAGATTTAGATATTAACTGAAAATAAAGTAAAAATCATGAAGTAAAGAGTGGTTTGATCACAATGATTATGTTTAATTGTTAGTTAAATTATGAATAAATCGCAGAACGGAGATCAAGAGAAGTGTTTGTTCCGCTGGCGTATGAAGATTATACGCAGCCAATCAGCGCTTGCCAAGTTCGCCGGCAGCTAACTTGACATACGTGTAATGTTCTGAACGCGGTTCGTTTGATATGTCAATTAACAGTACAAAGAAAAGCGTGTGACAGATCAATACACGATTGACCGACAGCTTTCCTTCACGAAATCGTGAAAAATAGAAATAGTAAAATACCAAAGTGCATAAACGTTTGTTGTACTTCTTTTATCGAAACAGTTATATTTCTCGTTTTCTACTTTCGCTTTCACTTTCAAATAAGGATACCATGGCTGACAGTTGTCATTATTACCTGACTCTCTATTTAAGTGAATATTAAGCATTTTTGACTGTTTTCCGAAATATTTACCAGACTGAGGCCAGCGGGCAACAGTTGACTGTTACATAGCACTGTTACATGCGCGAAAATGGTGCGCAAAACTTTTCTCCATCGCGGGACCAAATAAGGCGTCTTTATGATACAGATTTTTGTTTAAGGATCTAGCCTTTTGCGGAGTTGATCGGGTCATTTTTTTCTCTCCCGAACAATCCCCTTAAAAGGCTTACTGGCTATATAGTTCTAGACCTAAAATTAAGAGTAACTCCGAATAAAAGCGATAAACCGCTTGCAGATCTAACGTCTTCCTTTTTTTAAACAAATTATGACGTTACAAAAATAAATGACGTCATATTATACATGACGTAATTTCGACAAAGTGTCAATCAATTTCAGTCAATACGAAACAATAACAATTCAATCGTAATTGAAAATATGAATATATAAGACATCTTTTTTTACAAAACAGCGATGTTCACATGAATTGAATTAAGATTAAATATACACGTAAGATCATCTCTAGAATTTATAAATACGTGTTGTTCAAATCTTGTATATCTAGATAGATCTAGATCTAGCTTAAATAGTGAGTCAGGTAATAAATCATTTGTTTGATAGTTACTTCGGGAACAGTCAAACCATTGTCCCTCGGTAGCAGGGAATACCTTGAGAACTGTTGCCCTCGGCCGTTGGCCACGGGCAACAGTTCTCAAGGTCTTCCCTGCTACCTCGGGTCAATGATTTGATTGTTCCCTCAGTACCTATGAAACAAATGTATATTGCAGTTACGGCGATGGTGTTTCGAGACGTCACATAAGAGTAGGGATGGGGCGGGAGCTTGAATACTGGATAAACCCGTGTGCTCTGAAGTTCTTAACTCTCTCAACTGCTAGTATTTAAATAGATATAGTCTAATAAAATGTGTTGCCTAACAGATTTTAAAGAGACTAAAAAGCAAATGTGGCCATAAAGACTATTTGTAAACTGATGACAAACGCCTACGAAAAACACATAAATATTAATTTAGGTAAAATACATTGAAAAAAAATGAACTCGATGTGGTCAGGAACGTATAAATTAGAGCATACATGTACGTTCCTGGTGTGGCTGAACCCATGCAGCAGGGCTACCATTTGCTCATGCAAAAAAATCCTAAGATTTCCAAATTTTCAAGCGCTAATCGTATCTTTAGCCCTTTCGCTGTCAGGCTCTATAATACTAACACAATTATGCAAACAGTTTGGATCCAGTTCAGATGCCGCGTGACGCGGCGTCTGATCTGGATCTAAAGGTTTTCATACCCATATCAATGTTTCCTAGAAGTAAAAAAGAAAAACGCATAAAATTCCAAATAAGTAAGAGCAGAAATCCAAAGATTTCGGGAAAAAATCCGTAGGTCCGAATAATGATGAAAAATCCGAAGATTTAGGAATGGCAGCCCGACTGATGCAGAGAATGCAAAATATTGATTAGTTGGGATTTACTGCACCACGACACATAAAATGGTCAATGGCGCTCAACTTGTACTAGCGCGTTAGCACCCTCGGCAAGCTTGAAATTCTTATCTGACGGTCTATTTAATCCTTATTGAATCCTATTCGAAGCCAAATTCCTTAGACATGAAATACATAATAAAAATCAAAGATCTACTCCTCAGGTCGGACAAATGTGAAAAGTCAGTAATGCCGCAAATGTGCCTTATTTCTTTTATTTGCTTTTGTTTGTTTGTTTTGGGGGAGGGGGGGGGGGGGGGGTTGGGGTAGGGACAAGCAAAAATAAAATAGACTAACAACACACATTCAGAGTGCACACAATATTTCCATTTTGTGATTATCAAAGAATGGGGTGTATGAGAGTTTGGGGGCGAGATAAAGAGAGAGACACACACACAGAGACAGAGAGAGACAGACAGACAGACATAGACAGACAGATGGACACAGAGACAGACAGAGACAGACAGAGACAGACAGTCAGACATATACAGAGACAGAGAGAGACAGATAGAGATACAGACATAGCGAAAGACAGGGATACAGAAACAGAGACAGAGAGAGACAACGACAGAGATAGACAGATACATAGAGAGGGAGAGAGAGCCAGCGACAAAGACACAGAGAGAGAGGGGGGGAGAGAGAGAGAGAGAATGACGACAATGATAGAGAAAAGGGAAGGGAGAGAAAATATTAACCAAACGATAGTATTTTAACGGTTGTGTTGGAAGAGTTAATTATTACGTCAATATAAAAATGCCATAAGAACGAGGAAAAAACCAACGCTTCTAATTATCAGTTGATCAAGGTTTGATCTAATTTGTGTTTTTCATGATTCGCATGCTCTTTAACATTAACAAAATTTTCATAGAGTTTGTTATAATTATACGTGTGCATACACTATACAAAAGGGTTGTGATTCTCACATGTCACGAAATAACACAGAAGCACCGCTGACCTAATAATACATTTAAAATTTCCCCACTTTTCTGAATGTTGGCGCTTTTTCTCTCTAGATTTACCTGCAAGTATTACACATCTAAAATCAGTCGTTTCTTGTATAAAAACATGTCTCGTACGACAAAGAGGGACGGATATATCTATGTGGCTTTTCCAGACAAAGCGATGTATCTAAAACATGTTGATTTAAGTGAAAACGAAACTGAAAGTAGCTCGGTTGAAACTTCAACATTCTTCAATGCATGTGATAGCTGTTACTTGGTGTTTGCGGAGAGTGACAAAGACTGTGAGTCGCAAGATCATTATATCAAATCAGCAATCAATTCACAGATAATTTACCGGAAATCAGCGGAGTGGAAAGGTGTCAGTGCTGCCCACAGTGTGTGGGGCCCTGGGCTAACAGAAGGGGCAGGCAAGGGTCTGCACACAAGAGGTGTGTGTCTGTATGCCCAGCAGACATCTGACGCGCACACCAGCCTTGTTGAAAACATACAAGATATGACAAAACAGGAAGAGACACTTGTCCCCTACGAATTGAAAAGCTATGGAAAGCCAAATCTAATGACTTTGAAATGCTTGATGGAATCAAAGGAGACGGACCGTGAGCTGGTGTTCTCAGTGGTAACACAGTCAACAAAGGGCCAGAATCTGTCACCAATATTTCATATGTCAGAATTAAGTCCGGTATATCACAGCTTTAAGGAGGCAAGAGCTGTCTTAGACAAGGTAGACTTTAACCAGGCTCAGTGCTTATAAAGCGTTAGAGCCGAGTCTTAGATCGGTCTCAAGTGTTTGATTGGTCTGAATCTGAATGAGTATGTCTCAGGAACCACTTCTGACTTAAACGAGACGGGTAAGAGTGCGCGATTAGTCCTGTTCAAATCTGACCAATCAGCCGCTTGAGTACGATCTCAGACTCAGCTCTAACACTTTATTTAAGCATGGACCCTAGGCTCCAGATATTAAAAAGGGAGTAAACTGATAAAATCCAACATTTTCTCTCATTTCAGCACTAAATCCTATGGTGTGACTACTCATTAGAATCGTCTCTTCAGACGATTCTAATGAGTAGTCACACCATAGGGTTTAAAGCGACTCGCAACCGGATGGTGTACTTGTCAAAATAAAATAAAATACTCAAATAAAAGCAAATTTGTGGCATTATTTGGCTTCTGACATTAAAAAAATATGATCAGTCCAAAAAAAGTCTCAAGAATCGTCACCGAATCTTAGTTTTTTTTAGATATATTCCATCGTTTTTCAATAGCGTCAGCTGACGGTTTTGTTGTTGTTGTTGATTCTCTACATGGGCTCTGACATAAACCGGAGCCGAATAATGTAGTAGTAATCGCTACCAGTGAAGTACGTTAATTCGCTACCATATATATAGAGAGCGTCCGTTGGTCGAGGCTGTAAAGGCGTGTCCTCATTTTTCTTGTTTGTCTCCGCAATGGAGGGTCACGGGTTCGAATCCCACCAGAGCTTCTTCTTCTTTTTTTTTGGAAATGCATTTTTTAACAGAATTTATTATCCTAAACTAAATCTTACCCATTTATATAATCATTTGACATATATTTACAAATTACCATTTTTAATGCTAAATCCGGTTGCGAGCCTCTTTAATCCAAAACTATAAATTTTAGATTTTGGAATAATCCCCTTATCTGGAGCCCTGCTGTAACACAGCCAAGGAAACCAGATTTATTGCATTGCAAACAGTGTACATCCTTTCCAGTTGCTATACCAGAGATATAACATCTTGCCCGGGTCTTCACAATTTTACACTCATGAGCATAGATCTGCAATATTTTGTACCTTAACTTTTTAGCTCACCTGAGCCAAAGGCTCAAGGTGAGCTATTGTGACCGCTCACCGTCCGTAGTACGTCTGTCCGTCTGTCCGTCTGTCCGTCTGTCCGTCTGTCTGTCTGTCCGTCTGTCCGTCTGTCCGTTCACTTTTACTTCAAACGACATCTCTACTGAAACCCGCCGATTGTAGGGAGAGTTCAAACTGCTTATGATGTTCCTTGGATGCTTCTCTACAGAAGTTGTTCAAAAAAAAGGAAAAAAAGCACAAACTCTGCTTGAAAAAGCAAAAAAGCAAAAATCTTTAAAAAATCTTCTTGCCCAAAACTACTAGGCCCTAAGCTTTGATATTTGTACAGTAGAATCTCCTGGTGGATCTATCTATAGTTTGTTAAAATGAAATCCCTAGGGTCACATTTGACACCACCCTGCACAGTTTAAGTGCTGCTCTAGGCAGGTTTTACAGTATTTTTGATTTAGGCAGAACTGTATTTACCTGAGTTACCCTTAATATACTATGGGCAAATAGCCAATATTTGCAAACATTTTGGATCCAGATCAGATGCAACATAATCATAATGCTACATCTAATCTGGATCCAACCTATTTGCCACTCATTTACCAACTTAACATTTTCTAAATTGTTTTTTTGTACACTTTTCACATACAGTAGGTTTTAAGCAGACATCATTTCAGTCTGGTAAGGGTAAGCCCAAGCGTTCTAGCCACTGAGGTCAAATATTATGCAACTCTGAACTGGTAGTGGGTATCACAGAACTGGTCATGATCAGCTGAACATGTTGTCTGCTAAAGTTTAGATATGGTTCAGTCTGATTCATACTTAGAGAAACAGGATCTGGAAGTGATCCACTGACAGTTATGTAATTATGTCTTATGCCATATTTATACATATGTTTAATATTGGTTTTGTCAGAGTTATCTGTATGTCTTTTCAATAATTCCACTTTAAACAGTCATGAAAATGTAAGATGCAAAAGTAAAGCAAAGTGTGCATTAACCCTTAGCCCGCCAAATAAATTGTCGTCTGCTATATTTCTCGTCTGCTTCAAGTTTCAAAGTGCTTCAAAGTTGCTCAAAATTGCTGAAAATGTTGTCCGAGTGTCAAACAGCTTGGATCCGGATGAGACGCCGAGTTACTCGGCGTCTAATCCGGATCCAAGCTGTTTGCATATAAAGCTATAGTCGTGAGTGGCAGGCTAAGGGTTAAGACACATTCTGCTTTACTTTCAACCTGCTTTAGGTGGCCACCTATTTTCAAAATTAGAAACATGCTATGGGGTAATGGGTAAAATGAAATTGCCTATTTGGAAAGAGCCTGATGAGAGGAAGTGCCATTTGCAAAGGCCATAACTCTGACATCATTGTTTTTTTAGTTATTTCCCTTTGTGATATTTTCTTGTCAAGAAGACAACTTCAGTTCTACTGATGCTATTGTAATGAAATTTTATGTATGGAAAGAAACTGATGAGAGAAAATGCCATGCACAAGGGCAGCAATATTTAGTTTTTCCCCTTTGTCATATTTTATTGTCAGGAAAATAATTCCAGTTCTGTTGACGCTAGTGAAATAATTATCATTTATTGGAAATGGAAATAGCTTGATAAGAGGATGTGTCATGGATAAGGGTCATAAGCTTGGCAACAAAATTCACTTTTGTCATGTTTTCTTGTCTGGAAGATAACTCCATTTATAGTTATATTAAAATGTTGTCTTGCCCAGTCAACTTAGGTACAAACTTCAATGTCCTCAGGTGAGCGAATTAAGGGCCATGGCCCTCTTGTTTTAATTGTATAACTTGATCAGGCTTCAAGCCTGAGTTGAGGGGTAGATTAGTGCATTGTTATGCTGGAGGTACAGGATTCAAGTACAACTCAAGCCCTGATTTCTCATCTTTATGAACCGTATGATGAATATCTATCTATCTGCCTTTAAGTCAAACGCACGTATGCTTAAGATAGGAAGTCATTTGGAAACAAGCCTGATTATATTTATAAGCACGCTGAAAGTAAAGCAGAATGTGCCTTGCAGCACAATCTGCTTTACTTTCAGCCTGCTTAAAGCTACCATCTGCTAGGATAAAAATCCAGAGAAATGTAAGCCCTGACTCTGTGTCATTATTTTCTTGCAGCTGAGTGATGTTCCTGAAGTGAAAGATCTCCTAGACATCACTGACAAACATGTTTCCCAGGACACGAAGTCTCAGCACTACAGCTTGCCTCATCCATTTGTTGTAGTGGAGGGCATGGATGCTACAGGTATACTTGGACTGCAATAAAGAAGCATTTAGCAACCATTCAGGGCTCCAGATAATGGGAATATTTCAAAAACACAAATCTTCATTTCTGCATTAAACCCTATAGTGTCACTACTCATTAGAATCGTCTCTCTGAGACGATTCTAATGAGTAGTAACAGAGACGATTCTAATGAGTAGTAAGACCATAGGAGTTTGTGCTGAAATGAGTTGAGAAAATATTGGAAAAACTTTAGAGTTTACTCCCACTTATCTGGAGCCATTGCATGTGATTACATTACATTATTTATAGTGCTCTCTATAGACAGTAGCTTAAGGGTGTATCAATGTCATGAGCCATTTTTTCAAAGTAATAAACTTTTTTTCTATCATTGTTTTTTTGGAAGAGCTATTTATGATGAATGAAAAAATGAAAAAAAATATATATGGTGGTGTCCTTTTTTTTGAGCTACAGCGATTTGAAAAAGGTATGTCAAATTTGGATTTTTTTTCAAATTTTACCCATTCAGAGTACAAGCTTCAGTAAAATCTATTTCAAAACAAAACAAAAATGTTAATTTGGGTTTTCTTTATTTATTTCATGTCTATGGTGGTATGTTCACATATATAAACCAAATTTAGACAAAGCAGGCACCAGGTTTGAACAATATGGATCCTTGAATATCAAAAATATGCTTTATATAGGGCATGATTTTATTAGATTTTTTATTTTATGAAAAAAAGTAAAAAAGTTTGAAAATGAAATAGTTCTTGTATTTAACTTTTTCTTATATTCTACCAGATGAAAGCCCATATCTAAGGCAGTTCAAAATATGAAAAGAAAGTGAAAGGTCGGTGTTGAAAATTTTGAGTTATTAAAGTAAAAAGAGTTATCGCCCCTTACAAAATTTACAAAAAAGTACCATATCGATGATATTTAGAGCTTTATAAATTTCACATTTGGTGCCTTTTTTTTCTTAAATTAGTTTTTGTATGAAGAAATACTACCATAGATAGGAAATAAATAACACAAAACCAAATTATCATATTTGTTTTCATTTAAAATGGGTTTTATTGAAGCGGACTGTTTGAAAAGAACAAAATAAGAGGAAGTGGGTGGGGTAAATTTTACATGGCCGTAGAGTCAACTGTTGTTCACCAAAATGTACACTTTTTCTATTTTTTCATTCATCTTAAATAGCTCTTCAATACAAAACCATCATAGAGTGTTTTCATGTACTTTGAAAAGTTCCCAAATTCATGACATTGATACACCCTTAACTCTTCGCATGCTGGATGTTTTTGTTGTCTGCAACAATTGTCATCTGCTACTGTTTTTAAAATTGAATTCTCAAAATGTCAAATAACCTTTAATTTAATCCTCTGCTGAAGAAAATATTTCCATTTTTATAAAACATGGATAAAATTAGACATACTGGTGTTTTTATATCCTAGCAGATGGTAGCTTAAAGCACACTGAAAGTAAAGCAGAATGCTACTACTTTATTTTCAACCTGCTTCAATTGATAACATGTCTTCAAAACTAGAATCAGGATATGGAGTAAAGGGTTAAATAAAGTTGAATAAATATTTTGTTTATCAGGTAAAACCACATTGACAGAGGAACTGGAGAAGCGACTGTGTGCTGCCAGATACTATACCCCACCCAGTCAGATCACAGGCTTGAGAGCGTTCTTTGACAAGTACCCAGAGATTGTACGGCGAGCATACTACAGTATGGGTAACTACATCGTTGCCATGGAAATAATCCAAGAGTGCCAGACCAGACCAGTCATCATGGACAGGTAATGAAAACTGACTTTTTGAATTTTGCACAGTCAAATGAAACCACTTATTAACCTGTTACCCCTTAAATATGCCTGAACTTTATTCCTCCACTGTAGAAAATTGTTCCAATTTATACAGTCATGAATATAAATGATAAGAGATTTTTCTATATCCTAGCAGATGGTGGATTAAAGCAGGCTGAAAGTAAAGCAGAATGTGCCTTAAGGCACATTCTGCTTTACTTTCAACCTGTTTTACGTGGTCACCTGTCCTCAAAACTAAAAATTGGCTATGGGGTAATGGGTTAAAGTTGTTCTAAAGATAGTTTACTGCACCTCATGCTGCATGTAACCATGCCTGAGATGAAATAAAGTTTTGTTCTGTTCTGTTCTTAACCCTTTACTCCATAGATACACATTTTAAGCATTTCATTTATTCCTCCACTGATATAAAAATCCAATTTGGACAATCATAAACATGCAGCATAAGAAAAAAATTCAATATCCTTGCAGATGGTAGCTTAAAGCAGGCTAAAAGTAAAGCAGAATGTGCCTTTAGGCACATGCTAGGATATAGAAAATGTTTCTTATGGTGTATAATGCATATTCATTACTATTTTCTTCCGAGATGGAATAAAGTTCGAGGAGTCAGTGAGTTAACCCAATAGACTGATACACCTTTTTACGCATTTAATTTATGCCTCCACTGTAGAAATAGCTCAACTTTATAAAATCGCAAATATTTACCATAAGAAATGTTTTCTAAATCCTAGCAGATTGTAGTTGAAAGCAGGCTGAAAGTAAAGCAGAATGTGCCTTAAGGCACATTCTGCTTTACTTTCAACCTGCTTTAAGTGGTCATCTGTCTTTAAAAGAAACAGGCTAGGGAATGATGGATTAATGTTTGATGTTCTTGTAGATTTTGGCACAGTACCACAGCTTATGGTATAGCTAACATGACTAGCAGTGGAGATTTACCAGAGGCTGGCTCCTCTGTATACGAATGGCCTACAGACCTCATCAAGCCCACACTTGTCTTGTTTCTGACTGTATCTGAAGAAGTTCGTAAACAGAGACTCAGTGGTCGCGGTGTACAAGCAACTTTTGAGGAGAAGAGTCTGGACCGTGACTGGCTGTTTAGGCAAAGGTATGTCAGACTTGTGTTTCCACCATAGCTAACAGTATAAATCACCCATATCCAAATTGTATCTACATGTATACTGAGCGAAAAAAAGTTAAGACAGTTGTTTCACATGGGATTTCCCATAGACCGCAATCCCAGTGTTCTGTAGTGTAGGTCTGGAAAGCAGTATCAAAGAAATATGGAACAGCTGAAAATAAAGTGAGGTTCACAGTAAAGGGGGTGGCATTCAGAGATATCAGGTGCAATAATTTGTTAGCTCACCTGAGCCAAAGGCTCAAGGTGAGCTATTGGGATGGCCCTGTGTCCGGCGTCGTCGTTAACAATTGATTTAAATGACATCTCCTCCTATACCGCTAAACAGATTTCAACCAAACTTTATGGAAATGTTCCTTGGGTCAAGCTCTTTCAGATTTGTTCAAAGAATTAAAAACAATGCAGAACTCTGGTGAAAGTGAAACAAAGTGAAAAAATAAGGAAATCTTAAAAATTCTTCTTGTCAAAAACTACAAGGGCCAGAGCTGAGATATTTGGCACATAGCATCACCTACAGGTCCTCTATCAAGTTTGTTCAAATTATGCACCTGGGGTCAAAATTGGCCCCGCCCAGGGGGTCATAGTTTTACATAGAGTTAATGTTACATAGTGAAATTTTCAAAAGTCTTCTCCTCTGAAAGTAATATGGCCAGAGCTTTGATATTTGGCATGGTGACACTTCTAGATGTCCTATACCAATATTGTTCAAATGGTTCTGGTTGGTTACATGTCATTTGAAGCAATTGTTCACGACGACAGACAACGCATGACTGACGACGGACACAGGGCCATCCCAATAGCTCACCTTGAGCCTTTGGCTCAGGTGAGCTAATGAGAGGGGTATTAATTGAGGAACAGGTTACAGTGGTATAATTTCATCTTTCAGGCTGTGCGAGTCCTACAGGAGAATGTCCAACCCTGGCTGTGTTGAGATAGATGCTGGTGGCACAATAGAAGAAGTGAGAAACCAAGCCCTGGAGATACTCAACAAGCATGGCATCAACTTCTGACACTAGAGTTACAGGTTGAACTTTGGAAATGCGTAGTGAGAATAGTGTTGGACTCATATGAGGTTCCATTGGTCTAAATCTTGTGTCTCCCATTTCATTTCCTGGGCAGTCTTAGCGATTCTGCCGATCTCTCTTAATAAGTGCAACATATGCATATTCATTCATACAGAAGAACTAAAGTGGCAGCTTCAAGCAAGATGACAGTAAAGCAGAAAACTCCTAAAGGAGCTTTCTGCTTTACTTACATTTTGCTTTAACCCATTACCCCATTTCTAGTATTGACAAGGGCCACTATGGCCCTAAATCGCTCACCTGGTACACATTGGCAAACTTGACCTATAGTGACCTAGATTATGACTGGACATGTATACCCATAATCAACCTCTAGAGTGTAAACAAGATTTTCCAATGATTTGACCTAGTGACCTAGTTTTTGACCGGACATGACCCATATTCAAACTTGACCTAGATATCAATGCGACAAACATTCTGACCAAATTTCACCAAGATCCAATGAGATTTGAAGCCTCTAGAGTGTTAACAAGGTTTTTCTATGATTTGACCTAGTGACCTAGTTTTTGACCGGACATGACCCACATTCGAACTTGACCTAGATATCAATGAGACAAACATTCTGACCAAGTTTCATCAAGATCCAATGAGATTTGTAGCCTCAAGAGTGTTCACAATGTTTTTCTATGATTTGACCTAGTGACCTAGTTTTTGACCGGACATGACCCATATTCAAACTTGACCTAGATATCAATAAAACAAACATTCTGATAAAGTTTCATCAAGATCCAATGAGATTTGTAGCCTCTAGAGTGTTCACAAGGTTTTTCTATGATTTGACCTAGTGACCTAGTTTTTGACCGGACATGACCCACATTCGAATTTGACCTAGATATCAATGAGGCAAACATTCTGACCAAGTTTCATTAAGATCCAATGAGATTTGTAGCCTCTAGAGTGTTCACAAGGTTTTTCTATGATTTGACCTAGTGACCTAGTTTTTGACCCGACATGACCCACATTCGAACTTGGCCTAGATTTCATCAAGACAAACATTGTCATCAAGTTTCATGAAGATCGGATGAAATTTGTAGCCGCTAGTGTTCACAACCAATTGTGGACGGACAGACAGACGGACGACGGACATCCAGCGATCCTAAAAGCTCACCTTGGCACTTCGTGCCAGGTGAGCTAAAAATAGGTGACCACTTGAAACAGGTTGAAAATTAAAGCAGAATGTGTCTTAAGGCACATTCTACTTTACTTTCAGCCTGCTTTAAGCTACCAGCTGCTAAGATGTAGCATTGATTTCTGATGTTCAAAATTCAGAACTGTATAAATTGGAACAATTTTCTTCAGTGGCTTGATAAATTAGAGGCGTAAAAATGCGTATTTATGGGGTAATGGGTTAAGCAGTAACCTCCAATAACACATTCAACCCTAGCGACGAGTATGCTTGTCATATTCAATAATTGTATGTGTAAAACGTAAAATTGTCCTAAGCAAACACTGTAGGCCCTGATCAGAGGGCTCCTGCAGGAGCCCTCTGATCAGGGCCTACAGTGTTTGTCATTTTGCAATATACATGTATTTTAAAACTCATCCCTAAATAGTCAATAATGGACACGACTTAATTGGGAACTGGAATTTTCCATTAATAATATCAAGGGTGAATGAGTTAAACGCATTTGTTTGAGGCAGACAATATTACAGCAGTGAAAGTGTTTAGGGAGTTGGTTGATTTAGTATTTTAGTATTGAACATTTCAGTATTGTATATTTAACTACAGTCGAACTTCGATATCTCGAACTCGCTTACCTCGAACTGACCGATATTTCGATACATGGATTACATTACTTCATGCTCTGTTAAGTCAAACATCACCTTGTTTCAAAGTTAAAACATGGCTTAGCCACGTTTTAACTTTGAAATACGGGTATGTTCGACATGATAAGTGAGTTCGAGATATCGAAGTTCGACTAGGTTTCAGTATTTTGAAGTTTTAGAGCCCAATTTTTATAAGTGAGTCTGAGACCCTTTTCAAGCTTTTCATTGCTCAAATTTGATCAATTAAATGCTTGAGAGCATGCGCTCAAATCTGACCAATCAAAAACTTGAAAACGATCTCAAGTTGATCTTAATTACTAAAGATACTTTTAAACTATGAGGGATAATGTTAAGTAGTTATTACCTATTATATTGTTTTAAGTTTTGAAATCATTTTCTAGTTAATATTACGGTATCTATAGTTATTTTAGTTGAATCATATCAGTCAGATAATAATTCACATTGTTTACTCACAAAACTCATTAAATTGTTTATAGTCATATTGGAACAACAAATCATGTGAAGATGTTGTTGTTGTAAATGTGCTTAACCCTTTACCCCATAGCCTGTTCTAGTTTTGGAGACAAGAGAGCACTTAAAGCAGTCTGAAAGTAAAGCACATTAAGGCGTATTCTGCTTTACTTTTAGCATGCTTTAAGCTAATATCTGCTAGAATAAAGAAAACATTTCTTTTGACACATATTCATAATAGTTTAAAATAGAACCATTTTCTTCAGTGGAGGAATAAATTGAATGCGCTAAAAGGCACTTCTTCTTACGGATTGTAAACTTGTCACATGACTGATTAGATTTGCCCGCGATCGATTCGCGTAAACAAACTCTATTTCTCCGTTTATTAAACAATTGTTTTGCAATTTGTATTTTAAGTTTGGTTTATTTTTTACAAACATATTGATTTTGCATTTGTACTTTTAGTATTAGTATTAGTATTTTTACCCTGCCTATCGCAGAATGTTAGAGGTATAGTTTTGGTTAGATTATTTTGTGTTATATCCACACAGCTTCAGATTTTAATGAATCTATTATGTTCATTGAAAATCTTTTACAGGTAGTATCAATGGTAGTGTATTGGATATAAGTGAACACATGTATGTACCGACATTGTAGATCCTGATCCGAATGCTACTTAACCCAGAGCCCCATAGTCTGATCTAGTTTTAAAGAAAGTTGACCACTTAAAGCAGGTTGAAAGTAAAGCAGAAGGCACCTGAAAGCGCTTTCTGCTTTACTTTCAGCTTGCTTAATTTAAGCTACTATCTGTATTTCTTCTGGTGCATATCCATGACTGTATAAAGTGGAACTACTTTCTCCAGTGCAGATATAAATTAAAGGCATAAAAAGGTGTATATATGGAGGGAGTAATGGGTTAAGGATCAAGAGTCTATAATGTTTGGTGTACATTACTGAAACACTTTTATTAAAATAGCCCTAAAAAGCAACATAAATTGGCCATGATGAGAGTTTCAAAAGTGGAATGATCCAATTGAAAACTTCAGCATAGAAAGGGTAACATGTGATAGTTAAATGTACATGTACAGTAAAACCTCTATTACGACCACTAAATTGTGTTAATTAGTAGATGTTTATGGCAGGTGACTGCTTAAAGCAAGGTGACAGTAAAACAGAAAGCTCCTAAGCAAGGTGACAGTAAAACAGAAAGCTCCTTTAGGAGCTTTCTGTTTTACTGTCACCTTGCTTTAAGCAGTCACCTGTATTTTATACAATCTATTCACCCTCTTTTTAGTGGTCATAATAGAGAGGTTTTACTGTATTAGAAACTGTGATTAGTTGTGTTTTGTTATTGTTTGAATTAATATTCTTGGTATTAGTCCTCCTCCTGCTGATGTCATGTTGTATATTGATGGTTTCTGAAAACAGTGTAGACCCAGATCAGACAGCTCCTAAGGGAGCTGTCTGATCAGGGTCTGCACAGTATTCTTATAGGATCTGCCTGATATGAATCTGCACTCTTTTCTTGGTAAAAATCTTTTATTTTCTTAGCCAGTGTAGTAAATTTTCTTAACCAGTGTAGTAGTTATGATGATAGATAATCATAATGGGTGGAGTTTGATATAGGATTTATTCAGTAGGGGAAGGGTTTAAGACATGGTAGCAAACAGAATATTAATATTAAAAGAATTAATCCAAAGGATATTTGTTATTATTTAGAGAGAAAGGCAAACCCATTACAGGACACAAATAGGACATGGTGTTGATAAATGCCCTCAAAGCAGGGGCCCTCTTCATAAAACTTTGTACGACAAATGTTGTCGTAAGTCAGATTATAAAAGTCCCAATTGTTGTTTATTTCTCCATCTAATCCTGTCTTGTGACATCTCTTTGGAATCGTATTGAAAAGACTATTCCAAAGAGATGTCACAAGACAGGATTAGATAGAGAAATAAGAAAAAAAATGTATTTTAAAGTTTTGAATTACGGCCCTTTTTGTCGTACAAAGTTTTATGAAACGGACCCCAGGATTCTCTAACTGGTGTTAAATACAGGTAGCTGCTTAAAGCAAGATGACACTAAAGCAGGGTTCCCACAAAAATTGCAGACCAAAATTCCATTACTTTTCCCTGACCAATTTCAATTTTCCCTGACCTGAAAAAATTGTGAATAATGTTACATTTTTCAGACGGCATGCAATTTCTCAGCACTTATATTATTTGCGGCTCAAATTTTCACAATTAGCAGCAAATATTAGACAGTCTTTACAATCATTGTTTTAACACATTCAACCCTAGCAACGAGAATCAAGAATACTTGTCTTTAACAAACATTGTACCTGTGAAGAATAAACATGTCCTATGTAATTAGTGCAGATCTTGATCAGAGGGCTGTTCTTGTAATTTTTGCAATAGATATTGTTAAAATGGCCCCTAAATAGTAGGAAAAATGGGACCAGATTTAATTTGAAATAAAAACAAGACTGCGCGTTCAATAAACGCTTATGCCCCCGGTGGCATCCTTGACAATATATTCTGAATATTTTCTAAGTCCAAATTAGGTCAAGGTCAAGGTCAAACTGAGCTTGGGTATTACTGGTGCGTTGGTAATGGTCCAAGGCAATAACTGTATAAGTATAGAAGCATTGTAGTAAGTAGTGTTGATGCTAGACGAAACGGTAAAATCTAGTTAACCAAGAAATAGCCCATTCAAAATATTCTAAGTCCAAATTAGGTCAAGGTCAAGGTCAAAATCAAGGTTGGGTGATAATGGTGGATAGGGAATGGTCCAAGGCAACAACTGTATAAGTATCTAAGCATTTGAATAAGCGGTGTTGATGCTAGACGAAACGGTAAAATCTACTTAACCTGGTTACGGAAGGACGGACGGACAGGACGATTACTATATGCTCCCGCATCTGTCGATGCCAGGGGCATAAAAAATGTCCATTTGAAGTTTTCAGAGAGCGACGTAAAATCAAATCAATTCATAATCAAGTGTTGCTCAATATAGGATTGCCTGTTCTAAGATAGATGATCTCACAGGAGAATATCTTTACAACAATAACACTGACATTATGCATTTGTGTACAATGTTTTAATTTTTAATGTTATACAACATTTAACTGCTAAAACAGGCTAGCAGCGTCAGGTGGTGACGACAGACGTCGGCAAAGTGATCCCTAAGTGTCACCTCTGTCTACAGCTGGTGACAAATACCTAGCACAATATGCCAATACCTAGCACAAAAGTGACACAGTACACTGTATATTCAAATATTTAAAGACTCTTAACCTTTATGTACATTACTTTTAAATTGTATAAACAATAACTTTGCTTTGAACAAGCACCTTAGAGCTGATATCCCCTGCCGCAGCGATTGTCCAGAAGAAAGTGGCAAACTTTATTGTGGGAGGAAGGGGCAAATGGTGATCACCTGTCTTTAAAGATCAACATTCAAAAGCTTTTTACAAAGTTTTATAAAATCCATTCAATTTTGTACATTTTAAAGCCTAAACAATACAAAAAATAAAGCCGTTTGTAGCATTATAAATCTAAGTATGACAGGGGCAGGTAACTCTTGATTCAAATTCAACAGTAATTAAACACTTTCAAGAACTTATAATTGTGTGCAAGTATTATTAAAAAAAATTCAGAACTGTAGAATTTACTAGAGTGTAAACACATTTTCAACTCATCAAGGGCAGAGTATTCTTGACTAATTTGCACATTTTCGATAATAATTGAACTCATTCTATAAATAATAGCCATATATGATTTAATTTTTTTTTCAAAATCCATTCACATTTGTACACAATAGCATGTAAACAATAAAGCCATGTTGAGCATTACTAAGTACATAAAGGGCAGATAACTCTTGTCACAAAGTATCCTATTTTGACAATAATTGTAACCCTAATATTTATATACATCATGTGTAAGTTAAATCAAAATCCATTAAAGACTGTAGTTTCTAGATGGTAAAAACTGTTAAATATGGGTTTTTTGACTCATCAAGGGCAGATAATTGTTGACTAGTTTGTCCGTTTTCAAAAATGATAACAATTATTTGAAAACTAATAGCCATACATAGTTTAAGATTTTTTTTTATCAAAATCCATGCATATTTATAGATACTAGGATGTAAACAATATTAAAATAAAGCATTTTCTATCATTTCAAAGTACATCAAGAGCAGATAACTCTTGCCACAAGTATCCTTTTTTGACAATAATTGCACACCTTCAAGAACTTTTACTTATAGACATCGTGTGCAAGTATCATTTAAATCCATTTATAATTGTAGTTGCCAGAGAGTAAAAACAGTTAAATATGGCTTTTTTTACTTATCAAGGGCAGATAAGTCATGACTAATTTCTCCGTTTTCAACAACAATCAAATTCATTTGAAAACTAATAGCCATACATAATTCAAGAAAGTTTTTTCAAAATCCATGCATATTTATAGGCTCTAGTATGTAAACAATACCAAAACAAAGCATTTTCTAGCATTTCTAAGTACATCAAGGGCAGATAACTCTTGTCACAAGTATCCTTTTTTTACAATAATTGCACACCTGCAAGAACTTGTACTTATAGACATTGTGTGCAAGTATAAACAAAATATGTTGAATACTGTAGTTGCTAGAGTGTAAAAACTGTTAAATATGGCATTTTTAACACAAAAAGGGCAGATAACTCATAAATTCCTAAAATTTTCTGAAAAAAGTTTGATTTCCCACGGTGCTCCTATGATGACAAATAAGTATACCAAGTTTCATCCAAATCTGTTTATCGGTTTCGGAGATACAGTTGCGGACGGAAAACGTGACGGACGCACGGACGGACATTTTTAACACAAAAAGGGCAGATAACTCATAAATTCCTAAAATTTTCTGAAACATTTTTGATTTCCCACGGTGCTCCTATGATGACAAATAAGTATACCAAGTTTCATCCAAATCTGTTTATCGGTTTCGGAGATACAGTTGCGGACGGAAAACGTGACGCACGCACGCACACACATCCGGACTGACAGACCTAAAACAGTATCCCTCTGCCTTTCGGCAGGGGATAAATAGAGTTCACTGATCTTAGCAAACAGCTTGGATCTTAATCAGGCCCAGCGCTTATAAAGTGTTCGAGTTGAGTCTGAGTGTGTTCACAAGCATTTGATTGGTCAGATTTGAGCCTAGGCTTGAGACTGATTTCAGACTCAACTAAAACGCTTTATAAGCATGGACCCAGGCCCCACTATGGAAACTTGTACAAAAACTTGCATGTCAACCTTAACCTTAACTCAACTGATACACATTTTTTATGCCTTTAATTTATCTCTATACTGAAGAAAATAGTTTCACTTTAAAAAGCCTTGAATATGTATCTGACATAGGAAGTAATTTCTATATTCAAGCAGATTGTAGCTTAAAGCAGGCTGAAAGAAAAGCAGAATGTGCCTTAAGGTGCATTCTGCTTTACTTTCAACCTGCTTTAATGGAGTACTGAGTTAATCAACACCAAAGCTGATGCCGGTGGGACTACATTATAAGCGCCCCAACTCTCAGAATCAATAAATATTACAGGCCAAGCAACAACTTTTTTAACAGGCATTAGCTCCTCATTGTTCAAAGAGCCCTTAAGTCAAAGCCAGTATTGAGGACATTTGATGGTTTTAAAGCAGGATGAAAGTAAAGCAGAAAGCTCCTTTAGGAGCTTTCTGCTTTACTTTAATCATGCTTTAAGCATTCACCTGCCTTAAATGCATTCACTGGGCCTATTGGGGAACTTATCAAATGAATTCTCCAAGCAGTACTGTCTCAGATTTTTCTGTAAGTCACATGGTCAATGCAGTCACTACAAACTGAAAACATTCATCCTGTCACAGTCTTCACTGTTATTTTTCCCAGTATTGATTCAAATTGTTCTGTAAGTCATACAATCAACAAGGTCACCACAAAACTGTATAATCTGTTACACAATATTCACTGTTGTTTATCCTATATGCCTTTCCCCGATAGAAGCACCTTTTAGAGCTTCAAACTTATTTCTCCACTGAAGAAAAAATAGTTCCAATTTATACAGTCATGAACATGTACTATAAGAAATATTTTACTACATCCTAGCAGATGGTAGCTTAAAGCAGGCTGAAAGTAAAGCAGAATGCGCCTTAAGGCACATTCTGCTTTACTTTTAACCTGCTTTAAATGCTCACCTGTCTTCAAAACTAGAAACAGGCTATGGGGTAAAGGTTCAACTGATGCTGATGCAGGGTTGAATAAACAAACTATGAATACAGGACACACTTCAGAATTTCAGCAAACAACATTTTCAACAGACACAAGTTCCTTAGTGTTGAAACTTGAAAGAATGGAGTGTCCAGTTCTGTTATAATTGTTCTGTAAGTCACATAATTCATGAGGTCACCGCAAACTGTATAAGTTCAATCTGTTACAGTCTTCACTGTTGTTTATCCTATATGCCTTTCCCCGATAGAAGCACCTTTTAGAGCTTCAAACTTATTTCTCCACTGAAGAAAAAACAGTTCTAATTTATGCCAGTCATGAGCATGTGATGTACTATAAGAAATATTTCCTTTATTCTAGCAGATGGTACTTAAAGTAGGCTGAAAGTAAAGCAGAATGTGCCTTAAGGCACATTCTGCTTTACTTTCAACCTGCTTTAAGCGGTCACCTGTCTTCAAAACTAGAAACAGGTTATTGGATAAAGGTTCAACTGATGTTTAACCTGCTTTAAATGCTCACTTGTCTTCAAAACTAGAAATAGGCTATGGGGTAAAGGTTCAACTGATGTTGATGCAGGGGTTAATAGACAAACTATGAATATAGGACACGCTTCAGAATTTCAACAAACAACATTTTCAACAGACATAAGTTCCTAAGTGTTGAAAGAATGGAGTGTACAGTTCTGCTATAACTGTTCTGTAAGTCACATGATCTATGAGGTCACTACAAACTGTATAAGTTCAATCATTTACACAGACTTTTCTGTTGATTATCCCATATGCTAGCAGCTACAGATCATTCGCCTCAGTGTATAAAGACTGTCTCATCTTTCTTCTTCTTGAAGACAGTTGCTCCGGGCTTGTTCTGGGCTTCGGGGTGATTGGCCAGCTCGGGTGGACATGTGGAGACGGGACTAGCCTGGACAATCTGTTTGAGATCATAGAATACCATGCAGTCATCCTTGGTGAGGAATGATATAGCCACACCAGACTTCCCAGCTCGACCTGTACGTCCAATACGATGGGTGTAATCTGTAAAGACAATAAGTATGATGTAATTCAAAACTGATCCCATTGTGTGTCATAAATTAGCATTTACAGTAAAACTTCCGAATGAAAGCTAAATTGACTGTGTAAAAGACAGGTGACAGCTTAAAGCAAGGTGACGGTGAAACAGAAAGCTCCTAATACAATTTGAGGTCGTTAAAGAAAGGTTTTACTATACTGTTTGAGGGTATTTTCTTGGTGACTCCAAAAATTAATTGTTTCTGCTATAACTCTTTTCCTTTATAGCACTTTTAAAATTTACAAGTGGTTACTTAAAAGCTTTCTACATGTACTTAACTTTCCGTCTGCTTTTAATTGACATTTTCCTAATGATTCTCTTTCTATTGATGCTGATTTTACTAAAATTGATTGTACAATTATAAAGGAAAAGAGATAATTCCTGCCTTAAGGTACCATGTGAAATTAAATACCATATGTAGCCGGATGTAGTACAAGGGGGCATTTAAACATCGCTATATAGCTAGCTTTATAGCCATGTGGTAGAGTGTTCTGATGATTTTCTTTCCAAATAAATGTGCTCAAGTTAAAACGATTATTATTGATTCAAACAATTTGGTGCCAGATCGGACTTCTGGTAACCCAGCATCTAACCAGGCTCTTAATTGTTTGACACTCGGATTAAAGAAATTGTCATTTTCTACATTTTATTGTTATATTTTATTTTTGTTCAAATAGGAAAGAAAAAAAAATTCCATTGAAAGTTTAACCCTTTACTCAATAGATACACATACTTACGTATTTTATTTATTCATACCCTGAAGAAAATAGTTTATACAGGCATAAATATTTACCAAAAAAATATTCCCTATATTCTTGCAGATAATAGCTTAAAGCAGGCTGAAAGTAAAGCAGAATGCGCCTTAAAGCGCATTCTGCTTTACTTTCAACCTGCTTTAATTTGTCACCAGTATTTAATACTAGGAACAAGCTATGGGATAATGAGTTAAAGTATAAATCCAGCACGAGTTGATAAGGGTGTAACATTTCAACAATTATCATTTGGTTCAATTCAACTACTTTCAGATGATGGCGATACAAACCTTCTATATTTTTAGCCATATCAAAGTTGATAACCAGGGACACGTCTTTGATGTCAATACCACGCCCGGCAACGTCTGTAGCAACCAGAATGTCCTTGACCCCACCCTTGAGACTAGACAACGCATACTCTCTCTGTTCCTGACCTTTACCGCCGTGAAGTGTCGTAGCATTGTACTGAAAGCAAATAAGGCACATATTGTATTTCCAGTGTTCCCTCCTACAACGGCCCTCTGAACAAAGGTTCCCTCCTATCAACGACGCTTGCCGCAGTTCCCTTAACAGGACAATGATGTAAAACACTTTGACTGCTGTAATATCGTCTGCTTAAAATTGCCGTCTGCTGTTTTTCTCAAAGTTACATATTTGACATTTTGACAGAACAAAAATTAATGACGAGTGACAAACAGCTTGAATCCAGATCAGACGCCGCGTTTCACCGCATCTGATCTGGATCCCGGCCTATAATGACTCCCTTTGAGCAATGCACACAATTTTTGTCTCCCATTGGGTGTCATTGTAGAGAGGGAACGCTGTATTTACCCTAAACCCCCTACAATGGTAAACAAATGATAATGTCCTTATTGTAATATACAATGCCATACTTTTCTCTTGCAATATTTTAGTAGAAAATAGAATTCCATGAAGTGTTACATATACGTTTTATTATTCTTATTTTAAGTGCATATGTACTTAACCCGTTCACCAACAACTTTATTTTTCCATTTCAACACTTTTGCAGATAAAATATCGTGTGCTTAAATGTGTTGTCTGCAACTTTATACTGAATTCAATTTTTTCAAGTTTTAACTGAAGAAATATTGACATGAGAGTGTACAGTATGGAACCTGATCAGATGTGGCATCTGATCGGGATACAAACTGTGTGCAAAGTGGTTTTTAGTCGCCTATGGAGGTAACGTCTATGGAGGTAAAAGCATTACATGTATGCAGAGCACCAGATAAGGGTAGTTTTTCAAAGCCTAAATCTTTATTTCTGAATTAAACCCTATGGTGTCACTACTCATTAGAATCGTCTCTTCGAGACGATTCTAATGAGTAGTAACACCATAGAATTTGGTGCTGAAATGAGTGAGAAAATACTTGATTTGTTGAAATAACTCCCCCTTATCTGGAGTCCTGTGTAAGGAATCTAGTTGTTCATATTTCATTGATGCTTGTCTGAAGATAAATCGATATACAGTGAAACCCCTCTAAACCGGACATGTGTGGGGACAACATAATTGGCCGGTTTAGAGGGGTTTCCGGTTTAGAGGGGTTTCTAGTATGGAAGATAGCTGATCACTTAAAGCAGGTTGAAAGTAAAGCAGAATGCGCCATAAGGCGCATTCTGCTTTACTTTCAACCTGCTTTTAAGCTATCATCTCCTAGAATATAGAAAATATTTCTGATGATACATATTCAGTGTAGGAATAAATCAAAGGCGTAAAAAAGATATATTTATGGTGTAATATGTTCAAATAAGGAATTGTTGGAAACGGGACCAAGGTTTTTGTCCGGTTTAGAGAGAATTCCGGTATTTAGAGGGGTTTCACTGTATTCCTATCAATGAAAGCGCTAATACATACCCCCATCTTCTCCAGAGATTTGGCAAGAACGTCCACACCTTTCTTCTGGTTGACAAAGATGAGAATTGGTGGTTCAATACCCGCAGACAGAATATCAAGCAACTTCTTCCTGAAAACACAAAACAAGGCCAGAATGAAATGAGGGGTAACAAAACTAGGAATCTTTTCACTTTAAATAGCAGGGACAATTTAGATCCAGTTCTTAAGTTTAATGATCATTAGTGATCGAGGCCATTATTGTAAAAGGAGAAAAAATATTCAATATCATAAAAATTAAAAATAGAATTGTCTTTACCCATTACTTCACAGCTTGTTTCGTTTTGATTTTGATTTGATTTGTTTTGATTTTACGTCGCTTTCAACAGTATTTCAGTCATATTGCGACGTCCAGCTAATTATAGGAGGAGGAAGACCTCAGAAGTCCTTTATGCACTGTTTCAGGCACAAATCGGCAACTGGGTAGAACCACCGACCTTCCGCAAGCCAGCTGGAAGGCTTCCCCACATGAAAAATCCGAACGACCCTACTGGGATTCGAACTCACAGCGGTGAGGAGCTTAGTGATGTAAGTCACAGTGACTATACCACTAGGCCACGGAGGCCCCGTTTCTTGTTTTGAAGACAGGTAGCCACTTAAAGCAGGTTTAAATTAAAGCACAATGTGCCTTAAGGTGTATTCTGCTTTATTTTTTAATCTGCTTTTAAGTGACTGCATGTCTTCAAAACTTAACTCAGGCTATGGGGTAAAGGGTTAAGACGTGGTAGTGTTTTTACCAAAACAATGATTTTCTATTATTTGGTTTATATATCTAATAGGTATATGGAATGGACAAGAAATGGCCCCTACCTTTTTCTACTTATTATGCTTAATCCATAATTCCATAAATATGCTGCTTTACTCCTTTACTAAATTCCACACCGGAAGAATTTTTTTTAACTTTATACAGTTAAGAATATGTACTGTTATAAATATTTCCTATATCCTAGCAGATTGTAGCTTAAAGCACGCTGAGAGTAAAGCAGAATGTGCCTTCAGGCACATCCTGCTTTACTTTCAACCTGCTTTAACTGGCCATCCATCTTCATAACTTGAAACAAGCTATGGGTTAAAGACAACAATGTGGAATAACCCTTTATTCAATCACTCACCTCTTGGCATTCTGGTCCACCATGTATATAATCTGTTCGCATCTGTCTGTGGGTTTACCTATAGATCCTATATACACCACAGCTGGACGTCTGAGGTACTTCCTAGCCAGCTTCTCTACAGACGGAGGCATGGTAGCCGTAAACATGACAGTCTGCAATAAAATACTGGGCAATGAATAACTGTACAAGTATATGCCAGATGTCAGTACAATATTGGAAAAAGAAGAACTTATACAGTCCACACTCGTTAATCCGAATTTCATGGGACCAAGAAAAATAATTCGGATTAACGGGAGTACGAATTAAGCGATTGGATCGATTACAGTCACCTTGTATCAACTTTGTCATCTCCGGTCATCGTTTTTGATAGGGTGTCCTTCCCGGAATATTTCTTTTCAGTTAATGCATATACGTAAAAAAAGTTATTTTTTTGTTTTGGCTTAATACTTATGCAATAATAATGATGTGCTTTAAATTTGATAACTTTGTTTAATCCCATAATCCAGTTAATGAAACCAACTAAACACAAACCTCTGTTTACTCTCTGCTACTTACGGACATACGCGTCGGTACCCATATGTGTATTCATAAAGACATTACACACTAGATACATGAACAAAACAGCACGTTTTACGACAACGGTTTTGATAACACAAATCATGAAATACATTATAGTTTATCTAATACATTTATGTCATAAATATTAAATCGTAACAAAAGCTTGAAACTTCGAAAAACGGCGATAATACTTTTTCCGCATTTGTAAACGATTTACGTACGTACATGTACACACAGCGTTCAAAGTGAAGAAGCGATCTCAATATCGCAAAGAAGAATATGGTTACAAACATTTGAGCAACGTATGTCAACACCTTCCGCTTGTGTTTTTAAAGATCTCTACAGTTACTATTGGATATAAATGTGTTTAATTGGCCAATACTGCAAACATTGTGTACAGTCTTTAGGCGGTGTAATTAGTTTTCGCGAGTGTTTGGCGACGGTATGGTCTCAGGTAATTATGACCAGTCTGACACCGATTGAGGTGTGAAAATTGCACTTCGGATTAAGCGTGTCAATTTGAGGGAAAGTCTTTTCAAAGGGACCAGATTAATACTTCGAATTAACGGAAAATTCGGATAAACGAAATTTGGATAAAGCGGAGTTGATTTATATAGAATAAGAAGGGGAAAGATCGGGACCGGGAGAAAAATTTGGTTAACGAGAATTTCGGTTTAAGCGAGTTTGGTTTAACGAGTTTGGACTGTATATGACTGTTGACTTAACCCTATAACTCCCTGAAACCTCAAATGATCAGTTCCAGTTTCAATTTAGTCTAGTCCATTTTTGACTCTGTTGAATTTTATAATATATGTCATAGGTCTAGGATTCCACACACGAAGAAAAAAGTGGACGAGAGCACCGCAAACGGTACATAATATGCCCACCGGCAAACAAATATATAGTATGAGTACATCTAGGGCAGATATTTCTGTAACAACAAATTTCCATGCTAGTTTCTCTACAGACGGAGGCATAGTAGTTGTAAACATGACAGTCTGCAATAAAACAGAGGGCAATGAATAACTGTAAAAGTATATACCAGATGTCAGTACAATATTGGAAAAAGAAGAACTTATATATGCACGTTGACATAACCTTTTAACTCATAGCCTACTTCTAAATTTGAAGACATGTGACAACTTGCGCCAAGGGGCATTCTGCTTTACTTTCAGCCTGTTTTAAGCTTATCTGCTAGGATATAAGAGAAATTGAAAATATAATTATGATACATATTCTTGACTGTATAAACTAGAACTGCTATCACTAAAGGTGATAAATACCCCCACTCCAACTGACTTGTCACAAACAGCACAATGACATGTAGAAAGAATAATATATGCATATTAAGGAACAAAATTTCAAGTTGAAAAGGGGCATAATTCTGTCAAATTTTATGCAAGAGTTGTCAGACTTAGAAAAGTCTCACACTACAACACTAATAATGTTTACCACGTTTGAAGACAATAGCATGAATAGTTTTCTAGAAAATGGCATGTTCAAAGAAAATAGAACAAAATTTCAAGTTAAAAAGGGGCATAATTCTGTCATTTGTTGGCAAGAGTTATGTAACTTAAGTAGAGTCTGCAAACATCACACTTATAATGTGTACCAAGTTTTAAGACAATGTCATAAATAGTTTTCAAGAAAATGACATGTCCAAAGAATAAATGCATATTAAGGAACAAAATTTCAAGTTATAAAGGGCCATAATTCTGTCAAATTTTGTACAAGAGTTGTCAAACTTAATGAAAAGTCTCACAATACAACACTTATAATGTGTACTAAGTTTGAGGACAATATCATGAATAGTTTTCAAGAAAATGGCATGTTCAACGAAAAATTCTCAATTAAGAGACAAAAAACATGAAGTTAAAAAGAGGCATAATTCTGTCAAATTTGGTACAAGAGTTATGAAATCTGTCAATGACTGTCCCCAAATAACATTGATAATGTATACCAAGTTTAAAGGTGGTATCATAAACAGTTTTCAAAAGGCCAATGTCCCGGAAAAATGCGACGGACCGACATACGGACTTACCCACAATCTTTATTTAAGTGGCCATCTCCTGGTTAGCCACATAAATGAAATATAACTTTGTTCTAAAATGATCTGGAGGCTAACTCTACCCCTATGTCCCACAACTGACACGGTTAATGTCACAAGAAATGGCCAGGTTAATGTCACAAGAAATGGCCAGGTTAATGTTGCAAGAAACTGCCAGGATAATGTTTCTCAATTATGTGTCTCGTTATGGACACCAATTTTAGCAACATATCTATCATTTTGTAAGCACGGACGGACCGATCGACATACGGACCGTCCGAAGGACAACATGATTCCTATATAGCCGCCACCACCGGTGGTGAGGGGGCATAATTAGAACTATTTTCTAGGCAAAAGGCATAAATTAAATTCGTAAACAAGAAACACAATGCCCCCTGATGTGACCATGGTCTCTATATGACCTTGATCTTTGTCAGACATTACCCAAGTTGTACTTAGCTCAAGAGCTTCTTGAATTGAGTTCATATGCCAAATATGAAATCTCTTTCGCTTGTAGTTCGAGAGTTATGGCAAATGTTAAATTAACCCTATTTGACATCTTATTGATCTTGACCTTTGTCGGACACGACCAAATTTGTACTGAGTTCAAAAGCGTTTTGAGTTGAGTCCACATGCCAAATATGAAGTATCTATCACATGTAGTTTCAAAGAGTCTCTATTACATGTAGTTCAAGATAGATGGCCAATGTTAAATTAACCCTATTTTACCATCTAAATGACCTTGACCTTTGTCGAACATAACCCAAGTTGTGCCGGAATCAAGAGCTTCTTGAGTTGAGTACACATAACAAATGTGAAGTCCTGTTTCTCAAAACCTATGGCCAAAGTAGTTGTGTACAGACAAACAGACAGACAGAAAACAATATGCTCCCGACTAAGTCATGCGGGGCATAAATATGTGTATCTAAGGAGTGCTCTTGTCTGTATTTAACACTGAGGGAAGGTCATTTTTTCTAACACACAGACATTACTGACCTGTCTGTATTTCTGTGTAGAGTTGAAGTTAGCCAACATTAACTCGGTCTCAGCGTCGTCTGTGTCAGGCTTTTCGTTAGTAACTGGTAAGTATTCCAAGATCTTCTGGACGTCTGGCTCGAAGCCCATGTCAATCATACGATCTGCCTCATCCAAGATTGTATAGGTACACTGGGATAATACCAAGTAACGGTTCTCCAACACGTCTAACAAACGACCTGGGGTGGCTATCACAATCTGACAGAAACACAGGATTCAATATAAGTGAGAGTACTGTAAAACCTCTCAATAACAATCACTAATTAACACATTGAACCCAAGCCACATGTATTCTCGTCATTAACAAATCCTATACCTGTCAAGAGTACACTTGCCCTATGCAAACAGTGCAGACCCTGATCAGAGGGCTCCTTAAGGAGCCCTCTGATCAGGGTCTACACTGTTTGTAATTTTGGTACATACAGTTAAACATCGATGTATCGAACTTCAAGGGACTGTGGAAAAAACTTTGAAACATCGGGGTTTCGAATCATAAATGGGTTGTGATTTGAGTATTGAATTTCAATGCATATATTTAAGTAAGATCTATAAGAACTATTTAAGTAAGATCTATAAGAACTATCGTTCCCGGTATGTAATGTTTTCACGTCTATGTGTACTTTTTGGCATATTGAAATAAAACATAAATCCGACGTGTTCTTTATCGTTTATAAAAACAACGGCATAAATAATAAAATACAAGACATATGTACAAAGGTAGGAAAATGCATAGTTATACGCATTAAAACATAGAAAAAGAAACTACATGTATTTTACTTTCAACTTAGATGCTGTCAATTACACCAAGATGCGAAACTACGGCGGAAATGCCGAAAATCGTACTACAGTGTAACTGTCAATCAATTTAGCTTCTAAATTGAAATAAACATTTGATTAAATATTAATTATTTTAAAGATTAATTTTCGACTTTGAGGTTGTCAAGATTGCAGGTGCGTGTGCGTGAATACGAACATACAGTAATATTATTATCGATCTCGTAACAGAGTTGTCGTTCGTTGTGAGATGGGTCTGCCCAGCTATCCCTACGGATTGGTTACCGGGTCTTTCACCGGACAGACCATGATCGGAGCGCATCTGCCATGTTGTGGCTCTGATAATACGCCGACCACTGGTTTATCAGCATTATTAAACTTCTCACAAAGTTTGGCTTATTTCGTTAATTGTCGGTCCAAAACAGCCCTTGCGGTTTATATACTCATTTGGATAAATTGGTGTCATTCCCGTCATCAAGCCTTTAAATATGGCGGCGTTGTTTATATCATTAACGAAAACTGTGAAACAATTAAATGACAAACTTACCCAATTATTACTGATAACACAGATTGTGCATGCAGAATTTAAAGAGCACCCCAGCGTGTTTACACGCGAAGGTGTGAAAAATTAGCGTCAGTCTAGCGAGTCATGTAATCCGTTGATCCACGTTAGTTGACAGGTAATCGATGTTCGATACGTTTGTGGTATTTTATGTTGGATTTATATGAAAAGGACTGGAAAAAAAACTTCGATACAACGGGGAATTCGATACACATAACTTCGATTCATGGATGTGTTTTTACAAGGAATATATAGTGGAAAAGATCAGGACTTCAAAAAAACTTCAACACAACGGGGTATTCGATTTATCCAAGTTCGATACATAGAGGTTCAACTGTATTGTTAAAATCAACCCTAAATAGTAAATAATGGACTAGACTTATTTTGAAATTTTCAGGGGTTAATGAGTTAAGTAAATTACTTTGTGTTTAACCCATTACCCCATAGCCTGTTTCCAGTATTTAATATAGGTGACTGCTTAAAGAGACTCGCAACCAGATTTAGCATTAAAAATAGTTATTTGTAAATATATGTCAAACGCTTATATAAACTGGTAATAATTAGTTTAGGGTACGAAATTCTGTTTAAAAAATGCATTTCAATAAAAAAATATATTGAGCTCTGGTGAGATTCGAACCCGGTGTAGCAGTCAATTCTTTCCCCCCTCAAAAGTTTCCCTGGGGAAAGAATTGGCTAGCCAAAACCTTCCCCGGGGAAAGAATTGGCTAGCCAATTTCTTCCCCCGGGGAAAGAATTGGCTAGCCAATTCTTTCCCCCCCTAGTCAAAAACTTCCCCCCCTATAATTTCAAAAGTGGGATACTTTTAGCTAGCTAATTCTTTCCCCCCCTTAGTTGAAACTTTCCCCCCCTATAATTTCGCACTGTCGGATTTCTTTCTCACTATCTGGCGGAATTGTATGGTTTGACTATCTTGGAGGGGGGGGAAGTTTTGGCTAGCCAATTCTTTCCCCCCTTTCTGACAGTGTGCGAAATTGTATGCTTTGACTATCTCGGAGGGGGGAAAGTTTTGGCTAGCCAATTCTTTCCCCCCCTATCAGTCAGTCTGCGGAATTGCATCTTTTGACTATCTTGGAGGGGGGAAAGTTTTGGCTAGCCAATTCTTTCCCCCCTCTCTTTCCGTCTGTGGAATTGTATACTTTGACTATCTTGGAGGGGGGAAAGTTTTGGCTAGCCAATTCTTTCCCCCTTATCTGACAGTCTGTGGAATTGTATACTTTGACTATCTCGGTGGGGGGAAAGTTTTGGCTAGCCAATTCTTTCCCCCCTGTTTTGGCTAGCCAATTCTTTCCCCCCTTTCTGACAGTGTGCGAAATTGTATGCTTTGACTATCTCGGAGGGGGGAAAGTTTTGGCTAGCCAATTCTTCCCCCCCCTATCAGTCAGTCTGCGGAATTGCATCTTTTGACTATCTTGGAGGGGGGAAAGTTTTGGCTAGCCAATTCTTTCCCCCCTCTCTTTCCGTCTGTGGAATTGTATACTTTGACTATCTTGGAGGGGGGAAAGTTTTGGCTAGCCAATTCTTTCCCCCTTATCTGACAGTCTGTGGAATTGTATACTTTGACTATCTCGGTGGGGGGAAAGTTTTGGCTAGCCAATTCTTTCCCCCCTGTTTTGGCTAGCCAATTCTTTCCCCCCTTTCTGACAGTGTGCGAAATTGTATGCTTTGACTATCTCGGAGGGGGGAAAGTTTTGGCTAGCCAATTCTTTCCCCCCCTATCAGTCAGTCTGCGGAATTGCATCTTTTGACTATCTTGGAGGGGGGAAAGTTTTGGCTAGCCAATTCTTTCCCCCCTCTCTTTCCGTCTGTGGAATTGTATACTTTGACTATCTTGGAGGGGGGAAAGTTTTGGCTTGCCAATTCTTTCCCCCCTATCTGACAGTCTGTGGAATTGTATACTTTGACTATCTCGGTGGGGGGAAAGTTTTGGCTAGCCAATTCTTTCCCCCCTATCTGTCAGTCTGCGGAATTGCATCATTTGACTATCTTGGAGGGGGGAAAGTTTTGGCTAGCCAATTCTTTCCCCCCTCTCTTTCAGTCTGTGGAATTGTATACTTTGACTATCTTGGAGGGGGGAAAGTTTTGGCTAGCGAATTCTTTCCCCCCCATCTGACAGTCTGTGGAATTGTATACTTTGACTATGTTGGTGGGGGGAAAGTTTTGGCTAGCCAATTCTTTCCCCCCTATCTGTCAGTCTGTGGAATTGTATACTTTGACTATCTCGGTGGGGGGAAAGTTTTGGCTAGCCAATTCATTCCCCCCTATCTGTCAGTCTGCGGAATTGCATCATTTGACTATCTTGGAGGGGGGAAAGTTTTGGCTAGCCAATTCTTTCCCCCCTCTCTTTCAGTCTGTGGAATTGTATACTTTGACTATCTCGGAGGGGGGAAAGTTTTGGCTAGCCAATTCTTTCCCCCCTTTCTGACAGTGTGCGAAATTGTATGCTTTGACTATCTCGGAGGGGGGAAAGTTTTGGCTAGCCAATTCTTTCCCCCCCTATCTGTCAGTCTGCGGAATTGCATCATTTGACTATCTTGGAGGGGGGAAAGTTTTGGCTAGCCAATTCTTTCCCCCCTCTCTTTCCGTCTGTGGAATTGTATACTTTGACTATCTTGGAGGGGGGAAAGTTTTGGCTTGCCAATTCTTTCCCCCCTATCTGACAGTCTGTGGAATTGTATACTTTGACTATCTCGGTGGGGGGAAAGTTTTGGCTAGCCAATTCTTTCCCCCCTATCTGTCAGTCTGCGGAATTGCATCATTTGACTATCTTGGAGGGGGGAAAGTTTTGGCTAGCCAATTCTTTCCCCCCTCTCTTTCAGTCTGTGGAATTGTATACTTTGACTATCTTGGAGGGGGGAAAGTTTTGGCTAGCGAATTCTTTCCCCCCCATCTGACAGTCTGTGGAATTGTATACTTTGACTATGTTGGTGGGGGGAAAGTTTTGGCTAGCCAATTCTTTCCCCCCTATCTGTCAGTCTGTGGAATTGTATACTTTGACTATCTCGGTGGGGGGAAAGTTTTGGCTAGCCAATTCATTCCCCCCTATCTGTCAGTCTGCGGAATTGCATCATTTGACTATCTTGGAGGGGGGAAAGTTTTGGCTAGCCAATTCTTTCCCCCCTCTCTTTCAGTCTGTGGAATTGTATACTTTGACTATCTTGGAGGGGGGAAAGTTTTGGCTAGCCAATTCTTTCCCCCCTTTCTGACAGTGTGCGAAATTGTATGCTTTGACTATCTCGGAGGGGGGAAAGTTTTGGCTAGCCAATTCTTTCCCCCCCTATCTGTCAGTCTGCGGAATTGCATCATTTGACTATCTTGGAGGGGGGAAAGTTTTGGCTAGCCAATTCTTTCCCCCCTCTCTTTCCGTCTGTGGAATTGTATACTTTGACTATCTTGGAGGGGGGAAAGTTTTGGCTAGCCAATTCTTTCCCCCCTATCTGACAGTCTGTGGAATTGTATACTTTGACTATCTCGGTGGGGGGAAAGTTTTGGCTAGCCAATTCTTTCCCCCCTATCTGTCAGTCTGCGGAATTGCATCATTTGACTATCTTGGAGGGGGGAAAGTTTTGGCTAGCCAATTCTTTCCCCCCTCTCTTTCAGTCTGTGGAATTGTATACTTTGACTATCTTGGAGGGGGGAAAGTTTTGGCTAGCCAATTCTTTCCCCCCTATCTGACAGTCTGTGGAATTGTATACTTTGACTATGTTGGTGGGGGGAAAGTTTTGGCTAGCCAATTCTTTCCCCCCTATCTGTCAGTCTGTGGAATTGCATCATTTGACTATCTTGGAGGGGGAAAGTTTTGGCTAGCCAATTCTTTCCCCCCTCTCTTTCAGTCTGTGGAATTGTATACTTTGACTATCTTGGAGGGGGGAAAGTTTTGGCTAGCCTATTCTTTCCCCCCTATCTGACAGTCTGTGGAATTGTATACTTTGACTATGTTGATGGGGGGAAAGTTTTGGCTAGCCAATTCTTTCCCCCCTATCTGTCAGTCTGTGGAATTGTATACTTTGACTATCTCGGTGGGGGGAAAGTTTTGGCTAGCCAATTCTTTCCCCCCTATCTGTCAGTCTGCGGAATTGCATCATTTGACTATCTTGGAGGGGGGAAAGTTTTGGCTAGCCAATTCTTTCCCCCCTCTCTTTCAGTCTGTGGAATTGTATACTTTGACTATCTTGGAGGGGGGAAAGTTTTGGCTAGCCAATTCTTTCCCCCTTATCTGACAGTCTGTGGAATTGTATACTTTGACTATCTCGGTGGGGGGAAAGTTTTGGCTAGCCAATTCTTTCCCCCCTGTTTTGGCTAGCCAATTCTTTCCCCCCTTTCTGACAGTGTGCGAAATTGTATGCTTTGACTATCTCGGAGGGGGGAAAGTTTTGGCTAGCCAATTCTTTCCCCCCCTATCAGTCAGTCTGCGGAATTGCATCTTTTGACTATCTTGGAGGGGGGAAAGTTTTGGCTAGCCAATTCTTTCCCCCCTCTCTTTCCGTCTGTGGAATTGTATACTTTGACTATCTTGGAGGGGGGAAAGTTTTGGCTTGCCAATTCTTTCCCCCCCTATCTGACAGTCTGTGGAATTGTATACTTTGACTATCTCGGTGGGGGGAAAGTTTTGGCTAGCCAATTCTTTCCCCCCTATCTGTCAGTCTGCGGAATTGCATCATTTGACTATCTTGGAGGGGGGAAAGTTTTGGCTAGCCAATTCTTTCCCCCCTCTCTTTCAGTCTGTGGAATTGTATACTTTGACTATCTTGGAGGGGGGAAAGTTTTGGCTAGCGAATTCTTTCCCCCCCATCTGACAGTCTGTGGAATTGTATACTTTGACTATGTTGGTGGGGGGGAAAGTTTTGGCTAGCCAATTCTTTCCCCCCTATCTGTCAGTCTGTGGAATTGTATACTTTGACTATCTCGGTGGGGGGAAAGTTTTGGCTAGCCAATTCATTCCCCCCTATCTGTCAGTCTGCGGAATTGCATCATTTGACTATCTTGGAGGGGGGAAAGTTTTGGCTAGCCAATTCTTTCCCCCCTCTCTTTCAGTCTGTGGAATTGTATACTTTGACTATCTTGGAGGGGGGAAAGTTTTGGCTAGCCAATTCTTTCCCCCCTTTCTGACAGTGTGCGAAATTGTATGCTTTGACTATCTCGGAGGGGGGAAAGTTTTGGCTAGCCAATTCTTTCCCCCCCTATCTGTCAGTCTGCGGAATTGCATCATTTGACTATCTTGGAGGGGGGAAAGTTTTGGCTAGCCAATTCTTTCCCCCCTCTCTTTCCGTCTGTGGAATTGTATACTTTGACTATCTTGGAGGGGGGAAAGTTTTGGCTAGCCAATTCTTTCCCCCCTATCTGACAGTCTGTGGAATTGTATACTTTGACTATCTCGGTGGGGGGAAAGTTTTGGCTAGCCAATTCTTTCCCCCCTATCTGTCAGTCTGCGGAATTGCATCATTTGACTATCTTGGAGGGGGGGAAGTTTTGGCTAGCCAATTCTTTCCCCCCTCTCTTTCAGTCTGTGGAATTGTATACTTTGACTATCTTGGAGGGGGGAAAGTTTTGGCTAGCCAATTCTTTCCCCCCTATCTGACAGTCTGTGGAATTGTATACTTTGACTATGTTGGTGGGGGGAAAGTTTTGGCTAGCCAATTCTTTCCCCCCTATCTGTCAGTCTGTGGAATTGCATCATTTGACTATCTTGGAGGGGGAAAGTTTTGGCTAGCCAATTCTTTCCCCCCTCTCTTTCAGTCTGTGGAATTGTATACTTTGACTATCTTGGAGGGGGGAAAGTTTTGGCTAGCCAATTCTTCCCCCCCTATCTGACAGTCTGTGGAATTGTATACTTTGACCATGTTGATGGGGGGAAAGTTTTGGCTAGCCAATTCTTTCCCCCCTATCTGTCAGTCTGTGGAATTGTATACTTTGACTATCTCGGTGGGGGGAAAGTTTTGGCTAGCCAATTCTTTCCCCCCTATCTGTCAGTCTGCGGAATTGCATCATTTGACTATCTTGGAGGGGGGAAAGTTTTGGCTAGCCAATTCTTTCCCCCCTCTCTTTCAGTCTGTGGAATTGTATACTTTGACTATCTTGGAGGGGGGAAAGTTTTGGCTAGCCAATTCTTTCCCCCCTATCTGACAGTCTTTGGAATTGTATACTTTGACTATGTTGGTGGGGGGAAAGTTTTGGCTAGCCAATTCTTTCCCCCCTATCTGTCAGTCTGTGGAATTGTATACTTTGACTATCTCGGTGGGGGGAAAGTTTTGGCTAGCCAATTCTTTCCCCCCTATCTGTCAGTCTGCGGAATTGCATCATTTGACTATCTTGGAGGGGGGAAAGTTTTGGCTAGCCAATTCATTCCCCCCTCTCTTTCAGTCTGTGGAATTGTATACTTTGACTATCTCGGAGGGGGGAAAGTTTTGGCTAGCCAATTCTTTCCCCCCTTTCTGACAGTGTGCGAAATTGTATGCTTTGACTATCTCGGAGGGGGGAAAGTTTTGGCTAGCCAATTCTTTCCCCCCCTATCTGTCAGTCTGCGGAATTGCATCATTTGACTATCTTGGAGGGGGGAAAGTTTTGGCTAGCCAATTCTTTCCCCCCTCTCTTTCCGTCTGTGGAATTGTATACTTTGACTATCTTGGAGGGGGGAAAGTTTTGGCTAGCCAATTCTTTCCCCCCTATCTGACAGTCTGTGGAATTGTATACTTTGACTATCTCGGTGGGGGTAAACGTTTGGCTAGCCAATTCTTTCCCCCCTATCTGTCAGTCTGCGGAATTGCATCATTTGACTATCTTGGAGGGGGGAAAGTTTTGGCTAGCCAATTCTTTCCCCCCTCTCTTTCAGTCAAAGCATACAATCTGCACACTGTCAGATAGGGGGGAAAGAATTGGCTAGCCAAAACTTTCCCCCCTCCAAGATAGTCAAAGCATACAATCTGCACACTGTCAGATAGGGGGGAAAGAATTGGCTAGCCAAAACTTTTCCCCCTCCAAGATAGTCCAAGTATACAGTTCAACAGACTGAAAGAGAGGGGAGGGGGAAAGAATTGGCTAGCCAAAACTTTCCCCCCTCCGAGATAGTCAAAGCATACAATCTGCACACTGTCAGATAGGGGGGAAAGAATTGGCTAGCCAAAACTTTCCCCCCTCCGAGATAGTCAAAGCATACAATCTGCACACTGTCAGATAGGGGGGAAAGAATTGGCTAGCCAAAACTTTCCCCCCTCCGAGATAGTCAAAGCATACAATCTGCACACTGTAAGATAGGGGGGAAAGAATTGGCTAGCCAAAACTTTCCCCCCTCCAAGATAGTCATAGCATACAATCTGCACACTGTCAGATAGGGGGGAAAGAATTGGCTAGCCAAAACTTTCCCCCCTCCAAGATAGTCAAAGCATACAATCTGCACACTGTCAGATAGGGGGGAAAGAATTGGCTAGCCAAAACTTTCCCCCCTCCGAGATAGTCAAAGCATACAATCTGCACACTGTAAGATAGGGGGAAAGAATTGGCTAGCCAAAACTTTCCCCCCTCCAAGATAGTCAAAGCATACAATCTGCACACTGTCAGATAGGGGGGAAAGAATTGGCTAGCCAAAACTTTCCCCCCTCCGAGATATTCAAAGCATACAATCTGCACACTGTCAGATAGGGGGGAAAGAATTGGCTAGCCAAAACTTTCCCCCCTCCGAGATAGTCCAAGTATACAATTCTACAGACTGTAAGATATGGGGGGAAAGAATTGGCTAGCCAAAACTTTCCCCCCTCCAAGATAATGAAAGGATGCAATTCGGCAGACTGACAGATAGGGGGGAAAGAATTGGCTAGCCAAAACTTTCCCCCCTCCGAGATAGTCAAAGCATACAATCTGCACATGGTCAGATAGGGGGGAAAGAATTGGCTAGCCAAAACTTTCCCCCCTCTGAGATAGTCAAAGTATACAATTCTACAGACTGCAAGATATGGGGGGAAAGAATTGGCTAGCCAAAACTTTCCCCCCTCCAAGATAATGAAAGGATGCAATTCCGCAGACTGACAGATAAGGGGGAAAGAATTGGCTAGCCAAAACTTTCCCCCCTCCGAGATAGTCAAAGCATACAATCTGCACACTGTCAGATCTGGGGGAAAGAATTGGCTAGCCAAAACTTTCCCCCCTCCAAGATAATGAAAGGATGCAATTCGGCAGACTGACAGATAGGGGGGAAAGAATTGGCTAGCCAAAACTTTCCCCCCTCCGAGATAGTCAAAGCATACAATCTGCACACGGTCAGATAGGGGGGAAAGAATTGGCTAGCCAAAACTTTCCCCCCTCCAAGATAGTCAAAGCATACAATCTGCACACTGTCAGATAGGGGGGAAAGAATTGGCTAGCCAAAACTTTCCCCCCTCCAAGATAGTCAAAGCATACAATCTGCACACTGTCAGATAGGGGGGGGAAAGAATTGGCTAGCCAAAAGTTTCCCCCCTCCAAGATAGTCAAAGCATACAATCTGCACACTGTCAGATAGGGGGGAAAGAATTGGCAAGCCAAAACTTTCCCCCCTCCGAGATAGTCAAGGCATACAATCTGCACACTGTAAGATAGGGGGGAAAGAATTGGCTAGCCAAAACTTTCCCCCCTCCAAGATAGTCAAAGCATACAATCTGCACACTGTCAGATAGGGGGGAAAGAATTGGCTAGCCAAAACTTTCCCCCCTCCGAGATATTCAAAGCATACAATCTGCACACTGTCAGATAGGGGGGAAAGAATTGGCTAGCCAAAACTTTCCCCCCTCCTAGATAGTCCAAGTATACAATTCTACAGACTGTAAGATATGGGAGGGGGGAAAGAATTGGCTAGCCAAAACTTTCCCCCCCCCCCCCCCCCCCCCCCCCAAGATAATGAAAGGATGCAATTCCACAGACTGACAGATAGGGGGGAAAGAATTGGCTAGCCAAAACTTTCCCCCCTCCGAGATATTCAAAGCATACAATCTGCACACTGTCAGATAGGGGGGAAAGAATTGGCTAGCCAAAACTTTCCCCCCTCCGAGATAGTCCAAGTATACAATTCTACAGACTGTAAGATATGGGGGGAAAGAATTGGCTAGCCAAAACTTTCCCCCCTCCAAGATAATGAAAGGATGCAATTCGGCAGACTGACAGATAGGGGGGGAAGAATTGGCTAGCCAAAACTTTCCCCCCTCCGAGATAGTCAAAGCATACAATCTGCACACGGTCAGATAGGGGGGAAAGAATTGGCTAGCCAAAACTTTCCCCCCTCCGAGATAGTCCAAGTATACAATTCTACAGACTGCAAGATATGGGGGGAAAGAATTGGCTAGCCAAAACTTTCCCCCCTCCAAGATAATGAAAGGATGCAATTCCGCAGACTGACAGATAAGGGGGAAAGAATTGGCTAGCCAAAACTTTCCCCCCTCCGAGACAGTCCAAGTATACAATTCTACAGACTGCAAGATATGGGGGGAAAGAATTGGCTAGCCAAAACTTTCCCCCCTCCAAGATAATGAAAGGATGCAATTCGGCAGACTGACAGATAGGGGGGAAAGAATTGGCTAGCCAAAACTTTCCCCCCTCCGAGATAGTCAAAGCATACAATCTGCACACGGTCAGATAGGGGGGAAAGAATTGGCTAGCCAAAACTTTCCCCCCTCCAAGATAGTCAAAGCATACAATCTGCACACTGTCAGATAGGGGGGAAAGAATTGGCTAGCCAAAACTTTCCCCCCTTCAAGATAGTCAAAGCATAAAATCTGCACACTGTCAGATAGGGGGGAAAGAATTGGCTAGCCAAAACTTTCCCCCCCCACTGAATTGCGAAAATATAGCGAGGGGGGAAAGAATTGGCTAGCCAATTCTTTCCCCGGGGAAAGTTTCAACTAGGGGGGAAAGAATTGGCTAGCTAAAAGTATTCTCAATTATGAGTTTTTAGGGGGGAAAGAATTGGCTAGCCAATTCTTTCCCCGGGGAAACTTTTGACTAGGGGGGGAAAGAATTGGCTAGCCAATTCTTTCCCCGGGGAAGGTTTTGGCTAGCCAATTCTTTCCCCGGGGAAACTTTTAGCAGGGGGGAAAGAATTGGCTGTTACACCGGGACCCCCAATGCGGGGACAGACACGCAAAATAAGGAAACCATCATTTGCAAATGAAAACCAATTTCCCTCCCTATAACGACTCCCTCCGGACAATGCACACAATTTTTGTCTCCCATTGGGTGTCTTAGAAACTAAAGAGGGAGCGCTGTATATAAAACTGAACAAACGCTGACTAACCTCACAGCCCTGTCTGAGTTTGAAGCCTTGTTCTTCCCTCGAGATTCCTCCAATGACCGCCACCGTCCTGATACCCATGGCTTTACCAAACTTAATCGTCTCTTCCTCGATCTGCTGGGCTAATTCACGAGTTGGTGCAAGAATAATGGCGTATGGTCCTTTATCTATTATATCAATTTTCCTGAAAAACATTACAATGAAACAATTATCCCTTTCCCTCATAAAAAAAGCTTTGAACAGGGCTCCACATAAGGGGAGTATTTCAAAAACTAAAATCTTTATTTCTGCATTAAACCCTATGGTGTCACTACTCATTAGAATCGTCTCTTCGAGGCGATTTTAATGAGTAGTAACACCATAGGATTTGGTGCTGAAATAACTGAGGACATTTTGGATTTGTTCAGTTAACTTGCTCTTATCTGGAGCCCTGTTTGATTACATTTAATTTATTCCTACACTGAAGAAAATAGTTCCAATTTATACAGTTATGAACATGTACTATTACAAATATTACCTATATACTAGCAAATGATAGCTTAAAGCATGCTTAAAGTAAAGCAGAATGCACCTTATGGCGCATTCTGCTTTACTTTCAACCTGCTATAAGCGATCCTCTGTCTTCAAATCTAGAAACGGGCAATAAAGAATGGGTTTACTTATTCACTACTCAATCTATAAATGGGAATACAGGATCTGTCATGAGTCGATGTGTGAGACAAGCTGATCTCAACGGAGTCTAGAATTAAAATGTTATTAAGCGAGCCTTGGCGATCTTAATAACTTAAAAAGTTTTTTCTCTTCTAGACGAGGTTTTTATCCGCTTGTCTCATACATCGACGAGTGACAGATTCTTTTTCTCACATAACCAACGATTTAAAGCTATTATATTTTAGCAATAGGACTTTTGGGAGTCCATGTGACGTAATCACGCCTTATAAACAATGACGTTATATAGTGACGTCATCAAATTGATATCACCCATGTTGGAGATAAGGATATTCGCGATCGCTGTTCGCTATAGAAAACAGGGGTAGTTATGTGAGGAAATCCTAGTTTCTAACTAAAGTCATGTCCATTTTTGGCTATTTAGGGTAGTTCTTTACAATACACTTCAAAATGACACACAGTGAAGACCCTGGTCAGAGGATTCCTTTTCCTTTGTCCTTTCCTATTACCCTGTAAAAACACCTTTTTACTCCTTTTACTTTTTCCTCCATAAATTACAATAACGTTACTGAAAACAGTCATGAATATGTACCATAAGTAATGTTTTCTATATTCTAACAGACTGTAGCTTACAGCAGGCTGAAAGTAAAGAAAAATGTGCCTTGAGGCACATTCTACTTTACTTTCAATCTGCTTTAAGTAGTCACGTTTCTTCAATACTACAGTGGATAATGTGTTATTCTTTCCCAATAAACGCGTTTACGCTAAAACTATTATTTGCAGTGCAAACAGTTTGGAGCCAGATCAGACGCCGGGTAACCCGGCGTCTGATCAGGCTCCAAACTGTTTGCCACCAAGATAAACATAAAATATCAGAATTGTCAAAAAGTTGTACTTTTCTACGTTTTAGTGTTTTGCGTTTGAGTACGTTTGCGTTTAAACGGGAAAGAATAACAGATTCTCCACTGTAGCACCAGTCTATGGAGTAATGGGATAATTCTGTGATCATTCTGTGATCTGTTATGTGTGCAGTCTGTGATGTATGGAGATCCAATGTGAGATCTGCTATGTGTACAGTCTGTGATGTATGGAGATCCAATGTGAGATCTGCTATGTGTGCAGTCTGTGATGTATGGAGATCCAATGTGAGATCTGCTATGTGTGCAGTCTGTGATGTATGGAGATCCAATGTGAGATCTGTTATGTGTGCAGTCTGTGATGTATGGAGATCCAATGTGAGATCTGGTATGTGTGCAGTCTGTGATGTATGGAGATCCAATGTGAGATCTGCTATGTGTGCAGTCTGTGATGTATGGAGATCCAATGTGAGATCTGCTATGTGTGCAGTCTGTGATGTATGGAGATCCAATGTGAGATCTGCTATGTGTGCAGTCTGTGATGTATGGAGATCCAATGTGAGATCTGCTATGTGTGCAGTCTGTGATGTATGGAGATCCAATGTGAGATCTGCTATGTGTGCAGTCTGTGATGTATGGAGATCCAATGTGAGATCTGCTATGTGTGCAGTCTGTGATGTATGGAGATCCAATGTGAGATCTGCTATGTGTGCAGTTAGCCAGCTGCCTGGAAGGGGGCCCACCGATGTGAACGACCCCCCCACTCCCACACGTTAACCCTTTCCCCCATAGAAGCGCCTTTTAGCGCATTCAGTTTATTCTTGCTCTGAAGAAAATAGTTCCAATTTATACATTCATAAATATGTATAATACAAAATATTTTCTATATTCTAGCGGATGATAGCTTAAAGCAGGCTGAAAGTAAAGCAGAATGCGCTTAAAGCGCATTCTGCTTTACTTTCAACCTGCTTTAAGTTGACACCCATATTCAATACTAGAGATATGCTATGTGGGAAAGGGTTAATATAAATACTGATGATGATGATGATTACCTTTCTATTTTGGGAAGGGAGGTAATCCACACTAGCAGTGGTATAAGGAAAGCGGCTGTTTTACCGCTACCAGTTTCTGCCACTCCAATAATGTCACGATTCTGTAGACCAATAGGGATGGCTTGCCTCTGAATAGGGGTGGGTTCCTGTAGAAACACACATAGTTGTATCAAAACAAGACCAGAACTGCAAACAGTATATAAATGTTATATGGCAGTTTGCGTGACATTCAAATTGTCAACCCGAGAAAAAGAAATTGAAAGTCACCCGAGGCAAAGCCGAGGGTGACATTCTTGTTTTTCGAGGGTTGACAATTTGAATGTCACGCAAACTGCAATCATATATTTATTTTATTACACAAAACTTATCAACCCTGACTGTGGAATCGTCTCGTTCGTATTTTATAAAATATGTTGTGAATTCTAATTTAGCGCTGCCGTGCACGTAACGCGGGAAACAACATCTATGTCAATGACATTACATTGTTAATATCATTATAAAAAAGAAAGAAGAACGTTTAAGACAAGTAGATTGAAGACACACCATCTTTTTTATTGTCTAGCTGGCAAATATCCTTCTCCGAAACTGTGGCAAATCGTTTGAATGCCATGTATGGTAAAAGACATGCAAAATGTTTTATTTTGGTCAATGGGAAATTATTATTGTAACTGAAATCGAGGTGTAATAATACATAAACGTCTTTCAGCAGTGTTACCGCGAGAGCGCGTTTCTTGCGTTTTTGACGCAACAAAATCACTTTTGGCTCAACTAAATTCAGCAAGTGCGTTTTATGTGACGCAAGTCAATTCTGCCGACTTACTGAAACTAAAAATGTTAAAATCGGCATATTCATAGAAAGCATGCCGCCGACGCCGAAGTAAATACATAATTATGAATTCCGTGTTGTATGCATGTCGGTTACGAAATTGACAGAGTCCGCTAACGGCCATTTTGGTTGTTTTGACGGGTGCATTGTGGGTATAAGAGTTCAGTTCGATTGGCATATAAAGTCACTCGAGTAATTAAAAATCGACAGTTGAAAAGGGCGAAATATATTAAAACTACACAGATTCCGTGTTTAGTATTTATTTAAATCCTCATATTTAGACTTATTGTGTTTGCATATGCTTTTAAATTGTTTCCTTTGAAAATGATTTAAACTTGCGTAGTACAGCTAATCGCCAGAACCCGTCGCCATTGTTGTTTGTTAAATGAACTCACTTTGCCAAAAGTGTTTTGATTGGGGTAATGAACGTAAAGGCTCAAGCATCATCTGCTAAAATGAAGACTATTTTACTTCATTCTTATCTCTTCAGCTCCCAAAAAAGAGAATAAAATGCACATTGGTTATGTAATCTACTTTAAGGGATCAATTTATCTTCGTCTGTCTGGCCAGATCTACATGTCTCACAGACTGTCAGTTTCATTTCAACTTCTTTCTGTCGAACAATCAATTAACGATAAAAAAATAGTTCTTCATTCGTGATATTAGTAAGTGACACTTAGGGTATCGAAGTCTTCTATATTTAACAAAGTTGAAAACTGTTTTTCACAAACAGGTTGCTTGCATAAATACCTTGTCCTGAAAAAAAATGAAAACTGTTTGCTTGTCTAAAGTAATAGTGAAATGCACTGACCGTACTTCACTGAATGACTGATGAGGTGTTCTAAAAATAGAAGTTCTTCTATATAGTTAGATCGTTTGTCTCTCAGTTATATTAATTGTTAAATAAAGACACTGAACAACACAATAAGTATTTTATTCAATATCTATCTATATAAATGTCAAACAAGGGCCACTATGGCCCTAAATCGCTCACCTGGTAACCATGTAACCATGTACACCGTGTGACCTAGTTTTTGACCGGGCATGACCCTCATTCGAACTTGGCCTAGATTTCATTGAGGCAAACATTTTGATGAAGTTTCATGAAGATCAAATGAAATTTGTAGTCTCTAGAGTGTTAACAAGGTTTTTCGAAGATTTGACCTAGTGACCTAGTTTTTGACCGGACATGACCCACATTCGAACTTGGCCTAGATTTCATTGAGGCAATCATATTGATGAAGTTTCATGAAGATCCAATGAAATTTGTAGCCTCTAGAGTGTTAACAAGGTTTTTCGATAATTTGACCTAGTGACCTAGTTTTTGACCGGACATGACCCACATTCGAACTTGGCCTAGATTTCATTGAGGCAATCATATTGATGAAGTTTCATGAAGATCCAATGTAATTTGTAGCCTCTAGAGTGTTAACAAGGTTTTTCGATAATTTGACCTAGTGACCTAGTTTTTGACCGGACATGACCCACATTTTATCTTGACCTAGATTTCATTGAGGCAAACATTTTGATGAAGTTTCATGAAGATCCAATGAAAGTTGTAGTCTCTAGAGTGTTAACAAGGTTTTTCGAAGATTTGACCTAGTGACCTAGTTTTTGACCGGACATGACCCACATTCGAACTTGGCCTAGATTTCATTGAGGCAATCATATTGATGAAGTTTTGTGAAGATCCAATGAAATTTGTAGCCTCTAGAATGTTAACAAGGTTTTTCGATATTTTGACCTAGTGACCTAGTTTTTGACCGGACATGACCCACATTCGAACTTGGCCTAGATTTCATTGAGGCAATCATATTGATGAAGTTTTGTGAAGATCCAATGAAATTTGTAGCCTCTAGAATGTTAACAAGGTTTTTCGATAATTTGACCTAGTGACCTAGTTTTTGACCGGACATGACCCACATTCGAACTTGGCCTAGATTTCATTGAGGCAATCATATTGATGAAGTTTTGTGAAGATCCAATGAAATTTGTAGCCTCTAGAATGTTAACAAGGTTTTTCGATATTTTGACCTAGTGACCTAGTTTT